>CM002526.2:14900000-17300000 GCA_000338895.3 Oryza meridionalis
GTTATACGCATCGAGGCGTGGGGTGCCAGGAGCAGCACTTCGACCTTAGGTTTGGTTGTGCCGGGCTTTACAACCAACGGTTCAACGTCGGGGCTAGTAGAGCACGCGAACGTCCCTATGGAAGGTGTAAAGTTCCAACCGGCGGCTTTGAGTGGCTAAAGAGTAGTTTTGGGGGTGAAAATGAAATATTTGAAAGTCAAATATAAATTCAAACGGCATTAAGGAATTTCAAATAAAATAGTAAAATAGCAAATTTAGTATCAAAATGTAGAGTTTGAATTTAGATCCAAGTTTCACTAGAATCGGATCTACGGTTTAGGAGATATGGGCTTCTAAAGAATAGGATTTGAATTAAATAGGAAAATGAGAAAAGTTACTGTACAGGGGCCCACCTGTCAGTCTTTCTTTGTCTTTTCTTTCTTCTTCTTCCTCCTGTCTTCTTTCTTCTCCTCTTCTGTTGGCAGCCGAGAGAGAAAGAAGAGAGGGCGAGCGGGGCGCCGGCCCTCCAGTGGCCGAAATACGGCGACGCCGGCGGCAACACGTGTTCCCGAGCAACACGCTCTCAGGGAGGGTGGTTGCCGGTAAAGGGGGCTAGGGAGGAGACCGGAACGGCGGCGGCAAGAGCTTGCTCCGGCCGGTAAAAGAAGTGGCTATAGTGGCTTATAGGATGGCTAAGGGAGAGGGGAAACTAGAAAAATGGGTTGAACTCGTCGAGGCAAGCCCGGTGGCGCGAGGGTTTGGCCGGCAATGCTCCGGTGAGGGAGATCGGCTAGTGGTGGCAATGGGGAGGAGAGAGAGAGATAGAGCTCAAGGCTCGGATGTGAGAGAAAATAGAGGGCCTCGTCGTCTATTTATAGGCGTCGAGAGGCGGTGGATGGAGGCGGTTTCGGAGGAGAAGGAGAAGAGGAACACGGCGCATCGGCATGTAGTCGGCGCCGGCTCTGTCTCCGATTGGTCGACTACGTCGGCTTGACGTAGCGGCTGAGATCAGGATGGTGACGTGCGACTAGCGTCAGTGCTTTTGCTTAGCGGCGACGGCAAGGTAGCGTGCGAAGCTACGGCAACGGCGGCGGCGGGATGTGCGTGTGCTACACGCACCTATGGGGAACGGCGGCGGTGACCTGGGCGCCTTGTGCGCCCACAGAAAGAGGGAGGCGACGGCCGCTCGGCTGCTGGGCTGGGCCGGCCTGAGCTGAGGAGGGGGATGGGCTGAAGGGAGAGAGAAGGGGGTTTCAGCCCAATGATAAAAGGAGGAAGTTTAATTTGAATAATAGATTTGGATGGCTGCAAAGAATTTGAATAGGAAGTTTTGGAAGCAAATTTGCCAAAGGAGGGATCTTCTAATTTATTTGAGTGCAATGTTTTTGGAGATAGAATATAATGGACTAAATATCAAAGCACTCAAATGAGAGGGGAATTAACAATATAATTCCTCAATATATATATTTGGAGGAAAATGGTTGGAGGTTAAGATAAAAAGAATTTGAATCCTAGATTTGATAGCAGGAATATTTGAAGAATTATTTGTGGCTAATAGGGAATCAATTTGGAAGAGGAGGATAAAATAAAAATCTATTCTTCTTAGCACAAGAGCAATCACTCACAATATTTGTAATATTGTTATTCTTGTGCCGAATAGGAAATCAAGCCATAGAAATTAATGATGGCTAGATCAAAGAGAGGAATTTGGATATTTGAAATTTGGAAAGGGAACTAAGGATATGCTTAAGATCAAAGGATAGATTTTACAATAATTCCAATAAAATTGGAATTACTTTGGTTTAGGTTCTAGCACAAAATAGGAAGGTTGCTTGGACCATAATTCATAAAAGTAAAAAGGGTTTTCAAACTAAATTTAAATAAAGGGAGTTTTAGCGAAAGAAAGTTTTAAATTGAAATCGAATAAAGAAATACCTCAAGATAGGTTTTAAATAAAAGTCATAAAAGAGATTAAATAAAATAAGAGGTTTTATGCAAGTTAGTTTTAGGAGGTCTCTTTAATTATATTTTTTTATTAAGAACATAAGAATCAGCATGATGCAAGATTAGAAAATTGTAAATTTTCAGGATGTTATAGCTAAGTCATCATTAATATTTTTCTTTATATGATATTTTCCTTTTTCTTTTCCTCTGCCTCACTACACCAATTGGTTTCCCATTGATAGTGAGTCGGGGGCTACAGATGTTATATCATATTTTTTTCAATAATTTTTCATAATATCTTTCTTGATTGCTTGTGATATAATCTGAGTACAAAAGTGCCTATCGAGTTATGGAGTTCTATCTTCCTATGCTTTTCGTTTGGTTTGTCGATGGATAGTTGCCTCTGGGCCGATTCCTAGCACCTGGGGGCTCGTTGGATGGACCGAGTAACGCAAGGTGCTAAGTATTACTCGGAATAAATCAAAAGCATAGAGATAAGATAAATTTATTTTCTACTCTTAATAATTGCAAAAGTACCTGAGTAGTAAACTCCGATCCTTGAAACTTTGTTCCATTACTGACGAACTCATGCCACTTATTTGCATGTCTGGGAAGTGCCTTGGCCGACTCCCGATGCTTGGGGGCTATGACTAGTCGGACAGAGTGTTTAAACGTACAGAGTCATCTGCTCGGGGAAATCAAGATTGACAAGAGCAGAAATGCATATTTATAAATATTTTAAAATACTAGAATTTTTCTCGAATATTATATTTACATCAGATACTACTCATCCTATATGTTTATTCTGCAGGATCCAGATCCAGATATGCATAAAAGGGGATTCATGGCTTTAAGCTTATCTCCTACGCTCCAGGAATGGATCAGTCAGAACATCACTACCGGCTTGCCGTCGTCGCTGCCGACTGGTGTCTCCGCCTGCACGGCTGGCCTATTATGCCGCCGTTTGTTGGGCGTCTACGTCTTCACCGACCGGCCTGCCTTTGCCGCCGCCGACTGGTGTCTCTGCCTGCACGGCTGGCCTATTATGCCGCCGTTTGTTGGGCGTCTACGTCTTCATCGACCAGCCTGCCTTCGCCGCCGCCGACTGGTGTCTCCTTCCGCCGCTGACTGGTGTCTCCGCCTGCACGGCTGGCCTATTATGCCGCCGTTTGTTGGGCGTCTACGGCTTCACCGACCGGCCTGCCTTCGCCGCCGCCGACTGGTGTCTCCGCCTGCACGGCTGGCCTATTATGCCGCCATTTGTTGGGCGTCTACGTCTTCACTGGCCTGCCGTCGCCGCCGCCGACTGGTGTCTTCGCCTGCACGGCTGGCCTATTATGCCGCCGTTTGTTGGGCGTCTACATCTTCACCGACTGGCCTACCTTCGCCGCCGCCGACTGGTGTCTCCGCCTGCACGGCTGGCCTATTATGCCGCCGTTTGTTGGGCGTCTACATCTTCACCGACCGGCCTGCCTTCACCGCCGCCGACTGGTGTCTCCGCCTGCACGGCTGGCCTATCATGCCGCCGTTGTTGGGCATCTACGTCTTCTCCGTCCGGCCACCTCGTATGACGCCAACTGGTGCTATCGTCTTCACGGCTGGCCACGTCGCAACCACCGCAAATAGGCCTCATCACCTTCAACGCAAGCTGTCTACGTCTGCTGCCGAATGGTTTCTTCACTTCCATGGCTGCATGATTCTGCCAGTGTTGATTGGCCTTATCGTCTTCATCGCCGGTTGTCTCGTCTGCTGCTGACTAATGCCCTCGCCTCTACGTCTGGTTTATACCACTACCACTATTGATGTACGTCCTCATTTTCATTGCTGGATGCCTTGTCTGACGCCAACGGGTTTGTTCGCCTCCACGACTGCACGTCTTCGTCATCATTGACTGGTGCCATCGTCATCGCCGATTCGCCTTCGCCGCCGTCCATGGTGTCTTCACTATCACGGCTAGCCTATTTTGCCGTTGTTCAAGGATGTCTTCGTTTTCGTCATCATTCTAGTTCTTCCATCACCGACTGGTTATGCCGCCGCCGACTGGTGTTTTTATCTTCACAACTACGCGTCTTCGCTACCGGTTTGCTTCTGTTGCCGCCAACTCGTGTTCACTTCATCACAGCTATGCAACTTTGTCATCATGATGGAGCGACTTCATCTTTATTATTTTCGGCACTGGCAAACTCTATTGCCTCTACTTCACAAGTTTTTACTACTTCATCAACCACAACGTCTTCGAGAACCTCGACATCTTGGCATGCGATGCCATGTTATTTTACTATAACAAGTGATGTTCCAATATTCAAGATTTCTACTCGGACATCCTCAATACATATCTTCACTCAAGTGATGGCTACTCGACGATGAGAAGCTACAGTTCTCGACTCTATATTCAGTTGCTTTCCAACTAACCAAAGAGTCGGGGGCTACACAAATACAAGACTCAAAATTCGACAAGCTTTATGTCAAGACGAAGCAATCAATCAGCCAACGAGTTCTATGGAATCTACTTCGGGAGTCATCAGTTTCGTCTTCACTTCAGAGCAGACGTTCTACTTCAGCAACTCTTATTATTTCACCGATAGTTTTGGCTTCTGGATGCCGCCACAATCTACTTCAAATTGCTCAAGTGTCAAGTTTGAGATTTAATCTACATGTCCGGGAGCTTAGAGTTATCAACTAATCAGCTCAGTTTCGACGAGTTGGACAACAACATCTACTTTTCTCCAAATGAAGCATCTGCAACAGCTACAAGACCAAGTTCTACTGCTACCGTCATAAATCAGGAGGCGTTGCATCAATCTCAATTATGCATATGCTAACATCAAGAAAATTACTTGAGCATGGATATCTTCTCAACAATTTGAAGGATTATTATCATTGACATCATCACCTGCACCTGACGTCTCCGCCGTTGCTAAGGGGTGACTACATCTTCGCCGTTGGTTGCTTTTGTCATCACCGACTTTCATCGCCGACTTGTTATTTTGTCTTCACAGTTGGCCTACTACGCAACTGCCGATAGAGGATCTCATCGTTATCATTGACTGCTACATTACTATTGACTGGATCAACGACATGGTCATCTTCATCAACATCCTATCAAGCCTCTTCAACATAGCCTACTCTGCTGTCGTTGATGGGCAACTTCGTCATCATAGCCGGCTAGCTCTGTTGCCGCTAATCATCATTACCGTCGGATGCGTTTGCCTCCGCCGACTATTTTCTTCATCTTCATGATTGGAGGATTTCATCATCACCTTTGATGCGTGTCTACATCTTTCACCGTCGGCTTGCTTTCATCACCACCGACCGGTATCCTCGCCTTTACGGATGGCTTATTATGTCGCCACTAATGGGCATCTTCATCTTCTTAACCAGCTGCCTCGTCTATCACCGACTGATTATTTTGCTGCCATGGCTACACAACTTTATCGTTGGGGCCTTCATCTTCATTGTTGGCTGACCTGACTGCAGCCGACTGGTTTCTTCGCCTCCACGAAGGACAAGCTATATATGCTCAGGGGCTTATCAACTCAAACATAAGGATCATACCTTCAAGTTGGATTTTGTTCAAGATACAGGCAACATGCACTAGTAGTCCTGAGATTATTTTTCTATGCTCGAAGACTGGACCAATCATTATTCCCTGTAAGGGCTATCACTGAATACTTGCGCTAGTCGGGATTCAATTTTTATATCTATCTTGGAGTATTCCATAAGGGATAATCACTCAGATCAGAAGCTATTCATATGAGTTACACTTGGTCTATATCACCGGAAGATTTATTACTTGGGAGCATGTTACATGCGTCATCCTTTAAAGGGTGTCGAACGCATATTTTTTGGCCTAGGCCTAATATGTCTGCAGCCCATATTTTCAGGTATGGCCTGTCACGTTCTTTTAGGGACTTAGGCACTTTTTGCTTAGGCCAAAGTGCACGTGATCAAGTGCCCAATACCTTAAAATCCTTTTATACCGCAGTTACTCAATTTTTTAGGAGTTGATACAATGCATCTTAAAAGGTGTCAAACAGTAAAGCTTTATATAGCTGCTCCGCTGACTTTTTTATATAAGTCAAGGTGCTGTTTGGGTTTTTAAGCAATTGATTGGATATAATATCGTTGCTTTTTGTCACGTAAGTGTGCATTTTTATTGACCAATATTATGGCTTAGGCTGATGATATATCTTGGTCATTTTTCAGGCGGTTGGTAAATCCTTATGAGTTTATTTACTCGGATTTTACACCAGATATGTTATATATTTTCAGGTGTGGTGAAACCATGTGTCTTTTAGGGATTTAAGCACATCTGTTAAAGCAGTGTGCACATGGTGTGTGCCCAATACTTTGGAAATTTCTTTATTCGCAACATCAAGCTCTTCTTTATAGCTGTTTTGTTATGTGAATTTTCAAAGATGTTGTCAACTTTAGGTTGCACGCATCATATTTTACAAATCAGTCGGTATATCACTTGGATCATGTTATTTGGAGGATTCATACCGCATATGCTATATATTGATATCAAGTCACTTGGTTGACTACAATTATCAAAACCACTCGGTTGGTTGGATTGTTTATTCCTTGACTATATGCTTAGTTTGTTCAGCTAACCACATGGTCGCGGGGCTACACCTATTAGGTGCATCTAGTCGATACACCTGACTTTATTTTTCAGCCCTCCACAGTCTTCATATTTGGTAAAAGTACTCGGGAGACCATGGCGAAGATGATTGATGCAATCAGCTTTGGAGTAATCTAGTTTGAGAGAAGATTATCTTTTCGACTGTGAAGGTTTCAGGGGCTACTGTGGAGATTATGGGTACCCCATACCCACACGGCATGTTTATCCGACTGGTTATAGGGGATGACTTATATCTATGAAATATGTAACGGATCATGACTTGGGTATTGCGATTCCCTGTATATTATGGAACAGCCAAAAGTCCTGGTTTGATAAGATTGTAAAGTAGATTTAGGAAACCGATACCGTATTGATTAAGGTTTCTATCTTGTAATCCTGCCCCCCATCCTATATAAAGTGGGCAGGAGGCCCTCTAGGCATGAGCACATATGATCGTTAGATTTATACTACACCTGACGGATTCAAATCCCCAAATAGGAGTAGGTTATTACCTCTCATTGAGAGGGTCTGAACCTGTCTAAATCCTTTGTCTCCACATCCATCCACTTTTAGGTTTCGTACGCTATCCCTTTTATTATTGCCGAATTCATGTTTCGACAGTTTACCCAGGAGGTTCTTGCCGCCGTCGAGCGGTTACACGAGCCGCGTCGTCAACCTAACTTTGCCAGCCTTGTTTTACTGCTCGGTAAGCACCCTTAAATCTCCAAAACTCACAAGCATGCGCACATCTAGCCAAGACAAGGCCGTAGACATACATGCATCACCACCCGAAAACATCCTCCTTTCGGACTCGCCGCGGCGTTACTCCGATGTCCATTAACCGAGAAGAGTAGAGAAATGGAATCACAATAACATGATCTTCATTTTTTCTTTTGGTCGCACCCCCAAGCCAGCCATCATTTGCCGCCGGCGAGCTCGAGATCGAGCTCGGCCATGGCTAACTCTGTTCTGTCCAGGTCGCAGGGACTTTGATTTGAGAATTTAAACAAATATAAGGTTCAATATGCAAAACATACTAAAAACTGACATATGGGCCTAGGACTGCGGGTTGGTTTCTAGAAATCTTAGGGGTCTTCTTGCATATTGGCCGTATGACTGACAGTGGACCCCTAGAAACAAAATCTGAGATTATATAAGAAAAGTACCTAAAACTTGTAAAAATCCATATAAAATCCATTTTAGCTCCAAATGAGGTGAATAAAATTTCTGTAGGTTCACAAGACTATTAACTTTAATATGGAAATATAAAACTTGACACTCACAGTACAAATTTTGCCTATAAAATTCATCTAAGTTAAATCACACATAGAGCTTGCACAAACTTATAAAATGCATAGAGAAATCAATGTAACTCATTTTTAAACGAACTTAGTTTCTACAGATCCACCAACATGTTCTCTAAAAACAAAGTAAAATAAACCATATTCACACTTTACATCAAATGCCTCTAAAACTATTATCTTTAAAATAGCTAGTTTTACCTAAGATGAACTTTAGAAGTTTATATAAAATTCATCTTAGATCCTTTTTGAGTAAACCCAAGTTCTTTAGAATCAACAAAACATATACCAGAAGTATTTCTGCGTCATTGCTGGGAATTATATTTATAGTAATGTCGTTAAGAAATACCAACAAACATTTCTGGCGCTGTTGCGGAGGAAGATTCATAAAAGAGATTGCCATTACTACTATATATTTACATAGTTCGGGGGAGTGATTTATAGGTGCGGGAGGGGGCGGACACGGCCGGGAAACCACCCCATTGCGCCGGCGACGTGGGGAGGTAGAGAGAGAGAGAGGGGGGGGTTTAAAACAAATTAATCCCGCCCCTTGTGGGCACGCGCGCGCGGGCGGGAAGGCGAGGGCGTGGGCGACGACGTGGGCACGGGCACGGGTGCGGAGTTGGGTGCAAGAGAGAGCGGGAAAGGCGGGCGCTGACGGCGGTTTGGGGCTCGGGCGCAGTTGGCCGGAGGAAGGGGATGACCCGACAGGTGGAGCCGGAGGGAGGGGCGGCGTGGGCCGGCCCAATGAAGAGGAGGCCGAGCGCGGGAGGAGTGGGCCGACGGCCCAACAAAGGGAAAAAGGAGGAGAAGAAAAAGAGAAAAAGGGAAATGAATTCCCTAGGATTTAAAGGAAAAAGTACGAATTTCCCACCCCCCGGGAACTAATTCAGCTATTTCTCTTCTCATGCTGACCCACCAGAATTTTTCTTTAAGGTCTTGGCACATCTTGGTAGTACCAGGATGAATTGAATATTGAGTTTGATGAGCTTTTGTCAGTATCAGGTCTTTTAACTCCTTGTTTTTAGGTACACACAATCTTTCTCCCATCCAGATTGTTCCGTGTTCATCCTCAGTGAAACCTCGGGCTTTACCAACCCTCATATTCTTTTTGAGTTCTACTATCTTAGGATAGCTTGCTTGAGCTATGCGAACCTGCTCCACTAGTGTAGGTTGTTCCTCTAGGGCAGCCACGAATCCGTGCTCAACTATACCAAGGTTCAGGTGTTCCAAGTCACGTTGAACCTCATAGCATAGCTTCTCTACCCATGCTATATTGCAGTAGCTCTTCCTGCTCAAGGCATCTGCAACCACATTAGCCTTACCGGAATGGTAATGTATTCCCATATCATAATTTTTTATTAACTCCAACCATCTTCGCTATCGGAGATTCATATCAGGTTGGGTGAAGATGTACTTTAGACTTTTGTGATCAGTATATATCTCGCAATGGTTACCAATGAGATAGTGCCGCCAGATCTTTAAAGCATGAACAACTGCGGCCAATTCCATGTCGTGGGTCGGGTAGTTGCCTTCATGAGGACACAACTGTCGTGAAGTGTAAGCAACCACTTTTCCATCTTGCATCAACACACATCCCAACCCTTGGCGGGATGCATCACAATACACCTGGAAGTCTTCATCTAATTAGGTAAAATCAAAACAGGTGTAGTTACCAGCCGTCGTTTGAGTTCTTCAAAACTACTATTGCATTCAGCGGACCAGACAAACTTTTCTTCCTTCTTCAATAGCTGCGTCATTGGCTTGGCAATTTTAGAGAAGTTCTCAATGAACCGGCGGTAATAACCCGCGAGTCCCTGTTAATATTTCTTACGACCACAGATAAAACCGCAAGCGCACGGAATACCGCTGTAGCACTTCACCTTCGGGTGACCCCAAAAGGATATCGAACTCAGGGAACATATGTAATCTATCTAAGGCTAAGACTATCCAAGGGCAACAACTGGTGGTAGGCAGGCTAGGCTAGAGAGGACTTTCTATGGGTTTTAATTATCTAAGCTAAGTTGAAGGTAATTTCCTATCTGTTGCTTTGGGTACCGACCCCTGCTGGTCTGCCAGTGTGGTTCTGGCTATAGCTCTATGATGTATCTGAACATGGAGGATTACTAGGACAGGATTCAGGGCTATCACCACCTACCACCAACCTCTGACAAATCCGTAGGATACACAACAAACAAAGGTAATCTCTAACCTAGACACCACGTCTAAGTTACTAATTACTATTCTAACACTTGTACAAGAACTTCCTTCTTTATCCAGAGTCCTAGTACTAGAGCACTTAGTACGAATACTAAACAATAAACCCAAAAAGATGGAAATATATCTTACTTAGACAAAGTAATTAAATAACATAAGAAAGGAACACGAATACCTATCAAACCAGGATATAAACCACATCAACAACCCCCAAGGAGATGTAAGGCCGCCATGTATGATGCTATCAAGGCTGAGATTACTCGATTATAAGATGCTGGTTTTATTCGGCCGTGCCGATATGCTGAGTGGGTTTCTAACATAGTTCCAGTCATCAAGAAAAATGGCAAACTTAGGGTGTGCATTGACTTTCGAGACTTAAACAAAGCTACCCCTAAGGATGAATACCCAATGCCGATTGCCGATCAATTGGTTGAAGCCGCTTTAGGACACAAGATTATAAGTTTTATGGATGGCAATGATGGTTACAATCAGATTTTTATGGCAGAGTAAGATATTCATAAGACTGTTTACAGATGTCCTGGTGCAATCGGCTTGTATGTGTGGGTTGTGATGACTTTCGGCTTGTATGAGTGGTCCTGGAGCTACATATCAGAGGGCCATGAATTATATATTCCATGATCTGATTGGCTTGTTGGTTGAGGTCTATATTGATGATGTGGTTGTTAAATCAAAAGAGGTGGAGGACCACATAGCCGATTTGAGGAAGGTTTTTGAGAGAACTAGAAAATATGGCTTGAAGATGAATCCCACAAAGTGTGCTTTTGGTGTGTCGGCTGGGCAATTCTTGGGTTTTCTTGTTCATGAAAGGGGAATGGAGGTAACTCAGAGGAGCATTAATGCAATCAAGAAGATTCAATCTCCAGAGGACAAGACGCAGCTACAATCATTGATCGTCAAGGTTAATTTTGTCCGAAGGTTTATATCTAACTTATCTGAAAGATTGGAACCTTTTACACCCTTGTTAAGGTTGAAAGCCGATCAAGAATTCACTTGGGGGCAGAGCAGCAGAAAGCTTTGGATAATATTAAGGCATATTTAAGTTCCCCTCCAGTTTTAATTCCTCCACAAAAGGGAGTGCCTTTCATATTGTATTTATCAGCCGACGAGAAGTCAATCAGCTCAGTTTTGATTCAGGAGCTAGAAGGCAAGGAGAGAGCTATTTTCTATTTAAGTCGTAGGCTCTTGGATGCAGAAACAAGGTATTCTCTGGTGGGGAAGTTGTGCTTGTGTTTGTATTTCTCTTGCACAAAGTTGAGGCATTATTTGTTATCCAACAAATGCACCATTGTATGCAAAGCCGATGTGATCAAATATATGCTATTGGCTCCGGTTCTAAAAGGAAGAGTTGGAAAGTAGATATATGCCTTGACAGAATTTGACCTCAGATATGAATCGCCCAAGGTAGTCAAGGGACAAGCTATAGCCGATTTTATTGTGGAGCATCGTGATGATTCAATCGGGTCGGTTGAGATTGTGCCCTGGACTTTGTTCTTTGATGGATCGGTTTGCACTCATGGTTGTGGTATCGGTTTGGTTATAATTTCCCCTCGGGGGGCAAGTTTTGAATTTGCTTATACTATTAAACCTTATGCAACTATCAATCAGGCTGAGTATGAAGCAGTTCTCAAGGGGTTGCAGTTGCTCAAGGAGGTTGAAGCTGATGTTGTGGAGATCATGTGGGATTCTTTATTGGTGATCAGTCAACTGGCAGGAGAATATGAATGCAAGAATGATGTGTTGATGATCTACAACGAGAAATGCCGGGAATTAATGAACAGTTTTCGGCTGGTGACTTTGAAGCATGTCTCTAGAGAGCAAAACATTAAGGCTAATGACTTGGCTCAGGGGGCATCAGGATACAAGCCAATGGTGAAGGACATTGAGGTGGAGATAGCCACAATTTTAGCCGATGATTGGAGATATGATGTATATCAGTATTTGCAGAATCCATCTCAATCGGCTTCACGAAAATTGCGCTATAAGGCTTTGAAATATACCTTATTGGATGATGAGCTATATTATCGAACGATTGATGGGGTATTGCTTAAGTGTTTGAGTGTCGATTAAGCTAAGGTTATGATGGGCAAAGTACATGAAGGTATTTGTGGTACTCATTAATCGGCTTACAAGATGAAATGGTTGCTCCGGCGCACAGGATATTTTTGGCGGACAATGTTAGATGATTGCTTCTGATACTACAAAGGATGTCAAGATTGTCTGAAATTTGGAGCAATTCAGAGAGCACCAGCGTCGGCTATGAATCCTATCATTAAGCCATGACCATTCAGAGTATGGGGTTTTGATATGATCGGTCAGATCTATCCACCTTCAAGCAAGGGACATAAGTTTATATTGGTGATAACCGATTATTTTTACCAAGTGGATGGAGGCAGTTCCTTTGAAGAAAGTTGATTCTGGGGATGCAATACAATTTGTTAAGGAATATAATATTTATCGATTTGGGATTCCTCAGACTATCACAACCGATCAGGGATTGATCTTTGCCGATAGCATGGGTATTGGGCAAGCCGAGGCATCTAACAAGAGCTTAATTAAATTGTTCAAAAGAAGGATTTCTAATTTTCCTCGGCAATAGCATACAAGATTGGCCGAAGCATTATGGTCTTATCGGATGGCCTGTCATGGATCGATTCAAGTTCCTCCTTATAAGCTTGTTTATGGACATGAGGTAGTTTTACCATGGGAAACTACAATCGGCTCAAGGAGAATAGATTTACAACATAACTTAACAGCCGATGAGTATTACAATTTTATGGTAGATGAAACAGAAGTTTTGGTTCAATCCAGATTGTGTGCTTTGGAGAAGGTAACTAGGGACAAGGAACGAGTCGCTCGTCATTACAACAAAAAGTGGGGCCCAAGTCCTTTTCTAAAGGAGAGCTAGTTTGGAAATTAATCTTGCCGATCGGAACTCGAGATAAGAAATTCGGCAAGTGGTCACCGAATTGAGAAGTACCGTTTCAAATATACAAAGTTGTGTCCAAAGGGGCTTATATGTTGTAAGGACTTGATGGTAAAGTTTTTGGACGAGCACTGTTGGTCTTTCTTAACAACATTACTAGAAATATAATTCTCAGCAATGGCGCAAAAATACTACTGGTATATTATGGTTACAAAGTTCATCCGCAAGCGCACGGATATACCATTGTAATATTTCACCCGAGAGTATTCCAAGTGTATCGTATTTATTTTATCCTGTGGGAAGATCATGTAGAGAGAACTCAACTAATAATTTATATATTACTTGTGATAATCATATCCTAAGAAGGGGTTAAGATAATCTAAGGGTAGAGTGACGCACAAGCAGCACTACTCATTCTCATAATAAATCATCTAAGCTAAGTGGAAAGAAAAGAGAAAGAAAATCTATTCCTATACTTCTAATATACATAGTATACATACATTCTAGTTAACTGACATACTAGCTAATACCCTCTATCCGATGCCCTCCTGGTACTTCGAGAAGCCACCCCTGACTGCCGAGTTTCTTATGACAGCCCATCATGACCATACAACCAGGGCTAAATACGGAGGAATACCCTCCCAAGGAAATTAACTTTGGATTATATACCGGCGCGGAAGAATACCCGTACTGAGCTGTCACCATCAGCGGCCCACCTCTCATCCCCAATATATAACCCCAAATAATGATATCCCGTAATCTAGACACTACGTCTAAACTACCAGATACTACTCTAATATCATCGTCATGACATAAAGTAATTGCATAAGCAAACATTATACCCGCACCAAAGCATCTCCCAGATAAGCTAGCCCCGCTATTTAGTATAACATGAACATAATGTAAAGTAGGTACTCATATACTTGGAAAGTATTTCAACACCATAAATGTATTTAGAAGAGTATTCTAATAAAAGTACAAAGCTTACAAAAGAGAAAAGGAAAGCTGCTAGAGCCATACCCGAACTCTTCTGAAGGCTTCTGGACTCCGTACTCCTATTCTATTTTTATTCCACCAGCTAGATACTACTAAAATCACAGATAAAATCCGCAAGCGCACGGATATACCGATGTAGCACTTCCCCTATAGAGTATTCTAGGGGTATCGAATCTAAGGGAACGTGTGTGCTCAGATCTTCCTCCAGTTCATCCAAGGACACTAAGCGAATGATAGGCCAGGATAGAGAGGATTTACTAGTGAGAAACAGTGTCTAGGGAAAGCTTAACTTTTATACTAATGCAATACTTCAGGCACTGGCAACCCGCTGTTCCCAGATGTCGCTCTACTACGTACCCGGACAGGGAGGACTTAAGTGATCTCGAGGGCTATCACCACCTCTACACCCACCTCAAACGTACTGTGGGATACACAACAATTACTGGATAATAATTACCTAAACACCACGTCTAAGCAATTAATATCTACTTTAGTGTTTATAACTCACCAAAGCAATCACTATATTTTAGTTGATTATAGTGAACAATAATCCCGTATGCTACTTAGGAACTAACCAAGAGATAATTCTCACAAAATAAATATAAATTACATAGGAAAAATATTATATTGAATTCAGAGTAATAAATAAATAAATGAAATAGGAGAACATTACCGACAACTCCGGAATTCTTCCGACTTCTACTCTACTCTCTTCCTATTCTAGTATACAATATAGTACAATACAGCCTTTTATAATTCACCTCAAGCTTGGAAGTGTGTGAGTGAAGTGAGGGAGTGAAGCCTTTATATAGAGGTAGGTATGACGGTTGGCGAAGGGGAAATGTCCGAAATGCCCCACAACCGCCATTAGGAGATGATCAAGACCGTCCAAGCCAAACCCCAGCCTGGATGGCTAAGATTGTGGTTCGGCCGAACTAGGGGGTTCGGCCGAACTTGGGCTGGGCCCATCTGGCCTGGCTCTTGGCCCATCTTCTCCCCTGGACCTCCTTTATCCATTTCTCGGAGTTTTGAGTTGATTCACTGATGTTTCGATGAAGTTCACAACCCCTCCTTGTATGGATACATAATTCTCCTCACTTAGTCTGATTTTCCTCCCAACTTCAGGGTTTATCATCTGCATACAAATATATACCAACACTTGTGGAATATGTGAGATTAAGCACCTATCACTATGTTGGATGTTTTATTATCCGAACTTTATGCAGATGTTGGCGGTATAGAATCGGCATTTAACAGCCGCCAACTAAACCCCCCACGCTTAGCCCTTTACTCGTCCCTGTGTAAAGGTTAGTGTAGAATGAATTTCTTCAAGATATGAATCAAGCATATAAATCATTCACAACCATACCTGCACCTGTGAAGTTTATCAGTGGCTATCTTACCATCTTGAGTAATTGATAAATGGAATAATCTTGATTCCAGTCCTTCTTGCTTCTCTGTCAGACTCATGGGATTTTTATAAATTTTCGCAACCCAGCTCTTTTCCTCATATTGAATTTCTCTCTTGTCTCTCAAAATGTATATTTTCTTTTTGGATCCTCACCAAGGCAAAATGTGCCATAATTCATCCATATTCTAAGGCTGATATGTGGAGCTTGGTAGGGATAAGTTGTGACATACCTACATCATATATATTGCAAAGCCAAAAATATGGACTCAAGAAGATCATCAGTCATACTCCTAGATCAAGGGTCTTTTTGTGGATGGAAAATGAAAAAGTAAAATATTTTGTGGAATGATGGAATAAAGAAATGAATCTCCTTTTTTTTTCTATACCTTCTTTCCCCTTTGGTTTTCTCAGCATGAATATAGAAGGGGCATGTAATATACCAGGATTTTCACCTAGGAAAAATTTTGAGGAAAATTTAAAACCTTTTGAAAGATAAACCATTTAAGAGCGTAGTAGTTGATCTTAGAGTTTAAATCCTGTAAATAAAATTAAAACATAAAGATTTGTTGGGTCAAGATTTAAAACTAATCCAAAATTAGATTTTATAAAATCTTGGGTTAACAAAATCTCAATTCAAATAAGATGGTTGAAACTTTAAATAGGAATTTAATTCTTTTGGCTTTGCATTTCAACTTAAGCAAAATATATTTGAGCTAAATGAAAACAAATGAAAATTTTTAATCATAAGAAAAACCTAAATGGAAATAAATACACTTGGTTTTATGTGCATTTTATTATTTTAGGTATGTTTTTGGTTATTCTTGGTGCATTTCATAATAGGTTTCATATGCATGTCATGTCTAAAGAAAATTTCTAAAAATAAATTATGCAACAGCAAATTGCACCAAAATTCTCATAAATACTAAACAACATCCTAAGTCTACAGTATTTTTAGTTTTAATTTATCGCATCAATTGGTACTTCAAATAAATTCTTTAACTCAGCTAGAAATCTGAAAACAACATATCATTTAGCATACTTTGCACCTTCATCAATATTTAACCATAACTCATCTAGCTAAACCACTTGGTCAGAATGTTAACTATAGTGAACTCTATCACCTGGTATAATGGCTTAATTAAATTAAATTCGAAATGAAACTACCTGAAATGAGAGCCACAAGTTACTTAAACAATATTTAGACTGCAGCCAACATAGTAATTTAGACCTCTTTACTAAATTACCATGGTAACTCAAAAAGTAATTAAATCTTGGAACTTGGCACATTGAACCATCAAATCATTGTCTACCTAGCAGCAACCTTGTCTCCCCAAAATTATAAATTGAAAGGAAGAGAGGAGTAAGAAATAAACTACATGCTGGTATAGTTTCAACACTTAGAAAATTTAGAGCTTCTAGGCCTCTTCTTCTACATCTCTCTTACATGTGGGGGGACCAAACCATTGTGGGACCCATGTGTCATCCTCATCAGAGCCAACACATCATTTGTACACCTTTCATTTAATTATTCATTTGCTAATTCAGAAGTAAGAGGGAGTGAGATAAAAACAAATTTATACCAAATCTTCTACTCTACCTCTCTCATACACCAAGAGTACTTCTACATGAGCCCATTTGTCATCCATGTACCAGCCATCTTCTCATATGATCACTTATTTTAATCCATATATTCTTCATCAAAGAGAGTGCTTTATAAACCACTTTTCACCAAAATTCATACCCTACCTCACTAATTCTTCTAGGAAGCATCTTTATGGACCCACTTATCATTCACACATCAGCTATACACCTTAGTCAAAACACTCCTTTGATCTATCCTTTGTTTAATTAAAGACAAAGAAAGAGAGAGGGAGTATAAAACAATGTTCACCCTAGAACCTCACCATACCTCTCATTCTCCTAGAAAATCACTAATGGGACCCTTTGGCAGTCTCTCATGCTAGCATAGATGAAGTACAAACTGAAGCTCAGCTCTAAACACAACCCTCACATCCTTAAATCGTGTCCTTGTCAAACAATGCCACCTAGGTCGAGCTGGACAGCTCACTCTCCACCATTTGAGCAGCTACTTCACCAATAAACTCTTTTCTCATCTCTCATTATGTTCCACCAAGAGTTAGACCAAGAACTCCCTCGGAATCTCCAAGAACATCCTCTTCTTTAATTCCACCGAAGATGTTTGATCCCTAGCAAAACTTCTCTGGTGAGTTTCGCCACAATTTAATCCTAAGAACGTGATCTACAGACCATGCCTAACTCAGTTCTGTCCTTTGTTCTCCCTTTCCATGGATCGAACACATTGCGTCGAGTTCGTCGGCGTCCTCGATGTCCAGAGCGCCGCCGTCGGTCGCTTCGCCGTTTCCGATAATCCGGTGCATCTCCGACCGAGCCGCTGCGCCATGAGCGTCGCCAAGGTTCCAGAAGAAGGCCTGCCAAGGGAAATCGCGCTGAAGAGCCGCCGACAAGGAGATCCTCTCTTTCTTCCTCAAGTCCGGCCACCGGCCAACGTCGTCCGTTCCTCGCTCTCGGGTGAGCTTCGGCGCAGTTCCTCGTTCGTGTAGCATCCTTAGATTGTCTTTGAGCCGTTCCACTTCTTTCCTTGGCAGTCCGGAGTTTGGAAGGAGGCCGACGCCGTTGCCATGCCGTTTCTTGCCGTCGCCGGAGCATCCTTCACGCCGTCGTCGCCATTCAAGCGTTACCAGCGCATGTCCAACCCTCAGTAAGCTTCCAGCAACCCCGTAGAGGCACATGCATACACTCATTCACACCGAAACAAGCTGGAGCTCGACATGCACATGCATGCCGAAGCTCACCGCCGCTCGCGCTGCCGCCATTGCTGACACCGACCACCGCAGCCCGCCAATACCATCATTAGCTTCGCCATGTTCCACTCTGCATTTTCTATTTCGGTCACATCGTGAAATCTGCCACCGTTCACCGCCGGCGACGCCGTGAAGCCACTGCTGTCGCCGCTGCTCTGTCCTCCTCTCAGGCTAGCTGACGTGTGGGTCCAGTTGGATTAGGCACTAAGGACTTTCAGTACTGAATGTTTAGAGCTGGTAAGGTTGTAACTACAAATAACCATAGTATGACATGTGGACCCAACGACATGCATGTAAATAGATTAAAACTCAAGAACTCTTAATGAAGATTCAATTAAAACGTGCTAGGGACCTCGGGACCTAATCCTAGAACCTCTAGGGAGCTTTCTGCAAAAGATCTCTCACTGACCAGTGGGCCCTATGTGTTTAAAATCTGGAAAATATAAGGAAAATGCCTTAGTGAATATCTAATCAACAGAAAAATAGGTTAACTTGTAAATTGCATATAAAATTCATTTTAGCTCCAAACTGGATGAACTAAATTTCTGTAGAATCATCAAGTTATGAACCTTAATATGCAAACATAAAACTTGGCACTTGCAGTAGAAGAAATAGCTCTAATAATTCACATAAAAAAATAATGAACATAGAGCAATCTCCAACTTAGAAAATTCATATAAAATTCATCTTAACTTAATTTGGAGTGAACCAAATTCCAGTGTGCTCACAAAATCATACACTTGATTTACATGAACTAAACCTTGATACTTTCTGTATTAAAATCATCACTAACTATTTAATTGGTAAAATAACTAGTATAGTGTAAACTAGAAACTATAAAATCCATAAGTGATTTATTTCAACTCCAAATGAGGTGATTCCAGTTCTGTTAGATCGGAAAAATCATGCACTTAGTTTTTATGAAATAAAATATGACACATATAGTACTCAATACTAAAATTCGAAATAACTAATAAAGATTATAGCATATGTCCTAGCTTGTAAAATTCATAATAAAATCATGCTAATTTTAAAAATTATGAAACTATTTTTGTTGAACTCCTGTGAGCATTCTATTCACTGCAGCAAACGAAATTTTCATAAAACTTGACCCTAAAATGCATCCAAGGACTAATAGAGCTTAACTAATCTAGTGCTAGTATTAAACTTAGAAAATTAATATCTCCTAAATACAAAATGATAAAACGGAAATTCTTACACATTAAATCACCTTAGACCAGATCCTAACCACACTAATAAACTCATGCATTTTAGAGCATTTTAGATTTTTTTACATGTCTTGGTATTTATTCGTCGCCGTTATTTCTTCTAGTGGACCGATCTTTATCGGTGAGAAGGATTGGAATTATATTTCATTCCAGAGGGATTTTATTTCAACCAAGGCAAGTGTTGCCCTTCCTTTAATCACATTGAATCCCATGTTTTGGGCTAAATGTTTTGATTGTAAATTTGCATGCGTATTTCTAACTATCGGTACTTCCAAACTATAGATTGTTGTTGTCCCCTAAAAATATGCATAACTTCCCTTTTAAAAATCACTTCCTTGCTGTTTTGAACCTTAGAATTAATTAGAGCACTTTAATTGTGCTCAGATGACTATGCTATGCTTTTATAAAGTACAAATGCTTAGCCTTGCTTAGTAATAAATAAAAACATGGCTATGAAATCACTTATTATACTATTTGGAAAGCCTTTTTATGTGATATGGGCAGCGATGTGTTCGCTGGATATTTGTGAAATAAAATGAGATGAAATGTGATTTTTTGACTTGGGCGGCAAGTGGTATCCATATGGTAGTAGTTGCATACCGATAGGGGGATTGTTCGCCTGAGTCGATTAAGGACCGAACATCATATCACCCATTATGTTTACCATACATCCACATGTGCTAGTATGGGATGGCCTAAGCTGATTAATCTATTTAGGACTAGCCTTGCATTCTGGTAGGCCGGTGTGTATGAGTTAGTCGATAATTCTGAGGATTTTGTCGATAACTTAGAGGAACTACCCATGAGTGTGTGTTATCTGTAATCTCATATTCTGTTAGGGATATGGACTGTATTTTGTAATACGGACTCCTTCCCCTATATAAGGAGGGGTCCGGGTCCCTCTAGGGACACAATTTTCTCCCAGATCATACGATCAATAATACACTCGGCGGATCAATCCACGGACAGGAGTAGGGTATTACTTCTTGATTAAGAAGGCCTGAACCTGTATAAAATTCCTTGTCTTCAAATCCATCCGCTTTTCTAGCTTGATAGCCACCCCCTTTTAGTATTGCCGAAATCTTGTTTCGACATTATGTTTGTGGGAAAATTGGACATTTTGCAAGACTATGCCCTAATCGTCAAAATATGGGAGGCCAAACTTCTTATCAGAAACCATCTACTACAGGTTTTATAAAGAAAAATCCTCCAATAATTAAAAGTGGACCTAATCTTGGACGTGCTCAAGTACATCATATTAAAGCAGAAGAAGCTCAACAAGATCCTAATATATTGATGGGTATGTTCACCATAAACTCTAAACCAATTACTGTTCTATTTGATTCTGGTGCCTCTCATTCCTTTTTATCTACAAAAGCCAGTTGGAATCAGTCTTTACCTAAAGATACTTTAGATAAGGCTATGCTAATACATTCAACCGGAGGAACTATATTAGTATCATCTATTTGTAGAAATGTTCCGGTTAAACTAGGAGATCAAATATTTTTAATTGACTTGATGGTACTAACTACCCAAACTATAGATATTATTTTGGGCAAGGATTGGTTAGCCAAGAATAATGGACTAATCAACTGTGCAACAAGAGAGGTTATCCTTACTGATGAACAAGGAATAAATACAAGGATAATAGTTACACCCAATCTATCTATAGAACATTATATGACATATATCTGTATGCTTACACCAAAAGAAGAAGTTCCAGTAGTGCAAGAATATTTGGATGTATTTCCTGAAGAACTAAGTTCATTACCTCCAGATCGGGAAATAGAATTTATTATAGAATTACTTCCTGGAACAGCACCTATATCAAAACGACCCTATAGGATGCCAATTAATGAATTGGAAGAATTGAAGAAACAGATAGCTGAGCTACAAGAAAAAGGCTTTATTCGACCAAGTTCTTCACCTTGGG
Source organism: Oryza meridionalis (assembly GCA_000338895.3). Classification (NCBI taxonomy): domain Eukaryota; kingdom Viridiplantae; phylum Streptophyta; class Magnoliopsida; order Poales; family Poaceae; genus Oryza; species Oryza meridionalis. The sequence continues at coordinate 14,921,422 of CM002526.2, forward strand.
GAGCTCCTGTATTATTTGTAAAGAAGAAAGATGGAAGTTTAAGAATGTGTGTAGACTACCGGGCTTTAAATGAAGTAACTATTAAAAACAAATATCCCTTACCAAGAATCGATGATCTATTTGATCAATTAAAAGGAGCAAGTGTATTTTCTAAAATAGATCTTCGATCAGGATATCATCAGTTGAAAATTAGGCAAGAAGATATACCAAAGACTGCTTTTGTGACCAGGTATGGATTATATGAGTTTACAGTAATGGCATTTGGATTAACCAATGCCCCTGCTTATTTCATGAATCTTATGAACAAGATATTTATGGAATATCTGGATCAATTTGTGGTTGTATTTATTGATGATATTCTGATATATTCCAAGAATAAGGAACAACATAAACAACACCTACGATTGGTATTGGAGAAATTGAGGCAACATCAGTTATATGCCAAATTCAATAAATGTGAATTTTGGCTAGATCAAGTTGCATTTCTAGGACATATAATAACTAAGGAAGGAGTTGCCGTAGATCCGGAAAAGATTAAAGCGGTAATGGAATGGAGAACACCAACCTCAGTACCTGAGATAAGAAGTTTCTTAGGACTTGCTGGATATTATCGGAGATTTATTAAAGATTTCTCCGCTATTGGGAAACCTATGACCAGATTACTTAAACAGGACAGGAAATTTGAATGGACACCAGAATGTCAGAGTAGTTTTCAAAGATTGAAACATAAGCTTACTACTATGCCAGTATTAATCTTGCTAGACATCCAAAAAGATTTTGAGATCTATTGCGACACCTCTCGACAAGGATTAGGATGTGTTCTTATGCAAGAAGGTAAAGTAGTAGCTTATGCGTCAAGACAACTAAGACCCCATGAAGATAATTACCCAACTCATTGTTTGGAATTAGCAGCAGCCGTACATGTGTTGAAGATTTGGCGACACTACTTAATTGGGAATCATTGTAAGATTTATACCAATCATAAGAGTTTGAAATATATTTTTACTCAGACGGATCTTAATCTTCGGCAAAGAAGATGGTTAGAATTAATTAAGGATTACAATTTGGAAATTCTATACCATCCAGGAAAAGCCAACGTAGTTGCTGATGCCTTAAGCCGAAAAGCTTATTGCAATCTACAACAAGAAATAATATCAGAACAATTACAAGCAGAAATGCTTAAACTAAATCTGGGTATTATTAAGTTTTGAGAATTAAACACTTTGGAGTTAAAACCTACCTTAATGGATCAAATAAAAGAACATCAAAAGGAAGATTCGGAAATACAAACTTTTAAGGAACGGAAGGTGCAAGGAAAGGCTGCAGATATTACCGAAGACCTAGAAGGAATATTATGGTACGGAAATAGAATTGTCGTACCACAATCAGGAAACTTGAGGAAGGTAATATTAAAGGAAGCACATGATTCAGCCTACTCTTTACACCTAGGTAGTACAAAAATGTACCATGATTTGAAAGACTTATACTGGTGGCCAAATATGAAGCGACATATTGCAGAATATGTTGCACTATGTCATGTTTGTCAACAAGTTAAAGCAGAACACCAAAAGCCTACAGGATTATTACAACCCTTACAAATACCTGAATGGAAATGGGATGAAATAGGAATGGATTTTATTACTGGATTACCTAAAACTTCTACTGGATATGACTCTATATGGGTAATCATTGATAGACTTACAAAGACTGCTCGATTCATTCCTGTAAAAACAACTTATACTGGAGCACAACTTGCTGAACTCTATATGACAAGGATAGTATGTTTACACGGAGTGCCAAAAAGAATTATTTCCGATCGTGGTACCCAATTTACTTCACATTTTTGGCAGAAATTACATTATGAATTAGGAAGTTATCTGGATTTTAGTACAGCATTTCATCCACAAACCGGAGGACAGACGGAAAGACTGAATCAGACATTAGAAGATATGTTAAGAAGTATATTCGGAACGGACCTTTTAAAGGAAGCTGAAGAAAAAGTTCGACTCATTAGAGACAGACTTAAAGTAGCTCAATCTCGACAAAAGAGTTATGCAGACTCTAGACGGAGAGAGTTAACTTTTGACATTGGTGATTATGTTTATCTAAAGGTTTCACCTTTACGAGGGATAAAAAGATTTAAAGTCAAAGGAAAACTAGCCCCTCGTTATATTGGACCATATCAAATAATTGCTAAACATGGAGAAGTAGCCTATTAATTGGCTTTACCAGATTATCTATGTGATGTGCATCCTACATTCCATGTTTCACAATTAAAGAAATGTTTACGTATCCCAGAGGAAGAAATATCAGTAAGTACTGTCGAACTAAATAAAGACTTAACCTATCCAGAATACCCTATCAGAATTTTGGAAGAAGCACAGAGAACAACTCGTACAAAGGCAATAAGAATGTTTAAAGTTCAATGGAATCATTATACAGAGGATGAGGCAACTTGGGAATGGGAAGATTATTTACAATTGGAATTCCCGTATCTTCTCGAAGACTCCTAACAAATCTCGGGACGAGATTTCTTTAAGGGGGGTAGGTTTGTAACATCCTCAAATTTTAACCTAAAATTTGACTGCATCATGCTGGCTTTTGATTAAATTAGTGTGCTTTAAAGATTTATTTGACTCTTTAATTGGTTCAAGTATTACTTCCTTAGAACCCTACTAATTTACCCTAATTATTCCCTTTATTCCAAACTCTAGTGAATTTGAGCAAATTCTCTCAAATTTCAAACCATAAATTATTTCCTTAGTTTATCCTAATATTAGTGAGGATTTGCTGTACTTCAAACCCTAGTGAAACCCTTTTCAAACTCATAGATTAAATTCATTCTTTTCTAGGGAAATATTCAAAAATTCTGAAATTCACTGTTCATCGCACACAAGGTGCTCGATGAAATATCTAGCCCAACTAGAGCAGCCCAACTCCTACCCAATCTTGTGCAAAGTCTAGGTTTGGTCCTAGGGGACCACAACCCACTCAAAACCGTGGCTTTCTTTGCCTCTTCCTCCCTTTGCGCGCGCCGCACTGCCGTCCGACTTTGCCGCGCGCCGAGCCGCCACACGTCGGTCTCCGGATCGATCGCACGTGCCCGACCGCCTTGGCGCGCTGTCACCGGTTCGATGCCCTCAGCCCACCACCACCGCACCAATCTTGACGACGACAAAGCCGAGACGACGACCGCCGCACGAAATCGCCGCTCGATGCCGTGCGCGCCCATCCAAAGCCGCCGCCGAGTGCGATTTTGATTCTACCCAGGGTGAATCGCGCCAAAACTTGCCGCACAGTTGAATTGAAGATAGACGATGGTTTCCCCTCTCACAATTCAAACCATTCACCCCCGAGCCAGCTGTTTTCACCGTCGCCGCCGCCGCGCGTCGCGCCCGGATTGGCACCCTCATGTCGCCAGCGGATTTCACTCGCGGTCAACTCAATACTTCGCCGGTAAGTATTCGAACGTGGCCTCCCGCCACTCAAATTGATCTTGCCCGCCCTCTCACAGCTCCTACCGCCTCAGCCATATCCAAAGATCGAGCTCATCCATGGCGATGACGGTGTTCAAGCTCATCCGCTCCTCCTAGCCCTATAAATAGGACCCCAATCCCTTCCTTGTCCATCATCGATCATCAACAACCATAGCCCCACAACCCCGAAGCTCTGCTTCACCAATCCACCCCATCAACCACCATCTCCCGTCGGTCGAACACCTTGTGCGTGAACGACTCCATCCTTCTCCATCCATCCTCCGCCCTAAATATCCTTTAGAACACCTTATATCAACCATGTTCTAGCATAGCGAGCCCTAACCGAAGACCTGCGTCGAGTTTTACCTCGCCGCACCAAGCCGAGCACCGCCGCCCCCGCGCTGCTCTGTTCTTCGCCGTCGCGAAGTTTTTCCAGCCGCAATCCGTCTTTTCAACCGATCTCGGTGAGTTCTTCCGTTTCAACCATCTACATACTCCCTAGATTCCATTTTAGCAATCCCTTTGCACTATCATGGCACCCTCTGGGCTGCCGTCGTGAGCACGGTCGCCGCCAATGGAGGCGCTCGTCAGCAATTATACTCCGCGCCTTGCCAAAGGTCGGCAAGCTACTGGAATCCACCTAGGCACCTCGTAGATGCTCTAGAACCCCTCCCCTACCCATGTCTAACTCTCATCACCTCGATCGCCATCTCGGCCTAACCGTGCCACCGCCGCCCTAGCCGCTAGACCGTCCACGCATCAAATTAGCTCCTCCGCCGCCGCTCGCCGTCGCCGGAGATCCCTAGCACCCTCCCTTCCTCGGCCGCAACCACTTTTCCCCTCCATCGCCGCCGCAATCGCCAACCCTAACGCTGCCAGCCTGATTTGGGGAACGGCTGGAGGTTGAAGAAGAGAAGAGAGAGAGAGACTGACAGGTGGGACCCACACACAGTGCCATTTCACATTTAATCGATTTTCAAACGTTAGAAGCCCATATCTTTTAAAATATAGATCCAATTCCAGTGAAACTAGGACCAATATTCTTCTAAAATCATTCTCTATCTTTTGAGCCCCTTTTTGCTATTTTTGCATTTTATTTTATTTTCTCCATTTTTCTTATTTTTTGGATTTTATTTGAACAACTTTTGAATTTGAATTTTATATGTCTAACCCTAGGTCTTGAGGATTCTTCTGACACACTAGATAATATCAATCAATCTCAGGATATCGAGCAAGGCAAGTTACCATACACCTTTTGATTATTTAAGCCTATATTTTACAAATTATTTATTTATAGCCTTCTATTGAATATTCTATTTTATATGCGTAATTCAATCATAGAAACCCAGATAATTTAGTATTGCTTACTTTGCTTACAATCTGGTTAAAATACTTTATACTTAGGTTGGGACAGTACATAAGATTTGGCTGATTTCCGGGTGGCTAGTACTGTCTCGATCAATATAAGTTTTACCAGGTACTTATGTCGAACGAACGAGTACGACCGCAGTTTCTAGAATGGGGACAGACCTAGTTATTATGTTAATTAGCAATATGGCACCTCTGTATATTGGTTCTTATTTTTAAGTCCTCGCGCAGGAGGCAAATATTGCCGCGAAGGGCAACTTTAACCATTACCATGTACAGGTAAATGGTTTGTGATACTCGAGTATAAACTATATGGTATATTTCTAAACCCTGATCGAGATGACGTGGTGTCATACGATCAGTTTCCCCTTAAATATCTCGGGAACGCTAGAACTCCTCTTGCTGCTGTTAACATTACATTCAGGGCATATGAGGATACAAGTTCATGGAACAGGTGCCACAATTGTTAATAACTTAATACTGGGCCATGACTAAAGCCGATGATTATCAGCAAGTCGTGGACTGCGGGTAAAGCGTACATCTGCTGCAGTAGAATATCTTTGAAACTATTCGAATAGCCGTACTCATGGAATTGAGTACCGGGACTCATATGGTACCCTGGTTAGAAATCTAAAGTCTATATGTTTATAAATTCTTGCTATAACTCTTCCAGATTGCTTATTACTGCTTTTTGCAAAGAACACTACTATATGTCAATACTAACTTGCTGAGTATTGCGAATACTCATTCTTGCTCTTATAACCCATTTTTTAGATTTGGGTCAAGAGGAGGACCCCTATGACTATTACTACGATGACCCCGATAACTTAGAGAATCCCTAAAGGTTTTACCTCCCTAGTCAAAATGTATAGAAACTTCCGCTGTATATTAATTTTAGTTAATTAAGTAGGTGAGTACCTATCCCTTAGCATTGTAAAACTTTAACATATGTAATGAAGAACCAGTTATATTGTATGTATCAACATCTACTGATCCAGGGATTGATACATTATTTTTAGTCGGATCCAAGTAATTAGTTTCAGGTGCCTACAGGACTGGTATCAGAGCATATGTTTGAATATAGGATGAACCTTAAGGACTACTAACTAAGCTAAGTTTGAATTTATTTCAAGCTTACCTTTTTAAGGGGGGTAGATTTAATCCACGAGCATGCATTATAATATTATTTGTGTATTTCAGGACAATGGCAGAAGAGCATGAGCAAGAACTTATAGAAACTGCAATTACTATCCATGATAATGACTGCACTGATCAACTAATCAAATTGATGACTAAACTAAAGATAAATGAGAAGCCGGAATTCTATTCACATGCCTATCAACGGGGAGAACGTTGGGAATATGATATGACCGTGAAGATCAATCCTCCACGAGGTGAACATGATATGTATTACTTCCGAACACATACCCGGACAGGGAGGCCGGGCTGTCACCACCTCTAAACCTACCTCAAACGTACTGTGGGATACGCAGTAATTACTGGATAATAATTACCTAAACACCACGTCTGAGCAATTAATATCTTCTTTAGTGTTTATAACTCACCAAAGCAATCACTATATTTTAGTTGATTATAGTGAACAATAATCCCATATGCTACTTAGGAGCTAAGCAAGAGATAATTCTCACGAGATAAATCTAAATTACTCAGGAAGAATATTACATTGAATTCAGAGTAATAAACAGAATAAAAGAAATAGGAGAAGATTTCCGACAACTCCGGAATTCTTCCGACTTCTTCTACTCTACTCTCTTCCTATTCTAGCACACAATATAGTACAATGGAGCCTCTTATAATTCAACTCAAGCTTGGAAGTGTGTTTGTGAAGTGAGGGAGTGATGTCCTTTTATAGAGCAGTTATGACGGTTGTGAGAAGGGGAAATGTCCGAACTGCCCCGCAACCGTCATTGGGAGAGCATCTGGAGCGTCCACGCCAAACCCCAGGATCAACGGTAATCAGGGGGGTTCGGCCGTACCAGGGGGTTCATTATGGAAGTCTTCATGGATGACTTTTCGGTCTATGGAAAGGCCTTCGGTCATTGTCTACAAAATTTAGACAAAGTCTTACAACGATGCCAAGAGAAGGACCTGGTACTTAACTGGGAAAGTGTCATTTCATGGTCCGTGAAGGGATAGTTCTTGGGCATCGAGTGTCCGAACGAGGAATCGAAGTTGATCAGGCTAAAATTGATGTTATAGATCAGCTTCGTCCTCCTGTGAACATCAAAGGAATCGCAGCTTCTCGGGACATGCCGGCTTTTATAGAAGGTTCATCAAGGACTTTTCTACAATCGCCAGACCTCTGGCCAATTTGCTAGCCAAGGATGCACCCTTTGAGTTCAATGACGTGTGCCTAAAATCTTTTGAAATTCTCAAAAAGGCACTCGTCTCCGCTCCAATTATTCAACCTCCTGATTGGACTCTACCCTTCGCAATCATGTGTGATGCAAGCGATTTCGCTGTTGGTGCAGTCTTGGTCCAAACCAAGGATAAAAGGCATCATGCAATCTGCTATGCTAGCAAAACTCTAACCGGAGCTCAGTTGAATTATGCAACTACCGAAAAAGAGCTGCTCGCGGTTGTTTTTGCTATCGATAAGTTTAGATCTTACTTAGTGGGGGCCAAGTTGATAATCTATACTAATCATGCTGCTTTGAAATACCTGCTCACTAACAAAGATCCTAAACCACGTCTCTTAAGATGGATTTTGCTGCTCCAAGAATTTGACTTCGAAATTAAAGATAAAAAGTGAGTAGAAAATTCCGTAGCAGATCATTTGTCTAGGCTGAAGATCACTGACATGCAGGAACAGCCGATAAATGATTTCCTGAGAGACGACATGCTGATGACAGTTCGCGACTCCAACGCGTGGTATGCTAACATAGTAAACCACATGGTATCCAAGTACATACCGCCAGGAGAAAATCAACGAAAACTGACGTATGAAAGTCGCCGTCATACATGGGATGAGCCATACCTATATCGGGTCTGCTCCGATGGCTTACTATGAAGATGTGTGCCAACTGATGAAGGACTTAAGATCATAGAACGATGCCATGCCTCACCCTATGGTGGCCATTACGGTGCATTCCGCACCCAGGCCAAGATTTGCCAAAGTGGTTTCTTCTGGCCAACAATGTACGAAGACTCAAAAGAATTCGACAGAAGATGCACAAGCTGCCAGAGGCAAGGTGGAATCACTGCTCGCGATGCAATACCCCTCGCATACAATTTGCATGTCGAAATATTCGATGTTTAGGGTATAGACTTTATGGGACCTTTCCCTAAGTCTCGCAACTGCAAGTACATTCTGGTGGTAGTTGACTATGTGTACAAGTGGGTTGAGGCAATACCGTGTAGCGCCGCGGATGCGAGCCATCTCAAGATTTGGTACCCCCAGAATGGTCATAAGTGACGGAGGTTCTCACTTCATTGACAAAACCTTCCAAGATCCGAGACCTCCTACGAGAGATGGCAGCTAAACACAATGTGGCCACTCCTTACCACCCACAGACCAGTGGTCAAGCAAAAACATCAAACAAACAAATCAAGAATATTCTGGAAAAGACGGTCAACAAAATGGGAACAGGCTGGAAGGATAGATTGCTGGACGCACTGTGGGCATACCGGATAGCGTACAAGACACCCATTGGAATGTCCCCATACCAGATAGTCTACGAGAAATCATATCAACTACCCGTAGAACTTGAGCACAGAGCATACTGGGCCATCAGGAACTGGAACATGGACTTTGAAGGAGCAGGAAAATGGAGGAAAATGCAAATCGCCGTACTTGAAGAATGGAGAGAGAAGGCTTACCACAACGCGAAGATATACAAAGAAAGGACGAAGCGCTGGCATGACAAAAGGATAAAAATCAAGAAATTCAAGCCAGAAGAAAAGGTGCTAATGTTCAACTCCAGGGTTAAGCTTTTCGGTCACGAAAAACTGCGCAGCAAATGGGAAGGACCGTTCGACGTCATCGACACCTCTTCGCACGGGGCAATCACACTCCGCGATGACTCATGTAACATATTTAAGGTAAACGGTCAACGATTAAAGATTTTCCTTGAGCCAAAAGAAACTTTAGATGAAGAAGTGGATGTTATTGAATTAATCGATTATGAACCATGATGATCTCATCTAATGCATGCTTAAAATCCTGTATAGTTGTCATTTTTGTGTTTAGTCTAGGATTTAGTGGGCCTAGGAGAAATTTGGTGGCCAGCCAGACCCACCAGGGTTCGGCTGGTTCGGCAGAACCAGGATGGCACCCGATCGGCCCCAATTTCGAACCTCATCCAAAGCATCTGTTCTTCCTCCTCTCTCCCACTTTTGCAAACCTTTTCTCTACTTCATCTCAATTCCCTTACTCCATCACCTCCAATTCACCAATGGCTGGCAAATCCCTGATCCCATACATTGGCTCCTCCTCCAATTCCACCTACAACCTCGATGGAGAGCCAACACCGGCGAATCAACTTATTCCATTAGAAAATTACACCTTGGAAGGGGTGAATGCACTGTGGGCGCAGCCCCTTGCAACAGTGTCGGGCTCCCCTGCGATTCTAGAGCCGATCGGCGAGCTCCCTGGTTCGGCCGAACCAGGGGTTCGGCCGAACCCTTCTCGGCCCTGTTCAGCCCCCCGTTCGGCAGTGCGATCCCTCACCCCTCGCCATGTCACAAGGACCAAAATCCGGGGAGATTCGCCTGCGCGACGGCCGACAACGGGAGAGCTTGGTCTTTTAAAGGCACGTCGCCTTTTCCAAGATGATGAGAAGGCCGCTCCGCCTCCCGCCGAGCGCTATGTGGGCACCTTGTTCACCAAGGCAGGGGATGAGGTGCTCCATAAGTATGTCACACCCACCGCTACTCCATAAACTCCGAAGGAGGAGCGTTTCCGCATTCAGGGAGTGCGAACTCCCGGCGGTGGGTATGGCAAGGGTTTACTCCAGCCGTTAACGGCATCGGAGAAGGAGGGGGTAGCGGAATCCTGTAGCCCTCCACCTATGAAGGTGAAGCGTCATTTGATGCCCCCTCCAATTGTGAGGGCTCCCGGCCAATATCTAGAAGATGAAGTGAAGTCGTCGGAGCCCTCGATCCATAAGCTCGCCGCACAAGTGAAGAAACTCCACAAGGAGAATATAGAGCTTAGGGATCGCAACGCGGAGCTAGGGGTAGAGCTAGCTGAAATTAGAAATAATTTCGATACCCTTAGTCGCGGTTTGTGCACAAAGATCAAGCGTGCATTCATAGAGATGGGGAAGGAAAATAAGTATTATACTAATTAGATGTTTCCTTTCCCATGAATAAAATAGTAGTAGGTGCTTGGTTTTTATTTTTTTCCAATCATGTAAGCACTTGCTATGAATAATGTGGCTCATTGGTGTTAACCCCAATATTTGCCAAAGTTTGTTTTGTTTCATGTTTAATAAAATTCAGGTTTTGAATAAGTGTGGGGGAGATATCCCAGCTTCCGACGTGCACATAATTTGAAATTTGCTGAATATCTGAACACCTGGAAGGCACTGAACTCTGCAGAAAATTGCAGAGGGATCAGGCACCAGAGTGGTTCAGCCGAACCACTAGGTTCGGCCGAACCAAAGCTGGCCCCAATCCCTCTCAATTTTCACAGGTAAGCAGGTGGGCACGTCCATTATTTGTATATCTCCACCATGATATAGTACTAGAGCTGAAAATTCAGAAAACAATTGGTTCAAGTATAAGTGAAAGATAAAATTTCCAACTAATGAAATTCTTCATGTGATTGATCTTGTATATTCATTATTCTCAGCTAAACTTGTGCTTGTGAACAACCATTCATATTTAGGGAACCTTATGCATCTAAGTAATTGCTTTATGTGAGATGATTAAAGATGAAAGGAATTCTTGCAATTTTTGTTATGACTCTTGGGAATTTATTTTTAAAAATAAAATTGTTTTGAAAGCTTGTTGGTATTTCTTAACGACATTACTAGAAATATAATTTCCAGCAATGGCGCAGAAATACTTCTGGTATATTATGGCTACAGAGTTCATCCGCAAGCGCACGGATATACCATTGTAGCATTTCACCTGAGAGTATTCCAAGGGTATCGTTTTTATTTTATCCCGTTGGAAGATCATGTATAGAGAACTCAACTAATAATTTATATATTACTTGTGATAATCATATTCTAAGCATGGGTTAAGATAATATAAGGGTAGAGTGACACACAAGCATTTCTACTCATTCTCATAATATATCATCTAAGCTAAGTGGAAAGAAAAGAGAAAGAAAATCTATTCCTATACTTCTAATATACATAGTATACATACATTCTAGTCAACTGATATACTAGCTAATATCCTCTATCCGATGCCCTCCTGGTACTTCGAGAAGCCACCCCTGACTGCCGAGTTCCTTACGACAGCCCGTCATGACCATACAACTGGGGCTAAATACGGAGGAATACCCTCCCTAGGAAATTAACTTAGGATTATATACCGGCGCGGAGGAATACCCGTACTGAGTTGTCACCATCAGCGGCCCACCTCTCATCCGTAATATATAACCCCAAATAATGATATCCCGTAATCTAGACACCACGCCTAAACTACCAGATACTACTCTAATATCATCGTCATGACATAGAGTAATTGCATAAGCAAACATTATACCCGCACCAAAGTATCTCCCAGATAAGCTAGCCGTATATTCAGTATAACATGAACATAATGTAAAGTAGGTACTCATATACTCGGAAAGTATTTCAATACCATAAATGTATAAAGAAGAGTATTCTAATAAAAGTACAAAACTTACAAAAGAGGAAAGAAAAGCTGCTAGAGCCATACTGGAACTCTTCCGAAGGCTTTCGGACTCTTGATTTCTACTCTATTCCTATTCCACCAGCTAACTAAACTTGAGAGAAATGAGAGAGCTATTGCTTGAGGGTGTGTGAGTGAAGTGAGAAGGTGAACTCCTTAAATAGGCAGGTAATGACGGTTATGGTGGTTGGAAAGGTCGGTAATACCCTCCAACCGCCATAGGGAGTGAATCTCCACCGTTCCCTCAAAACCCTGCATCCAGCGGCATCACAGCAGGTTCGGCCGAACCTCCTGGTTCGGCCGAAGAAGGGGCCGGCCCAACCAGCCCACATTTTGGCTGGCGGCCTCCTCTGATGTTCTTCTCCGCAGACTTATGAATTTTAGCCCAGTTTGTCATGTCAATTCTAAGTTCTTGGCCCATTGATACATAAGTCTGGTTCTCGACATTTTCCGATTGATTTATCGTCTGGGTTGATGTCGATTCTCCTCCACTTTATTGTCATTCTCTGCAAAAGGTTAGTATACCTAATACTAGTGGAATATTATTCTTCTAACAAATATATGCATTGCAAGCATCACTAGTTCTCTATTTTGGTAATATTGACGGTCGAAACTGATCGATAACGACTGTCAACAAAGCTCAATCCTTCAATTGACTTCATCTTATACCTACCAAGGCCATATGCAAGTATATCATTGATCAACCTTTTGATGCATACGACTGCTTGACATTATATTGAGCTTTGTCAAATTTATATGACTTGTGTTAGATATCTTTCATACTCTCATGATCAAGGGGTAATTTCCATTTCCATTTTTTCAACATATATAATTAAGCTAAGCTTCTACACTAGAAGTTGGCTTTCCACAAAAAAAAATTCCATTTAGACTATGATTTATTCTCCTGGAAAAGTTCTTGGCAAAAAGAAAAAAAATGAAAAGAAAATGAGAAAAGGGGAGGAAAGGCATGGCTATAAAAAAAAGAGAGAGAAGGAAATAAAGCTTGCTCCTAAAACATTGAGCAAAGTTGGAAAGAAAATATAGCCATGCCCCTTCCATGATCATACCAAGAGAACCAAATGGAGAGAAGGTATAGGAAAAAAAGGGAGAATTATTTCTTTATTCCACCATTACACAAAATATTTTACTTTTCCATTTTCCTCTACAAATAAAGACCCTTGATCTAGGAGTATGACCGATGATCTTCTTGAGTCCGTATTTTTGGCTTTGCAATATATATGATGCAGGTATGTCACAATTTATCCCTACCAAGCTCCACAAATCAGCCTTAGAATAGGGATAAATTATGGCACATTTTGCCGTGGTGAGGATCCAAAAAGAAAATATACATCTTTGAGAGACAAGAGAGAAAATCAATATGAGAAAAAGAACTGGTTTGCAAAAATTTATAAAAATCCCATGAGTCTGACAAAGAAGCAAGAAGGACTAGAATCGAGATCATTCCATTTATCAATTACTCAAGATGGTAAGATAGCCACTGATAAAGTTCACAGGTGCAGGTATGGTTGTGAATGATTTATATGCTTGATTCATATCTTGAAGAAATTCATTCTACACTAACCTTTACTCAGGGACGAGCAAAGGGCTATGTGTGGGGGGTTTTGTTGGCGGTTGTTAAATGTCAATTCTATACCGCTAATATCTGCATAAAGTTCAGATAATAAAACATCCAACATAGTGATAGGTGCTTAATCTCACATATTCCACAAGTGTTGGTGTATATTTGTATGCAGGTGATAAATCCCGATGTTGGGAGGAAATCTAGACTAAAGTGAGGAGAATCATATATCCATACAAGGAGGGGTTGAAAACTTCATCGAAACATCAGTGAATCAACCCAAAACTCCGAGAAATGGACAGAGGAAGGTCTAGGGAGTCCACCGACCGAAGGCCAGACCAGGAGGGCCCCGCCTAGGTTCGGCCGAACCCCCCTGATCACCGTTGATCCTGGGGTTTGGCGTGAACGCTCCAGATGCTCTCCCAATGACGGTTGCGGGGTAGTTCGGACATTTCCTCTTCTCACAACCATTATAACTGCTCTATAAAAGGACATCACTCCCTCACTTCACACACACACTTCCAAGCTTGAGCTGAATTATAAGAGGCTCTATTGTACTATATTGTATACTAGAATAGGAAGAAAGTAGAGTAGAAGAAGTCGGAAGAATTCCGGAGTTGTCGGTAATCTTCTCATATTTCTTTTATTATGTTTATTACTCTGAATTCAATATAATATTCTTCCTGAATAATTTAGATTTATCTCGTGAGAATTATCTCTTGGTTAGTTCCTAAGTAGCATACGGGATTATTGTTCACTATAATCAACTAAAATATAGTGATTGCTTTGGTGAGCTATAAACACTAAAATAGATATTAATTGCTTAAACGTGTTGTTTAGGTAATTATTATCCAGTAATTGTTGCGTATCCCACAATACGTTTGAGGTAGGTGTAGAGGTGGTGACAACCCTCAAGATCACTTAAGTCCTCCCTGTCCGGTTACGTAGTAGAGCGACATCTGGGAACAGCGGGTTGCCAGTGCCTGAAATATTGCATTAGGATTAAAGTTAAGCTTTCCCTATATACTGTTTCTCACTAGTAAATCCTCTCTATCCTGGCCTTTCATTCGCTTGGTGTCCTTGGATGGACCGGAGGAAGATCTGATCACACACGTTCCCTTGGATTTGATACCCTTGGAATACTCCGTAGGGGAAGTGCTACATCGGTATATCCGTGCGCTTGCGGATTTTATCTGTGACCGTAAGAATTACCAATAGCAACACAACTCGATTCGGCTTCTGAACGAACACGCTACTGAGCCCCGAAATCGCAGCACCATGTCTACTCTGGTTATCAACCATGCCAAAACCCGGTTAACCTCGCCGAGAAGGCTAATCCCTGCATGCGAATCGAAAAACACAAGCAAGCACAATATAGATTGCAACATAATTACATATGAATGATTAAGCACTCAAATTTAGGGTTCCACAAACCGATCTAGTGGCGAAACTGTTCTTGACAGATTAATCTAAGCAAAACCTGACTCTAAACGATGACAGCTACTGACTAAATATGATTAGGGACGTCCTAGGGTTTCCCTAGGGCACACACCCCTTTGGGCTAAGCCCACGACACAATTATAAGGCCCAAAACCCAAATCAGATTCGAATTGGATGAGGTACGTGGCTTGTTTTGCAAATTCCTGGCAGCTCGGTAAGAATTTTGACGTGGGACCAAAATCATCTGAAAGTAGACTCCATAAGCATTCCAACAAGTACTCATGGGCCCTGAAATTCTTTCTAGATTAGTGGCTAGGTCCATTTGAAGTTGATGCTGTTAGGAGACCCGAATCCGAATCCAAAACATGTAAAACTTTATCTCTTGTCTTCTATGGACCAAAAGTGACGTGGTGAAGTAGAAGTAGACTTGGAGAAGGTCTTAGTTTAGTCTCCAATCAACTTCTTTGATCATCCATGCATTTGTTACGCTCGGTCTCTTTTCCTTCGCCCAAGCAAAGTACCTCTGCAAACAAAAACACACGAAACGCATTGTGTAGCAACGTTTGTTCAAATATATAACAAGTAAATCTAATATATAACATATGCACATTTAGTTTATTAATAAATAAGGTAGTCATGGTTATATCCGAGTTAGTTGTGTCCTCATCACAATCTCTTTCCTCAGTGGCAAGGTAGTCAATGATGAGGGAAGATTGAGAAAACACTCTCCACCTTCCAGTCCAACGTCATGCAAAGTGCTCGTAACTATAGGCAGGCGACATACAAGAAGTACGATGAGGTAATCAATATCATGCATGTGTTCGAGTTTCAAGAGTCATGACAAGGTTCTCCGCAAGAACTTCGTTTCCCAGTCACCTAGAAAAAGTGTTGATCTTAAGGTTGATGCTACCGGTTACAATAATTGCAAGCCCATCCAAAATAAGAGGGGCAAGCGAAGTGGGAACAAGGCACCCAAGAATGCATAGGGAGGAACTCCAAATGCCAGGAAGCCAAAAAAGCACATGAAAGCAAGGTCAAGTCGAAGGCCAAGGCACCCACAGAGGCACACCTGGTTTCGATCAACAACATCGCAGTAGTAGATGCCATGGCAACCCTTTCCATCACTGCTACACTTGGCATCCTCACTCCTACCGTAATCGTAGCGAGCAAAGGAAAGTCATGCAGGAGAAGATTTTTGCAAAGATGGACACCTCCCTGAACACCGTTGAGTCCTTGATGCTGTTATCTTATTTTGGTTACATTATGAACATTTCAGAATACTGGATATTGTAAGCTCTATGAGAGCCCACCATTTAAATCATGACTTGCATGGCTAAACTTTATTTTTCAATATAATTTTACATTTTGCTCTATGATAAGTTTTACTCTTATCTTGAAATAGTGATGTTTTACTTTGTTCTCATAGACAATATGCACAGTCTAAGTGAAGAGGAACATTGTAGATAGAAGCACCACAAAAGTATGATTGAGAGACAAGACAAGTTCGGTCTATGAAAATACTTGAACTATCTTCACAACGATTGTGAAGGATATCATTTTCCCTGTAAAAAACAATTACACCTCAAATCTCAAGAATGGCAAAAACTTTCGCACATAAGTTCCCATATAGGAACTAAAATATGAGAAAACCATGCTTATCACCAAAGCATGCGAGATCAATGTCCTCACTGAGAAACCTAGACTTAAGTAGACTATTTTCATAGTTTGTTTTTCTTGAATATTAGAATATTGCAATGAACATAGCATAAATAATCTTGCATCACTTGCCGAAATGCAATGATAAGGGATAAACATTTATATATAATCCCTCAAATACGAAAGGATGGCCCGCTTGTCTGTCATGCATACGTGAGGATCCGCCAGATTAAAAATGAATTCCTTCATGCTGCAATGCAAATCATTTGAATCCAGGATAGTTATGCCATCAATAATAGAAAGGAATATTCTAAATATTTAGGCAGAGCATTTGAGACTCACATAACCCACTCGCCGGTTCCTTGCGAATGTGACTTAACACCTCTGTAGAATCTATACAGGCTTAACAAAAATAGTCCAAACTTACGATGTGCCTCTTCCTCCTGTAAAGCAAATAAAGTAGATTCAGGGAATCATAGTTAGAAGTTAGAACACATCAAAATGTCATCAACAACTGACTGACAGAAGATCCTTTCTCATTAATACACCATCTCGTTTTCATATTGGATATTCATGGTAAATGCAAGCGCATATATTCGTGAAATAAAAGAATAGTGCAACATCAAACATGAGTTCACCAATTAACACTTCACAGTAGGTTATCAATCCTAAAAACGAGATAAACAAACATGCCATAATAGACTAATTTTAGCTCTAGAGAAATTACCATTCCATTGGCCATGCACTGTTGAAACTCTTGAAGATTTTCCTTTACTCCAAAGAGAAGCAGCCTTCGCTTATGCTGTGCACTACTACCTCTTCTCTCTGTAAATTGGCCCTGTTATTAATCAGAGGTAAACAGTTATATGTTAAGCATGTTAACCCTTCTACTTCTTTCATAACAGATGATCAGCATACTACTTGGGCATGAGATATTGTATCGATAAGAATGGAACAATGGAATAAACGTACGTGCACAACCCATGCTGGCACTAGAAGTACCGGCAGAAGAAGCCATCGAACAAATACAAGAGCAATATGCTGTACCCTAAGAACTTGATCAAATTCCAGCATTGCCCTGTGTAACAATCCAATAAACTCAGCTGGTGAATACTAGATAGTGTTTTCTGTGTTTTCACCAATATATTTGTCAGATATGAATAATTTAACTTACTCTTTGAGATCCAGTACAGGCTTCTGAGTCTGATATTTCAAAGTTGATGGTGAGGAAAATGCAACTTGAATTAAATAGAAATCTATGTCCAGAAGGAAGGAAAAGAACCTGATTAAGCATGAGACATGCTAATTCTTCATTCGATATGGTTTGATTTGGATGTGTTGGTTCCTTCTCATATCTGCACTTAACATACATAGAAATATAGCTTAATGCTCGAACAAGCAAGAACAAGCATACTCCATTTTCAATTGAGCACGACAGAAAAAAGAACAATCATTAGAATGACACAACAGAGTAATTCGGACATCAGCCAATTGTATAAGGATATATACCTATGAAATAGCTATACAACGTTTAATCACCATCCTAATAAGTAAGTTCACATTATTTGGACCAAAATTTGATTTACAACTCCTTGGACCAAAATTATTAGAAAGTGGTTAATTCCGCAACCATGAAACTCAATGGTTCAAATAGGTTGTGATATACTTCATCTGTTCCAAAATATATGAACTTCTAGGATTCAAACTTTGTTCCACAGTATAGATAACAATTTCTAGCACTATTTACAAATTACAATACTACTTATCCCATCAATTACTTCCGATGCAAATTTATTCCCATCTTACCCCCACTTAACCTCCCATGCATACTCATTCATTATTCATTTACTGAGGGGCAACAAAGTTTTTTCTTCTCAACCTTAATCTCTAGTACTAAAGAACCTAGAAATGCTTATATTTTAGAATGGAGGTAGTAACTCAAAACTGCAAAGTCAAATACGGAATAAGAATTCTACAACATGAAGTTGTCCATTGCTATGCACGACAAGGAACATTTTCTTTTTGAATTAATTCTCAGCAAATATTGACATCAGGTCCATTTGGAACGTTTCTACTTTATAAACATTAAGTTAAATTGATTTCAAATTTAACTTCCAAAGATAACCAATTATTATTAGAAATGGGAACCTATTAACCTGGTGACTATCAGGGACATGGGAACCTACTGACCACCAGAAAACCTTCATACATGTTATGTATTAATATGCCACAACATATACAGATTTCTCATAACCCCTTAATATTACTTTTAAGTTACAATCAGAAAAGGAAATGTAGACCAGGTTTACCTTTCATGAAGAAAAACCGATATGCTCCCACACTTGTTTAATGGATCTTCAGTGAATTGGATCTCTTGTTTTCCTGTTACAACTTTGCTTTGCTGGAGTGTCTTGTAAAGATATCTTATAGAATGGACCTAATGATTCACAGAAGAGAGAACACGTGTCATGCTGAGAGTGGCATAACAGAACTAATTTCCAAATTGGAACAACCATACAGATCATCATATTCAGCTTGGTAGTGGACTAAATATATGGAAACTTTTGCATTGTAAATAGAATTTTTCAAAATAACATGGGCATGATGCTTGTTGCAGTGCTCCTAATATTTAATGGTTACACAAGAAAATTTAATGAACAGTTTGAGACAACATGAAAATGCACTACATCCATAAAGTACCCCCTCTGGTAAAAAATATATCACATGTGACATTTTTGTTTCATGGTCTTCAAGGTGCGACTTTGACACAATTTTATATTTTATATAGGAATAAGTTTATGCGGCTGTGAAAATACTTTTTAAGACAAATCTACACAAAACAACTTTATGTTTTTCAAATTAAATCTAAATAAACTAAAAAAAAGGTAGTGGTGGTGGCAGTGAATCTGCCACCCTACTACTCTGATTGTAAATTTTGCAAACAATACCTTGAACTTTTCAATATTAAGAAAAAATCAAATATAAATGGACAGTCATATAAAATCAAATTAAGGCGAATATTCCCTATTAGAACAAAGATGGATAATACATTTCATGAACAAATATCTTTTTATCCATTTTAGGCAATCTACAATAAATTTCTTGTTTTCTCCGTAGCAAAGCACAAGTATTTAACTAGTATTTGAAAAGTCATTAATGGTCAAAGTTTCAAATAGCATATACAAAAAGTATCTTACTGGTTTCCGAACATTCTTATCCCAATACCCAACTAGCAACTCTTTAGCACCATGAATCAAGTTGTCAATGTCAGAACTTCCCATCAAGCTACTGTGGCAGAGAAGCCATAGCGAAAATGCAGAGAGGCCCAATGCTCCAAATGTGTAGGGTAACCAACATACAGTCATTTTTCTCGGCTTTACATGGCTTGAAAGCTATCATAGCATAAAATAGATTGCTTTAGAATTCAGATAAATAAGCAACACATTTCTTGGCATAATGAAATTATCAGCAACACTCAACTTAAAAAAAAAGAAATTATCAGCAACACATAGATATATATCTTCTAAGGCTGTGTTCGGGAGGACAGGTTGGGAACCTCTCCCCTGGGCATGGAAAATGGGTTGTTCATTAACATATGATTAATTAAGTATTATCTAAAATTGATCAATATGATTTTTTTACAGCAACTTCCTTGTAGATTCTTTTTTGTAAAATAACGCATTTAACAGTTCGGGAAGCGTGTGCGCGGAAAACGAGGAAATAGAAGTTGGTAACTTGAACATTAGAACTCACCCTAAGAACTACACCAGAACATCTACTTTTATGTGATGAACAAGATCGACACGGAATTTTATAGCATAACAAATAAAATAAATAGGTGAATTAAGTAAAAATATCATTAGGACTACTAAATTTGATACTGATGTACAAGATTTAAACACTTTGTCAAAAAGAAAATAGTTAATTTTGATGCCTCAACTAGGAGAGTTTCCATAATCACCACAACGTTTTTGGTACTATAGAATAACTAGCATTGGCATTAATTTCTTGTCTGAAATCATTAAGATATGCAATAGTATATGCCAAAAATTTTTGAGTTTCAACAGAAAGCACAAACTGGTAACTAGAGAAACTTTGGGTACTATGTTGAATCCTTAATACCTATTAAAACACAGGTAATGAAAACCAGGCAATTGTTTTGAGGCTAACAAGTAAAAAATTGGTGTGAATAGGGAGTTGCAAACCTGGGAGGAAAGAAAATTATCTAACATCTGAAGGTTGTCATAGATGAAACTTATAGCAGCTGAACTCTGAACATCAGCTTCTGGCAATCTTTGGAAGAGATGCTCGAATGAGTCATCATCATGATTGGATAATATAGCCCCCCGCTGAAAAAGGAAACCCAAAACCATGTTAGGCTCCGTTCGTCTCAGACGAACAGCTGAGCTGACCATCCGCATGTAAAACGAAGTGTGTTATTAGAGCAAGATTAATCAAGTTTCTAATATGGATTCGTTTGTGTTAATTTTAAAGAAACTATTTTGTGAATAGTTTTTTTAAAAAAAAATCACACTGTTTAGCTGCTTGGGAAAAGTGGCCCCGATAATCGAGGAGGGTAACCAACCCAAACTTCACAAAGGAACGGAGCATTAGAAATGTTTTCTACCTCACCGAAATTTAAGTGATGAAAAACAAAAACCTTTCATACCTCACCGACAGCATTTCTGAGTGCTGCCTCCAGTTTGAAGAAGATGTTATTCAAAGCAACGAAGAGTCTATGCAGAGATTTTTCTGATCTTCTAATTAATAAACCTCTGCATTTCTCAACTTCGTCGTAAACCTATAGAAAAAACAGGAAAAATAAATAAAAGTTCGTATATATTTTACCATTGGTCTGTGCCTCTGTGGGCATGTAGAGCAGGTAAGTGTTTTCCAATAGATAAACAACAGCTGACTATGCATCAGTTTTTTGGAGGAGATCAACAGGTCTGAGTAAACACACCTCAGCCAGAAAATAAGCCAAGCAGCGTTGCATCCTTGTTAGGATGTCGAGTTTTGTTGAGACCATATAAGATTCAGAAGCTAAAAGGTCCTGGACTGGACTCCCGTTGCTCCGGAGTTTAAAAAGCGTTTGACATGTTGTTTCAACAAAGGCCTTTGGACCTCTTTGAAAGATCATAAAATACACTTTCTGCGAATCTGTTCTCTGAAAAGAAAACAGAAACAATTCCAAGTATATACAGGTAAATGGCAGAAAGATTAAGACAGAATTATCTAAATATACTGGGAGTCTAGTGTAAATACCTGAGCTATGGACTGCCAGAAAAGTATGCTTTTCTGGATACTATGCATATTAGACAGGGTGTGTTGTACAATATCTTCTAATATGACAAAGGTTTTGGGTATCTCAATCCCACGCCTGCAAAACATATAAGTAGTAAACAAACAACACTCTCCAATCAACAACGCTATCGATGCCACATAAACAGATCAGTCAAGCAAAATCTAATTTCCGAAGGGATGTTACTCACTCGGCGTAATAATCGGCGATAGTGCCTCCGGCGAGAAGGAGATCGGGGCGTCGGCGGCTTCCGTAGAGGCGGCGTTGAAAGACAGGGATGGGGGAGGGGTCGCCGCGGCGCGTGAAGAGGAAGCTCCGTATGCGAGCGGGTGCTGCCAGAGCGGCGGCAGCAAGACTCGCATTTTGGGCCGTAACGCCGCAGCTAGGGCTCCGCGGCGGCGGCGAGTTCGCCATAGAGGTTAGAGCCGAAGAGCGTACGACTACTAAGCTTTGGGGTGCCGATTGTAAATAAAGTATTTTTCCTAAACAATAGTCGTAACTTCCAGGCCTCTACCAATTTGTACTATATATATTGTGAAGATTACGGGTCGTACCCACTCGACCGGCTTATCTACTCCTACTCGATTATCATGTATTGGATTCATTAATATTCATATATTACGTATAATAGGTAGAGTAGTACTCCTACTCGATTATCATGTTGCGTTGTATCCTAATATAAGACGGTAATATAGCCCCGCCCGTATTATCATGTATATTAGGAAACTGATATTTTGCCCGGCTAAGTTTTTCTACTTGTAACTTTACCCTGCAACCTACTAAACTTTTCTCTTTGTAACTCTACGTTTATTAAGTCTATTTAATCTGTCATCAGCAAATGTTTATTATATTATCACATTGTTAAATCATGGCGCAATTAGACACAAAAGATTCGTCTCGTAATTTACATGCAAACAGTGAAATTGATTTTTTATTTAATGTTTTGTATATGTGTCCAAACATTTTGATATGACTTTTTGGCCAAATTTTTTTTTGGATCTAAGGGTGTATTTTGGTTGGGTTTCTCAACTTGCTTTTGCTTTTGCAAAAGTTAAAAACCAACCAAAGGGCCCGAAAGGCACAATTATTTTTGCTCCAAAACTGCTTTTAGTGTAGTACAAATTCAAAAGCAACAATGCCCCTGCTTTTATTGGTTTTTGAGGGAAAAAATTACCCACCTATACTATTACGAAAAAAAACAATTCGTTGTTTCTTTCCCGTTCCCCTTCTCTTCTCATGAGACCGAAGCGAGCGCGGCTAGGGTTTGCGTCGCCGTCAGCGCGCGCCACCCGTGCTCCCTCCGGCGCGCGCCGCATCGCCCGACGCTGCCCCACGCCGCCCGACGGCCGTATCCTCGTCGCCCGCCCGATGCCGCCCCACGCCACCCGACGCCGGCCGACGCCGCCCCACGCCGCCCGACGCCACCCCTGGTCGACGTTGCCCGACGCCGCCCCACGCTGCTCCAACACGTTCGCCACTGCTCCGGCCGGCTTGACAGGTGAGGGCCGAATTGCCCCTGCCCTTGCTCCTGACTTGATGCATGTGCTGTTGTTTCCTAGAATGTTATAGCAAATTCATTTTTGGCCTGTAAATTGATTGAACAAAAATTTATTTGGTTCAAGAATGGGTGACAAGGCATATTGGTTTATTTGATGTTTGCAAAGAAGAGATAGAAGCTAGGAATAAATCCATGGGAATTTTCACCACTACCGGTTGGAAAAATGTTGTTTCCAAGTTTGCAGAAAAATCAGGGGACAAGCGAACAAAAAACAATTGAAGAACAAGTTAGATGTGTTGAAAAAGGAATATATTATGTCTATGGAGTTCAAGAATTGTGCCACTGGTCTTGGATGGGATGTGGCAAAACAAACTATTTTATGTTCGCTAGAATGGTGGGAAGAACACCTTGTTGTAAGGACTATTCTTTCAACGTGTGATATTTTTTCTCTATTCTTTGTTGTAGTGTGCCTTGCTAATTTTATTTATTTAATTTTAGAGATGCAACAATAGTGAGAAAGGAATCAAATGCAATCCAATCTCATTTTATTTTCAGGCCTTGCCAGGCCTCTACTTTTGGTGTTGTAATAAGGCTATTCTCTCGGCCACTATCATGTGTCCTCTTTTGGATGTTGGTTTGCTGAAACTCTCTGATAATATGTTATGCTGCATGATAGCTTACATCTGCTTATTCGTGGTCATGGATGCTATATTTTGCTTCTGCTCATTCTGGGTCTTGGATGCTATATCTCCTGTTGTATCTTTTGGCTGTGATTGGTTAACGGCCTGGGCTTGCCTACTGGGAAAGCTTCTCAATCATTCAGAGAATGCCATTATGGAACATCAGCTAGGCTGTTTTCCATAGCTCTTCAAGATTTATAAGCCAATTGATGAATAATCAAAACAACAAGTCTTGCCATATTCTTTGTTGGAATGTCAGGGGAATCAACTCTAGTAAAAAAGGCTAGCTCTCAAAGATAAAATTGCCGAAACCAGCTGTTCTATCATTTGTATTCAAGAAACAAAAAGGGAACATTGTGATCACTCATACTTAAGGAACTTTTGCTCAAAGCGTTTTAACAAATTCGTCTACCATCCTTCGGTAGGAGCATCTGGAGGTCTCATTATCATTTGGAACAGCGCAATAGTAACTGGAAATGTAATCTCATGCCTGCCTTATGCTATCACTGTGGAATTTACATCAACATCCACTTTAACTGAGAAATGGAACCTCTCCAATATCTATGGACCATGCGCAGGAGAGTTGAGGGATGAGTTTGTAAACTGGATGTTTAATCTTGACATAGAGCCTGATCAGTACGTGCTGGATTCTAATGGGGGATTTCAACTTTATAAGATCAGTGGAAAACATAAACTTGCCAGGAGGAGACATGAATGACAACCTTATTTTTAACGAGATTATTAGTAATTCAGGTCTGGTAGAAATCCCTTTAAAAGGCAGAGCCTATACTTAGAGTAACATGCAAGATCAACCTTTATTGCAGCAACTGGATTGGGTTTTCACCTCCACAGCATGGACTTTAAAATTCCCCCATACCATGGCCACAGCAACTTCGAGATACATATATGACCATGCTCCTTGCCAAATTTCAATTCAAACTTCTGTTCCAAAATCAAGCATTTTCAGATTTGAAAACTACTGGGTGTCAATTCCAGGTTTCCTGGAGGTAGTTCAGCACTGTTGGAATATACCAGTCAGAGGAAATAATCAGGCCAACATAATAAACTCCAAGTTAAAAAATGTAAGAAGAGGCCTCAAAACTTGGAGTAAAAGATTTTCTAATCTTAACAATCTGATTTCAAATTGCAATAAGGTCATGTCAGTCCTTGATAATCTAGAAGAACAGAGAACACTGGCCATTCAGGAATGGAATTTCAGGATCATTTTAAAAGAACACATTCTCAAACTGCTGAATTACAAAAATGAGTTTTGGAAAAAAAAAAGATGTACAATCAGATGGGTAAAATTTGGAGATGAAAATACCAAATTCTTTCAGGCTGCTGCAACTGACAATCTTAGAAGAAACAAAATTTCTCACCTAACTCTCGAAGATGGAACAATCATCACCTCTCATGTGCTGTGTACATCATACAAATCCAGGATGGGAACCCAGGGAATAATGCAAATGGTTCTTGACCTTTCAAATCTTTTACCTCATTTTTGGTAATTCTTACGTTTATAGATAAAATCCACAAACGCACGGATACACCGATGTAGCACTTCCCCTACGGAGTATTCCAAGGGTATCGAATCCAAGGGAACGTGTGAGATCAGAGCTTCCTCCGGTTTATTCAAGGACACCAAGCAAATGATAGGCCAGGTTAGAGAGAATTTACTACTGAGAAACAGTGTCTAGGGAAATCTTAACTTTAATCCTAATACAATACTTCAGGCACTGGCAACCCGCTGTTCCCAGATGTCGCTCTACTACGTACCCGAACAGGGAGGACTTAAGTGATCTCGAGGGCTGTCACCACCTCTACACCCACCTGAAACATACCGTGAGATACGCAGCAATTACTGGATAATAATTACCTAGACACCACGTCTAAGCAATTAATATCTATTTTAGTGTTTATAACTCACCAAAGCAATCACTATATTTTAGTTGATTATAGTGAACAATAACCTCGTATGCTATTTAGAAAATAACCAAGAGATAATTCTCACAAGATAAATCTAAATTACTTAAGAAGAATATTATATTGAATTTAGAGTAATAAACAGAATAGATGAAATAGGAGAAGATTACCGACAACTCCGGAATTCTTCCAACTTCTTCTACTCTACTCTCTTCCTATTCTAGTATATAATATAGTACAATAGAGCCTCTTATAATTTAGCTCAAGCTTGGAAGTGTGTGTTGAAGTGAGTGAGATGATGTTCTTATATAGGGGTAGGTATGACGGTTGGCGAAGGGGAATTGTCCGAACTGCCCTGCAACCGTCATTGGGAGATGATCAGGACCATCCAAGCCAAAACCTGGATCCAACGGTGCTCACCATGGTTCGGCCGAACCTGGGCTGGGCCCCCCTGGCCTAGCCTTCGGTCGGTAGACTCCCTAGGCTCTCCTCTGTCTATTTCTCGGAGTTTTGGGTTGATTCACTGATGTTTTGATGAAGTTCACAACCCCTCCTTGTATGGATACATAATTCTCCTCACTTTAGTCCAGATTTCCTCCCAACTTCAGGGTTTATCATCTGCATACAAATATACACCAACACTTGTGGAATATGTGAGATTAAGCACCTATCACTATGTTGGATGTTTTATTATCTGAACTCTATGCAGATGTTGGAGGTATAGAATCGGCATTTAACAGCTGCCAACAAAACCCCCCACACTTAGCCCTTTGCTCGTCCCTGAGTAAAGGTTAGTGTAGAATGAATTTCTTCAAGAGATGAATCAAGCATATAAATCATTCACAACCATACCAGCACCTGTGAACTTTATCAGTGGCTATCTTACCATCTTGAGTAATTGATAAATGGAACGATCTTGATTCCAGTCCTTCTTGCTTCTCTGCCAGACTCATGGGATTTTTATGAATTTTCGCAAACTAGCTCTTTTCCTCATATTGACTTTCTCTCTTGTCTCTCAAAGATGTATATTTTCTTTGGATCCTCACCAAGGCAAAATGTGCCAGAACTTATCCCTATTCTAAGGCTAATATGTGGAGCTTGGTTGGGATAAATTGTGACATACCTGCATCATATATATTGCAAAACCAAAAATGTGGACTCCAGAAGATAATCAATCATACTCCTAAATCAAGGGTTTTTATTTGTGATAGAAAAATGAAAAAGTAAAATAATTTTGTGGAATGATAGAGTAAAGAAATGATTCTCCCTTTTTCCCATACTTTCTCTCTAATTGGTTCTCTTGGCATGATTATGGAAGGGGCATGGCTATATTTTCTTTGCTAAATGTTTTGAGAGCAAACTTTATTTCCTTCTTCTCTTTTTTTTTTCACAGCCATGCCTTTCCCTCCTTTTCTCATTTTCTTTTTGCCGAGAACTTTTCTAGCAGAAGAAAGCATAGTTCAATGTAGGAGTTTATTTGAATGGATATTTTTGTCGGAACCCAACTTCCAGTGTAGAAGCATAGCTTAATTTTATATGTGGAAATGAAAGTGGAATTGACCCCTTGATCACAAGAGTATGAAGGATATCTAACACGAGTCACACAAATTTGACAAAGCTCAATATAATGTCAAACAGTCATATGCATAATAAGGTATCAATGATATACTTGCATATGGCCTTGGCAGGTAAAATCAATTGGAGGATTGAGCCTAAAAAAACAATTTTATTTTGAAAACAAATTCCCAAGAGTCATAACAAGAGTTGCAAGAATTCCTTTCATTTTTAATCATCTCTCATAAAGCAATTACTTAGATGTATAAGGTTCCCTAACATGGATGGTTATTCACAAGCACAAGTTCAGCTGATAATAATGAATATACACGATCAATCACATGAAGAATTTCATTAGTTGGAAATTTTATCTTCCACTTATGCTTGAACCAATTGTTTTCTAAATTTTCAGCTCTAGTATTATACCATGGGGGAGATATACAGATAAAAGACGTGCTCACCTGCTTACCTGTAAAAATTGAGAGGGATTGGGGCTAGCTTTGGTTCGGCCGAACCTGGTGGTTTGGCCGAACCACTCTGGTGCCCGATCCCTCTACAATTTTCTGCAGAGTTCAGTGCCTTCCAGGTGTTCAGATATTCAGCAATTTTCAGAGTATGTGCACGTCAGAAGCTGGGATATCTCCCCCACACTTATTCAAAACCTGAACTTTCTTAAACATGAAATAAAACAATTTTTTGGCAAACATTGGGGTTAACACCCATGAGCCACATTATTCATAGCATGTGCTTACATGATTGGAAAAATAAAACCAAGCACCTACTACTATTTTCTTCATGGGAAAGGAAACATCTAATTAGCATAATACTTATTTTCCTTTCCCATCTCTATGAATGCGCGCTTGATCTTAGTGCACAAACCGCGACTAAGGGTATCGAAATTATTTCTAATTTCAGCAAGCTCTACCCCTAGCTCCGTATTGCGATCCCTAAGCTCTATGTTCTCCTTGCGGAGTTTCTTCACTTGAGCAGCTAGCTTATGGATCGAGGGCTCTGGCGACTTTACCTCATCTTCTTGGAATTGGCCGGGAGCCCTTACGATTGGAGGGGGCGTCAAGTGACGCTTCACCTTCATAGGTGGAGGGCTACGGGATTCCGCTGCCCCCTCCTTCTCTGATGCCGTTAATGGCCGAAGTAAACCCTTGCCATACCCACCGCCGGGAGTTCGCACTCCCTGAATGCGGAAACGCTCCTCCTTTGGAGTAGCGGTGGGTGTGGTGTACTTGTGGAGCACCTCATCCCCTGCCTTGGTGAACAGGGTGCCCACATAACACTCAGCGGGAGGCGGCGCGGCCTTCCCGTCATCTTGGAAAAGGCGTCGTGCCTTTAACAAGCCGAGCTCTCCCGTAGTCGGCCGTCGTGCAGGCGAATCCCCCCGGATTTTTGTCCTTGTGACATGGTGAGGGGAGAGGGATCACGCTGCCGAACGGGGCCGAGAAGGGTTCGGCCGAACCAGGGAGCTCGCCGATCGGCTCCAAATTCGCAAGGGAGCCTGGCACAGCTGCAAGGGGTTGAGCCCATACAGCGTTTACCCCTTCCATGGTGTAGTGTTCCACCGGGATCAATTGATTCGCCGGTGTTAGCTCTCCTGTGAGGTCGTAAGTGGAATTGGAGGAGGAGCCAATGAATGGGATCAGGGATTTGCCAGCCTTGAGTGAATTGGAGGTGATGGAACAAGGGAATTGAGGTAAAGTGGAGGAAAGGCTTGCAAAGTGGGAGAGAGGAGGAAGAACAGGTGCTCTGGTTCAGATACGACTGATCTACCTCCGTATGCGCATCACAACGAACTATAGACGAGCGGGGGAGATTGCTATTCGAAATTGGAGCCGATCGGGCACCACCCTGGTTCGACCGAACCCTAG
The DNA here is from genome assembly GCA_000338895.3 of Oryza meridionalis. NCBI lineage: Eukaryota > Viridiplantae > Streptophyta > Magnoliopsida > Poales > Poaceae > Oryza > Oryza meridionalis. The sequence goes on from CM002526.2 coordinate 14,950,609, forward strand.
TGGGTCCGACTGGCCACCAAACTTTTCCTAGGCCCACTGAGACCTAAACTAAGCACAAAAATGACAACTATACAGGGTTTCAAGCATGCAATAGATGAGATCATCATGGTTCATAATCGATTAATTCAATGACATCCACTTCTTCATCTAAAGTTTCATTTGGCTCAAAGAAAATCTTTAGGCGTTGACCGTTTACCTTAAATATGTTACCTGATTCATCGTAGAGTGTGATTGCCCCATGCGAAGAGGTGTCGATAATGTCAAACGGTCCTTCCCATTTACTGCGCAGTTTTCCGTGGCCGAAAAGCTTAACCCTGGAGTTGAACATCAATACTTTGTCACCTGTCTTGAATTTCTTGATTTTTATCCTTTTGTCATGCCAGCGCTTCGTCCTTTCTTTATATATCTTCGCGTTGTGGTAAGCCTTTTCTCTCCATTCCTCAAGTTCAGCAATCTGCATTTTTCTCCATTCTCCTGCTCCCTCAAAATCCATGTTCCAATTCCTGATGGCCCAGTATGCTCTGTGCTCAAGTTCTACGGGTAGTCGACATGACTCCCCGTAGACTATCTGATTTGGGGACATTCCAATGGGTGTCTTGTATGCTGTCCGGTATGCCCACAGTGCGTCCGGCAATCTATCCTTCCATGCTGTTCCCATTTTGTTGACTGTCTTCTGCAGAATGTTCTTGATTTATTTGTTCGATGTTTCTGCTTGACCACTGGTCTGTGGATGGTAAGGAGTGGCCACATTGTGTTTGGCTCCCATCTCTCGTAGGAGGTCTCGGAAGGTTTTGTCAATGAAATGAGAACCTCCATCACTTATGACCATCCTGGGGGTACCAAATCTTGGGAAGATGATTTCTGTGAACAACTTGTTGGCATGCCTCGCATCCGCGGTGCTGCACGGCATAGCCTCAACCCACTTGGAGACATAATCGACTGCCACTAGAATGTACTCGCAGTTGCGAGACTTAGGGAAAAGTCCCATGAAGTCTATACCCCAAACATCGAATATCTCGACTTGCAAATTGTATGTAAGGGGCATTGCATCGCGAGCAGTGATTCCTCCTTGCCTCTGGCAGCTTGTGCATCTTCTGACAAATTCTTTTGAATCTTTGTACATTGTTGGCCAGAAGAAGCCACTTTGCCATATCTTGGCCTAGGTGCAGAATGCACCGTAATGGCCACCATAGGGTGAGACATGGCATCGTTTTATGATCTTAAGTCCTTCTTTAGTTGGCACACATCTTCGTAGTAAGCCATTGGAGCAGACCCGATATAGGTATGGCTCATCCCATATATGACGGCGACTTTCATACTTCAGCTTTCGATGATTTTCCCTTGGTGGTATGTATTTGGGTACCATGTAATTCACTATGTTGGCATACCACGGGTTGGAGTCGCGAACCGTCATCAGCATGTCATCTCTTAAGAAATCATTTATCGGATGTTCATGCATGTTAGTGAACTGCAGCCTGGACAAATGATCTGTTACGGAATTTTCTACTCCCTTTTTGTCTTTAATTTCTAAGTCAAATTCTTGGAGCAGCAAAATCCATCTTAAGAGGCGAGGTTTAGCATCTTTCTTAGTGAGCAGGTATTTCAAAGCAGCATGATCAGTGTAAATTATCACCTTGGCTCCCACTAAGTAAGATCTAAACTTATCGATAGCAAAAACAACTGCGAGCAGTTCTTTTTTAGTAGTTGCATAATTCAACTGGGCTCCGTTTAGAGTTTTGCTAGCGTAATAGATTGCATGATGCCTTTTATCCTTGGTTTGGCCCAAGACCGCACCAACAGCAAAATCACTTGCATCACACATGATCTCGAAGGGTAGAGTCCAATCAGGAGGTTGAATGATTAGAGCAGAGACGAGTGCCTTTTTGAGAATTTTGAAATATTTTAGACACGCGTCATCGAACTTAAAGGGCGCATCCATGGCTAGCAGATTGGTCGGGGGTCTGGCAATTGTAGAAAAGTTCTTGATGAACCTTCTATAAAAGCCGGCATGTCCCAAGAAACTGCGGATTCCTTTGATGTTCACGGGAGGAGGAAGCTGATCTATCACATCAATTTTAGCACGATCAACTTCGATTCCTCGTTCGGACACCTGATGACCAAGAACTATCCCTTCACGGACCATGAAATGACACTTTCCCCAATTGAGTATTAGGTCCTTTTCTTGGCATCGTTGTAAGACTTTGTCTAGATTCTGTAGACAGTGACTAAAGGTCTTTCCATAGATCGAGAAGTCATCCATGAAGACTTCCATGATGTTCTCGATCATGTCCGAGAAAATAGACATCATACATCTTTGGAAAGATGCAGGAGCGTTGCACAGTCCGAAAGACATCCTACGGTATGCATAAGTGCCATATGGACATGTGGTCCTCCGGATGGATAGGATTTTGATGATATCCGGAATACCCATCAAGGAAACAGAAAAAGGAATGGTTCACCAGCCGTTCCAACATTTCATCAATGAAGGGTAGCGGGAAATGATCCTTCTTTGTAGCCTTCTTGAGTTTCTTGTAATCGATACACATCCTCCATCCGGTTACGGTTCGTTGCGGAATTAGTTCATTTTGAGCATTTGCAACGACCGTCATTCCTCCCTTCTTCGGCACAACCTGGATTGGGCTAACCCACTCACTGTATGGTATGGGATAAATAATCCCCGCATGCATTATTGAGCCGTCGTTGAGGTTCCCTGGAGAGAGTACTCTCGGGGTCAATAGGAATATGATGGGTGCAAAGCGCGGGATTAATCCCCCTAAGATCTTGGAGCGAGTAGCCAAGAACATAACGATGCTTTTCTAACATGGTGAGAAGACGTTGAGTCTCGTCTTCAGAGAGCTTATCACTGATTATGACAGGGGCCTCTCTGTCATTGTGTAGGAAGGCATATCGTAGGCCTGGAGGTAGAGGTTTAAGCTCAAGCGCAGGTCGAGAGTCTCACCGGGATCTGCTTCTTCCTTGATGAAGTCGGGGACCTCATCTTCCAGAAGGGCCTCGGGAGACTCATGAGGGGGAACTACGGTAACCTCTTCTGCTGACTCAATTTCTGGGAGAGGGTCGGTCAAGGTGATCCTTGCCCGCGAGAATGGAATTGAGAATTCATTCCCTCCCAGTGTTATTTTGAGGCTACCTAATCAGGGTGTGTTGATGAGAAGTTGCTCAATGGGCAGCCCGATTAGGATATCAAAGTCATGGATTTCAAAGACGTGGAAATCCAAGATCGCCTCCCTGTTTTCAAAGCAGACAGGCACATCTTGTATAATCCCAAATCCTTCGATGATATTTCTGTTTGGATGCTTAAAGAATTTGTTTGTCGGGTTCACTGCCTTATCGCTTAAATAAGCGAATGCAAAAGATTCAGAAACGAGGTTGGCCCCGACAGTTGGACTGTAGAGAATACCGACGTCGTTCCCTTCCAGATGGCAAGGAATGATTTCGGGAGCGGTATTTATCCGAATTACTTCGGATGAAAGCTCTGTCTCCCTTAGCCATTCATCGCTCATTATGGATGTTAACTCCCAAACAGTTTCTCATAGGAACCCGAGTTCCATAGGATCAGGAGGTGACAGAGGAACGAGTGGTTTCCTCTTGCTAAAACAGTTCAGGGTATTGCCGTAGTCTTCGTCGAAATTGTCCCTGAACATGATTGCGGCACATTCCGTAGTCTGAATCACTTCATTCTTGACGGACGGCTGCTCGGGAATCTTCTCATCAATCGAGCTAGCAGAAGTGGATGGTTCAGCGAGTGGCTCGATCGTCAGAGGTTCCTCTATCTTGGACACGGATGCCTCCGGCTCGGGTTCATTGGACTGCGTCTTGAAGGAAGTGTTTTCTAGAATGCGATCCAAAATTGTCCTTCCTTCTGACAGCGTTTTGTGCATGAATGATCTTCCAGCGGTTATGTCCAGATAGAATGCAGACTCCTTATCCAAACACGTATGAAAATGTTGGAGAAGGACATACTCGGGTAAGGACAGGGTTGGTCCGGACTGCACTAAATTAGTGAATCTGGACCAAGCTGCACCAATTGATTCGTTTTTGATCTGCTTAAAACTGAGAATTTCTACTCGAAGGGCAGTAATACGAGTAACTGGAAAGAAGGCAAGACAGAATCTGTCTCGCAACTTCGCTTACACATCCTACAGTAGAGGTCTACCATTGCTTTGCTCTCTCTTGAAGAGAGGTCTACCATTGCACAGCTTCTTGTCTCATACCACGAATCTCAAGGCATGAGCAGACTTGTTCAAAGTCTCGCAGATGATGATAGGGATTTTCTAGATCAAAGTCAGAAAAAGGATTTTCCCTAACCATACTAATTAGTTCGGGACAAATTTCATAGCCAGTTGTATAAATGAGCTCTGATGAAGGAGGTGGCTCATAGAATTCGCCCTGAGGAGCAGACAGCTCAAAAAGAGGTTGCTCCATGGTCGAGAAGAGTTTGACAGGAATACTTCTCTAGGATAGCAGGGGTGAAGGTAGAATAAAAAAGTGAAAAAGGATACGAGGATGAACTGGGTTCGGAAATGATCAGCAACCGTTCCCCAGCAACGGCGCCAGAAATGCATGTTGGTAATTCTTATGTTTACAGATAAAATCCGCAAGCGCACGGATACACTAATGTAGCACTTCCCCTACGGAGTATTCCAAGGGTATCGAATTCAAGGGAATGTGTGTGATCAGAGCTTCCTCCGGTTCATCCAAGGACACCAAGCAAATGATAGGCCAGGTTAGAGAGGATTTACTAGTGAGAAACAGTGTCTAGGGAAAGCGTAACTTTAATCCTAATGCAATACTTCAGGCACTGGCAACCCGCTATTCCGAGATGTCACTCTACTACGTACCCGGACAGGGAAGACTTAAGTGATCTCGAGGGCTGTCACTACCTCTACACCCACCTTAAACGTACTATGGGATACGCAGCAATTACTGGATAATAATTACCTAGACACCACGTCTAAGCAATTAATATCTACTTTAGTGTTTATAAGTCTCCAAAGCAATCACTATATTTTAGTTGATTATAGTGAACAATAATCCCGTATGCTACTTAGGAACTAACCAAGAGATAATTCTCACAAGATAAATCTAAATTACTCAAGAAGAATATTATATTGAATTCAGAGTAATAAACAGAATAAATGAAATAGGAGAAGATTACCGACAACTTCGGAATTCTTCCGACTTCTACTCTACTCTCTTCCTATTCTAGTATACAGTATAGTATAATAGAGTCTCTTATAATTCAGCTCAAGCTTGGAAGTATGTGTTGATGTGAGTGAGATGATGTCCTTATATAGGGGTAGTGTCACGCCCGGAATTTCTATCCAAAATTCCAAACGCTTACATGTGTATAAACCCTCATCGAGGAATCAGCCGAGTCACACAATAACAAATTGATAATAGAGTACAATTATTACTCTAATTAATAAGCGAATATAAAGTCATTACGGAGGTAGATAGTTCCTCTCAAACAATAAAGTTCTAGGCAGCGGAAAATAACATAAACGACGCAGACGACTCCATCCCACAAGCAGCTCGACTAAGGCTACGCTTAATCATCCACACCTTCAGCATCACTGTAGAACTCCTCCTCTGATGAATGATTGCAAGGTGAGTACATGACATACTCAGCAAGCCACGCAGCAAATATGCAAGCGCAAGGGATAGCAAAGGATGGCATAATATAGTCTCATTTTGCATAAATAGCATTTAATAAATATTTCAGAATAAAACAGTAAAGTATTAATTAAGCAATATTAATCCATCGCTATACAACATACCCGTTGCATAGGCCCAACCATTCTGAACAACCAATCCCAGCTGCATAGTTCTCTCTCCAAACCAGGAATATACCATTCCAAACCAGGAGCAAAACAAGATATTACCAATTACAGCATCATTTATTATGGTGAGAGGTGTGAAACTAATCACGAAAGACATTGTTAGACCCGCCCATTACCGCGGGCACGCCTATTCGAATAGTTTTACTCTGGCCAAAGGTGTACCACTGTACCCACAAGACACAACCTCAACATCATGTCAACCATGCGTCGCGATACTTAACAAGTACCCGAATAGAGATTGTGACAATACCCTCTACATAACACAATTCAAAGCAGTGCACCGTTCCCGGATCATAATCACCCCCTTGTAAACATGGCATGGACTCCCCAGCGACCCCCGTGGGCTTATCTCCGCCATTTCACAGTCTGGTGCTCTACAATGAACCATACTATACAGAAAGTGAAGCCGTTGCTCACGCTGGCTTGTGGTTGGCACGGTTAATGTTTCACAACCGAAAATCGTGAACCGGTCCTTAATTGTCATGAGCACGACCATCAAAACCATGTGCTCACAACCCACCATTATCAGGTTTTAGTTGGCACATTAATTAATTAACCAATCACAATTAACCATCGTGAGCTATCATTAAACCATCATTAAATAATAGTGAATCATGAATTATCCCATTTATATGAACTAGTGTCTCTAAGCATGGCTAAGCACCCTAATCACTTTAGCTAAAACCATATAATGTTCTAGCTAATCCAATTATTAACCAAGTGACGAAGAATAGGTAATCAATATCAAAAGGGCTATAACAAGGCAATAGGTTAATTCCACCCAATGACATTCGAAAATAAATGCAATAGTTGAATAGAAACAATAGCTTTAAACGGGATCAACATGCTCAAAGGGTTGTTTGGGATCTGTGTGACTTGCCTTGCTGGCCTTGGAACTTTTCAAATTCTTCTCCTGCAAATTCGGACTCTCCGGGAACGTCGGAATCTAAGCAGAAAAGAGCAAAATCACCAAAACAGCACATAAACAAGCATGAACAATACATGTGGATATTTTTAACATGTAGATCGCAATTTTAGAAAAATTTAGAGACTTGAACCAACTAAATCCGAACTAAATTTAAAGATTAAACCGGATTAAATCATTTATATAGATTTTAATTGAATTATGACGCAATAAAGAATTATTTTTGAAAAGGAATGGAGATTTATTGCGTCAGCGGCTCGGGTTCACGGTGGACCGGGTGCACGGCGATGGTCTACGAAACGAACGGCCGAGATCGATCTAATCCAAAACGGACGGCCGAGATTGATTGGATCCACCGCGGGTCTACGGATGACGCGGCGCTGACGTCAGCGGTGACGTCATCACCGGCGGCGGCTCGGGCACGCATGCTCACCGGCGAACGACGGCGCGGCGGCGCAAACGGAGAGCACCTATGGGTAGCGGGCGACACGGCGAACCTTACCGAGGCACGAACGGCGGCAGATGGCAACCGGACGGCGATGGCGACGAGGTCGAAGCGGCGGGGACGATCGGTTCGACGACGACGACGATGCTCCAGTGAGAAACGCGGCGACGGAGGGGTGGACGAGGACGGCGACGACTTGGCGAACCCGACGGTGGCCTTCCCGAGCGACGACGACGACCGGAGCGGCGGGGTGCATGGCTGGACTCGCGGCGGCGACGGCGGCGCACGGGCTAACGCAGAGGCGGCGCTACAGACGGCAGCGAGCTGAGGCGAGGGTGGCGACAGAGATAGGAGGTCCCGAGGGTTCTTATATAGGGGCTAGAGGGCGGCGATGGAGGCCCACGGTGGCCGGCGGCGAGAAGGAAAGATTAGGGTTCGGAGAGGAAAACGAATCCGATTCGAGATCGAATCCGGCGATTTCCAAAGAAAATTAAACGACGATTCCAAAAGAGAAAAGATAGAGGGGATCCCGGGGATCATTTCCCCTCTATTGATTCGACCGGAGATGGAAAGGAGCGGCCGAATTTTGGAAGGGGCGGCGGCGGCTTGCGCGCGGCTCGGCTAGGGCACGGCGGCGCGAGGAGGAAGACGACCTTGACAGGCAGGCCCCACCTGTCAGCAGGAGGGAGGAGGGGAGAGCGGCGGCTCGGCTCGGCGGGCTGGATGGGCCGAGCGCTAGCAGGCCGAGGAGAGAGAGAGAGAGGGAGAGACTTGGGCCGACTTTCGGCCCAAAGCCAAAAGGAAGATTTTAAAACCTTTTTCTTTTTAAATTATTCATGAAATGCAATTCCATTTATTAAAAATACTTCCTTGGCTCAAATAAATCCCAGAAAAATCTAGGAACTATAGAATCAAGAGAAGTATTTAATAAAATTTTATATGGCCCACTTTTATATTGGAATTTATTATTTAAAATTAGATCTTCTCTTCTAGGCTTTTAAAATTATTTCTAATAATTCCAATTAAACAACAATTTATACATTTGGGATTTTTAGGGTGTGACAGGTAGGTATGACGGTTGGCGAAGGGGAATTGTCCGAACTACCCCGCAACCGTCATTGGGAGATGATCAGGACCGTCCACGCCAAAACCTGGATCCAACGGCGCTCACCATGGTTCGGCCGAACCTGGGCTGGGCCCCCTGGCCTGGCCTTCGGTCAGTGGACTCCCTGGGCTCTCCTCTGTCCATTTCTCGGAGTTTTGGGTTGATTCACTGATGTTTTGATGAAGTTCACAACCCCTCCTTGTATGGATACATAATTCTCCGCACTTTAGTCTAGATTTCCTCCCAACTTCAGGGTTTATCATCTGCATACAAATATACACCAACACTTGTGGAATATGTGAGATTAAGCACCTATCACTATGTTGGATGTTTTATTATCTGAACTCTATGCAGATGTTGGCGGTATAGAATCGGCATTTAACAGCCGCCAACACTCATCTCAAGAGTTGGAAACTCTAAGTGAAATACCTTCAAATGATGAATTGGATTTGATTATAAAGCACTTGCCTTTAGACAGAGCACCTGGGCCAGATGGTTTTAATGGTATGTTTCTTAATAAATGTTGGAACATAATCAAGCAAGATTTCTATGAGTTGGCTCACTAATTCTTTCTAAACAATGTACCTTTGGATAATCTGAACCACTCTTTCATTACCCTCATCCCAAAGAAACCTTCCCCTGAATCTGCAAATGACTTCAGGCCAATTGCCTTGCAAAGTTCTGCTCTAAAATTCCTCACAAAGATCATGGCCAATATATTGCAGCCATTAATCCAGAATCTTATCCACAAAAATCAATATGGTTTTAATAAAAGCAGAACCATCCAAGATTTCTTAGCATGGAGTTTTGAAATCTTCATCAATGCCAGCAAACCAAGAGAGAAATAATAATCTTGAAGATTGACTTTGAAAAAGCTTTTGACCTGGTGGAACATGAAGTAATCCTGCAAATCTTGCAGGCTAAGGGGTTTAACCAATCTTGGATTAACTTGGTAAACAATGTCTTGAAATTTGCTTCCACTTCGGTGATGTTGAATGGAGTACCTGGAAAAACCTTCAAATGCAAGAGAGGAGTCAGGCAGGGTGACCCACTTTCCCCACTGTTGTTTGTTCTAACCGCAGACCTGCTGCATTCCATTGTAAACAAAGCACAAACATTGGGCCTCCTCACTACCCCAATTCCAAGTGGAGATAGCCAATTTCCAATCCTGCAATACGCTGATGATACACTGATAATCATGAAAGGGGACCAAAAGGAAATTTTCACTCTTAAAGCCCTGCTCAACACCTATGCTCTCTGCACTGGGCAGAAAATCAATTTCCATAAATTTTACATGATCCCGATAAACGCAGACAGTAACAAAATAGAAATTTTAGCAGGAACTTTTGGTTGCTCAGTAGGCAAAATGCCCTTTACATATCTTGGACTACCTATGGGAACCACTAAACCGAATATCAGTGACTTTGCTCCACTAATTGACAGATTAGAGAGAAGGCAACCCTCCACAACCGTTTTTCTGAATTATGGACAAAGACTTTCAATGGTAAACTCAGTTCTCTCATCTCTACCAACATTCCATATGTGCACATTAAATCTCCCAAAAAAGGTTATGCAACACGTTGATCGTGCCCGAAGACATTGCTTATGGAGGAAAAACACTGAAATGGAAACTAAGACACACTCTTTGGCAACTTGGGATATAGTTTGCCAACCAAAGAAAAAAAGGGGGACTGGGAATAATAAATCTGGAATTTCAGAATATTGCCTTACTCATCAAACATCCGGATAAATTCTATAACAAAAAAGATTTACCTTGGGTACATCTCATTTGGAACAAACATTATCTTCAATCAGACAAACCCCCTCAAGCAAACAAAGAAAAATGATCTCTCTGGTGGAAAGACATCTTCAGATTAATACCCTTGTTTAGAGCTTTTTCACAGGTTAATATGGGTCAAGGTGTGTCAACGTTTGATATCGCGACTACAGTATTTGGATGGTATGAGGATCGTTGGTACCAGGGTATATGCGAGATTGAGGTAAAAGAGATGGAGACAGGGATTTTTATACAGGTTCGGGCCCCTTATCTGATAGGTAATAGCCCTACATCCCGTTGGCCGAAGCCGGTATTGCTCTTATTCATCTAATCACTGTCGTCGACTTGGCGGCATGGATAACCAACTCGTAGTCGATGACAAGGTAGTCTTCCTCCTTGAATATGAACCCGTCGAGATCAGAGATGGTGCTAGATCCCTCTTGTGGGCCACCGGCTTTACACACCGGAAACCCTATGTGTCTTACGATACCATTCCCTGGATCAGTAGATGGTACACACATGGCACAGTTGTATATCACAAGCTGACATCGTTATATAGATTGAACTATACATTAATAATACAAGGGTAACCCAATGGGTCCCAAATAGACCTAGCATGGACATGTTTATTACAAAATACCAAAAGAAGTAGGTGAGATAGCGGAAGCGAAGCAGCGGCGGTCCAATGTACTCCACAGGCATCGACTGGTGAACCTAGGTCCCGACTCCACCATCTTTGACAACTCTTCATCAGCATTGCTCACGAATGGTCGACTCCAACTCCTCTCTAAAAGATTTAGTTAAGCAAGGGTGAGTACCAACCGTACTCAGCAAGCCACCACTACAGAATGCATTTAGTGCACACAGGGGTTCAAGGATGGCTCGGTTTATTTGCATAAAGCTAGATTTCGCAAAGCATTTCACAAACCTATGACCTAGCAGTTTTAATTGAAAAACAGCGTTAAGTTGAAGTTCTCATTAAACCGCGAGGGTTCATCCACCTTTCCCAAGCCTCGCTTGGTCTGGTTTACCATCGCATCCAGTTTTCCACATTCCCAACATCATCATGACCTTCTCGCCCATCGGGCAAGGTCACACCACTTTCCTTATCTAAGCAAGATTAAAATCTATGAGGCTAGTCAAGTGTAGTACAAGTCCCGGCGCTCAATAACCGTGCTACCTCAATAACCGTGAGCACGGCTATTCAAATAAAATTGATTTACTCACACTGCAGTGGATGTACGCTTTTAATCCCACACTCCGTGGCTTGCCCAACACATGAGCCTAGTCCCAACACATGAGACTTGCCACGGCCCGGTTTTTCAGTCACCCTCACATTTCGGCACCTGCTCATAGGACTATGGATCCCCATTGCACTCCCGGCACAACACGCTACCTCGAGCCGGCAGTGAGGAGAGTCCTAGCGCTCCCTGGATCACAATGGGTTATATTACATATATGTTAGGTGCATTTTAAATTTTTGACGTCATAAACCAATCCACATCCCTTCACAACATCACAACATCTCACTTCATAACCACCATGACAAGGGTGCCGCCCCCACGAGGATTTCTTAGTCCACCGGGTCTATACCCACTCGAGAACTGCAGTCGTACTCTAATCGTTTCCTGCATAGCTTCTTGACTCGGTCCTTAACTGACCAGGGTCGGCGACTAGCCGTTTCCATAACCAGCCATATTCTATCCATGCCGCCCCAGTCGAAAACATTTTGTTCCATTAGGTTTTTGGTTTTCGCAAAGCTTTTTGTGCTGCGGGTGGCTGTCACAGCCTGATTTTCATTTTAGGATTTATAAATTATTTAATAAATTATTAATAGAATTTATATTAAATGTTCATTAATTTAGAAGTGAAGTTAAATGTGGGAAATAAAATTTCCTAAATATAAAGCATGGCTAGATTTAATTTTTATTAAATTCTCCATGATGAAATATACTCTCTGGAATTTTATCGGATTTTTCAGAGCTCAATTCCTAATTTTAATAATACAAAGAATATTTCAGTAATTATTCACATATTAAATTAATCATTAAATGAGCTGGTTTAAATTTTTTTAAATACTTAGGGTGACCAAGTATGTTCAAGATTTTTCTTGGAATTATTTGAGCATGGGAAGTATTTTTAACAATTAAAAGATCATTTCAGTGATTAATTTAATTGGGAAAAGTAACTAAAATCAATTTTTCCTTTTCGGGCCGAATTAGGAAAAGTCGTCTCACTCTCGGCCCAATCTCCTCTCGGCCTGCAGCCTTCAACCTCTCTTTCCCGAAGTCTAGTCTGCATACCTCCTTCTATCGGGCAGCGCAATAGAAGCCCAGCCAAAAGTCTGTTTTGCCTTGCCTCGCTACAGTATCATCTTCCTCCTCCACCCGACGGACTCCCATGCCCGTGCACAGTTGCCGCCGCCGCCTCCTTCCTAATCCGGCCACCCCGTTGCTCCTCTTTCCTAATTAGTTGCGGGAATGGAATCCTCTCAATCTCTTCTACAATTTCCCCAAGAAATCCCTAAAAGTTTTTATGGAAATCCTTTCCAATTTTGTGGATCAAATCCTTCCTTTTCCAGCGAGAACCTTAAAATTTCCCGGAGTTTCTCCCATCGATTTGGGCCCGGACCCAAGCTCCCATGCCTATATATAGGACCCCCTCGTCGTCCTCTACCTATCCGCTCAAGTCCCATCTTCCGTCGTCGACGGAATCGCCCTCCCCACGAGCTCCCTCTCTCTCCACCTCCGCCCGCCGCTCCAGCCGCCGTGCGCCGTCGCCTTCGGTCGCCGGTCAGCGCCACCACCTCCCTCGGCTCCGCAAAGTCGAGCTCTACCCTGGCAGCTGGTTGTTTTGCGCCAAAACCCGCCGGAGGTTGCCCGTCATCGTGAACCGGAGCGCCGCCGTCACCCCGTCGTGCCTCCAGCCGCACCATTTGTCGTCGACCGTCGTCGCACTCGGTCGCCGTCGACTCCGTTGGGTTCACAGGAGCAAGGTGAAGCCTAGCCACCGGTATTTCTTCGCCAAAGATCGCTGAAACGCCGCCGCCATCGCTGACCCGACCCCGTCGCCGCCTCTACCTCGCTGCCGGCCGTCTGCCGTCGTCATCCATCGTCGCGCCACCCCTCGGTGAGCTTTCCTCTCTCCCATGTCGTTCACCGGTGTAGTTTATCCCTAGGGTCTTAATCCCATCTAATCTAATATTGTTTGGCCCTAGCGTCATCATCGTCTCCGTGTGTTGTTGCCGGACCGTTGTCGTCGCCTCTTCTCCGATCACCGCCGTTTCCTGGTGAGGCCTCCTCTCTGATTACTAGGGTAGATGTTTGTGTAAGCCTCATTGTGTCATCATCGCTGTGCCGTCGCCCTAACCCTAGCAGCGTGCCTCCAATGAGCCGCCGCCTAGCCGAGCCAAGTCGCCTTAGTGCCGCCGTGTTGCAGCTGTGTGCCGCTTTAACCTAGCCGCCGCTTTAGCCCGTTGCTCGGTAGTCGAGTTGTCTACCGTAGGTGCAACCCTAGGTTCCTACCGGCCTATCGTTTGCCGCTTTACCATGAATAATGTCTAGCCCACCGGTTTAGTCACAGCCGTTGTTGAATCATTCGCTCGTTCGTTCGAACGAGGTGTCCCCATGCTTCGTTTGTTCGTACGTGTGGAGTCGTCCTTCAGTTTAGAGCCGTTCAGAGCCACCGGTTCCATTCGCTGGTTTCGGTTGATCATTTGGGTGATCCCGTGTCGCGTAGAATTGACTCGTTCAGTCGGTATCTCGTGAGGCTTGCTTGCGAGATCAATCCAAGCCATCCGATCTTTACCAACCGCTAACTGTGAGGAACCTTCTCTGTTTCATTAACTAAGAGGGAATTAGCGACTCGGCCAAGATTAATCTCAGCCGTCCAAAATCAATATAAATTCGTTCCCTCTTTTCAGTGGCATATTATTTCTTTTTAATATTGTCATCTACCAAATATGATCTAATCTTTTTCCGGAGGATGTTTTTAATCTTTTATCTCAGTTATAAATCATTCGTAAATGGTTTAATTAATTTGGAATAGTCTATTCTTTAATAGGCTTTAATTATATTAAATCCTGTAAAATTAGTAACTAATTCATATGAAGTCGGAATGAGGCCATTCAAGTCTCATAATTCATCTAAAATCATGATCTACATGTTTGTTTACTTTATATGCACTGTTTATTTGGTTTTTATTAGTCTTTTTCCTCGTTTTGCGTGTTAGTTTGTCGTTTCCATCGTTTCAAAGGTTTGCGAGTGTGCCGAAAGTATTTAAGAAGAATAATTGAAGACCAATTATTGCAAGGCAAGTCACACAGATCCCAAACACAATTACTTTGATCATGTTGATCCTATATTTAAATTCTCTATTTATTTCAACTGTGCATTTTTTTCGAATGCCACCGGGTGGTGTGAACCTATTCCTTTGTTATGGCCAATTACCTTGGGTTATAATTTGACTAGTTGGACTTATATAATGGTTCAATTAGATATTAGTATAATTGCTTAGCCATGCTTAGAAACATTAGCACACTATTGGGATAACTAATGTTTCACTATTACTTAATGATGTACATGGTAAAGGTAGCTCACGATGGTCAATCGTGATTGGTTAATTAATTAATGTGCTAACTAAAACTTGATAATGGTGGGTTGTGAGCACATGGTTTTGATGGTCGTGCTCATGACAATTAAGGACCGGTTCACGAGATTTGGTTGTGAAACATTAACCGTGCCAACCACAATCCAGAATGGACAACGATTGGACACTTTGTATAGCAAGGCTCATTGTGGTGTGCCAGACTGAGAAGTCTGGCGGAGGTAAGCCCACGGGGGTCGCTGAGGAGTCCATGCCTTGTTTTATAAGGGGGTGATTATGATCCAGGAACGGTGCATTGCTTTGAGTTGAGTTATGCAAGGGGTCTTGTCACAATCACTCGACATGGTGACATGTCTGGCCGGGCACGGTGACATGACGGTGAGTTGTGTCTTTGGGGTACAGTGGTACACTTCTGGCCAGAGTAAAACCATTCGAATAGACGTGCCCGTGGTTATGGGCGGGTCTAACAATGTCTTTCGTGATTAGTCTCACACTTCTCACCATAATAAATGATGCTATAACTGGTGATAATTTGATTAACTCCTGGTTTGGAGATAGATCTGTACAGCCGGGTATGGTTGTTCAGGATGGTTGGGCCTGAGCAGCAAGGATGTGCTGTTCAGTGTTGATTAATATTGATGATTTACTCTACTGCTTTATAATTCTCAAATGTTTGCTAAATGCTGCTTTTGCAAATGAGCCTTATATTAAGCCATTCTTTGGTATCCTTGTGCACTTGCATATTTGTTATGTGGCTTACGTAGTATTCCATGTACTCACCTTGTAATAATCAATCAAACCTCAGTTGAAGAAAAGTTGCGAAGGAGAAGACATTTGGCTTATACCACAGTTGAGCTGCCTGTGGGAGTGGAGCTAGAGCTTCGCTAGACCGTAATTCTGCTGTTGTTTTCTCTTTTTTTTTGTAAATATGTAACGTTATTATTATGATGGATTTGTATATTCCTGGACGAGGATTTCATGCACAAATTTGTTCAGAAATTACTAGTGAATTTCTGGGCGTGACAGTGGCGTTCATGTCTCCACCCGCCTTTTGGCAATCACTCTCGACGAGTGACCGCCACCAACACATCCATATCCAACTACCATGGAGTGTATAATCGTCTATGAATATAAGTGTCGACTAGGGATACCCGTAGACCGGATATAGAGGGTATTGGGATACGCTAGTACGAGGATCTACGTAATACGACATCAAGGAAATAGAAAACAGAGATTATACTGGTTCAGGCCCCCTGATAGATAATAGCCCTAATCCAGTTGGTATGAGATTATATAATGGAAACCACATATTACAAAGGGAACAGCGGAACTCGATGATACTGACGAGACCGTAGTCGAATTGGTTCGACTAGATCACCCGGCGACTTGGCTCCTGTAGACTCCGGCTTCGTAGGCTATGGTGGTTGTCTTGGCTATGAGATTCGATGCCCTAGATCCTCTCGGGGGGTCCCTTTTATACCGCAGGTCGGGTGGTCTCCAAGTAGGACTCGGAGACATCGGACCCTACATGATACAGTGACGACCCAGTTCTATCCGAGTAGGAATCTTTCCATCTGTGAACTCCGTGATAGATTTTCTTAGCGTGTACAGAGAACGTCCGTATACACGCAGATATACAATATCGGTGTATAGCGTATATCCAAGGGTAGAGGGTAGCCTTATCCGTAGCTCTGACAGTAGCCCTCGACTTCTGCTTAAATGAACTCATGTAACCGATCGCGACTTCTGATGTCTGGGTTGTTGTCGCTCTCGACTGGTTGATCTTGGCATGAGGACTGTAGAGACAAAGAGCAATCGACAACACCATGTGAAGCTCAACGGTCGTGAGTGAATTTAAATTGAAGTCCAAAAATTGTCGCGCGTAACGGACTCAGAAATCTCCGGTGGTCATCTCTCTCCTTTCCTTGGGATTTGGACCGTCAGTAGTGCGCCTATTTAAGGGAGTTTAGGGGGTCCATTTTGGAGTCCGCCTGTTGCGAAAAAACTTTTCCGCCTCCAAGCGCTCCTCGTCTTCTCCACTCCCGCAAAACCCTAGCTTTCTCATCTCAGTCCCTCCTCCGGCGATCTCCGACGGCTATGGATCTCGACCAGTCCACTTCCACCGGCGCGTCGCTGAAGAAGTTGCAAGAAGACGGCGCTCTTCCCGGTCGCGGGACCATGGAGAGAGAACCAAGAGGTATTGAACACGAGCCTGTCCTGGGCCGCATGGTTGCGGTTGAGGACTATATTCTCTGTGGTTTTCTTCCTCCACCCTCCGAGTTTCTTCTTTTGGTCTTGAATTTCTACGGTCTTTCCTTCCTCCATTTGAACCCCAATTCCATCGCATTCCTCAGTATCTTTTCACATCTTTGTGAGGCCTACATTGGGGTAGAGCCGTTTCTTGACCTCTTTCGTTTCTACTACGAGTTGCGTTGGATGGAATCCAACAGGGTATCTGGATGCATCGGTTTCCGAATTCGGGATGGCCTGAAGTCGCACTACATCCCCTTCCAGTGCCCCTCTTCTCATAGTAAATGGCGAGCGAGGTGGTTCTATCTTCAGATAGAAAATTCGGATCTAGAAAATTCAGAACAACCAGACAAGGTTTCGTCTTGGACCGCCAAACCCGCATTAACCGCTTCCCTTCAGTCCTTCATCGATATTGTCGATGACCTCCGAGTACGAGGGTTGTCGGGGTATGAAGTCACTGCCGACTTCATTGGTAGGCGGATCCAGCCGCTCCAGGCTCGAGACCACCTAGCCTTTGACTACTCTGGGCCGGAGGACGTGACCCGGGTTTCTCATCGGGGTATTTTTCTTTTATTTTGGACTCCATTCCTTAAGTGCGTGTTCCTCCTGACTTATTGATTCTGGTTCTCGATCTACAGGTTTGAACAGCAAAACCGTGGAGCGCCGCGTCGGTCAAGTGATGATCAGCGGCCCTACAACGGCGAGCAACGTCCCCGTCCCTCTTTGCGAGAAGGGGGCAGCCGAACACGAAGCCGCAATCAACATGAGTGTACTCGACGGCCCTTTTGTCTTTTTCTTCCGGGATCGCATTGTGACTTCATGTAGTGCAGGCTCTCCCTCTGACTGATATCATTGGGCCGCTCGTGGACCATCAGGCGGCAGCGTCGCTGAAGGAGGACGTCGCCAAGGAGGCGTCCGATGTTGCTGCTGCTGCTGCGGCGACGAGTGGCAGCAACATTCCAAAGAGAGGGAGGAAATTCTCCTCCATGCTAGGGACCCGCCGGAAGGCTTCTAGCCCATCGGTAAGCCTCTCCTATCCTTTGACGCGTAGTCGGAAGGTCTTGGTCTCACATCATGCTTTTCTCACTTAGGCCACAGATGCGTCTCTGCCTCCTCAGCGACGGCAAAGGCTGGTGACGCTCGGCGAGAAGTAAATAGATGGTTTTGAGGTCCTCTCGATCAAAAAGCCTTGGTTGCCTGACTCTGTGAAATCACGAAAATCCTTTGCAAGGCGGCGCGGGCGAAAACGACACAAGACGGGTCCGGCGCGGCCTCCATCGCGTCCCCTATGGCGGCCTCGATGGATGTCGCAGTCGCAACTAGGGGGCGGGAGGTGACGCCGAGTGGACCCGCCGGCGGCTTTGTACCCACACGAGGTCCGCCTGTCAATGCCCTCACCTGGAGAGAGCTCCAAGTCGAGATGGAGCGCATCCTCTAGGCTGGTGCTCGCGGCATAGTACATGAGATCGAGGAGGCCAAGGCGGCGGTGGCGGCGGCGGCGGCAAACGAACACGCCAACAAGGTGGCGCGTGACCTGGCGGAGGTCCGTGAGGACCTCCAGAAGATAAGGGAGCTAGTGGCCGACAACGAGAGGAAACGTCAGGGGCTCGAGCACCGCATGTCGGAGCTCGAGAATAACTTGTCTGAGATCCGTGGGACGCTGCGGGTCTCATACACCGGCCTGCACCAGCTCGCCGGAGAATGCGGCATGAAGGCCACCATCCCGACGAACCAGGATGAATTTTCGTTGACGACGTCACTCGCAGAGTTGGTCACGGTGATGGAGGAGATCCCCTCCAAGCATGCAGCCAGAATCGGCGAGGAGACGTCCAACGGGATCTACACCAGGGCGTGTCACGTCCTTGCGTGCGTAAGGTTGGCGCACCCTGAACTCGACCTGCAGAGGATCCTGGATTAGGGGGCTGCTAACGACGCGCGTAAGGGCATGATGGAGGAAGTTGGTGACTTGGGGGAGTCTGTTCTCCCCCTTTTTGAAGAGTAGGATTTCAATCTCCTTGTACTCCTTAATCAATTGTGCTTGTAAAACTTTCGTAGGTTACAACTGCCATTGTGTATGCAGACGTCACCTTCGTTTTCTTTAGCATATTGATTCCGAGCACTTTGTTGTTGTTGTAGAGATGTTGATGTCGAGGATGTCCAGCAGCGTGGGCAGCCTGAGTCACCAGTAGTCGCGCCGGTGCTTGCGCTCGAGCCATATGTGCCGCAGGACGACATAGCTCAGGACTTATCCGTAGAAATGGACATGGCGATGACTTCCTTAGGTTGGGGGTTTTTTGTTGTCTTCATCTCATTTGCTCTTTTGTCTGGATTGACTTAATTTGTTGTATTCTCGAGAGAAAGGAACAGCTTGACTTAGTCATTTCCATTCCGAGCAGATCTCGAGGGTGCGCTGGCCGACCGAGATCGTCGAATCCAATACTGGAGGATGAAGTTCGAGGTGGCCGAACTCGAGAGGACTATGGTGGAAGTGAATAAGGACCGGGCTGTGGAGGCGCTCCAAGGTCGCGAGGTGTGGTTCAACTCGTACCTCAGGAGCTGTTGTACGGCCATGGCTAGAGTCTGCAGGGAACTCCGACTACCTCGTGGGGATCCCGAGGAGTCGACGGTCGGATACATCTCGTGGTTGAATGGGGCCTGCGCCCAGCTCGAAGGCATCGGCAAGCGTATCGACGAGACCCTGAAGCAGGAGTGTCGTCAGTCGAGCCGATATGCCGGAGGGCATGGGCTAGCCTGTATTCGAGATCATCGACCACAGCTGCACCTCGAGTTTCTTCACTGAGGGTTTTCATGTTCTCGGAGGACTTTTGTGGAAATAGATGACCTGGCGAAGTCGATGGTGCCACTTGCCGAGAAAGTATTCTAGTCCATGGACTGGCGTTGGCCTTCCTGGTAGTCTTTATATCCTACGACAAGTATCTCAGGGAGTAGTGTAATATATTTGGAATTTTTGCAGACTGTAAGAAGTACTTGTAAAACAAAAAAGAAATCTATCTAACTAAGCTTTCTTACCCTAGACTTGGTGTGTACGAGTGTCTTCTCACTTCGTGACTTCGATCAGTCACTTGAGTCATACACTCTCCCTAGCCCCCAGCCTTGTCATCGGAGAATTCTTCTCGAAGGATAAGGCTCTTGGACCTTTGACCTGCCTTAGTTGAACAAGCACTGATCCTAGCCCCCAGCCGTGAAGTTGGAAAATCCAATTTCCGATTACACGACTTGGTTAATACGCACGGCGAGAACTCTTATGCAACCAAATCTTACATGGTCTTTCGTCTCTACAGGATCCGACAAGGCCTTATTGGCTCTGAGCGTCTCCAGCTGAAGTTTCCTTATGTTCCTCGGAGGCCTTGTCAAGACGGCGTAAAGGGACATGAGGATAGGTTTCAACGTTAGGTGTCATCGGGGTAAGGGATCGTCGGGAAGGAATACTTTGATTGTAATCTTTTCTTGAAAAAAGACTTTATTGGAGCTGTAAGATGTCTTACAAGTATGGATGCTATTGATTTATACATAGAATTTACGTAATTGATCAATGTTCCAAAAATTTGCCAATTCGCGACCATCGCCATCTGTAATCTTGAATGCGCCTGGCCGCAGGACTTGCGTGATCATGTACGGTCCTTCCCATTTGGGTGAGAGCTTGTTGCGCCCTGCTTGGCTTTGAACCCGTGGGAAGACGTAGTCGCCGATCAAAAGCGTGCATGCTCGAATGCGCTTCTCGTGGTATCGGCGAAGGGCCTGTTGGTAGCTAGCTGCTCTGACGGCAACCCGTTATCGATGTTCCTCGAGTAGGTTCACATCGTCGCTTCGCTGCTCCTCCTGATCCTCGTCGGAGTACTTCTGTACTCGTGTACTCTGATGTCGTAGCTCGGTGGGGAGCATGGCCTCTGAGCCATACACGAGGAAGAAAGATGTCTCCTTGTTGGACGTTGTCGGTGTGGTGCGCATGGCCCAAAGTACCGAGGGGAGTTCTTCGACCCATTTCTTGTCATGAGACATGAGCCTGTCGTAGACACGGGTCTTGATTCCTTGTAGTACTATACCGTTTTCCCTCTCGACTTGTCCATTGCTCTGAGGGTGAGAGACCGAAGCGAAGCAGATTTTGACTCCCAATCCGATGCAGTAATCCTGGAAGTCGGCACTGATGAACTGGGAGCCGTTGTCCGTTATGATGCGGTGAGGCAATCCATATCTACCAAATATCCCTTTGATGAATTTGATGGCGTTGTCAGCCTTGATTTCCCCCGTTGGTGTCGCTTCAATCCACTTAGTGAATTTGTCCGCCTGCTGTCTGCATCGACTTCTTCATCAACATCTTTGTTACAAGTCCCTATTGTATAAGGGGCATGACGAGTCGGGAGGTGCCCAGCCATGTTCATCTGGCTGCCGTCTACACCAACTGTCTTTGTCAACTCTTCATTCATTTGATCTTGATGACGGGTTAGGAGGTGCCCAGCCATGTTTAATCCGGCTGCCGTCTACACCGACTCTTCGTCAACTCTTCATTACTTTGATCTCATCTAGTCAAGAGGTGCCCAGCTATGTTTATTCGGCTGTTGTGTACACCAACTGACTTCACCAACTCATCCTACCTTTAAACACCATTCCGATGTTGTTGCTATGACGTCTCCACCGTCCAAGCTATGCGAGTTCCACGCATGTTGAAGATCAACCTATCTACACCACCACGTCGTTCAAGACTGATGAGGCGGAGTGACAAGGGCGGGCGGAGTCTATATGAAGGCTACGCTGCCAACACCGGCGCACGGACCGACGAGGCCGTGGATCGTTGCCGGTGCTCACACATATATCCACCATCTTCACCAACACTCATCATGCATGGAGAACGCGGAGCGAAGACGATGAGATGACCACATGCAGCTTAATCGGAGGTGCTCTGCAGGCCTAGACCTGCGGAGGTAATTAACTGGGAGTCTTTCGAGACCCTAGGAACCAGAAGACCACATTGTTGATGTTAGAACTGTCCAACGACAGGCAATGGCGTGCGTATTTTATATTATACATGGAAACTGTATCTTATTAATTCAATTAATAAAGATCATGTGTTTCTGTGCCTCTTTTATGTTCTGTTTATTGTGTATTTAGGTACACTGGCACGCCCGCACTTATTTTCTCTCTAAACATATAGGGAAATATTTGTTTATTGTGTATTTAGGTACACTGGCACGCCCGCACTTATTTTCTCTCTAAACATATAGGGAAATATTCGTATTTTTCTGTCCTAAACAAAGAGACGCGATGTCGGGAACGATTCTCGTTGTCTCACGCGCGTCGTGCTTCTCGGTGGCCATTCAGATGGTCGCGGAGATCGCCGGTGCCGCGAGGTGGAGGGGTGGCTCGTTGAGGCGATGTCCGTTGTTACGGTGGTTTGCCGTCGGCACCGCCAGCTGTCGGTTGTTCTGGTTGCGCTCTGGTAGCGGCCTCCTCGAACGCGTTACTGTGATTGGCTACCGATTGACGTAGTCGTTCTGTCCATCGCGCGAGATCATCGTTAAATACAGGATCATAAGGGGTTTCTCTCAGTATTACGTTGATGGTGCCAAGGTGCTGGGCCTGCGTGACCGCTTGATTCTCCGCCTCTGCGTTAGCTTGTGCAGACGTGCTGGTTCCACCTATGGCAAATACGTCGCGTGGTGGACTAGTGGATGATGAGCCATAGTCTTCGAGCAAGTGTAGGACTGACGGCTCGTGGGGATCGATGTCGATCACCCCAACGAATCGGTCTGAGATGACCATCGCTCCTCGTTCCTTGTTCACGTCTCTAGGAGAGATTTGTGACTGGTGGACTTTAGGAGGCGATGTCTTCATGGCTTTGAGAAGGATCTTGCAGCTTGAGAGGTCGTGATTCTTTGTCTTGTGGATAGGACAATAGACATCATGAGTTGGAGAAGTATGCTGAATTCCACGCTCTTTGCAGGCACGAATCTCAGCTTGTGCGTTGAGAAAAACCCAGCAAGCTTGCAAGGTGTGTTTCCTGGTTTTGTGAATAGGACACCAAGACCTTGTCGCCTCGGGAGTTTTCCTTGTTGGCTCGTGGCTTTTGTCGGAAGGACAAAATTTGGCCGCACTAGGATCTTCCTCGGGCTTGGATGTCGTCGACGTTCCGTTCTCCGCTTCTGCGGGAGGATCCTTCGACATGGAGTCGTCCGGGGTTGTAGCCACGGCGTTCTCGCTTCCGGTCATTGACGGACCAACCGAGATCGGCACCGTGGTGTAAACCGGGAAGACGACTTCGCCGACTTGAGTCCACACCAGCGTTGTTGAAGTAGAAACTCCTTGGTTGAAGCTAGGGTTGACGCCGTTGTCGACGAAGCTTGATGACATAGTAGTAGAACCTTGAGCACCAAAGCCCCCTACCTGGCGCGCCACTGTCGACGGGGGATACCCGTAGACCAGATATAGAGGGTATTGGGGTACGCTGGTACGAGGATCTACGTAATATGACATCAAGGAAATAGAAAACAGAGATTATATTGGTTCAGGCCCCCTGATAGGTAATAGCCCTAATCCAGTTGGTATGGGATTATATAATGGAAACCACAGATTACAAAGGGAACAGCGGAACTCGATGATACCGACGAGACCATAGTCGAGTTGGTTCGACTAGATCACCCGGTGACTTGGCTCCTGTAGACTCCGGCTTCGTAAGCTATGGTGGTTGTCTTGGCTATGAGATTCGATGCCTTAGATCCTCTCGGGGGGTCCCTTTTATACCGCAGGTCGGGTGGTCTCCAAGTAGGAATCAGAGACATCAGACCCTACACGATACAGTGACGACCTAGTTCTATCTAAGTAGGAATGTTTCCATCTGTGAACTCCATGATGGATTTCCTTAGCGTGTACAGAGAACGTCCGTATACGCGCAGATATACCATATCGGTATATAGCGTATATCCAAGGGTAGAGGGTATGCCTTATCCGTAACCCTAAGAATAAGCAGTACTAAGCAATGTCAATAATTGACCATGCATAAATAATAGAGTCAGGCAACAAGGATATAATAAAGGTAACAATATCGAGGAAGTTTCACATACAACTTTAGGTACGCATTTTCTAATTAGCATGCAACTTTATTTATATAAACAAAACATTTATAAAATGGGTTCAGCATGCTCAAGGAGGGGAGTGTAGTGACTTGCCTTGCTTTTAGAAACCGATATCTTTGAGAAATCCATGTCCGATGAATATCCGGAATATCCGATACGCAGTTAGTACGAGAAAACCAAATAACATCCTCCAATAAAGTACCAAACATCTCAAACCAGTAGTGCCATTGGATAGACCTTGATTTTAGAAAAATTTCGGAACTTGAACGTAATCAATCGGAGTCACGGTTTGAAAGATATGGATTTCCGAAGTTTAATTGAATTTGCAAACCGAGGAAAAAGGATATCTTTTACTGGAAAAGAATATTCCGAAGGAATATTCCTCACGGCCCACTGTTAGAGACACCGGGGCTCGGCACACGGTAGACCGCGACTACCGAGCGGGTGGTGAGCTGAGGTGGCAGACCCAGCTCATGGTTCACGGGGTGGCGCGCGTGGGGCCCGATGGTCGGTGAGACAGCTCACGTGAACCGGGTGCACGCGAGGTGAGAGGCCCGTGGGTGGAGAGGGAGGTGCACGGGTCCATGCCTTAGTGGTGGACCTGGCGGTGTGGCCCACTGGTCAATGACTCCAGAGCGATGGACTCAGTGCACGGAGGAAGGGATTACTGGGTCCCGCTTGCAAATGCCACGAGGAAAAAAGAGGATTAAAAAGGATGTTAGACAGCGTGGGGCCCGACCGTCAGTGGGATTAGAAGAGGATTAGGGAAGAAACGACTGTTTGAGTTGGATCTGGAAATCGAGGGATCCACTGGGTCCCACAAGTAAGGGACCCACTTTAGGGAAAAAGTAAGGGATTAAAAATGGACGTAGCTATACAGCTAGTGGTAAACCAGCTACCACTCTATCTATAAGAGGGACCATCCACCTATACTTCAAATACAATTTTCTCTTTAACTACTCATCTGATCTACGATTCGATTACACCGTTGTGTTCGCAACAATTAAATCTTTACAACAATATCTCACATGATTATATTTTGATGAAAAATCACAAATTACTTTTATGATATGTTTAAATTACTTTTAGATTTCACTAAGTTATTTCTTAGATATATAAAAGTAAATTCAGTAAAACCTAAAAGTAATTTACATAATATATTATAGAAGTAACTTAGAACAAAACGAAGGTAATTTTTGCATCTCATTTGAAGTAAATCCGTTGTAAAGATAAAAACATGACTCTATCTAGAAATTAAATTAATCAGCACAAATTATGGAATTAACTAAAATAATAATAAAAGTAATCACCTCAGAGCATTATGAATGTATATGAAGTATTTTAATCAAATCTAAAAGTAACTTATATATATATATATATATATGATAATTTATTCAATGAAAAAAGGCATTAATTAAAGTTACTTTCTTTTTATTATAAGTTATTTCTATAATATATGTAAATTACTTTTAGACTTTACTGAATTTACTTTTATATGTCTAAGAAGTAACTTAGTGAAATCTAAAAGTAATTTTGACATATTATAAAAGTGATTTGTGATTTTTCATCAAAATATAATCATGTGAGATCTTGTTTTTAATTATTACGAACACAACGGTGTAATCGGATTGTAAATCGGATGAGTAATTTAAGAGAAAATTTTATTTGAAGTATAGATGATAGGAATATTTCCCCTACGTGCTCAATGGATTAATAGCAACCAAAACTCCTAAAGTACTAGTACGTGTGTCACACCCTAAAAATCTTAAATATATAAATTGTAGTTTAATTGGAATTATTAGAAATGATTATAAAAGCCTAGAAGAGAAGATCTAAATTTAAATAATAAATTCCAATATAAAATTGGGCCAGATAAAATTTTATTAAATATTTTGCTTAATTCTACAATTCCTAGATTTTTCTGGGATTTATTTGAGCTAAGGAAGTATTTTTAATAAATGAAATTGCATTTCAGGAATAATTTAAATTGAAAAAGTGTTAAAAATTTCTCTTTTGGCTTTGGGCCGAAAGTCGGCCCAAAACCCTCTCTCTGTCCCCGGCCCAGTCGGCCCAGTCGGCCGATGCCGCTCGCGCGCGCGCGTCCGCCCGCTGACAGGTGGGGCCCACTTGTCGGACTCGTCGTCTTCGTCGCGCCGCTGCCGCCCGAAACCCTAGCCGCGCCGCGCCGCCGCCGCCCTTCCAATTCGGCCACCCCTTTCCCGATCCGGTGAAATTGAAAGAGGGGAAATGATCTTCAGGATCTCTATCTTTTCCCTTTTGGAATCTATCGCTAATTCGGTTTGAAAATCACCGGATTCGAGCTCGAATCGGATTCGGTTTTTCTTCTCCGAACCTTAACTTTCCTTCGCCGCCGCCGGTCGCCGTGGGCTTTCGCCGCCGCCTCTTAGCCCCTATATAAGGACCCCCGGTGTCTCCGCTACCCGCCGCCACCCTCGTCTTCGTCTCTCGTCGCCAGTAGAGCCCTAGCGCCGTGCAGCCGTGCGCCGCCGTCGCCGCCGCTTGTCCAGCCGTGCGCCGCCGTCGCTCCGGTCGTCGTCGTCGCTCGGGGAGGTCACCGCCGTGGTCGCCAAGTCGTCGCCGTCCTCGTCCCGTCCTCCGTTTTTGCCGAGGATCGCCGGAAGACCGCCATCGTCGTCAAGCCGAAGGTCTCCGCCGTTTCAACCTCGTCGCCGTCGCCGTCCGTTGATCTTCCGCCGCCGTTTTGGTTACCGGTGAGTTCGCCGCGATGCCCGCAACCCCTAGGTGCCCTCCATTTGCGCCGCCGCGTCGTCGTTCGCAGGTGAGCTTGCGCCGCCCAAGCCGTCGCCGGTGATGACGTCACCGCTGACGTCATCATCGCCGTTTCCCGTGAACCGCCGTAGACCGCTTCGATCTCGGCCGTTCGTTCGGGTTGGAATAGATCTCGGCCGTTCGTTTTCGTAGACCGCCGCCGTGCACCCGGTCCACCGTGAACCCGAGCTCGCTGACGCAATAATCCTCTTTTCCTTTTCAAAAATAATTCATTATTGCGTCATAATTCAATTAAAATCTATATAAATGATTTAATCCGATTTAATCTTTAAAAATTCATAACTAATTCATCTTAGCTCGGATTTAGTTGGTTCAAGTCTCTAAATTTTTCTAAAATTGAGATCTACATGTTAAAAATATCCACATGTACTGTTCATGCTTGTTTTTGTGCTGTTTTGGTGATTTTGCTCTTTTCTGTTTAGATTCCGTCGTTCCCGGAGAGTCCGATTTTGCAGGAGAAGATTTTGAAGAGTTCCAAGGCCAGCAAAGCAAGTCACACAGATCCTAAACAATCCTTTGAGCATGTTGATCCCGTTTAAAGCTATTGTTTCTATTCAACTATTGCATTTATTTTCGAATGTCATTGGGTGGAATTAACCTATTGTTTGTTACAGCCCTTTTGTTCTTGATTACTTTAATCCTTGATACCTTGGGTTATTGTAACTGGACTAGTTGAGCTTTATATATTGGTTCAGCTAGATGATTAGATATAATTGCTTAGCCATGCTTAGAAACCTTAGCACACCATTGGGATAACTTATGAATCACTATTATTTAATGATGGCTTAATGGTAGCTCATGATGGTTAATCATTTGACAACTAAAACCTGATAATGGTGGGTTGTGAGTACATGGTTTTGATGGTCATGCTCATGAAAATTAAGGACCGGTTCACGATTTTCGGTTGTGAAACATTTACCGTGCCAACCACAAGCCAGCGTGGGCAACGGCTTTACTTTCTGTATAGTATGGTTCTTTGTAGAGCACCAGACTGTGAAGTGGCGGAGATAAGCCCACGGGGGTCGCTGGAGAGTCCATGCCTTGTTTATAAGGGGGTGACTATGATCCGGGAACGGTGCACTGCTTTGAATTGTGTTATATAGAGGGTATTGTCGCAATCTCTATTCGGGTACTTGTTAAGTATCGCGACGCATGGTTGACATGATGTTGAGGTTGTGTCTTGTGGGTACAGTGGTACACCTCTGATCAGAGTAAAACTATTCGAATCGCCGTGCCCGCGGTAATGGGCGGGTCTAACAATGTCTTTCGTGATTAGTTTCACGTTTTCCATTATAATAAATGATGCTATAACTGGTAATAATTTGATTAGCTCCTGGTTTGGAATGGTATATTCCTGGTTTGGAGATAGAACTGTGCAGCCAGGGTTGGTTGTTCAGAATGGTTGGGCCTATGCAACAGGGTATGTTGTATAGCGTTGGATTAATACTGCTTAATTAATGCTCTACTGTTTTATTAAATTCTGAAATATTTATTAAATGCTATTTATGCAAATGAGACTATATTATGCCATCCTTTGTTATCCTGTGCACTTGCATATTTGCTGCGTGGCTTGCTGGGTATGTCATATACTCACCTTGCAATCATTCATCAGAGGAGGAGTTCTACAGTGATGCTGATGGTGTTGAGGATTAGGCGTAGTCCTGGTCAAGCTGCCTGTGGAGTGGAGTCGTCTACGCTGTTTCTTTATTTTCCGCTGCTTAGATCTTTATTGATTGAGAGGAACTATCTACCTCTGTAATGACATTTTATTCGCTTACTAATTAGAGTAATAATTGTACTCTATTATCAATTTGTTATTGTGTGCCTCGGCTGATTCCTGGACGAGAGTTTACACACATGTAAGTATTTGGAATTTTGGATAGAAATTCCGGGCGTGACAAGTTGGTATCAGAGCCTCCTTGACCATAGGATATGCCAAAAGGTTACCTATAGGAGCCCTCTAAAAATATTGGAAATATAGAAGTATTCTCCTCCCGTTCTCTTTTAATTAAACCAAGCTAATGGCACATGCAGTTTATAGTTTCTTTAATTGTTTTCATTCAAAATTCATTTTTTCTGTGTTGTTAGTACTGTACATCTACTACTGTACTAATGGCCCATTTACCAGCAAAGGTTTTACAACATTGTTTTATTTAATCTTGCTGCAAAGTAATAAACTTAGCATGTTGATTTTATAACTCTCTTTTAATTTATTTCTTTTGAAACCTGCTATTCAAAAGTGCAAAACCGGTGATCCTGCTTCTAACCGTTTCAACTTATCTTGAAAGATTGGTTTACTTTATTTAGTTACCTTTCATTTTGATTTTCTCATTTTATTCAAATTAACTCAAAAACTTGTGCTATTAATTGGATAAATGTCTTAACTCTCTCCTTTCACTTGTCTTTAGATGCCGCGCTTCAAGCCTGAGTACCTGTTTGGTACTGAAGGATTTGTCCTGGAATTGCGTACGATGTCCTTTGCCATTGGATTTGGGACTGCCCCTTTGTATGCCTAGATTCCTCATGATCGTGATGAAGAGAAGTGCCGTGTCAAAGTCACCTTGAACAGTAACTGTGAAGATATCCCATCGGTGATGTTCGAGGCTGGAGGGGGAAACTATATTCATGCATGTCAGGAGGTGGCAAGGATCGCCATCGGAGAGCTCCGCGATCGCTACAGTGATCAGTTGGCCAACACTGAGTATCGCTACCATCCTCGCCAACCCTAGGGAAGTGACCGTGGCAGCTACCTTGAACCTGCAGGGATTGAGAATGATGCTACCATAAGGCATTTGGTCGAGATGCTGTGGGCCATGGATGAGACCCGCGCGGAGATTGTGTTAGCAGCTCAAGATCGTGAAGACTGGAATCGTGGTAAGATTTGCAAGCTGGAGGACAAGGTGGATCGTTTGGAAAAGGAGCTAGCCGCATTGAAGGGAGAAGCACCACCACGAAAAGCCAGGGTTCGTCTTACCGCAAGAAAGAGAGCTCTTTTCGTCCCTCGCTACCAGTTGGCGCCAAAGGTTCGTGTGGTGGAAAAAGAAGCCACTCCAGCCCCAGCGGATCCTCCGGTCGTCAACGTGAGTGATGATGAAGGAGAAGAATCGAAGCGCACCCATTCAAAGGTCAAGTGGGAAGCAACTCAAGATGATGAAGATGAGCCGAGCGAGCCTTCAATCAACTCCGATGCCCAGAAGACCTAGAACGCCTTGTTAAGCCATTGCCCTAGATCGTTGTGTTAGTTTGCTTGTTTAAGTTTGGTTGTGTGTGTGGGTCTTGCATGTGGTTTACATCAGTGGTGGGATGTAAGTGCATGCGTTTGTTTGCTTTCGAGTGTTAGGTAGTTGGTGAGTTAAGTGGTGTGAGAGTCTTTAGATCTATGTAATAATGAAACTCAGTTAAGATCAATAAAAGTTAAGTTAGTAGAAAAATTAATTCTCTGTCCTAAGTAGTTTTTCCCCGGTTTCTCTTCTTGTGCTCCTGTCCATGCCAGATGGTGCTCACTCGCAGCGTTAGGAATGGTCCCAACAACAACAACAACAACCCCAACAACAACAACAACAATGGAGAGAATCCCACGCTTGCCCAAGTCCTGGCTCAACAGGCACAGCTTATGAACATGATGATGCAGCAACTCTAGAACCAGCAGAACCAGGGAAATAACCATGCACCTCCCCAGAACAAGCTAGCAGAATTTCTTCGTGTGAGGCCGCCCACTTTTTCTAGCATTACTAATCCAGTTGAGGCTGGTGATTGGCTGCACGCCATAGAAAAGAAGTTGGACCTGCTTCAGTGCACCGATCAAGGGAAGGTCTCTTTCGCTTCACATCAGATGCATGGCCCTGCCTTTGAGTGGTGGGATCACTTCCGTCTCAACAGGACTACGGTGGAACCTATCACTTGGCTTGAATTCACTGCTGCTTTTCGTAAGACGCACATACCATCGGGAGTGGTGTCTCTCAAGAAGAGGGAGTTCAGGGCACTCACTCAGGGATCTCACTCGGTTACTGAATATCTGCATGAGTTTAATCGCCTGGCTCGTTATGCTCCGGAAGATGTGTGCACTGATGAAGAGCGTCAAGAGAAGTTCCTGGAAGGACTGAACGATGAGCTTTCTTACCCATTAATGACTGGGGATTATCATGATTTCCAGAAATTGGTGGATAAGGCTATTCGCCAGGAGGACAAGTACAACCGCATGGAGCAGAAGAAACGCATGATTGCTCACTTCAAAGCTCAGCAGGGGAGTAGTCAGAGGTCACGTCTTGCTTTGGGACCCCAGTCAATGCCACAAGGAGGTTCTTCGTCTGTTGTTCGTCCGCAGCGTCAGTTCTTCAACAACAATGCTGACAACAACAACCGCAACCAAGCTCCACGTTCGGTGATAGCTCCGACACAGCATCAGCCTGCCAAGAGGGAACAAGGAAACAAGCCTGGAGTATGCTTCAACTGTGGTGAACCAGGCCATTACTCTGACAAGTGTCCGATGCCCCGACGCGTGAAGGTTGTCCCTGCCCAGATCAACTCCACCGCACCAGCGACAAAGGCTCGTGTCAATCATGTTGCTGCTGCAGAAGCTCAAGGTGCTCCAGATGTGATTTTGGGTACGTTCCCTGTTAACTCAGTTCCTGCAATAGTGCTTTTCGATTCTGGTGCTACGCATTCATTTTTATCTATGAGCTTTGCGGGGAATCATGGGATGGAAGTAGAAGATCTTAGACGTCCTTTGATGGTTAGTACCCCGAGTAATCAAGCACTCTCAGTGTAACGTAGCCCCTCTGTCAGAATAGAGATTCAAGGAGTACCATTTCTGGCCAATCTTATTCTGATAGAATCCAAAGACCTTGATGTCATCCTAGGGATGAACTGGTTAGCCAGATATAAAGGTGTGACAGACTGTGGCAATAGAAAAGTAACTCTCACCAGCAATGATGGTCAAGTTATAACTGTTCATGCATTGCCTTCTGAGCCCTTAAGGTCAAGTCTGAACCAAATAGCTTTGGAAGAGATTCCCATAGTACGAGAATACCCAGATGTGTTCCCCGATGATTTACCTGGTATGCCGCCTAAAAGAGATTTAGAGTTCAAAATAGATCTGGTACCAGGAACAGCTCCAATCCATAAGAGACCTTATAGAATGGCAGCCAATGAATTAGCAGAGGTCAAGAGGCAAGTAGATGATTT
Organism: Oryza meridionalis; assembly: GCA_000338895.3. Taxonomy (NCBI): domain Eukaryota; kingdom Viridiplantae; phylum Streptophyta; class Magnoliopsida; order Poales; family Poaceae; genus Oryza; species Oryza meridionalis. Next base: position 14,982,660 of record CM002526.2, read on the forward strand.
GCTTCAGAAAGGGTACATTAGACCAAGTTCGTCTCCGTGGGGTGCTCCAGTTATTTTTGTGGAAAAGAAAGATCATACCCAGAGGATGTGTGTGGATTATCGTGCACTAAATGATGTGACTATCAAGAATAAGTACCCGCTGCCCAGAATTGATGATTTGTTTGATCAGCTCAAAGGTGCCACTGTTTTCTCCAAGATCGATCTTCGATCAGGGTATCACCAGTTGAGGATTAAAGGGGAAGACGTACCTAAGACGGCTTTCACCACTCGGTATGGGTTGTTTGAGTGTACTGTTATGTCTTTTGGACTTACCAATGCCCCCGCTTTCTTCATGAACTTGATGAATAAGGTGTTTATGGAATACCTAAACAAGTTCGTGGTCGTCTTTATTGATGACATTCTTATCTACTCTCGAACCAAAGAAGAGCATGAAGAACATATTCGCCTTGCACTAGAGAAGCTACGAGAGCATCAATTGTATGCCAAGTTTAGCAAGTGTGAATTCTGGTTGTCTAAAGTGAAATTCCTTGGACACGTCATCTCAGCCGGAGGAGTTGCCGTTGATCCTAGTAATGTGGAATCTGTAACCAGCTGGAAACAACCAAAGACAGTTTCAGAGGTTCGCAGTTTCTTGGGTCTTGCAGGTTATTACCGGAGGTTTATAGAGAATTTCTCCAAGATTGCTAAGCCCATGACACAACTGCATCAGAAAGATGTGAAGTACAAGTGGTCAGAAGAATGTGAGCGGAGTTTTCAAGAGTTGAAAAGTCGCTTAATATCAGCACCCATTCTGATTTTGCCTGATCCAAAGAAGGGTTTCCAAGTGTATTGCGATGCATCTAAGCTTGGGTTAGGTTGTGTTCTGATGCAAGATGGGAAGGTGGTTGCCTATGCATCTCGTCAGTTACGTCCACATGAGAAGAACTACCCTACTCATGATCTTGAGTTAGCCGCACTGGTTCATGCGTTGAAGATTTGGCGTCATTATCTTTTCGGTATCCATACAGAGGTGTACACCGATCACAAGAGTTTAAAGTATATCTTTACTCAACCAGATCTGAACATGAGACAGCGGAGATGGCTGGAATTAATTAAGGATTATGACATGGAAATTCATTATCACCCGGGAAAGGCTAATGTTGTAGCAGATGCTCTTAGCAGGAAAGGCTATTGCAATGCTTCGGAAGGACGACAGTTGCCTTTGGAGTTATGCAAGGAATTTGAAAGATTGAATTTGGGAATTGTCAGTAGAGGTTTCGTTGCAGCCTTAGAAGCAAAGCCCACTCTCATTGATCAGGTTAGAGAAGCCCAAATTAATGACCCTGATATTCATGAGATCAAGAGGAATATGAGAAGAGGAAAAGCTATTGGATATTTGGAAGATGAGCAAGGAACCGTATGGTTGGGCGAGAGAATTTGTGCTCCAGAGAACAAGGAGTTAAAAGATGCAATTCTAAAAGAAGCTCATGACACTTTATACTCCATTCACCTTGGTAGTACCAAGATGTACCAAGATCTCAAAGAAAAATTTTGGTGGGCAAGTATGAAGCGTGAGATAGCAGAGTATGTAGCTGTGTGTGATGTATGTCAGCGAGTCAAGGCAGAACATCAGAAACCCGCAAGTTTGCTGCAACCTTTGAAGATACCAGAATGGAAGTGGGAAGAGATCGGTATGGATTTCATCACTGGTCTACCCAGAACGTCATCGGGCCATGACTCTATTTGGGTGATAGTCGACAGACTCACCAAAGTGGCTCATTTTGTCCCAGTAAAGACAACATATTCCGGAAGTCGTTTGGCGGAATTGTATATGGCAAGGATTGTGTGTTTGCATGGCGTCCCTAAGAAAATAGTGTCTGATCGAGGTAGTCAGTTTACTTCAAAGTTTTGGAAGAAGCTTCAGGAAGAGATGGGTTCTAAGCTGAACTTCAGTACTGCTTATCATCCGCAGACAGACGGACAAACCAAAAGGGTGAATCAGATTTTGGAAGACATGTTGAGAGCTTGTGCTTTAGACTTTGGTGGAAGCTGGGATAAGAATTTGCCTTACGCGGAATTCTCGTACAACAACAGTTATCAAGCTAGTCTTCAAATGGCTCCTTATGAAGCACTGTATGGTCGTAAGTGTCGCACTCCGCTTTTGTGGGATCAAACGGGAGAACGTCAGGTTTTCGGAACTGATATCCTAAGGAAAGCAGAAGAGAAGGTAAAGATCATTCAAGAAAGATTGCGCGTGGCTCAGTCTCGCCATAAGAGTTATGCCGACAATCGCCACAGAGATTTGAGTTTTGAAGAAGGAGATCATCTGTACCTTCATGTCACGCCTCTCCGAGGGGTTCATCGTTTTCATACCAAAGGAAAATTAGCACCGCGTTTTGTGGGACCTTATAAGATTGTCAGTCGAAGAGGTGAGGTTGCTTATCAGTTGGAGTTACCTCAATCATTGGCAGGAGTCCATGATGTGTTCCATGTGTCACAATTGAAAAAGTGTTTAAGGGTACCCACTGAGGAAGCTAATCTTGAACAGATAGAAATCCAAGAGGATCTGACATATGTCGAGAAACCAATCCGTATTTTGGAGACAGATGAGAGAAGAACCAGGAATCGAGTTATCCGTTTCTGTAAGGTTCAATGGAGTAATCACTCGGAAGAAGAAGCTACTTGGGAACGAGAAGATGAATTAAAGTCCGCTCATCCGCACCTTTTCGCCAGTTCTTCAGAATCTCGAGGACGAGATTCTGTTTAAGGGGGGTAGGTTTGTCACACCCTAAAAATCTTAAATATATAAATTGTTGTTTAATTGGAATTATTAGAAATGATTATAAAAGCCTAGAAGAGAAGATCTAAATTTAAATAATAAATTCCAATATAAAATTGGGCCAGATAAAATTTTATTAAATATTTTGCTTAATTCTATAATTCCTAGATTTTTCTGGGATTTATTTGAGCTAAGGAAGTATTTTTAATAAATGAAATTGCATTTCAGGAATAATTTAAATTGAAAAAGTTTTAAAAATTTCTCTTTTGGCTTTGGGCGGAAAGTCGGCCCAAAACCCTCTCTCTCTCTCCCCGGCCCAGTCGGCCCAGTCAGCCGCCGCCGCTCGCGCACGCGCGTCCGCCCGCTGACAGGTGGGGCCCACCTGTCGGACTCGTCGTCTTCGTCGCGCCGCTGCCGCCCGAAACCCTAGCCACGCCGCGCCGCCGCCGCCCTTCCAATTCGGCCGCCCCTTTTGGAATCTATCGCTAATTCGGTTTGGAAATCGCCGGATTCGAGCTCGAATCGGATTCGGTTTTTCTTCTCCGAACCCTAACTTTCCTTCGCCGCCGCCGGTCGCCGTGGGCCTTTGCCACCGCCTCTTAGCCCCTATATAAGGACCCCCGGTGTCTCCGCTACCCGCCGCCACCCTCGCCTTCGTCTCTCGTCGCCGGTAGAGCCCTAGCGCCGTGCAGCCGTGTGCCGCCGTCGCCGCCGCTTGTCCAGCCGTGCGCCGCCGTCGCTCCGGTCGTCGTCGTCGCTCGGGGAGGTCACCGCCGTGGTCGCCAAGTCGTCGCCGTCCTCGTCCCATCCTCCGTTTTCGCCGAGGATCACCGGAAGACCGCCGTCGTCGTCAAGCCGAAGGTCTCCGCCGTTTCGACCTCGTCGCCGTCGCCGTCCGTTGATCTTCCGCCGCCGTTTTGGTCACCGGTGAGTTCGCCGTGATGCCCGCAACCCGTAGGTGCCCTCCGTTTGCGCCGCCGCGTCATCGTTCGCCGGCGAGCTTGCGCCGCCCAAGCCGTCACCGGTGATGACGTCACCGTTGACGTCATCGTCGCCGTTTCCCGTGAACCGCCGTAGACCGCTTCGATCTCGGCCGTTCGTTCGGGTTGGAATAGATCTCGGCCGTTCGGTTTCGTAGACCGCCGCCGTGCACCCGGTCCACCGTGAACCCGAGCTCGCTGACGCAATAATCCTCTTTTCCTTTTCAAAAATAATTCATTATTGCGTCATAATTCAATTAAAATCTATATAAATGATTTAATCCGATTTAATCTTTAAAAATTCATAACTAATTCATCTTAGCTCGGATTTAGTTGGTTCAAGTCTCTAATTTTTTCTAAAATTGAGATCTACATGTTAAAAATATCCACATGTACTATTCATGCTTGTTTTTGTGCTGTTTTGGTGATTTTGCTCTTTTCTGTTTAGATTCCGTCGTTCCCGGAGAGTCCGATTTTGCAGGAGAAGATTTTGAAGAGTTCTAAGGCCAGCAAGGCAAGTCACACAGATCCCAAACAATCCTTTGAGCATGTTGATCCCGTTTAAAGCTATTGTTTCTATTCAACTATTGCATTTATTTTCGAATGTCATTGGGTGGAATTAACCTATTGTTTGTTATAGCCCTTTTGTTCTTGATTACTTTATTCCTTGATAACTTGGGTTATTGTAACTAGACTAGTTGAGCTTTATATATTGCTTTAGCTAGATGATTAGATATAATTGCTTAGCCATGCTTAGAAACCTTAGCACACCATTGGGATAACTTATGAATCACTATTATTTAATGATGGCTTAATGGTAGCTCATGATGGTTAATCATTTGACAACTAAAACCTGATAATGGTGGGTTGTGAGTACATGATTTTGATGGTTGTGCTCATGACAATTAAGGACCGGTTCATGATTTTCGGTTGTGAAACATTTACCGTGCCAACCACAAGCCAGCGTGGGCAACGGCTTTACTTTCTGTATAGTATGGTTCTTTGTAGAGCACCAGACTGTGAAGTGGCGGAGATAAGCCCACGGGGGTCGCTGGGGAGTCCATGCCTTGTTTATGAGGGGGTGACTATGATCCGGGAACGGTGCACTGCTTTGAATTGTGTTATATAGAGGGTATTGTCACAATCTCTATTCGGGTACTTGTTAAGTATCGCGACGCATGGTTGACATGATGTTGAGGTTGTGTCTTGTGGGTACAGTGGTACACCTCTGATCAGAGTAAAACTATTCGAATCGCCATGCCCGCGGTAATGGGCGGGTCTAACAATGTCTTTCGTGATTAGTTTCACGTTTTCCATTATAATAAATGATGCTATAACTGGTAATAATTTGATTAGCTCCTGTTTTGGAATGGTATATTCCTGGTTTGGAGATAGAACTGTGCAGCCAGGGTTGGTTGTTCAGAATGGTTGGGCCTATGCGACAGGGTATGTTGTATAGCGTTGGATTAATACTGCTTAATTAATGCTCTACTGTTTTATTAAATTCTAAAATATTTATTAAATGCTATTTATGCAAATGAGACTATATTATGCCATCCTTTGTTATCCTGTGCACTTGCATATTTACTGCGTGGCTTGCTGGGTATGTCATATACTCACCTTGCAACATTCATCAGAGGAAGAGTTCTACAGTGATGCTGATGGTGTTGAGGATTAGGCGTAGTCCTGGTCAAGCTGCCTGTGGAGTGGAGTCGTCTGCACTGTTTCTTTATTTTCCGCTGCTTAGATCTTTATTGATTGAGAGGAACTATCTACCTCTGTAATGACATTTTATTCGCTTATTAATTAGAGTAATAATTGTACTCTATTATCAATTTGTTATTGTGTGCCTCGGCTGATTCCTGGACGAGAGTTTACACACATGTAAGCGTTTAGAATTTTGGATAGAAATTCCGGGCGTGACAACGTGGGTGTCTCTGGTTTAGACTAATTGGAGAGGCCTCTCCAATTAGATTTACCGATTAACCAAGGTGGGGCCTGCAGGTCATTGTGAGGTTAGAAATGGATTAGAGAGATGTGTACTAAGCCGGTCCCCGTCTCTCTCTCTTCGAATCTCTTTTCGTTTCTTTCCCATCTTTCTTCTTCGGTTTCTCCTCCTCATCTCTTCCTCTCGCTTCTCTCCCCTCACGACCATGTGCGCCTGAGCGGGAGGTGGCCGATGTGCGCACGGGCGGCAGCCTGGCATGGGGTGGCGTGCCGGGGAGGAAGGGGACGGGGCGCCGGCGGCCCGGCCGGGCGGCATAGGGAGGCGGCGCCGGCAGAGGCAACATAGAGAGGCTGCGCGGGTGGGGATGAGGTGGTCGGGTGCCAGGTAGGCGTGGCCGTGGAGGCTGTCACGCCCGGAATTTCTATCCAAAATTCCAAACGCTTACATGTGTGTAAACCCTCGTCCAGGCATCAGCCGAGGCACACAATAACAAATTGATAACAGAGTACAATTATTACTCTAATTAATATACGAATAAAATGTCATTACAGAGGTGGATAGTTCCTCTCAAACAATAAAGATCTAAGCAGCGGAAAATAAAGAAATAATAGCGCAGACGGCTCCACTCCACAGGCAGCTTGACAAGGACAAAGCCAAACCTTCACCACCATCAACCTCACTGTAGATCTCCTCCTCTGATGAATGATTGCGAGGTGAGTATATGACATACTCAGCAAGCCACGCAGCAAATATGCAAGTGCACAGGATAACCAAGGATGGCATAATATAGGCTTCTTTGCATAAACAGCATTTAAAGAATATTTCAGAATTTAATAAATCAGTAGAGTATTAATTAAACAGTATTGATCCAACACTATACAACATACCCTGTTGTATAGGCCCAACCATTTAGTACAACCAATCCCGGCTGCACAGTTCTAATCTCCAAACCAGGAATATACCATTCCAAACCAGAAGCTAATCAATTATAACCAGTTATAGCATCTCTCATTATGGTGTGAATGGTGAGACTAATCACGAAAGACATTGTTAGACCCGCCCATAACCGCGGGCACGGCTATTCGAATAGTTTTACTCTGATCAGAGGTGTACCACTGTACCCACAAGACACAGCCCCACATCATGTCACCATGTGCCTCAGTACCACCACGGTACCTCGGAAAGGAGCTGTGACATTACCCCTCACACAACACAATTCACTACAGTGCACCATTCCCGGATCATAGTCACCCCCTTATAAACAAGGCATGGACTCCCCAGCGACCCCCGTGGGCTTATCTCCGCCACTTCTCAGTCTGGTGCTCTGCAATGAACCATGCTATACGAAAGGTAAAGCCGTTGCCCATGCTGGCTTGTGGTTGGCACGGTTAATGTTTCACAACCGAAGTTCGTGAACCGGTCCTTAACTGTCATGAGCACGACCATCAAAACCATGTACTCACAACCCACCATTATCAGGTTTTAGTTGTCACATTAATTAATTAACCAATCACGATTAACCATCGTGAACTATCATTAAGCCATCAATAAATAATAGTGAATCATAAGTTATCCCATTAGTGTGCTAATGTTTCTAAGCATGGCTAAGCAATTACACCTAATATCTAGTTGAACCAATATAAAGCTCAACTAGTCAAGTTATAATAACCCAAGGTATCAAGGAATAGGATAATCAAGAACAAAAGGGTTATAACAAACAATAGGCTATTTCCACCCAATGACATTCGAAAATAAATGCAGTAGTTGAATAAAAACGATAGCTTTAAACGGGATCAACATGCTCAAAGGGTTGATTAGGATCTGTGTGACTTGCCTTGCTGGCCTTGGAACTCTTCTAAATCTTCTCCTGCAAAAGCGGACTCTCCGGAAACGTCGGATTCTAAACGGAAAAGAATAAAAACACCAAAACAGCACATAAGCAAGCATGAACAGTACATGTGGATATTTTTAACATGTAGATCTCAATTTTAGAAAAATTTAGAGACTTGAACCAACTAAATCCGAGCTAAGATGAATTAGTTATGAATTTTTAAAGATTTAATCGGTTTAAATCATTTATATAAATTTTAATTGAATTATGACGCAATAACGAATTATTTTTGAAAAGAAAAAGAGACTTTATTGCGTCAGCGGGCTCGGGTCTACGGTGGACCGGGTCCACGGCAACGGTCTACGGGAACGGACGGGTGAGATCGATCCGATCCGAACGGACGGTCGAGATCCATCGGTCCACAGCGGCTCACGGGCGACGGCACTGATGACGTCAGCGATGACGTCATCCCCGACTGACGGCGGCGACAGCAGCTCGGACTCGCATGCCCGCCGGCGAACTACGGCGCGACGGCGAGAACGGAAGGCGGCAACGGAATGCGGAGAGCACAGCGAACTCACCGGCGACCAATCTAGCGGCGGAAGAGCGACGGACGGTGACGGCGACGAGGTTGAAGCGGCGGCGGTCTTCGGCTTGTCGACGGCGACGGTGTTCCGGCGGGAAACAGCGGCGGCGAAGGGTCGGACGAGGACGGCGACGCGACGGCGACCACGTTGGCGAGCTCCCCGAGCGACGGCAGTGACCGGAGTGACGGCGGCGCACGACTGGAGCGGCGGCGGCGACGGCGGCGCACGGGATGCACGGCGCTAGGACGGCTCGGGCGACGAGAGGCGAAGGCGAGGGCGGCGAAGGGTAGAGGAGACACCGGGGAACCTTTTATAGGGGTCGGGAGGCGGCGGCGAAGCCCACGGCGGCCCGGCGACAGCGATGGAAAGCTAGGGTTCGGCCGAATCCGATCCGAGCTCGAGTCCTCTCTTTCCAAAGCGAATCGGCCGACGTTTCCAAAAGAGAAAAGGTAGAGGAGATCACGGGATGCATTTCCCCTCAAACAATTTCGCTGGAGAAGGAAAGGCGCGGCGAAATTTGGAAGGGCAGCGGCGGCTAGGGTTTCGGGCGCGGCCGGTGCGACGAAGACGACGACTCCGACAGGCGGGCCCCACCTGTCAGCGAGCGGGAGAGAGAGAGCGGCGCGCGTGCGCGGCTTGGCTGGGCTGGGCCGGACTGGGCCGAAGAGAGAGAGAAGAGGGATTTTGGGCCGACTTTCGGCCCAAAGCCAAAAGAAGACTTTTTAAAACCTTTTTCAATTTAAATAATTCATGAAATGCTCTTTCATTTATTAAAAATACTTCCTTAGCTCAAATAATTCCCAGAAAAATCTAGAAATTATAGAATTAAGCAAAGTATTTAATGAAATTTTATCTGGTCCAATTTTATATTGGAATTTATTATTTAGAATTAAATCTTTTCTTCTAGACTTTTTTAAAAAATCATTTCTAAAATTCCATTTACACAATAATTTATATAATTGAGATTTTTAGGGTGTGACCGGTGACTGTTGCCAGGTTGGTTCGGCCGAAACCCTGGTGGGCCCAACCGGCCCCACTTTTGGCCGTTGCAATCCAACGGTCAGTGTGGTCTTGGCTCTTTGAATTTCCGATGAAAATTTTATTTTGTTTTGCTCTAAAAAATTCATTTGAAGTAATTTCCTCAAAATTCAACTCTAAATGCAAATTTTGGAAATTCAAACATGCATTGATGCAAAAATCAAATTGATAAAAAAATATGCGGATACATACCAATTTACCTGTTGATGAGGGTCGCGTCGTTTTGGGTCCGACGTGCAAGACCGTACCTCTTTTCAGTTTAGTTCGCGCAGGTGACGGAACGGGCGTCTTTTGTTTCACTTGCCACACCTTTGTTCTTGGGGTAGGCGGCGGCTTCTTCTGAGCCGGCTTTTCTGTCTTCTTGGCTAGCGTATTGGGTTTGACCGGCGGTTTCCAATAAAGGGTCCTAGGAACAAATGTTCCTTTCTCCAGGAAGTTCTGCATGAACTTTACCAGGCTATCCATCTTGGGTGGCTCCATTTCGACCACTTGGATGTTCTGCGGGTTTGGCCCGTATTTGATCTGGACCATAGAGCATTGTTCTGTCCTCGGCTGAAACTCAAACTTCTCTTCCTTCCCGTTGATATGGAAACGGATACTTCCCGTTCCCACATCAATGTTGGCGTCCGCGATGTTTGAATGTGCAGAGATGTAGCCTAGAGGGGGCATGAATAGGCTTTCCTGAAAATTTTCTCAACAATCACAGCGGTTAAATTGACAGGGCCCGGAACCTCCTGGTGATGAACACCGGAACTTCCGGGTAGTGAAGAGTAGCCCGAAACTTCCGGAGTTCTTGAGCCAGGAACTTCCGGGCAGCACAGATAATTGAAATCTGAGAAGAAAAACAGGTCCTAACTAGGGAAATTCAGTCACACAGTTGCACAAGATGTAGATCACAGGATATCAGCAGATTCAAACAAAAAACATGCACAAGAGAGACAAAGGAGATTTTTTTTCCGAAGTTCGGATCACATGGATCCTACTCTCCGTTGAGGTGCTCCAAAGAGTCGGGTCTCGATTAACCCCTTCCCTCACTTATGCAAAGATCCCAGAAGAGGTCCACAGCCTTCAACTCAACACTTCTAGATCACTTTCTAGAATTGAGTGACCACCAAGATCCAACTCACAATTCCTTCTAGAAAAGACCACAAGTGCAAGTTGCTCTACCTAGGACAACTTCTGAAAACTCAGCACAAGAATCTTTACTCACTTACCTCGTTTCCTTGCAGAGGTGAGGAAAACCTTCACAAACTTTCCCGGGACATCCACAAGATCTCTGGAAGCTCACGGGCGACACCTAACCTTCTAGGAGAAGATCTCCAAGAGTAATAAACCCAAGTGACAGCCCACAAGGTATCCAAAGTGCTCAATCAAACCTAATCTTCAAGCCATCTCCAAAACACTCCTACACTCTCATCTATTCTCTCAATCTCTCAAGATAGGCTCTAGATTTGAGTGGAGGAAGCAAAGGGAGCTTGGGAGAGGCTAGAAAACCCTAGAACATGAAAGAACTGAAGTGGAATGGCCAAAAGGTGACCTGTGGACGGGATCCACATATATAATGGCTAGGTGACATCATCTAGCCGTTACTCACAAGTTTGAACTGGAAACCTGCCAGGAGGTTCCGGGTAAAAGTACCAGAATCTTTCGGGCAGCACTTAAGAAAAAATTTTGCTTGTAATCGGCGCCCGGAAGTTCCGGACAAGACCTCCGGGTAGCACTCTCTGTCCCGGGGAGAAAATTCATTTTTCAAAAATGATTCCAAAAATCTTTTGACTCATGGATATGACTAAGAGAACTTTGTATAACCTAGAACCACACTTGAAACCCCTCTTAATAGTACGGTTTTTCTAAAACTCATTTTTGGAAGTGTAAAACCTAGTATAATCATCTTCGGTCTTTCTCGCATTTAGGAACATTCAAATTGGGGGGTCTCCATGCATTCTTAGCCATCACAACATGCTTTGGGACTAAACACCTGTGTATAAACTTGATAAACACGTTAATTCCCTTTAACCACCTTGTCATTAATCACCAAAACCCACTAGGGGGGTTAAGGAATGGACGCCTCAAAATGAGCGGCGTTTCCTTCTCTGAATCCATGTCCAACACCATGAAGTCGACCAGGATAAACAAATCCCATATCTTGACTGGCACGTCTTCCGCTATCTCGACTGGGTAGCGGACCGACGAGTCGGCCAGCTGCAGGCGCATCGGCGTTGGTGCCAACACAGTAAAGTTGAGCTTGTCGAAGACGTCTTTGGGCATGACGCTCACACTTGCTCCAAGGTCGTAGAGGGCTTGGTCGAACATTTGTGTCCCGATCGAGCAGGAGATTGTGGGACACCTCGAATCCTTCTTCTTTTCCGGGAGTTTGTGGAGTATAACATTGCTGCTATGTTCCGTCAGCTTGACCACTTCAGTTGTTGGTAGCGGCCTTTTATTGTTGAGGATATCCTTGAGATAACGTGCGTATGTCGGCACTTGCATGGCATCCAATAACAGCATGTTGATATGGATCTTTTGGATCACTTCAACGAAACGAGCGAACTGCTCGTCTACTGATGGTTTCCTGATTCTTTGAGGAAATGGCAGCAGCCGCATGTCGCAGTACTCGTTCGACACGGTCTTTTCTGGCTGAACTTCTTCATCAGTCGTGTTGCTAGATGGTGCTTCCCGGTTGATACTGCTAGTTCCTGTAGAGTTAGGATATGGCGGATCATGAGTGGACTTACCTCCCCTCGTCGTGATCACCTTTACATTTTCAACGGAGGGTTCGGGTTGCCCCGGAATCCTCCCGGATTCATTTGCAGGTACTAAAGCAGCTAATTATACTGGTTGGGTTTCTATCATTTTATTAAAGCTCAGCTGGTTTAGGAACGCAGAAGCAAAGCCATCGAGTTTAACATTTATATTTTCTAAGATCTTGTCATTAACAGCTAACTTTTTGCTAAGATCATCTGTGGTTTTAGCTTGTGCAAAGACAAGATCCTTCAATGAGGGTTGGTTAGAAAAGTTACCGTTGTTATTACCTCCTGGGAAATATGGGCATGGCTGGTTCCACCCCTGACCTCCTTGTGGATGGAACCCGTTGTTGTTGTTGCCCATGTACATCGCCTCTTCACGGGTTTCTGGGCAGTCGTTCCCGGAATGACTCGTGATGCCGCCGACCTCACACATAACGTTTGAGTCCAAGGCCTTGACGGTGCCTTGTGGCCTCTTCTCGTGGTCCTCCAATCATTTCATGAGGAGGTCCAGCTTGGCACCAAGCATCTCCATCTCCTTGACGGTGTGCATGCCTCGCTGATGGGTCTACAGTCGTTCCTCGCTCCAACCCATATTGGAGACTATTTTCTTTATCAGGTCGATGGCTCCTCGAACTGTCTTAGAGAAGAATGCTCCTCCAACTGCCGCGTCCAGGTGGTCGCGAGACGTGGGAGTGAGTCCATTGTAAAAGTTCTGCAGGATCAGCCAGTCGTCCATCCCATAATGAGGACAGGCAGCCATATATTCCTGAAATCGTTCCCATGTCTCAGGAATGGACTCGTCTCTCATCTGCTGGAAGCTTGAAATTCTTCCGCGAAGGGCGTGGAATGCCGTAGAGCATTTGTCCAGGTCTTGATCATGGCACGGTTAGCATAAAACCACTGTTTCGCCTTCCCAAGGAGGGAAAACAGAAACGGTCGTAGCCTGACGGCGTCAGGACTGATGCCCTTCATCGTGTACGTGCTGCAGATCTCCAGGAACTGTTGCATATGTGCGTTGGCATCCTCATTTGGTTTGCCACAGAACGGGCTAGACTACGCCATCGTAATAAGGCTGGACTTCAGATCGAAATCCATGTCTCCCATGTTGGTCTGCGACCCAGTGGCTACGTTGTCAGCGGAGGGAGTAGTGAATTCGCGAAGAGTCTTGTCAGCCATAGTTTAGAAAGTTGGTGTCGCTGGTGTGGCTGGTTTATGCGTCGGAAGAGTTTTCTGCGGAGCAACGACTCGCGGCTTAACGCTCCGAAAGAAAACTTTTGGATTTTCCTTGAAATTTTTTGGCAAGTTAAAATCAGTCATGCACTACCCTGTTTCCACAATAAGAGTAAAAACAACCAAGGTTATCCTGCAAAGGACAGTGATTATACAGAGGTAAATATAAAGTATTAGTAATGGGTAATCTCTTTTATAAATCTTCCCCGGCAACGGCGCCAGAAATGCTTGTTGGTATTTCTCAACGACATTACTAGAAATATATTTCCCAGCAATGGCGCAGAAATACTCCTGGTATATTATGGTTACAGAGTTCATCCGCAAGCGCACGGATATACCATTGTAACATTTCACCCGAGAGTATTCCAAGGGTATCGTATTTGTTTAATCCCATGGGAAGATTATAATAGAGAGAACCGTACTAATAATTTATATATTACTTGTAAAAAAATCTAAAGTCTAAGTAGGGGTTAATATAATTCAAAGGGTAGAGTGACACTAAGCAGAAGCATTTATACTCTCAATCATAATTATCTAAGCTAAGTGGAAAGAACATAGAAAGATCCTATTCCTACACTTCTAGTATACATACATCATAGTTATATCATTACTTAGCTAATACCCTCTTTCTGATGCCTTCCTGGTGCCGAGTTCCTTACGACAATCCGTCATAACCATCCAACCGGGGCTAAATACGGAGGAGTATCCTCCTCAGGAAATTAACTTAAGACTATATACACGCGTGGAGGAATACCCGTACTGAGCTATCACCATCAGCGTCCCACCTCGCTTCCGCAGCATATAACCTAAAATAATGATATCCATTAATCTAAACACCTCGCTTAAATTACCAAATACTACTCAAGTATCATCGTCATGACATAGAGTCATCGTAAATACGATCATTATACCCACACCATTGCAGCTCCTAGATAAGCTAGCATTATAATAAGTATAACTTGGACGTATAATAAAATTGGTATTCATATACTCGGAAAGTAATACAATACAAGAGTAGTATAAAGAAGAATATTTTAAATAAAGTACAAGTCTTACAAAAGAAAGAAAAGCTACTAGAGGCATACCCGAACTCTTCCGAAGACTCCGAGAACCGAAGATTCTATTCTATTTCTTTTCCACTATACTCTAAAAACTATACTAAACTTCAGAGATGTATGAAGCTTCTTGCTTGAGGTGTGTGTAGAAATGGAGAGAGTGAGCTTCTTATATAGCCTCCCAATGACGGTTGTGACAGTTGGAATGATCGGAAATACCCTCCAACCATCATTGGGGGCTAATCCACACCGTCCAGCCGCAACACTGCATCCAACGGCACCAGGATGGGTTTGGCCGAATCAGGGGCCTGCCCAATCCAGCTCATTTTCGGCTAGCAGCCTCCTCTTCTGATGGCCACTTCAGACTTGTGAATTTTGGCCCAATTGGACGTGTCATTTATGTCGCAAACTTGAGACGACGGTGATGCAACTCTTTACAAACTATGGATGGAGATTCACAAATAGACTTGAATAAATGTGTACTCTTTATCTTGGTTTGCTTTTTATTTTGTTGAGTGTGTTTGATTACATTTGAACTACACTCTTTGTATGAGTAATACTTTGTAATAATTGGCTGTACCTCAGTTGAGTCAAGGCCGGGATATAAATTCCATTATCTAAAAAAATGTGTTCTTGGCCCATTCATTGATAAGTCTAATTCTCGACATCGTCCGATTGGTTGATCGCCTGTTTTGATGTCGATTCTTCTCCATTTTATGTTTATTCTCTGCAAGAGGTTAGTAATCATAGTGCTAGTAGAATATTTATTAATTTAACACAAATATGCATTACAAGCATAACTAATTCTCCTTTATTTCGGTAGTATTGACGGTCGAAACTGATCGCTAACGACCGTAAAAAATGTCCTAGAGATGTATACTCCGATGAGGCAAGTGACGATGATGTTTCCTAGAAATCTTTTCTGCTGCTGTTTCTACCTTGAAGGCCGACACCAGCATTCGTTCGAGTTGGTAGGGTAACGTGGGGTGGCTTGGTTGGATGGCACGGCTTGTAGGCATTTCGCCGAACACCTTGCGTGCGTGCTGGCTTTGCCTAGCTGAGGAAGAGGGAGGAGAAGCAGACGTTCCTGCTGGGCCGACAGAGAGAGAAAAGCTGGGCTGAGGGAGAGGGAAAAGAAAAGCCCAATTGTAATAGGAGTACTTTGTATAACTGTAAATCGAATTTGTACATTCCAATTGTAATTGGCATTTGTAGATGGACTGCAAACATGTAATGGGAGAGTATAATTGTAATTTTACTGTGACTCTCGGCAGTATATTTGGACACTTGATTTGGCTCTTTACTCGGACTGTTTAACGGGAGGTGACTAGGGATCGGTCACCCGATCCAAATCTCCAAAATTGGGGCGATGACATTAGTGCCACCCATATGTACAAAACCACTTTAAACTAATTTTTCTCTTAAATTATTTATCCAAATCATGATCCGATTACACCATTAAATTCGTTGCAATTAAATCTTCAAAACAAGACCACACAGAGATATATTCCGACGAAAAAAAAATTTAGCTTATTATTAATTTTTTTTAAAGTTGCATGATGTTCCACCAGGTATATCGGAATTGTTTCACTAAGTATATCGAAAATGTTTCAATCGTTTAAATCGGGCGTTGTTTCACCTTATATAAAAATAATATTTCAGCAAATAGCGAAAGAATATTTTAGTTCACTGCATCATTTGATCCATACATAGTGAAACATTATAAGTACACTAGGTGAAACATTTCTTGTGGAACAAAAAATGAAACGAATTCTCTTAATAGAGGGTTTCCAAAATATGTGGGTGATTCATTGCAATGGAGTATTTCAATTCACTGGATCTATACATAGTGAAACATTGTGAGTGTACTAAATGAAATATTTTTGGTGGAACAAAAAATACACCAAATTCCCTTAATAGAGGTTTTCCAAAATATGTGAGTGATTTGTTGCAATGGAGTATATGGTGAAGACACGTGGTGGAGTCAGGAGGAGTCAAGTGTGCGTCAGGAGGAGGGAGCGCCCGATCCAGCTCCCCCTGCGCCACTCGCCCAACACACAGCATTTTCATGTTTGATGGGGTATTTGGGTTGGAAGTGATTTGGCCGTTTAGTCGCCCACGTATTTGACTTGGGGTTTCTTTGCAACCGCTTGAATAAATTGACGACGATAATGCCGAGGGGTTTTAGAAGCCACGGTTGGCGTGCAAATCCATCCGACACGGTAGGGTTTCAAGATTAGGGACGATATCGACGATGGGTTTAGGAGTGGCGTATGGCATACAAAACCATTCGATGGGATGGGTTCAAGGGTAGAAATAGAGAACGGAGGATATTTGAACTTACGTACGACAAATAAATCTGCCGAACGGTTTTAGGGCTCGAAACGAAAGGCCGAACTTGAGAGTCTGAGTAAAAGGAAGTAGGGGAGGAGGGAATCCGAGGGAGGCTGAGTCGAATAAATGGTGCAGCTCAGGTTCAACTCTAGTGTTCAACGGATCTGAGGAAAGAAACAATAGTGCGGCAAATGAAGGAATTTCGGGTCTTCAATCAGCTTAACATCGAGGTGCTTGACAAAACGAACGGAGAGGAGAGAAGCCGAGAAAAGATGTTGATTGGAGTGCATCCTTTAGGTGGATCATTTAATCACGGTATTCCAATGATTCAAGGAAAGAACGGGGTATTGCAATTGTATGGGAGGGTTGAGAGGGAACAAAGAACGAAAATTACAATGAGAGATGGTTCCAAAAAAATCACCGGTTTTGAGTATTTCCAGATGCCCGAATAATTTGCTCGGAAGGGTTTTAATTTAGGGGAGGATCGAACTGCGGAATTCGAATCCGAAGGAATTACAACAAAAATTGAGATTCACAAGGATGAATTAACCGATATCCTTGACACAAACATATAAATGCACACAAATAACATAAATCCCATTATGCGAGTTGGGCTAGGCCTTTCAAGGAGGACAACTAGACTTTTCCATGAATTCTTTTGAAATAAACTCTTAGAATTGTAGTTCGCAGATAGGGTTTTGCTAGTAAATTCTCTCTAGTCTTTATTTGTAAAACAACTCCAAAATATTTAACTTCTAGATAGGATATTCAGAGGTTAATTAACATTAGCTTTCATTTATAAAAGTAGTTTTTCTCATGGAACTATCCCGCATAGGATGTTTTTTAAATATGTAGTATTTGTTTTTATTTATAAAACAATTACCTCATAGGTTCTAATTCATAGAAAAAAGGGTTTTCAGAAAGATTAATGGTATTTACAAATATTTTCTTAATTAATAAATTTCATAATCATGGTTCTTTTATCGAATAGTTTTTGAATCTAAAATGGATTTGGTCCCTAGATTTTCATCCTCGTGGTCCAAGCGCAACAGAAAACGGGAAATAAAATCCAAGTGAAATTCAGCATGATGGATTTTAGAAAAGATTTTTGATTAACCCAAATTTTAATTTTGCAAATTCAAAACCAAAATATTCAGGGTGTTACAGGCATGCATGCATGTGAGATGGTGGTCAGTCTCACAGACAACGGGAGCATTCAACTTTGAGCAATTAGAAAAATTACAAAAACCATCCAATAAGTCACTCAAAAGGAGAAGTTGTTCCAGTGAGCTTGAGATAAGACAGTTCCCGAAAAAAGGGAGGCGGATGCAACAGAGCATCAGCGAGAGATGGCAGTGGGCAAAAGACGGTGGCGCCGTGGCGGCACCTGGGGAACGAAT
Organism: Oryza meridionalis; assembly: GCA_000338895.3. Taxonomy (NCBI): domain Eukaryota; kingdom Viridiplantae; phylum Streptophyta; class Magnoliopsida; order Poales; family Poaceae; genus Oryza; species Oryza meridionalis. The sequence continues at coordinate 15,000,568 of CM002526.2, forward strand.
GGCACATCGAGGAGAGCCTAGGCTTCTCTCCGTATTTTTTCTGTCGCCTCAGGAGGATATTGTTCTCTTTTTTTTTTCGAACTTACCGGGCCTATTTACAATCTGAATAATAGCTCATCCAAGCGAGTTTTTCCGGGCCGACACAAAATATGTTACGGGACGGTGCTTTCCACTGGTGTTGATCCCAAATCGGGCCTCCCAAACAGGCCCTTGTTGGGAATACACTTCAAAATACTCTCTACGTCCCACGGAAAACTGAGACGGGCATTTCCTAGGAAACAAACTTGAATAGATTCCTGTTCAGATTCGTTATACTAAGAAACGACTCATCTAATACTATATTTATTTTTCTAGGACAGAGGGAGTTACCTAGATGAAAACTAGGGAGAATTTAAAACATTCTCAAGAAAAAAAAAAAAACAGGAGCACATGGCACTAACTAGTAATAAGTGATTGCATATACAACTGACAACTGCAATTTATCCAGAATATCGACGCATTCGCTTGGTTATGTAACTGACGGATAAGTATATCACCTTCTCCAAAAATGAACCCAGCTTACTAACAATCATAAAGCTCCAATTGTTGACTACCGAAGGATGCAAGCGCACATCGCCTTCAGACCAGAGAGAATAACTAGCTTGTGTCTAGTACTTATATTAGGCCTTGCCAGATCAACAATGTTATTTCTCAAGCTGCAACACAAACAACTTACTCCATAAGCCATATGGAGAAGACAGGATAACGAGATAAATAGGCTATGAGTCAACACTGACCTTGGCCATTCGGCTGTTTCTTTTGCATGCGACTCAACTGTCTCATATAATATAGCAATGGCGTACAGTGCTAGTCCAAAGTTACAGTGTGCATCATCCTCCTGTAAAGTAGGATATTAAGACAATCATTATCAGGGAGCATCATAAACCCAGAGGTTCTTCGGTGTAACTGAAAAGACCTTTTCTCAGTAATATAAATACAATTTTATCTCCAATGTTCAGGATGAAGGCTGTCCATTGGAAAAGGGTTGTTCTGGCCTGCTAATACTTGGTTAATTTTATTTCAAATATCCAGGGTTAGAGTTGTCCACTGGAAAAGAGTAGTTCTGGCCTGCTAATATTTGGTAAATTTTATCTCAAATATTCAGGGTTAGGGTTGTCCATTGGAAAAGGGTAGTTCTGGCCTGCTAATATTTGGTGAAGGAGAAAGATTCCTACAAGCCAAATATCACCACCCAAGTGTCATATCTCTCTCTACTATTATAAAAATTGAAGATGTTTTTGCCGGTATTTTGGTACGTCATCCGTGTATTGAGTCGGTTTTCAAGTTCATTTGCTTTTGGAAATACATATCCATATTTGAGTCGGTTTTAAGATCGTTCAGTTTTGGTAATACAGAAGGAATCATATAAGAAATCTGTTTAAAAAAACTCGCATGCTAATTTGAGACGATTGGACTCCTATCCAAGCGAACCCCACAGTGAATTTCATATTAACTAAACCTTATAACAATAATAAAATTAAAATAGACGGGTATTTTTTCTAGTATATTATCATATTTAAAGAGTGAACAACATGAAGGCAAATCCTAAAAATTGAAGAGAGACGTGCTGATCACATCTGAATAACACAACACTAATTTAAAATAGGGTATAAATATGATATTACCGTTCCTTTAACCAAGCAATTCTCAAACTCCGTAAGCCCTCTCTCTGCTTCATGCAACAGCAGCAGTGTTCTCTTTTGCAGTGCAGACTTGCCCCTTTCCACAGCACTTTGGTCCTATTTCATAACAACAATTTTAGTTATACATATTTAGCCATCTATATCATTTTTTTCTTCAACGTGTCTGCAAAGTACAAAAATGCGTTGCACAAACAGGTTAAATAAATTAAGGTAACCTATCCACTATTTCTCCTAGGTATTGTGATATTACAACAAGATAATGATGGAAGCCTTCATACATGTTCCCCTGGTTGCACCAAAAGGCACAGCACATACGGAAGACCAATTACAGGTAGAGCAGACAGAATAGCAAATTTCATTACAGTTGCCTTGTAAACTTCATCCAGCAATGCCCTGGGTAAGAGAAATTCAATTATATCCGGTGTGGGAATATTAAATCAGATGGAAATGTATCCTTACAGATTTCAAATCAATATTTCCAGAAAGCAGTAGTGTAACTTACTTCTTTAAATCCAGCATTTGCTTCTGACACTGGAATAATAGAGTAAAAGATGAGAAAAGTGCATCTATTGAGTGTGCTGTGATGTGAATAGAGAGTGAAATAACCTGGCTGAACATGTACCATGCTAATTCTTCACCGTACAAATTTCGAATTGGATGCATCCAATGCCAACCATCCCTATATCTGCATTAACACACGCACACCTAGGAATAATGAACTATTTGCCACTCTTACAAATGATAAAGGATTTGCCACTGGACCCACATGTCATAGACAACGAGTGGAAAAATCCTTTATTGCCACATCTTAAAAGTGTCAAAAAGTTAAATGAACCCCCCCCCCCCCCCCAAACACACACATATATAGATATAGCTCGATATGAAATAAACAGGATCGGTAGTACATTTGCTCACCACTCGGATAATAGAATGCAAACTGTCAGTTTGTTTATTTAGCTTTCAATGAAGGATCTGAATTATTCCTCTAAACGATCATGTAAAATAGAGATCTAGTGATACATGCAGCATATCTAAAGTAGCTAAGCCAACATTTGAAGCATGCATCGGTGCTGGAAAGACAGCATGTGAATAGAACATAACTAAGGGATACATGGTCACTCTCCTCAGGACATGATTGCAACTGTATGGACTGCAAAGTAACAAGTAACATGATTTGAACTAAATTGCAAACGGTTCAGACGTAGCCATCTTACCCCTCCATAAAAATCTGTGTCAGCGCTTGCATTGATATATCTTGTGGCAACTTCTCATTCGAAGTTCGCTGGCAAAAAGAAAGCAACCTCCTACGAATACATGTAAACAATAAGGTTCAATAACAAGAAATATCTAATTTACTGTAAGGAATTTTTATCCCTTTAAAAAATAGGGAAAAAACATGCACATAACTGCACAACATTAGTTCTATATATTAAAAAAAAGGTAAAAAAAGAGGCTAAATCTTGTATAAAATAAATTATAACAATCCATAAACAAGGAGCATTAGTGAAAGATCAATAGATGCAAATGAAAAACAAATGAGGAACACATTTAGCTGCTGGGATGATGAAATGTTTTGTTTAGATCCCATCCCTCTTACGTACAATATTATGTCAAACAGAAGATTTATCTAAAAAGTAACCTTTAGAAGGCTAATTTAGGGTTGGTAGCTCCCAATTCGTATCGGTTCCTGAAGCACACGAAATGTTCTCGGATGTGCAAGGGCAGGAAGCAGGATGGAGAGCTATTCAAGATTCCTCAAAAACATGGGCTTGATATCATAATTTTGAGCAGGCTCATAACAAAGCATACAAACAAAATGACAAGACCGTAAACTTGGAAGATCAATAAATAATACAAACAAGGGGCGAAATACAAGAAAACAAACAAACGCTACAACCAATCAATAAGTTGTTTCTGCTGTGTGCAGTGCATGCATCATTCCAGACCCCACAAGGCAAACAGTAATAGTGATTAATCCAACTATTTTTTAAACAAATAACAGTAATTTCGAACTATGTTCGACATAAAGTAGGTGCCACCAAACCCAAATGGCATGTATCTCTTACTGAAACCATGTACACTGGTATGCTTTCAAGATCTTCAAACCACAGGTAAATATTGGGTAAATTACTTAGAACTTTTACTTGGTTAAGCACGTGAACATCATGGTACGCCATACACCAGCATCAGGAAAGAATCAAGAGAAATGAATAAAATTATGCTTGCAATTTATTATCTAGAGGCAGCGCTGGGGTACCTGCGCAACATTTCATTGTTTTGTTGGGCATCTTGTTTTTCCATTACAAGTTTACCTCCATTCTTGAATGTCTCAAGAAGCTGATCTCTAATAGAAATGATCTGCCAATTGACAGAACAGGACAGAACTAATTATAATGTGAGTGCAATAATAATAAATTCCATAGTGAACTATATGAACATACAAGATTAGCATAACAAGAAAAGTATGGAGTGTTTTTGCTGTTGTATTACGTTCTCAAACTCTAACCGAACCTTCTCGTAGCTATTGTATATCTAAAATCCAATGGCCCGTACAGCAATGAACAGTATATAAGGTCATTACAGTACTGGTGGTGATGTAGAGACCAGTTAATTGTATTAAGATGAAATGTCAGTTGCCACAATCTTCCAAATTAAATTTTTCCTGAATTTCGTTATATTATATTTAAGCAACTACAAAATCAAAATAAGAGTGTTTTCAAACACAAAATGAATAGAACCGCTTTCATCTCACATAACACATACGTTGGAACAATTGTGAGCACAAATTGCAAAGCTCAATTCTTCTGTATGAACAGCTTCTAGTATAAGCAAATGAAGACAATGAAGAAAGATCTACGTCAGTAAATTAACTTGATACCTTCAGTCAAATCATGATGGCATCATGCAGGGGACAAAAAAAATAGTAGGCGGTATGATATTTAAAGGAGTGTCTAACCGGTTTCTCAACATGAACGTCCCAAAATCCTTTGGCACCGTCAATCCAGTTGCCGATGCTTCCCACCAAGCTACTGTGACTGTGGCTTAGATGCCATAAGGAACATGCAGACAGGCCCAATGCACATGTGTAGGGTAACCAGTACTTGGTCATAATGCTTGGTTTTTTATGGCTTGAAAGCTACAATTGCAGAAGAAACTAGCTTCAGATAAGCAACATATTAATTTACATCGTGGAATTGCAAGCAGCACGTAATTAGCAGTTCAAACTCCACCAGCATATTAACTTGTAGAATAACAAGTATAGCCACATTAATAAGTTGTTCATTACAGAAAAAATAAAATAGAATGGTCAGATCACCAATAAAAATGTCACGTTGGACAATGTTGCACCGGCTAGAGCGATAAACATTTGATGCATCAATGGATGCCACCAGCTTATAAGAAAAAAATAATTCTGGTACTTGGGTTTCAATCTAAATAATCAACTGCCCAATGCTTTGGTAAAATAGCAGCAATTCAACCACTAATTTAAACACTGAAAGAACGATAAAGGAATAATATAATATTTACCACAAGACCACAACAGAGGTAATTGTAGAATACTCAAGGTTCACCTGCTTTGAATAAACCTATTTTATCCTAAAAGGAAGGGATGATTTGGACCTCCTGTTTTGAATAACCTGTTTTCCTAAAAGGCTAAAACTAGCTTTAGCATGCTTTACGGAGTAACTTGCTTGGATTGGGTAACAGGGCAGGAATACACGGCGAACCGTTTCCATGTATACCCAAATTTTACATTTTACCATGGGTCTTTCTTGTTTTTACCAAAGCCAACATATGCTTTTGCAGTTCCTTGACCGCAAGTTTGCAACTATTCAGTTCTGTTGCTGAGCAAAGCCATCCACTCCTTCCGTACCGATATCATTGCCGCCTCGGCCTTGCAAGCAAGGAGAGCCCTGGAGCCAGTATCTGCACCAGCAAGGCTCAGGACAAACACCTATACCCAATCCCTACCAGGAAAATACACCACACCACCACCTCTAACTGCGCACCTGCCTGCTTTTCCAAGCAATCATGCCTCTTCAATGGAATCCCATGCCAGCAAAGCAAGTTAACCCCACTGCACAACACCTGGTGGAGCAGGGACAGCACAACAGACTTCGGCAAGGCCAAGTGCGGCATGTGAGACAAAGCTCGGTATCGGACCCGGCGAGGCTGATGGCTATGGGGAAGGAAGAAGACACAGGAAAGAAAGAGCAGTGTCTGCCGCATGGAGATAGATAATGGAAAGGAGAAGAAATATTTAGAAAATCTACAGCAAGCTAAAACTCATATGCCATCTGGCCTTGCAAAATTGACATGTAGTCCAGGATGTGAAGTAGTGCTTCCTATTATCCCACCATAGCCTCAGCAAATCAATCGTAAGTCTGAAGCAACCATGTAACAGAGTACCATGCAAACATGTGATACTGTGATAACTAACTAAAACTGGTTTTACAAAAATCAGTGGTTTATATCATTCTTTTTTTCCGAAAACTGACTAATATTATAGAGATCAACATCACCAGTCAAAGTTGATCCACAATACACCTGAGACAGAGCAGGTCAGATTATTCTGGATCCAGTGAGGCTGACGAGTAGTATATAATTATATATTGTGGCAAAAGGAAAGCTCCAAACCTCAGAGAAGAGAAAATCATCCAACTTGCGAAGGTTTTGATAGATCGAACTTATAGCTGTTGTTGATAAGGACAGTGTCCAGTTTGAACTCTGAACATCAACTCCTGGCAAACTTTCAAATAAAATGCCAGTTGGTGTCTCATCATGTTTCCATGATTCAGTTTGTCTCTGGAAAAAAAAAAAAAGAGGCGGCAAATATATATTAAAATAAGTGTACATATGCCTGAAGCATTTAAATAAGTGGAGAACAAACCTTGCATACCATACTAGCATTTTTAAGTGCTACTTCCAAATTGGAGAAGACATGATTCAAAACAATGAATAGTGTATGCATCGATTTATCTGAACTTGCATTCAATCCTTCTTTGCATTTGTGAACTTTGCAATAGACCTAAAGAGAGGGTGGAAAAGAAGAAGAAAATGTAGGGTCAAATTTTCATGTAATGTGATTGCTATGCAGATGTAGCAAACACAGCAACGTTATCCAATAGATGAGTGAGATACACAAGGTACATTTGGAATGGGAATTCGGGGGGGGGGGGGGGGGGGGGGGGGTTATTCTAATAAGAAAAGGCGTCTGATAATTGAACACGTTGACTGAACAGACCTCAGCAAGAAAAACAGCCAAACAGTGTTGCATGCTGGTCAAGGAAGCAATATTTTCTGAGACCAAGTCTTCTGCAGACTGCAAAAGGCAATTGACTGGGCTCGTATTGCCCCAAAATCTGGCAAGTGCTTGATATGTGGCTTGAGCAAAGGCCCTTGGACCTCTTTGAAAGATCATAAAATAGAGTTTCTGTGAATCTGTTGCCTGGGTAAGAGAAATCCACGAGAAGAAAAATAGGTAAGTAGAATAAAGGGTACAAGATGAGTCCACCAGATGCTAAAGTCTTAGAAGCACTTGAAGTGTCAATGGATCGTAAGCTAATAATACCTCAGCTTTGGACTGCCAGAAGAGCAAGTGTTTCTGGATACTATGCATGTCAGAGAGTATGTGCTCCACAATATCTTCCAGGATGAGAAAAGCTTTGGGCATCTTATAGTGAATACTGAAAAAGGAAAAACATGTACATTTAACAAGGCGGGAATCTCCAAGCAATCAAATGTCATCGTTCACGGATACATACTACTTCTGTCCCTAAATATTCGACGCCATTGACTTTTTTAAACATGTTTGACCGTTCATCTTATTCAAATAATTTAAGTAATTATTAATTCTTTTCCTAGGATTTGATTCATTGCGAAATATACTTTTATGTATACATATAGTTTTACATATTTCACAAAAGTTTTTTTAATGAGACGAACGGTCAAACATGTTTTAAAAAGTCAATGGTGTCAAATATTTAGGGACGGAGGGAGTATTTGGCAGCTTAATAAAAATGCTGAAACGGCCAGAGAAGCGATCTATCAAAATATTATTAGCACATGATGAAAATTGATGGACGCGAGTAGTTTCTTGAATAGAACGTGTAGGGCAAAGTTCGCCACAAATATTTTTTTTCTTCCCGTGCCAGGCAATCGACGAAAGCTCAAGCACAAGTACCAGTAGAGCAACGTCCTGAGCAGAATAAAAAGAAAAAAGAAGGGATTCCTCACTGAGAAGGTTGCACGGCTGTGGCAAAGACGGGGAGTGGGAGGGCACGGCGTCTGCGCGGCCCTCTTCCGAAGAGGGGTCTTGGGAGCTGCTCGTCCTGAATCTCCATCGCCGCAGAAGATAGGAGGAGAGAGGAAGAAGTGGCCAGCGACGACGGAGGGACGAAACCCTAGTCGCCGCCTGCGGGTTGAAGTAATCGACCTCGGGCGCCTGGGTGGGTGGACGCATAAGCCCGCTACAGGACCGACTTAAGCGACTCGGCTGCTCGATCCAGATTCGAACGTCCTAGATCGGGAATAAGTCCACCTACCGTCCCTCAGCTTTACATCGGGCTTTGTTTGACCTTATCTATATCTATACTAGCAAACATGTATGTGCTTAGGGATTTTGAGGGCAGAGTGATTTTTCCCATAGTTATTAAGACCAGACCGGTCAGTAAACCGGCGATGCCCTCGGTTCAATGGTTTGTTGGTTCAACCGGTTGAACCACTGGTTTGAAGCGGTTCAATCTAATGTAAATATATAGTTTATTCCTTCAAAACATAAGGTATACCATAGCCCGGTGGTTGGTTGGTTCACTTCCATGCATGAGGCCATGCATGAGGCCCTGCTCATCCCAATCACTTTGCGCGCAAACGATCAGAACCGGGGAGAACAGAAGCAGCACAGGCACAGTAATCCTTCATGAATCATCTTGCCAGAGGTTTCTGAACCCGCCGATAAGGACAGAGAACGCTAGGAAAAGAAAAGGAGACTAAAGCGAGGAAAGCGCTCCACAAAGACACTCGCCCAAGCTTTATACCTATATTTCTATATTTGCCCTCCTCTTGAAGGAAGGTCGTAGCATGGCCTAATCTTCTACCACAAGCTCTGCAAATGAGTAAAATTTGGGGTTGAATTTCGATCCCCTCCTGGGTTTCCGTGGTTCCTATGCCGCCGTGTTTCCTGGTCTTTTCTTTTAGTGCTTCGGCACTAGCACACTCAATCCATTGCTTGTTTGGAACAAGAATTTTCTTTTTTCTTAACCAAAATGTCTAGAGAGGCATAAGGGCTCTGGCTATGTCATTCAAAAGCAAAGAAAGAAAGATGAATAAGCAAAGCTAAGGCCAAGCCTAATCTCCCTTTCCCTGCTGGGTACTATTTGTGGAAAGTGATGCTTGGGAAAGCTTGCATTTGTTTCTTCCACTGAGTGAGGTGTAGATAGCCTGCTTTTTCTCTCGACTAAAGGGAATTTCGCACCGGAAACTTTTCTAGGAGAAGTTTGAAGAGCACTTAATGGAAAATATCTGAAGAAATATTACCCAAGTGTTTGGGTCAATTTGTGATCGGCTTAGTTGTGCCGATGCATGATAGCCGATGTGTTGGCATCGTCTTTAAATGGCCGATATATGTATTATCGCCCTTAGAGCAATATAACTTTTTCAATCTTTTTCAACATTGAAAAATTAAGGGGGTATATATGTGGATAAGTTTTAGGTACGAATTTTTCAAACTTTTTTATGTTGAGACAGATATCGGAAGAAACAAACCGATAGAATTTATAATACAAGGATTAGCAAAATATCATTTCAAGTTCCTATTACAAAAGTATGCCCAAGTTAGAGTGTTTATCCAAACAAATGCTTTTGGATAGCTGTTGGTATTTCTTAACGATATTACTAGAAATATAATTCCCAGCAATGGCGCAGAAATACTTCTGGTATATTATGGTTACAGAGTTTATCCGCAAGCACACGAATATACCATTGTAGCATTTCACCCGAGAGTATTCTATGGGTATCGTATTTATTTTATCCCGTGGGAAGATCATATAGAGAGAACATTGACTAATAATTTATATATTACTTGTGATAATCATATTCTAAGCAGGGGTTAAGATAATCCAAGGGTAGAGTGACACACAAGCATTAACTACTCATTCTCATACTATATTATCTAAGCTAAGTGGATAGAAAAGAGAAAGATAATCTATTCCTTTACTTCTAATATACATAGTATACATACATCCTAGTTAACTGATATACTAGCTAATACCTTCTATCCGATGCCCTCACGGTACTTCGAGAAGCCACCCCTGACTGCCGAGTTCCTTACGATAGCCCGTCATGACCATACAACCGGGGCTAAATACGGAGGAATACCCTCCCCAGGGAATTAACTTAGGATTATATACCGGCGCGGAGGAATACTCGTACTGAGCTGTCACTATCAGCGGCCCACCTCTCATCCGCAATATATAACCCCAAATAATGATATCCCGTAATCTAGACACCACGCCTAAACTACCAGATACTACACTAATATCATCGTCATGACATAGAGTAATTGCATAAGCAAACATTATACCCGCACCAAAGTATCTCCCAGATAAGCTAGCCGTATATTCAGTATAACATGAACATAATGTAAAATAGGCATTCATATACTCGGAAAGTATTTCAATACCATAAATGTATAAAGAAGAGTATTCTAATAGAAGGCTTACAAAAGAGAAGAAAAAAAGCTACTAGAGTCATACCCGAACTCTTTCAAGGCTTCCGGACTCCTGATTTCTACTCTATTCCTATTCCATCAGCTGGATACTACTAAACTAAACTTGAGAGAAATGAAAGAGCTATTGCTTGAGGTGTGTGTTGAAGTGAAGAGAGTGAAGTCCTTATATAGGGGTGGTTATGACGGTTGTGGAAGGGTAATTGTCCGAAGCGCCCTCCAACCGTCATTGGGATGCAATCCTGGACATCCACGCCGAACCCTGCATCCAACGGTGCCAGGATGGGTTCGGCCGAACCACCAGGTTCGGCCAAACCATGGGCTGGGCCATCCCGGCCCATCTTCGGCTGACAGCCTCCTCTATTGCTTCACTTTGTAGACTTGTGAATTTTGGCCTAATTCATCATGTCAATTCTGAGTTCTTGGCCCATTCATACATAAGTTTGGTTCTCGACATCATCCAATTGATTTATCGTCTGAGTTGATGTCGATTCTCCTCCACTTTATTGTCATTCTCTGCAAAAGGTTAGTATACCTAATACTAGTGGAATATTATTATTCTAACATATTTATGCACTGCAAGCATCACTAGTTCTCCTCTATTTTAGTAATATTGACGGTCGAAACTGATCGATAACGACCGTCAACAAAATCCCCCAAGCTTGAACCTTTGCTCGTCCCGAGTGAAGGACGAAAGGAAACAAAGACTTAGTTGTTGATTAGGAGTGGCTACTATGCTGCATATCTCAAAGATACAGGTACAAGGTATATGTACTCTCAGATTAAATGATCTTTGGCACGGTGGCTTACCCTTACCCCTGATTCCCACGAGACACTGCTTTTCCTTGCCTTGGGTGGTTGAAAGACAGAATAGCAATTAGAGCACCAATCACCCAATCTTCATTCAACTCTTATTCCGGAAGTTTTCAAATGATTTTGCAAAAGAAAGCCAAGTTTCTCAAATGGTTCACTCAGTCTCTCCGAGTGTATCAATTTGAATTCCTCACCAAAGGTTGCCTTTTTGATTCCTACTCTGAGGTTCGATATGTGGAGTTCGGTAGGGATCGAACATGGCATACTTGCATTCACATTTATTACTCTGTCAAAAACTTAGACTAAAGCAGATGACTAAACATACTCAAGATCAAGATCGTGCAAAATGTGTGTGTGGTGTATGATGAAAGTGGTATGTGAGGAAAATAAAGAAACATGCTTCTCCTTTGTGCTTACTTTCTTCTCCCAAAAATCCTTCTTTTATTGATTAGGAGAGGGCATGGCTACATTTTTTTTTCAACATCATGCTCATGCTTGATGGAGCATACTTTTTTTATATTTTTTTCATAACCATGCCTTTCCCTCCTCTTTTTTTTTTTTCAAAAGGACTTTTCTTTTTTAGGAGAAGAAAGCACATGAAAGCATGGAGAATTTATTTTGATGGTAAAATGAGAATGGAATGGAATATTGCTTAGCTCCCAGTGTAGGAGTTTAGCATGTGCATAAATGTGGATGTATGATCTTGATCATAGAGCATGAGAAGTATCTACACAAGTCACAAGAGTTTGACAAAGTTCAATGGAATGACAAGCAACCAAAATGTATATGGTTTAATCATGATGGCGCATTTTTGCCTCTGGTAGGAATTTATATCAAATGAGGAACTTTCAATTTATCATTTTGAAAAAAACAAAACATCCGGAATTCAAGTCAAACTAGTATCAGGATCATAGCAACTCATATTTACTATATCATATCTCGCAACAACTTAGACTCAGATCAGCAAGTGCAGCTCATTTACCTCAGGTTCCCGGATAATTGTTGGCTACTCATATTTAGCCTTTGAGAGAGCACTTACTATGAACCCATATATCAGAGATATAAACACAGAGCAACTATTCATCATTTCAACAAAGAGAACTAGCTTGTCTTACCTAGCATGACTCAAACCTATCCTATCTTTTTGGTATTTTCTATTTTGCAAATTTTTATGTTGTTTTCAAGTTTTATAAAATGCAATTGGAAAGCAAATATGCAATTGAAAAGGGAAATATGCAATGTGATACAAGTTACCTCAGTGGGGGAAGAGGTATCTCCCTCCAAGCTTGGCTTTCGCTCAGGGTTCTTGATAAGGATTGAACCCCTGAAAACGGAAGTACGCTTGAAGGTCATCGTGCTGTTGCTGCATCATGTTGTTGATGTTGGTGAACTGAGCATCAGCAGATTGTTACCATCCTTGCGTTTAAGCTATGTGTTCCGTGAGATTGTAATGCATCTCCCCCGTCTGCACATCAAGGGTGTCCATTCTCCTAGTGATTTCACCCAAGTCCCAACGAGAGGAACGTGAGCGCCATTCACTTGGAGATGGAGGCACACCACTTGATCTGGAGGGTTGGTTGTCCCCCCATTGATGTCATGAGGCACATGCCACCGGTCCTCACTAGCACTTGTCCATGTTGAGACTCCGATGCTATGGCGTGTCGCTTGGGTCTATCCAGGTGCATCCCCAGTTGGTGCCCAACCTGCCTCATACATCTGTACGGGTGTTGAGGATGATGAACTCTCTCGTTCGTTCCTTGTCATGTTGCGCGTCTCCCTGTATGCTCCACCTGCACGAGATTCTTCTATGGTCTGCAGGAGAATGGTTAGTTCATGGCAGTTGTACAAATGATACCCCATATTTGGCAACGGGATTTTATTTGTACAACCGGAGAAAAAGTAAATCAAAGATCCGTCTACTCTATGTTTCAGAATATGCCTTTGCACTAGATAAGTCTCATCAATACACGGACGAGCGATTGAGATAAGAGCAATTTGGTCGCTAACAACCCCTAGCCCTTTTGCTATCCGAGTAATTAGAGAAGTGCACTCAACAGGAGCAGAGAACTTTATACTTTCTAACCATTGTCTTATCATACATTTCACAGGAGCAATTTTGATCTTTCTAACCATGGCAAACATGATAATCAATTCATCCCCCCTTATGGGTCTAAGTGTAGGATTATGGATATCATTCGTTATAGGTTTCTTGCAAATTGGAGCACCAGAAATGTCTTCCCAAAACCCTATTTTTCTCGAACCCAGAAATTCCTCTCTGGAGATCGATTTTACAGGAATCGTGAAAACTAAGAAGTATACTTAAGCCTTTCCATGTAAGTGTGTACTTTTTATGGAAAAACGAAAGGAAAATCCATCTTCTATTTCTTTCAAAGTGCACAGAAATTGCAAAGTAAGCAAACGAGAGCCAGGCTCATCTACCACAGCAAATCTCTGCCAACAAACCGCTTTCCAAATAGAACGAAATTTCAACATCCATACCTATTTTTTTTCAGCAGCTCCGGCGAGTATTCTCGCGTGTGAGCATACTCCTAGTCGCTTAGCATGTAGTAGGCTTGTCTATCCCGATCACTGACAAGGTCGAGATCGATGTCATTCAGGAGTCGTCGCGGAGCTTCGGCGTCCTCCATCGAGACATCAGCTGATGAACGAGCGCTAGACTCGTCATGATGACTTGATGAAGAGCCAGATGTCACGTCCCAAAACGACCCTAAAATATATCATTTAAATTATGCCTAGAATAATTAAAATCCTAGTGAAAGCCTCCAAAAATTAAAATGTGCAAAGTTAAAAGTCAAATAAGGCTTGGAGGATTTTTTGTATATTTCCTAAAAGCCTAAAATGTGTAAATAAATTTTACACATTTTCAGAGCACAAATAATAATTATCAAGAAATAAACAAAGTTGAAAAGGTTTTATAAAAAGAAAACCCTAAAACCCTCCTCTCTCTCTCTTGGGCCGAATTCGGCCCAATTCCCTCCCCCTCTCTCTCCTCTCCCCGTGGCCCACTCGGTCTCCCCTCACTCCCCCCGCGCGCGCCGCTGACGGGCGGGCCCGCCCGCCACCCTCGCTGACGGGTGGGGCCCACCCGTCATCCCCTTCCTCCCGCCGCATGCGCCGCTCCCTCCGCCCGCGCCTAGCGCTGCCGCCGCCGCCAAATCCGCCGCGCTCCGCCGCTCCCGTTCAAAATTGAATGGGGAAATATTCCCCCCGATTCCCTCTCCCTTTCCCCCCATTTTTCCCTCTCTCTCTCCCTCGGATTCGTTTGGAAACTCTGCCCTAACCTCGCCGGCGTCATTAATGGCGGCTGGGTCTCCCGCGCCCGTTTCCCCCTCCTCCAGCCGCCCTCTCTCACTCCCAACCCTATATAAACCCTCCCCGAGCTCCCCACCACCGTTTCCGCCACTCACCGCCCTCTCTCCCCGCCGGAATCGAGCCCGCGCCGCTCTACTCTCTCTCCGCCGCCGTCGCCGAGCTCCGGTCCACCGCTGTCATCGCCCCGGACCTCCTCCTTCCTCGGCGCCGCCTCCCTCGGCTTCGCCGCGTCCTCGCCGCATCCTCGCCGACCTCGTCCACCCCTCCATTTCGGTCGCCGACCGCCGGAACGCCGCCGACCCCGTCGACCCGAGCCGCACCACCGCCTCCCTCCGCTCCAGACGCCTCCTCCGTTGCCGCCGTAGCTAGTTCAGTCTGAATCATCGTAGGTCTTGGGTTAAGGCAGGTTCGTGCGGGATTACGGCCTTGATTAATAACACTGTGTAGCTCTAGGATCGTCTTTACAAAATGGCCCGAAGCAACTAAAAGTCTTGTAAATGGTTGTTTACTGCAAACCCTAACACCTTTATTATAACTCCCTTGTACTCCTTTGCATTTATTCTGCATTTGTGGGTGTGTCTTGCTGAGTACGGTGGTTGTACTCAATCTTGCTCAATTTTTCCCCAACCCAGAAGAGGAGTTCCTGGAGGATGAAGGCTTAGGTGTCTAGCTCGTGCCTGCCATCAAGTGCCTGTGGTCGTCGCCCTATTCTTCCGCAGTTTTCCGTTTATCTTCGTGCATGCTGGGCCTTCGTCGCCCATGTAATAAATTAACTATTTACGCTTCCGCTTGTTAAACTCTAAATTGTATCAACTTTTGGTGTACTTTGCCTCCTGGGACAAGGAATAATACACGCACGTATGGAATGCCCGTTGGATTAATTCTGGTCATGACACCAGACCCCTTGAACAAAGACAATCGCCTCCTCATTCTGCACAATGGAGCAAGAACGGACTAACTCGGCGGGGGTTAGAAATGACAAGAGTTTCACCCACCGGCTCGTTTCACCAAAGCAACTTGTATATATGCAACTAAGTGTTTTGAATTTGAGGGAAACTATCAAAGCTTGAATGAACTCGAGAGCAAACTTTGGAGAGGGAATGAAAATGTGTTGAAATAGGGTGGAATTCCCTCTCTCAGCCGGCTGGCTTTTATATGGTACCCACAACGGTCAGAAATGACATGTGGGACCCACTAGCCGTTACCCCACCAAAAGTGGCAGGGAACCGTTGCCTAGTTCGGCCGAACCCCTGGTGGGCCCAACCGGCCCCACTTTCGACCGTTGGATTCCAACAGTCAGTGTGGTCGTGGCACAGTAAATTTTAGTTGAAAATTTTATTTTGGTTTGCTCTGAAAAAAATCCTAAATGCAATTTTGAAATTCAAACATGTGGTGATGCAAAAATTCAAATTGTTGAAAGCAAATATGCGGATACATACCAATTTACCTGTTAGCGAAGGTCACGTCATTTAAAGTCCGATGTGCAAGACCGTACCTCCTTCTGATTTAGTTCGTGGATTTTCCACCCGTCTCCGAAGGTGATGGAGCGAGCGTCTTTGGCTTCTCCTTCCACACCTTCCTTGGCTTTGGTGCGGATGGCGGCTTCTTTTGAGCCGGCTGCTCTAGCTTCTTGGCCGGTATGGGTGGTTTTACCGGCGTCTTCCAATGACGGTTCCTGGGCATCATCGTTTCCTTCTCCAGGAAATTCTGCATGAATTTCACCAGGCTGTCCGTTTTGAGTGGCTCCACTTCGACCACTTGAATATTCTACGGGTTTGGCCCGTACTTGATACTGACCATGGAGCATTGTTCCATCCTCGGTTGAAACTCAAACTTTTCCTCTTTCCCGTTGATATGAAAACGGATGCTCCCCGTTGTAACATACCCGAAATCTAGGACCCAAAAATTTCTTGTCAAAATAATTAGAGGTAAACTTCTCCAATTTTGAGAGCCAAAAATTTCCGTTTTAAACTTAGGTGATGACCAACTTAAACCATTGCATGATTAAAATTTGAGAGCAAAATAAAATATTTTCATTCCCAACATTATACTAGAAATGTCACCAAGCATATGAGCATACATGTAAATAATGCATGCCTAGGCTCGAGTTTTTTGTGCATTTGGAGTTTTGGTCTTGCATTCCATAATAGGTCCCATGAGCATAATCTAAAAGAATTATTTCACTAAACAAACCTATAGTTAATCTTGGGTGATAACTTGTGGACTTAATATTAAACTCAAATATCATCTTCTCAGTCTAAAGAAGTTTAATGTAATCCCTATAATAATATTAGATGCAATTATGAAGTGGGAACACATATACAAACAAAGGTCCTAATTCTCTAAAATATTTTGTGCAAGATAAAATCATGGAAAAATTTATGTAGACAGTGATTAGCACAAACTTATCCTCTGTAATTTTGGTCAAATGTTAACACTCAAGTTGATACCTCAAATTAATCAGTCAAAGCAGACAACTAAAAGAAATCAAATTAAATTTTAATCGGCTAAAACCATATTTCATCCAAAACTACATTTAACTGCACATAAGTGAACATGGGAAATAATTTATTCAAATACTAAATTATTTATCTTGAATAAATATAATTTTTCTAGAATTTTCCTCCTCTGTTTAAGCCTCCTAAAAATTCAATCTAGCTTTCTAATAGCCCATCTTTCTTTAATTTCTGTGAGCAGTCTACCCATTATTTTTAAGTGCAACCAAAGAAAATGGAATCTAGATATAAACATCTACCACCAGTAAAATCTACACTAATTCTTCTGGTCCACATATTAAGATATTGAGTTGCAAACTTAGAGGGAAGAAATAATTCCGAAAATTATCCAAAAACTAAGTCTACCCAAACTCCTACCCGTACCTCTCTTCCTAGCCTAGCTTCCATCGACTTGGCCCCACCTGGCAGCCTCTCTAGCTCGCCCTTCCTCTGTCCCTCATCCTCAGCCGACCAAGAAACACAGAGAGGGAGAGATCGAGAGCCGACCGAGTCCTGGATGCGTCGACGCGTGGTGATGACGTGTCGACGCCTTCAAGTCACTGAGTCATGCCTCCATCTCCTCCTGACCGAGTCGCCCAACTCCACACATCACTCTGGAGCTGAAGAAGCGGAGGGAGAGGTCCTCAGTCTCTCCGTCATCCTCAACCTCGCCGCCGGTCGTAGCGACGACGACCTTCTCCAACGCCGATTGGGTCGAGGTCATCTCTATGTTTTTCGTGTTCCCTTCTCTCCACACAATGCCAAACCATTTCTCTTTTGACCACCTCCTGTTTTGTGCATCACAGCCACCGGAACGCGACCACGCCGACGACGCCCTGGAGCACGCACCGGAGCGCCGCCGCTTCAATCATCGTCGTCGTCTAGCCATCCTCGACCATCTCGGAGCAAGCCGCTGCGCCAAGAATCTCACCTCGACCTACTCTTCAAAACGCCTCAAGAAACCCAGCCGAACACATCAAGAACACAGAGAACGCATCTTTTCTTCCCCGACGCCGATTTGAATCCGTCGTCGTCGCCATGGTCGATTCCGCCTTCTCCGGTGAGCCATTGTCTGATTCTTTGCACATGAAGCATCCCTGAGACCTCACTAACAACGTATGACCTCATGCATGCCAGTTGGATTGGTAGATCAAGCCGTCGACGTCATCCCGGAGTGAAGCGCCGTCGCCAAGCCATTTTCGTGTGCTGCTGCCATCGTCCGGACCTCATCAACTCCGGCCAACACCATGGTATATACCCATGAACCTCAAATACTCACATGCATGCACCCACTTAACCAATACATGACTGTAGATGCACATGCACCATCACCCGAAAACACCTTCCGCTCACACTCGCCATCGGCGCTACTCCGATGTCCCCTAACCAGGAAAACTAGAGGAATGGAATCACGAGAGCTTTCTCTTCATTTTATCTTTTGACCTCAAACTCAAACGAGCCACCATTTGCCGACAGCGAGCTCGAGATCGAGCTCAGCCATGGCTAGCTCTGCTCTGTCTAGAGTAGAGGGATGACTCCCGTGAATTAGATTAAGTGCAGGGATCCGTTTACAATTGTAGAAACACACTGACATATGGGCCTAGGACTGTGAGTTGATTCCTAGAAACCTCAAGGGCCTTTTTGCTTATTGGTCCCTCACAGCCATGTGGACCCCATCCTTTAGAATCTGGAGAATAATTAAGAAAATGCCCAAACAAATATATGTTTAACAGAAAAATGCACAAACTTGTAAAATCCATAAGAAATCAAATATAGCTTATTTTGAAGTGATTCCAGTTGCTGTAGATTTATGAAGTTATGTATTTTATAAATATAAAACTTTACACTCACTGTACAAACTTTGCCTCTAAAATTTATCTAAGATAAGTCATACATAAAGCATATACAAATTTATAAAATGCATAGAAAATTCATCTCAACTCATTTTGAAACAAAATCAAATTCTACATATTCATCATCATGCACTCTCTGATTAGGTGAAATAAAAGTAATTACTTACTTTGCAACAAAAGCCTCTAAAACTATTATCTTTAAAATGACTAGTTTTGGATAAGCTAAACTTTAGAAATTCATATAAAATTCAACTTAGCTTCAATTTTAGTAAACTTAAGTTCTGTAGAATCATCAAAATGTGTATTCCCAGGTTATGAAATAAAATTATATACTTACTGTGTAGTAAAAGTCTCTAAATATTCATGTAAGGATTTACCAACATAGAGCCGCCTTTAATTTGTAAGATTTGTAAAAAATTCATTTTTAGTCTGTAGCATCCTCAAATTTTAAACTAAATTTGACTGCATCATGCTGACTTTTGATTAAATTTGTTTGGTTCAAAAATCTATTTGATTTTTATTTAAAATTGGTTCAAGTATTAGAACCCTTCCAATTTACTCTAACCTATTTCCTTTATTCTAAACCCTAGTGAATTTTGGGCAAATTCTCTCAAATTCAAACCATAGATTATTTTCTTAGTTCATCCTAATATTAGTGACGATTTGCTATACTTTAAACCCTAGTGAAACCCTTCCAAACTCCTAGTTTAAATTTAAATCTTTCTAGGGAAAATATTCAAAATTTCTGATTTTTACTGTTCATTGCACTCAAGGTGCTCAACAAAATACCCAGCCCAACTAGAGCAGCCCACCTTCAACCCAATCTTGTGCAAAGTTTAGATTTGGTCCTAGGGGACCACATCCCACTGAAAAACCGTAGCTTTCTTTGCCTCTTCCTCCCTTGTGCGCGCCGCCCGGGCATCCGACTTTGCCGCGCGCCGTGTCGCCGCACGTCGGCCTCGGGGCCGCTTGCGCGTGCCCGACCGCTTTGGCACGCCGTCGCCCATCCGATGCCCTTAGCCCACCGTCGCCGCACCAATCTTGACGATGACAAAGCCGGGACAACGACCGCCGTACGAAATCACCGCTCGACGCCGTGCGCTCCCGTCTAAGCTGCCGCCGAGTGCGATTTCGCTTCTACCCGGGGTGAATCGCGCCAATTCTTGCCGCACGGTTGGATTGGAGATAGACGGTGGTATCCCCTCTCACAATTCAAACCATTCACCCCCAAGCCGGCCGTTTTCACCCTCGCCGCCGCTGCGCGTCCCGCCCGGATTGGCGCCAACACGTCGCCAGCCGAATTCACACGCGGCCAAGCCAATCCTTCGCCGGTAAGTATTCAAACGTGGCCTCCCGCCACTCAATTTGATCTTGCCCGCCCTCTCTCAGCCCCTGCCACCTTTGCCTCATCCAAATCCCGAGCTCATCCATGGCGATGACGGTGCCCGAGCTCATCCGCTCCTTCTAGCCCTATAAATAGGACCCCAATCCCTTCCTTGTCCATCATCCATCATCAACAATCAAAGCCCTACAACCCCGAAGCACTGCTTTGCCAACCCACTCCATTAACCACCATCGCCCGTCGGTCGAACACCTTGTGCGCGATCGACTCCACCCCTCTCCATCCATCCTCCGCCCTAAATAACCCTTAGAACACCTACATCATACCATGTTCTAGCATAGTAAGCCCTAACTGAAGCCCTACGTCGAGTTTTACCTCGCCGCACCAAGCCGAGCATCGCCGCCCCCGCGCTGCTCTGTTCTTCGCCGCCGCGAAGTTTTTCCGGCCGCAATCCGTCGTTTCAATCGATCTCGGTGAGTTCTTCCGTTTCAACCATCTATATACTATCTAGATTCCATTTTAGCAATCCCTTTGCACTATCATGTCACCCTCTAAGCTGCCGACGTGAGCACGGCCGCCGCCTATGGAGGCGCTCGTCGGCAACTATGCTCCGCGCCTTGCCAAAGGTTGGCAAGCTGCCGGAATCCCTCTAGGCACCTCGTAGATGCTCTAGAACCCCTCTCCTAGCCATGTCTAACTCATATTGCCTCGATCGCCATCTCGGCCTAACCGTGCCACCGCCGCCCTAGCCGCTAGGCCATCCACGCATCAAATTAATTCCTTCGCCGCCGCTCGTCGTCGCCGGAGATCCCTAGCTCCCTCCCCTCCTCGGCCGCAACCACTTTCCCCCTCCATCGCCGCCGCAATCGCCCACCCTAGCGCCGCCGGCTTGAATTGGGGAACGGCTGGAGGTTGAAGAAGAGAAAAGAGAGAGAGACTGACAGGTGGGACCCACACACAGTGCCATCTCACTTTTATTTGATTTTCAAACTTTAGAAGCCCATATCTTTTAAAAATATAGATCCAATTCCAATGAAACTTGGACCAATATTCTTCTAAAATCATTCTCTATCGTTTGAGCCCCTTTTTTGCTATTTTTGCATTTCATTTTATTTTCTCTATTTTTCTTATTTTTTGGATTTTATTTAAACTCCTTTTTGAATTTAAATTTTATATGTCTAACCCTAGGTCTTGAGGATTCCTCTGACACTCTAGATAATATCAATCAATCTCAAGACATCGAACAAGGCAAGTTACCATATACCTGTTGATCATTTAAGCCTATATTTTACAAATTATTTATTTATAGCCTTCTATTCAATATTCTATTTTCTATGCATAAATTAATCATAGAAACCCAGATAATTTAGTATTGCTTATTTTGCTTACAATCTGGTTAAAATACCCTATACTTAGATTGGGACAATACGTAAGATTTGGATGATTTCCGTGTGGCTAGTATTGTCTCAATCGATATAAGTTTTACCAGGTACTTATGTCGAACGATCGGGTATGACCGCAGTTTCTAGAATGGGGACAGACCTAGTTATTAGGTTAATTGACAATATGGCACCTCTGTATAGTGGTTCTTATTTTTAAGTCCTCGCGCAGGAGGCAACTATAGCCGCGAAGGGCAACTTTTAACCATTACCATGTACAGGTAAATGGTTTGTGATACTCGAGTATAAACTATATGGTATATTTCTAAACACTGATCGAGATGACGTGATGTCATACGATCAGTTCCCCTTAAATACCTCGAGAACGCCAGAACTCCTCTTGTTGCTGTTAACATTACGTTCAAAGCATATGAGGATATAAGTTCATGGAACAGGTGCCATAATTGTTAATGACTTAATACTGGGCCATGACTAAAGCCGATGATTATCAGCAAGTCATGAACTGTGGGTAAAGCGTACATCTGCTGCAGTAGAATATCTTTGAAACTATTCGAATAGCCGTACTCATGGAGTTGAGTACCGGGACTCATATGGTACCCTAGTTAGAAATCTAAAGTTTATATGTTTTTATAAATTCTGCTATAACTTTTTCAGATTGTCCAATACTGCTTTTTGCAAAGAACCCTATTATATGTCAATGCATAACATAATTCTGTGATAACTTGCTGAGTATGGTGAATACTCATCCTTGCTCTTATAACCCCTTTTTCAGATCTGGGTCAAGAGGAGGACCCTTATGACTATTACTACGAAGACCCCGATAACTTAGAAAATCCCTAAAGGTTATACCTCACTTGTCAGAATGTATAGAAACTTCCGCTGTATATTAATTAGATAGGTGAGTACCTATTATTGTAAAACCCTTAGTCCAAATGAAATGAACCAAGTTTCTATAGAACCAGCAAATTGTGAGCTTCAACATAGTAAAATAAAATATGATAGCTCTAATCTTTAAATAGACCTAGGAGTTAATTACTTAGTAATGGTTAAGCAAAATATGTGTAGAAGTATTTATAATGCACTCTAGCTATGAATAAACCTAAATAAAACTTGTTAAAACAGTGGAGCCATAGTTCCTTTCACATCCACTAAAACTTAGAAGAACTTAGCTCCTATAATAATTTATAGGTTAATATAATGTATTGCTAGTCTAGATTAGAGCACCCCTAGTTTATAAAGTATGAACCATAGTAGTAAAAACCATAAACATGTGAACTAAAAATGTTTTAGTTAATCAAATTACCTCTTTTATTCAACTTAAACAGTACATAGCATGTTCTGAACCTACAACTCCAGAGTCATGCACATATAAAACACTATACACCTATAACACGTTATAACTTGTAAAATGCATAAAGAATTCATTATAAATCCAAAAATTGTGAAACTAAATGTGTTAGTCTTAGAAAACACATCTCCACACCCCTGTGAAGTCTAATCTAATAAAAATCACTTTACAAAAGTATTTTGTAACACTACCTAAGACTATACTATTATAAACTGATAAAACTTCTAAAATTCATAACTCCCAAATGGAATAAGATAAAATAAAAATTACCAGTACCTAATTGCTGTGCATAAATCATGTATTTTAGAGCATTTTGGATTTTCAGCTCTTTCGGTGTTTAATTGCATAACGTGTCCTTTATCTAGATAATTGCATAATCGGTGAAGGAGTGGATTAGGTGCTAACATTTCTCTGATCAAGGCAAGTTTTCTCCTCCCATCCTTTGAACACATTGAATCCCATGATTTGAGGAATGAAAATATTTGTTTGCAAAGTTGCATGTGAACTTAGACTATATCGGTATTTGAAATTGGGTTAAGGTAGTTATGACCTATTTGCTGAATTCCGTACCTTGAATAATTGATCCTCTTGCTGTTTGAACCCCTAGAAATGGTTAGAGCACACTCTCTGTGCTCAAATGGGTTTATATATGTTCTATGTGCAGCTACTTGCTTAGCCATGTTTAGAAATATGCAAATGCTCATTTCATCTAAAATTAAAAATGTGATTTTCATGTGAACCTTTGCTGGAATAAAATGAATATGATGGGTATTTGCGAACTAAAATGTGAAAAATGTGATTTTAGACTTCGGCGGCAAGTGGTATGCATATGGTGTTAGTTGCATGCCGATAGGGGAGTGTTTGCCCAAGTCCGTAAGGACCGAACTTGTGTCACCAACTTAAAGTTATTCGTACATCCACATGTGCTAGAATGGGATGGCCTAAGCTGATTAATCTATTTAGAACTAGCCTTGCATTCTGGTAGGCCGGTGTGTATGAGTTAGTCGATAATTCTGAGGAATTAGTCAATGATTCAGAGGAACTTCCTATTTGCCCCGATGTGGTAGTTTAGGTGACTAAATCTGTCCAATACAATGGTATTGTGCCACATGGGTGGGTTCCCGTTGTGTCCGCCACCACGGCATTAAGTTTAAGGTGTGGGCCCGCCACTTAATGGTTCTAGACATATTTCCAAGTATGCCTAGGATGGAGGAACACGTATCGTGCTGGTGCAAGACTAGATTCTGAGTAGTGTAAAGGCTTCGTTGTGACCTCAAGTCCGCACTCATAATGTAGAGTGTGGGGTGCTTGGGCGGCACTGAACCAATTAGAGTGTAGCCTCTGGGCTTCTATCACATCATGTGGGTAAAGGTGTACAAACTCTGGAGAGTTCTTTAAACTAATCGATTAGCCGTGCTCATGGTCAAGAGCGCTTTGGTGAAGTTTCGTGAGTATAGACTATGCTTTAAAATGTGAACATGTGACTTGGTTTAAAATTGATAAAATGTATTGAGTTGTGTGAGTGTGATGATATATTATGACTTGTTGTCAAGGATGACAACAAGAGTTTGATTATGATGGAATTATGATGAACTTAATATTGAAACTTAAAATTTGTTTTGTTAATTGAAGCATCAACTCCTTTATAAAAGAATTGCGAAACAAAACTTTCTTTATGCTGAAATTGAACTACATATTGCCTTCCTTTGAATATATGCCTTATATGTAGTATAGTAGGATTGATTTGTGCTTGTCAGTACATTAACTTGTTTAATGTACTGACTCTTGCTATTGATATAACCTCTTGCTGTTGATATAACCTTTTTGTTTGCAGGTTTAGACTTAGTCTTTGAGTGATGTGGGTTCCGATTGCTTCTTCTAGGATGAGAATTTAATGGGGTAAACCCCTAGTCGGTGTGCTTGTGATTGGGTAGTCAAGCTTCCGCTGTTCTCTTAATAAGTATATTTGGCCGGTCGGCCTATGTAATTATTAAGTTGTTGTAAGTCTTAAGTTTTTTTTCATCTTAGTTGTGTTTGCTATGTAGAATCATGCTTAATATGAAAGTGTGAATCTAGTGCACATCCTGGGAACTAGATTCACTTGAGTATGAGTTAGGAATATTTGAGAGGTTGTAGATCTTTAGCCATTTTTGTCAAGTCTCCTGAATGTGTAACACATCTGGTCGCCGCCTTCGAGTGGTTTGACGGGCACATCTCCGGCTGAAATTGACTGGCAGGCTAAGGGCTTAGCAATGTCTCCAATATTCCTCTCTCGAGGCGTCGGATGTTTCATTATGCTTGTTTGATGACTTGAATTATTCACTTCATCTCTCAAATATCTCTCAAATATAATGGAAGGTCCGAAGAGCCTACGACACCGGTCCTCACGTCAATGTTGGCTCCCGTGGTGCTAAGGAACGGGCGCTCCAGGATGAGCGGCATCTCCTTCCCCGTGTCCATGTCCAGCACCAAGAAGTCAACAGGGATGAAGAAATCCCGTATCTTGACTGGTACATCCTTCGCTATCCCTGCTGAGTAACGGACTAACGACTCAGCCAGTTGAAGGCGTATTGGTGTTGGCGCCAACACTGTGAAGTTGAGCTTGTCGAAGATGTCTTTTGGCATGACGCTGACACTGGCTCCAAGATCGCACAAGGCCTGGTCGAACTGTTGTGCCCCGATCGAACAGGTGATCGTAGGACACCCCGGATCTTTCTTCTTCTTCGGGAGCTTGTGGAGTATCAGGTTGCTGCATTATTTCGTCAGCTTGATCACCTCCATTGTTGGGAGCGGTCTCTTGTTGTTGAGTATGTCCTTGAGATAACGGGCGTATGTTGGCACTTACATAGCGTCCAACAATGGCACGTTGATGTGGGTCTTCTGGATTACTTCAACAAAACGAGCGAATTGCTTGTCCACTGACGGTTTCCTACTCTATTGAGGGAACGGCAGCAGCCGTGTGTTGCAGTACTCCTGCGGCACTGTCTTTTCTGGCTGAACTTTCTTGTCAGCCGAGTCATTAGATGGCGCTTCTTTTGATATCCCATTAGTTCCTGCAGGGTTAGGATACGACGGATCACGAGTGGACTTACCTCCCCTCGTCGTGATCGCCTTGACATTTTCAATGGAGGAGTCGGGTTGCCCCGAAATCCTCCCAGTTTCATTTGCAGGGACTAAGGATGCCAACTAAGCTAGTTGGGTTTCTATCATTTTGTTAAAGCTCAGCTGAATTTGAAAAGCAGAAGCAAAGCTATCTAATTTGACATTAACGTTTTCTAGGACCTTATCATTGGCCGCAAGCTTTTTGCTTAACGCATTAGTAGTTTTAGCTTGCGCAAAAACGAGATCCTTTAAGGAGGGCTGGTTAGAAAAGTTATCGTTGTTGTTACCTCCTTGATAATATGGGCGTGGTTGGTTCCACCCCTGACCTCCTTGTGGATGGTACCCGTTGTTACCTATGTACATCGCCTCCTCACGGGTTTTCGGGCAGTCATTCCCAGAATGACCCGTGCCACCGCAGACCTCACACGTGACGTGAGAAGGCCTTGACGGTGCCTTGTGGCCATTTCTCGTGATCGTCCAATCGCTTCATGAGGAGGTCCAGCTTGGCAGCAAGTAACTCCGTCTTCTTGACAGTATGCATGCCTCGCTGACGGGTCTGGAGTCGTTCCTCGCTCCAACCCATATTGGAGACCATCTTCTCTATTAGATCAACGGCTCCTTGAACCGTTTTAGAGAAGAAAGCCCCTCTAGCTGCCGTGTCCAGGTGATCGCGGGACATCGGGGTGAGTCGATTATAAAAGTTCTGCAAGATCAGCCAGTCATCCATCCCATGATGAGGACAGGCGGCCACGTACTCCTGCAGATGCTCCCATGCTTTCAGAATAGACTCGTCCCTTCTCTGCTGGAAACTTGAAATTCTTACACGAAGGGCTTTGGTTTTGCCCATCGGGAAGAATTTTGAGAGGAATACCGTAGAGCATTTATCCCAGATGTTGACAGCAGCACGGTTGGTATTTCTTAACGACATTACTAGAAATATAATTCTCAGCAATGGCGCAGAAGTACTCCTGGTATATTATGGTTACATAGTTCATCCGCAAGCGTACGGATATACCATTGTAGCATTTCACCCGAGAGTATTACAAGGGTATCGTATTTATTTTATCCTATGGGAAGATCATGTAGAGAGAACATTGATTAATAATTTATATATTACTTGTGATAATCATATTCTAAGCAGGGGTTAAGATAATCCAAGGGTAGAGTGACACACGAGCATTAACTACTCATTCTCATACTATATTATCTAAGCTAAATGGATAGAAAAGAGAAAGATAATCTATTCCTTTACTTCTAATATACATAGTATACATACATCCTAGTTAACTGATATACTAGCTAATACCCTCTATCCGATGCCCTCATGGTACTTTGAGAAATCACCCTGACTGCCGAGTTCCTTACGATAGCCACCCCTGACTGCCGAGTTCCTTATTCAGTATAACATGAACATAATGTAAAATAGGCATTCATATACTCGGAAAGTATTTCAATACCATAAATGTATAAAGAAGAGTATTCTAATAGAAGTACAAAGCTTACAGAAGAGAAGAGAAAAGCTACTAGAGCCATACTCGAACTCTTCCGAAGGCTTCCGGACTCCTGATTTCTACTCTATTCCTATTCCACCAGCTGGATATTACTAAACTAAACTTGAGAGAAATGAGTGAGCTATTGCTTGAGGTGTGTGTTGAAATGAAGAGAGTGAAGTCCTTATATAGAGGTGGTTATGACGGTTGTGGAAGGGGAATTGTCCGAAGTGCCCTCCAACCGTCATTGGGATGCAATCCTGGACGTCCACGCTGAACCCTGCATCCAATGGTACCAGGATGGGTTCGGTCGGCCGAACCATGGGCTGGGCCGATGATGCGGACATCACTAATTCGGATACACAGAACAATCCTCCAACGGTCATTCAAGGACCGATAACAAGAGCGTACGCGTTCAAGAAGCCGGATCGATTTGTGTCGCGACGTGGAAGAGGAAGAGGAAGAGGAAGAGGAAGAGGGGGAAGAAGAAGTTGAGGATGAGGATGGCGAAGTCTTTGGCCGTGATGACACAACGGACTACAGGACCATTATTGTGCAGCGGGTGCTCAGCACGCAGGTACAGCAGCATGACAGGTTGCAATGCCATAATTTGTTTCAGATTTTCTTCGTCATCAACAACCGTCATGCACGTGTGATCATTGATGCAGGTAGCTGCAACAACTTGGTGAGTTCTGATTTGGTCAAGAAGCTTGGCTTGACTACACGTACACATCCACACCCTTACCATATTCAGTGGTTAAACGATTCCGGAAGAGCAAAGGTAACACAGGTTTGTAGGGTTTCGTTTTCTATTGGCTCATATGCAGATTCTGTTGATTGCGATGTGGTTCCTATGCAAGCTTGTTCACTTTTGCTGTTCCGTCCTTGGGAACATGATAATGATGCTACACACCACGGTAGGAGTAATAAATACACTTTTGTGCATAATGGGAAGAAAATTACTTTGCTACCTTTGACACCTGCTGAAATTGTAGAAGCTGATAAAGAGCGAGCTACTAGTTTGAAACTTGATGAATCTGAAAATCAGCAAGTGGCTAAATCTGTTTTTCCACCTAAAAAGGATAAGCTTTCACCTAGTTCTAAGGTTGAGGGAATTAAGTTGAAGGGTGGTGTTATGCTTGCAACGAAATGTGATATTGCTGAAATTTCAGATGATGATATGTGCTATTTCTTGATATGCAAACAAGCCTTGGTTTCTTTAGATGATATTGCTAGTTCTATACCTCCTGTTGTTGCTAACCTTTTGCAGAAGTATGAGGATGTCTTTCCAGCTGAGATACCCTCAGGATTGCCACCCATGAGAGGGATAGAGCATCAAATTGATTTGATTCCAGGAGCATCATTGCCAAACCGTGCTGCTTATCGAACCAACCCAGAGGAGACTAAGGAAATTCAGCGGCAAGTTCAAGACCTTTTGGACCGCGGGTATGTACGTCAATTCCTTAGTCCCTGTGCAGTTCCTGTAATTTTGGTTCCTAAAAAAGATGGTTCTTGGCGAATGTGTGTTGATTGTAGAGCCATTAATTATATTAATATCCGATATCGTCATCCTATTCCTAGGTTAGACGACATGCTTGATGAGTTGTGTGGCTCTATAATTTTCACAAAGATTGACTTGCGTAGTGGCTATAACCAAATTAGAATGAAACTTGGAGATGAATGGAAAACAGCTTTTAAAACTAAATTTGGTTTATATGAGTGGTTAGTAATGCCTTTTGGTTTGACTAATGCACCTAGTACTTTCATGCGCTTAATGAATGAGGTTTTAAGGCCTTTTATCGGACGATTTGTGGTAGTGTACTTTGATGACATATTGATTTACAGCAAGTCTTTGAATGAACACATGGATCATTTACGTGCTGTTTTTAATGCTCTACGCTATGCACGTTTGTTTGCTAACCTTGAAAAGTGCATCTTTTGCACGGAACGAGTCTCTTTTCTTGGATATGTTGTTACTCCACAGGGAATTGAGGTGGATGAGTCGAAAATTGAAGCCATAAAGAGTTGGCCGGTTCCCCAAACCATCACACAGGTGAGGAGCTTTCTTGGTCTTGCAGGATTCTATCGCCGTTTCGTCAAAGATTTCAGTACCTTTGCTGCACCATTGAACGAGTTGACGAAGAAAGGGGTGGTCTTCCATTGGGGAAAGACACAGGAGAAGTCGTTAGACACTTTGAAGGACAAGCTTATACATGCACCATTGCTACAACTTCCAAACTTTGGTAAGACTTTTGAGTTAGAATGTGATGCTAGTGGAGTTGGCATTGGAGGTGTGTTGATGCAAGATGGTAAGCCTGTTGCATACTTTAGCGAGAAGTTGCATGGTCCTGTTTTGAATTATTCCACGTATGATAAGGAATTGTATGCTCTTGTACGTTCCTTAGAGACGTGGCGTCATTATTTGTGGCCTAAAGAATTTGTTATTCACTCCGATCACGAATCGCTTAAATATCTTCACTCTCAAAATAATTTGAATTGTAGACATGCAAAATGGGTTGAATTTATTGAATCTTTTCCTTATGTTATCAAACACAAGAAAGGGAAAGATAATGTGATTGCAGATGCTTTGTCTAGGCGCTATACTTTCTTGTCCCAACTTGATTGTCGGATTTTTGGACTTGAATCAATTAAAGAACAATATGCGCTTGATCCTGATTTTAACGAAGTGATGTTAAATTGCAAAGAGGGACGTACTTGGAACAAATTTGTGATCAATGGTGGATTTGTTTATAGAGCTAACCGTCTATGCATTTCAGTTGGTTCCATCCGTCTTTTGTTGATACAGGAAGCGCATGGAGGAGGGTTGATGGGACATTTTGGAGCTAAGAAAACGGAAGATGTTTTGGCCATGCATTTCTTTTGGCCAAGGATGAGAAAGGATGTTGAGAGGTTCGTGGCACGTTGCACCACTTGTCAGAAAGCTAAGTCTCGTTTGAATCCAAATGGTTTGTATATGCCTCTTCCTGTACCTTCTATTCCTTAGGCAGATATTTCTATGGACTTTGTTTTGGGATTGCCTAGAACTAAGAGGGGGAGGGATAGCATTTTTGTGGTGGTGGATCGTTTTTCTAAGATGGCACGTTTCATACCATGTCATAAAAGTGATGATGTTGTTCATATTGCTGATCTGTTTTTCCATGAGATTGTTCGCTTGCATGGTATGCCTTCTACTATTGTTTCAGATCGTGATGCAAAATTCTTAAGTCATTTCTGGTGCACACTATGGAACAAGTTGGGTACAAAGCTATTGTTTTCTACAACATGTCACCCACAAACAGATGGACAAACGGAAGTAGTCAACCGCACTTTGGGTACCATGTTGAGGGCTATTTTTTGAAGAAAAATTTGAAGATGTGGGAAGAATGTTTGCCTCATGTGGAGTTTACATACAATCGGGCAACACATTCTACTACCAAGGTAACTCCTTTTCAGGTAGTGTATGGTTTCAACCCTCGTGCACCAATTGATATTTTGCCTTTACCTACTAGTGAGAGGGTTCATAATGATGCTAAGGCACGCGCTGAATTTATTTTGAAAATGCATGAGTCAACTAAGCTCAACATTGAAAAGATGACTGAAAAGTATAGAATTGTTGGTAGTAAAGGTAGGCAAGAGGTTAAGCTTGAACCGGGTGATTTAGTTTGGTTGCACTTGAGAAAGGATAGATTTCCAGAATTGAGAAAGTCTAAGTTGATGCCTCGTGCTGATGGTCCTTTTAAAATTGTTGAGAAGATTAATAATAATGCATATAAATTTGAGTTGCCTCCAGAGTTTGGGGTTAGCCCCACGTTTAACATTTTAGATTTGAAGCCATACTTGGGAGAATAGGATGAGTCTGAGTCGAGGATGACCTCAATTCAAGAGGGGAAGGATGATGCGGACATGTCACGCCCGGAATTTCAATCCAAAATTCCAAACGCTTACATGTGTGTAAACCCTCGTCCAGGCATCAGCCGAGGCACACAATAACAAATTGATAATAGAGTACAATTATTACTCTAATTAATGGGCGAATAAAATTGTCATTACAGAGGTGGATAGTTCCTCTCAAACATTAAAGATCTAAGCAGCGGAAAATAAAGATAAACAGCGCAGACGACTCCACTCCACAGGCACCTTGACAAGGACTACGCCAAATCCTCACCACCATCAGCTTCACTGTAGAACTCCTCCTCTGATGAATGATTGCAAGGTGAGTATATGACATACTCAGCAAGCCACGCAGCAAATATGCAAGTGCACAAGATAAACAAGGATGGCATAATATAGGCTTCTTTGCATAAACAGCATTTGATAAATATTTCAGAATTTAATAAAACAGTAGAGTATTAATTAAACAGTATTAATCCAACACTATACAACATACCCTGTTGTATAGGCCCAACCATTTAGTACAACCAATCCCAGCTGCACAGTTCTAATCTCCAAACCAGGAATATACCATTCCAAACCAGGAGCTAATCAATTTTAACCAGTTATAGCATCTTTCATTATTGTGAGAAGGGTGAGACTAATCACGAAAGACATTGTTAGACCCGCCCATAACCGCGGGCACGGCTATTCGAATAGTTTTACTCTGATCAGAGATGTACCACTGTACCCACAAGACACAGCCCCACATCATGTCACCATGTGCCTCAATACCACCACGGTACCTCGGAAAGGAGCTGTGACATTACCCCTCACACAACACAATCCACCACAGAGCACCATTCCCGGATTATAGTCACCCCCTTATAAACAAGGCATGGACTCCCCAGCGACCCCCGTGGGCTTATCTCCGCCACTTCTCAGTCTGGTGCTCCGCAATGAACTATGCTATGTAAAAGATAAAGCCGTTGCCCACGCTGGCTTGTGGTTGGCACGGTTAATGTTTCACAACCGAAGTTCGTGAACCGGTCCTTAATCGTCATGAGCACGACCATCAAAACCATGTACTCACAACCCACCATTATCAGGTTTTAGTTGTCACATTGATTAATTAACCAATCACGATTGACCATCGTGAACTATCATTAAGCCATCATTAAATAGTAGTGAATCATAAGTTATCCCATTAGTGTGCTAATGTTTCTAAGCATGGCTAAGCAATTGCATCTAATATCTAGTTGAACCAATATAAAGCTCAACTAGTCAAGTTATAATAACCCAAGGTATCAAGGAATAAGGTAATCAAGACCAAAAGGGCTATAACAAACAATAGGCTAATTCCACCCAATGACATTCAAAAATAAATGCAATAGTTGAATAGAAACAATAGCTTTAAACGGGATCAACATGCTCAAAGGATTGATTAGGATCTGTGTGACTTGCCTTGCTGGCCTTGGAACTCTTCTAAATCTTCTCCTGCAAAAGCGGACTCTCCGGAAACGACGGATTCTAAACAGAAAAGAACAAAAACACCAAAACAGCACATAAGCAAGCATGAACAGTACATGTGGATATTTTTAACATGTAGATCTCAATTTTAGAAAAATTTAGAGACTTGAACCAACTAAATCCGAGCTAAGATGAATTAGTTATGAATTTTTAAAGATTTAATCGGTTTAAATCATTTATATAAATTTTAATTGAATTATGACGCAATAATGAATTATTTTTGAAAAGAAAAAGGGACTTTATTGCGTCAGCGGGCTCGGGTCTACGGTGGACCGGGTCCACGGCGGCGGTCTACGGGAACGAACGGGTGAGATCGATCCGATCCGAACGGACGGCCGAGATTAAACGGCTCACGGCCGGCTCACGGGCGACGGCACTGATGACGTCAGCGATGACGTCATCCCGACCGACGGCGACGACGGCGGCTCGGACTCGCGTGCTCGCCGGCGATCTACGGCGCGGCGGCGCGAACAGACAGCGGCAACGGATAGTGGAGAGCACGGCGAACTCACCGGCGACCAAAGAAACGGCGGAGAACGACCGGACGGCGACGGCGACGAGGTTGAAGCGGCGGCGGTCTTCGGCTTGTCGACGGCGACCGTGCTCCGGCGGAGAACAGCGGCGGCGAAGGGTCGGACGAGGACGGCGACACGACGGTGACCACGATGGCGAGCTCCCCGAACGACGGCGATGACCGGAGCGACGGCGGCGCTAGACTGGAGCGGCGGCGGCGACGGCGGCGCACGGGATGCACGGCGCTAGGGCGGCTCGGGCGACGAGAGGCGAAGGCGAGGGCGGCGGAGGGTAGAGGAGATACCGGGGAACCTTTTATAGGGGTCGGGAGGCGGCGGCGAAGCCCACGGAGGCCCGGCGACGACGATGGAAACCTCGGGTTCGCCGACTCCGAATCGAGCTCGATTTCCCGACCTTCCAAAGCGAGTTAGCGGATGATTCCAAAAGAGAAAATACGGAGGAGATCACGGGATGCATTTCCCCTCACTCAATTTCGCCGGAGATGGAAAGACGCGGCCGAATTGGAAAGGGCGGCGGCGGCTAGGGTTTCGGGCGCGGCCGGCGCGACGAAGACGACGAATCCGACAGGCGGGCCCCACCTGTCAGCGGCAGGAAAGAGAGGAGAGCGGCGGCTCGCGCGCGCGGCTCGGCTTGCTGGGCCGGCTTGGGCCGAAGAGAGAGAAGAGAGGGGTTTTGGGCCGACTTTCGGCCCAAAGCCAAAAGAGACTTTTTAAAACCTTTTTCATTTTAAATAATTCATAAAATGCAATTCCATTTATTAAAAATACTTCCTTAGCTCAAATAATTCCCAGAAAAATCTAGAAATTATAGAATTAAGCAAAGTATTTAATAAAATTTTATCTGGCCCAATTTTATATTGGAATTTATTATTTAAAATTAAATCTTTTCTTCAAGGCTTTTAAAAATCATTTCTAAAATTCCATTTACACAATAATTTATATTTTTGGGATTTTTAGGGTGTGACAAACCTACCCCCCTTAAACAGAATCTCGTCCTCGAGATTCGGAAGAACTGGTGAAAAGATGCGGATGAGCGGACTTCAATTCATCTTCCCGTTCCCAAGTTGTTTCTTCTTCTGAGTGATTACTCCACTGAACCTTACAGAAACGAGTAACTCGATTCCTGGTCCTTCTCTCATTTGTTTCCAAAATACGGATTGGTCTCTCGACATATGTCAGATCCTCTTGGATTTCTATCTGTTCAAGATTAGCTTCCTCAGTAGGTACCCTTAAACACTTCTTCAACTGTGACACATGGAACACATCATGGACTCCTGTCAATGATTGAGGTAATTCCAACTGATAAGCAACCTCACCTCTTCGACTGATAATCTTATAAGGTCCCACAAAACGCGGAGCCAACTTTCCTTTGGTCTGAAAACGATGAACCCCTCGGAAAGGAGTGACACGAAGGTACACATGATCTCCTTCTTCAAAACTCAAGTCTCTGCGGCGATTGTCTGCATAACTCTTATGACGGGACTGAGCTACACGCAATCTTTCTTGAATAACCTTTACCTTTTCTTCTGCTTCCCTTAGGATATCAGTTCCGAACACCTGACGTTCTCCCGTCTGATCCCACAAAAGCGGAGTACGACACTTACGACCATACAGTGCTTCGTAAGGAGCCATTTGAAGACTAGCTTGATAACTGTTGTTGTACGAAAATTCTGCGTAAGGCAAATTTTTATCCCAACTTCCACCGAAATCTAGAGCACAGGCTCTCAACATGTCTTCCAAAATCTGATTTACCCCTTTCAGTTTGTCCGTCTGTTTGCGGATGATAAGCAGTACTGAAGTTTAGCTTAGAACCCATCTCTTCCTGAAGTTTCTTCCAAAACTTTGAAGTAAACTGACTACCTCGGTCAGATACTATTTTCTTAGGGACGCCATGCAAACACACAATCCTAACCATATACAATTCCGCCAAACGACTTCCGGAATATGTTGTCTTCACGGGAATGAAATGAGCCACTTTGGTAAGTCTATCGACTATCACCCAAATAGAGTCATGGCCTGATGACATTCTGGGTAAACCCGTGATAAAATCCATACCGATTTCTTCCCACTTCCATTCGGGTATCTTCAAAGGTTGCAACAAACCTGCTGGCTTCTGATGTTCCGCCTTAACTCGCTGACAAACATCACACATAGCTACAAACTCTGCTATCTCACGCTTCATACTTGTCCACCAAAATCTTTCTTTGAGATCTTGATACATCTTGGTACTACCAGGGTGAATTGAGTACAGAGTGTCATGAGCTTCTTTCAGAATTGTATCTTTCAACTCTTTATTCTCTGGAACACAAATTCTTTCGCCCAACCATACGATCCCTTGCTCATCTTCCAAGAAACCGATAGCTTTTCCTCTTCTCATATTCTTCTTGATCTCATGAATATCAGGATCATTAATCTGAGCTTCTCTAACCTGATCAATGAGAGTAGGCTTGGCTTCTAAGGTTGCAACAAAACTTCTAGTGACAATTCCCAAATTTAATCTCTCAAATTCCTTGCATAACTCCAATGGCAACTGTCGTCCTTCCGTAGCATTGCAATAGCCTTTCCTGCTAAGAGCATCTGCTACAACATTAGCTTTTCCCGGGTGATAATGAATTCCCAAGTCATAATCCTTGATTAATTCCAACCATCTCCGTTGTCTCATGTTCAGATCCGGTTGAGTAAAGATGTACTTTAAACTCTTGTGATCGGTGTACACCTCTGTACGAGTTCCGAAAAGATAGTGGCGCCAAATCTTCAATGCATGAACTACTGAAGCTAACTCGAGATCATGAGTAGGGTAATTCTTCTCATGTGGACGTAACTGACGAGATGCATAGGCAACCACCTTCCCATCTTGCATCAGAACACATCCTAACCCAAGCTTAGATGCATCACAATACACTTGGAAACCCTTCTTCGGTTCAGGCAAAATCAAAATTGGTGCCGATATTAAACGACTTTTCAATGCAAGGCGAAGATGTTCTTCATGCTCTTCTTTGGTTCGAGAATAGATAAGGATGTCATCAATAAAGACAACCACAAACTTGTCTAAGTATTCCATAAACACCTTATTCATCAAGTTCATGAAGAAAGCGGGGGCATTGGTAAGTCTGAAAGACATAACCGTACACTCAAACAGCCCATACCGAGTAGTGAAAGCTGTCTTAGGTATGTCTTCCTCTTTAATCCTTAACTGGTGATATCCTGATCGAAGATCGATCTTGGAGAAAACAGTGGCACCCTTAAGCTGATCAAACAAATCATCAATTCTGGGTAGCGGATACTTATTCTTGATAGTCACATCATTTAGGGCACGATAATCCACACACATCCTCTGGGTATGATCTTTCTTCTCAACAAAAATAACTGGAGCACCCCATGGAGACGAACTTGGTCTAATGTATCCTTTCTGAAGCAAATCATCTACTTGCCTTTTGACTTCTGCTAACTCATTGGCTGCCATTCTATAAGGTCTCTTATGGATTGGAGCTGTACCAGGTACCAAATCTATTCTGAACTCTATATCTCTTTTAGGCGGCATACCAGGTAAATCATCCGGGAACACATCTGGGTATTCTCGTACTATAGGAATCTCTTCCAAGGTTATTTGGTGCAGACTTGACCTTATGGGCTCTGAAGGCAATGCGTGAACAGTCACAACTTGGCCATCAGTACTGGTGAGAGTGACTTTCCTATTAGCACAGTCTATCACACCTTTATATCTGGCTAACCAGTCCATCCCTAGGATGACATCAAGGTCTTTGGATTCTAACAGAATAAGATTGGCCAGAAATGGCACTCCTTGAATCTCTATTCTGACAGAGGGACTACGTTGCACTGAGAGTGCTTGATTACTCGGGGTACTAACCATCAAAGGACGTCTAAGGTCTTCTACTTCCATCCCATGATTTCCCGCAAAACTCATAGATAAAAATGAATGCGTAGCACCAGAGTCGAAAAGTACTGTTGCAGGTACTGAGTTAACAGGGAACGTACCCAAAATCACATCTGGAGCATCCTGAGCTTCTGCAGCAGCAACATGGTTGACACGAGCCTTTGTCACTGGTGCGGTGGGGTTGTTCTGTGCAGAGACAACCTTCACGCGTCGGGGCTTCGGACACTTGTCGGAGTAATGGCCTGGGTCACCACAGTTGAAACATACTCCGGGCTTGTTTCCTTGTTCCCTCCTGACAGGCTGATGCGGTGTCGGAGCTGTCACCGGACGCGGAGCTGGGTTGCGGTTGTTGTTGCCAGCATTGTTGTTGAAGAACTGACGCTGCGGACGAACAACAGACGAAGAACCTCCCTGAGGCACTGACTGAGATCCCAAAACAAGACGTGGCCTCTGGTTATTCCCTTGTTGAGCCTTGAAGTGAGCAATCCTGCGCTTCTTCTGCTCCATGCGGTTGTACTTATCCTCCTGGCGAATAGCCTTATCCACCAACTTCTGGAAATCAGGATAATCTCCAGTCATCAATGGGTAAGAAAGCTCATCATTCAGTCCTTCCAGGAACTTCTCTTGACGCTCTTCATCAGTGCGTACTTCCTCCGGAGCATAACGAGCTAGGCGGTTAAACTCATGCAAGTATTCCGTAACAGAGCGAGATCCCTGAGTGAGCGCTCTGAACTCTCTCTTCTTAAGAGACACCACTCCCGCTGGTATGTGCGTCTTGCGAAAAGCAGCAGTGAATTCTAGCCAAGTGATAGGTTCCGCCGTAGTCCTGTTGAGACGGAAGTGATCTCACCACTCAGAAGCTGGGCCATGCAACTGATGTGATGCAAAAGAAACCTTCTCCTGATCAGTGCACTGAAGCAAGTCCAACTTCTTTTCTATGGCGTGCAGCCAATCACCAGCCTCTACTGGATTAGTAGTGCTAGAAAACGTGGGTGGCCTCACACGAAGAAATTCGGATAACTTGTTCTGGGGAGGTGCTTGGTTATTCCCTTGGTTCTGCTGGTTCTGGAGTTGTTGCATCATCATATGCATAAGCTGTGTCTGCTGAGCCAAAACTTGGGCAAGGGTAGGATTCTCTCCATTGTTGTTATTGCTGTTGTTGCTGTTGCTGTTGTTGGGGCCATTTCCAACACTGCGAGTGAGCACCATCTAGCATGGACAGGAGCACAAGAAGAGAAACCGGGGGAACTACTTAGGGCGGGGAATTAATTTTTTTTTTAACTTAACTTTTATTGATCTTAACTGAGTTTCATTATTACAAAGACTTGAAGACTCTCACACCACTAAACTTACCAACTACTAAACACTCGAAGGCAAACAAACGCATGCTCTTACATCTCACCACTGATGTAAATCACATGCGAGACCCACACACACAACCAAACTTAAACAAGCAAACTAACACAACGATCTAAGGCAACTGCTTAGCAAGGCGTTCTAGGTCTTCCTTGCATCGGAGTTGATTGAGGGCTCGTCTGGCTCATCTTTAACATCGTCTTGGGTTGCTCCCCACTCGACCTTGGAATGGGTATTCTTTGATTCTTCTTCTTCATCATCACTTATGTTGACGACCGGGGGCTTCGCTGGGGTGACTTCTTTTTCCACCACACGAACCTTTGGCGCCAACTGATACCGAGGAACAAAAATAGCTCTCTTTCTTGCAGTAAGACGAACTCTGGCTTTCTGGGGTGGTGCTTCTCCCTTCAGTGCGGCCAACTCCTTCTCCAACCTCTCCACCTTGTACTCCAGCTTGCAAATCTTCATACGGTTCCAGTTCTCACGATCATGGGCTGCTATCACAATCTCAGCACGGGTCTCATCCATAGCCCATAGCATCTCAACCAAATGTCTTGTGGTGGCATCATTCTCGATTCCTGCAGGTTCAAGGTAGATGCCACGGTCACTCCCCTGAGGTTGCCGAGGATGGTAGCGATACTCCGTATTGGCCAACTGCTTGCTGTAGCGGTCACGGAGCTCTCCGATGGCGATTCTTGCCCCCTCCTGGCATGCATGCATATAGCTTCTCCCTCCAGCTTCGAACATCACTGATGGGATATCTTCACGATTACTGATCAAGGTGACTTTGACACGGCACTCCTCTTCATCGCGATCATGAGAAATCTGGGCGTACAAAGGAGCAGTCCCAAATCCTATGGCAAAGGACATCGTACGCAACTCCAGGACAAACCCTTCAGTACCAAACAAGTACTCAGGCTTGACACGCGTCATCTAAAGACAAGTGAAAGGAGGGAGTTAAGACATTTATCCAATTAATAGCACAAGTTTTCCTGTTACTTTGAATAAAATTTGAAAATTCAAAATAAAAGGTAAATGAATAAAATAAACCAATCTTGCAAGATAAGTTGAAACGGTTAAAAACAGGATCACTGGTCTTGCACTTTTGAATAACAGGTTTCAAAAGAAATAATTTAAAAGAGAGTTATAAAATCAACATGCTAAGTTTATTGTAGCAAGATTAAATAAATCAATGTCATAAAACTTTTGCTAATAAATGGGTCATTAGTACAGTAATGGATGTACGGTACTAACCACCCAGAAAGACAAAAGTAAATTTTAAAAGGAACAAATTAAGAGGTTATAAACTGCATGTGCCATTAGCTTGGTTTAATTAAAAGAGAACGGGAGGAGAACAGTTCTAGTTTTCCAATATTTTTAGAGGGCTCTTATAGGTACTGTTTGGCATAACCTATGGTCAAGGAGGCTCTGATACCAACTTGTCACGCCCGGAATTTCTATCCAAAATTCCAAACGCTTACATGTGTGTAAACCCTCGTCCAGGCATCAGCCGAGGCACACAATAACAAATTGATAATAGAGTACAATTATTACTCTAATTAATGGGCGAATAAAATTGTCATTACAGAGGTGGATAGTTCCTCTCAAACATTAAAGATCTAAGCAGCGGAAAATAAAGATAAACAGCGCAGACGACTCCACTCCACAGGCAACTTGACAAGGACTACGCCAAATCCTCACCACCATCAGCTTCACTGTAGAACTCCTCCTCTGATGAATGATTGCAAGGTGAGTATATGACATACTCAGCAAGCCACGCAGCAAATATGCAAGTGCACAAGATAAACAAGGATGGCATAATATAGGCTTCTTTGCATAAACAGCATTTGATAAATATTTCAGAATTTAATAAAATAGTAGAGTATTAATTAAACAGTATTAATCCAACACTATACAACATACCCTGTTGTATAGGCCCAACCATTTAGTACAACCAATCCCAGCTGCAGAGTTCTAATCTCCAAACCAGGAATATACCATTCCAAACCAGGAGCTAATCAATTTTAACCAGTTATAGCATCTTTCATTATTGTGAGAAGGGTGAGACTAATCACGAAAGACATTGTTAGACCCGCCCATAACCGCGGGCACGGCTATTCGAATAGTTTTACTCTGATCAGAGATGTACCACTGTACCCACAAGACACAGCCCCACATCATGTCACCATGTGCCTCAATACCACCACGGTACCTCGGAAAGGAGCTGTGACATTACCCCTCACACAACACAATCCACCACAGAGCACCATTCCCGGATCATAGTCACCCCCTTATAAACAAGGCATGGACTCCCCAGCGACCCCCGTGGGCTTATCTCCGCCACTTCTCAGTCTGGTGCTCCGCAATGAACTATGCTATGTAAAAGATAAAGCCGTTGCCTACGCTGGCTTGTGGTTGGCACGGTTAATGTTTCACAACCGAAGTTCGTGAACCGGTCCTTAATCGTCATGAGCACGACCATCAAAACCATGTACTCACAACCCACCATTATCAGGTTTTAGTTGTCACATTGATTAATTAACCAATCACGATTGACCATCGTGAACTATCATTAAGCCATCATTAAATAATAGTGAATCATAAGTTATCCCATTAGTGTGCTAATGTTTCTAAGCATGGCTAAGCAATTGCATCTAATATCTAGTTGAACCAATATAAAGCTCAACTAGTCAAGTTATAATAACCCAAGGTATCAAGGAATAAGGTAATCAAGAACAAAAGGGCTATAACAAACAATAGGCTAATTCCACCCAATGACATTCAAAAATAAATGCAATAGTTGAATAGAAACAATAGCTTTAAACGGGATCAACATGCTCAAAGGATTGATTAGGATCTGTGTGACTTGCCTTGCTGGCCTTGGAACTCTTCTAAATCTTCTCCTGCAAAAGCGGACTCTCCGGAAACGACGGATTCTAAACAGAAAAGAACAAAAACACCAAAACAGCATATAAGCAAGCATGAACAGTACATGTGGATATTTTTAACATGTAGATCTCAATTTTAGAAAAATTTAGAGACTTGAACCAACTAAATCCGAGCTAAGATGAATTAGTTATGAATTTTTAAAGATTTAATCGGTTTAAATCATTTATATAAATTTTAATTGAATTATGACGCAATAATGAATTATTTTTGAAAAGAAAAAGGGACTTTATTGCGTCAGCAGGCTCGGGTCTACGGTGGACCGGGTCCACGGCGGCGGTCTACGGGAACGAACGGGTGAGATCGATCCGATCCGAACGGACGGCCGAGATTAAACGGCTCACGGCCGGCTCACGGGCGACGGCACTGATGACGTCAGCGATGACGTCATCCCGACCGACGGCGACGACGGCGGCTCGGACTCGCGTGCTCGCCGGCGATCTACGGCGCGGCGGCGAGAACAGACAGCGGCAACGTATAGCGGAGAGCACGGCGAACTCACCGGCGACCAAAGAAACGGCGGAGAACGACCGGACGGCGACGGCGACGAGGTTGAAGCGGCGGCGGTCTTCGGCTTGTCGACGGCGACCGTGCTCCGGCGGAGAACAGCGGCGGCGAAGGGTCGGACGAGGACGGCGACACGACGGCGACCACGATGGCGAGCTCCCCGAACGACGGCGATGACCGGAGCGACGGCGGCGCTAGACTGGAGCGGCGGCGGCGACGGTGGCGCACGGGATGCACGGCGCTAGGGCGGCTCGGGCGACGAGAGGCGAAGGCGAGGGCGGCGGAGGGTAGAGGAGACACCGGGGAACCTTTTATAGGGGTCGGGAGGCGGCGGCGAAGCCCACGGAGGCCCGGCGACGACGATGGAAACCTCGGGTTCGCCGACTCCGAATCGAGCTCGATTTCCCGACCTTCCAAAGCGAGTTAGCGGATGATTCCAAAAGAGAAAATACGGAGGAGATCACGGGATGCATTTCCCCTCACTCAATTTCGCCGGAGATGGAAAGACGCGGCCGAATTGGAAAGGGCGGCGGCGGCTAGGGTTTCGGGCGCGGCCGGCGCGACGAAGACGACGAATCCGACAGGCGGGCCCCACCTGTCAGCGGCAGGAAAGAGAGGAGAGCGGCGGCTCGCGCACGCGGCTCGGCTTGCTGGGCCGGCTTGGGCCGAAGAGAGAGAAGAGAGGGGTTTTGGGCCGACTTTCGGCCCAAAGCCAAAAGAGACTTTTTAAAACCTTTTTCATTTTAAATAATTCATAAAATGCAATTCCATTTATTAAAAATACTTCCTTAGCTCAAATAATTCCCAGAAAAATCTAGAAATTATAGAATTAAGCAAAGTATTTAATAAAATTTTATCTGGCCCAATTTTATATTGGAATTTATTATTTAAAATTAAATCTTTTCTTCAAGGCTTTTAAAAATCATTTCTAAAATTCCATTTACACAATAATTTATATTTTTGGGATTTTTAGGGTGTGACAGGACATCACTAATTCGAATACACACAACAATCCTCCAACGGTCATTCAAGGACCGATAACAAGAGCGTACGCGTTCAAGAAGCCAGATCGATTTGTGTCGCGACTCCGTCCAAATCGTTGTTTATCAGAACCTTTCGGAAGATCGGGAACCCTAGTGCACATCAGCCATCCCAACCCATCTTCGGCTGGCGGCCTCCTCTATTGCTTCACTTTGTAGACTTGTGAAATTTGGCCTAATTCATCGTGTCAATTCTGAGTTCTTGGCCCATTCATACATAAGTCTGATTCTCAACACCGTCCGATTGATTTATCGTCTGATTTGATGTCTATTCTCCTCCACTTTATTGTCATTCTCTGCAAAAGGTTAGTATACCTAATACTAGTGGAATATTATTATTCTAACATATTTATGCATTGCAAGCATCACTAGTTCTCCTCTATTTTATTAATATTGACAGTCGAAACTGATCGATAACGACCGTCAATAATAGCCGATATAGCACGTTGCCTAATCTGTTCTACTACGTCTATGGCTTATGCATCGGCAGCATCAGTTCTAGGAATAGGCTTCAGTGATTTATTGAGGGAAGAAAGATGCTTGATGGAGACCTTCAACTTAGATTTTTGCTCTTCTATAGCTTAGGGAATATTGGCTAGCTTTTTTGCTCTTCTGAAGCTATCTCGGCTCTACACTTCTCAAGTTTAGCTGTCAGCTCAGCTTCCTAAGTTTTTAGCCGATCTATGTTAGCTTGGGTAGAACTTGGTGCAGCAATCAACTCGTCAAGCTTAGCCTTTTCAATATTGATTTCCAGCCGGTTGGCTTGGATTGTGGCTTCAAGGGCTGTTCGTCCAAGTCTATCCGCAATCCTTTGCCTTGCTCTTTCTAACTTGAACCGATGTTGCTCAAGGAACATGGCCGGAGAAATGACATCGGCTAGATCTTCGGGAAGCTGATCTTGTATGTCTTGGAATCTTGCTCTGATCGGTCCACAATCGATCTGCATAGTGATAGGTGCTTATAAAGTTCGGATAATAAAACATCCAACATAGTAATAGGTTCTTAATCTCACATATTCCACAAGTGTTGGTGTATATTTGTATGTAGATGATAAACCCTGATGTTGGGAGGAAATCTAGACTAAAGTGAGGAGAATTATGTATCTATACAAGGAGGGGTTGTGAACTTCATCAAAACATTAGTGAATCAACCCAAAACTCCGAGAAATGGACAGAGGAGAGTCCAGGGAGTCCACCGACCGAAGGCCAGGCCAGGAGGGCCCAGCCCAAGTTCGGCCGAACCCCTTGATCGCCGTTGATCCTGGGGTTTGGCATGGACGCTCCAGATGCTCTCCTAATCACTGTTACGGGG
Source organism: Oryza meridionalis (assembly GCA_000338895.3). NCBI lineage: Eukaryota > Viridiplantae > Streptophyta > Magnoliopsida > Poales > Poaceae > Oryza > Oryza meridionalis. The sequence continues at coordinate 15,045,139 of CM002526.2, forward strand.
CAGTTCGGACATTTCCCCTTCTCACAACCGTCATAACTGCCCTATAAAAGGACATCACTCCCTCACTTCACACACACACTTCCAAACTTGAGCTGAATTATAAGATGCTATATTGTACTATATTGTATACTAGAATAGGAAGAGAGTAGAGTAGAAGAAGTCGGAAGAATTCCGGAGTTGTCGGTAATCTTTTCCTATTTCTTTTATTCTGTTTATTACTCTAAATTCAATATAATATTCTTCTTGAATAATTTAGATTTATCTTGTGAGAATTATCTTTTGGTTAGTTCCTAAGTAGCATACGGATTATTGTTCACTATAATCAACTAAAATATAGTGATTGCTTTGGTGAGTTATAAACACTAAAGTAGATATTAATTGCTTAGACGTGGTGTTTAGGTAATTGTTATCCAGTAATTGCTGCATATCCCACAGTACGTTTGAGGCAAGTGTAAAGGTGGTGACAACCCTCAAGATCGCTTAAGTCCTCCCTGTCCGGGTACGTAGTAGAGCGACATGTGGGAACAGCGGGTTGCCAGTGCTTGAAGTATTGCATTAGGATTAAAGTTAAGCTTTCCCTAGACACTGTTTCTCACTACTAAATCCTCTCTATCCTAGCCTATCATTTGCTTGGTGTGCTTGGATGAATCGGAGGAAGAGCTGACCACACATGTTCCCTTGGATTCGATACCCTTGGAATACTCCATAGGGGAAGTGCTACATCGGTACATCCGTGCACTTGCAGATTTTATCTGTGGCCATAAGAAATACCAACAATAATCCACCACCGTTGGGTAGCAGCCCTAGGGCATATTGGATCTCAACACCACTTTTGCTGTGATGAGGAGGAGAAGATTCTGTTGTCTGCAAAAGAGATAATTTTACATAAGGATAAGACTAAGGCATTGGTTTGCAGTTAACAGAATTGACAAAGGAAAGGAAGTTTACGTGAGGGACAGCTTCAGGAAGAAGATCTATTAGATACATAGAAGCCGATTGATGGAATAAGTGTCTCTTCCATTCTATCCACCATCGGTCGAAAGTTGCACTTCTCAACATTTAAAGCTTTATGTTATTGATGCTGCCCAAAGGTGGTCCTGGTAGATTCAGCAGCTGATCCATCATGAGCAATGATGTGATTTCTCCTCTACTTTGGATCTTGTCGGCAAAGAATAGGCTGATTGGCAGTTGACCCATGCCGAATTGCCTTGCAGCACTTGTCGGATGATAAAATTCGTAGGACATTTGGATGTTTTTGCGCTGGTGAATGCCGACAGGAATGATGCAAGGGTTGATGGCTGCTGAAAACACTTCTCTGGATTTTTCGTACTTTTCAAAGTTGATCTCATCAAACCGAAAATCACCTGGTAGCTCAAAAGTGCCATGTCCTTCATAAGCAAACCAAATTCTGGTGTTTCTGGGGAACCCATCATAAAAGTTGTTAAACCATTCTTTGAAGGGTTCAGCCGATAACTTCGATGCGGTAGTAACTGATGCTGCTTCACCAAAGGACATGCGTCGGCATGTGGTAACCTCTTTTCCATCGTCATCTATGATTGGCTCAAATCTTGGGAATTTCGCATCTGCCAGTGGTGGCCGATTGGCAACTATCCTAGTGTGCAAGTTCAGCCAAAATTTGGAGTAACCACCATAGACCCCCTGTACCGATTGATTTTCCAGAGGCTATCTTGTTGATTACAGTATTAAGTGTTTGATAAAGGTAGCCTAGCAGATACTTTCCAAGGGGGAAATGTTTCTTTTCTGCCAAATTCTCGGCTACATGCTGCCAGTTTGCGGTAGGACCACAGTTTGGACCACAGAACAAGAATTTTTCAAGCCACATCATAAGGAAAGTTGCATGTTCCCTTGGTGCCAAATTCTCAGCTACATGCTACCAGTTTGCGGTAGGACCACAGTTTGGACCACAGAACAAGAATTTTTCAAGCCACATCATAAGGAAAGTTGCATGTTCCCTTGGAGAAAGGGGTCCAGTCCCCAGGTTCTTTGCAACATAACCTGACCAACCACCTATGCTTCTGGTTTTGAACTCATGAGTGAGTTGGGTATCCAAGCTGGACAGGTTAGCCGATGAGGTGACATCTAGGCCTGATAAACAATCCGGCCCTGGTGGGGTCGGCCGAGGCCCAATAACTTAAGGTTGCCTGGATACCAACAGTTCTTAGGCACACCCACTTAGGGAAAGGCCCAATCTCCCTAAAAGACTAGTCCAATAGGGGAAGGGTAGCTCTCCCTTTTAAGGTGGCTTCCACCTCTCAAGCTAAGCAAGGTGGGATTATTCAGAGGCTCACACGATCGCCGCCCAACTTTTGTGTCTTTGCCAGCGGGTAATAGTGGAGGATGTCCTCATCATTCCCACCCCCTTAAACAAGGACCCAGCTCTGATACCGAATGATAAACAATCCGGCCTAGGTGGGGTCGGCCGAGGCCCAATAACTTATGGTTGCCCGGACCCCAACAGTTTTTAGACACACCCACTCGGGGAAAGACCCAATCTCCCTAAAAGACTAGTCCAATAGGGGAAGGGTGGCTCTCCCTTTTAAGGTGGCTTCCTCCTCCCAAGCTAAGCAAGGTGGGATTATTCAGAGGCTCACACGGTCACCGCCCGACTTTTGCGTCTTTGCCAACGGTAATAGTGGAGGATGTCCTCATCAAGGCCAGTGATCATGATGACATCTAAGAGAGTTGGGGTCATCGGTCCTTGAGAGAAGAGGAAGGTGTTCATGGCTGTGGACCAGAAGTAAGTAGTGGCTGCCATCATAGGTTCATCTCTCGCCATATCTGCTGCGGTTAAAGCCAAGGCTTGGGATATGCCGATTTCTTCCCAGTGGGTTGATTTGCTAGCCGACATCCTCTTGTACCAAGCAGGCCAGCTCTTTTCAGCCGATGGCCATGATTTGAAAGTGTTTTTCCAAGGGCTGAGATCTGGATTGGCAAATCTGAAGGGGATTCGGTTGGTTTCTCCATTGATGAACTCTATGGGGTGTAGGTTGCCGATTGGGCTAAGGAAAAACTGGAACTTGGTGGGTGAGATGCTATGGAAGAAGAAAATCGAGGATTGAGCGGGAAAAGAACCAATCTTGCGTAATGAAAAGGGAGTTTAGCCGATGGGCACTTACCTCGACGTATTCAGCGGATGATAAGCTCAGTGGACTGGTGTTGACGCGAAAAACACACACTGGCCTAGGAGATCTGCTTAGCTCCAGTGCAGGTCCAAAGGTTGTTGAGATGTGGACGTGCCAATCAGTTTGATCCTGCAACTGACAAGATATGTAAACAATAGATCAAATAGCCGATCGGCTGACAAGCCGATGTAGTAGTTCCAGCCAATAGTCGATGCCAGCCGATAGTCGATTCTAGCCGATAGCATTAGGGTTTAAGCAATCGGCTATATGTCCAATGTAGATAATGATATAAAGGCAATCGGCTGATGATGATGTAATAAAATAACAATATAATCCAGTATAAACCAATCGGCAAATAATGATATGATAAATAAGCATCGATCCGAAGGTTAAAGCATACATCGGCTGGAGGTTCGACGTCATGAAATCCACAAGATTAGATTAAACAGTGAAACCTTTGTTGTCATCGGCTAAATCCAACATATATGTATATGCAATCCTTATGAGCCGATGCAACGTCCAGATAACTCACCAACTAAAACCCCGATGAAACCCTTATTGGCAATCGAGAAAAAGGCTAGAGATTATGGTTCTAAGCACGACTTCGTAGATCAAACTTAATTGATGCAGCACTAAGTATGAAAAGAAACATAATGTCTAAACAATCAAGCCGTTGACTGAGTTTTCAGGGTGGTAGATGTCTAAGCTAATCTAATCTAGCAACGTGATTTAGCCGATACCGGCAGAAACCCTAAAACAAGAAGCAACCGATAGAGCTGAATTGATATGCTAAGACTAGATTAACAGAGACATATGATAAATAGGTAGGCAAATATATCATCCAAACCAGAGCAATCCAAGAGGTCGAATGTACTGATGTAGCCTTGAACAACTTGAACAATGCTGATGTAGATGAGACAATTGCCTAGGCCGACGGAACGTAGGACTTACCCCTTCGCAAGAGATCGAAAGCCGATGCAGCCCTGTCACATCCTAATAAATTCATCCTGAAATAAAAATCATTCTCTAAATGGAATAATAGAATTAATTAAAATTTGAAAAGAAATTGGCAAACATTAAAATGTGTACAAGAAAAATTCAAATGTGTACTTGAATTTTCAGAACACCGGAAATAATTATTAAGCAACAACAACAATTAACAAAGTTTATTAAAAAGAAAACTAAAAATAATCCTCCTTCTTCCTTTGGGCCGAGTCCAGCCCAAAGTCCTTCACTCCTCCCTCTCTTTTCCCTCTCTCTCCCGGGCCGCCCCTCCCTCCTCCCCTCCCCTCGGCCCAGCTCCCTCCTGTCCTCCTCCCGCCTAGGCCTGCCCCGGCCCAAGCCGAGCGGCGCCCTCCTGCCCATGCCGCGCACGTGAGCGCGCTGACCATGCGCATCCCGCGTGGGTCCCGCCTGTCAGGCGCATCCCCGACCTCCAGCCGCCGGCCTCCTCTCCTCTCTCTCCCGTGAAACCCTCAAATCCGCGCGAATCAATTCCCTTCTTTCCAAATTGATTAGGGGGAATTAATCCACATTTCCCTCCTCTCTCTTTCCCCCTTAATTCCCCCTTGATTCGTGCTTTTAATCGCCCGAAATGCCCGTGCCTTTTTTGGCCACCTTCCATGGCCGCCGGCCGCCATTCCCGCCGCCGTTCCCCGCTCCTCCCGTGGCCGGCTCCCTCCCCGCGCCTATAAAATGGAACCCTCTCCTTCCATTCTCTCGTTTTAGCCTCCTCCCGCGTCTCCCCGTGGCCGCACCACCTCTCCCCGTCGCCCTCGTCTCTCTCCTGTGCCGCCTCTGCCGCCTCGCACGTGTGCCGGCTGTAACACCCTGAAAAATCCGACTGACAAAATCGAAACCCTAAAAACACGGGACTTCAAAAACTTTTTAAATAAATTGCATCATGCCGATTTTATTCGCCTATTTCATTGGATTTTGATTTCGGAGTTCATTGATCGCGAAAAAAGAATAACTAATCAGGAATAAACCCTAAAATTAATTTGGCTAAATCAATAATTGAAATACAATTTAAAATAAAGATTAAGGGGGGATAGAAATAAATAAAATATTGTCACGACCATATTGGTAATAATTAAATTTAAAGTGCGATGGAATAAGAATTAGCCCAAATTACAATTCAAATAAATTATATAAAAAGAAAATATGGGTAATATTAATTTAGGGTGAAACCATTGGTTGAGATAACACAAATATTGAGTAAACTTTATTTGTGCAAAAATTAAGACTTATAGAATAAAATTTATATAGAGAATAGGCTAAATTAGGGTTAAATAGGAACTAGCACTGTTCATTGCGCAGTACGTGCTCGACGAGGTCCCCTAGCCCTGCCCCCTCCCCTGCCGCGCGCACCTCGCGCCCCGAGCCGCCGCGCGCCGTCGCCATCGCCGCTGCCGCGCCGCGCCGCCGTCCCATCGCCGCTGCCGCGCCGCGCCGCCGTCCCGTCGCCGCGACGTGCGCCTGCCGCCTCGCGCCCCGCGCGCTGAGCACCGTCGCGTCACCCGTCGCCCCGCGCGCCCGTCCCCTCGCCGCCTCGTGCCCCGCGCCCCTACCGCGCGCTCGCCGCCCCGAGCCCCGCGCGCTGTGCGCCGTCCGTCACCGCCCGTCGCCCTCGCGCCTGTGCCCCGCCGCGCGGCCGTCCCGTCGCCGCTGCCGCGCCGCCCGTCCCAACGCGCCGAGCCCCGTGCCGCCGCGCGCGTCGCGTCGCCCTGCCTGTCACGCCACACGCCACTCGCCCGTCGCCATCGCCTCGAGCCCCACGCGCCACGCCGTCGCGTCGCCATTAGGGCCGGCCACCCCTCCCCGCACCCTATAAATCCCCCCCCCGGTCGCCTTTCCGCCCCACACCATCCCACCCCATTCCCACCGCGCCGCCGCATTCGTGCCGCCGCGCCGTCGTTGCTGTGCCGCCGCGCCGCGGTGTGTGCCGCGCCGGAGCGCCGCCGCCTCACGCCGTTGCTGCGTCGCCGTCGGTAAGCTGGCCACCCCTCCCCTTGTTTCGGTCGCCGTCGCCGCCTGGGAAGGAAGAGAGCCGAGAGAGAAAAAGAGAGAAAAAAAAGAAAGAAGAAGAGAGGAGTGAAAAGAAAGAGAGAAAAAGAAAGAAAACAAAAATAGAAAAGAAGAAAAGGAAAACTAAAAAGAAATTAGGAAGAAATTAAGGAGGTTTAGAAATTTAAAATAATTAGAATTTAAATGTAGATTATTTGTAGTCGTAGAATTACAAATTACAATTCGGGAGAAATGAGCACCACATTGCCTCATTACAATTCGTAGATTAATTGAGATGTGGCATGTGGAGACATGAGCACCACATTGCCATGATATTAATGACATGATTTGTGAAAGGAGAAATAAAACTAAACAACTGTTTTCGACTAGGGCGGACGGAGGATTTGGGTGGTATCTAGAAAAGGCTAGTACCGTCCCCAGTCAATTAAGGACCGAGCCATGAAGTTAAGCATGAAACGACCCCCGTACAACCATACTTCTCGAATGGGTATAGACCTAGCAGATTAGATAGCCGAGCGGAGGCAGTATCCCTGCATAGATGGTTCACCCTTGAGTGTGGCAGGTGCGCTACCGTGGGGCAGCCGTTGAGGTAGGGCCGAGAGGCGTGCCCTACATCAGTGTCACCATTGGTAGGACTACCAAGAGTGTGTGAGAGAGAGAACTTAACTTTGAACCATAACTTCATATGTGTGAGAGACTTCTCTTTCCCGGGAGCACCAGAACTCCTCTCACTGCTAGAAACATGGACGCCTAGAGTGCATGAGGATTTAAATTCATGGAGCGGGTACTGCCAATGCAAGGTTATCGAAAAGCTTTACCATGACGCGTCTCATGTGTTGGGACGAGGCTCATGAGTTGGACAGTTGTGGAGTACGGGTAAAGTGTACATTCACTGCAGTGTGAGTAAACCAAATCTATTCGAATAGCCGTGCTCGCGGTTATTGAGCACCGGGACGTGTATTACACTTGGCTAGACTCTAAATTATTAACTTGTTTGGGATAGAATATTGCATGATGATTTTTATGCTGATGGAGCCACTTACTGAGAGGAGGGAAGGTAGACGTCCTCAAAAAACCATGACAACTCAATGGCGGGAAGCTATCCTTGGGATCACAATGGATGGTGGACAGAACCGTCATTGTTTAATGTGAACACTGGTACTAAAATTTGATCAGTCTATGCTAGGTCCTAGGCTTGTGAAAAGAATTACAAAACTTGCTTTGTGTAAAAGAACCACAGCCATTCCTTGAATACCCTCTATCATGTGCATTGTTGCTGTGGTGGCTTGCTGAGTACGGTTGGTACTCATCCTTGCAATATACAAACTTAATCAGAGGTCGGAGATGAAGCTTCGGAGGATCCCTACGCTTACTACCAGGAGGGTGATGAAGACAATGGCGCTCAGTAGGTCTTAGTTACGGTCGTTGCCTGTGGCAATGGCGTGCCGCTGCCTTAACTCCACTGCCTTATCTACTTCTGCTTTTGGAATGTATTCCGGACCACTCGGTCCTATGTTATAGGACTATGCCTGCGGGCTTATGATGTAATAATTCGCACTAGACTCTCGTGTATGTGCACTTGGTATTTCAGCTATGAACTCGTGTGTACCAAACTATTTGATCCAGGGAAATGGTACTGTTTACACGATTAATTCCTGTTATAAAAACGGGGGTCCACACTGGTCGGCCGTGCCGTCGCCATCCTCGGCGTCGTAGCTGCTTCCTCTTCCCCGGCGTCGCCTCTATTTCACACGGAGAACCCCGGAGGCGTGCCCCCACCGGCAACCAGTGGCGTTGCGGCCACTGCACCGCCTCCAGTCGCGCCGGTCGAGATCGCCGGCCGACGTCGCCATCTCCTCCTTCGGTACCGCGGTGTCGACCTCCACCTCGGCCTGCCCTCAGATTCGTTCGGAGACCGCCACCGCCGCGCCGGCCTCTCCTTCCTCCTCGTCGACATCTCCTCTGGCAGCCCCTTCCGCCGTCGCCCGCGCCGCCTCTCGCTCGGTCTCGTCGGCGTCCCCTTCGGTCGGCCCTTCCTCTCCGTCGGTTCATCGTCTCATTGTGCCACATCCGTCGTCGGCATCGCAGCGGCGTGTTCCATGTCGTCCTCCCCTCCGTGCAGCTACTGCCGGCTGCCATCGTCGTCCTCGGCATCGCCTCCCCTTCGTCCGAACCCGCCGGCGTTCATTGTCACCTCCTCACCGGTCCCATCGTCGTCCTCTCGTCGTTCCCGGTCGTCGTGGTGTTCGTCCCTCCACCAAGCCGATCGCGTTCGCCGCCCGCGTTTCGTCAAGGTTGCTGCAGCCCCGTCGTCGTCTTCGTCCTCGGCTCCGCGTCGTAAAGCCTCGTGCCGGCCGTGTCTCGCCTTTGTCCAAGGATCGCCGTCGAAGTCGTCCCCTCGCCGTTCGTCTCCGCTGCCCGTTTGTCGTCGTCGTTTCCACGCCTCGTTGCGTGGTGGTAAGGATCCCTCCTTCGCTGCCCGCCGTTGTCCTTTTGGTGTTGCTACCGTGCCCGTTGTGCGGTTGTCGGCCCCGGTACCCGTATATCGTTGTCGGCAGTCGTTCGCATGTGCGGGTGGTGACCGTGTAGTGTCCATGTTAGGGTGCCCACTCGGTAGCCACGTGGTTTCCACGTGTGCAGCCCGCGTGGTGTCTAGTGGGGTCCATTTGTCGGCCACTTGCCTCGGTTGACACACGGAGTCCGCTTCCGGTCATCCATGGTCCCTTAGGTTGACATGTGGGCTCTGCATGTCAACAGCGCAGCCTTCCTGTCTTTTCCATGCTAGCGCTTACACATGTTTTATAATTGCAAAACCTAATTATAATAACCCACAAATCTCCAAATAACAGCATTAAACTTCGGATGACCATATCTTGGTCATACGGACTCCGAATCGACCCGTTCAAGTCTCTTAATGTTTGTTATAACCTAAAGAACCCTGTCCTTTCTTTTTATGTATTGTTATTGCTTCTTTATAGGCTTGTAGCTTTGCTTGTGTGCTTCGCGTAGCTTCCGTAGTTCCGGAGGTTCTCGAAGCGTGGTTCGTGGTCATCGCCGAAGGTTCGGAAGGCCGTTCTCTCTGAGCAAGGCAAGTCACATCATCCTTGAGCATATTGAATCCAAGTTTATAAAATTGTTTTGGTTTAAATTATTGCATTATCGCTTTATTTAAATTCCCGCGTTATCACTATTTTATTTAGCCATGCCTATTTACCTTTGTTATGACCTTATTATTATTGCTATTGTTATTATTACCTTGTTCACCCTAGGATAAACAAAACCCCAACTAGTGGGTACTCTATTCATGGTTCCACTAGTATGAATTTAGGTAGATGCTTCGTTGTTTAATTAGGCAACATTAGGTGGTTTTATAACTTTAGACTTTGGGAATTCTCATATCACTTGGCCACTATGGAATGGTTGGCTTATGTTGGAATTGGACACACACCTCCCCCTCTTTTCAAAACCCCCAAAACGGTTTTAAGCTGGGCTCGAGGTGTGTGGTTGGGTTTTGTTAGTCATACCTCGGGTACTATAAGGATTAAGCTCGGGCCTCTGTTGCAAAGTACTACCGTACTTCCACATGTCTAGTGGGTAAGGCTTAGTTTGTGGCTCAGTCCGGTCATAAACAAAGGTACACGGATGAAGATGAACGAAGTTGGGGCTCGATGGACATCTCTAGGACAAATGAAGGCTACACGAGCTGCGGCCCGGTAGTCGAGATGTCATGGCACAGGGCCGGTGTCCTGCTGCTAGGGGCTCAACCTTGGTTACCTGTCTCGGGAATCCCGGCCGTAGCCAGGGTTGGGTCGGTACTCTTGTTTATGGCTAGGATGGGTTGGAAACTATGTCACGTCTTCCGTCCGTATGCCGTGGTGGTATGTGGCGCATGGTTACACGTGAGGAAGACGTGTCTTGTGGGTAAAGATGTACACCTCTGATCAGAGAATAATCTATTCGAATAGCCGCGCCCTCGGTTATGGGCAAGCCTAGCAATGTACCCAAGTTAGTATTTTAATTCTTAAAACCTGCTTAACAACTAAAATGTGGAATGGTTGGCCTGGGTTGGCTTGGGACGAGCTGGGACCCAGGTCGGGTTGCCAGTTCGGTCTGAATCATCGTAGGCCTTGGGTTAAGGCAGGTTCGTGTGGATTCACGGCATTGATTAATAACACTGTATAGCTCTAGAATCATCTTTATAAAATGGCTTTGGGCAACTAAGTGACTTTTAAATGCTGTTTACTGCTAACCTTAACCCTTATATTATTACCCCCTTGTACTCCCTTGCATTAATCATGCATCTCCCGGTGTGACTTGCCGAGTCCTGTGGTTGTACTCATTCTTGCTCTATCTTCCCCCCCCCCCCTCCTCAGTAAGAGAAGCTTTAGAGAAGAAGTCTTAGGTGGAGTCCTAGCTTATACCCCAGTTGAGCGCCTGTGAAGATGGAGCCGTAGGCCCGCTAGTCCGCTGCTGTTTATTTTTGTTTGTCAGGCCTAAAGTGTCTTTGTAATAATGTAAATATTATCGATATAATAAAGATGTGCCTTTTGTATCATGTTTGTTTGGTGTACCCCGGCTTTTCCTGGGATAGGGATTAATACACTAGCGTTCTGGAAAAGGTAATTTTCCGGGCGCGACAAGCCCCACGTCAGGTGCCAGGTTCCGTCGGATGATAAGTAAAAAACCTTGGGAAAGAGGGTGGCGATGCACCGAGAGAAGTTGTATTGATCGATAGATTGATAGATTACAATGACCCCGGGTGTACATATTTATACCCATAGGGAGATACTAGTCCTTGTCGGACAAGAAAGAAACTATAGATAAAGTCCTTATCGGACACTAAACACACTTTCCTAAAGATAAAAGGAAACTAACAAACTATTCCTAATTAATAGATAACTTGCCATGCCGCATCCTCCTTGAACTCGGACTTTTCTAGATAAATTTCCTTTAATTGATCCGACTTCATTAAGAACACAACTGCTGGCAACTTGATGACTCCCATCGGCCAATTCCAGGACTCTGAAGCCGATGCTGACTCTAAGCCGATGATTACTCCGGGCTTACCAAATTTCACTGTTAATAACTGGCAGAAGTCGACATTGCCGGCGATGAGAGTCGGTGTTGCGGGGGATCGCTTTTGGGTCGCCGGAAATCTCGAAGGTGTCGCTGGAGAGCTCGAGGCGGAAGATTGGGGAAAGTTTTGGCTAGAGCGGTTAAAACGGAAGTGACGCCGTGAAACGATAAGAGCAGTGGTTACTATTTAAAAGGGAGTGCGGTAACGGCCAAAACAGAATCGGTAAAGGAAACCCTAGTTCGGCTCGGAGAAGGAAATTGAGCAAATCCGCCACATTACAAATATATCGGACTTGGGGGGCATGTGTTAACGACCAAATTTGATAAAGATATGAACCAAGTTCGACTTTAGAATTGAAGCGGATTCGGCAATAAGTTAGATTCGAAGAACAGAGTATGCATCGGCTGTGGTGGCATCGGCTGGAGTCTGCATCGGCTGAGATGAATCGGACAGAGGACAGCCGATACAGCCGATGGAGTTGGTATAGCCGATTCTGATGAAGATGGCTTCGGGGCTGTTTCTAGAGTCGATTGACGTGCTTCACAAGGATTGCCACGATAGAGATAAGGCTCTGAATAAGGCAACTGTATCTATTAATTAGGATATTATGTAATTTTCTTAGAGATATGTTTGGGCAAAAGTCTGCTGCAAAGACTTATGGTATCTTAGAGTTTGTTAGAGATAAGAGTCATATCCGGTCGAGGACATATTTTGTATCTCAGGTATAAATATGACCCGAATCCATGTAATCAATTAACATCAGTTCAACACACTTTCGGCACATCGCCACCCTTTTTACTTTCGTTCTATTTCGACGAGTTCTGGCTTTCGGGTTGAGCTGCATCGATTCGATCTTCAACTAGAGGTAAACTTGTCATGGCGGCTTGCGTTCTCGGGATTAGTGCTTCCATCTTTATGACACTCTGATCCTGTTTATGTAATTCGTCGAGTTATCATATACACGTTGCAATCTTTGTTAGTTGCGTTATATAACTTGTTATCGGCTGGCTTTTACTGCTAGGAAGTGACCGATGGTGTTATGTTTCGTCATTAAGTTACATTATGTCGTGTATCCACCATCTTTTAGAGGATTTCATCATCTTGCCTAGATCTTATACTTATTTTTATGCTTAATGCTGCATCGGTTGAGTTCGATTTATTAAGTAATACCTATAATTATGATATCTGGCTTGTTTTATAGTTATCAAAGGAGATAGCATCGGGGTTTTAGCCGATCTTACCCGGTTTAGCTATTTTATGTCTTATATGCTTGATTGATATGCTAAATCTGCCCTTTATATCAAGATCTTATCGCATTAAGGTATATTAGGCTTCTTGTTTGATATATCCCGCTTGTTTTAATATCTTGGTATAGAGTGGTATCAGATTATTAGCCGATACATGCTAGATCTATTTGATCGTCTATGCTATAAACGCTTATAATATCTATGTTAGTGTATATTTCTATTTAAGTGATTCATTCTGTCTCGGCATGGCGACCGATTTATCCTAATCACTTAGTTTAAATATACATCGACAAAGAGATTATATGTCGTTAATATCTACAGCTGATCGAGTAGACTTAATTAGTCTTATCTTATTTACTTATGACTGCCGATCGATTCAGATATGACATCGGCTCAAAGATAAATAATATGTCATCGGCAACTAGCCGACCGGCTATCATTTATGGATTTAACCGCGGTTTTCTTGTCTTTGTTTCTTGTTGATTGCAGGATCAAATTAACTGGCACGCTCACGAACTTAAAAGCAAGATTTTTGACCTGCACTGAAGTTAAGCAGATCTTCCAGGCCAGTGTGTGTTTTTCGCATCAACAGCTGCCCAGGTTCAATGCTCTCAAGATCTCAAAAACTGCAGAATCTAAAAGGATAAGTTCAGCTGTTGTATCTGATGAAAAATTTTGGGATGATGTAGAGTTATCCATTAATGTTTTCCGTCCACTGGTTAAGCTTCTTCGCCTTGTTGATGGTGATAAAAGGCCAGCTATAGGATTTATTTATGGTGGTCTGATGGATGCAAGGATTGAGCTAGCTCAGTTGCTTCGAAATGAGCTTGAGCTTTGCCTTCCTGTTCTTAGTGCCATTGATTTTTACATGGATGGCAAGCTGGATAGTGAACTTCACCTAATGGCATATTATCTCAATCCTTACTACTTTTATAGGAACAGAAATGACATCATTAGTTCAGAAAAAATATCTGGCAGTGTTCACAAGTTTATTCAGCGTTTTTATCCGGATGATCAAATTCAAGACAAGATCACAGGAGCTGAAATGTTGGCATACTCTGAAGCTTCTGGAACTTTTGGAAATCCAGGAGCTAAGAGGCAGAGAGAGAAAAACAATGATTCATTTAATCCTGGTAACTTTAAATGTTTTTATGCTTAATGTCTGCAAGTACATTCATTATCTAGTAACCATCTACTATCTGATACTTTGTTTTGTTTCAAGCTCACTGGTGGAATGTATGGGGATCAAAAGCACCATATTTGCAAGGGGTTGCTACAAAAATTCTAAACTTGACATGCAGCTCTTCAGGTTGTGAAAGAAATTGGAGTGCATTTGAATGGGTAACATTTTCCACTCATTTTATTAATCTTCATGTATTATATTTCAGCTCCTTCCCCTTTTAAATGAATTAGACTAGTGACCTCCTTCCATGTCTTTCTTTAGACTCAGACAAAGAAAAGGAACAAGCTAACTGTTCAGAGGCTAAATGACATTGTTTTTGTACAATTCAACTCAAGAATGACGAAGAAGGATGGTTCAGCGCAGAAAAAAGACGCTACAATGGAAGCATGCGAAGACAATGACACTTGTAATGTTCAAGGTTGGCTTCAAGATGAATCCGAAGGCTCACAAAATGTGGCAACAACTCAAACTTGGGGTTATACAACTGAAACACCAGGTCCTGTCACAAAGAGATCACATGGAGCCAGGGAACCAGCAAAACCTGCAGAACCAGGGAACCAGCAAAACGTGCAGAAGGGTCACATGGAGCGATGTCAAATCGTGCTTCCACTTCCAGGACAGCAGCTCCAATTCTTGATGAAAGTGACAAGGAATTGACTCCCTCTGAACATGAGTTCCTTGCTTCCAATGATGATCATGAGACTGAAGTTTCAGATAATGATGTTGCACTTGATGATGATTCTTCGGAGTAACTCTTATCTTATTTGGGACCTTGTTTTAGTGTCACTTATACAGTGTTACATGCTTTCAGCATTTCCTTTATGCAGGGGCGGAACTAGTATATATTAGGGGGTGCCCAGGAACCCGGTCAAGAAATTTTTTTTTAGCTATATCTTATCTATTTTCACCATGTATGCACCCCCCTCAGTACAAATTTAGACACCCGTATCAGCTTAAACTCGATCTAAAGTAGAGTAAATTAAACAAGTGGCACCACCCTCTGTTTCGCTCTAGCTCCGCCCTTGCCTTTATGCATTACAAACCAAACCTTTCACTATGTGATGCACAATTATGAGTGTTCAGACATATATTTTACTATATGTCGAGTTAATGTTATGTTATCCTATTTTTATTTAAGAATAGTAGGTATATATGTAGTTATATGCATTTATCTATCAAAAATAATAAGCTATTATGAGTTATGTACATATATTTGTCCAAAACGTTAAATTTCCATCAAATTCCAATTATTCGCTCGTACTCCGATTAATGGTTTAGTGCAGCCCTCTCCGTCCGACATCCGTATTCCATCATCCACGACACTGGTACTCCTATATAGGAGTAGAGACTAAAGGTGCCCCCCCCGGGGGTTCCTAGGGGGCGCGTACGCTCCGGCTGCTTAACTCGCGCAGCCGCGCGCGCCCCCTACGGCATACGGCCCTCACGCGACTGGGTCTACCCTAATTAGCGCACGTGCCGCTAATTACGATAATTAGTATTAATTATCGTTATTATCATTATTTCTTAGAAAAGTAACCGAAATAATTCAGTTAATTCTTTTTTTGAAAAGTAGCTGAAAGTTTCAAATTCGTAGTCAAAAGATTTTGAAAGTTGAGTTGAAAGTTTTCGAATTTGAAGTTTAAAGTTTTCAAATTTGAGTTGAAAGTTTTCGAATTTGAAGTTGAAAGTTTTCGAATTTGAAGTTGAAAGTTTTCGAATTTGAGTTGAAAGTTTTCGAATTTTGAAATGAAAATTTTAAAATTTTGAGTTGAAAACTTTCAAATTTGAATCGAAGTTTTCAAATATTGAGTGAAACCTTTTCAAATTCTAAGTTAAAAGTTTTTGAAACTGAGTTGAAAACTTTCAAATTTTAATCGAAGGTTTTCAAGTACTGAGTGGAAACTTTTCAAATTCTGAGTTGAAAGTTTCAAATACTGAGTGAAAAGTTTTCATAATTTGAGTTAAAAGTTTTTAAAATTTTCGATTTTAAAATTAAACCTTCTGTTAAAAAGGTTCACTTAAACGTTCTAATCAATCGTGGTAAAAAAAATACACATGAACACTGTATATATGTACACGCCTACACGGTGCCTAATTACAATTAGGAAAGAAATAATGAAAATACTAATTGAGTGTGTTACTCAAGATGCATATATATACATGGTTGTTTCATCGTTGAAGACTTACAAGGCCCCAGCAGGCCCCGCGACATAGCGATCTCGCGCGTGCGCGCGAATCAGCGATCCCCCCCCCCCCCCCCCCCCCCCCAAGGCTCTGTCCAAAGGTAGTAGGAGTACTGCAGCGAGAGGGAGGACAAGTAGACTTTAGCTGGGCTGAAAAGAAAAGAAAGGGAGGGCAAAAAAATAGACTTCCTGGGAAAGAAGGACACAGAGCAGGCAAAGAGGAAGAATGGGCCGAAGGTCTAAAAGAGAACTTTTCCTATTTCAGCCCGAAAAGGAAAAGGGGATTTTAATTACTTTTCCACTTAATCACTGAAATGTTATTTAAATTGTTAAAAATACTTCCAAAGCTCAAATAATTCCAAGAAAAATCTTGCAACTACTTGGACACTCCGAGTATTTAACAAAATTAAGATCAGATCATTTAATGACTAATTTAATATTTAAATAATTACAGAAATGTTTTTTGTATTATTAAAATTAGTAGTTGAGCTCTGAAAAATCCGAGAAAATTCCAGAGAGTATAATTAATCATGGAGGATTTAATAAAAATTAAATCCAGCCATGCTTTATATTTAGGAAATTTTATTTCCCACATTTAACTTCACTTGTAAATTAATGAATATTTAATATAAATTCTAATAATAATTTGTTAAATAATTTATAAATCCTAAAACAAAAATCAGGATGTGACAAGGAGCCACATACATCTCTCTCCTTGCGCCTGCCCAAGCGTGATTCTGTGCCTCAGGACATTCCCTCCACATCCACTCAGCCTCCACCTACTCGTGAGCGTCCCTCTCCTGTGGCTCGTCGTGAGCTGTCTTCCTTATTCCGCATTTTGCGGAGTCTCTTTGGCCTTTGCTCCGTGGAAGCCAAGCCTCGCCGTCGACTCCGTGGTTGCCGGAGGTCGTCTTCGCCTTCTTCGGCATCGCAGCACCAAGGTGAAGCCCGTCCGCTGGTTTTCCTCCGCCAAAGATCGCCGGAACGCCACTGTCATCGTCTACCAGTACCTCGCCGCCCTTCGGAGCTCGTCGCTGGCTGTCTCTCGTCATTGTTCATCGTCGTGTCGCCCCTCAGTGAGCTCCCCTCGTCGTGCTCTTTCTTCCGGTGCCCTCGGTTTGCGCCGCCGTGCCCTAGATCGCCGGTGACCAAAGGAGTCCGAACCGCCGCCGGTGATGATGTCATGCTGATGTCAGTGCCGGTTTTCCTTCTCTAAAATAAATCATAAATCCTTTTCAGTATAAGGCTAAAATCAGATTAATCTTGTAAAATTCATAACTAATTCATGGGAAGTCGGAATTAAGTGGTTCAAGTCTCTAAATTCATCTAAAATCATGATCTACATGTTTGTTTACTTTTTATGTACTGTTTGTTTGGTTCTTATTAGTCTGTTTCTTTGTTTTGCGTGTTAGCTTCGTTTTTCGTCGTTCCGGAGGTTTGTTTGTGCGTTGGAAGTGTCCAGAAGATTAATTGAAAACCGGTTATTGTAAGGCAAGTCATACAGATCCTAAACACAATCCCTTTGAGCATGTTGAACCCATTTAAAGCTATTGTTTTATTTCAATTTATGCATTATTTTTGAATGTCATAAAGTGGTGAGCCTTTCCCGTTTGATTATGGCCGAAGAAGACTTTATTTTCCTATGGGTTATAATTTGATTAGCTTGAACCTTATATATTGGTTTGGTTTAGCTAGATGCTTAGCCATGCTTAGAAACAATAGCTCATTAATGGGATAAATCATGCTGATCTAACACTTATGGTTATATTGAATGGTGGCTCACGATGGTCAATCGTGTTATGAATTGATGAATAAAACTTGATAATGGTAGGTTGTGAGCACATGGTTTTGATGGTCGTGCTCATAACAATTAAGGACCGGTTCGCGAGCTACTGTTGTGTGACATTAACCGTACGAACCACAAGCCAGCATGGGCAAGGGCTAAACACTTTGTGTAGCAAGGCTCATTGTGGGGCACCAGACTGTGAAGCCGCGAGAAGCCCGTAGGGGTCGCTGGGGAGTCTATACCTCTGACTTTTGAGGGGGTGACTATGGTCTAGGAAAGGTGGGCCGCTTTGAGTTGAGTTATGTGAGGGGTCTTATCACAACTACACAAATGGTGACATGTTCAGCATGGGCACATGGTGATATGGTGACATATTGAGGAGTTGTGTCATGTGGGTAAATTTGTACACCTCTAGCAAGAGTAAAACTATTCGAATAGCCATGCCCGCGGACATGGGCGGGTTGAGCAATGTTTTTCGTGATTAGTCCCACACTACTCATTAATGACAATAATGTGATAATATATCTGGCTCCTTGTTTGGAATGGCTAATTCCTGGTTTGGAGGTTTGATCTGTACGACCGAGATTGGTTGTTCAAGTTTGGTTTGGCCTGAGCAGCATTGGGGTGTTGTTTAGTGTTGATTAATATTGATGTTTAATTACCCTACTGTTTTACTACCCTTAAATGTTTGCTAAATGTTGCTTTTGCAAAGGAGACTATATTATGCCATCCTTTGGTATCCTTGTGCACTTGCATATTTGTTGTATGGCTTGCGGAGTATTCCATGTACTCACCTTGCAATAATCAATCAAACCTCAGTTGAAGAAAAAGGATCCAGAAGGAGAAAACGTTTGTCTTATACCCCAATTGAGCTGCCTGTGGGAGTGGAGCCGGAGCTTCGCTAGACCGTTAATCCACTATTGTTTTCTTTTCTTTTGTAAGTATGTAATGTTATTATTATGATGGATTTGTATATTAATTTGTCAGTTTGTGCACCTCGTCTGATTTCTGGACGAGGATTTTATGCACAAATAAGTTCGGAAATTACTTATGAATTTCTATGCGTGACAACCTTATTGTTTAATTATGGATGTGTGGGATGTAATGGATATTATTATGCTTTATGATTAATGTGATGCAATGTCTCATTTCCTTTATATTGAGCATGTGATGAGTAAAATGTGATATATTTCTTGTCTTAGTGAGCTTCAATGTGGATGCAAAGATTTAGGGGGAGCTCTGATACCAACTGATGAGGGGGTTAGGTCCCGATCTTCCGATAGGTATTGATAAACAGTCGATTTGGGCAGAGTCGCGACACAACTCAATCTGGCATCTGAACAAACGCGCTACTAAGCCCCGCAATCGCAGCACCACGTCTCCTCTAGTTATCAACCGTGCCGAAACCCGGTTGACCTCGCCGAGAAGGCTAATCCCTGTATGCGAATCGAAGAACATAAGCAAGAACAAGAAAGATTGCAACACAATTGCATATGAATGACTAAGCACTCGAATTTAGGGTTCCACAAACCGATCTAGCGGCGAAACTGTTATTAACAGAATAATCTAAGCAAAACGCAACTCTAAATGATGACGGCAACTGAATAAATGTGATTAGGGACGTCCTAGGGTTGCCCTAGGGCGCACACCCCCTTGGGCTAAGCCCACGACACAAATACAAGGCCCAAAACCCAAATCAGATTCGGACTGGATGAGATACATGGCTTGTTTTGCAGATTCCCGGCAGCTCGGAAGGATTTTTGACGTGGAACCAAAATCATTTGAAAGTAGACTCCATAAGCTTTCCAACAAGTACTCATGGACCCCGAAATTCCTTCTAGATCAGTGGCTAGGTCCGTTTGAAGTTGTTACTGTCAGGAGGCCCGAATCCGAATCCAAAACATGTACAACTTGATCTCTTGTCTTCTATGGGCCAAAAGTGACGTGGTGAGGTAGAAGTACACTTGGATAAGGTTTTGGTTTGGTCCCCAATCAACTTCTTTAATCATCTATGCATTAGTTACGCTCGGTTTCTTTTCCTTCGCCCAAGCAAGTACCTCTACAAACGAAAACACACAAAACTCATTGTGTAGCAATGTTTGTTCAAATATATAACAAGTAAATCTAATATAGAACATATGAACCTTTGGTTGATTAAATACATAAAGTAGCCATGGTTATATCCGAGCTAGTTGTGTCCTCATCATCCTCCCCTTCTTTATTGGAAACCGTACTCGGTTTCACCATGTCATGGAGCGTATTGAACTTATCTTTATCTTTCACAACATCCGATGAGGAACATTTCTTGATGGCCACATGGTTGGATCCTGAAATCTTGGCAGTCGAAAAACCACAGCACTCTCCTTCTTGCAAACCAACCTGTAACTCATTTAAACAACTAGAGGAACTAGATAGAGAATTACCTATACGCATGCGGTTCTCTAGACAACACATTTCATCATGAAAAGGAGGTATAGTCAAATTCGGACAAATATATACTCGATGCACATTATATTCTCCTTTACTATCATAATTGCCAATAATATGAAAAATCACATCAGAAAGGCATGGCAATTCAAATCTAGCAAATAATTTCTTCTCTAAACAGTTGAGTGGACAAAGATCATCAAATTGAATATAACCCCAAGTATTTAAAGAAGATAGCAATTTAAGCTTCTCGTTCTCGCTAGCAATGTGAATAAAATGTTTAAACTCAACAGATGGTGGCTCTACTATAGAACTAACATGTTCATTCACTAGTTGTGGCATGGATATAAGTGAAGGATCGCATAACTCTTCTTTATCACAAGAAACATCGAGCAAATTGTTTTGTGACAAAGGTATTTCAACAATTGTTTCCACTATGGGTTGCTCTAATGTAGCATAAGTAGTAGACATAGTTGGCACATCATAACTATGCATACCTTGAGCAGTTGTAGCCCCATTATCTTTACCTTTTTTCTCATCTTTAGAAATTGTAGGCGCTTGGTCAATTAAACATTCCTCAAGCATGCATGGAGCTATGGATATTGTTTTTTCCTCTTCGTCTTTCTTCTCTTTATTATTACCTTGGTTGTTCTCAGATGCCTGCAAAATATTAGTATCCAAAGCAATAGGCACTACAATACGTTCGTTTTGTAATAACTCAGACTTAGTTGAAGGCATCGTGATATTAGTATCATTCCAGATATCTCTGAAAGTCTCATTGATTCTATTCTTCAACCTTTCAAGATCATCTTTGAAAAGTTCAGAAACAGTCATTGGTACCAATTTTATTTTCGACCATTATGCCTAAATGTTTATGTATTGGCAATATCATTATGCAAAACATTATTATCATATATCCATGGTTGACCAAACAACAAACAACATGCTTGCATAGGCACAAGATCAAAATTTGCAATATCATGGTAACGTCCAATCGAAAATTTTATTCTCACAATTCTATTTACCTTGAACTTACCACACGAGTTGAACCATTTGATGTAATATGGATGAGGATGCGGTTGTGTAGGCAACTCAAGTTTCTCAACCAAATCTAAACTCACAAAGTTATTGCAACTCTCACTATCGATTATAACACGACATGCTCTATCTTTAACCACAAACATTGTTTCAAATAATTCGTGGTACTGCCTTTGCTCCGCTTTCTCCATTTGAGAACTTAGCACTTGTTGCACCAAAGTACTTTCATCACGTGCATCTGTGGAAGGTGATGTAGCAGCTATGGTTTGTCTCCCATCCAACTTTATCTCATGTTCGTAAGAGATGTAACCTGCCATTGTCAGTAGAAAAGAGGGAACAACAGAACAATATTGTTCCTATTAACTACAGAACATAGATTGTAGTGGAGGCTAGCAAATGGAGGCGTCTTACCAAGCTCTTACAAGTGTCTTACCAGTAATGCTAAGGACGGTACAACTGGTGGCTGGTTCGTGACACCTTGAAGGACATGATGTGGCGATTGCAAGGATCAAAGCGGTGCTGACCATAAGTATATATGTGGAGCTTGGGAGGCACAATATATAGTAGCAAAGGGACACAATTGTGCAAATCAGAAAATGCAAAGTTGAATAATAGTTCAAAGTACTAGTCAATGTGCTGGCCTAGCCTAGACTCAACTCTAGCTCAAGCAAGCACCCGACAACACTAAGGATTAGATATGAATCAATGCATAACTCTGCACTCTAAAAACATACTTAAAAGGATGATTGATTTTTTTTCTTTCTTGGTACGGTTTTTTTTAAGCACCTTTCTGCCTTTTTTTTCTTTTTTTAGGTGCGACTTTTTCTTTGCACCTTTCTGCCTTTTCTTTCTTTTTTTACCAATTTTTTTCAACAAGATCTCATCGCTGACCTTGAACAGGGACTCAACTGTAAATATAAATATTATAGGGACTCAAACACAAAGTGCAAAATTAAAATTGGATCACCTAAAAATGGATTGCTCATATCATGTAGGTTTCGTTTTTATAAAATTATCTCAAATCCGATAAAAGGAAATTTTTTTCTAACCGAGAGGATGCTGCTCGGCTTTTTTTTTATTACACTGTACCGTGAGCTATTTTGTTTTTTACATGGTCACGGGCATAGAAAGGCATGCAATACACAGCAGCACAGAGAACCTAACAATCGAGCAACTCCAAAACCGCTCGATTAAAACTTCTCCAAACCACAAAATTGGAAACCCGACGACGAGACGATTCAATTTTCAAGGTCCCGGCAACAACCGACGAGATGAAAAACTGGACCCAAACCTGACTCACACCCTAGACCTAAGTGATGAACAGATGCAATACTCAAAACTTAAAATTAAATCTAAAACTAAACCAGCACTCGACGCGACGATGCAATCAAGAATTCAACAAAGCATAATCTAATAGAACAATACAACGGCTCAAATTGTCTAGGTAAAGAATAAATATTTTTGTGTGGCAATTTTCTGGTTAAGGGAAGATAAATTACCAAACGGGCAACCGCGCTCTGATACCAACTGATGACGGGGTTAGGTCCCGATCTTCCGATAGGTATTGATAAACAGTCGATTTGGGCGGAGTCGCGACACAACTCAATCCGGCTTCTGAACGAACACGCTACTAAGCCCCGCAATCGCAGCACCACGTCACCTCTAGTTATCAACCATGCCGAAACCCGGTTGACCTCGCCGATAAGGCTAATCCCTGCATGCAAATCGAAGAACACAAGCAAGAACAAGATAGATTGCAACACAATTGCATATGAATGATTAAGCACTCGAATTAGGGGTTCCACAAACCGATCTAGTGGCGAAACTGTTCTTAATAGAATAATCTAAGCAAAACCCAACTCTAAACGATGACGGCTACTGAATAAATGTGATTAGGGACGTCCTAGGG
Organism: Oryza meridionalis; assembly: GCA_000338895.3. Lineage (NCBI taxonomy): Eukaryota > Viridiplantae > Streptophyta > Magnoliopsida > Poales > Poaceae > Oryza > Oryza meridionalis. Next base: position 15,068,159 of record CM002526.2, read on the forward strand.
TTGCCCTAGGGCGCACACCCCCTTGGGCTAAGCCCACGACACAATTATAAGGCCAAAACCCAAATCAGATTCGGACTAGATGAGATACATGGCTTATTTTGCAGATTCCCGGCAGCTCGGTAGGAATTTTGATGTGGAACCAAAACCATCTGAATGTAGACTCCATAAGCTTTCTAGCAAGTACTCATGGGCCCTGAAATTCCTTCTAGATCGGCGGCTAGGTCCATTTGAAGTTGATGCTGTCGGGAGGCCCGAATCCGAATCCAAAACATGTACAACTTGATCTCTTGTCTTCTATGGGCCATAAGTGGCGTGGTGAGGTAGAAGTAGACTTGGAGAAGGTCTTGGTTTGGTACCCAATCAACTTCTTTAATCATCCATGCATTAGTTACGCTCAGTCTCTTTTCCTTCGCCCAAGCAAGTACCTCTGCAAACAAAAACACACAAAACTCATTATGTAGCAACGTTTGTTCAAATATATAACAAGTAAATCTAATATAGAACATATGAACCTTTGGTTGATTAATACATAAAGTAGCCATGGTTATATCTGAGCTAGGTGTGTCCTCATCAAGCTCTCCACTTGCTTTAATGCACACTTCTAGGGGGAGCTTTCACTAAATCTTTGCACCAAAATCATCTATTATATTCATTCTCTCTTGTGATCTAATCATATTGTCATCAATCACGAAAAAGGGGGAGATAGAAAGTGCATCTAGGCCCCTAATGATTTTGATGATTGATTATAATGCGATTAGAGATGACTAACTTTTTTATTCAAGCAAATGTGAAGGTTGTTATGTCCTCGACGTGTTGTAATGTGAAGCATACCCCGTTGAATGCGACGTCACGATGTAATACGGCAATGATCAAATGATATATTGTATCTTTTACCTTGCATTGAGTCATAGAAAAGCCGTACTATTATGGGGGATGATGCATAGACATATAAGGAGTGATGCGTGTGCTCAAATCTAATTTTCTTGGAAGCATTTCTCTCTTGGGTGAGTTTTGGAAATTTTCGGAAGTTCTGAAAATATACATAACAGGTTTTAAGCTTCTGGAAATTTTCCGAAGTTCCGAAAATATCTACGAGCCAAACATGCCTCTGGAAATTTTTAGAAGTTTCAATAATCTCCAGAAGGTGTTTTGCGGTTCTGGATATTTTCGGAAATATCCGAAAAGGATTTTCGGAGGTTCCGAAAATGGGCATTTACTTCGAGTTTCTCTTATCTGGAATTTTCGGCTGTTCGAAAAATCTCTTTTATTGCGCTCTAACAGGCAGAATTGGAGCTGTGGGTATAAATACCCCCCTCCCCTCACTTGTGAGGGCTGCTGGTCCCATTGCAAACTTGTGTGCCCTTGGCTTGCTTCTCTCTCTAGTCATTTGAGCCTTGCTTTCTCGATTCCTCTCTCCACCCGGGTTTGATTCGGATTTAGTGTGTGTGTGAGAGTGTGGATTCGAGTTTGTGTGGGTGCTTCTTGTGGTCTTCGTGAAGATTTGTGAGCACTTGCATCATCTCTGGGAGTTCCTTGCATCATCTTTTACTCTTGGAGGTTGAGGACTCTTTAGATAGCTAGGTGTTGCTTTCCGAGCCACCAATCTACGTGTGGTTGGTTGGAGAAGTTTGTGAAGGCTAGATCTCGCCTCCACAAGGAAAGAGATACCTCTTAGTGGAAGGAGGAGTGCTTAGGGCAACCTCTTGAGGAAAGGGTTAGCTAAGACCCGGCTAGCTCTTAGTGAGCTCCTCAACGGAGAGTAGAATCCTCTCAAGGATTTGAACTCTGAGAACAACTTTGTGAGCTTCATCTTGGAGATATTTCTTCATCCCTTTCCTCTAGCTTTGCTTGCTTGTGCCACTATTGGTCTAGTTGCTGTTTGTGCCTTGTTTATTCTGTTGTAGACTTCTAGATCTAGAGTTATCCTCTTTTGTTCGAATGCTCTGAGTATTTTAGGAAGTTCCAAAAATTTCTGCTTAGTTCCGAAAATTCCTGCTTCCGCTTTACCTAAGTTCTTAAATTAGCCTATTCACCCCCCTCTAGGCCTAATTGACCCTTTCAAGATTGACGGGAGGAGGAAGTTGATCTATGACTTCGATTTTTGCGCAATCAACTTCGATACCTCTCTCAGAGACTCGATGGTCAAGAACAATCCCTACGCGGACCATAAAGTGACACTTTTCCCAGTTAAGCACCAAATCCTTTTCTTGGCATCGCAGCAAGACCATGTCCAAGTTTTGGAGGCAGTGATCGAAGGTCTTTCCATAGACCGAGAAGTCATCCAAGAAGACTTCCATGATTTCTTCGATCATGTCCGGAAAAATGGGCATCATACACTCCGAAAAGAGGTGGGAGCATTGCACGGCCCAAAAGACATTCTTCGATAGGCATAAGTTCCATATGAGCATGTGAACGTGGTCTTGCTATGGTCTTCGGGATGGATGGAGATTTGATGATACCCGGAATACCCATAAAAAACAGAAGGAGTGATTTGCCCTCCGTTCCAACATCTCATCAATGAAGGGTAGCGGAAAATGGTCCTTCTTTGTGGCCTTGTTAAGTTTCTGATAATCAATGCATATCCTCCATCCCGTGACGATACGTTGAGGGATTAGCTCATTGTTGGCATTTGCAATGACCGTCATTCCTCCTTTCTTAGGTACTACTTGTACTGGACTAACCCAGTCATTGTATGGCACGTGACAACTTCTCTCATCGCATTATTTAAGCCGTTGTTGAGGCTCCTGTGAGGGTGAACTCTCGGGCTCGATAGGGATGCGGTGTGTGCGAAGAGCGGGATTAATCCCCTTGAGATCTTGAAGGGAATAGCCAAGAACAGAGCGATGTTTTTCCAACACGGCTAGAAGACAATTGGTTTCGTCCTCAGAAAGCTGGTCACTAATGACAATGGGAGCTTCCTTATCACCATGTAGAAAAGCATTGCGTAGTCCCTAGGGAAGAGGTTTCTGTTCAAGCGGAGGTCGTGGCGGTGGTTCTAGAACAAAAAGATCAGGAGTTTCGCCAGAGTCATATTCTTCCTCAATGAACTCGGGGACATCATCGTTGAGAAGTGATTCTGGGGACTCTGATGGTAGAACCACCGTTACTTCCTTGGCATACTCTTCTTCAGGCAGGGAGTCAGTCAAAACGAACCTTGACTGCTCGAATGGCAGAGAGAGTTTGTTCCCACCTAAAGAGAAATCGAGGCTGCCAAATCGGGGGTGTTGATGAGAAGTTTCTCAATCGAGTACCCGATTAGCACATCAAAATCCTGGACTTCAAAAACATTAAAGTCTAAGATTGCCTCTTTGCCGTCATAAATGACGGATAAGTCTTAGACAACCCCAAATTCTTCAATAATGCTCCCATTGGGATGCTTGACGAATTTGTCGGTTGGTGCAATTGCCTTATCGCTCAGATATGCAAAAACGAATGATTCAGAGACAATATTGGCACCAACCATAGGGCTATAGAGAATTCTGACATTGCTCCCTTCCATGTGACAGGGAAAGGGAGGAGTGATATTAATCCGAATTACTTCAGAAGAAAGCTCCGCCTCCTTTAACCAACCGTCGCTCATGATGGAAGTCAGCTCCCGGACAATTTCCTTTAGAAAGTGATATTCTATTGGATCGGGAGGTGGCAAGGGAGCAGGTGGTTTTCTCTTACTAAAATAGTTCAGGGTGTTTCCATAATCTTCATCAAGATCATCCCTGAACAAGAGAGCATAGCCCGGAGTTCGAATCTCTTTGGTCTCAACAGGCGATGGCTCGGGAGGAAGCTCTTCGGTCGAATAAGGAAAAGTAGATGCTTTTGGTTCGGGTTTGGTTACCGAAAGTTCCTCGGCTCTAGACACAGATGCCTATGGAGGAGGTTAAATAAATTGCTCCATGAAGGAGGTATTTTCTAGAATTCAATCTAGAATTGCTTTCCCTTCAAGTGGAGTTTTGTGCATGAATGATCCTCTGGCAGTGATGTCTAGATAGAATGCAGTCTCCTTGTCTAAACCCGAATGAAAATGTTGCACGAGCACATGATCGGGTATAGACAGGGTTGGGCCAAATTGCACTAGATTAGTGAACATGGACCAAGCTGCACCGATTGATTCTTTTTCCATCTGCTGGAAGCTTGGAATTTCTATCCATAGAGTAGTGATACGGGTTACTGGAAAGAAGGCAAGACAGAACCTGTCTCGAAGTTTTTCCCAGTCACCGTTCACACATCCGACGGTAGATGTATACCATTGTTTCGCTTTCTCTTGAAGAGAGAACGGAAACAATTTCCACCGAACAGTATTTTGCTTCATGCCTCGAATCTTAAGGCATGAACAGAGCTGTTCGAATTCCTGCAGATGATGGTAAGGATTTTCCCGGTCAAGGCCAGAGAAAAGCCTTTCCTTAACCATGATTATTAATTCGGGACGAATCTCATAGCCAGATGTATAAATGGGCTTCGATGAAGGAGGTGGCTCATAAGATTTGCCCCGTGGAGCAGATAATTGGAAAATTGATGATGGCTCCATCGATCGAGAAGGTTTTACAGGAGTTCTTCTCTTGGGTAGCAGGGGTAAAGGTAGAAGAAAGAAAAACAAAAAGGATACGATGATGAACAAGGTTCGGAGATAGACAGCAACTATTCCCCAGCAACAGTGCCAGAAATGCTTGTTGGTATTTCTTACGATCACAGATAAATCCGCAAGCGCACGGAATATACCAATGTAGCACTTCACCCGAGAGTATTCTCAGGTATCGATTTTCATAGGGAACGTGTGTGCCAACTCTAAATCAGGTTCATCCAAGGACATGAAGCTACAGATAGGTAAGGGATAGAGAGGATTAACCGGTGCGAAACAGTGTCTACGGAAAGCTTAACTTTAATCCTAACGTGATACTTCAGGCACTAGCCAGCTCGCTGCTCCAAGATATTGCTCTACTACGCACCCGGACAGGGAGGACTTTAGTGATAGTGAGGGCTGTCAACACCTCTACACCCACCTCACACCTACTGTGGGATGTGGAGCAAACACCGGAAATTAACTACCTAGACACCGCGTCTAAGCAGATTAACTACTTACTTTAATGTTAGCTACACACTAAAGCAATCAGTATATTTTGATTGATTATAGTGATCAATGATCTTGCACGCTAATTAGGAACTGACCAACAAATAATTCTCACCAAGCAAAACTAAATTACTCAAAAGATAATTCTATTATAATCAGAGTAATTAACAGAGCAGAACGAAACAGGGAGAGGATTACCGACAACTCCGGAACTCCTCTGACTTCTTCTACTCTACTCTCTCCCTAATCTAGTACACAATAAAGTACAATAGAGCCTCTTATAATTTAGCTCAAGCTTGGAGTGTGTGAGTAAAGTGAAGAGGTGAAGTCCTTATATAGGGCAGGTATGACGGTTAGAAAAACACGAAATGTCCTTTTTGCCCTTCAACCGCCATCAGGAGGAGATCTGGACCATCCACGCCAAAACCTGGATCGAATGGCCGTGCTGCTGGTTCGGCCGAACCGAGGCCTGTCCCAACAGGCCCACTTTTTGCCATGTTGCTCCTCCCAACATTGAGATCTACCGATAGAATTAGATAATATTGTCGGTTTAGAGTATACAGTATATCCACCATCTCAAAAAGGCTTCCATTGGCTTGATTGATTAGATTTCATGTTTCTCTCCATGCTTAATGCTGCATCAATTATGTTTGATCTGTTAAGTAGTATCTAGAACCATAATTTCTAGTTTGCCTCATGATTGCTAATAGTGATAGTATTGGAGTTTCAGCCGATCTTACCTGGTTTAGCAATCTTGTCCTTCATTTATTTAATTGATATGCTAAACCAACCCTTTATGTTAAGATCTCACTTGGGTGAAATATATTAAACTTGATATCAATCTATTTAGGTCATCCTAATAATAGATTGATGCTTGTTTAATATATTTATTCTATAATAATATCTTAGTATAAAGAAGTATTGGAGTAATAGCCAATACACGCTAGATTTACCTATCGGCTATGGCATGAACTTATATAATCTTTGCTTTGAGGTATTTTTAAACATAAGTGATTTATACTGTCTTGGCGGTTGACCGATCTATCCCAATCACTTGGTTTAAACATATTTTGAAGTATAGATTATATATTGTTAATATCTACAGCCGATAAAGTGGATTTAGCTATTTACTTACTATATCCTTCATTGCCGATCTGAGTCATATCGCATCGGCTTGATCTCAGATGATACGTCATCAGCAATCCAGCCGATCGGCTATCGTTTATAGATTTAACTTTGGTTTCTTTGTTTCTCGTTGGTTACAGGATCAAACCAACTGGCACACTCTGAACTCGAAAGCAAATTTAGGACCTGCACTAGTGTAAAGCAAATCTCTTAGGCCAGTGTGTGTTTTTTGCATCAACACGGACAACGAGGTGCCGCGAGGAAGCTGGAGGGAAGGCACATTGTTACTGAAATTGCCCTAGACTACGAACCAGTAGCACGGGCTGGTATACAAAGGAAGTTTGTGAATCATTGTAGTTCGGTCGTGAGAGACAACGTGCCCATTAGCACAGTGTACTGGCGTCGAAGAAGGTCACGCGGGGATGAAGAAAGTTTAGATTGAGATGTTGTGGACCACCATGGTCGAGACATTCACGATCCTTGAGGCAGATCGGCCCAGATGCAAAGAATGGACTCTGAAGAAAATGGCCAAACAGTTCCAGAGCTACAGGTCAGATTTGTACAGGAGATACATCGTTAAGGGCCTGACATCTAATTTCAACAAGAATCCGAAGCTAAGGGATCACTGGGATGCGTTTGTTGCATACAAGACATGAGTGCAAGGGCAAGTACAGATATAAAAGAACAAAGCCAATGCCACAAGGAAGTAGTACCATCACCGGCTAGGGTCAGCTAGATATGGTAAGGCAATCCCCAAGTGGGACAAAATGGAAGCCGACTTGATAGAAAAAGGTATCGTGCCAACCACAGCTAACTGGCCTGAACAATCAAAGAATTGGTTCTATGCACATGGTGGATCGCTCAATCCAGGTGATGGCTCTCTCATATTTGGCGATAAGATTCGAGAAGCAGCATGCGGACTTACAGATGTAGTGGAAGCCTCTGCTCAGGGAACATTCTGGCCCGACAAAGAGAAGGACGATCTCACCCTTGCACTACAGATTCCCGAGCATCCAGGACGAACGCGAGGCAAAAGCGTGGTTCCTTGGAAATATGGATTCCAAGAGGACATCCACATGTATAGGAGTCACATGAGGAGCAAGAGAGATACCGAGGCTAAGATCGTAGATCTTGAGTACAGGGTCTCGACCTACGAGGCAAGGATGCAATAGGAGGTGTCAAGACAAGTGGACCAACACCTGGCCAAACAGCGAGATCAGGAAACACAACCGCCCATCATGACGAGCCCCTTAGGCAACCGCAGCAGTTGCGCATCAACGGGGCAAGTAGGATCAGAGAGCATGGAAGCGGTGGCAGCTCACAACACACCCCACTGCCCCGTTAACGAGATCACGCAGTGGACATCCTGCGAGATGCATATTCCATTCAAGAACTTTGTCTCTCAAGGTATGCTCATAGTTTTATAATATATGATTTGTAAACTGCGAAAGTTGTTACATAGGTTGATTAGTAATTAATAACCTCTATTTCTCGTGAAGGTGGTGTCGGGAATGGCCATACCAACGGACTCTTTAGGGACATACCATTGCAGGCCGATTCCACTTGGATACGCGAGGATCGAGATAGAGCTGGTGGAACAAAGCTTCGAGGATCTCGAGCTGGACATCCCCGAAGGAGATGGGGAGACGAAACTTGGAGACACATCCCACGCCATTATACTCAGGTGGAAGAGGTACAACGTGTTTCCTGGGCAAGAAGGGTTGTTTGCTTCTCCATCTCCTCCGCTTGCATTGTCTCCTCCGCCTCCTCCATCTCCTCGGGCTTCTCTGCCTGCACCTGCTGCCAAGTCTGCACCGTCGCATCCGCGGGCAAGACTCATGTGCCTGCACCTGCTACCAAGTCAAGGCTTAAGAAGAAGGCAAAATCTGACGAGCCAAGGCTCCCCACTCTCAAGAAAAGGGCGTACGATTGCACTTCGGAGGAGATCGAAGAATCCATTAGAGCGGAAGTGAAGGCGCACTTCAAGCCTTGTAGTCCGGAAAAGAAGATTCCTATAGACCCGGTGACTAAGCAGTTCTTTATTAAGATGAGCGAACCGGCCAAAGAAATCATAGTTTCTGACTATGATCGAACATTGAAGAAGGCTCTTATCGCGAAGTCTACAAGAATAAAGTGCAGAAAGGAAGTCCCTCAGCTGGGGCAACAGCCAAAACAAGACATTGACCCGTTGCTGCCACCGAACGAAAAAGAGATACGGCAATGGATGAAAGAAATGGGACTGAAGAGGGAGTAGTTTCTTGCGGACGCACCTATATATCGAAAAGGCTGAGGTCAAGTACAAATTTAAACTCAGTAAACCACTAGTCATGCCTGATAAGATGAGAAACCTACCTACACAGATGTACAGGTTCCATCAATGGTACATGGACAGATCAGGGATGGGTAGAGAGACGTTCGGAGTGAAGGTACGAAACTCAGATTACTACCAAGGAGAAGATGTTATGTGGATCCGCCACAAAGAAGTCTTCGACTTATACCACCTGGACACCCTCGACGTCTCTCTTCTCAGCGCTGTTGATGGTCGTTACCGATAAATTTTGACCGTCAATATAACTAAAATAATGGAGAACTAGCTATGCTTACAATGCATGTTTATTTCCAAATAAATATATTTCCACGTGTACTTGGAGAATAATATGTTGCAAGAATTTATCAATAAAATAAAGAGAAAGTGGAGAAAACCTCACTCCTAAGCAAGCAAATAGATAAGATGGGCCCACATGTTAGAAGCAACCGTCGGAAACCAACTTTTAACTGCCACAACCGCCTAAGGGACCCACTTGTCAGCGACCTGCCGAGGCTGGAGACCTGCTAGGCCGGCCTAGGTTCGGCCGAACCCTGGTGGCTTCGGCTCTGGGTGGCCCTCCACGTGGACGTCCAGGATCACTCCTCAATGACAGTTACAAGGGCAGAATTGACATTTCGCGTTTCTATAACCGTCATATCGGCCCTATAAAAGGAGGAGCTCACTTCACTTCACAACACACTCAAGCAAGCAAAATTCCTCTTCATACTTTAGTATTAGTAGTATAGTGCTAAGTGGAATATAATAGAATAGTGTTCGGAAGTCCTCGGAGTCTTCGGAAGAGTTTTCGGTATGGCTCTATGTTGGTATTTCTTAACGACATTACTAGAAATATAATTCTCAGCAATGGCACAGAAATACTTCAGGTATATTATGGTTACAGAGTTTATCCGCAAGCGCACGGATATACCATTGTAACATTTCACCCGAGAGTATTCCAAGGGTATCGTATTTGTTTAATCTCATGGGAAGATTATAATAGAGAGAACCATACTAATAATTTATATATTACTGTATCAACCAAAGTCTAAGCAGGGGTTAATATAATTCATACTCTTACTCATAATTATCTAAGCTAAGTGGAAAGAATATAGAAAGATCATATTCCTATACTTCTAATATACATACATCCTAGTTATATTATTACTTAGCTAATACCCTCTTTCTGATGCCCTCATGGTGCTTCGAGAAGCCACCCCTGATTATCGAGTTCCTTACGACGATCCATCATGACCATACAATCGGGGCTAAATACGGATGAGTACCCTCCCCAGGAAATTAACTTAGGACTATATACACGCGCGGAGGAATGCCCGTACTGAGCTGTCACCATCAGCGGCCCACCTCGCTTCCGCAGCATATAACCCTAAATAATGATATCCAGTAATCTAAACACCACGCTTAAATTACCAAATACTACTCTAATATTATCGTCATGACATAGAGTTATCGTAAATACGATCATCATACCCACACCATTGCATCTCCCAGATAAGCTAGCATCATAATAAATATAACTTGAGTATGTAATAAAGCTGGTATTTATATACTTGGAAAGTAATATAATACCAAAGTAGTATAAAGAAGAATATTCTAAATAAAGTACAAGTCTTACAAGAGAAGGAAAAGCTACTATAGCCATACCTGAATTCTTCCGAAGACTCCGAGGACTGAAGATTCTATTCTATTTCTATTCCACTATACTCTATAAAATATACTAAACTTGAGAGATGAAATGAACTTCTTGCTTAAGGTGTGTGGAGAAAGAGACAAGTGGAGCTCCTTAAATAGGCTGCCAATGACGGTTGTGGCAGTTGGAATGGTCGGAATTGCCCTCCAACTGTCATTGGGGAGTGATCCACGCCGTCCAGAAGAAACCCTACATCCAACGGTGCCAGTGAGGGTTCGACCGAACCATGGGCCAGCCCAATCTGGCCCATTTTCGGCTGGCGGCCTCCTCTTCTGTTTCTCACTTTAGACTTGAAAATTTTGGTCCAATTGGTCGCGTCATTTCTGCGTTCTTGGCCCATTCATTGATAAGTTTGATTCTCGACATCGTCTGATTAAATGATCGCTTGTTTTAATGTCGATTCTCCTCTATTTTGTGTTGATTCTCTGCAAGAGGTTAGTAATCCTAGTGCTAGTGGAATATTTATTATTTTAACTCAAATATGCATTGCAAGCATAACTAGTTCTCCTTTATTTAGGTAGTATTGACAGGTGAAACTGATCGCTAACGACCGTCAACAATTACCGAGGAGAGAAAATTGTGTGGTGTACTGGTGTGGTTGAGATCCTTATCCTCTCACTCTCTCGTTCTCTCTCTCTCCCATTCTATCTGTCTCTCTCGAGTTACTCTCTCTCCCAGCCGCCCTTGCTGCTCAGGTGGATCCGGCACCCTCCACGCCTCCCTCCTCGAGTCCTCGAGTTCGAACACCATTGACCAGATGGGCTCATCGGCCTCCCCACTCCCCTCTCTCCAAGGTTGCATCTGACAGCCGGCGGGAGAGTAGCAGCACACGGCGGCCGGGGGCGTGAAGCAATCGCGCTTCTCTCCCTCCCAGATCTCCGGCCCCTCGGCTCCAGCCGGCGAGGAGGGCCACAAGCGAACCTAAGCGAAGTGGCGAACTGGCGAGGAGCGAACCGACGGCGACCTATTCCCCTCCCGCATGCATCCTGTGATCTCCCTGTTTCTCTCTCATGCGGATCTGTCGCCCGCGCCTAGATCTTGTCCTCTCTCCACCTTCTTCTCGCACGGATCCGCCATTGGCGTCGACAGGAGGGTGGATCCGGAGACCTCTTTCCCTCCCGCATGTATCCTGTCGTATCTCCGCTTCCTACTCGCGCGGATCCGCCGCCAGCATCGATGGGAGGGGAGGACCTGGTAGCCTCCCCTACGTAGACGACGGCGATGGGTGGACGTGGGCTGACCCAGCTTCCGGCGTCTGTGGCAGCGATGGAGTTGTCGAGGACGGCATCATGTGCGACTTCCTGCTCAAGCTGCTCCGGGTGGGGAGTATAGAGGGCGCCGACGTGGCTCTACTAAAGGAGCTGGAGTCTACGGCGGCGCGGCGTTTCAACCAGGCCATGCTGGGCGCCGTGATGAATGATGATACCGTGTGGGACGCTGCTTCACGTGTCGCTGGTGATGCGCCTGGTGCGTGGCTTCCTCAAGGACGCCGCAAGGGTCAAGGGTGGTGAGGTTGGTCGACGCGTACCTCGTCGAGCCGGCACTCGAGGCTGGGCTGCGGCCGGCCAAGTTCGTCGAGGAGAGCTCACCCGCGCCATGTTTGCCAGCGACCGACATCCTTGACTCGCCGTCAATTCAGGTAGCTTCTCTTATGACTTATATAGGGTTATAGTTCTTGAATTGTACCTTTGTTACTTTAGTAAGGGCCTGTTTGGCACAGCTCCAGCTCCAGCTCCACCCCTCCTAGAGCTGGAGCTCAGCCAAACAGTTTCAGCTCCACCAAAACTGGGAGTGGAACTGGGTGGAGCTCTCTCACAAAATGAACTAGAGTTGTAGAGCTGGATTTAGGCAGCTCCACAACTCCACTCCAGACCTAACTTCTGAGCTAAATTTAGGAGTTGGAGTTGTACCAAACAGGCCCTAAATAATATTTTGCTCATATGAGGTTGTTTATCTTTATTTTTATCTATTATAAAATTCAAGATATTTTTACGTATGTTACATTTGTCGAGTCGGTTTGGAATTCCGCACCCGCGCACCCCATCGCGTACACAAGCGAACGAGCGAGGGACATCAGGTTTCTATGGGCTGGCTGGGCCTCCTGCATGCTTGCTGCCCCATGGCCCATTTATTTGGTTGCCTGGGATGATCATGCCCCATTTATTGTCTCCAAATCGAGCAAGAGCAACTGCCTTTGTGGCTTCACCTCTCATGGTGAACAGTTCCATGTAAATGGTAAATTGAAGTGAACTTTAAATACTGATCCCTTTGGATTTTTCAAAAATGAATTTCTTCTAGTCTTGCCTTTTCACTTTTATGAATGTTTTATTCACTACTACGAAAACCATCTTTCGTGGCGGCCATTTTGGGTTTTCGCTGGCGGAATTTGGAGCCGCCACAAAGTAAAGGCCAGTGAAAATCAAGATCTTCACTAGCGGTTATCGACCACTAGCGAAAAAATATTTTCGCTGGCGGTCATCTTAAGCCAGCCGTCAGCAAAAATCCATTTTCGCTGGCGGCTGATTTAAGATGGCCGCCAGCGAAAATGTTTTTTTTTTTGCTAGCGGTTACACTGTACCAGCCGCCAGAGAAAATACTAACCAAATTTTAAAAAAAAAACGATGGTTCGCTCCGTCCGTCTCCGCCTCCATCAACGCTCCATCCACCCAAGCATGAGCATCATAAAAATTTGAATCATTAGCGCGCGGCTGCAATATGGCATCAACCATCCCAATCCATTAACGCATTACAAATTCTCCCCAAATCTCATAATACATTCAACAGAATCATTCACAAATCAGAAAATCACCACAAAGTAACACATCCATTCACAAATCTCAATAAAATACCAAAAAATTTCATCGGCTATTCTTAAAAAAAATCCATCGCCTCCGCCTCGCCACCGCCGCTGCAGAGCCGTGTCACAGCCTCCATCGTGGCCCGTGCGCTAGATCAAAGAGAGGGAGAGAGAGTGGTGGCGGCGGAGAGAGACCTGGGGAGGCGCGCCGCCTCGATCCACGTGCTCCTCCGCTCTGGATCTAGTCCTGTCGCCGGATCCACCACGAGCCGCCTCGGGCGCCGCCGCCGCGAGCCGCACAGGCGCCGCCGCCGCGCGCCGCTCAAGCGCTGCCGCCTCGGCCGCCGCTGCCGCGAGCCGGCCCACGCCCCGCCTCGACCGCCACCACCTCGATCCGTGTGCTGCTACTGCTGGGCTCGCCGCCGCTGCTAGTGGGGAGTGAATGGGGAGGAGAGGGAGAGGTGGGTGGTGGGTGGAGAGAAAAGGAGAGGGGAGGTGGGTGGAGATGACAGAGGAGGTGGGTGGAGACGAGAGAGAAGACATGATGTGGTTTTAAAATATGGCAGGGGTAAAAAACGCCATGAAAAACCTTTTTTTCTCTGGCGGAGGTGTTTAAGTAGCCGCCAGCGAAAATACGATTTTTCCTGGCTGACGCTTAAGAGGTCCGCCTCGAAAAATAGAGTTTTTTTTATAGCGGATCTCTTAGCCTGGCCACCAGGGAAAATAGATTTTTGCTGGCGGTCCGTAGCATCCCATCCCTCATCACATTTTTGCTAGCGGTTTTCGTGTACAGCTGCCAGCGAAAATTATAGGGTGACGCTATGAAAAATCGTTTTTTCTAGTAGTGATTCATGGTTTTTTGGTACTACCCACCAATGAGCTACCGCATCACAGTATTCATTTACCATGTGGTTCAACTCATTTTAGCGTAGTCTCAGGTACTTGCTGTTAAGGCATTAATTAACTATGGTTGACTTCAAGCCATCGTACACATCAATAGATAGACCAAACAAATATACCAAAATAAATTCTTCACGTCCCAACCCATACATGCACTACAGCACAAAAGAATACGCCACATAACTTAATAAAGACTAAATAGCATGCACTGATGCACGAATAATGCTTAAAAAGAATAATTTAACTAGCAAAATGTCCGTGCGTTGTAACTGATCTTAATATATCGTACCACTGGAAAAAAAATAACGTATTTATTCATTGCAACGCACCGGTATTTTTTCAATTATATGATAAAGTGCAAGGTGTGTGCCTCCATGTTGAACTGTGCAGTCGATCCTACAGAATTGATTTCGGTCAAATTAATGACCGAATTTCTTGTTCCCAATAGAGTCACTAAAATATGTTGACGTTTTTTTATAGCCAACACGAAATCACCTAACGATTTACGATTTAATCAGCAGAATCGCTAAAATCAACATATCAAAACCGGCCGACTAAACCGATTTTGAGATTAATTCACTTTTAGAATTACACGACTAATTTACGAGCAAAGTAGCAAAGAAGATAAATATTATATTTACGTGACGACGAATGACTAGTTTCCGAGCAAACTAGCGATCGTTTTTCAGCGCAAAACGATAAATATTAACTAAATTCTAAGTCGTTAATTAGAACTCAGCCATGAAAATAAAATAAAAATAACAGGAAAATAGTAGATTGATAATTGTTCGGAGGATTTTAAAACTAACCTAATACCCTAATATTTATAGGGTCACCTAAAGGCCGTTCCAAAAACGTATGCAGCCGATAAGTCTAACAAATTAAGTCACCGGATATGTTTTTATCTTCTTCCGCAGTATGCGGCTCCCCATCCATGCACGCATCATGGCCCATCGATACCGCATGCAGAAGGCGCCAACGAATCCTCCAGGTCCTCCATGCGCAGACCCCACGTCGGCTCACATACAGCAGCCTCCAAAACACCCAAATACAGCAGCTCCACCATGCATCCACCAGGTTCCATCGTTGCCCCATCACTGCACCCTGGCGCATTCCAACAGCACTGACACAGAGAAATCAATTTGCACTGGATTTTTCATATTTTGGTCCTTTTGAAAAACTTATTTTGTAAATAGACCTCTGAAAAAACTTATCCCAGAATTGGTCCTTTTTGGGGCGCCAGAGTGGCTGGCGCCGTCATGGCTGGCGCCGTCCTCCTGCCACCGTGGCGCACGCGAACCGACGTGGTAAGAGGAGGGCGCCAGCCATGCTGGCGCCGCCCCTAGGGAGGAGGGCGCCAGCATGGCTGGCGCCGCCGTCTCCATTCCTGTTTCTCTGTATGGAGTTGTAACGGTGTCATTTTTATTTTATTTTTTCGGATGTTTTTTCACACTCAGGATCACGATACAACCAACCACAAAAAAAATTTAAACTCAAACTACCACTTAGCTAAGTCTGAAAATAGCTAGCATAACTCCTTTAGTAAAACCCTTTGATCAGCATATTAAAGATAATGCACTCTTCCACTATATGAAATTACTTAATCTAATTCAAAATATAACCACATGAAATGACATATATAAGTTAAACAGTACATAGAGATGCATTTTTTTTATTTTTATTTCATTTTTTGATATTTTTTCACACTTAGGAGAATATAAGAACCAACCGTATAAAAAATAAACTCAAACGGACAAAATATGTGACTTGTAAAATTTTCCAAAACTCTACCGAAACAGACAAAATATGTCATCTATTAAAATAGGCGTAACTTTCTAATACGGACTCGGAATCAGGCAAATAATATATGCACGGACATCTACAGTAAAAGTTACATCCGATTCGCCGGGTTCGGCGATATTAAAACCTCCAAATTCCGCTTGCAAAATTGTGTTTTCGAGGAGAGAAGTTTTTCGGTAGAGCTTTGGAAAATTCCACATGCCACATATTTCGTTCGTTTGAGTTTATTTTTTACATGGTTGGTTCCTGTGAGTTCCTAAGTGTGAAAAAAATATCAAAAAAATAAAATAAAAATAAAAAAGTTGCACATCTCTCTCCTCTGCACTAGTTCGGAGAGAGAGGAGAGGAGAGAAAAATTTCTACAGGTCACATATTACATCCATTTGAGTTCAATTTTTCTATGGTTGGTTCTTGTGTGTCCCTAAGCGTGAAAAAAAATATCAAACAAATAAAACAAAAATAAAAAATTTGGGGGGGGGGGGCGCCAGCCACTCTGGCGCACTCCCCCTAGCCACCTCAGCATCGCCCCACCACGTCGGCAGGGGGACAGCACCAGAGTGGCTGGCGCCGTCCTGTTGGACGACGGCGCCAGCCACTCTGGCGCCCCAAAAAGGACCATTTTTGGGATAAGTTTTTCTAGAGGTCTATTTGCGAAATAAGTTTTTTAAAAGGACCAAAATGTGAAAAATCCAGTCAATTTGCATCCATCCAAGCTCAGCTGATCCATGTCACCGTGCCAGATTGAATGCTACGGCCACCCCATCAGTTTTACATATGATCTTCTCCATGCACCATTAATTCCTACACACACCAATTTAACTGATCTTTCCAGCAAACCACTCAATAACTGCACCAACCATTCTAAATAATCTGGACCGCTCAAATGAAATCAACTATGAGCCAAATTATGGCGTAAACAACTGTCTTTTCAATATGTTAACATAAATTTAGCGTAATAATTAACTAAATTGGTTCATATTTAGGTGTATTAAGACGTCCTCTTCCCTACCTTCTATAACCTTCTTCTGCCACTCGCACCTCCTCCTCAGCAGTAACCACATCTAACTTGTGCTGTAAAAGAATCTTGGTTATCCAAGAAATTTCTTTTTTTTCTAGATAATCTGGTGACATGATTTTATAATGTAAATGCAGTGTGCTTTCAGATTAATAGCATTCCTGAATTCTCACTGTAAACACCAATTCCTCTGAATTTAGCTTTTCTGAGTGGTTTGATTGATTTCAAAATGTTTGTGCACAACTGACGGCCTGCAGTACTATGATCTTGTTGAACGAAAGTGTCCAACTGTTGAAAAGGGCTCAACTGTGGAGGTAATTTTGGTAATTTCTCCCACCTGCACACAATTTTCATTCTTCAAATTACAGTAAATCCTTCAACGGTTCGAGGACAACCTATTCTTGGAGTGAACCTATTTAGTTGGTTTATATTAATACTATTATCTCATATAACAGAGGGCTTGTCTATATTTCACATATATTAAGTCCTGGTTTTTAGTTTAATTTTTACGGCTAGCTGCAATTAGTTTATTGGGCTGCTTCAAAGTGAGTTCATTTGGAGTCCGCCTGCGTATATATACTTGAATATGAATCAGCTCCTTAAAACTGATTAGGACTGAACCTGCTAACTAAAATAGACAACATGGGTGAATTATGGGCAAGAAAAAAATATTTCTCTCTGATTTGCATTTTAGTAGTTGCACAATCAAATGAGTAGACCTGCAATATTCCATTATTGATATACATGGCGCCAGCAATAATTATATTACCACCAAAACATATGTATATGACTATGCTTTGATGGTGGTACTAATTTGTTAAGGGTTGAAGAATTACCTAAATGCAGTATACCCAGATGTATCACGTCCAACAGGAAAATGCTCAATTTTTTAAGAAAAATCTGGGTGCATATGAGTAGCGTCGAGCAAGAGATTGCTTAGTATCCACACTAAATATTGGGTGCATTTATGAGTCTTGTTTGTGTTTTTTTTTAATAGGTTGAGAAGATGTATGTATCCTACTTCGCCATGTAATTCTTATTCTTAGACTCTGTATGTAATTTATGTGTTGTAATTCCTAAGCTATGTAACTGTATACAACTCTCTTTAGGCTTCAACCCTTCCACGTGTGCAAAAAAAATGATCGGAAATAGTGGTGGGAAAAACCGGGCAAAAAAACCGCGACAAAAAAATGCCACCCATTAAGAAAAAAAAATCGGACGGACAAAAAAAGGTGGAGATGGGAAAAAAGGGGCCCACCAAAAAACAGCGTAAAAAACGGCTGCGAAAAAAACGACCGCGTCAAGAAAAAACCGCGTGCGAAAAATAAAAAATGACGACGGACAAAAAGAGATAATTATCGGAACCCATACTTATTTTTTAATTAGGTATATAGATATAGTTATAGATATGAATTTTTTATTTGTTGTTATATGTTTATATATAGTAGAAAAATTACCCATGCGTTGCAGCGGGTGAAGTCTATTTTAATCTTATTATTGTTATATGGTTTTAGTTAAGATGAAATTCACCGTGGGAGTTCGCTTGGATATATATAATTTTAGAAAATCATGAGCTACAGTTAGGAGTCCCATTGTCTTAAATTAACATGCGAGTTTTTTTTAAACAGATTTCTTATATGATTCCTTCTGTGTTACCAAAAGTGAACGATCTTAAAAACCGATTCAAATACGGATATGTATTTCCAAAAGCAAACAAACTTAAAATCAGACTCATACACGAATGACATACCAAAATACCGGTAAAAACATCTTCAATTTTTATAATAGTAGAGATATAGGTGTATCCATGTTTTCAGAAGGGATAATTAGCTATTTGCCACTCTTACAAGTGGCAATTAAAAATTTACAACGGGACCCACGTGTCATAGACACATTAGGGCCCACATGTCTTAGACTGCGAGCGGCAAATCCTTACTTGCCACAACTTAAAAGTGGCAAAAAGTTAAATGCCCCGTTTGGTTGGTAGGATTAATTGGTCCTGGTTGTAGCGATAGATTACTTAAATGCATGTATGAGATGATCTTGTATCGAAGAGATTTTGTTTGGTTGGTTGCGCGAGGTCTTGAGTTCAATCGCCTCTTTTTGAGTGGTGAGATTACCTATATAATTCGACGCATCAAATTTTATAGTGAAAAAATAGGGGGGGAAGCAATTCGCCCCTAAGTAGAAAAATACCATCGGTTAGCATGCACATATATCATATTTTATACCAACTTGGTGAGAAAGAAAAAAAAAAGAAAAGAAAGAGGAAAAAAAAAAAGTAGTGTTGACGAGCAGTTTTCCCCGCCGCAGCTCCACGTCTCCAGCCATTCACCCCGCATCCTCTAGCTTGCAGCTCGCCGCTGGTGGCTCTCCGTCGTTCATAGCCACCGGATTTGCTCGAGCATGAGGGCAACGATGGCATCGGCAAGAAGAGGGAGGCAATGTCACGGTGGCCGGATCTAGTCCTAACTAGGGCTGGACGAAAAGCTCGTAACTCGTTAGCTCGTTTGATTCGTGATCGGCTCGACTCGGCTCGTTGTGTTTTTTTAACCAGCCGAGCTCATGTTTCAGCTCGTTAGAGATAACGAGCCAGCTCGAGCTGGCTCGTGAGCTGCTCGCGAGCCAAACGAGCCGCAACATTTACAGCTCAACTCGCATGCTCAGGCGCAAGAATACAACATAGCAGATTTCGTTGCTAGGTTAATGGCCCAACAAAACCCATTTAGCATCAAACCATCGACCTTATCTCTTTCCCCCTCACCCCAACCTTATCCCCCTTCTCATCTGACGCAAAGTTTCTCTAGTAAACTCGGCGCCTCCACCACGCGGTCGAAGCCCAACGACCACCACCACCGCGCCGGGAGCTCCTGCAGCAAGACCACCGCTCCCGCCCATAGCGACGGCTCCACCCGACCGCACGGGCGCACGGCGGCCAGGACCTCCTTCATGTTGCCATCGGTTGCCGTGCGGCCGTGCTGCTCGGACGAGCACGGCTGGAAAAGCACGACGAGCCGCCGCTCCGGGATGGCAGCCTCCAGGAAGAAGCTCCTCATCAGCGCCATGTCCCACGCTCACATGGAAGGATTCGTCAATCCGTTGTCGATTAATCAGCGGTACCACGACAACAAACGCCTCCCCTCCTCCACCCCGGTGACTTCCCCCTTCTCAGTTTCTTCCCTTTCTCTGGCTCGCGAGCTAAACGAGCTAGCTCGAGCTAGCAAACGAGTCGAGCCGAGCTGGGTGTTTAGCTCGTTAACATAACGAGCCGAGCCGAGCTAGCTCGTTATCCTAACGAGCTATAGCGAGCCGAGCCGGCTCGATATCCAGCCCTAGTTCCAACACTGTTTGCAAACGAGTCAAGCCGAGCTGGGTGTTTAGCTCGTTAACATTCGGCTCGATATCCAGCCCTAGTTCCAACGTTGTTTGACCCAATGACGGAGAGCTTGTCGCGGCCAACTGCTGGAGAAGGGAAGGGCTCTAAGCCAGATCTGGTCGGGGACGAGACCGCGCTGAGTTTCACCTTGAGCAGGTCATCGCCGTGAGGGAGGCATTGGCTACAACAGGAAGGTGAGGCCTAGATCTGCTGAGCTCGCATTTGTCTCCGCCGGCTTGAATCTCGCACCACAACACGGGAAGAGGATGAGAAGAGAAAATCGCAAATGAGGGGTGCGGGCGGCTGTGGCGCGGTGACCCTATTATCGCCCGCACCTGCACGCGCGGGTGCATCTCATTGCATCTGCCTGCCTGGCTGGTGGGAGTCTTTTTTTTTTTTTTTTTGGCATGCATGGAGCCTGGCTGGAAGGTTGGTGCAGGCAACCAAAAAGAGCAAACCCTGATGCGAACAACCAAACACCCCCATAGCGTGCAAGTTTTCCACATCAAAAGGACCCATGTGAGCAGGAGTATCAAGGGAGGAGAAAGAGGGACTTCAGCTGGAGCTGGGCACTTGGGTTGCTACTTCAGCTGAGACAATAGGATTAGTCGATATAGTAAATATTTTTCCTGATGAATCCAACAGAAAACATGGGGTTTTTCTTTAACTACTTGCATATATATACAGCAGCCGCAAAAGGGTTGTTCAGCCCAAACACAAGAGTAACACAAATTTGATGAGTATTTTGAGCTCAAAACAAATCCAATCGGGCAGGCAACACGTTAGTTAGCAGTCAGCATCATCGAGACGAAGGATGCCCCATCAATAGGTTGTACAGCCGAACCGCGGAGCCCAACCGTTGCTCAAAGCCCGAGTCCGGCCGGAGGATAGTCCTCATGTTCTCTTCAAGACTGCATTGCATAATAAAATAAGTAAAATCAGACAAAACCTAAGTTTCACAGGGAAACAAACAGAAGGTGCGGATTGAGACTAACCTCATCATATCGCCTCCTCTGCCTGTAAATTGTGCTGCGGCACTGACATGAAACATTGCAGCGGAATAAATCAGCAGACCGACTTCTTCAGCCCTCAAAAATTCCTGTGAGGCAGCAAATTCAGTGAATTTACTACTCAGCAGCATGCATGTCACAATCTCCAAAGTCCAAATCTTCAAAATAGGAACCCATGCCAAACAGCGTTTCTCAAGCAATAACACTTTCATGACAGATAATCAGCATACACGCGTCGAAACCACTGACATGAGGTCAAAATGACATATTTGTGCAATGTCAGACACCAACGAAAACGCTGTATTGATGATACTTCACAATGTCCAACACCACTGGAAAACACTGCAGTAATTCATTCAGTATATCGAATGCGACGCCAAACAAATCATATGAAGCAACCATGCCAGATATGAAACTTACCGTTTCCACTGACACTGGCAGCTCCCTGAGAATCAAGATCCTTTCCCTGATGTCTTCATAAAGGGCATAGTTCTGGATTTTGCATGCGGCAGCCAGAGCTTCAGATTTACGCTACAATCAGATTACAGATAAATGATTAGTTCCGCTTAACAGGATGCACGATGCACATAGTACTGACCATAGTCCTAGAACTACCATGTCACAAAGAGTAACGATGCAGGAACATACCCGTTGGATGTACCTCCACTGGATGGCAGACAGATCAAGACCAAATGCAGGTGGCAGCAGTGGAAGAAACCCAAATACAGCAACCGCGACTCGGTTTTGAGCAATTAACTCATTTACCTGAACAACAAGACTGCACAAGAACAAACCAATTATATCTAGTGGGAAATATTTGATAGGTCATGTTTCTGTATTTTCAGAATATGTATATTTAGATCTTACGATTGGCCATCGAGGGTAAATTTTTGCGCCTGAAATTTCAAAGTTATATGCCATGAAAAAAGGTGCAAGAAAATTCAAATTGAATGTACCCAAAATATTGCACGAACCTGGATCACAAGTGCCTGTCTGACACGCCCCTTGGAAATCCCAAAGATAGGATTCTCCAACTGTTGGATGCAGCTGCATTCATATATAGTTTAGTGACTTAAGAACGATTCCAAAATTCAAATAAACTGAACATTCAACTAGAACTCTAAAACATTCAAACGCAGCCCAAGGTAAAGCAATCTTACATCTCATGCAAGCGAGACATCATACTATCATCAGACAGATGAATC
Organism: Oryza meridionalis; assembly: GCA_000338895.3. Classification (NCBI taxonomy): domain Eukaryota; kingdom Viridiplantae; phylum Streptophyta; class Magnoliopsida; order Poales; family Poaceae; genus Oryza; species Oryza meridionalis. Next base: position 15,090,465 of record CM002526.2, read on the forward strand.
CCTTCAATGGTAACATGGTGCCTTTCAAAGTATGAGTACATTGATCTGCAATGCAACATGTAACCAGAAGGGTTAAATAAAAACAATGTGCGATACACACGAGTACAAATATTTTGTGGGCAAGCATTTGGGAACAACCTTCTCCACACATTATAATTCTTCTGAAAAACAACCTTCTTTCCAGAGGCCTCCTTGAGATTCTCACTCATATTGCACATTTCCTTTGCAAAAGTTACAACCTAAAGATATGAATGATCAGTTCAATGTACACTAAGATCATGAATACGCATTAAAATGGAACGTATACATGGTAAGGCATCGTACTGGATTCTTCAGGCAATTTTCCCAGAAGCTAACTGTTGCAGCCTTGATGGCATGCCAACTGTGAGCTGCATGGTTTTCCACCATGCTTCTGTGGCGTAGAAGCCACAAAGAACAACCGGCCACAGTCACCATGCCACATGTGTATGCCATCCAGTTCAACGTGAAATGGCTTGGCTTTTTGTGAGCGTCAATCTAGAAATCACAGAAAAAATTGCTTTAGATGGTGGGACGTACAGCTTGCAGATTAACCCCACCAGTGAACAAATCCCAGTTGACTATGCTTTAGCATTACAATCTTTTATGACAGCAAAAATAAATAGACAAAATACTAAAATAAGAAAAAGGTTTACTTGAACCATGCTACACAAGTACTGCGATTGCTTTGCAAAAGTTACGATGAACACATTGGTAGCTAGCAGATCCACATGTTACATAACGATAAATCTAATGTTTGATGGCATAGCTGTGACCTACCTTTAATTTCTATAGCTAATTGTGTAAACAGGAAGCGCAAGCTTGCAGTCTCACTAACTAAATTAATACAGAACTTCCATTAACACCACCTCAAGACAAGTAGCATAATCTGCAACAGGAGGGCCTAAACACATAGGGGCATTTGCAAATTTGCCACCGGTTTTTTCAATATTGCAAGGATGCCACTAGAATGACAGTTCTAATGGCATTTTTGCAATATTCTAGTGGCAGTTTTGCAATAACGATTCAAAGTAGTGGTAAATTTGCAATTGCCCCAAACATATAACATATCACTTCATGCCACAACTTTCGGAAACAATATTTGCATACCAGTAGAGAGAGAGTTATCCAAGAAAACAATCTTATCACCAATGGCATCAATGGTGATATCTGCATCATACCCTGCCTTTTCCAACAAGGCTTCATCCTGAAAAGGATACAATAAATCGTAACATCAAAGAAAAGTCTTACATATATAAAATCAAGATTTCTGAAGAAGAAGAAAAAAGATGGACATACCCCTGTATTGCTCAAGGATATTTCCAGTTTGCGAATGCTATTTGTCAGGAACACTGACAATTCCTCCATCAGCATAACAGGATCTCCATCAATCTTATCCTCATAGGTAATGAGTTCCCGATAGGCCTATTAAAGACTGACGTTAATGAAGCGAAATTTACAACAGTCATGCACAAAGTTCAAATACAGTAGAAACACATTTTTAGAACATTCCACTACCTCCCTTTCATATTATAAGTCATTTTGACTTTAATCTAAGTCAAACTTCTTTAGGTTTAATCAAATTTATATAAAAATAAAGCAATATTTTTAACACAAAACAAATAAACTATCAAAATATGTTCAATGTTAGAAGTAATGAAACTAATTTTGTGCTGTAAGTGTTGCCATATTTTTCTATAAACTCAGTCAAACTTTCAAAAAGTTTGACTTAAAAAAAGTCAAAGCCACTTATAATATGAAACGGAGGGAGTACTTTACTTGACATGATTTGACAAACATAGCATAGACAGTATAAGTTTTGTTGTTGCTCCACAACAAACTGTGTTGTTTCAGTTGACATGTCTATAGTTTTTTTTTATAGGACATGTCTACAGTTGAATAGCTGATGGCATGATGGATGCAGATATACCTTTTCCGTTGTGTTGATTATGATAATCAGCTATAATTTTCTAAGAAGAGACCATGTACAAGACCGGTAATATGAATTTGGGTCGAAGAAAAGCTAGAGTGCTAGACTGAAAAGATGTATCTTAAATAATGCAGCAACGGAGTTAGCAGATTTAGATGGAAATGTTTGAATGCTTTGTTGAATGTCTTGTACCAAATTTTTAGCTATTGGTAACTATTGGAGCACGGAATTTAATCAATGGACACCAATGAAGGTTGTACAGAATAGTACGTGAAGGACCTAAGGATTCTATCAAATATGTGATTCATCATCTTTCCACAAGTCATGCAAAAAAAAAACATAAATAGTTTTGTAAACTCTTGAGCAATTTAGCAAAAGAATGGAGCATCATGTCCCGATAACATGAGAAAAATATCCATCCGCTCAAATGTCTATGAAAATAAAAGTGTTTCTAATTTCTAAATGTTATGTGATCCACTCAAGATGACCCATCGCAGTACAAGGGCAGATTACTAGTTTTTAGAAAATTCTACTGTACTTGACATTAATAGGGATTAGAAAAGCATAGCATAGACAGTACAAGTTTTGTTGTTGCTCTGCAACAAACACTAACACACGCACATTAGTAAACTAACCTCTGCTAGGAACACTGACAAAGATGATTGGATGGTCTTAAAGACTGACAGCTTTGAGGAGATCAGGCCATTGGCACAATTAAGAATATGATTGTGGGGGGTGAAGCTCCTCAGAGCTGCATACACTGTCCCACCCAAGTGCAGGGGCCCTCTTTTGAAGGCAAAGAAGGATAGCCTTTGCGCCACGCTCCCCTGAGAATTTATGAAAATAGCATATAAACAAGTTCTCTAAACACTATTTTAAAATAACTTAATTTTGAAGGCGCTTGCGACAGGATACCTCTGATAGTAGATTCCAAAAGTTGAACTCCTGGTGAGCACGCCACATATGGCGGATAAGAACTCCAATGACGTCTTCCAGTACTGTTATCGCCTGGGGGATATTGTGCCGCTTGATCCTGCAGCAGCAACAGATTGTGAGACAGAAAGACATAGCCACATGCACGACAGCAGGAGCACAGCGACGAAGATGGCTAAGGCTGAGTTATTTCCCCAAATTTCCCAACTCACATCCCTCGTTTTTGGCGCGCAAAGCTTTTCAAACTGCTAAACGGTGTGTGCTTTTTTTTTGCAAAAAAATTTATATATGAAAGTTGCTTTAAAAGTTCATACTGATCCATTTCTCGAGAAAAAAAAAACAAATACTCCCTCCATTCCTAATTGATCTTCACATTACATGAGTGCACCAAGACCAAGAAAATATAATAACTCTCTCATGCTACATTTACTTTAGCAATAAACTTGAAGCATGCACAATCCCCACTATTTTCTAGCCAATAGCAAATCAAAACACTTGTGTGTATGGATGCATGCATCAATGCTCATTTACCCCAATGCACAAATAACGAATAGACTTAATGAATGAACACAAATATGATGATCATTTAGGAATATTTTTAAAAAAATTATATGATGATCAATTTGGAATGGAGGGAGTACTTAATTAATCATGCGCTAATGGACCACTCCGTCTCCTGTCACACGTGCGTTCCCAACACCACCAAACGAACACAAGCCTAAGTGCACAGCCAAGATAGGCACGCACACAAGGATTCAACTAGGATACAAGGTTGTCTGCCTAATCTTGCCAGAATCAAGTCCCAAAACCGAACCGTGTGTGACTGGAATGGAAGCTTCGAGGGCTCCCCACCACCTTCAATGCCCAATCTAACCCGTAAAAACGCCGCACACAAGGATTCAACTAGGATACCACGAGGTTGTCTGCCTAATCTTGCCCGAATCAAGTCCCAAAACCGAACCGTGTGTGACTGGAATGGAATGCAAGGTAATAAAAAGAAACAGAAAAGGAAAGGGAAAGGCGCAAGAATGGGTTCTCACCGTGTGGAGTACAGCACAGTAGAGAACATAGAAGGATCTAAGAGCGCACGGCGACTGGATGAAAAAACTGGGAGAGGAGGGAAGCCTGCGGGCTTCCAATCTTTTCCGGCCACCGTACGCGGGGCCTCCTCCATCGAAGGAGGCGGGAGGCGGCCGGCGGGAGGCGGGAGGCGGCCGGCGGGAGGCGGGAGGCGGGAGGCTGGTGCGAACTGCTGCGGCGACGCCGATGGTGGTGGCGCAGAGGAAGCCCCCTCCATCGAAGGAGGCGAGAGGCGGAAGACGGCAGGTGGAAGGCGGATGCGAACAGCTGCGGCGGCGCGGAGGAAACGTTTGGTGGCGGCGCGGCGCGGATGAAACCCTACAAATGGCGTTTGGTGGAGGCTTGGATGGCGGCGGCGAACAGGAAACCCTACAACTTGCTGAACGCATATATAGCTGGCCAAATGGGCCGTGCTCTGTCGGGCTGGCCCAAGCACGATGCTACAGTAACCGGCACGGCACGGCACGGGCCCGTGAGATTATGGGCCGTGCCAGCACGGCCCGGTCGGGCTGCGGTGCCTGGGCCGACGCCGAAGCCCGTGGGCCGGCACGGCATGCACGGCTATTGTAGTGGCACGGCACGGCCCGACACGTGGCCCGGCACGGCACGAGAGGCCGAAGCCATCGGGCCGTATGTCGTAGCCCGTTAGCGCCGCCCCCAGCCACCGACTGCAGGCGCGCTTGCTCTCCCGAGGCCGACGGCCCAACCGCAGCACGCGGACGCGGTCACGTGGAGAGGGCGCGCCAATCCCGTCGCGCGGCGCCTCGCGCGGTCGCGCCCTCCCTTGCTTCGCGTGCCCGTCGCTTCTCCCGGTGTTCCCCTCGCCAATCACGCGCGGACGCGCCTGCGCCCACGGCCCACCTGCCCGCCAACGCCGCGTCGCCACCGCCAGCGGCGCCAATCAGCGCAATGGTGCGGCGCCCGTCTGGCTGTCCCCTACTTGAACTTGACTTCCCCGGTATCTAAGTACTCTACACTCCACTACGAGATTGACATCTTTCGTCTGCTGTGGAAGGGATCACGGAGATATGTGCTCTAACGACTCATATCTCCTACGGACGGATATCCTAAATGCTATCCTCTGGTACCTCGGTCTTACGCTAACGCTAAATTCCGAGGCTTCGGGATTCCCTCAACTTTGAGATTGAGTGAGTCCCTCGTCCCCAAGCACAGCGGACTTCAGATGTCTCTCTCTACGTTGCACTCCAAGTACTTAGAGACATCTCCTACTAGAACGGAGACTTCAGATGTCTCTCTCTACGTTGCACTCCAAGTACTTAGAGACATCTCCTACTAGAACGGAAAGTTCTCTCTCCGTTCCATTTCGGATATATGAATTAAACTTTCAGGAAATCCATACACCCGGGAGGTGGAATAGAGCGAAGCAGAGCCCTCGTGAATACACGTTCCATTAATCGAAGCAGAGCGCAGCAGAGTGCCAGAGAAGACCATTGGAGAAGAAAAAATATGAAATAAATGCGAAAAATATCAAAAAAAACAAACTTTTCCCTATAAGTAGGACACCCACTACTGAGATTTGAATCATCCGAACCTTCCATCTTATCTGAACAAGATTTGTTGAAAAATCAAAAATACTTTGTGGAGTCCACTTTTCTAGCAAGTCTGCATGCACAAGGTGTAAAGAAGGTAAGAAAGAATTGGAGAATATTATTATTATTATTATTATTATTATTATTATTATTATTATTATAATAGTTATATGAACAATTTTGTTTTTGAAATTCCGTCTATTTGGTTGTAATATTTCAGCATGGACGATCCGAGCGGCCCGTCATTCACTTTAGGTGACTTTGACCCTAATTACCTATCAGGGTCATACGAAAATGACGCCACCGGATCGGCGCCAACACCGCCAATTTTGGACGAGGTACCGGTGGCTTCAGATGGATCAGGAACTGTGAGCGGGAGTGCATCAACGAACACTGGCTCAAAGAGATCACAAACTTCAGGCGTTTGGCAACATTTTGATGAAGTGGCTGTGATAGGCCCTGACGGAAAGCAGGTAACATACGCGAAATGTAGAATATGCAAACATAATTTATCTGCAAAATCAACAGGTGGAACAGGACACTTAGGCGTTATGCCGAGTCACGCGCAAAGAAGCAAGGGATCCAATTGCGACGACAACAACAACTCCTACTGAATCTAGATGGTACGGTACGTACATGGGAGTACGATCCTATGGTAGCACGAAAATCTCTTGCACGTTTAATTGCTAGACAAGATTTACCCTTGAACTTTGGTGAGAGTCCTGCATTTGAAAATTACATTAAAACTGCTCATAATCCTAAGTTTCAAGCTGTTAGTAGACAAACCACAACTCGTGATTTGAAAAATGTCTATGATGAAGGTTCTCGATCACTAAAGGAATTATTTAGTACATGCACCTTTTCTGTTAGCATGACCTCGGATATCTGGAGTGGTAAGGCTAAAGAAGATTACGTTAGTGTAGTTGTACATTTTATTAATGATGACTGGCAAATGCAAAAAAGAGTTCTTGGGTTAAGGCTAATTGATGTCTCACATACGGGTGAAAATATTGCAGAGAGAATTCGAGAGGTTGTTAATGAGTATCATCTTGCAAATAAAATCTTTGCAGTAACATTGGATAATGCATCTGCAAATTCTAAGGCTATGGAGATTCTACAACCATTGTTTTGTGTTTATGCTGAATCATTTCTTTTGCATCAACGTTGTGCATGCCATATAATTAATCTAATTGTTAAAAGTGGATTTAAGAGAGTAAATGTACACATCGACGCTGTTCGTCAAGCAATCACGTGGTTAACTAGTTCTAACCCACGGATTGCACAATGGAAAAGGTATTGTGTGGCATCGGAGGAGCTTCCACGTAAGTTTATAACTGATGTAGAACATCGGTGGAATGCCACTTATCTAATGTTAAAGAATGTATTACCTTACAAGGATTTACTTACTGTTTTTCTTCAAACACGAAATGTTCTGACAAGGGATGGACAACCGCTACTGACAAATCATACTTGGTATGTAGTCGAAAGGTTTTTTCAATTTCTTGAAACATTCCATGATTGCACTATTCTTTCATCTCAAGTATATCATCCAACAACTAATTTAATTTTGCACAATATTCTTGAAATTGCCACTTTGTTGAAAGAGTACGAAAATGATGAACTTTTAGGGTCGGCAGTCTTTAGTATGAAACAAAAATATCTTAAATATTGGAAAAACCTCCCCATGCTGTATACTTTTGCTTTTATTCTTGATCCTAGAGGCAAATTACGAGGATTACTCAATCTTCTGTCACTTATTGGAGAAACTATAAATGTTGATTATTCTAACTATTATTCTAATGTTAAGACTAAATTATATGAGGTGTTCCGAAAGTATGAATTAAAGTTTCAGAGAGTTCGCTTGCAAAGGCCCCCACCTGCCCCTACGGCAGGTAAGAAGAAATTACAATGGAGCAGAATTTGGGGAGGCTCATCTTCCAGCAACAATGGTGGCGGTGGTAGTTCATCAGCACCAAGCGTTGATGTCGGAGTTGTCGGAGAGTTGTCCAACTATTTGGACAGTGACGCCATCAGACACGAATCATCAGACTTCAACGTACTCGCGTGGTAGAATGATCATAAGATGTCATATCCTGTGCTTTCAAAACTAGCACGAGATGTGTTGACGGTGCCCGTATCTACGGTATCCTCCGAATCGGCCTTCAGTCTCACCGGAAGAATTATCGAAGACAGAAGAACATGTCTAAGCAGTGATCATGTAGAAATGCTACTAAGCGTAAAAGACTGGGAGCTAGCTGCAGAACATGCACAATACACGGCTGACAATCAGGAGCTGGTCGCTCAGTTTGAAAATCTTTATTTAGATCAGGAAGAACCAGAGTAGCTACTTTTATTTTATGAGTATTGATCTTTAGGCTGTACTCTTTTCTTTGTCATGGTTTTCTCAAATATGAGTTTTTACATGACAAAGTTTTTAATGAGGCAGCATGTATCATGTAAACATCAATAAAGATCATTACTCTTTTTTCCCCACGTATTTTTCCAATATACTCCCTCTATTTACAATCGAAAAAATTAATGTTTGATCGTCGCAGTACACTAGGAACCAGTGAATTTCTTTTTTATTGCGTCCATACATGCGAGGATTTAATTGTGAGAGATTTTCCCGAGATTAGTTAAACCAATCGCTCTTTTTTACAGCATGCATGCGTGCATGGTTGGTTTGTGCGGCATGCGTGCACAAGAACCGAATAGGCAGTGCAGGCGTGCAGCCACTGCCACCCCAACCAACATGCATCATAACTGCTTCTTGAATTAATTCTCGTTATTATTGCTGCATAAATGACCTCGACGACGTCAAAAACATGCATGCACTGATGCACCCAACTAACATGCATTCCTTTTCTTTTCGCATTTTTTTGGGTCAAAACTCCCGCTCCTACGCACGCTTTCGTCGCCGCCGCGCCGCGTCGGGCGAGCCGCGACTCCAATCTTTCGCCTCCACGTGTCGCGCGCCAGGCGGGCGGTAGGCGACGGCGCGACTTTTGCGCGAGGCGAGACCACGCGCGTGGCGGCGCGGCGCTGGCGCGCTTCTCCTCTGGGCCTCCCTTCGGGCCGGCGCCGGCCCACGTGCCACTAATGGGCCCGTGCCAGCACGGCACGGCACGGCGTCCCCTTGGGCCGTGCTTGGGCTGGCACGGCACGGCCCGCTATGGAGCCGTGCCCTATCGGGCCGTGCCTTTGGTGGGCCTGTGCCGTGCTGGGCCGGGCCGCCCATTTGGCCTACTATAAACGCATATGCTAATAAAGAAGGGGTCGATGATTCGCATCATGATTCGTGCGGACGAGATGGTAAAAATCAAAAGGCCCGTGACCAGGCGGACCAGGAAAAACTATGGGCCTACCTCGTTTTCGTCGGGAATAAGTTCACTTTATGTCCCTTCATTTGTCGTCTAGTCCGGCATTCATCCCTGAACCGCAATACTACATATGACGCGTCCTCAACCCCCAAAACCAGTGCAAATAAGATCCCAAGATAGTTTTGAGTATATCTATGCTGCGTGCCAAATATCTCAGTCGTTTCATTTATTGTGAACTCAAAATCTTGGCCAAACATTTTCTTTTAAATTAAAACATCTTTGTCTGCTACCACCCCTCCCCTTTTCTCCCTCCTCTTCGGCCACCGTGGCCAAGCCTACCCGACCACAATAACCACTGGGAAACCAAAAAAAAATGGATTCCCCATGGCGAAGCGATACTCTAGGCATAATAAAAAAAGAGAAAATTCTTTATATGCCATTCAAAGTTTACGAATTTCTTTATATGCCATTGGAAAGTTTACGAAAATTCTTTATATGCCATTCAAAGTTTATGAATTTCTTTTTGAGAAAATTCTTTATATGCCATTCAAAGTTTATGAATTTCTTTATATGCCACTCAAAGTTTACGAAATTTTCTCTATTTTTTTTATGTTGTGGCCATATAATACATACTAGTTTATTTATGCATATTTTCACCAATTTGTGATGATTCTATATTTAAAATAATACAGATCAAATATAATCTCTACTACTTAAAAATTCTATAGTGGTGGCGGTGATTCCAACCTGACAGACACGCGGAATGTGAACCATGGGATCGCCACATCCAACGGCGCGCCTCACCCCACCCAGCGCTTCACCCCATCCGCCCATCCGCCTACGCCATCTGACCATCCCTCCTGCGTCCCCACACCGCGCCCCCCACCGCCCCAACCGCCCGAGACGGTTCCTCCGCTTCGACGTCACCGCTCCTCCCGCGGCACCCCGCAGCCGGATCGACGGGAGCTGTCGACCGTCTTCCTCCGCCAAAAGCGCATAGCGCCGCACCCACGTGATCTCCGCTCCCACTAGCCCTTCCCTCGTTGCCCGCTCCTCCTCGGTCGGGTAACCGCCGCCGATTTCTGCCCTTTGCCACCGCCAACACCGGTCGTGCCGTCCAGTCTGCCACACCCTACGCACCCTCCGTCGCCATCTCCAAAAGGTGTAGATCCTCTCCTCCTCCTCCTCCTCCTCCTCCTATCCCTTCTCTCTCTTCCCCCATCTCTAATATGTTCTCGTTGTCCATCAGTAGCCCGTCTGTTCTGAAGTTTTGTTTTTCATTTGATGACTAACCTGTTCTAAAGTTGCCTCCGAAGACATTTTAATCTGAACACACCCACATAATGCAAGAACAGGTCATTTCGGTCATTTGTCTGAATTATAAATTTGCTTTAACTTCCTTTTTCGTTCACAAATTTGTTGTGTTGCAATCAATATAAATTCAGACAAATTTTCGAGCTGTTAATATATCAATGACCACTACATATCCTATAGCCACTGATTAAAGCTTCTAATAATGGAAATATTTACTAAAATATTTTCCTTTTCTCAGCATTGGAAAGTGTTCGGGCTGCCACACTGAAGTGCGGTGAGACTGAATCTTGGATATACATTACCGAAGAACTGAACTCTAATTGTGAACGGCTTTGTACTTTATGTTCTTTTAACCCTGATGGATCTTGTTTGTAACTGGTTTTAAATTTAATCACCTTTAACTTGACTCTTGATTGCGAAAGAAGTACATATGCAGCGCTAGTCCGGTGATAAAGGTTCAGATCAGCTCATATAAAGCAAATCTCTAAAAGTCATATAAACTGCTCTGATTGTTTTCTTTCTTTTAAGAAAAATCTCAGGTTTGCACTTTAGATTGCATCTCAGGCTAATTTTTTCTGCTGCTCTAAGTAATTTGTTCTTATTGCTCGTTGGTCTATGTTTTGTAATCCTGTGAGATTTGTAAAACATAGTCTGAAATGCAATGTCAAGTAAATGATTCTAGCCAAATTTACATAGTTAAATTTTGGCTGCATCAATAAATCTTCTACTTGTTACCAGCATCATTGGCAAATTGATGGATGATTACATTATAATATAGATTATTTACAGTAGTGGATAGTTCATCTCGTTATCACACCTACAGAATTTGTTTGATATAACGAAATGAACAAGGATGTGAACTACAGTTGGTACACCGAATTGCTAAGAGAAATGCTTGTAACAACATGTATATTGTTGATAATATTGATTCTCAGTAAATACCTGAGCACAACCTATACTGACTATAATTTTTAACCTGTACTGATTCACCGTGTTATATGCTAAGGTGCATCCATACATACTGATTATGTGCTCTCATCCCATTATTCTTTGACGCAAGATGATCAACCCTGATTTTGTTTGTGATGTCTAAAAATTTGCAAAGGTTGAGTGGAACTGATTTTTGTACGATCAAACCATTATTCATTGCTCATCCCAGTTCTAAACTAGATTGATCAAGATTCATCACTGATCCAAATTTTGCCATGAATTGGACGAGGTTGATAAAGAAACCCTATCTTGTTTGGTGAAATATGATACTATCTTGTTTCGTGAAATATGAGACTATTTGACTGCCTAACAAATCTATCTTATTTGCTATAAGAGAAATGTGGATAAATTATGCACTTGACAATATTAGGGATGGCCAGTACATACCTGCACCGGACGGCGTACTGACTATAATTTCAAATCAGATAATATATGTGCAGTACATTATATAATATTATGCTAGTTTCTCGTCAATACAAAATGCTATATGTTAGTTTTTAGATGCAGTGGTTAAGCGAGTAGAATTTGTGAGCTATCTAAGTAGGATATGATTTAATTGGTGCAAGGTTAATCTCGATAGCAGACAAATTGTAGATTAGTATTCTCTACCCTCTGAGAAAATAACTGAAAATAGATGTCTTAGAAAATTATTTTAAATTCTCACAAGTTTCGCTAATTTTCAGAAGTTCAGCAGACGGCTATGCTTGGATTCTATAGATTTGTTTATACAAGTTGGGACTTTCAAGTTGAGCCACCCCCTCCCCCTCAAGCGCCACCGCTGCCAGCCCGTATCACAACCGCCACCAACAGGTACAGAAACCTTACTCCCCCACTCCTCCCCCTTCTCCTCTTTCCCCATCCCTACTGGTGTTTCAATAATCTGTATTGGCAATACAATTGTTCTCATGGAATATGTTTGCATCTATTTATATAATCTCTTGTTGTCCCATAATTTACTGTACCTTTCTGGGATATATTGTGATGTAACTATAGCAGTTGGTCACTGATTAATACACACCTTCTAGGTCTGCACTTTGAATCTTTATGTGGACTTCCACCAACTGAACTTGGCCATTAACTGACTAACTAGCGAAGAGCAGGCTTGTTTAACCAAAATTCAAGAAAATCGGTTCACAAGTATAATTTTGAATGGTATTGATTGGATGTGTGATGGAATCGGTTTACATTTTTGTCCTGTACAATATGAGTGTGATGTGTGAACCGGTTTAGATTTTTGTGATTTGCAATCGGTTGAACTTTTTTTGTCATGTGTGGAAACCCAGGGATAATTTGTTTGTCTATATTTTATACACGCTTGTAAAATTTAATTGTGAATTGAGATTGTAAATATGGCAAGTATTATATTATGTTGATTAAATATGGTGCTCTAGAAAAAAAACTACAGTTAGCTAAGATTGAGATTGTAATATTGATGCGAATTCAGATTGCCGATGGTCTTGAATTATTATTTTGAGGCAATATCATGGTATCATACTTTGCCTTCAATATATTTGATATATCATATGAATTGAATTAAAGCTTAACTGGGTGGATTCTATAAAAATTATTTCCAATTACATGAAATAAATGATATCGCTCAGCGGCACCGGCGCCGGCACTCGTGCGTAGGGGTGGGCATTCGGTCTAATCGAAAATTTCAGTCTCGGTCTTCGGTCTTTCGGTCTTTTCGGTCTTTGAAAAGTGAAGACCGAATTTCAGTGAAAAAATGTTAGGACCGACAAATTCGGTCTCGGTCCTGACCGAAATTCAACAACATTTTCATATATGCAAAGAAATAATATAAATTTTCAACACAAAAATCACAAAAAAAATCCGTAAGCACTTATGAGTAAAGACTCTTATTATGTTGCATACCTAGAAGAAGTAGGGATGTGAAAATTAGAGTTTAACCCTATTAAACATAATGGATTGTAGGTTGTATTTAGACATTTTTGATAATTCGGTCTTTTCGGTCTATTCGGTTACCCGAGGAGACTAACCGAATTGACCAAACAAAATTTGGTCTTTCACTACCTAGGACCGAATTGATGACCGAATTTCTCGGTCTCGGTCTCGGTCTTTTCGGTTCGGTCTTTCTGTTCAGTCTTTTTCTGCCCACCCCTACTCGTGCGCCTAGCAATTCAATCGATCAATAAGAGAGGAAAAAATTCTTCGCTCCTGTCGAGTGCGCCAGCTTGCCGCCGCCACCATCTACCCCTCGCACCCGGTCCGTTGGTGTCGCCGCACGCGCCCGCCAGAGCCTCTCACGCTACCCCGCCACCGTAGCCTCGCGCACGCCCACCATAGCCGCTTGCCCTACCCCACCGCCACCTTGCATTATATTACAGTTAGAAACCTTTAAGTGTGGCGGACGGCGCGGCCGCTGAGCGATGCCACGTATGATAGGAACATTGCGCGGGTTGGCGATTTTGTAAAAATGTCCTCTATTATTTTGTAATTAGACTTAGGCCCCTCACCCACAGTATCTCTGAGATGATGTTTTATGTATAGGATCATATAAAAATTGGATATTCCAAGTGTTGGAGATAAAAATCGCTAATAAGTACTGCACTGTAAAATGTGGAAAACGAGGGGCTTTTTCGAAAAACAACACCCACTAACCACACCCCCCAAACCCTAGCCGCCGCCATCCCCTGCTCCCTCTCGTATATTATAAAGGCAGTGCAAAAGAGGGATCCATTTCGTTAAATCTAGAGGCCTACAAATTTTCATGTTAATCAGGAAAAAATTCTTCGCTCCCGTCAAGCGCTAGCCCGCTGCCACCGCCGTCTACCCCTCATATCATCTCAATCATGTTAAAAAAATATATACAAATTTAGCATTCAGCCATTCAATACTATGTCCTTTTTTTAATATTGGAATATACAAATTAATATTCCCTTCGTTTCATATTGTAAGTCGCTTTGTTTTTTTAAGTCAAACTTGTTAAAAGTTTAATTAAGTTTACCAGTGCCTATTTGTGGATTTGGAATGCACATTGTTCTTTTAATAGTTAATTGAAGAAGGAACAAGTTTGCAGATAACTTTATTTTTTGAGTGCGCTGTGACAAATAACTTGAGGTGGAAATTGATTTCCTGAGGGGTCATGTGACAATGTTCGTACCGAGATGCCTCAAGTACGTGGCTGGGTGTTGTGTCCCTTGGATTTCATCTACATTGAAGAGTGCAAAGGTGATTGTTTTGTTTGGCTTGATGCATATGCGAGTTTAAAGGATTTGAAAATTGGATAGATTAATGTCAGAGGTGAACAATGTCGACTTCCTAGGTAGTAATTGAGCACGTCGTCGTCGTCGCCGGCGATCGATCGACGGCAATAATGCATGTAGCAGTGCTAGAGCTTCGTTCTCACACACGCTCGATCGCGATGAATATAATGCGTTGGATGATATGCAGCGGATGATCTGGGGCTGCCGTTCTTGACTCCGTTCCTCCGGGCGAAGTCGCCGGAGGACTTCCGGCAGGGGGCCAACTTCGCGGTGGCCGGAGCGACGGCGCTGAGCCAGGACTTCTTCAAGCAGATGGGTCTCAACCTCACCATCATACCGCCATTCTCGCTGGACGTGCAGCTCGAGTGGTCCAAAAGCGTGCTTAATTCTCTTGGCTCTACAGACCAAGGTATAATACCTTAATACGTACGAGAAATTTGATAGTTCAACGCTTTCACCTTAATACGTACGAGAAATTTGATAGTTCAACGCTTTCTTTGTCGTTAAACTGCTTTAATTAACACACGTGAGGATTGATATGTAGGAGTCTGTGGCCGTCTGAGTGAATAAAAATAGACCAGGATATAAGAGTTTCTAGGATTGTCCACATTCATATATATGTTAATAAATATAAACATATATATGTGTCAAGATTCATTAGCATCTATATAAATGTGAGCAATGCTAGAAAGTCTTATAACCTGAAACGGAGGTAGTAGAAGTGAATAAAAGTGTCAAATTATCAAATCTCTCCCGTAATACAAAGTCGATTTATTTATACTAGGGCCATATCCATGCAAGATAATTGAGCTATTGCCATCAAATTATTACAACAAAAAATAATTCGTAGCAATATATTATACTATTGCAATGATAATTTTTTAGTTGCAAATAATTATATTTTATTGCAACGATTTACGATCATTGTTTTATTAAGTACTTTTGTTACAATAGAAAATAAGATATCACCACAAAAAATGTTACTGTTGCAAAAAACATGTTCTATCATATAATTTTAATTTTTGTGGCAATTTACATAGTACACGGATGTGAAGTTACTTTTGGTACAATTTTTTGTTGCCATGATCAACAAATTCGTTGCAATAAAAAATTACCGTCTCATAATTTAACTTGATTTTTTTCATATGGACGCCGATTGAGAAATTTTATATAAAAACTATATATCTCTTGACGAGATCTATAATTTTATAGGTGATAAATTTTTCATTTGAAATCTTTTAGATATTCAAATCTATCATTCAAATCTCAGTTAGTTAGGCTCAAATGGAACAATATGCATTTTTCAACAGAATTGATGCATAGGTGAGTTGGTAAAGGAGATCACGCATGAAGGATAGGTAAGATTAATATTTGAACTTTTAATTTGGTACGTAGAACTAATACCACATATGGAATGGTGGCAATAATTTTTATTGCAACGATGTGAAGTGTTGCAATATGATTTTTTTGCCACATCCATTCCGTGGCGACATCAAAATTTATTACCACTAAATAAAAATTGTTGCAATAACCTATTAATACCCTATTTATTACCACGGCTAGCAACGATTTTAAAATTGTGGCAATATGTATCTATTGCCACAATTTTAGTATTAATGCCACGATTTTTTTCGTGGTGGCAAATGATTTTTCTAGTAACGGGATTAAGAGAAGATGAACAATGGTTTTATTTGTTCAGATTTTTATGGACCAATGGTTACCTATAGCATTCTTTTGATTTTCTATTGGATCGGTTTTTTCTAGGAGCTAGCCGGTTTTTCTTGGAAGGTCTTTTAACATGTGTGAGTATAGTGGGTAGTATCATAAAAGAAGGACGACTGGGCTTTTAAGTATAGAGAAAATGAGGTTTTTCACTACAGAGACGACTATAATGCACGGCATGAATAAAATCAATGGAAGCACAAAGGAGATGAAATATCTTTATACCATGTTTCAAATTTGAGCAAAGTTTATATCTACAAAATGAAACAGCAACCTCAACTAATAATAGAGAAAATCTCACTTTTACTACTTACAGGTTGCTTTGACTCGGTCCTCGTATATCATTAAAATAATCATGAAAAAATATTTAAAATAACAACGAATATATATTGTGGTAATATCTATCACCGCATATATGTAAATATGTAATGAAAAGTTGGATCTACTTGTGTAGATGTCGAGAAAAGTGAGACCGACCGTAAACAGTGCATTTATATTAGTCATGATCATTTTTTTAACTCTTCTTTTTTTTTTCAAGTTGTAGATTAATTATTTGGGTATAAAACTTTCTGAGAACGCACCTTGCATGTTCATTGTTATCAAATGGTTTATAAGAAATCAGATAACTGTTTGGTTGGTGTTTGAGAGGAAGCATGCAGGTCACATGCCATTATTAGAGAAGTCCAGCAGCCTACAACAGTGAATTTGTTATATCTAGAATTTTATATTCTGCTATACAATATCTTGTATATAACTTAATTGTATTTGCACTGTCATGTGTAGAACGCAAAGAAATTATGTCTAAATCCCTATTTCTAATGGGTGAGGTTGGAGGCAATGACTATAATCATCCCTTCTTCCAGAACCGATCATTTACCAATGAGATCAAGCCATTGGTGCCAAAAGTTATAGCCAAGATTGAAAATACCATCAAGGTGAGTTCTTTTTTTTTCCTAAGTACATATATAAAACCCTACCAAGTACAATTTTGTATTATCCATTATTTCGTTCCGTTATGTTTACATTCGCTGGTATTTGAGTGCATATAGGTCCTGATTGACCTAGGAGCCAAGACGATTGTGGTTCCCGGAAATTTTTCTATAGGGTGTGTTCCAAGTTATCTTACGATGTTCCAAAGTAAGTCAAGTCCGCAAGACTATGATGCCTTTGGATGCATAAAGTGGTTGAATGACTTCTCGGTGTATGCACTAAAACGCATGCTGCACCAGATCCACCGTGATCCAACAGTTACCATACTATATGGTGATTACTACAACACCGCTTTAGAAATCACCCATCACCCCACTGTCCATGGTAAGCCATATTAGACATGGGAGTTTCCCCGTGCATGGTATGGATTGAACTACAGTCAAATTAACGCACAACAAAATTAAATTGGATTAAAATCGTTTGGATCATTGCTATAAAATATTGTAGGGTTCAAGAAGGAGACTGTCTTGGTTGCATGCTGTGGGGATGGTGGGCCCTACGACTCCAACTCATTGTTCAGTTGCGGTGGCACGTCAACAAATCTTTGCACTAACCCATCGACATACATCTCGTGGGATGGAGTGCATCTTACTGAAGCCGCTTACAAATTCGTGGCCCATCACATGTTACATGGCCTATATGCTCATCAACCTTCCTTATCTCCCAAATGAAGAAATGATCTGCATGTACAATAGGCTTTTAAAAAGAACATGCAATAGTGCCAACAACTTTAATAAATTATATGGTGTATCGAAGGTGTGCGCGTCTAATATATTGTAATTTAAAATAGTTTTTGGTGTGTCTACATGTCTAGTTGTACTCTGAAAAATAATTATTTTTTTGTCAAATATGGTATAAGTTTTGTTCTCATAAACACACACACAGAGAACTATTATTCAGTTTATACCATGCATCGGACTGAACCAAGAGAATCTTCTTCAGAAAATTTTCACATGCAGTCCGAATTCAGCAAACGTACAACGACACTCGTATTAGCTAGCATTATTCAGATAACGCGATCTCTGCTCGATCGTACTGGTACGCATGCAAGACAACGATTTTAGGATTAATCTACTGCTGCTTGTTGAAACGCCAAAATGTCTTGGCTATGATGATCCAGTAAGTCCAGAAATTAATTAATAGTCCTGGCTAGGATCAGACTTTATGATCTGACTTTGTCCAATTATATATAGTCTGCTTAGTTGCATCAGCACAATCAGCTGCAAGATCGAGCTTGTGTATGCACGGCAGGAAAAACCGCAAGCAACAGCTTCAAGATGGGACAACAGATGCTTCAAGCGTTCAAACTTCGGTGAATAGTTAAGAGATGAAAATAAGATGTCGACAAAAAAAATTTGTGCAGTCGATTAGAATAATTTTGCAAATTAGTTGGTTCACATGGACGGAACAGCTCATAGATTCTCAAGTTTCGGCTTAACACCCAAAGAAAAAACAAAACAAAACACACATTCATTTTAGACAGAGTAATTCTTCTTTTTTTTTTGTTAGGTGATATAAAAAAAACAAAACAAACACATGGGGAATCATATGGTGGTAACATAAAAGAAAGAAAAACGATTATTTTCGTTAGGCTTGTTGCATGATCCGAGTATACTTAAACAAAACGGATCCTAAGTCAAAGTCAAGACAAATCTTGTTTTGACATAACATTGGCCCAATGTGTTCCAAAGAACCCAAAAAATAATAGTAACAAAAAGGACAGAAGCTGACAATGTGTTTCTTGCCAATTGATCCGATCCACACACATGCATTTTAATTTCAACATACCTATCTATAAGTTGCCAATGCAACCGTGTACACTGTACACAGCACTGATTGTGAAGCTTAATTGATTCCATTTAGCATCAACAAGCAATAATCAAGCTGCGGGCTAATCCAACGGCCATGGCCTCTTCCTTCTCACCCGCAATCTTGATTCCTCTTCTGCCTCTTCTTCTTCTTCTCGTGTGTACTCGCGGAGCCGTCGCTAATGCTAACAACCAGCCGCTGCCGGCGAGCGGCAGCGGCGGCGGCAAATACTGCTACACTCGAATGTTCAGCTTCGGCGACTCCATCACCGACACCGGCAACCAGGTGAGCTTCTTCCCCACCGCACCCGCCGCCAGGGCCCCCTACGGCGAGACCTTCTTCGGCCACCCCACCGGCCGCTACAGCGACGGCAGGCTCGTCGTCGACTTCCTAGGTACAGTAAATAGTACTTCACTCCGTCGATCGCCGGCGGCGATGCGCGGCAACAAACAACCTTCGTTCTCACACGCATGCATATATCATCACTATATATGCAGCTGAGGCTCTGGGGTTGCCGTACTTGACGGCGTACCTCCGGGGGAAGACGGCGGAGGACTTCCGGCGGGGGGCCAACTTCGCGGTGTCCGCCGCGACGGCGCTGAGGCTGGACTTCTTCAGGGAAAGGGGGCTCGACCTCACCATCATTCCGCCATACTCGCTGGACGTGCAGCTGGAGTGGTTCAAGGGTGTGCTCCATTCGCTCGCCTCTACTGACCAAGGTAAACTAATTCAAGTAACGGATTTTGCTAACCTTCGTTGTACAGAAATTTTAGTGTAGATTTCTATCGAATCATCCACTGTTGGATCCGCAACACCATTCGTCCTTTAGTTCACCTCCAGCTACAGCGAGATGGTGGTGGCCCGAATAGTTAGGGTCCTAGGGTGGGGGAGGGAAAAGAGGAAGGGGTTCGCCGGTCTTAGAGGGACAGCGGTAGCCGAACAGTGGGCAGCGGAACAGGCGGATGGTGCGCCAATGTTAGCGGTGAGGCGAAGTGAATCGAGCGGTTAAGGAAGGCAGCGACTAGTGGAGATGGATATGGCAGCGGAGAGCCATTGGAGATAGGGAAGATGGTAGGGTGAGGGCACCTCTTGACTGGTGGCTTAAGAGGCCAGGATAGGCGTGAAGAGGGAGAGGTATGGCAAGCCTCGCCGACGCCATTGATGCTTTACAAGCGCTGGTGAGAGGCCAGGAGAGGCGTGGAGAGGGAGAGTTATGGTAAGTTTTGCGACGCAATTGATGTCTTTCGAGCGCCAGTAAGCCGGGGCTGGCGATATAGGAGGAGCCATGGGAATCGACAGAGCCGATATTGAATTGTTGGGCGACGGTGCACTACATAGGAATTGGAGTTGGGAAAGTGAATGTGGAGTTAGGGTTAAGTGGTGACGCATGAATCTCAGAGCAAATCCAACATGACATTTTGTATAATTTAGGATAGAAATTTTATGTTACATGTTGTATTGTCGGCCCCTTAAAGTAATTAGTTAGCCACATTTCAATGGATAGCTATAGCTGAATATACTGTTACTGATTAACCATTTTGATTTGTTGTATTTCTTCTCACTATACTACACCTATGTGTGTACACAGAGCGTAAGGATATTATGACAAGATCGTTATTCCTAATGGGTGAGATAGGCATAAACGATTACAACCACCACTTCTTCCAGAACAGATCCTTCACAGCTGAGATCAAACCCTTAGTGCCACTAGTGATTTCAAAGATTGAAAATGCCACCAAGGTACTAACTACATTCATAACAAAAGTATACTTAACTACGATTTACCACTGATGTTTTATCATTTTATTATGCATGGATGAACAGGTTTTGATCGACCTTGGTGCCAAGACCATACTGGTTCCAGGGATCCCGCCAATGGGCTGCATTCCGAGGTTTCTCAACTTGCTCCCTAGCAAGAACCACAATGACTATGACAAGCTTGGATGTCTGAAGTGGCTGAACGACTTCTCTCAGTACCACAATCGTGCTCTCAAACAAATGTTACAGAGGATTCATCATGATCCTACCGTCACCCTAATCTATGCCGACTACTATGGAGCAATGTTGAAGATAGTTCGAAGCCCTCAGAACAATGGTTCGTGTTTTTTTCTATTTTACCCAATCCGTTCTAAAATATAGCAATTTACCTACTCCCTCCATCCTATATTGATCATTCCCTATAAGATTTTTGAGGTTTTCTCAAATTGACCATCAATTTGAAGTGGTGTCTAAATATTTATTCGTCTAGAAGTAAATGACACTGTTGCATATCTATTTGTTTATCTGTGCGGAATAAATGACATTGTTGTATGTCTACTTGTTTATATGTGCATGAGTAAATAACATCATTGCATACCTGGCATACATTCAATTGCATGTTTGCATGTCCATATGCATATGAAATACAACACCTTGATCGATGATGTTTAGAAGGAATAATGTTGTGCGGTCTTAATATTGGTGTCGTTTGTAAATATGATGATCATCAAATTGGGAAGGAGGAAGTAGTACTGAATTAGACGTAACATAGTATTATGTTTTTCTTATTCTACCCCCGTCATCTCAAAATATAATAACCCATATTACTATAGATTAGATATAACATAGTACTGCGAATCTGGAGTACCGTGTGTTGTGTCTTATTCAATATTAGATTGCTAATATTTTAGGAGGGAGAGAGTAGTAAATGTAATTTCAAAATGTTTAGGATCAGGGGCGGATACCAGCATGGGGTAGCTAGGGCTTGAGCCCCATGCCTGGCTTCATGATCCCTATTATAATCTTGAAAAATATCATGTAATTTCTAAAAATATTTGAACTCTCATTAGTTCAGCCCTACGCGTGTAGATTTTCTGGCTCCGCCACTGTTTAGGATGATAACTGTTGGGTAAAATTTCTTTTTTTCCCCTTATCATTCGATCCTTGTGTCTTCTTTGACAGGATTTTGGTTCTGATTTTTTTTCCTTGTGGCTGTTTAATTTGCAGGGTTCACGAAGGAGAGCGTTCTGAGGGCGTGCTGTGGGGTGGGTGGGGCCTATAACGCCGACTCGCTGGTGTGCAACGGCAACGCCACGACGTCGAACCTGTGCACGGAGCCGTCCAGGTACATCTCCTGGGACGGCCTGCATCTCACCGAGGCCGCCTACCACTTCATTGCCCGCGGCGTGCTGCATGGGCCGTACACCGAGCCTGCCATACCCACCAGATGCACAGCCTGATCATACCCACACATTACACCTTGTTTATCCCAGATGTATAACCAAAAATAATTGAATTTAAAACGGATGCAAAATTAGTAAATTACCTTTATACTCCCTTTGCTAAGTTGATTGTTTGAATTTTCACTTTGATTTGTACATTTTTTTAAACTACTAGACGATGTTTTGTAAAACAAGTCCTTCCGCTACTTTGATTTTTGTAAACCAAGTCCTTCCGCTACTTTGATTTTCCTTCCGCTACTTTGATTTGTATTCCCTCCGTTCTTTATACTCCCTTTACTAAGTTGATTGTTTAGATTTTCACTTTGATTTCTACATTCTTTTAAACTACTAGACGATGTATTTCGTAAAACAAATCCTTCCTCTACTTTTATAGCACGTTTTGACTTTGGTAAAAGAATGTGTCACACCTCAAAATCCCTTATACCTTTTGCGTGCGACTAATCAACCGTCAAAGTCACTTTTAGAACAGCCCTTATTCCTTCTACCCTTGTCATTAAACTTTTCCAAGTATCCCTAATAGTCGTAGCAATTAGTAGTAACCCGTCATAGCTGAGGTTTTATGATCACCAAAAAAAACGAGGATGTGAGGACTGAGAAAAAGACGCGGTGATTGTCTCGATCGCTCGCACAAATACGCAGGCGTCACCATTTTCCCGTTATAACACGCAACATAGGCACACGACGAAAATTAACGGGATGTGCCAAAAATGGCGCTCGACAAGGCGACAATGGACCTGGGGTACTGCTATCCCCAGGATCTAAAAAGAGCATGACAAATGAACTGGACTGGCAGTTCCATTCAAGGTATGAATAAGGCGCGCAAAAAGAGAAGGTTTCATCAGTTTTTAGTAATGCTCACGATCGATGACACAACGACATCAAATTCAGGCAGGCATTTTTGCTCCCAGAAAAAAACTTCCACGCTCACATTCCAGCGTGTCTAATTAGATAAACGAGTTATGAGGTCATGGCAAACAACCCCCAGTTACTCCTCGAGTCGAGCCGTCCAAGTTACTCCTCAAGCCGTCCGAGTATGTCGTGCTCTCTGAAAAGAAGGTACCTGGAGTTTTCACGTAGCCGGGTTAGATCACCGGTTCACCACATAAGCAGATTTTTTTTCTTTGGGGTATATTCAAATAAAGAACAGATGCATATAGAAATAGTTGCATGCTACGCAGTAGTATTTACATTTGTGTAGCATAACCTTTGTAGTCCTATGCATAGTCAGTACTATAGCT
The DNA here is from genome assembly GCA_000338895.3 of Oryza meridionalis. Taxonomy (NCBI): domain Eukaryota; kingdom Viridiplantae; phylum Streptophyta; class Magnoliopsida; order Poales; family Poaceae; genus Oryza; species Oryza meridionalis. The sequence continues at coordinate 15,113,807 of CM002526.2, forward strand.
CCAATCATAGCTACTAATAAAATCAGACTAGAAACCAAAAACCAGACAGTATGCTTAATATGACTTGAAGATAAAGTAATAGCTTGAAGTACTATTTAAGCTTTGTCATGAATATAAAATAATAGCTTGCTACTCATATACACCCAAAATTTAAAATCTTCAATACAATCATAGGCAACATGGAAAAGGTGTTAAATGCCATGAGAGTTTTTCTTAATGATTTAAGGTGTATTGACTTTTAGTTTGAAATGCCTCTGAAACAAGAGTGAGACCATTACTTTAAATCCACATCATAGAGAGTTTATAACCCTTCCGTTGTCCCGGCGAAAAAAACAAGAGTTTATAACGAATTAAAATTACTCCTACAAAATTATTTTTTACAGCAAATCTATTGGCACAGCTTTCTCCAGCTTGATAAATTTAAACATATTAGCAATGTTTGACCAGGTAGATTCCAAAACATTAGATACAAAATAACAGCGGAAGCAAATAATACTTAATCTATAAACCATTAATTTGGTGGGTTTAATAGATCATAATTCTTGCTTGGCATGTCCAACAATTGAGTTAAGTGGAGTTACGCAGCTCTGCTAGCAGCTAATGCATTCAAGCAACCTGCCAACTTAAGCAAACAGCTTACTGAGGGTGTCAGGAAAGAGCCCAACCAGTGTGTCACTTATGCTAAACCAACTATTAGAACAAAGTTTTGCATGCCAACTTTAAGATTAACTTTTGTCAATGGTTTATTCAGGAATTTTGAACAGGCATCTAGCTAGAAAATAGACTAAATTAATATGCTATATCAGTTTCACATACTCTTTCTCAGCAAGCTTCACTTCAGTTCCTCCATACTCAGGTAGCAGAACGGTGTCACCTTCTTTCAAAGATACAGGGATCAGTTTGCCATCCCTGTCACGTTCGCCAGGACCAACAGCCACTACTTTTGCAGAATTCAGCTGGGTTCAAGTAAACAGACAAATTATAACACAAGAAACACATAAGAGAAAACCATACCTACCACCTGCTACAATCCATCATTCAATCACACCAAACACACTATAGTTTCATTTTTTAAATAGAAAAACCAATCAGGAAGCATCTCAAAATATAATGGCACTCGACTTCTACCTATTACAGGATGATGCCATATCATCATTCATAGGAATAAGGTAACAGATTCAGTCCTTGATGCACCATTGGACCAACAACACTTCCTAGAATCTAGGTGGATCACAAAATCACTATGCTTGGTGTTCCGAGAATTGCAAAATTAAGGTATACACCATAATAGCCCAACATGAATATGCAATCATGACCAATGGACCAGCAATATAGCATATCAGACTATAATTAATATAGCATATCAGACTATAATTTCCCAAATCATCATATTTAATGTACCTTATTATCAAAATATAACACTCAAATACAAGGACAAGCTAGAATGCAAAGACAGAAGCCTTACAAAGTAATTAACCCAACATTTTTTCATCATTATTCATTCATTGTGCAGACACAATGTCTGCATTTACTAGCATGCTTAGAATATAGATATCACACCATCAGCAGTTCACTGTTTTAAATACCTTAACCTATACCTTAACCTTACTAAGGACTCATGGAGGACTCAGTGTGCTGATGGGCAACAATTCTCTGCTTCTACCTGCTGAAGTGGCAGGGACACTGGTTTCTTATTTTCAATTTTATATGGAACAGGGGAATTGTTCCCATCATTCCTTGTGATTCGGAAAAGAAAAACGTTTCTATCTTCAAAACTCTGAGATGAAGTTTGACGAGACAGTCTAGCAATCAGACCAAAGGTGCAGTACTCGCGTGTCCACGAAGATCAATCATACAGGTTTTGTTCCAACTTAAAAGACTGAAATCTACATGATTATAAGCTAAAAACCATCACCTATACACAAACACCCATCTGCTATACACAGAACAATCCAGAGCAAACTATCACTATCTGACAAAATTCTCAACCACCCAGATCCATCTCACAGCTACGCTCACTAATCACCGCTCTATGTCCCAAACCTCATAAGGAATCAGTCGACAGTTTCCAATTCCGCCAGCAAGTTACCAACAAAAGAAAAAACAAAGGCTCTAATTTTTATCCCTAATATTCCCTAGCCGCTAGCACCCATCAGCGATCCTCGTAGTCGCTAGTACACAAGCGAGTCGGGCACATCCATCCGCGAAAAAAAAAAAGGGGGGATCTCTGTCTGCGCATCGGTACCTGCTTGGTGGTCTCCGGGAGGAGGATGCCGCCGGCGCTCTTGTTGGGCTGCAGCAGCTTCTCCACCAGCACCCGGTTCATCGACGGGATCAGCCTCCTCGCCGCCATTGCCGCGCCGCGACGAGCTCTTCCTCTTCTCTCTTCTTGAGGAGCAAGTTGATGGGCGTGGAGGAGACGGGTGAGTGGGTGACGGGGGGGACCAGCGGGCGAGCCGGATTGGCTCTATAATAATCCGCGGGGGTTTAGGGTTTTTCAATCGAGAAAGTACGATTTTGCCCCTCCGGATGGTGTGGAGAGGGTGGAGCCCTAGGGGTCTAGGTGAGGGTAGAATAGGTAAACCTCGGGGTTTTCTCGGGAGCTCTAGAATGTTCGTGGCGGCGGCCAGGGGATGCGAGATGTTGGGCTGGCAGGTGAATTAGTGGGCCGTTGTTTTTCCGGGCCTCGTTGCAGATGCTCTGATTCTCGCGGTATTGGGCTTTTTTTTTCTTTTGCTCCTCGTAGTGATTTAGTACAGTTTTACACTAAGGTTCCGTAGGAGTTTGGACTGGGATTTTTCAAGTCATTAGATTCTGATTAATTGAGTATTGAATTATTACAAATTTAAAAATTAAATTTATTTAATTCTTAAAATAAACTTATATATAATTTTTTTCTTTTGCAAAAGATGCATCGTTTAGCACTTTAAAAAACGTGCTCACGGTAAACAAGAAAGTTACAAAAGCTAAACTCCCTAAGTTTGTATTTAATTTACTACTCCATCCTTCCTTTTAAATATATGACGCTATGAGCCTATGAGTTTTGGACATGACATTTTACCATTCTTCATATTTAAAAGTTGAATGCAGATATGAAAAACATAAGCTATGCTTAAAGTACATTTAATAATAAAATAAAATCCACAACGAAACAAACGGTACTTACATATGAATGGTCAAATATTACATCTAAAAGTCTAACATCGTCATATTTCTTAAAAATGGAGGTAATGTGATATTTTTCTCAAGAAACAATTCATCAAGTATTGTAGACTTAAAAGAAACAAAAAAAATAGCATATATTGTTTGTGAATGAGTAAAGGAATTTCTACGGAAAAATAGAGGAGTATCATACTATCTAATCGAGTACAGTATGTTCAGAAAAAAGAGAGAGAGAGAGAGAGAGAGAGAGGATGAGAAAGGACTAAGAACAACTTGATTGTTTGGAACAGCAAATTGCTCATCTCAATTGGATGGTGAGGCTCAAACAATGTACCCATAAGCGTTACACGCCTCGCGGCAAAATCTAAACAACTGAACAAAAACAAACAACTATTTATTCGTAATCACCTAGCTAAGAAAGAATTGACAAGCAGGGCAAAAAGGCCACATCAAAAAAATTGTAGAGGAGATCAAGACCTAAACAAATTCTGAAGAAATGTGAAGAACAAACTGAAATAGCTAGCTAGCCAGCTATATATTTATGCCATCCTATCTGTTGTGAAGAGGATTAGGGCCTGTGAGAACCTCCCTCTTCTCCTCATCAAGCACATCTCCACCTTCCTCTGCATGCTCCAACACCATTGATCCCTTTGCATGCACCACCTGATGCTGATGATGCCCTATCAGCAGCCTTCTCCCAGGCCTCAAATCTCCTACTCCATGCTGCTGCTGCTGCTGCTCATCACCACAGAAAGAACAGGAAGAACAGCACCCTGCAGTAGTACTGATGATCCCCAGTTGGGCCAGTTGCAGCAAGAACACTAGTACCAGAGTTAGGAGAAAGGCAGCACTGATGAGCCCTCTCCTCAGCACCATCACCATTGTCTCATCTCATCATCTCCCTCTGGATCTCTTTAGCTACTGATGATTCCAGTGCTATCTGGCAGTGGCAGCTGGTTTTGGTTTTGGTTTTGGTTCAGACTTTGGTGTGTGATGGATTAGGTGTGCTGAAACCCTGCAAGGGAGACAGTGTGAGCTGCAATCTAGCTCAATGCCCTAGGGTTGTAGGACACACACATTGGAGTCTGCAAAGATTTGAGTATTAGTCAAAGCAAATTAAGGGCAAGTGCAATAAGGCTAAGGAAGCCATCTATTAGCCCGCATACGTCAGAGAAATATGAGGTGGCGGAGAGAGAAAGCAGGAGAGAGAAGGAAGTCGTCGACTAAAAATCGACGATGATGCACGGGCGCCAAGGCTCATGCAGCCAATAGTATGCTTCATCCCTAGGCTCACAGTGGAACAAAGATAAAAGTTGGGCCCACAAAGATAGATAAAATAATAGTATTTCTGAGTAAGTGGTAGAGACAATTATTATAAACGTTGTCTGTAGTGTTTACTTTAGTTGAATTGGAGATTTTTATAGTAGGCAATGGGCTATATTATTGTCCTTGCCCTAATTGCATTGGTGATGGTGAAGATTCATGGAGATGATTAGCCTAGCTATCTGTGAGTATGTGACAGCTCACAAGTCCAGTGTTAGAAGCTTCCTTAAATTAAGCAATCCTAGTTCCAGAGCTACTCCCTCCGTCACATAATATAAAGATTTTGAGTTTTTGCTTGTAACGTTTGACCACTCGTCTTATTCAAAAAAATTTAAAATTATTATTTATTTTATTTGTGAATTACTTTTATTATCTACATTACTTTAAGCACAACTTTTCGTTTTTTATATTTGTAAAAAAAAATTGAATAAGACAAGTGGTCAAACGTTACAAGCAAATACTTAAAATCTATTATATTATGGGATGGGGGAGCAGTAGTAGTGCCTTTTCCTTGACTTGCACAGAAAGCATGCAAACTTGTGGTAAGAAAACCGAAGTGAAAGCAACTACTCCAGTACTACTCCAGTAGTAGTGCCTTTTCCTTGACTTACAGTATATTGTTTACAACTCTGATTCCTGAATGTGACTGGGTTACTTTTACAGTATTGCACACATACTTCAAGTTGATTATGTATATATATTTTTTGTTCAGTTATGTTTTTTTTTCCCTAATATCACTGGGAGTGTTTCAAAGGAAAGAAAGAAGGTAGTAGTGGTAGTAGCAGCAGTGAAAATATCTTCTGAAGGAGTATGAATCTGTCAATATATACAACCCATATGAAGCTGTCTCAACTCTCAAGTCAAGCTGCTTCAGAGATTTACTTTCAGAATTCAGGAAAGGGCTTCAGCAATTTTGGGGATTCAGGACCACCCCCTCCGGGCCTTGGCTTGTCTTTGTTTGAGAACACTTTCGATTCTATCAGGACCAGCTTAGCTCAGTCTCAGTGACTCACTCCTGCACCACCACCGCTACAGCTCCCTGCTACACAACAATATACTGTAACGCAATGGTCTATGCACACAGACACAGCTACTGTTGCAGATGCCCACACATTGTACTCTAGTGTTTGCTGCCAGTGCCAGCAAAGGGACTCCGTTGCATGTCCTCTCTTTGGATTGCGCCATTCTTGCCTGCAATCTTTATGGGTCAATTTGTTTGGTGCCATCATAAAAATTATAGAGTTGAGAAATATCATCGTATATGTTATTGATACGTGGTTTCGGTCCTCACATATTATTCTCATGTACGTTGGTATTTTGTAACTCATATGTCTTTGTGATTGTATTGTCCAAATTATCCTTATCTTTGTCCAGACTCTCAGCATTCAAAGTGCCCCGAACAAGATGTAGGAAGGACATCCATGTAATCATAACTACGAAATCCTAATAAACTTGTGTCAAAAAAAACCTAATAAACCGTTTACAAAATGCATTACAAAATGGTTCAGACTAAGAATGCTTGCTGCAGAGCTGACCTGAAAGAATCAGATAGTGGTTAATTAGCTGTATATGCATGCATGCTTCTATTTATTAGCTGCAAATAATTCCCATGATCAGCATGCATGAAGCCCCTTATAGGTCGATAATATCTGCAATCTGCGTATATGCACCCCCACAAAATGACAGGACAGCTGTCCCTAATGATACTCCATTAATGAGTTTGCATATTCAAGAGCCAATAGGCTTAGAGCAAGTTTAATAGTACAGCTCATTATTGACTTCAAATCATTTATAACTAATATAATAGTTAATTCATAAAATAGTTGCTTACTACACTATTAATATCCGGTCCCACTTATCATACACATATTACGTCTTAGAGTCCGTGCTATAGCTGGCTACAAATCTTCTCCTTTTTTATTATCTTTTTTTTAATTTTTTTTTAAAATAGTAGCTGGCTTATAGGCTACTATTGTAACTGCTCTTACAGGCATACAGGAGATATGCAGGCTTGGTAGGTACTCACATGCAGAGTTGCAGTACACGCTGCTGCCACTGGATATGGTGCTGTACACTCGCACTGTGCTATCGCGTATATACTGTCAGTGCTGCAAATGCAGTTCAGCTGGATACAACTTAGGCCGTGTTTAGTTCATACCAAATTTCTCCCAAAACTCCCAACTTTTCATCACATCTAAAACTTTTCTACTCACATAAACTCCTAACTTTTTTTTCAAACTACTAACTTTCCCTAAACTTCTCCTCAATTTCAGAAACTAAACACAGCCTTAATCTGGATTAATTAAGGTCCCTGTCAACTGGAGGATTCGTTTACTCCCTCCGTGAACAAATATTAGGCATATTTTGTTTCGTTGTGATAAGATTTTGACTAATAATTTGCTTTAAGATATCATTTGTGTGATTAAAAGGATAGTTACTTTTAAATACTCTAATAACATAAATTTTAAATTTTACGTTAAAAATTACGTCCTGATAAAATAATTGTTGGTTAAATTATGTCCTAATTAAATAGAATGTGCGTTATATTATTTATTTTTAACAAAATAAATACATATAATACTTTCTCTGTGTTTAAAAAGAGTGTATGTTGGAGGCAGGTTATGAGGTCTTTCGGCCGGCATGCTAAAGCAAATAATTACGAAACATAGCAGAGCATAGCGAAGCCAGAAGAAGTGCGGCAAAGCACGACGGAGCATTGCGAAGCCAAGAGAACTACAGTGAAGCACAACGAAGTAGGGCGAAAGGTTGAATAGGTTGACCAAAGACCAAAATATCTATGTAAACATCCCTATCAATAGAACAAGAATGTAAAAACTTATGTAAACAAAACCCTAGGGTTAGCTGGTAGGGTTGCAAACCTAAAAATAGTCCCAAGAGGTATACTGTAGAGGAAGATTTTTAAAAAAACAATACTCACTTTAATGCTTTTGTCTATTCTATTAGAATAGGTGTTTGTCTTTCAATGACAGTATCTTTTAACTATAAATATGGATAACACACTTTTGGTTAGGACCAGATAGAGTATAGCACTAATAACTAATATATAAACGCAAATTACAACCACATTGATTCACTTATTTATATGCATATCCGATCCACTTATTAGCAAATAAAAAAAATATTTGTGAGTAAAATTTTTATATATGTATCTTAGCGTAAAAAATAATTGTTGTAAAATAAACTACTAGAAAAAAAAGTTAAAATAAAAATTAAGTTCTATGGGAAACCACGATGCTCTTAATGAAAGCTGAAGGAGTAAACACTCGCGAGTACTATTAATTAGTGGTCGAAAAAGCGGCCGGCTTAGATTAAGGTCATTCCCAACTCAACGAATAGGATGGTGTCCATAGCATTAAATAAGTTACCACATAATAAAAAAAATGATGTGTTAAGTGAATAAATAAGGAAAGAGAAAGAAACCATATCTTACATGAGACATGGTTTCTACACAATATGCAAGATATCATGTGAGATAAGTAGCATTAAATTGAAGTACGGAATAGTGGTGTTTGTATTGAAAAAGTAGTGTCTAGTACTAATTTCTTGATGATGTGGAGTTTATTGAAATCATGTCTAGTATTATGGGTTGGGACTGCCCTAATAACGAAAGATTTATAGCTGAGTTAGCTTTCCTGTTACAATTAATTCGACCAGCAACCGCGATTTCGCAACTTGCAACAAACAACGGCGACGCGCTAGCTGTCTGCCTCTGTCCCAAATTCAGACAGACGCGGTTTCTTCGTTTGCTCTTCTTCCCTTCACTTCCCTGCGGCGCACCTGGCTGACAGGTGGGCCCCGCAGCGTAGGGAATCCGGTTGGGTAGCAAAACGTCAGAAAAAAAAACACACACAAAATGATAATCACGTAATCAGGCTGGAGAGATGATCTAACAATGATTAGCGTAATCACCATTCTTAACCCCAGGTCCTGACGATGCTCTTCTTCCTCCCTGGCGCATGGCTGTCTATCATTAAGCAACAATTATAATTTTATAGTAAAAAAAATATATGAATCTGACATAGTAATTCCAACCTAGAAACTCTATAGCAGTTTTCATACATGTTATATCATATAGACACTACGTACAGAAACCATATATCCAATGAATATTGTCTTTAAATTATATTCCCATTCAATCATATCTCTTCTCTCTCCTTTTATCTACATATTCTCTTGTTTTTATTCTTGATTTTTTGTATAGATATGGTTTCTTACATAAGAAATAGATTCTTCATATTTTTATATCTCTTCTCAGTAACTCTCTTGTTATGGTAGATTTTTATTTATATGACAATGTACTTAATTCTATATACTCTAGATAACATAGGTTAGGGATGGCCTTAACCCGAATCCTGACGATGTTCTTCTTCAACTGCGTGTGTCCGTTTGCCGGTACACGTTGTTCTCGATGGTAGTTGTTTCTCGCGCAATTAATTCGATCTGGGTGCACCCAGAAAACCTGCAGATCGAAGTCGACCGCTTCAATGTTACTAATTACTACTACCTCCATATTTAATATATGACGCCGATAATTTTTTATCTAACGTTTGATCATTTGTCTTATTTAAAAATTTTATGTAATTATCATTTATGTTATTGTGATTTGATTCATCATCAAATGTTCTTTAAGCATGGCATAAATATTTTCATATTTGCACAAAAATTTTAAATATAACAAATGGTCAAACATTGGTAAAAAGTCAATGTTGTCATACATTAAAATACGGAGAGAGTAGTATTTAATAAATTACTTTTGATTTTAAGATGCAGATATTCATTCATAGCTCCTGCAGAGAACATTTAAGACAAGTAGACTTTCAATCGACCACCGATCTAGTGGCGTGAAGAAGAAAAACAGAAAAGGACCATGGAGTTGAAGAGAGAGATCATGTGATCTAAGCTGACTAACTATTTCATTAGATCATTGTCACAGATAATGCGTTTCAGACAGGTTATCCTGGCGTATATGGCTATGCAGAGGAAGATGATAGGCTCACCGTTCATGTATTGGAAGGTCAAAGTGTCAAATGGATGGATTGGTTCCAAGTCAAATCCCTGCTGATTTTGTCGTCTGGTTTGACCAGCTTTTACAACACAAGTGAAACCTCCCGATGCCGTAATTAAGTAAGAATCGGTTTCTTCCTTTTGCGTCGACCCTTGCAGAATGCAGACTTCTCCTGTTTACCGTGGGTGCTGGTCAGAAAGAAAGAAAGATGCGTAAAAATTAGTTAATTAGGAGCAGTTGGGTGACCAGTCTACAAACACAATTAGGAGGAGTAGTTGCTGTTCAACGCGTCATTGAGAGGTTGTGTTTACATTTTCGGAGTCAATTATAATTGCATCAGATTCTTACTCCGTAAGTCTTAACTAGTCCAGTGGAACTATAGCTACAGAGATACAATACTTTTTGGGTGTGTATAACCCTAGCTGGAACCTAGACTAGAGCAAACAACCGGATCATTCCCCCTCTCGTACCTTGGTTTGCCCCTCTTTCAAAACAAACTAAGGGCGCGTTCTAAAGAGATAATTAAGCTAAGTTACTCCTCGTTTTAAAGTTACCTATTGTACTAGGAGACTCTCTCGTTGTTTTCCCCATCAAAAAAGAGATAATTGAGCTTAGTTGCTACTAGTTGATTTTTCGTTAGCACCCTTCAAACTGCTAAATATTTAGTTTCATGCGAAAACTTTCTATATGAAAGGTGCTTTAAAAATCAAATAAATTCATTTGTTAAGTTTTAATAATTAATACTTAATTAATTATATGTTAATCATATTTCTTGTTTTGCGTGCAGCTAATAAGCCAAAACGATAAGATGGAAAGAATGCACCCTAATGTTGAGTTTATTCTAGAGTTTAGGGGTGGCAATTTTCTCGTTTTCCGTTAGCACAGCTTCGCAAACTGCTAAACGGTATTTTCTTCAAAAGCTTTTTATATAAAAGTTTATTTAAAAAATCAAATAAACACATTTTCTAAATTTATAATAATTAATACTCAATTAATCATGTGTTAGTAACTTGTCTCATTTTGCGTGTCACGGAGTAGTCACCTCCAAACATCCAAACAAACTAAGCCTTAGACTCTTAGACCTCCAACCAACAATTGTGAAGGTATATCGATACCGCGTGGGATGGCAAGCCAATCTCTTATCCTATGCTGAAATTAAGATTTGTCCTAGCGAACTTTGTCCCGAACAGCCTGCCTATGTATGCAATGGCAACAATTCCCTTGCCGAAAGGGACCATAGAAGCTTTTGATAAGAAGAGAAGACCATTCCTTTGGTCAAGGAAGGACTCTATAAGTGGGGTACACTACCTAGTGGAATAGACCAACATATGCAAAACATATCCCTATTACTGCAGCGCATCCATCACTAACATTCCAAAGTCAACAAGGCAAGATGGATCTGGCGAGAATTCGGTGACACTGCCTTTTCTTTATCAAGCATATGCTAGAGGGAAGGGTTCCTTGGTAGAATTCATCCCTAGCTTTCAGAAACTCACCGCTGTTCATATTTCGAATGGGAAAGAAATGTCTTTCTGGCACAATAAATGGTGCGATGATCAAGTGCTAGCAGAGAAATTCCCTTCACTGTACTCGCATGCAGTTGACAAGAATGCCACTATGGCACAAATGCTTACCAGGTGCCTGGATCACTATTTTGTACCCAGGCTTTCTACAATGGTGGAGCAAGAATACCAAGAGGTGTTAGATTGTGGAGGAAATGACAATAAAGGATCGGGTTGACATCCAACACGAGGGGGGCTCTAGGGCTGCTACAAACAAAACAAATATACGAAGCTCTCTAGGAGCTAATGGCATCTGCAACAACTAAGAGTTCATCTGGAAAAGCCAAACCCCCATCGAAAGTTCAGTTCTTTGCATGTGTGTTGTTCAGATAGCGCCTCTGAAAGTTAACATGCACAAGAATAACACGGTGCAATCCTCAATGTGTGAGCTATATGTGCTGAATCAGCTGAAACAACGTCGCAAATATGCGCTCAATATGTCCCTTTGTTGCCCTATTTTGGAGATCTATGGGAATTCAATTGAACATTTCCTCTATAAAGGACCTCACCACCTTGCAACCCCCCAGACAAACACCATGCGCTTCCAGGTTTTCTATCTAATATGCTTCTGTGGATTATGGAATCATCGACATGATGTGGTCTTTCGGGGGCAACCACAACTGATTGCCAAATTTTTAACAAAATGCGTAGAACACGCCACCTTGTGGGCTGAGCGATTGAAGCATGTTAACAATATCATAATTACATATAGAAAAAAAAAACCTATCCTCCCTGTTGTGTTCTAATGTAATCCAGTAAAACTTGGTATTTTTCCCTCTAAGTATCAATCAAAATTCAGGTGATCACTCTAACAAAATTATGAGATACTACGATGCACCTAATTAAATCAAGTTGCCAAAGGTTTGACCTTAAGCCGGGTGGGAACCACACTCCAGCACCACTTCATATTTTTTTTTTCGACCATCTATTTGGTTTTGACCAGTGAAATATAATACTTTCAGTTGACCACGAGAGGATATCATTTTTAGGGACGGACCCAGACCCCGGGCAAACCTAGGCCATTGCCAGGGTCTAGGGCAAAGATCCAATAGACCATAACAAATTTTCACTATGTTAAATTAACTGTGGACCAAAATATAATGGGCTAATCCGGGCCTTGTTTAAAAGCTAGGTCTACCCCTATCATTTTTTACAAGCTTTAAATCAACTTACTTTTAAACCTATAGGCATCTACTTTATTTTAAAAAAAATATATAGAACATATATATTATTGAAAATTATTTTCACAACCTTACATACATATTAGATAGATAAATTGGTGGTCGTAGTTTATCTTGAAGACCTTGCTGACGTTCAAAGTAGCAAACTATCATTGATTGTGCACGTTCTTTGTTGATCATTAAGTATAAATTGATTGATCTTGAAAGTTTTAACGAAAGGTGGTATAATAATTAATAATCGCACATTCTTTTTCATTAAGTATATTACTTGTGTTCTTACTAAGTATGAGTTTTTCAATCGCAAATAAAAATAAGTGCGAGTTTTCTTAACTATATGGTAAGAATGAAAATATAGACTTGTTACAATATTTTAGTAAAACAATATAAAAGATATTTATATGAAAGCATTTGCAAGGCATAGATATATCTACTTATTAACATATTTTTTTTAAAAAAAATTCTTTGGTTTGTAATCAATATTATACACTTTTGTGCATGTTTTATGACCAACACTAAAATCTCCGTTGGTTTGGAATTGAATTGGTCCTGACTAATTAAATAAGAATATCTCTCTAATTTGAACTTTTTTGTTTGGTTGCCAAAGAAATGGGAAACGGAAATAGAACAACTTTCGGTTGAATCAAACTTTTAGCCGGACATATATAGTACCAAGAACTCCAAAGCTTCCGACAAAATTTTTAGCCGGTCCAAGTCCAACGTTAGCACGCAAACGCAACGCGTCACCTCCATATATATTATGTATGCACTTGCACTTGCACACATTTTAACATGCATTGCAAGTTTTGCAACTTCCGTGATGTGACGCCTTGCAAGTCCTGCTCGATCGTGTAGATGGAGATCTTGAAATTGACCCTCTAACCAACAGACATAATACTGTACCTAGCTAGCTAGCCATCACTCTCTTTCTGCTAGTAATTTTTAGAAGGAAACAAAGTTAATTAATATTAAAAGAGCAAACATAATACTACTCCAGTGTTCACCATGGATGCATGCATATGGGTGATGACAATTTAGTTCCCTTTCCATGGATATCTTTGCTTTTGTGCAATGGTTAATTGGCAACCAATCGAAGGTGATCATCATCATATATGAGAATTGAGAAATAGGTGGTTTTAATTTGCATGTATCCATAGCTTGACCACAAAGACATTTTTTTTTGGCAAATGGCAACAATATGCCATGATCAATATATGTTCATGCACACATTCTTGGGCCATGTTACTCCATGTTCCTCCTACTCATGTATGTTATTCCCTTCCCAACCACTTAAATGATTTTTCTTGTACTCGTTGGTAGGCTTATCTAGAGCAGTATGTTAATTCTAATATATTCTCACAACTGTGGCATGCTTATTAATTCCAACTCTCTCTTTTTTAAAAGACATATACGCTCATATAAACTTGTGCGCGCATATCCTATCATTATATACATCTTAGAAGATTGAATCAACATATATATTTAAATTGATGAAGTCACTTTGGTCCTCTCGTTGTTGACATGTATATCGCTTACCACCGAAAAAATAATTAGCTGTAAATATGAACACATATGCTAGTTTAGTACTTAACCCCAGGTTCTACCTCAAGGAACTTAACTAGCTAGTTGGTTAGCTACGCTCACTTCGCCGCATTGATCTTATGTGTGTATATAAAGTGTCTGATGTTTTTTATCCCAAACAATATGATATTGAAAAAAGCAACAATATGATATTTAAAGCACACACACTACAAATTTATACCGTGTTCCCTTATTTCGTCGTAAGAGTCACCTGTGTTAACTACGTATACATATAATTAACTGCAATTGTTTTATTTTCTGCAATTCCCAAATCGGCCTCCAAGGGAAGCCATTTTTTTTAAGCACATATAGTTGATGATGGAAGCATAATTTGGCATATGTTATATGTATTAGTATATTGTTACATCACGCCCTGCTACAGGATAAAGTGATCAGGGTATCACTGTGCCGTTGGCTTATGTGAGATTAGGTGAACGTAAAGGCATGTCATGATGCTGCAATCTGTTGGTCAAGTACTAGATTTTCATTTCTTTCAGCATCCGCGGACAATTTTTGTGGATTTCATGGATGGCTTATGTTTGCTCTTCATTCCATTTTCGAATATATTCAGGATGGAAAATATTTAAGGACCCTGGACAAGTACCGGAATCATTTTATAGAAAATTGTGGAAACCATAAACTATAAGTAAAATTTCTGATTAAAATTTAGCAAGGTTATGGTGATGTTTCTACACGCTATCAGTTGTGTAAAATTTCAAGATCAATCTCAATTTAGCTTCAAGATATGAGATTCACAAGTGGCAGAATAAACAGAGGAAAAATTTCAAACTTCTCAATCTGTTCTATTATAGCACCATGTATCGTTCACTGCCCATGAATTTCATATCTTACGACAAATAAAATCAAGCTGGCTATATTTTAAAATATCACTTCCCCCATTTTTTAATATATGATGTTGTTTGCCTTTCGTCGTACGTAGTACTATGTATTAACAATTTGTCTTACTTTTAAAAAATATAAATATTATCTATTTTATTTTACTGTGAATTGTTTTACAATTAAAGACAGCATGACTTACATATTTACTATTTGTGCAAAGTTTTTAGATAAAATGGATTTTAAGTACGTCTAAAAGATAACAATGACATATTTAAAAGCAGATGTAATACAAGTTTGTATGGAATGCTTCCCTACCTCCTATGTATACGTTACTTTTTCATGGGATTATTTTAAAACAACTAAACATAGTTTGCCGAGGTTTCCATTATTTTACTGACTCGCGTTTATATTCCCTTTCCTTAACAAACTAGTGGATTATATTGTATACATGCATGACAATGGATCGAAGCGTGTCTAGTTTTTTTTTTCATAGTATGCCACTGTATAAGTCGAATCATGAATCAACCTTATGCTAAAATATTTACACATATTTGGATTTGATTAAATGATATTTGAATGATGGATACATACAACCTGAAATGGACAAGAACCCTCTAGCCCCCGCACATGAACTGCTGATACTCTTTTTTTCGAGGGGGCAGACAGGGAGCTCCTGCAATTCACTATAGAAGAAGAGAGTTGATCCAGTTTATAAGGGAAACCAGACCCAAAAACCTTACAACAGCACGGTTAATTAAAGGAAAACCGGCAAAACCCTCGACATTGACAAACTGAACCGAAGTACAGCTGTCCAACAAGAGATAAACTCCTAAAACGAAGCCTTCAAGAAGGTCACGCCGACATAACGGTGACATCGTCCGATCCAAACGAATCTAGGTTTTCACTCGGAGAAAACTCTTAAAGTGGAGTTGAACGAGGGCTCGAGTAGCAACGCCTTCAAGAAGGTGAACGGCGCCCAAGAGCGTCGCCGTTGCTAGCACCGAGAGCGGAGCAAGACTTTCGCCTTGGAGCACCCACCAAATGTCACCTGCACACCGAGGGTACTTGCAATATTCACACCACCTGCACGACGGCCGGACGCCAAACCACCCCGTCCCCACCCGAGGACGCGCCGGATCTGGGCTAGGGAGCCAGATTCGGCCGTCCCCCTCACCACCAATGCCGGCCGACGCCTAGAGGGGCGCCGGAGGACGCCAGTGGCCGCCGCGGGATCACGCCACTGCCGGCCGCCGCGCCGCCGCCGGATCCGCGGCCTCCACCACCGCCGCCCAAACGCCGTCGCCATCCCCGCCGCCAACACCCACAACACCACCCGGCGCACTCACCTCAGCCGCCACCGTCGCCCGTCCCCGCCGCCGTCATCGACCCCGCCGTCCAGCGTCTACCCCGCCGCCAGTCCATCCCCGGGCGGCTCCCCAGGCCGTCCGAGCGCGAGGGGACGAGGAGCGGCCCGCCGCCGCGGTCCTTGCGGCCGAGCGGCTTCGCCGGCGGCCGCTCGGGCGACGGCGAGGCGAAGAAGGGGGGTGGGGTGAGGGGAAGAGGGGTGGCCGGGTCGCCTCCCGAGCCGCCCCTGGGGAGAGCCGACTCGGGGGAAAAAAAAAACTCCGCCCCCTACCTCTCTAACTGCTGATACTCTAACCTGTTGTTTTTTTCTAATGTATACACGTATTACGTATATTGGGGGTCATCTTCTTGTAAACTCGATCAATGCAATTAAACTCTGTTGTTGATGTTCCAGAACACGTATTACGTATATTGGGGGTCATCTTCTTGTAAACTCGATCAATGCAATTAAACTCTGTTGTTGATGTTCCAGAACACGTAAACGATCTGATGTGTTCACATAAATGATCACGACCTCATAACCCATGCTCATTTTTCCTTTTGTGAGGGGACATGTTCCTTTTTCCACATCAAAATTAAATTTGATTTTGAAACGTTTTTTTTATAATGGATTAAACCGGCCTCTATACCCAAAGTATGTACACAGTTGAAACGTTTGGTAGATCTTGGATGCATTACTTTTTTTTTCCCAAAAGTATAGACCAATTGGATGTAAGAATTTGAGTAATTCCATAGCAACGGACATGGTTTATCGAATAAATTCGGGAAAATTAAACACAAACAATGGAAAAGGTGAATAGGTCTTTTCGTTTAAGATTACCAGACAGCAAGACACAACACTAGTAGATTGCAAGGACATTAGGTCCTTAATTAATGAAAAAGTTAGGATCTGAAAAGTAAAATCTCTATAGCATGTCGAGGTTTTTCATGACCTACACCGAAAAGCCATTGATTGAGGCATGGCAGAAATCTAAAATGCAGTAACATGAAAACACATGATTAATTTGAGTTTGAACCTTTAGAAATTTTAGAGACTAATAATTGGTTAACTGCTGCTTTGTGAAAAAAAAAGTCTTGAAGAACCTTTCTTGAAGAGTAATCTTGTACAAGATTTCATCCTTGATTCCTTCTGCTTGAGGCTTGAGCTATATATATTGTTTGGTGATTTAGCATGAATCTTTGTGAATAAATTATCCCCCCTCAAAAAAAAAAAACTTGTGTGCATGTATCCATAAATTCTTTCAGTCCTATAAATGTGTCCATAAATTCTTTCACTCCTATAAAGAAATAGTCTATCCTGTAGGAGTACATGTACAACTATACATATATACATAGAGTCGAGTCAAATGTCCAGAAGAGCTAACAGTTGTACACCGTATCACCATTCAACCAAGCGAGAGTGATATCATTATACTTCTATTCATATATACTTAGTCCGTTCTTTTCTAATTAACATGCATATTTTATCTCGATGTATAATTTGAATGAAAACTTTTTATATAAAAGTTGTTTTAAAATATCTGATAAATTTATTTTTTTATTTTAAAATAATCAAAACTCAACTAATTATATACTAATGATTTTTTTTATATACTCGTACTTAATCTTCATCTAACAGGAACTTGAATGGCGTTACTAAGTAGTAATTGGAGTATACAACTCAATTCATGCGGAAAAAATGAAGTAGTAATTTTTTTAAGATGGAGGTAGTATTTCCAGGTGGATATATGCTTTCTCGTGGCAAGCTACTGTACATGTTTGAGTAAAAGAGACACGGACATATAATAATGTCTGCCAATAAAATGAAAAAAAAAGAAAAATGTTACTTAAATACAAGCAGAAATTCCTACGTGAATAGCCAGGAACATTGTTTGACAAGAGAAGAGGCAGATGATTATTTATTTATATATTTATATAAGTAGCATATGAGTATACAAAGACCTCTTTTTCTATTAACCCTTTAATCAAATAAAAAACTAAAAAATATTTTTTTTCCCAGCAATGGCAGGAGCAAAGATCACACAGGAGAGGAGAGGCAGAAACTGTCAAAAGAAGACACAGATTCCACCACTGCCAGCCAGCCAGCGCAGTCCTCCTCCTCCACACTGCTTTCCTTCCTTCAAAAAGTAGAAAGGAAGAGGAAAAAAAAAGCCTTCAAAAGAAAGGGAAAAAAAAACACAAAAGGAGAAGAGAGAAGAGGAAGAAGAAGAAGAAGGAGAGAGAGAGAGCAACGGAAAAGCTACCCAAGGGAGAAGCGAGCGAGCGAGAGAGCGAAGCCTCCTCCTCCTCTCTCCTCTCTCCTCTCTCCTTCCTCCGATTCACACACACACTCCTCGTCGTCTTGTTTCTTCTTCGTCTGGGTGGTTGATCCATACACCCAGAGATTGCCTGTGCGAGGAAGGGAGCGGGCGGGTGGCGGATTTGTTTTTTGTTTTTTTTTTTTGGTTTGTTTTTGTTGGTGGTATCCTCCTCCTCCTCCTCCTCCTCTGCGAGGAGCAGCTGGTGGATTGTTCGTTCTAGCTCCGTTTCTTGTCTTGATTTGGAATCCGGGAAATTTTTCCGCCCCCCGTTTCTTGATTTCCGGTCCCCCCCCTTCCTTGGTGGAAGTGGGAAGGGGAGGGGAGAGGATTTTTTGGTGGGGAATTCGAGGCGCGAGGTGATGAACTCTTGCCTCTTTGACCAGCCTTGATTTTCCTGGTGATTTTGCTTGGAATTTCTCGGATTTTGTGGGGGGTTCTTTGATCCGGGCTCCATGGGTCTCTGCCATGGCAAGTCGGCGGCGGTGCTGGAGCCAACGGTGGAGGAGGAGGAGGAGGAGGGGGCGACGCGCGTAGCCGAGGCCGCGGCGGCGCCGGCCAAGCCAGCGTCGCCTGCGCCTTCGGCGGCGTCGGCGGCGGCGAAGCCCGGGACGCCGAAGCAGCACAAGTTCCCGTTCTACCTGCCGAGCCCGCTCCCGCCGTCGAGCTACAAGGGCTCGCCGGCGAACCCGAGCGTGGCGTCGACGCCAGCGCGCGGCGGGTTCAAGCGGCCGTTCCCGCCGCCGTCGCCGGCGAAGCACATCCGCGCGCTCCTGGCGCGGCGCCACGGCTCGGTGAAGCCGAACGAGGCGTCCATCCCGGAGTCCGGCGAGCCCGGCGTGGCGCTGGACAAGGGCTTCGGCTTCTCCAGGCACTTCGCCGCCAAGTACGAGCTCGGCCGCGAGGTTGGCCGCGGCCACTTCGGCTACACCTGCGCCGCCACCTGCAAGAAGGGCGAGCTCAAGGGCGACGACGTCGCCGTCAAGGTCATCCCCAAGGCCAAGGTCAATCCAATCCCCTTCTTCTTCTTCTTCTTCTTCTATCCAGTTCACGACTTGTTCTCCTTCGCTGAGGTTTTGACTCAATTTTCATGTTTATTTTCCTCGCTTGGATTTAATTAATTAATACACTTAAAATCTTCTCCTGCATTGCTTAGTGTTTACACCTGATTGAATTTATATTATATTTGTGCTTGAATGTATTGTTTAATGCTAGACTCACTTGGGCTGATGTTTTCAATTTTATGTTCAAAGCATCATTCTGTGTGGATTCAACAGAGTTACCTCTTGACCTCATTTGGTTCAGTTGCCATGCTTGTGTTTTTTTAGCTCAATTGCTAAATATATCATATTAGGTGGGAGAAAGAGAGACATTTCGAAGTAGGTTTACTAAATGCTTCCATGAGGATTTGTTCTGGCCATTAATACTTTGATGAACAAGTTAGTTGCTTCACTCAACGCTTACAAAGGACAGATAGATGAGAAAAATCACATGTCTCCATTTCGGGTGTTTCTTGTTTGGTAATTTGCGGAGGGGCAATGTTGCTCCATTGAAGCTTGCTTGGTGCTTTACAGCATTGGTTCCAAAATGATGGAATCTGTTTCTCCATAATGTGCAAGTTCTCCGTATGTGAAAAGCTTGTGTAGCATATTTGCTTCAAGTGAGCCAAATGGCGTCATTGACTCCTTGAGCTCTGGTAGTATTAACATTTTTATCATCTTATATTTCATTGGCTGTTTAGTCGTAGAGAACTATTAAATCCCTGAGTCAAAGTCAAAGAATTGTTGTGGTGTTGCGCAATTCCAGCCTGTATTGTTATTAGCTGCGAAACAGCGTTCTATTAGTTCTATTGAAGTACTTTGCCCCTTCTACCATAACTTTCAAGTTTCAACACTGTTGTAGTTTTAGACCTTCCTATGTCTTTTGGTGGGAGGTGTCTAACTACTATCATATACTTATAGTTGTTGCCTTTCTATACATCGATCATCATCTTGTTGTTTATACAACATGTTCAGAGTCTTGACTTACAATTAATATAATGCTTAGGGTCTCCCTACCTTTTGCATGTTAAAAAAATATTGTTGACTGTATTTCATGTATTTATGCTGTTATCTATCACTTTTTGGATATCAGTGATGCTGGTTTTCCTTATCGATCTAGTCTAGCTATCCTCCTGTAGTGCTGTCTCTTGTTGCTCTTCTCCTTTTGATGTTTACCCTCCTTAATAATGTTAAACGATACATAAAGCAAGCAATTATAGATTATATTGATTAGAAATGCATGTCTTTTATTACGCCTGTTATATTGTTGTGCATATCATTGTCTGTTGTTATGTAACTGTGCATTGCCAACACTAATCCCACGACATTTTTTTTGGGTATCTGTAATTGATGTGTTACTCTATGCTTTGTGCTGTGCGGTGCAATGTTAATCTATAGAATTGTTGGCTGCGCTCAGAGTATGCTTGTATTTCTGCTTGTGGATAAGCATCCTTGGTGCAATGCTACTTCCAGGCCCTAGAGCCAAGGCCCATGCGTGCAACAGTTGGTTGATGAACTACCCAACATTTGCTGTGCTATCTAGTCTCTTATTGCTTGGCTGAAACCACATTGATGTGGTGTTGTTACATGAAATGTGGAGTTGGACCTGATCACCTGACTGATTGGCAAATTCTTATCCAATGATGCAGTAATCACCTGACTAATTGGCTAACACATGTATTTATATGAGTAGTATGATATAGATTTTCCATTGTTGTGTGTAATAAACAATTATTTTTAATCTTATTATTGTGTAATTTGATTAATAATACTGTGAAATTGCTGCCTTTGACATCTAGTTACATATATATGAGTCCACTGGAACTCCCATTCTTTCTTTTTTCCAAGAGAAAGTCCAATTTAAGTAATACTGCTAACCAGTCTCACACAAGCAACTTCTTTCGACAGATGACTACTGCTATTGCCATTGAAGATGTCAGGAGAGAAGTCAGAATATTGAGTTCTTTGGCAGGGCACAGCAACTTAGTGCAGTTTTATGATGCTTATGAGGATGAAGAGAATGTATATATAGTTATGGAGTAAGTTCATAGTTTTTCCATTCTTCAGTTTAACCTACTGATCTGCTGAAAGTTATAAGTAATGACTAAAGTTTTGATATTCTTATGCCAAATAAACAGAACACACAACATACTAATTCTTCTGTTGGTTAACACGAATAACAATTGGTGGTTGTTTTTTTATGACAAACTTGGTCTCAAGCGAACATGACATGCTATCATGTGTTTTCATTTCGCCATTTGGTATCAGTCATTTTGGGAAGGAAATAAAAACTGACATTTTGATGCAATAAATTTTCTCTATCATGTTTAGGTTAGATATCAGTCGCGCGCAGACATGATCACATGACATTTCATTTTTTAGATACATGTGTTTAGAAGCTGGCTTGATTGGCTGGCGCTGACCATACTCATATGAGACTTGGATGCTTTTGTAGCCAGTGCCAGTCATAATCTGTAAATAATTCTCAAACTTGGCTCAATCATGTTTTGTACAATCAATTCTGATTGTTAGCTCCATCAGTGAAGCATTTTACTCATTAATTGCTATCAAAGTTTCTTTCTAATATGGTACATGTTTAAGAGATTAAGAGGTTATAATCCCTTTCACTGTAGACGGTTTTAAGGGCCTGGCCTCATAAGTCATAAACTATTTCTTAGTATATACAAATAAAGTGTGCACTATTTTAAACAAGAATATTAGGGGAGGACCCTTCTGATTACAAAGTAAACAGGAATACAAAAAGGGGAAAACATGTACACAAGTTAAGGTCCAAAAAAGATAGGCAACAGTTTATAAAGCTCCCACCAAACAAATATAGGCAGAAACACTATATCCATAAAGAAAGCTTTCAACTTTTTCCTAGCTACTCTATATCCATAAAGAAAGCTTTCAACTGAATTCAAATGTGTATCATTTTTTTGTGTAGTAAAATGTCCCAGAATTCAACTGTGATAATCTCCTTGAAATAGGGTGTTGTGATACCTGAAATACTTCCGTCAATTGATTATTTTCAACTCACTGGAAATTTTTCCCTTGATTTAGGTTATGCAAAGGAGGTGAACTGCTGGACAGGATTTTGGCTAGGTACTTACAGTTATGTCATTTTCTGATACCAGCATTGTTTAGAACAATTGCTTCATTAATTGTACTAGGATTCTGAAATCTGAATATAACTGCATACATTTTTCTTTGCAGAGGTGGAAAATATTCTGAGGAAGATGCAAAGGTTGTTATACGCCAAATCCTAAGTGTTGCTTCATTTTGTCATCTTCAGGGTGTTGTTCATCGGGATCTGAAACCAGAGGTAAGTTTGATTCAAGCAATTCAGATATTGTTTAGATATTTCTCTTTTGTACCATTTAATTTTCATTCAGTTGGGTGCCTATGAAAAATCAAGGCTGTGGGAAAGTTATCTACATCGTACAACATGCTTAGTGATGTAATGCTTATGAGCTTATAACGGATAGTTTCTTATGCATACATTCTTGATCCTTTCACTCTCCTTAGGCTTCGTTCGTTCCTGCCATTGGAGGGAGTTTTTTCAGCGCACGCGAAACGAGAAAGATCATTAATACACGGTTAATTAAATATTAATTATTGTAAACTTGAAAAATGGATTTATTTGACTTTTTAAAATAACTTTTATATAGAACTTTTTTGCAAAAAACACACCGTTTAATAGTTTGGAAAGTGTGCTAACGGAAAACGAGGAAGTTGAAATTTGTATTGAGAGTATAGAACGGGGCCTTGTTGTTGTGCAAATACTGCTATTATTGTTTTCAAGAGCAATTTTGTGCTGATGCTAATGTTTGCTTGCGTTTCTACTTGTGTCTTGTAGAATTTCCTTTTCTCGTCAAAGGATGAGAACTCTGCCATGAAGGTCATAGACTTCGGTTTGTCTGACTTTGTAAAGCCAGGTTAGTCTAAAAGATTTTCTTAAACCTTGTTTAGTAAAATGTTTTATGTTTAGCTATTTAACTATAGGCACATCTGACCATCATTATATTCTGCAGATGAGAGGCTTAATGACATTGTCGGAAGTGCATATTATGTTGCTCCTGAAGTGCTCCATCGATCTTATGGCACTGAGGCAGATATGTGGAGCATTGGAGTAATAGTGTATATTTTGCTTTGTGGCAGCCGTCCTTTCTGGGCACGTACTGAGTCAGGAATATTCCGAGCTGTGCTGAAAGCAGACCCTAGTTTTGAGGAAGCCCCATGGCCAACCCTCTCTGCTGAAGCAAAAGACTTTGTAAGGAGGCTGCTCAATAAAGATTACCGCAAGAGGATGACTGCTGCACAAGCCCTCTGTGAGTACCATAATTATCTTCAGTTTACACTGTACTACCAGTCAACTTTGCAGATGATGAATGCTTTTTTGTTCTACACATTAAAGGTCATCCATGGATTCGTGGTACTGAAGAAGTGAAGCTTCCTTTGGACATGATAATTTATAGGCTTATGAGGGCTTACATAAGTTCATCTTCTTTACGGAGAGCTGCATTGAGGGTAATATTTCTTTTAGGGTGTATTGGTTTGCCCTTTACTAATGATATTTATCTTTATTGCCCCAAATTAATGTGGAACAATGTCATTTATATAAATTATGCTGCATCGCTTTTTAGAGGGTAATTTAGTGGTAAAATCAACTTTGCATAGCAAATGACGTTGTTTTAATGTTCTTATCATTCTTTCTTCAGAATAGTATGTATCGCTAACCATGTGTAGAGCATTATTGCACTTTGCCCATTATTTTGTCATATATCGTGCAAATCTGATTGAATGAGTAATATAATAAGGTGATCTTAGAAAAATCCTAAGGATGCTATATTTTCTCCCATATTATGATCTCACATTTCCTGTGTGCATTTACCATGGAATATCTTGTTGCTGATAATAGTGCTGTGCTCACTTTAAAAACTACTACTAAGTAGCTGTTTGTGTTCTGCAGGCCCTTGCCAAGACATTGACAACAGATCAAATCTATTACCTAAGAGAACAGTTTGAATTGCTAGGCCCAAACAAGAGCGATCTTATTACTTTGCAAAATTTGAAGACGGTGAGTTATTTTACCATTTAGACTAAATAACTAGTCTGCTATGAGATTGCTAAAGTACGCAAAACCTCCAGGCCTTGATGAAGAACTCCACAAATGCAATGAAGGATTCTAGGGTGGTTGACTTTGTTAACACAGTAAGCCTAAAGTCCTTTTCTCTCTACTTTTCAAAGTAGCACTTGCAGTTGTGTAATCACTTACCCTATCAATGATGCCAGATATCCAATATTCAGTACAGAAAGTTGGATTTTGAGGAGTTTTCTGCTGCTGCCATCAGTGTTTACCAGATGGAAGGTTTGGAAACCTGGGAACAACATGCCCGGCAAGCGTACGAGTTCTTTGATAAGGAGGGTAACCGACCAATTGTGATCGACGAGCTTGCATCGGTATATATTGATCCCTAACACTAAATTAGCTTGGGTTGGGCACGATGAAATGTTTCTCACAGGTGATGACATACTATTTTCAGGAACTTGGACTGGGTCCTTCGGTTCCCCTACATGTTGTTCTCCAAGATTGGATCAGACATCCTGATGGAAAACTCAGCTTCCTTGGGTTCATGAAACTATTGCATGGAGTTTCTTCGCGTACCATCCCAAAAACTTGAGATAATAACTTATTTTCTTACATCAACCAAGGCAAAAGTGTGATGACTAAACTAATCTCTGGCTGTCTGGAGAAGCGGCATGGAACTAGTACAAAGATTAACAAAGCTGTCCTAGTGTAACAAGTGAAAAAGCTCTCCTGTCAGGCCCGCGAATTTCGCCTTCTCTTACCAGATGATTGATGTTGTGTTTGTATTCAGGTTTGTTTAGAGGTGAATGTACAGATGAGTTTAGGAAACAGGAAAAATGAGGTGCTAAGAAAGTGAAACATGGTTTAATTTCGATTGGTGTAACTGTGTGCGTTTGATCTTCGCCGATCTGTGAATGTCGTGATTGGACTGAAATTGAGAAGTGAGGTGGTATCAGTACCATATTCGTAGATATTTCTTGAGTTTTTTTTTCTTATTGAAATTTACTCGTGTTTATTTGCAACAGTTTGGCTCATTGGCTGTACATCGATGTGATGAAAACGGCTGAAAACAATATCAATTTTTTTTTACATAAACAATATCAGTATGGTTAGGAATTTTTTATATTTATGAAATTAACTATTTAGTGGCATCAACTTCAATTCAAGACGATCAGAAACAATCGGTAATGAGAAACGTATCGGTACGGTTTTCATCCCTAGTGAATGGCACACAAAAATGGGGCGCAAATGGCTTTTATTACATACTGACCTGGTCCTCTAATTCCTTCCAAGTTTCCAGTATAATGTTGTTGGTAGTATTATGCAGCAGCTTAATTGCCAGTAGAATCTGAAAACTTCCAACTCGTAATGACCTTCCCTGATCATACATATTTCAGACAACAAGAGTAATACATATATATTCTTACTTTCCACACAAAACGGAGGAGCAGCACAATTTTATAAGCTGGAAAAACAACTTAATTGCCGGTAGAATCTTCCTCTACTCGTAATGATCTTGCCTGAATAAATACGTACATAGTTCACACAACACGCGAACAAGGGCAATACATAAATTCTGACATTCACACAAAATGGAGGAGCAGCACAATGTGCAAGCTGGACAAACTACTTAAAAAAAATACATAATGATGTTGCTTAGAAATAAATATTCCAGACGACAACAAAACACCCAACACATCACCACTTGATAAAAAACCAAATGGTTAATTTAGTTTACCCCTCCATCTAAGCTTACCCCTCCATCAAATAAAAAACCAACCTTTTGAAAATGAATCCGGACGAATACATATTCAGATACATCTCCTGAAGAAGGTGATTCTTTTTGAGACGGAGGGTGTGGTTAATTTAGTTTTAGAGTAAATTACACCCACGGTATAACAACTTGGCAGGTGGGTGCGATATAGTGCAAGAACTTGAGAATTGAGCGTCCGTATGCAACAACTTGACAAGTAGACGCGTTCTAGTACAAGAACTTGATAATTTGTATTTTAGTGCATCAACTTGGCTAGTCATAGGTGAGTTTTTTTCCTGATGTCAATAATGCCATTACATAGTAATCCTACGGATATTACCTTAGATATTAAATTTAACCTTTAATAATTATATTGCATGTACAGTTTACATCCAATTACCTTAAGATTTTTTTTTGTTTTCTTTACCTTCTCAAATATCAACCGAAATATAATAATTTTCACATCCAGTTTAACTAACTTTAAGTTATTAATTATTATAATAAAATATAAATATGCTTATACAAATCCACACTAGTATATTGTCAAAATAATTATTTAAATTGAATCTATATAAAAAATGCTCCAAATAATTAAGTTGTCGCATAATTTTTTAGTTTATTGTATCAAAATCGTACATATCTTGCAAATTGTTACATTATACGATCACTTATAAAGTTCTTATACTAAATTGCACATATTTACTAAGTTGTTGCACTAGAACGCTCATTTCTCAAGTTCTTGCACCAAATTGCACTCACCTGCCAAGTTGATGCACCGTGGGTGCAATTTACTCTTTAGTTTTATTAATCCCTCCGTTTCGAAATGTTGACACCATTGACTTTTTAGCACATGTTTGACCATTCGTCTTATTCAAAAAATTTTGTGAAATATGTAAAACTATATGTATACATAAAAGTATATTTAACAATGAATCAAATGATATGAAACAAATTAATAAATATTTAAATATTTTGAATAAGACGAGCGGTCAAATATGTGTTAAAAAGTCAACGGTGTCAAATAAAAAGAAACGGAGGGAGTATATGGGAACAAGACTCTCCGAGTAGGGGATCACTTTGTAGTAATGTAGATTCTCCCAAGAACTCCCTACTACCACGGTGTGCCTGCCCTGTTCATCATCATCATCATGGTACCTCATGCCATTCAAGCAAACCACCTGCTTTTCCTCCTCCTCCTTCCCCTCTCCGATTCTGATCTCGTCTTCTCCGTCGCCATCGCCACCGCTGACGAGGAAGAACAAGAGATCACCTCTCTTGCCGATCACCCCGCCGCCGCCGCCATGATGAAACGGCGCGATCGGAATGAACATGCTCGTCGACCTGAACACGCACCGCTTGCTCCACGGCGGGCTCACGCCGTCCTCCGTCATCCAGATCACCACCGACGACGACGTCAGCGACGACGACGTCCCGTCGTCGTCGACGCCGGCGGCGTGGGCCAGGCACATTACACCGTTGAGCTCGCTCAGGTGGAAGGCCTCGTGGAGGAACGGCGGCCGGCATGGCGGCGGCAGCGCGACGACGCTGAACGTCTCGTCTCGCAGGCAGAGGCGCAGCAGCCGGCTCTCCTGCGGCGGCCGCGCCGCCGTGTCGTGGCAGGTGGTGAAGAAGAGGGCGCCCCTGAAGGAGGTGGCGGTGTGCCAGACGAGGACGGGGTAGGGCGTGTCGCCGACGATCTCCCTCCAGCAAGAACCGACAACGCCGCCATTGCCGCCGATGGTGCAGAGCTCCATCCCGGTGGTGGTGGATTCAGCACAAGCACAAGGCCATTGCGATGGCTGAGCTGGAACACCGACCTGAACTCGCCATGGAAGCTTCTCCTGAAGATTAGGCTGGCACCGGCACCGTCCTGCTCCTCCTCCATCTGTCGCCGCTGCCATTGGTGGAGGCGGATGGTGTCGGAGAAGTTGGTCGGCCAGACGATGTCGCGCTCGGCGTCGTCGAGCAGCTGCGGCGCGATGAGGAGGGTCGGCTCCCGGCGGTGTGTGGCGGCGGAGCGGCGGAGGTGCGCGGCGGAGATGGCGGCGCGCCATGGCCTGGAGACCGCCCTGAGCCGCAGGAGGGGCTTCACCGGCAGGCGGGCGAGCACCTCGAGCACCATCTCGTCTGGCATCTCGCCGGAGAGCTGGCCGCTGTTTGCCTCGCCGTCGCCGTCGCCGCGAGCCCTCTTGATGCTTCTCCTCTCCGCGATGCGGCTGCTGCGCCGCAGCGGAAGCGCTCCTCCATTGTCGGGCTTGACGTCAGTGGTGGTGGCGCTGCTCTTGCGCGGTCTCTTGTTGTTCTTGGCTTCACCTCCATATGGCGTAGTATCAAATTCATACACCAGATAAAAGCTGACAACAATATAAAGAAGGTGATATAGTATCAAAAAGCAAACTAAACAACACAATCCGATTCATACAAGGATTTGCTTTTCTTTTTCTTTTTTGAAAAACAGATCAATTTTCACTGACCCGGATTTTTTGGGAAAAGCCCAACGAAACGAATGAGTCTTTGGGATGCCTTTTTTTTCAGTTGAAAGTTAAAATCGCTCTATTGGGTTAAAATTATTCTTCACATGTTTCCTTCATTTTTTTATATTCCCACCAATTATGTTAGGATTTGATGGCTAAGTCTCACGTGACATCACATGCTTTCACCCGTTGAAAATGTACGGATATTTTTCTAGTCTAATCAAATAAATAATTCAGAGAAGGATTTGAAAAAAAGAACTGATAAGGATATCTAAATGAACAAATAAAAAAAATCAGAGAAGGATTTTTCTTTCTGTAAAAATAAGATTGGTTAGCAACAAGTTAAAAAGGATTTGTTAGAAATGACTTGTTATCAAAAAGTTAAAAATTAAAAGGATACTTTTCTTAAAAAGAAAAAGATAAAGCTAGAAATGATTTGTTAGCAAATATTTAAAAATTAAAAGTTTTTTTTCAAAAAGGACCAGGGTGTGTTCACTAGAACCCTGTTCCCAAGCGGAATAGTGTACACGGAAAATTGAATGGTCCATTAGCATATGATTAATTAAGTATTAGGGCCTATTCATATTAGCCAAAATAAAGCTTATTAAATTTTGACAAGTTGGCAATATTCAAAATTTTAGCAGAATTTTTTATGTATTTACTAAAGTTTGGCAACAAACTAAATGTAGAACTTTTCTTTTGGCAACTTTGCCAAAAAAAATTGGTATTGTTGAAAATAGCATCAATCTGAACAGCCCCTTAGGTAATTTTGTTTTAAAAAATTGGATCAATATGATTTTTTTAAGAAACTTTCATATATAAACTTTTTATAAAAAACGTACTATTTAGCAGTTTGAAAAGCGTGCGTGCGAAAAAACACAGCCTTTTTAACTGGTATAATAAGGGATATCTAATTTTATTGTTTTTTTAAGAAACTTTCATATAAAAACTTTTTTAGAAAAACGCACCGTTTAACCGTTTTGAAAAGCATACATGCTTTTAACTGGTTTAATAAGGGATATCTAATTTATGTTTAGAGTAAATTTCACAAAACTACATAAAATTTTATGGTTCAAGTTATAGAAAACCACAACCAATTTGACACTTGGCACGTTTTGTGAAACTACACTAAAAAATATATATACTTAAGTGCCAAGTGTGATTTTCTGTAATTTAGACTACAAAACACTTATTTTGTGAAATTTACTGGAGATGCGGGGTATCGATCCCCGTACCTCTCGCATGCTAAGCGAGCGCTCTACCATCTGAGCTACATCCCCCTAAATGTCACTTAAATTTACTAAAATTTATTCATAATTTGAATTCCTCTGCAGAAATTTTTTGCCGCACTAGTACTTCTACACAAACCGTAGGCATCTTCCAAACTTCCAGTACACTCCACTTCTCCCTCCCATGGCGATCCCTCCCCGGATCGCGGGGGCCGGCGGCGGCGGCGGCGGCCGCAAGCCGAGGATGCCGCCGCTCCCGCCGGCGAGGACCCTCCTGACCGCCTTCGCGGCGGCGGCGGCGCTGGCCGTCCTGTGCCTCCTCTCCTCCTCGTCCTCGTCCTCGTCCTCCTCCTCGTCCTCCCGCACCTCGTCGTTGCGCGGTTCTTGGGGATCCGCGGCGGCGAAGGGCGGGAAGAAGTACCTGTACTGGGGCGGCCGCGTCGACTGCCCCGGCAAGCACTGCGGCACCTGCGCCGGCCTCGGCCACCAGGAGTCCAGCCTCCGCTGCGCCCTCGAGGAGGCGCTCTTCCTCGGCAGGTAACCCAACAATCCCCTCTGCTTTCCTGCACACCCAAGAAATGGCCATTCCCTTACTTGGATAACAAAATGTGCTGTCGATTTGAGGTTATTTTCCAGTTAACTTCTGTGAATTCAAATGTTCGAATAGTTCATTACATCAGACAGACAGACACTAACACTATAGAGGGTTGGTACAATTGAGGAAGTACTAGGTGAAAATTTAGACGTGGAGAGGGGGTTTGCGCAAAGATTCTGCAATGTAGTGTAGTACTGTTCTTCTACTTGTTGAATCATTCGAATGCGGTAGAGTTTATAATCAGAGCTCTGGAATGTCTTCATATGAATAATGTAGATTCATGTTCCGTGTTGAGCATTCCTTGGTTGCTCTTTATGTCGGTAATATTCCTTGAAAGTCCATTATTTTCATTCCTTCTATATGTAATTTCCTTCTCTAGCTGAATTGTACATGAAAAATTGAAAACTGAATATCTACTTAGGTGGACAATGTTTTCATTTTTAGAAATACGCACCAGATTCCCTTCCCTGGTAAACAGGAATGTTTGCCGATAACTCAAGTTTGTGCCTCTTGATTCAGAAGAACCGTAGTCAATCAATACAATGGTTTACTCTGACAATGCTACAATGAGTATTTCATGAAGGAATATTTTGAGCATCCTCAGGATCCATGAAAGTGGTGTGGATTGTGTTCAAATTGCTGTACTTGATGAGTGTGCATTGCCTTAGGCATGGTAGCATAGGAAATGGATGAGTATTAGAGGGATATTGGGGCATATCTAGGGGTGCAAGCGGGCTGACCCGCGAACCCGCTTATAGGCAAAAATAGTGCGTAACCCGCCGGTTTGACTAGCGGTTAACTATGAATTTGCCTTATAGATGGGTTTATAGATCGATCTACTTGTATATTTAGATGCGGCAAGCCGGGCTGCGACGCGAAAACCCATAAATTATTATTTATTTAAACTCGCGGGTCGGCCCGCTTGCACCCCTGATATTGTCATCTATCCTTTTCTTCCTTCATTCCAGGCCAGCATGTACTGTAAAAAGTTCCTATTATTTTCCATTTTTAATTTAATTAATTGATTCATAACTACAATTAAAGTAATGTCAGAAGTACAGAAGGCCCATGCTATGTTTTCACATTTCTAAGCACGCTATCATATATGTTTGATGTGAGGCATTAAAAAATTATTATTTTTAACAAGTCTTATTGCTTTCTAGAATATTTGTTATGCCCTCAAGAATGTGCCTTAGCTCGGTACATAACACAAAAGGAATCCTCCATTCAACCAATGCAACTTCGGAGCAAAGGTCTCTGCTTTTTATCCACACATTTTTCTGTTGCTTTTTTGCTACTTAAATCAGAATTTAAGTCATGAAGCAAATATTTGTAGATGGGAAGAAAATTCTTGCTCAATGGATTCTCTATATGATATAGACCTTATCTCAAAAACAGTACCTGTTATTCTGGACAATTCCAAGACATGGCATGAGATAATGTCAAGAAGTATGAAATCAGATGGAGGCGTGGCACATGTTCAAGGAATTGGCAGAGCTGAACTCAAAGAGAATCCCCTGTATTCTAAAGCTCTCGTAATAAACCGCACTGCAAGTCCTCTTGCTTGGTAAGCACACAGATTATTGTCGTACCATTGGTTTTGACCACTATCATTTGAATTAAAAAAATTGCCTACTTTAATACTGCCAGAATTAGTGAATAAATATAAGATGTACAGTTTTATTCGTTGACTCCTATGATCATTTTATATATTGATGCCCAAACTTCAAGCAGCGTATCTTGACCATCCCTGAAATTTAGGTTTATGGAGTGCAAGGATCGCAAAAGCCGCAATTCCGTGATGCTTTCTTATACCTTCTTGCCAAGTATGCCAGCTAAAAAATTGAGGGATGCAGCAAATAAGGTACCACTCCTGGCATTTTTTCCTGCATCATTTGTTTATACTGACATCCTTAAATGTAGGCTTTAAGCTTAGGTATTTCATTATATGGTTTTTCCTGTGCTATATTTTTCCTTTGATCAATGAAATTTGGTCGGACCTGCATGTTCAACTTTGGCTGGACCTGCATGCTTAGCAGTTAAAGAAACATTGCTGAAACATCTCAGGTAGTATCTAGTGTTTAAATTTGTGATGCAAGACTACCACAATAAATGCTAAATAATTTTATCATCTCCTACTATTTGAGGTTACTGCTTCTATTTTATTCCCCTGAGAGTAATCATGAGTAATGAGTTCCATAGTTTTCTGTACATGAAGTATGCACTGTTTTGCTGCCAATGCTGATGAACACTAGTTTAACAAAAGGATGAGCTATAGACTCCAACAATGTTTTTAGATTGAAGAATATGCTTGAAAGACCTCTGACCTTTGTTTTCCATGCACTGAACTAAGTGTGGATGTGTAAAATTCCCAAGATATTTGTTCTCTCTACTTATGTTTCTTCCTCATTGATAGAGATGAAACCAGTTATTTTGAATAATATAGGAGCTTAGATTACCATATACAGCTCTAGTAAATTACCCCTATCTGTTAATGAGATATACACTTCAGTTATGCAATCTGTTGGTTCAATTCTTCATTCATAAACCAAAATATACACATGCACCTTGTAGTTATAGCAACTAGGTAACCTAATTAGTTACACTTTGTCATGAAGTAATATGTGAAACAATATATGTATCCTTGTTGTAAGTCATATCAGATTTAAAGCTATGCAGTACATGCAGAGGGCACCTTTAGTTCTTATGAATTCTTCAATCAACTAGTAAACACTTCTATTGTAGTATTGTCTGCTCATGTTCAGTAACATGAGTGCAGGCTATCCTGTATTTATATCCCTTTAACGTTTTTGTTTCAGATGAAACAAATACTTGGTGATTATGATGCTATCCATGTGCGACGTGGTGATCTACTGAAAAATAGAAAAGACAGATTTGGTGTTGAGCGGAGCCTTCATCCTCATCTGGATAGAGACACCCGACCTGAGTTTATCAAAAAGCGAATTGCAAAGTGGATCCCCGAAGGTCGGACTCTATTCATTGCCTCAAATGAAAGAACACCAGGCTTCTTTTCTCCTCTGTCAGACAAGTAAGACTTGCACTCTTTTGTTTACTGCTCTTCTCACATGAGGATCTCTGGCATTCTTTCTTTGCGTTATTATTTTTTTGTGCATGCATCTTAATGAGTTAATGATAAACCATATCCACGTAAACACAGTAAGGATTTGTCCTTGTTCTTTTTGTTCATATTCTGGGCTGCCAGGCATTTAAATATATTTTTGTGTTCAGTTTCTCAACATGTCATGGTTAAGCAATTTAAAAACAAGCTATTTTCTGTAGCACGATGGCCAATAACGCATGCATGGAAAATTTAACAACTCTTGTTTCTGTAAATGCTTCATTCTTTTCTTCTATTGGCCAGATAAATTCTTCATTCTGTTACTGACAATCTAATTCACTTATTTACCTACATATGCAAGACTATATTGGTCTTCATCACTATAGATATATGATATATCTCTATATAGGTAAAGACTATTGTAACCTGTAGCTAGTAGCCAAATACTCCAACCCATGGTAAATATTTGACGCTTAGAACAAGATTTAGTCAAGAATTTAAAATTCCGACCAGAGGGAGTACTACTGGTGCATAGTAAATGCAGTAATAGGCACAGTATCCCAGCACAGGGACAGTAACATTGAAAGACAGAAGTGTTACTGCATATATTCATGGCGTTACTGCAAAGAAGGTTGGGTGCAGTATTGCTACACTAAGGTTTAGGGTAGTTTTATGTATGTAATTTTAGTAGGAAGCATGTGGATATGCTTATTAAGTCTGTTTCTTATGGTGGCCATTCAGGTACAAATTAGCATACTCGTCCAACTTTAGTAGCATATTGGAGCCAGTAATTGAGAACAATTACCAGCTATTCATGGTGGAGAGATTAATGATGCGAGG
Organism: Oryza meridionalis; assembly: GCA_000338895.3. Lineage (NCBI taxonomy): Eukaryota > Viridiplantae > Streptophyta > Magnoliopsida > Poales > Poaceae > Oryza > Oryza meridionalis. The sequence continues at coordinate 15,148,243 of CM002526.2, forward strand.
AGCAAAGACATTCGTGAAGACAATGAAAGAATTTGACAATGATCTCACCCTCTGTGATGATCCAAAGAAGAACACCAAAGTTTGGCAAATACCAGTCTATACAGATGATTGATAATAGCTGGTTATCTGACCACCCGGCATTGTGCACTGCAGCACGTTTTGTTCATACATATATATACGCACACGTGTTCGTATGGGAGAGGTGTGAAATTGTTTCTTCATTCTTTTCACAATTAGTTAGAGAGTAGGTTATAGGAGGAATTTTGTTTGTAGCAGAATGCATATATATCCCATTTTGCATTCTCTGTATATTCATGTATAACAATCAACTGGCACCTCGAGGTTCAGTTCTGGGGATAATAATTAGTCGATCGATACTACTTTAATGATGATTTTTCTTAATTGTGCAAACCGGCCTTTTCTTCCTTATTGCAGCCCTCATGAATTGTAATGGCATATTTCCAAATAGCTGAAGTTGCAATGGCATGGTTTCAATTAACCCTTCTATGATAGCCCGGTCAAAGGGACGTCGCGATATGTCTGGCGACAGTACTCCCTCCGTTCCGTAAAACACTAACCTAGTCACATTCTATTCTAGATTTATTTTTTTTATGTAACGGAGGGAGTAGCTTCTTCGAGGTTTTTTTATCAACTGTCTGCTCTGAAGTAGTGCAGTTCCATCTAGTAAAAAAATTAAACTGTCTGCAAGAATGCAATCAGCTGTCTGGTTACCTGTGTCTTTTAATTTGATGTAAGGTAAGCAGTGAAATTTGATAGCAAGGAAATTCCAACTCTATATGCGTTCAATTTTGTAGATTCAAGAAGACTAGAATAATGAATTCTTAGAAGTTGTTTGGTTGATGGCTAAATTTACCGCACACTTTCTCGCAAGTGCGTTATGTCACACAAAGTGAGGCACAATTTATTAGCCAGTGTTGCTAAGTTAGGCAAAAATTTAAGTCTATGACGCGTAGACCTAATGGCTAGCAAAGTGAGACATGAGATAAATGTGATAACCATCCAAACAATATACTAACAAATTGTGACATGCCTAAGATTTGGCATGGCAACCTTTGCTAGCCAACCAAACAGCCTGTAAACCTACCATAGCACTTACAATGCTAATTCGTTCGTCAAATAAACAAGAAAACAATATTAACTGATGCATGTAAAGAGAATCTACTCACATTCTTCCTAGTTTACACAATTTCCTCAGGCTAGCTAGAAATCTTAAAAGAAAAAAGAAAGTTCACCAAGAAAACCTTCTTGCTCTAGCTAGCTAACTCGACCACCACCCTCGAATAATCTTAACTCGATCATGCTCCTTGGAGAAAAACAATCAAGTTACAACTGGCTAGCTAGTTCATGCAGATCAATAATCAGAACTAATGGACTATCTCTAATTAATAACAAAAATTACAAACAAACAAGGACCCTCCTGCTACTACACACTCATGCATGCCTAAATGCATCTCCGATCAAACAAAACAATTAACTGAGCCACATAAAATGCCTGCTATCTAGCTACCCTGGGCAGGCGATACAGCTGCAGCTAGGAGTACGTACGTACGTACCTCTCTCTATGTACACTACAATTAAGCATTCAAGCTACGTAGGAGTACGTGCTAGTGTGCTACAGTGACCTAAGTTTAGCTAGCTAGCTAAGCTACCCCTCGCTTCCCTGCTCGTCTCCTTCGTCTTCCTGCACCAGCGCCTGCACCCTCCTCTTCTTGCCATGGTCATCGTCCAGCCGGACGCCGAACAGCCGCACCGCCGCGTCGTCGTCGCCGGACGGCGAGGCGGGGGCGCTACGGCGGCGTTCGGTCGTCGACGGGCCGAGCTCCACCAGCCTGCAGCTGGTGGCGGCCATCGCCGGCGGTGGCGGCGCCGGCTCCACGTGGTTCTGCAGGAAGTAGATGATGTCGTTGTAGAGCTTCCTCATGTGCGCCAGCTCCGACAGCAGCAGCGAGTTGCGCCGCCGCAGCTGCCGGTTGTCCTCCGACAGCGCCGCCAGCAGGTCACCCCCGCCGCCGCCGCTGACGTAGTCCGGCGCCGCCGGGGAGGAGCAGTACTCTTCCTGGAAATGGTAGGCTGCTGCTCCAACCGGAGGAGACCTCGTCGTCGTCGGCGGCGAGAAGAGGCTGAGGGGGTAATGCTGGTGCATCGGGAATGGCGGCGGCGGCGGCGGCTGTGGCTGTGAGCAAGACGACGACTTCCTCCGGTGGATCTCCGAGAGGAGGTGCTTGGCGCCCTTCCTGAAGAACTCGTTGGCGAACTCCCACCTGTCAGCCACTATCTTCCTGAAACCCTGCAAAATTAACCAAAAAGCAAAACATGGTAATGTTTTATGTTTGATAGAGATGATTAAATTTGGAGATAAAAAAGTACAAAGTGAATGAATATATGTATGGCCGTATTTGTTATGTAATAAATTGATGCTGGAGCTGGACACAATGCCATTGATGCAGGAGTTTGTATGCTATACGCATGTGCATGCGTAGTTGTCAATATTTTGTCTGCCAATGATTGGTGCACGAGGGTCTGCATGCATGGTGTGGAGTACTCTAGTTTTCTGAAAAATGCAAGTCAAATTAACTAAAGTGAAGGAGCATCGATAAAAGTTGCATATATTAAAAGATTTATCCAAAGCCGGCTGGTGAGCAAAACATGGGAAATGATACAAATGCTATTTAATTAGGAGTGGAATTATGCAAAATCACCCATGATTTTAGGCACATGATAACATGAGCTAGTATACTTAGTATTCCATCAAATTAAGAAAATAGCTCAAATGACTTTGTTATCCTTCATCTATTTGAAAAGCTAAGTCATTTATTCGAACATGAAAGAAACGATGTAAAAGAAAGCTTAGAAATTCCAAAGCAATTATGTTTAGGATAAAATTGATATGGCTCTAGTGCTAAATGGCTATATTTATATTTGGAATCGGAGAGTGTACTATGAACTACAGTACTAACTAGTGAGGCGAAGAGAAGGCTCTTGGCAACTATTTTTGGAGTTAAATACATAATTAATTAAGTACAAATCACAAGATCAAGACATCCAATTAATACATACTAGCACAGTACTGTACTTGTGTGTCCTCGAACAAAAATATGCTTTATTCTACACATATAACATTAACCAAGGAAACATAATAGAGAAAAAGTTTGATTTGAAAGATATCTTTTCCATCATATTTTCCTATGCTGCAAGCTAGATGGATGTTCAAACCAATGGCGTCTCTATTAATTCAATAAACATGCAAATCCAGAACGATAGAACGATAGAGCAAGTTTTCTTGTCTCGTCCTAGGAAACAAGGAATGGATTCTAAACGATGAAATGTCACCGTCAATAACCAGCAGAAAATGGAGTATATATCAGTTGAATTATTGCGGATTGTTGTCCACTACTTTTCAGCACCAAAAACATCAGGGAACACTACAACAGTTTGCACGTGAGCACCTACATGGCTCAATAGACTCAAACAATCTAATCAAAGAATCCCCCAATTTAGTTCTCAGTTAGAAAGAGCAATCAAACGAAAAACTGGTAATTAATGCAAGAACATCACCAAAGCGTAGTAGAAACAAGATGAAATGGAAGAGCTAGCGAAAAAACAGCATGCATATAACATAATGAGTGAAATTAATTGCGGCATATATACATGCATGATGTACATATACTTACATAGGTGTTGAGCTGCCTGACGAAGCTGGAGAAGTTGTTGTGCTTGAAGTAGTTTGGGAGGAGGTCCCGGGCGAACTCCGGCGGCCGCCACACCACGAAGGTGGCCTCGTCCTCCCCCCACGACACCACGTCGTCGGTCGACGGGTCGTCCACCAGCTGGTACGTCTTGCTCAGGAACGGCGCCGGCGCCGCCGTCACCGCCGCCGCCGCCGTAGTCGTCGAACGGCCGTGGGAACGCTCCATGGACACCACCATCTCGCCGCCGCACCTCTCCACGAGGAATGCCATCGATCTGGCCTGTAGGTTATAATTAACAACAAGCTAGCTTAATGCAGCAAGTTAATTAAGCTACCTAGCTCTCCACACGGAACAAGAGACGAAGAACGAGAAGCTTTGTTGCTACTCTACTTTTGCTATTGCTAAGCTACTATACTGTATACTCTCTGATCTCTAGATCTCTCCTCTCCAGCAGCTGAATCTCAAGAGAGTTTTTCAGTGTAACTCACATGCGCGCACACACAAACACGGTTGCAGGGGCACACACCCGGCCGGCTACCCTTCAAATATTCTCTCTTGTGGTGTTGTGGGTCACTGGCTCACTGCCTGGACACTGAACACAACCCTCTCTACCACTGCCTCCTCCCATCATTATGCATGGATAACTGTGCAAGTGAGTAGCAGCAGCTATACTAGCTAAGCTATGTTTCCTGGATTTGTCCACATGTACGCTTGAACACGTAGTACGTACAGTTAATTGTTGTGCGATCCGTCGAGACCAGCCAAAGCAAGGCCTCGTGAAGTTTTGCTGCTGGGAAACTACTGTTCGGTAGTGGTACTCCATGTGAGTATGTGACAGTATATGCATGCATGTACCGTATATATACAGGCATAAACGTGTATATATAGCGTGCTTGCAAGTACGAGCAGCTATAAGCTATAGCTAACTGCATACATGCATGGTAAGCACGTTATAGCCATGTAGGGGTAGTACATCAACACATGCATGATGCCTTCATTTCAAATTTGAATCACAAAAGTAAGTATATTTTAAAACAGAGATGAGTATATGATGTAGGCAAAGAACAAAAATGAAGAAAAAGAAAGACATATATGCATCTAGATACTCCCTCCGTTTCAAGTTATAAGACATTTTGACTTTGGTCAAAGTTAAACTACTCTAAGTTTGACTAACTCGAAAAAAGTAGTAATATTTAAAACACCAGCATAGTTTCATTAAATTTATAATTGAATAAATTTTCATAATATATTTGTCTTGGATTAAAATATTACTACTTTTTTCTATAAAATTTAGAGTAGTTTGACTTTAACCAAAGTCAAAACATTTCAGGTTATAAGATGTTTTGACTTTGGTCAAAGTCAAATTACTTCAAGTTTCGCTAAGTTTATAGACAAGTATAGTAATATTTATATTATCAAATTATTTTTATTAAATTAATAATTAAATATATTTTATAATAAATTTATCTTGTGTCGAAAATATTAATATTTTTTCCTATAAACTTAGTCAAACTTGAAGCAATTTGATTTTGACCAAAATCAAAAACATCTTATAACCTAAAACGAAGAGAGTAGCTAGCACCGTTCTTATATATGGCATCTTTCTCTTATACATGTAAGCTCATTTATACTTCATAATTATTTAATCAATTCAAGTTGATTAACCAGTCAATACTAATTTTGTAGTCCTACTAATTTTCCTTCTTCTTGGAAGACTGGCCATATATGTAATGTAAGTACCACTCTCTGGTCTCTATCCATGCATTTTACAGTATGTAAACAGGATATCTAGCGTAGCCTTCATATATGACACATTACATATGTGACACCACATACTATCAAATTAACCCATGCATGCACTAGTTATAAATTCAAACAAAATGCTCAGCAAGAAAAGTACGAGCCTCATCGGTTGCCCATATTCCCTAACAAGCCAAACGGCTTATTAGAAAATAAAAATTAATTTATAAGTAAAACTTTTATATATTTGTTCGTAGCGACTTAAAAGCAAACGTTAAAAGAAAATTACGTCGAAAATATCTTAAAATCAAGTTTAAAAATTTAAATTTTAGCTTTTGCTTTGGTTTATTAGGGCAACCGATGGGGCTCTACGTAGTGAAAGAAATAGGAAATTCTAGAGCAGTCAATCAATCTACACGAGATTTTATCCCTAAATAAGTACACTTATAGAACATTCAAATTTTGTCACACAATAAGTGTATTTTCTAGATACCGCTTTTCCCCAACCACCCGTTCAAATCTTACCCCTAACTACCTTCTAACTCCTAACCCCTCCTTCATTTAATTAGGGCATGGGCATCTGTCATTTTCCTTGCACAACAATTAGAGTAGTTACAATAGCAGACTATAGCTAGCTATAAACACATTTTGAGGGGATAAAAGAGGAAAGAGAAGAACAGCGGGCTACAAATTTGTAGCCAACAGCAGCACGGACTCCAAAATGTAATGTATATGATAGGCTGGACTAGGTATTAATAGTATGGTATATGTTTATAGTTAATTATTGTATGAATAGGTTATTAAATTGACTATACATGATTTGTAGTCGTTGGCTATACTATGCTCTTAGTCTTCCTGAGTGCTAGCTAGAAATGCACTTATTTAGAGATAGAAGTAGTATTAAATAAGAGTACATACTACTGACTGGAATCCCCATGGTATATAGTGACCAAATTATTCTGCACATCTGACCTTGCTACTTGCTTTATGCAAAGATGTGTTTGTTTGCAGAGAAAGAAAGCAGGTACTTTGTGCGTTAATGAGTACTAACAAGTTTCAAGGCATACCCGTGACTTTCAGAGCATTGAACATCAAAAGACTAGGAAAAAAAACCTTTTTTTGATCCAACATCAATTTCCTACTGCTCTCTCGAGCCATTGGAGTATAGTACTGCAGCATGCATCGTATGCATGGGTAATCTGCAGGTAGCTGCAGCTTCCATTAATATCATATCTATGAGCAAGAGAACAAAACACTTCTCTCCCCAACTTGTTGAAATAATGATCAACATTTAAAGTTTTCCTTCTGTTTTTTTTTTGAGTAAAGTGTATGGACGGTACTTAAACTTGTAGGGGTATATCATCTAGGTCCCTAAACTCTCGAAATGCATATCCAAGTCCCAGAACTTGTCATAGTGTGTCATTTAGGTCCCAAATCAACACAATCCCTTCGGGATCCTATGTGCCGTTGATGTGGCATGCCATACGGACATGACATGGCATCATTTTGACTGACAAATGAGACCCATTTAAAATTTTTCCTTTTTCTTTTTTTCTTCCCTTTTTTTCCCTTTCTTCTCCTTTCTCCGTAACCCGAGTAGAAGAATGGAAAAAAGAAGAATGAGAAGAAAACGAAAACGAAACAGAAAAGGAAAAGAAGAAAAAAAAGAAAATGACACGTCACGTCCATGTGGCATGCCACATCAGCGCCATGTAGGATCCTAGAGAGGATCTGTCGATTTGGGACCTAGATGATACACTTTGACAAGTTCTGGGGCCTGGATGTGCATTTTGAGAGTTTAGGGACCTATATGACACAACCCTACAAGTTTAAGGACCGCCAATGCACTTTACTCTTTTTTTTTTGACATGGATTGATTAATTGAACTTTCACCATGTATGTTTGTCCACTTAGAACAACATGAAAGTTGATGCATGCTTCTTCTAGTACTTGGGATTTGAGGAAGGAAAAAAGGTCTTGATTATGATTCATAAAATCTATGCTAGCTATTCTTCACAAAACGAGGCAAAGATATAGACAAACATTACAAATTAGTAACTGAAAAACATGCCTGGAAGAGAAAAGAGAGATGACCTTTAATTAGAGGAGAACACATAGCTGGATGTAAAAGCTGGGTGATGGACATTCTGTTGTGAGTGCAGCCGTGCAGTACTCATGATCTCCTCTAGTCCTCTGTCCCTGTCTTCTTTCCTTTTTCTTGTTCTTCTATAGCACCAGTTTCCCTCAGTCAAACTAGACCCAATAGGGTAATACATATGGCACCCCAATTAGACAATCCATTTCAGAGCAACTTTGGCGATGCAGTTAGCTATTAGCTTGTCATACCTCTCAGTTGGGCATTAAGGCAGACATGGTCTAGTGATCTAAAAGTTGTTGCCATATAGCTGATCAGCTTTAGCTTGAGGGCCAAAACCTACAAGGAATAATGACACCTAAAAACATTAAACAAGTCAAGAAGCCAGAAGGAGATGGGCACATATATACAATACATAGATATAATTCTGATAGAAACTGTTTGCGTTCTGTAGTGTTGGCTGTGAGGTTTGAATATAATGGAAGATTCTGTTCCACATATGACAAGCTGCTTTAATGGTGTGTTTGCAGAGACATTTTATGAGTACATCACATGACCTTTCTCTATCGCACATGTGGCCCACTGCATTTGTGGCCGCTTGGCATGTCTAGATCTAGCCTTTGACTGGTTAGATCATATAACACACCAAGAAAAAGAGAGAGAAATGATGAAGATGTAAAAGATTGAGAATACTATGTTGAGTCTTCTATATATAACTTTTAGCACAGATAATATCAGACATTTTTTGTAGTTAGCTTGTGATCCTAGACTTCATTATTTCCATATCATTTCTAAGGGTAGATTCCTTATGTTCTAATAAGAACTCACATGCATGATCCAATATTATCAGTGCAATATATAGTGAGTGTCAAACAGTGATTGCAATTTTCCGAAATCTCGGTAATTTCAGACCCCCACTGACAAATCAATATACCGACCGGAATTTTTGGGTTTTCTCAAATTTTTGTTGAAGTTGGTCAAAGTTTATTCAAATTCAGTCAAAAATTCAAAAAAAATCGGTCTGAAAAGTGCCGAAAGTCCTGAAATTTCGTAAATTTCGGTCCTACCGAAATCACCGAAATTTCCGCCGAAATCGAAAGTGTAAACAAGGGTGTCAAATCAGGGAATATTTAAAATTTAAACAGCATATATATAAGAAATTTATCCCCTTTTCTTCTCTATTGGGGAGGGCCTAATTGCCTAAATGCTACTGAAATGCAACTTTCCCACACAATATTAATTTATACTTTTAATCTCACACAATCCGTTTGATATTAACCATACTGAACTGCAACTTCTAGGGTTCAACTTTCCACCTGAAAAGTGTTCCCTGGGCTTTCTTACAATGACAGGGAACTGATAATTGGTTACTACTGTTCAAATTTTAATTCTTATTCAGTTTTACCAAATTTTATTTTAAAATTTCTACGACTTTCAACCTCAAGGGAATAGCTTGCCATATCAAACAGTATCCAAATCAATAACCATCTGCCACAGGAGCACTGTTCAACGTTCATTCTGGAGGAGGTGATCAGGGGAATGAACAAGTACCCTCCGTCCCTCCCTGCTGGTTTCTTTTACCAATGAAGATCGTCATTAGAATAGGCAAGATAATAACAAGAGTACAACTGTACAATACTCTGTGCAAATAAAGACTGTCTAGCTAGTTAGGGCGTGCATGTGAATACAGACCCTCATGGATGCACATGCATTTTGGTCCTAGACCGCTGCATGGGGAAGAGCTACGTAGACTGCTGAATTTTAGCATGCATGGTTGCCACTCTTGTACATACCTGATGACTATCTGGAACCTCGTGACAATTGGATGTGCTTGACTAAATAGATATCCTTTATGAACCCGCCAAGGGGCGAACTTTCTCTCCCACTCTTAGACTGTGTTTAGTTCCACGTTAAAATTGGAAGTTTGACTAAAACTAGAAGTTTGAAGAAAAAAGTTGGAAGTTTATGTGTGTAGAAAAGTTTTGATGTGATGGAAAAGTTGGAAGTTTGAAGAAAAAGTTGGAAACTAAACCAAGCCTTAGGCCGTGTTTAGTTCCAAAATAATTCTTCAAACTTCCAACTTTTCCATCACATCAAAACTTTCCTACATACACAAACTTCCAATTTTTTCGTCACATCGTTCCAATTTCAACCAAACTTCCAATTTTGATATGAACTAAACACAGCCTTAGCTTGATTTATTATTTTTCTTTTCAGAAAGAAGAATCAATATCCCTGCAAAAGAATCAGCAACCAGAATGAGGAATGGACCAACTAGAGCCACCATCATGGATCCCAGCACCCTGTACAAAATAATGCTTTGCATGACCATTCTCCATCATTACATGATATTTTTCAGGCACACAGAAGCATCTCTGTATGGATATGTTTAAATGCAGTCGTCTTGAAGATATGAGCAAGTTTGCTTTGTCCCGGCACAATTTCATAACATAATTAAAAACGATGGGATAATATCTGGATATGGCCAAGTTTTCGCAATTCCCACAGCGGGCATGAAAGATAGTGACATTAACCATTAGGCAGCAGTAGTTATTATTTCTGGACTAATGCCATTGCTTAGAGCGCAGGAATATTATTGGGAGAAAACTAAAGGAAATTAGAAATGGGCATTTCAAATGGAGTCAGTGGAATTTTGCATGAACTAGGGAATATGTACTCAAGCATTTAAAATGGACCCATTCTAGACTCCAGCTTTATTTCACTGTTGAATAAAAGAAGTCGTTTTTATATTTTTTTAAAACATCGTTTTTATTCTTAAAAAATATAGAGATTTTTGACAGATGAATGTGTATAATTGGGAGTTAAGGTGTCTGCTACTACTAGAAAACAGTGTTTAGTGAAATCAGTGGAAAAGATACTATTCTTTTTTGAACATCGAAAAGGGGATACTATTCTTTTTTGAACGTCGAAAAGGTCCATTCTTTTTTTTTAAAAAAAAAGCCACAAACAACCAGGTAGAGATTTTTATGCAGGGAACAGGAAAAGGAAGAAAAGGTGATTCAAAGATGAGAGGGTTGCCTAGCCTTTTCAGAGAACATTTCCTTCTGCTCAGAGAGAGAGAGAGAGAGAGAGAGAGAGAGAGAGAGAGAGAGAGAGAGAGAGGTGCATGCATGGGCCAGAGGACTCAGGGTTCAGAGCATTAAGGGAAAACTGATTAAAGTCTGTGCTCATAATAAAGGAGGTGTAAAGATGTGAATTTACCACCCCTCTTTTCCAAACTCTTACCTCACATGTGCATGCTCCCCAGCAACTCTCTCATGCTGCCATGGCCCATGGGTCGCCTTAGGATACAGACAGGAATGCTTCTGGGCACTAGATTTAGATGTTTCTGCAGTAATAAACAGAGAGAGTCATCATCTTGTGTCCAGAGCCTCTCGCAGATGAACGGATTGTACCATCTGATTCAACTAAGCATGCATGCAATCATCCTATAGTACATATCATACTAATGCTCTCAACAGGTGAAACTTCTTAAACAAAGAAAGGAAGACATTTTAGTGTGTATCTGAGTATACCTCTTTGTCCTGTAAAGAAAAGCTTGACGATGTCTCTCAAAAGCCTTCATAAAAAATCTTCTCCCTAGAATATAAAAGAGACAAACCTTTAAACTCGAGATATGGTCGGAGAATGGTGAGCAAGCAGCTTTAGAATAGGCGAGCAAAAGAGAACTGGAACTCACTCGGCCAACTGTAGTCCGATCCGTTTATAGTGTAAGATTGACAAATCCCTGCTCCTATTAAACATGAATACGTATTGAGTTAGAAGAGAGTCTCCAAAACAGAAGTTAAAGACAAGTCAACATTAAATGGTATAAAAATCAAGCAACCTTTCAAAGTTTCAATACCACACGCTAGATCTTCTTCTTATTCATTCTGTGTTTTGCGAAAACAAACACACTGCCAAAAGAAAAAACAAGTCGCCAGTTACCACCGCACATGACACGTCAGATATCTGAACAGCTGGGCGCACACATCTGGCGCGGCTAGCAGCAGCAGAACGAGCCCATGCATGCGGCACACTGACGGCCAGCTAGCTCACTAATTATTTCTGCCCATAAATGGCCTTGCTATAGGAGCAGCAGTCGCCCAGACATGAGTCCAAGCTCGTGCACTGCACACGTGGGTTGACACCAGGATTCATGTGCATGAAGGTTCCAACACACACACACTCACACACAAGCATTTAAACTTAAGCTACACACCAATCTGCAGACAGCAGCTATGCTCTGTACGGTGCAGTCGAGCACTCCCACCCATCTATCTCTCTTTCACGGAGACGGAGGCCGTGTTTAGTTGCTCCTCCAAATTTTATTTTATGTATACGGACACACATTTTAAGTATTAAACGTAGACTAATAACAAAACAAATTACAAATTTCACCTGTAAACTGCGAGACTTAAGCCTAATTTATCTGTTATTAGTAAATGTTTACTGTAGCACCACATTATCAAATCATAGCATAATTAGGCTCAAAAGATTCGTCTCGCAATTTACATGTAAACTGTACAATTGTTTTTTTTCATCCACATTTAATGCTTTATACATATGTCCAAACATTTAATATGACAGAATTTCTTGAAGTTTGAAGAAAACTAAACACAGCCACACAAAATAAAGGCAGAGCCAAGGTCTCCGGTGACTAGCCCTGTGTGGGCTCCTGTTCTACCACATGGATTCACATGCGCCAAGCCGCCAACGCCTCCTACCATTAGTTTTCATCTTTTCAAAATCTTATTCACCAGAGGTGAACAGTTATACATGTTTCTGTGTGTATCTGCTGTTTGCCTGGCCTCTGCACCTGAAGCTAGCAATTTCCTTTTCTTTTTTCTATTTTACTGGCACTATGAGCTGTAGGTGGCTTTGCATAGAGCCATGCATGCAGGCACAGATCTTTCCAACCTCTTCTTCCCGAATCTAATCATTCAGGGGTCAGCATTGGCCTGTTCTCTAGAGAGATCACAGTGCGTTGGTAAAAGAAAAAGGATGCCCACTAGTCTAAAACTATGAATGGATCAATCACATACTATACTCATGTTTAACCCTTTGGAATCAGAAAAAAGGGAAGTCTACCATTGATAGCTCCTATTCAGTGTTTACACTCAAGTTGTACAGTAAGATATTCCCAGGAGGTAGGAACTATAGAACACCTAAAGACTTTTGTTTCATCAAGGAGAACTACACTGAAGTTGAGCATCTAGTGCCAGCCATTCTTTCAGCATTTAAGCGAAGTGATGATCGAAAGAAGCAAATAAACCGTATGATTTATTACCTTAATTAGTTTATTAAGAATACAGAACATTAGATTGATATAAATAGCAAGATACAGGGATAAAATATACAGAGAAGAGCTACTATACATCACTAAGTTAGATTCATCATCTATGAACACTTTATCTGGATGGAATAAAAGAAACATCAGAAAATATCAAACACGCACAGATCTATTACCAGTTTAACTCCACTATAAAATGCAGTTTTAGTAAATCCCACAGTTTATTAAGGTCAAAACATCTTCAAAGCACTCCAATTAAGACATTATATGTGACCTCCAAAGAAGTCAAGGATGAAGACAACTCCACTCTCCACTTACCATATGTGGATGCCATCATGCAGTCCTGAACTGTTCTCTGATCTAATTTTCTGGCCTCCTGCTTATCCAAGTACCAGGTAAATTAAAGGTCACAAGATTCACCAGAGTTTGTTGCCCCCTAGAGAGGTAAAAATATCTTGTCAACTTCATGGTGAATGGTCTGATCTTGTTTGAATTCTTTTTTTTTTCTTGAACCTTTTTAATATTTAATTTTCATCCACATTTTTTTCCATATCGTACTGTTTAAATATGTGGGAATTAAACAAAAATAAAGTCCTTATGATCCAGTATGCCAAGGAAATCATTAATTTTCCAATCAGACAAGTTCTCTATTTTTCAGATTTGACACTAAACACGTACACTAAAACTGGCTAAGAAAAAAAAAACGATCTGATCAACACATCAGACAGCATGTGACCAGTACACTGGCATGCTAGAAGGACAATGTAGAAGATGTGACAATTTACTAGCAACAAAATAACATGGGATGTCTCTATAGCGTGCTAAAAGGGAAGCCAGTAACCAGCAGGGAAGGGCATATGCAGGGAATTAACCAAGTGACGGAAGAATGTTGCTAGCAATGATTGTCCTAGTGAGCTCCTCTTTTGAGATGCCTCCATTGAGGTGGTCTCAGTAGATACTGATACAAAGATTTAGATCTCCATGGCTAAAGCGGGAGAGAGGAAAAGCAAATGGGAATCATTAGAACTTGCCAACTTTCTGAACGCAGTTGGTCCACTCTGGAATCAAAAAGAGTCAAATGGCCTATAAAGATTAGTAGTTTTCTAAAAGCTGTGACTTTACACTGTAACTCTTATCTAGTGAAAGAGTGTTGTCTTAAACATGGTATGGCTAAAGGTGGAGGTTGTCTTTACAGTAAAAAGAAGCAATGCATTACCAATGACAAGGCGAAAAATGCCTTTAAGAATGGAGGATTTTCTTGTGGCTGTGATAAAACAAGAGCTGAATACTAGTGTCATATAATAGCATGGTCAAATGTGTAGACACTCTTGAAGTAAAAGCTACTGACATACTTCCATAATTTATTGGACTTTTAATATTTTCTGTCAAGGTTGGTTAAGTATTTTTTTCATCAAACTAAATAGTGAAAGAATAAAAGCAGAAAACAGAGGTATGAACATAGGTTATAGGAAACTCAAGTACTTGCATATATTCGTGCAATGCAGTCCGGAAAGAAGGATAAATCCAAAGTGTACTGGTAGATTCCTCTAGTACCTTCGTTTGGTCCAAGGGATTTCCCATACTTGCAGAAAAGCAAAAGTCACTTTTGAGTTTAAAGGAAACATGGACTTGCATAGGATTGTCACTATCAGGAAAAACAGTAGTTATAAAACTCAACTTTGAAAGGATGGCACTTCTTTTCACACAATCCAAAAAAGCGACAAAGGATCCTAAGAATAATGTGATACAATAAATTGTTGCAACATCAACATCTCTAGTATATATCATACGATATCTGCATTTCTCTTACAAACAGTAATTAAATAAAATTAGCTCTGTAAACAGCAATCCTTTATGACCTCGTCCGATTACTGTAAATTGCAATATGAATATTCTAGAAGCTAAAAGAATTTATTACCACTGAATTGCCATGTATTCCTGTGTGTGTTTTAGGTGTCCACAAGACATTGCCAAACCACTGAAACCCCAAAATAAATTGCATTGGGTCCTTTGACCATTTTGAACTAATGGATCTCAAATTATGCTGACAATGGATCCAAATTTCAAATAAACGCTACACGACTAAATTTGTGATGCCACTGCTATTCGATTAACATAGCAAACATGATGACATGTCACAGCTTCAATTGGACAACCATCGTAGTCTAGCCTCTCAAGTTTGGCTACCTCTCAGCTTTCAATTAATGTGGATACAGATTATTTCCTTATCAGTTATATTGAATATGGCTCATGATACAAACATATATGCAGAGGTGATCACAATCTGATCATTATTTTCTTGGTTTGAAGCATAAAAATTGAAGCTATTTATCCCAAAGAGTCTTTAGGATGAAAAACAACATCTCAAACATAATTGCTATATTTTTTGTGACACTTGTGAGTCACCACCAAGCATTAAGTTACCTCTAGCACAAATAAAATAGACTATCTATTAGCTATTTAGTTATCACCACAAAAAGCTTTAATTGATCACCACAGTAAATTTTGGCACCTAACAGTTTGTTGTCAGAGTGACAACATCATACAGGTTTCTCATGGAAATGCAACAATCCTCAGTCTGCACTTTGACCTCAGCAAACAAGTATAGAACAGTTTATAGTATGAAATGAAACATGTTTACATAACTGCAGCAAGAAATTAAGTGGATGCTCCAAAAGATCAAACAACAGTACAAATTTTCCTAAAATAAACTACAGGATTTACCAAATGTAAAATACATCATTGAATGTAAAAATAAAGCTTATTAGCACTGATCTAGAAAAAAGGGAAACTAATGGAAAATTCTGTTTGATGCTAAGGGGATATTGTGTGCATGCTATAACATATTAAACATGTTTACATCATTGTGTGCATGCTTAGGCCCCGTTCGTTTCTGCTTATAGAAGCGGATTAAAATTTAGATACTCGTGGCACGCTTTTCAAACTGTTAAACGGTGTGTTTCGTGCAAAAACTTTCTATATGAAAGTTGTTCTAAAATATCAGACTAATACATTTTTTAAGTTTGTAATAATTAAAACTCAATTAATCACACGTTATTACCATCTCGTTTTACGTAAAACACTTAATCTACATCTTCATCTTCATCTTCAAGAGATTCAAACACCACCTAAATGTATGACAGGATAAAAAGATATGCGCTGTGAGTTGGTGGAATTCTTCGCAGACAATATCATTAGTACCTTGCCCAATTCTGCAGACATGAAGAAAAGGCCATCAATTTGTCTTCTGTTCTAGTGCTTTCAATTCTGGACCTTTGTTCACAGGACAGGTATTAGAAACCAATGTATCTGTAGTGCACCCTTCTCTAAATTTATCTTTGCAGCCTCAATCTGAGCCTGAATAACTATAACTCGAGCAAATCACTGATAATTCACTGCCAAAATAAAAACATTCTTCACTGCAATCTAAATGGTTCTCTCTTGTTCTTTTACTTCTTTCTGTCTGTCTTTCTTTGCCTTTCACTAATCATCGTATTCCTTTACTATCTCAGGAATATCTTACTTGAAGATAGGTCCATGAAACACACTCTGTCATTCTACCATAAGTTGTAAGCCAAGTCGCTATCTTAAAAAGGCATATCTGCTAGAAGCATATAAGCTTATAGCTTCATCCCAAGTATTAACCATATTAACATACTACATCTGTATCTTTGGCTGTTTTGTCTTTTTTTTTTCTTTCAATAGCTGGTTCTTATTTCTGTACATAAGCATTAATACTACGAGAAGCTGCTGCAGATGCATTGCAAAGTACCTTAGAAGCTGATAATGCGGTTGCCCATATTTTCTCCTCTCCTAGTTCAGCTTGATCCTGCAATATGAACAACTGATGTTGGTCAGACAAGCTTGGCTTCAGTGGAAGAAGAGGACTAAAATGAGATAGCAGCAACATAGTTTGGTCCAAAATGCAATCTCCTGTCACTAGGAGCCTCTGTATTTAGATATAAATAAACTAGACACAAACAAGTGAACAACCCTGATGCTTAATGGGGTAAATCCAACAGAATGAACCCAAAAGTCTCTGCAAATAACAACAGAGCTTGTCACATGCATTACAGGATTGTCTCACAGTTCAAATCTTCAGCAATTCCACAAAGAAACATCAAAGAACATATTCTGAACATTACATTGCACGAACTTCCTCCGAGATGAGCCTCAAGCAGAAGGCGGCCGCAGATCGTAACATTCCTTGGCCATGCGAATACATTGCAACCAATGCATCACCTCCACATTAGGGTCCTTCTCCAGAAGGACATCTCTAACAGCAATCTGGATCGCACCACGGTACAATACAATCCTGCCCCGAACCCTCAACAGAGTGCCCAGGCTCACCACCTCTGACATCCTCAACGCCATCTCTGCAGTTGGATCAGAATCTGGTGCTCTGGATGAACTGCTCGTAGCATTCAGGTAGTGGTGGTTCAGCCACAGCACGCACGGCACGCATCCGGTGCCATCGTCCACCAGAAACCGGAGGAACTTCTCCCTGCGATCACGGGAAACCACGACGCCGACGATCTCGGCACGCGTAACCGTACGGCCGCAGCGAGCGAACGAAGGCGGCGAGGTGTGGCGGGAGGCCAGGGAGAGGAGATCGGCAGCCAGGAGCTTGACGTGCACGAGATGGAGAGAATCCATGGGAGGCGACCTGTCGAATTTTTGGGAAGAGAGATGCAGCAGGTTCGAGACTCAGAAATGTTCGCGCACCAAACGAAAAAAAAGGATGAAATCAACATCCAACTCTAGCAATTTTGGGGGGGATTCGAGGAATCATTTCACCTCTGCCTCTGTCAGCTTCGCTCCTGCAGGTCTCCCTCTGATGGAGGATCGTAGCTGCCGCCGCCGCCGCCGCCGCGCCGCCCTCCACGGCTCCCCCAGCCCTCCACTGGCCGCGATCGCCGCCGCCCTAGGCTTAGACAGTGGTTCGAGGCGACGGGAGGCCTCGCCGCGTCGCCGGGGAGGCGCACGTCGAGAATGGGCGGAGCTACCGACGGGAGGAGCCGTATTGAAGGCCCGCCGCCACCGCCGCCCGCCGCCGCCGATGGAGAAGGCGAGCGTGCAGGCGTGCAGCTGCAGCACGGCTCGTCGGGAGTCGGTAGTGCCCGGCGTTCGCGGCTCTCGGGCTGCTCGCCTTTCACCGGCCCGGCCCAGATATAATGGTCGGCCCAGTCCGGCCCGGATCAAGGTGTTGGTCGGCCCAGTAAAACCGTGCGGCCCAAGTAAAAGCCGGCGTGTTTTCCGTCTCTTCTTCCTCTCTCTCTTCGGCCTCTCCGCCATTGACAGCGTTGACCAAGTCAGCCGCTCCAGCCTCTCCAAGCGGCTAGGTGAGCAGCCGCTGCTACTAGTACCCTCAACTGCTCCACCTTCCAACGCCATTAAGGCGAGGCGAACCACCGGAGCAGCAGCAGAGCGCGGCCGATCCCCTCCCCTCCCCTCCCCCATCTCGACGCCGGCGGCGAGCGAGCCCCCACAGGTTCCGTGAGCTCCGGGCCATGGCGCACGCGGATGCGGACGCCGGGGACCTCCCCCCGCCCCCCGCGAAGAAGAAGAAGTCTCCCGCCGAGGAGGAGGCCGAGAAGAGGTAGGTCTCGGAGGGGGGGGGGATTTTTTTTATCTCCGCTTTCGCTCGTCGCGGGGGTAGTAGGGCGGTAGAGCTCTGTGGTCTGTTGATCTTAGCGCAGACGGGAGCGGGAGCAGCAGAAAATGAGGCGGGGGGAAGCTTGGGCGATCGCTGCATTCACGCCGTGTCTGCTCTGTCTGTCGTTGTTGCCGCAGGAGGAAGAAGCTTACTCCGGGGAGCTTGATGAAGGGGCTTATCCGGTCTGGTGGGGGCGACGCCACCCCTGCGGAGGGAGATCAGGTCAGAGCATTGTGTCTCTTATTTTCCGTTGCTAGGCTGTGGCAGTGCGATTGCCAATTGTGCTTACAAGTTGCAAACCGAACAAGGATTGTTTCATCTCACAAACTTAGGATCGTTCATCAGTGAATAAACGGAGGCAGTATATGCGTGAAATCGTTATGCTGTGCACATGATGTTATGGTATTGTCTGGCATTGGACATATAGTATGTAATTGGAAACAAGAAAAGCTAAGTAAATTCAATTAAAGAGCAAGCATCTAGTAGGCGATTTCGTAGTGATCAACAAATCGTACAATGACTTAAGGCTGTTCTCGTAGGCTGCAAGTTTTGATTGCCACCAGTGTTCTGCATTGGGTTTTTAAATGAATTTTCCAGTGAGAACTGTTTCAAGTTTTACATTAACCATAGAAAGTTTTTTTCCTTGATGGAATTCTATATGTTGGAATTCTAAGTGGCTCTATTTGCCTGCAATCAAAACTTGCACCTGCTCAACACAAACGGGTCAATTTGAACTGACCATGTATGGATAAGCTTCTCATCTCAGAGTATGTCAGTTGACTATTGTAGCGACTACACTGCAAATGTGTCATTGTTTCTGGAAGCGACTCACCAAGCTCTGCTTGGATCATTGTTTTGCTTATGATTTTTCTAAAATGAGGATCACATTTCTGGTTTCAAGTTTTAATGAGGATCACATTTCTGGTTTCAAGTTTTGAGATGTGGAACAATCAATCTACTGCAAAAGCAATATAAGTATGTAA
Source organism: Oryza meridionalis (assembly GCA_000338895.3). NCBI lineage: Eukaryota > Viridiplantae > Streptophyta > Magnoliopsida > Poales > Poaceae > Oryza > Oryza meridionalis. The sequence continues at coordinate 15,167,720 of CM002526.2, forward strand.
CCTTCTTGATACTGCACTGCTGTCTAACCCTCATAATAGCTATGTTGACCTTTTATTGGGTGATATCTGACTTCATCTGTAGCCTGTAGGGAACTGAGGGGCCTCTAGGTGGTCATGTTTTTGCTCATTCAAATCGTTTTGCAGGTTATAGTTCATTGCACGACTCGGACAATGGATGGCATCATTGTCAATTCTACAAGAAGGGAGCATGGAGGTGATTATCAACTTCTTTTCACTTTTCAGCTCTTTTGAGTGTGAAGTGCTTACGTGGTGTGTATTTTGTTTCTGAACACCAATATGTCATGAGGATATTTCTGACTTGATAAATTCGTATCTGCTTTATGTGTATATGTAATGTGTCATGTGTGGGTAGTGGTTCCGTGTTCACAAGTTCTAAATAGCTGCGAATGTATTGTTTCTTAAATTGAACATCTTTATATGCCGGTATCCTATTTAGTGGTTTTAATCAGGGATGGACATAGATTAAGATAACTGGGCTATGGTTCCCCCTAGTCTTTGAACTATTTGCATTAGTACTAAACTACTAATGAATATGTAAAGTTGAACATGCCCATCCACCCAGTTTACTCTAGACTCACTGTCTGCATGTTCTTTGGAATTGACCAAATTAACTACTGGTTAGTACTGCCTACTAGCAAGGCTGTTCATGGACGGTTCATTCTGTGTGTGCAATAGAAAAGCTGAACAATATTTATTTTTTTTGTTTGCTAATCATCCCAAAAAGTTTTCAGGAATATTCTTATCTTTCAATTAACTGTTACATGAATTTGTCATTACTCATTATGAGCAATACTATTGTTTCATTTGTATCAGTAATCAGCTCGTGTCCTGGAGTTCTGAAGTTCTAAACCATCTTCTGTTTTACTGTTACAATAGGTAAAGGGGTCCCGCTCAGGTTTGTCTTGGGGAAGAGCAAAATGATCCTTGGCTTTGCTGAAGGCTTTCCAACAATGCTGATGGGTGAAATTGCGATGGTATTTCTATACAGCTAGTTTAAACCAGTGGGTCAAAAGAACAACAGCATTCTAACAATGAGCCATTACTCTTCTTTTGGGTGTAACAATTAAAAATGCACAGGTCGTACTACACAAACATTTATCATTCTCTATTTTTGCAGTTCAAAATGAAGCCTCAGATACACTATGCAGAGGAGGATTGTCCAGTTACAGCTCCCGATGGCTTACCAAAAGATGATGAACTTCAATTTGAGATTGAGATGTTGGATTTCTTCAAAGCGAAAGTTAGTCTTGTTGAATAATGGCTTCAGTGTGACTTAAATCCTTAAATTGCTGTATATTTGAGAGCTATTCTGTGCAAGCTGTTAGGACAAATTCTCATGAGCTTTGATTTCATTCTTAATAATTTCTTTCTGGTATAATATGGATTCTAGAATATTAGCCAAATGTTTGACTAGAACCTTGTGTCCAAGATAGCAGACGCTTACTACATCTTTTTTTTTTGGGGCACGCAGGAGATCGCTTACTACATCTATCACCATGTGTTATAAAGTGTTTCATATTTCACTTCATAACCCAAACAATACTTGTGGTTTCTGATTCTTTAGCATCTATGCTGTTGTTCAGGAATATATCTCCTCAAGTACAGCAACACTATAATGCATATATCATAAGAAAATGTTTGACACCAATATTGATTTATTTCATCTTTATGTTCGTGAATAATATTCATCTGGCATCGTGCCTGCTTGTTGTGATGTATCTCAGATTATACCTTAAGTTTGAAGCCTAAAATGCAAAAAAACAAATTGTATCCTTGCATAAAAAAGTGGCAGATCAACCCAATACTGCGTATACACATGTTCTTAGAATGCAGCCATTAACAAAAAGGTCCTACAAGTAACACATACATTCCTATGTGGATCTGTCCACAAAGGATCTTTTTAAGTGAAGGGCTGAAGGGGCCACAGATTCACATTGTACATCATACCAACACCAACCATAAACTCCTTTCAAGTAGTAAAAGGATTCCTGATGCATCTACCTTGAAAGTTGAGTACTGCAATCCAAACATGCATTTTAGTTGTTTAAGCATTATATTAGTTGGTTTGCTTAAGTTTCATTTGCCAAGTTGATGCCTTACACATTTTTCTCCCCTGCTGTCTCCAGTTAGTCCTCATTTTGATGGGCCTCAGTCCTAGCTATCCTTGTGTATAAACTAGGACATTGAATTAAAACAACAGTCCATACACGTGGATGTGCCAGGATTTTGGCTTATCCAAATGAGGCCTTAGGTGATCCCATGATTGGCATTTACTGTAACCTTCCCGTTCTCACTGCATTTTACTAATGAGCAACATGAAATGCTTTCTTCTCTATTCTGCTGCATTTTTCTAACCCTTCTCATTTTCTGTCAGATTGTGGCTGAGGACTTAGGGGTTGTAAAGAAGGTAAACAGCCGTCCTGTATTGATTTCTGCATTCATGTTCACTTCCATGCTGTAGAATTTTGAAAATTCTGAATTTTCCTTAAGATGTAAGGCTTTACTGTGGTGCTATCTTTCAGATAGCCCTGGTACTCTACAAAGTTAATACCACAGATAGTTTCGTACACTTTTGCCGACTTGCGTAGTGCACATTCATTCACATGGGTCTCAAATAAATATACCATATCTTCTGAACTTAAGAAACAAAATAAAAAGAATGTCATAGTAATTCACATCGGATCAAAATAACCACCTGTATATACACATGGCTGATCTAGGAACAGTCCTTCACACAATGACCTATTAATGACATATCTATCGACAAAAGTTATGCTAATATGAAGGGATGTCTTTTTTTTTTTAAGGTATGGAGATCTTTTGAAATGTTACCAATGCTATTTAACTCCAGTGTAGATCTTTTTGTGGATTTTGAAATTAGTCAAGTAATTAAGATTCATTCTTCTATGTGGTGGACTATTCACTGTTATTTCTATCTAACAGATAATTGATGAAGGCAAGGGGTGGGAAACACCGAGGGAGCCATATGAAGTGACAGCACGGTAAATTACCTTTTAAATCAACTGGCAAATTTGAATGGGATAGTTATATTTGATTACAGAAACATATAATCATAATTTGAATAGAAAGGAAACGGAAAGGTTGATGCCGAGTTGTAACTTGCAATTTCACATTTGTTCAGTTTCTCTTGCACAAGTCAGTAGTGAAGAAAAATACATGTTTGTTTTAAGATCTCATGACTAAATTACCATTCTCTCAGACAATTTTCTGATGTGACATGCAAATGGAAATATCTGACGCTTTCTTGTAGGCATGCCATGCTTCTTGTACTTCCACTGCTTTCTTGTATTTCTTTACTGTTAGAATTGTTAATTCCTATTTACAAGGTACAGCAGCTTGACGATATGTTAATATATCTAACTATCTAAGCTACGATGATACAAATTATTGCCTTTTTTGTTTTCAAGATTAACTTAATTAGGAATTTTTTGTCTGTCATTTCCAGGATAACTGCAAGAACAGGAGATGGCAAAGAACTTCTTCCCAGTAAAGAAGAACCCTATTTCTTTACTATCGGTAAATCTGAGGTCAGTGAAATTCTTGTTGCACTTGCATGTAATGTACTAGGGACATAAAGGTGTAGTATATTATGTGCCTTATGAAATTCTTCTGTTGTCAAAAATGCTCATCTGAGGTCAGCAATGTCGTTTTTGCACATATAGATATATTATTGTGCCCTTATTAATTAAACATTTCTTGATTCAAACTTAGAGAAATATTCTTTTTATGGTTTATGTTGTTTTTTTAGTAGTTATTTTTTTCCTAACTTCTGTTTGTCCTGCAATATTATTTTTACTGTTTTAGTTTAGGTACCTAAAGGGCTTGAAATGGCAATTGGGTCAATGGCACGTGAGGAAAAAGCAATTATTTATGTTACAAGTGCCTATTTGACAAACTCTTCACTAATGCCGCAACTTGAAGGTCTTGAAGAAGTTCAATTTGAAGTTGAACTGGTTCAGTTTGTTCAGGTATAGTCATAACAAGCTATTTTGTGCTTACGTTCATTAGCTACTTATAAAATTTGTTAGGGGCTTTCTGTGGCATGGATGGTGATTCTATACTTCATTGATGCACAGAACAACACACTTATACTCTTCATGTTGATGGTGGAGTCATTGTGGCTATACTTTCTGTTGTCGCCATATTTTATACAGCGTTGTTCTAAGTCATGAACTCATGAAATCATGATCCCTAGAGCTGCACATTTTCCTCTAAAGTATTTAGCCTAGCCAGTTGTATATAAAGGATATTAACTACATAACACTTCCATCAAAGCCATTGTGCTGTTTATGTGCTTAAAAGGTTTGATTACATTGGGCTAACTGCTGACCACTAAACTCCAAGAAACTGCCATCTCGTATTTTTACAATGCTTATCTGGATGTTTTCTCTTGGCAGCTAATTCATATTTTTGGAATGGTAAACAATATTTCAGTTGATAACAATTATCACTTCTCCACTGCAAAATAAGAGTGTCTTATTCTTTTTATTCGGAGCCACATTAACAGACTGTGATATACTGATAGGTGAGGGATATGCTTGGCGATGGCCGCCTCATAAAACGGCGTGTAGTTGATGGAAAAGGTAGGATTGCATGTTTATACTGATTTATGGGTTTTTTTTCCCTTGGGTTGAAACTTTTCACATGTTCCTGGTATGCACCTTGATATTATAACAAAATTTATCTTTCATAAAAATTAACTAGAAATCTTGCGGTCTTTCCCATCCATTCAACTACTGACTAGTGATTACTGAAACATGTTGACTTCTTATCATTTGGGTCCTTGTGATACTTGTGTTTGATACAAGTTTACTTTTAGTTCTTTCATTATTTACCAGGAACAGATTTTCTACCTTTTACTTTTATTAGCAGAAAAGATATTGAGTACAGAATTAAATGATAAATAAAGGAGCAAATAATAATAGCAAAAAGTTTCTACACAGTGAATAACTACCCTATTGTTACTTTAAGAGCATTTTTCTATTGCCTTCTCTGCATCGTCTCATCATCATGAAAATGGAATGACCTTAGACTTAGAGTCAGATGCTCTCTTTATCCAACTTATAGTGGTAAAAAGAGTTGCAAAATTTAGATGAAGGGAAGAACTCAGAGGTGCGAATTACACAAAATGATTCATCATTTATTCAGCTATTTTTATTTCAAAACTACAAATCTTCAACAAGCCAACCTTTCACATGGAATTGTTGTGGGCGTGATGAGGTACATGTTTTGATTCCATCATGTGATGTGCTTGATGTTTATACCTCTTTTCGTTCCTTGAAAATATCAGGTGAATTTCCTATGGACTGTCCTCTCCATGATAGCTTGCTAAGAGTGCATTATAAAGGGATGCTCCTTGATGAACCAAAGTCAATATTTTATGATACCCGAGTTGATAATCATGGTGAACCATTGGAGTTCTGTTCTGGAGAAGGCCTGGTAAACTGTTGCTTAAATCTTTATTGCTGCAATTATTAACTGCATCAGTTCTTCATGTCAGGTCATAAACTGACAAGTAGGAGGTGCTGGTTGTTATTTCTGGACTAGCATTCTCCTAAAATCTATTCCCATTTCTTAGAAAGTTAAAGCTTCCTGGTGAATCTGCATTACAAAAATGAGGATTTAAATAAACTTAAAGAAGGATGAACAAGTATGCATTTACCTTTAAATATTGTACATAATAATAATGACAACTCCTAGTAGGGTTTCAGGTGACAGTTCTATATACTTATTGCCCTCTGTACAGACATTTTTCCTCTGAGAAAAGGGTGGAAAAATGACTTTGCTAACATTCTACAGCTATATATGCACCTCATTACATATATCTTGGTGTTCATGTATATTTCTCATACTTCATAGGTACCTGAAGGATTTGAAATGTGCGTTCGACTAATGCTTCCTGGTGAAAAATCTATTGTGACCTGCCCTCCAGATTTTGCATACGATAAATTTCCAAGGTTGTATGTGGCTTTACATTAGAATCTTTTTCTTGTAATATAGCGTGCTGAATAATCTGATGATTGCAACAGGCCAGCGAATGTTCCTGAAGGAGCTCATGTTCAATGGGAAATTGAATTACTTGGATTTGAAATGCCCAAGGTAGTGACTAAAAAACAGTCACAAACCTTTTTGTATTTCCATGTTGCTTGTGCAGTGTTAGAAACTAGAATGTTTGTGATGCTATTCCTGCTCTCTATTGCGGGGAACACTTGGGATTACAAGTAGCTGTTAATTTCAACCCGCAATCGGATCGGTTTGAAAGTTGTCCTGGTTCTTGTGAGTCTGTAGCTGTGTCCCGTGATCCTTTATTGCTTCTAGCTTTTCAGCGAACTTGCATTATGTTTTCATGTATTCAATAGCAGAAGAAAGTAATAAGCATTACATGTCATTCTGAATATTTCACTAGATGAACACCTTGTCTTGTGTGGTTCAACACTACGTTCAGCTATGGCTTCTTTATGATTATATTATATCTTTTCCCTTTCGTTTTGTTGTTAAGTTCTTTCTGACAAATCTTCTGACCTCTCATATAATACAAATGTAGGATTGGACTGGTTTCACCTTCCAAGAAATCATGGATGACGCAGAAAAAATAAAAACCACGGTATATCGATTGAGATTGTTGAGTGAATCATTACATTTTGTTTTGTTTTTGGTGTTTTTTCCACTTAGTATCTCCCTGAGCCTATCATGAATGCATTTTTCCAGAAATGCAGTGCACTTCAAGAAACTGTTGAGATATCTTTAATTGAAAAACATAAAACTACTTTTCTTTGTGTTCTATGTGTGCAAGCTGTGTTTCTCAATTGTCAAGATGGCCAATTGTTTAGTATGATCATATGAAAATCCTGGAGTTCCCATAAGGCTATCATCTAGGTCTAATTTTGTGGTGATGTCCAATTCCACCTTGTAGACCACTGCAAAATTGTGATCATAACTAAGGCCCCTTTTGAAACAAAGGAAAATCCATAGGAGTTCTAGTGAATTTTATCCTATGGGAAATAATCCTATGGAGCCCTTTGAAACAAAGGATTGTTTCCTACCCATTCCTTTGAAATTTCTATGGAATGAGGTCTCACCTCATGTTTGCCTCTTCATGTGTCTAGAATTCCTGCGTTTTTCATGTGCTAATCAAATGACAGTTTTAAAACTTTCATGTGTTTCAAAATCTTGTAAGAATCCAATAAGTATGGCATTATATTCCTATGTTTTTCCTATTACTGTGCTTTCTCAATCCTGTGTTTCAAAGGGGCCCTAAATATCTATACCTGTTGTCCACTTGGCTGATGTGTCTTTTTCACTAATAATTAGCTCTAAACTGAAGTCCTCTCTCAGGGTAATCGACTGTTTAAAGAAGGGAAGTTTGAGCTAGCTAAGGCGAAGTATGAAAAGGTATGCCCTTCACATGATTCAGCATTCAATATTAAGGGCAATCTCGGAACATTTTTTTCTTTTCCATTGCTATGTTGGTCTGGATATTATATCTTTCCCACTATTGTCACCACTCCACATGGTTACCAATTTGGCAGTCTATACTATGAATGAATTTTACCTTATAATTTCTTGTACATGTACAGGGCATAAATTTAAACGTATCCATGACTTCATTCTGTCAATTTTTTGGGTGAACACGTTTTTCTTTTTATTTTTGTGCAAGGATATGGGTGACATGTTTTCAAACCTTCTCTGCCTGCAGGTGCTTAGGGAGTACAACCATGTGCATCCTCAAGATGATGATGAGGGGAAAATCTTTGCTAATTCAAGAGTATGACAGCACTATTTTCCATCTTTTTTTTCCCTAACAATAGCATAGATGCCTGATTAGAACATTTCTTTGAAGCATGTACCTCTGATCAGCACTGCAATTCAACAATTGTTTCTTCTTTCTGAAGCATGTGTTTACCTTTCATTTTTGTTTTTCTTTTACACATGCAGAGTTCTCTACATCTAAATGTAGCTGCTTGCTACCAGAAGATGGGCGAGTATAGAAAATCTATTGACACATGTAACAAGGTATGTTTCCAAAAAGAACTTTGTACTCTCAAAAGAATTTTCCTAGGGTGTCTATATCAAAGAGGGTGGTGCATGCCTGTATGGGGGCTGTCATTGGACCTCTTCCGCACATGCCACTGGATGAGCCTTGTAATGGATAGATCTGGGGATCCAATCATCCATCCAAGGGGAAGATAGATGTAAACTTTTGCTTACCACTCTTGGATCAAAATTTCCAGGAGGGACATCACATTTTTAGTTTCTCCTAGTCTGATCTGCTGAAGTTCACGCAATAACCTCCGTGAAATCTTGATGATAGATAGTACTCAGATATGAGTTTGCACAAGGCAACCATATAACCATGAATGTGCTGACTGGCTTGTTTTGTACACATTATGGTACTTGGCATTGATATCATTGTGAAGTGAGCAATTATTCCATTTACTCTTTGAGCAGGTGCTAGAAGCAAACCCTGTGCATGTGAAGGCTCTTTATCGCCGAGGTATGTCCTACATGTTATTGGGGGACTTTGATGATGCAAAGAAGGATTTTGAGAAGGTGTGTTTCCCCATACTTTAGTACCTGCTTATTTTCCTTTTTTATGTGTCATGGATGATTGTTTGACCTCTACCTAAAGCACTATGTCACTGCATCCTTTTTTAGATGATAGCTGTCGACAAGTCCTCAGAGCCTGATGCTACAGCTGCCCTTAATAAACTTAAACAAACAATTCAGGTATGCAACATTACATCATTAGGTGAGACCCTTCAGAACTGTTGAACTGAGTGGTTGTATATATATATAATTTCTAAAACAGGAAACTGAAAAGAAAGCGAGGAAGCAGTTCAAAGGGCTGTTCGACAAGAAGCCAGGCGAGATTTCCGAAGTAGGTGTAGGAGAGCCAGAGGGCAACAAGACTGACACGACAGGCTCAGGCGAGGCAGCGTCAACTGCTGACAGAGAGGCGGATGCAAAGGAGGCTATTCCCCGTGCAGATTCAGAGTTGGCCTTCGAGGAAGAGAGGCCCGGACTTCTAGCCCGCATCTGGCCTTCAGCGAGTCGGATCTTCACCTCGCTTGGCCTCAAGAGGTGCACAATCCTCTGATGCACCACCAGTATTCAAACCACTACAAACAGCAGCCAGAAAAGTCGCCCAGCAAAGCCCTGGAACGCATTACACACACGCAAAATTATCACCTTGGATATATATCTAAAAATTATACTCCATTACATGGTGTAGGCTGATGACCTATAAATGAGGTAGGAGTAATAGTAACGAGTTAGTTAAGCTCATACGGAGTATTACTGTGGAAATGCATTGTGCCTGCCATGATAAGAATCACTACCACTGCCACCTGATAGAGTGTTGATGATGTGGTGTGGGCCCCCTGATCCTGAGCGTGCGTAGTGTAGGTGTAGTAGGTAAGAATGAGACTGGCTTAACCGGGTGTCTCTTCCATGGCTGTGGCTGCCGCTGGTTCTTCTGGTCTTCTAGAACGGTGCCACCCGTTTGTCGGCCAACGCGTAGCAGAGGCCATACTTATGTGACATGATTGAATTGCCATCACCTAACACCTCTGATAATGATGTCTCCCATAAAAATTAAATCTAGAACCGGGGCATGACACATTCTAATATAACAAATCTAAATAAACTCGGACTGGATGTAATATATTCTAGTATAATAAATGTAGACAATTATATTTAGTCCTAGATTTATTTTCTGTGAGATGGAGAGTCACATTTGATTTTAGATTTTTATTTTTTTGAGACGGAGCGGTACGTAGATTCAAGGTGGCAGGCGTGTCCACAGTGGACGTGCAGGTAAAAGCATATGCTAGTGCGGCTTGGCCTGCTGCTGCTGGGATTCCGGTAGATTTGCTTGTTTCATCGCCATATTCAGCCCATATCTCCTTGGTGTTGGTGATGGCTATTAGTAACAACGTGACCTTTTAACAAAATATTTCTTGTGTTCTCATATCAATCTCTCTACTATTTGAGGAACTTGCTTGGGGCTCTTTTTAAGATAAAAGAGCTTGCTTGGGGCCTTTGAGACCATGTTCGAGTAATCCCTATAAGGAAGGATTAAAGGGAATTTATTCTAGAGTTATTGTGGTATAAAATTATTCTCTCTCAATCCCCTCAAATCTTTTTCAATCACCCTTCATACCGAATATGAGGCATAAACAAGGACTTAGGGTTATGTATCCCTCATCCCTTCTAGAAACTACAGGCCGATATGATGAAGCACTGCAAACAGATACCTTTTCTTTTATATGGAAGATTGCGCCCATCTTTACATAAAACGAGTGATGCTTAATATCTGGAGATTTATTTCTCATCTAACTGAGGCTTTGTTCATCAGTTTGAAGGGGATTGAAGAGAATTGGAGGGGCTTGAGGGGGAATAATTCCACACCATAATAGGTGTGGAATAAATCTCCTCCAATGCCTCCTTATGGGGATTAACTGAACAAGGCCTGAGTAGGTGCATTTCTGCTTTTAAAAGGATAGTTCACAGTGTGCTCATTCTGTGATACTAGGAAAAAACACCTATAGATGTAACCATCCATAAATGAAAGAAATGTTGCCTGTAGATGAATGATGGTCGAGATTAGACTCATGAGAGATCCAACGGCTAGTATCTTTTAGGTGATGTGTGGCAATGACCTTTATAACACTAACTACGCCAAGTGGGATAGGATCAGGCTCAAGGCTAATTGTGTTCCCAGCTATAACTTATACATGTAAAGGCCAATGGGGATAAAGTATGATAGAAAAATCTTAACGAGTTGCAAAAGAGTAATCTCGTACAATCTTATAGATCATTGTGTACAGGTCCACAACATATTGTTCTTTTTGGCATATGAGTACAAGCACTGACAATCTTTGCCTGGTGAGCGCTTGGCACTTCTTTAATAGAATAGTGGTATCCAGCACTTTATCCCTTCTTTTTAGTTTAGGTCTCCAAAACATTTTATTTTATTTTTAGTACATGAAAGCCTTAAACTACCTACTCCATCACACAAGCATATGAACATAAATATTCTGATGTATTGCACATCTAATAGGTGTCATTGATATATGGGCCACACCTGTTTCAGACTCATGTGTCAGCGACACCTACTGTATGTGCAGTACATGAAAGAATCTCCATCCCATACACACACTTGTGATTGTGTATTCCTTTTATGATCTCACTAATATTCTTGCATGCATGGAAACGATCACGAGTACACATGATAATTAATTAATTATAATAAGAAACAATATTTGAACTCTAGCACAACTCATTCATTGCAACAAATGTGCTTCCCTAGCTAATTCGTCTTACCATGTTGTATATATGCAAAATGGCATAGACCGTTAGTATTTGATGATTGATGGAAATCCATTATTTTGCAATGCCACATTTCATAGTTCGAATACAGGAATTTCATACGACAAAGCTGTTGATTTTTTTACACAATTTGGTGTTAGTCAATGGATCAATTTAATATAGCTTATTAGCTGACTGATATTAAAGCCAATCTCCAAGCATCAAAGTGCCTAATCCCGTACGAATATATATCATGGTCCAGCTATTTTATATTTTAGTTAACCAGTTTGTTGTAACCACCAAGCTTATTAAGATACGCTGATCGACATGGATATATATATAAGTTCCCATTGCAGTATAATTTACAACAAATACTGTGGTTTCACTGTCTGAAGGCTCCCATATATAGGGTCCAAATTAAAGATGAACTTACCTTGGGGTCCACTGTCATGCAGAAATAGTGAGATCTGAACACTTTTTTACCATGTAAACCTTGGATTACCAATCGGTGGCATGTTGAAGCTACTACATTTTACTCCAACTTACAAAGCAATATGCGCAAGTAATTACGGCCTTAGATCTGGTCGTGCAGCTTTTGAAGTTTACATGTCTTATTTTAAAACAAGTAAAAAAATGTTATAACCACTACTAGAATTCAATGACTTCCCTAGAGTATAAAATGTTCCCTAGAGTTTTTTGCAGCAACCCAAGGGAAGTAAAATATCCCTAGGGTGAAGGATGTGAATCCAAGGGAAACGCAAGGTTCCCTAGAGTATCTTCATGTTCCTAGGGAACCATTAACGAGAAGGACACAAAGTTGTGCCACATCAGCGTCAAGGTGGTTTGATACATCCGAAAAAAATTACTGGAGATTTTTTATTCCCCCAGCCAGGAAAACGCGCCACGCAAATACAAATTTCCTGCTCAATTATTTTTGGGCCGGCAAACCAAATCCTCCCCTTCTTCTTCAATCCATGGAAGCAGGTGCCTTCCCTCTCCTCGCCGCCATTAGTAGCCAACCGGAGCTCCAGCAACAGGCTGTCGGCGCAAGCACCCAACAGCTGCAGCTGCCGGAGTGGTCGCCGAGCCGCAGATGGAGCCGCCGACGGTGCCGCAGTACTCTTCTTTTCCATTTTTGTGGCTGCCCAGATCCATCATACATGTTTATCGGTTAGTTCTTCCCACTCCCTTTCTTTTGCTAGTAGCTTGTGAAAGCTCAAGCAGCAACAGCTGGCGGTCGAGCACTAAATCCTCACTGCCTCATCCACCTTCGCCGAGCTGCAGGTTGCCCATATCCAAGTAGTCTTGGATGTTTTGATCCAAGACAACACATGCATGGTTATACAGACTACAGATCCAAGTGAGTGCCATTTTATTTTCAGCTGAGCTATCTTGTACTGACTACAGATCTGAATCCTCATCTCCATTACATGATATTTTCAGTTTCTTTCTCAGGTGCTCTTTCACGAACTATCTTGATTAAACATTGTGGATCTGATTTGGAGCGTTGAAGAACAAATTGGCTGAACTGACTGACTGCACATGACGTTTTGATTTGGTGGCATATTGTAGGAGAAATTGTTAGCCAAATTTTGTAAGAGAAATTGTTAGCCAAAATTTGTAAGAGTTTGCTAGCCAAATTTCTTAACTCTGTTGTACTACAAAAGTATGTAAGCGAATTTTCGTGTTCTTAATGAAATGATTTTTTGCATTTCAATGGATTGGTTTATTTTTCTTGAACATTGATAGAAGAAGCTGAAGAAAATAATAATACATGTCATTTACGGAGTAGTTGATAAAAACAAATAAATAAATAAAGAATAACAATAATAATATACACAATATGTGGCTGAAATCCTTGGAAAAGCTACTTTCCACGTTGGATGACCTTTCCACGAGTGCAAATTTCTTCCCTAGAGTTTCTAGTGAAAAACTCTAGGGATCACTGCCTTTCCCGTAGAATGGATCCCCAGGGTGGGTTCCCTAGGGTTAAGTCTAGGGAAACATGTTCCCTAGGGTTTTTCGCCTGTTCCCTAGAGTATTTGGCCCTAGGGAAACCGGTGAATTCTAGTAGTGAACCTTCAATTTGATCTTATCTTATTGATGCAAATTGATCCCACGTTATATTAAACTTTTTCCTTTAAACTTTTTCTCCAAAAGAAGAGTATTGATGCCAACGCTGTCGTCTTCTATATCAAAGATAACTTTCTCCAAATTAACGGCAGATAATTTTCAACAAGTGCGACATCTCGGCAGGACTTCAGTACCACTCCTTTTGGTTTTTTTTAGTGTGGGTTGGTGTTCTTGGCTAAGTGTACTTTATGCACAAGTTGGATGAATCAATGAAATGTAAATCTCAACTGGATTTGACACTGGGCCTGTGTTAGTGGAAAAACTGTCTGGTCATGACTCATGAGACCTACAGTACACACCTAAAAAAGAAGATAAATATTGTTTGCAAGGGTGATCTTTCAAAGCAAAAAAAGAAAGAAAAATGAAAGGATGAATTGATACCGAAATAACCATGAAATCGGACCATGATATCGTCCCAGATAATAACGTCATTCCAGCCAACCTCTACTGATCCCCTGCATATGCATATCAATCGATTGATCGACTACTCAATCTGTCAACTATCAACTAATTTAAAACCTGATTAAAAACTACTAGATGTGCCTTTCACTGTTGATTAGCAAATCAAATCGTGGCACCTAATCCCAGTTGTCATGTCCGTGGGATTCGATCCATGGCTAGGCTTATGCTCATTTTCAAATAGATTATTGTGCGAATTGTGCTGTGGATTATCTAAGTTGATTACTAAAACAAGTTAAATATTTTGATAAATAAACGTAATAAATTATTACTTAAAACAAGTGGCCTGAATAACTAATACAATTGAGAGAAAGATTTATTTTTTTAAGGGTGGAGCCATACAAATGAGTTTATTTTTCTAAGGATGGAGTAAATAGATCTATTTTAACAATATAAATAATGATGAAAAAAAACTAAGCCTAGTGGTTAAGCTCAACAAATCGAGACAGGGACACACGGTCGTCCATGGATGGACTACTGTTTATACTTAGTAGGAGTATGTAGTATAGTACAATATGCTGTGTAGATTTGCCCATCGCTCTCCTTCACCTAACCCCGTGAAAACGTCACAAGCTAGGGTCGTACAACCAATTTCACGCAAGTCCACTGTGACTAGTTTTCTATGTTATCACTAGATCCAATTGACAATCCTATGATTAATTCGAGTTCACTTAACTTACGTTAAATGGAAAAAAAAAAGCGTCTCATTTCCATTGCCTCTTTGAAAATCTATGGGCCATGAACCGAACGGCAATCTACTTATTCCTAGGACTATGTTATGTTTGGAGAGCTCATGGGTAGCTATAACTATTCATATAATCTTCAATTTTCTCAAACAGTTTAGATTTTTTTTTACATACTTCAAATCTCAGTAGGTACAAAATCCAAAAAGAAATTTAGTAGTTATAAGCTGAAAAACCCAGGTTCTTTAAATCTTTATTCGATATTTCCCGCAATCTTCACCTTCCCAAACCAAGCCATAAAAATATTTGTTTGTGTAATTTTAACCACAATAATTGTTCAGGACTATGTTTTAGGCATATAGAAATAGTATAGCCAAGTGTATCATTATTTGTAAAAATATTATAATATTATATTTGTTTAAACTTTTCTTTTTTATTTGAAAGGACTTATCCAATCAAAGTCACCCTTTGTTGAAACTTTGAAACATCCAAGACCAAGGGAAGCACAAGTGTTGTGTTGGTGGAGTAGCTCCATTTTCATTGGAATTTAAATCCTGATATTTACAAATATTACGCAACGCGGTATCAATATGAATTTAGTGATGTCATATATAGATTTGTAATTGACTTTCGTTGCTGAGTGTGTGAACATGGTGTGTGTACGCATTTTCTATGTAATAAAAAAAGCAATTGAAAACCATATCCTTTTATATTAGAAGGGGTACATGTTGTCGAAGAAGAAGAAGATTGAGGATAAACTTTTGGATTAAAATGGCATGTTTTTCAAACTGCTAAACGGTACATTTCGTGCGAAAACTTTCTATATGAAAGTTGTTCTAAAATATCAGATTAATCCATTTTTCAAGTTTGTAATAATTAAAACCCAATTAATCACACGTTATTACCACCTCGTTTTGCGTGAAAAACTTAATCTTCATCTTCATCTTCAGGAGATTCAAAAACCACCGAAGAAGAAGAAGAAGATACATGCTTTTTTCCAAGGATAAGGTGACTTTTGCTACTTTCCGTTGTTTTTAAGACACGTTGAATTTAGATCATGCTTTGATAGTGGACGTGATGAGTAAACGCTGAGGGAAGGCAGTACGGCTGCATTGAAGCATAGTATTTAGTACAACCCCACTGCTCCAACAAAAAACAGTTTAAATATAATGAAATAACATGGCACATAGGATAAACGATGCTTCGTCTGTGTCAAGTTAGTTAAATGAGAAATTATGAGGAAACTCTAGGTCTTACATGCATGAGACTTGGTCATTTATACAATATTCAAGACCACTTAAATATGTAATGTGAAATATGAATGGTATTAAATTAGCATATATGTTGAATTAAAGTTTGTGTATTTCAGAGTTGAGTCTAATACTTGTACTAATTAATTTCTAGATAGGTGACGTGAAGGGATATGAAAACTGCCGCGCTGGTAGCATATCTTGCACTACAGCACTTAGTTATAAGAGCATCTTCAACCGTCTCTCCAAATCCACTCTTCAAATATCTATTTTGCCAACTATCTATTTAATTTGGTAAGTCAAATTCGTTGTTTACTCGAACAGCCTCTCTATACATCATTTCTATTCTGAGTCTATGGTAGTGAGACCCACGTGTCAGTCTCTATACCACTTTCTTCCTCATTATCCTGCTCCCCCTCTTCCCCAAGCCCTTTTTTCTTGCGGTAGTGGTGGCCGCGTGCCGCAACGACGGGGTGGCAGTCTTCGTGCGCGGGCCAGCGGTCTTCGTGCCCGACGATGATGGGGCGGCAGTGGCGGGGGCGGCGATGCGGCAACGACGGGGCGGCGGTGGCCATGCGCGGCGACGACGGGGCGGCGGCGCCCTCGCTACTCAACATCTGACTCCGTCGATGAAGGCCACAGGTGCGTGCCGCGTGGAGAGAGAGGGGAAACATGCGTGGGTCTCACAGATGGCTAGCTGGTTTTGGCTGGCCAAGGTTGGCCAATGAGGGAGGCAATATGGTTAGCCGGATGGCTTGGCCATTCGAATAGCAAGTCTGTTGGAGTACAATTAATTTTAGCCTAAAATTGATAAAATTTAGCTTGGAGAGTGGGACAGCAAGACTCTTAAGATGCTCTAAGGCCTTACTTGATCCTTGCATCTGCACACACTAGTGCGGAACAACTCATCTGTGTCGGCGAGAGGCATCTCGTTACGAACTAATAATTAGTGATATGAAAAGTCATTTTTTCGGGCCGGTCACCGTCACCGATGACTATCTTTGTCAGGCCACAACATATATAAGTCCGTTACGGATGACTGTCATTGGTGATGTGCTCGATCTAAAGGTCTATAGAAATTAATGGTAAATGTAAATCTTTGTCGGTGTTTATTCCGCCCTATTAAAGGTGTCGACGGTGTGACGGATCGCGAGTTCCCGACGTAAATAAACTGTCCACGATAAAAAAAAAACATGTAGGAGTGGCATCTTCTAGCTATGGTTTCAAAATTGTACTAATTATTAATTTCACCACCTTGCTATCCCAGTTGATACCTTTGCATATTCACGCACATGCATGGTTCACTTTTGTAATATATATTATATCACATGTTGTGTATAATACACAGCACGTACAGTTACTAACTTGCGATAAGAGACAAAATTAACCACCAAATGATTGTAATTACGATACTAATTAAGATGTGCTGGAACTGATATGGATGCCCAATCCGGCCCAGTCGCCATCAGTGATGTACAGGTTGTCGGTTATTTTGATTTTGCACCGGTTCATTTGTATATGTTCCTTATAGAAATATGGCTGTAATAAAGAAAATGACACAACGCAAAAATAAGGGCACGTTAAAAATCTTTAGAGATGACGATTCATTATGACATCGACACGATCTCCAATACTCATGTTCTATCACTAATATTTACTACACCCTTCGTCCCCAAATATCTTAAAGCTTTTACTCCCTTCATTCCAAATTAATATACATATAATTTTTTTTAAGTTATTCCTAAATAATCTACATATTTATGTTTATTTATTAGATTTATTTGTTATTTATGTATTGGAGTAAATGAACATTGATGTATGCATGCACACAAATATTTATAACCCACATGCAATATTTTGATTTGCTATTGGCTAGGAAATAGTGGGGGATGGTGCATGTATTGAGTTTGTTGCTAGAGTAAATATAGTATGAGAGAGTTATTAGTTTTTCTTGATTTTGGTGTACCTATGAAATATGATCAATTTGGAATAGAGTGAGTAACTTGGATGGATTAAGAACTGGTGCACAAGGTAAAAGAATATCCCCCTCAATATATTAAGTGGGTGCAGGGCTATTCTCGTTGAGATAACATAGACCATTAAGGGTAGAAGAGGAAGTTTTGTGCAAAAATTCATCTCTTTAGGTTGTTATATTTGTGACAAATTTAAATATATTTTGTAACATAGGGAATACTTATATAATAGAGGTTTTTAGAAAAATAACCATATATAGATATTTTTACGGCAGATGTAATAATTAATGTCATTTTCATGTATTGGTGAATTAAAATTTATTAGATTTAATTATATATGCTCTCAGCATTATCTGTTTTTTTTATCTCCACTTTATCTGTTTTAGTACGGATCGGAGCAAATATGCTACAAGAACCTTTCCCAAAGTATGAGTTAAAGCTCAGCTCCCACCTTGGTTAAAAGCAAGGTCAAAGAAAAATGCCCACATGGCCACAAACACCCGCAGAGTATATATATCGTAAATTAAATCACGTGATTACTACTCTCTAACTCTCACCGGTCTTTATTTTTTTTCCTTACGTAATACTAGTGTTATTGCTAACAGCGCAAACCTTCATATCAAAATATAAGAAATTTTATTCATTTAACAATAACATTTTAAAAAAGCAGAGCTAGGGATTTTGCCAACATTTTTTTAAAAAGAGCGGAGCTAGGAATTCTGCCAACATTTTAAAAAAGAGCGGAGCTAATGATGCGTGCTAGATTTGGTTGTGTTAGTGTTGCTAATGATATTGAATCTAATATGGAACTCCCTCGGTCCATATATATATACATACATATATATATATATATATACATACATATATATATATATATACATACATACATATATATATACATACATACATATATATATACATACATACATATATATATATATATATATATATATATATATATATATATATATATATATATATATAAAAGAAATTTTAGGTTTTAGGTTCTAAATTTGTTCTTTGTTCTTAGTTTGTCCATAAATAGACATTATGTTCTTAATATATCTCTCTATCCTAGCATGAACTATATAGAGTCAAATCATTCATATTATCTATTATATAGCTTGAACTTGAATCAGTCAAAGATTGAATCATTCTTGACAGACAAGCATATATAACAAACAGTCGTCCCGACATAAGCACATAATTATGAATTGATCGATGGGGATGACTTTGCTGCAGGCCTCACACATCGTAGCACTAATTAAGATTAAGAAAATGCATGCAAGTGACTACTACCAAGCACAAAAATATTAAATCACACGCTATCGGTACCATGTTCTCCTACTTGCATATGTAACTTTATCTTCTTGATATCATGAAAAAGGCATTTGCAACTTACCACTAATTATTTATATTTTCAGAAAAACATCCCGTGGAAATGGAATAAGTGGATAACGATACAATCTTATCCATTCCCCTTCTCTTTCTCTCTCCGAGTCTTCATCTTCGTCCTGCTCCGCCTCCGCCTCTCCTCCTTCGCCCCTCTTTTTCCCCTCCCCCTCCTCCTCTCTGCTGTAAAGAGCTTCTTTCTACAAGCATAACGGCGGTGAAGCAGAGTAGCAGACCCTCGAAAATGGATCTAGAGGCCTAGGCTCTCCTCACTGCTAGATCTGCCTCGAGTGCACGTTGGCTACAAGCTGGTCTTGTAGCCTCTTCCTTCATCTTATGCTTGTGAGGTATGGCAACACCCACAAGATCTAGCTCCAATGATAAAAGGAGGCAACCAGCAAGTAGGGAGGCCGTTGGAAAGGATGCTGACTAGCGTGGGTTCCTTGGCCTTCTGCTTCTAGGCGCTTTGTCAATGGTGAAGGAGGGACGCGATCAATGAAGCTTCTAGATTTGGAGCTCATCGACGGAGTGTGTGCATGTACATCATGCGATGTATCATCCGCAACTAGTACCCGTAGGTACCATATCTGGTACCTATAGTATCAAGGGTGTGATACCTAGGTATCAGACCCAGTATATGTAGATACCATGTTTAGTACACATGGTGTCATGGGTGGTACCTATAGGTATCAGATCTGATATTTGCGAGTGTTAACAACGAAATTTGGTAAATCATGCATCGGATTTGGAGTTAAGGCCGAAGCGGATTTGGGAGAAAATCGATAATGGAAATAGGGTATGAATCGGCTTCGGAACCGCATCGGCTACAGTGTGCATTGGCAGTTACTGAATCGGACAAGGCAAGCCGATGTAGCCAATTCCGGCAAGGTGATAATGGAATCATTGTCGGATTGAGTTGACGTGCTTCATTATGATTGCCACGTACAGATCGAGTCCGAAGAAGGCAGTTGTATCTATTAATTAGGAATAGTTTGTTAGTTTCCTTTTTATCCTTAGGAAAGTATGTTTAGTGTCCAATTATGACTTTATGTTTTCCTTTTATTTTTAGGAAAGTTTCTTTCTTGTCCTACAAGGACTAGTATCTACCCATGGGTATAAATATGTACACCCGGGGTCATTGTAATCTATCTTCACGATCAATACAATTCGGCGCATCGCCACCTTTTACCTTTTATACTTTATTTTATCGTCCAGCGGGACTTGGCACCTGGCGCAGGGCTGCATCGGTGTTCGATCTCCGGTTAAGGGGTAAGTCCAATGTTCCGCCGGCCCAGGTAATTGTATCGTTTACGTCGACGTCGTTCAAGACTGCATCAGTACATTCGACCTCTTGGATTGCTCTGGTTTGGATGATATATTTGCCTACCTATTTATCATATGTCTCTGTTAATCTAGTCTTAGCACATCAATTTAGCTCTATCGGCTGCTTCTCGTTTTAGGGTTTCTGCCAGTATCGGCTAAATCGCCTTGCTAGATTAGATTAGCTTAGACATCTACCACCCTGAAAACTCAGTCAACGGTTTGATTGTCTAGATATTGTGTTTCTTTTCATACTTAGTGCTACATCAGTTAAGTTTGATCTACTAAGTCGTGCTTAGAACCATAATCTCTAGCATGCTTTTTGACTGCCAATAAGGGTTTCATTGGGGTTTCAACCGATGAGTTATCTAGACGTTGCATCGGCTTACAAGGATTGCATATACATATAAGTTGGATTTAGCCGATGACAACAAAGGTTTCACTGTTTAATCTAATCCTGTGGATTTCATGACATCGGACCTCCAGCCGATGTATGCTTTAACCTTCAGATCAGTGCTTATTATATCTTGTTTCTAGCCGATTGGTTTCTACTCGATTATATTGTTATTTTATTACATCATCAACAGCCGATTGACTTTATATCATTATCTACATTGGACATATAGCCGATTGCTTAAACCCTATCGCTATCGGCTGGTATCGGCATCGGTTGGAATCACTACATCGGCTTGTCAGCCGATCGGCTGTTTACATATCTTGTCAGTTGCAGGATCAAATTGACTGGCACACCCGCATCTCATCAATCTTTGGACCTGCATAAGAGTTAAGCAGATCTCCCAGGCCGGTGTGTTCGATTTTTTTGTCAACAGCGAGGCATCAGGTATCAGGGCTGGCTACAAGGTATCAAGTATCATGCACCACGCGCCTCCTCTCCTCTTCTTCTTCCCCCTCGGCTCGACCCTGTCCCCTACTACTGTCGCGACCAATGTCGCTGCCTATGTCGCCACAAGTGTTGGTTCAAGACTCGGCGACACGAACATCTCGAGTAGGGGCGGGATGACTCTAGACTTACGGGGAGAAAGCAAGCATGTGGGATGACATCATCCTCCATAAAGTGTCTTGTTCAAACAGTATCTCATCCTCTAGCATCTCTCTATTATATTTAAGAGAATCTATTCTATACCACTGAGTTTGTTCAAGTTCAATGATTTGCCATCGATATTGTCTCTCTCTACAATATACCGACGACTTTATCAATTATTCTACATTACACCATTGGGCTGAACCTTCCTTTCAAAAATACCCAAAATACCCTTAGACATACAAGAATAACAATTGATTTATTTCGTTAGAAGTTTCAAAAAAATATGAAAAGTTTTATGTGGCCTCCTTACATAACACGAAAATTTGTATATAAGTTTTAAGTTTTTTTGCATTCCTATTTTTTAGAAGAAATATAACTTATCTGTTATATGCTATATAAAATATTTTTATCATTGTTTTTAATATAAATAATCTTTCATACACTACATACGATATTTTTGTGCTATTATATCTTGTATAAGCAAATTCTCTTTCATATACCACACAAATATATTTTTTTATACAACCAAAATATACCAAAAAAAACTTGAAACTTGCATACAAACTTCCATGCATGTTGTGTAAGGAGGCCACATAAATTTTTTTTATATTTTTTTGAAACTTCTAATGAGATAAACCAATTGTTAATCTTATATGTCACTAAGGGTATTTTGGGTAATTTTGAAAGAAGGCCCAGACCAATGGTGTATTGTAGAACAATTAATAAAGTCATCGATATATTATAGAAAGAGACATTGTCGATGGCAAATTGTTGAACTGAAATAAGCTCAGTGGTATAGAATAGAATAGATTCTCTCATTATATTTTGTGTAAATTTCATAAAACCCCTCATTTTAGGTCAAAGTTTAAGAAAAAACATAAGTATTATATATGACTTTTGGCATATAACTATATATAGGTTTTATGATTTAAATGTTTTATTAATCCCCATGTTTATTTGAATTTTCAATGATTTCAGCATATCTGAAATAATTTTTTTGAAAGTAGTGAAGAGTTAAACGAACAACCTTAATCAAGAAATCAACAACTAAATATTTCATAATGTTCTGAAACTTTTAAATAAAGATTTGTCAAATATGTATAGAGAGGAGGTTTTGTGAAACTTTAAAACCATAATAGTTAGGGTTATATGCCACTAGTCATAATGCCTAGGTTTTTATACAATTTCGACCATAAAACGTAGAGTTTGCTAAATTTTGCTCTTATATTTTACAAGAATGGCATTAGAGGGTTTGTTTGGCAGCAAGGCTGCTGCAGCCAGCTGCTTCCGCAGCTGTGTGAAATAATGTTGGTGTTGGCGGCAACAACACTGCAACCAAGCAGGCGAACAGATGCAGAATGACTACTGGCATCGATTTTGCGGCAGGTTTGTAATAACTTATTTATAAAATGGTTTCATATTTACAGTTGCCCTAAAGTTTGGCACTTTTGCCGTGGGATCAACCATCTCAAATTTGAGGAATCAGAGTAATTTCCCAACCATTGGTCTTGCTTTGAGATTGGTGCTCCGGCCGATGTTGACGGAGGCAAAGGCACCCCCAAAACGGGTCGTAGATATATAAAGGAGCGGACACCCCTTGGGGCTTGGGCAGCGCGCGCGCAAAACCGAGTTCGCCGCGCGCCCACCTCGCCGCCATGGCCATGCAGCTCGCCGCGCTCTGCACCGACCCCGTCGTGCTCTCCGCCGCCTTCCTCTGCCTCCTCCTCCACCTCTCCCTCCGCTCCTACCGCCCGCCCTCCCCCGGCGGCGGCCGCCGCCTCCCCCCGGGCCCCCCGGGCCTCCCCGTCCTCGGCGCGCTGCCGCTCGTCGGCCCGGCCCCGCACGCCGGCCTGGCGTCGCTGGCGCGCAAGTACGGTCCCGTCATGTACCTCAAGATGGGCACCTGCGGCGTGGTGGTGGCGTCGTCGCCGTGCGCGGCGAGGGCGTTCCTGAAGGCGCTCGACGCCCGGTTCGCGAACCGGCCGGCGGTGGCGAGCGCCGTGGACATCACGTACAACTACCAGAACATGGTGTTCGCCAACTACGGCGCCAGGTGGAAGCTGATGCGGAAGCTGGCGAGCGTGCACCTGCTCGGCGCCCGCGCGCTCGCCGACTGGGCGGCGGTGCGCCGCGGCGAGGCCGGCCGGCTGCTGCGCGGCGTGGCGGAGGCGTCCGCCGCCGGCCGCCCCGTCGTCATCCCGGAGGTGCTCGTCTGCGCGCTCGCCAACATCGTCGGCCAGATCACCGTCAGCAAGCGGGTGTTCGACGTGCAGGGCGACGAGTCCAACAGGTGAGCTCGCCGCCGCGCCGGTGGTGCAATTATACTAGCTTAATTAGTTAATTAATTACTCCTTCCTATCTCTACTGTAGTAGTAGTATAGTTTCGTCTTCGTCTTCGATCTTTTTCTCTCTCTTTTTTTTTGAAAAAAAAAGGGAGAAAATGGTGTGCAAATCCAATGCATATGAACCTTTTTTTTAAAAAGAAATTGGAACTATGAATGCAATTTAAGTTGTGGTGGAATAGAGCCGACCACTAGTGTGTAGTTATCATGGGATAGGTAGGAGAGCATGCGTGCGCAAGTCAGCATTAGCAATGAGTCACACGTCAACAATCATCGATCACCTATAAAAGAATTACCGAAAGCGAGACAAAATCCACTAACCTTTGTTATTCGTAATATTAGTGGACATCAGCATCATCTAAATGCATAAATAAATACATAATATATATTAAAATATAGCTATTTCTATCACAGTATCTTATCTCAAAATAAAGCTATTTCTTCACATATCTTATCCTCTCAACCGTTTACCACCATTCTACTTTATCTATTTTCTCTTTTCAATCAATCACACAATTTCTTCAATCATTCTCATATTTACTTTTTTAATATCCATATCAACCTTTGAAATGTCTATATTTTAAAATATTTTAGAATGGAGGGAGTACTGATTAATGCATCGATCGATGTGCACGCGTATGTTGATCGGGTCGATGACATGAAAAATTTGCAGCTATAAGGATATGATCGTCTCACTGCTGACGGGTGCGGGGCTGTTCAACATCAGCGACTTCGTGCCGGCGCTGGCGTGGCTGGACCTGCAGGGTGTCCAGGCCAAGCTGCGGCGGATCCACGACCAGTTCGACGTCCTCATCACCAAGCTGCTCGCCGACCACGCCGCCACCGCCGCCGACCGCGCCCGCGCCGGCCGCACCGACTTCGTCGACAGGCTCCGCGCCGCCGTTGGCGTCGACGACGAGGACGGCGAGACCATCTCCGAGGTCAACATCAAGGGCCTCATCTTCGTAAGTCCTTAGTTACCTCAGCTCACCTTGTACTGATTAATTAACTGCATTGTTACCACTAATTCGTTTCATAAGTTATTTTTAGATATTACAAGTAGTTTTGATTTTTTTAACCAAATTAATAAGTTTGACTAAGTTTATAGATAAATTCAACAATACCTACTACGTTAAATTAGTTTTATTAAATATACCATTGAATAAATTTTGATAATATATTTGTTTCGTGTTTGAAATGGTGTTATGTTTTTATAAACTTGGTTAAATTTTTTTAAAAAGAAAATTGACTAAAAAACCAAGATGATTAGTGTAATATAAAACGAAGAAAGGAGTAGTAATTTTTATAGCGTGCTGCATACGTATGCGTGACATGGGCGCCACGTAACAGTGAAAACTGCACGCGTGTCACGCTGGTCTTTTCCCTTTCTTGGGTGGAAGGCTGCCTTGCAATGGTGTTTGTTTGTGGGGGCAGCACATAATGGTACTTGATTTCATTCATTATAGTACTGGAGTTGTTGGAAAGGGATACTATATCATAAGCACTTGAAATGCACATGCCAACCTAACTGAATGTTTTTTTCCCAAGGGAATATATATCTCCAATGATAAGTGTCCTCTAGTATCTTTCAGAAAAATAATATATGTCCTTGCAGGGTACCTACACTTGATCAATATAGTAATATTATTAGGGATCCTCCGAATTTTCTATGCTTCACTAACCGCAAAGAAACTTGATTCTAGAAAACCATAAACTTATTTTCATCCTAAATTATAATAATAAATTTAAAATGTTGGAAGTAGCTATATATATTCTCAATGGAGAGATATGAATTTACTACCTCCGCTTCATATTATAAATCGCTTTGACTTTTTCTCTAATAAAACTTCTTTAAATTTAACCAAGTTTATACAAAAATATATTGATATTTTCAACCCAAAACAAATATAATATTAAAATATATGTTAGTTTTTATGAAACTAATTTAGTGTTGTAGGTGTTATTAAATTGTTCTATGAACTTGATCAAACTTAAAGAAGTTTGTAAAAAAAATCAAAACGACTTATAATATAAAACGGAGGGAGTTGATGTTTCCTTTCGAGAGAAATGACAGGAGCTATGTTATTCGCTATATTGATTTACATGTTAATTGGGAGAAAGCATCTCCTGAAAAAGCTTGAAAACCGGACCACTACAAAAAGGAATTTTGGTGTTTTACAACTTTTTTTAAGATAATGGTGTTTTACAAAGAGCCAAAATATTAAATACGTAAGTTGCCTGACAAAAAACATACCGGAGTTGTTATAACATCCTACCAGATCGTTATATTTGGTCGTTTGTGCTCTGAAAAACAACAAAAGGAAAAAAAAATCAACTACAATCAGGATTGAATTAATGTACTATGGCTAGCTAGAACCATATGGACCGATCTTTTTAGCTAGCTTCCAGCAGTTTCTGAAAACCACGTACACTTCTGAATTCAATCTCGGAGATATATGATATGATCTGCCCCCACTCCACACCCACCTAACCACTTCAGAAAACTGCGTGAGTGAGTGAGAGTGATGCTTCAACCGCAATATTCTTCTACCTATATATCTATCTCTCCAACACACGATTGATTAATTAACCACTTAATTAGCTCGATAATTAAGCTAGCTAGCCTTCAGGGTTAGTGGCAGGTACTTGTGAGTCAGCAGTGTCAACACGAGGTAACACGCAATCTGTAGTACATGGCCCATATGGCAGCATCATTATTGGTGCCACAATGACTTGATGCTTCAACTTAACTTCACTTAAATTAACGGATTAGCGGCACCAGCCGGGACTGATGATGAAGGGTAATCAACATTTCTGCTTGACATTGCAACCAAATTAATTGAAGCTAGCTACTCCTACCCCCCGATGCAGCTATCTGAAGTTCCTCTTTAGCTTAGGCAATAATGTTCAGATTAGTATAAGCCTAAACAGACTAATCAAAATGCATGTGCAGTGGTAGAGTAGTAGTACTTGTTATGCTTATGCTTACACATTCTGCTTATTAGCAACTGGAAATAATTTGTAGGTAAAATCTTTATATGTGTGTTTTTAGCGATTCAAAACAAATATTATAAATTAAAATACAATGAAAACAATCACAAAATTAATTTCAAAATTAAGTTTTTATGTTTAAAATTTAGCTTATAAGTGTGACTACTCTCGATTAGATGCAACCAAATGTTTCCTGCTACTCGTGATAAAATGGATGCCTTAATTGGGTGTACGGAAACTATATATTGACTCGTCGATAACCACCGTCTCTACTCTCTAGCTTGGCCAGTATATATTGCCTGATGGTACAACTGCGACATACATGTGTAGACGTACTGACGAGACGAACTGAACCTACCAGTCTACCACACTGTACAGTACAAGAGTCAAATTAAGATGACTGAAGCAACTCATAACAATGATCTGCAGCCATCACTAGCTTAACTACCATTAAAAGTTTAGATATAGATGACAGCTGATAATATGGATGGCTAATTATCATGCTGCCAAGTTACATCTATATCGATTTCACTTGCCTTCCAACGCACTGCTGTTTCCCACTGGAATCTATCGATTTCACTTGCATTTCAGCGCACTGCTGTTTTTCCAATGAAGAAAAAAAATTGTCGGTATATAGGGTCACCGTTTTCAAATTTCTTGACCATACTTGAAAGCAACTCATCGTTAAATATATAGATTTGAATAAATTGTGGGCTTGATATCAACAGGACAACAAGTATATTAATTAGTTAAGTTAGTCCTTTTTGGGTTGGCGAGAAGTCCACCTACGGCACACTTGATCGATCTCTCCAAGTAGTGACACATCAATACATCATCGGTTGGTGATGCAGTGTTGGCTACCCCTTGCTTTGCTTCTCTCTCTTAAAATGGTGGACACATGCATACATATCCTGTAGCTAGCACTTTCTCTGTGCAGTCATTAGTCATTATGGAAAATAGCACTGCCTCAAATTAGTGATGTTGTGAACATCAAGTTTATATCTTCTTTTCTTACGTGATTGGCCATGCATCTGTCTGACGAAAGGCCATATAGCTTAGTGGTTACAGAGACCTGAGTAGTACCTTAAGGTCCTAAGTTTAAATCTCCTATGGAGTGAATTTCAGATTGGGTTATTTGTGGGGCTAAGTTCCCTATTTCAATGGCCATATATATCCGGTTGGATGTAGAGGCCGGGTAAAAAATACCCCTATTTTAATGACCGTATATATCTGGTTAGATGTAGAGGCCGGGTAAAAAATACCCTTCTCTAAAAAAAAATGCATCTGTCTAAAGACACATGAATTCATGCTAAAACTAAAATTCCCCTTCAAGCTATGGTGAAGTTTTCATCATGACCAACAAGTGCAAAATTGGAATTCATACTAAAACTAAAATTCCCCTTCAAACTGTGGTGAAGTTTTCATCATGACCAACAAGTGCAAAATTGTATGAATGATTATTCAGACAGTGTATTTTCGTTAAGCAGTTTGATCCAAGTGACATCTTTCCATTACGTTGACTATTTCTTTTTACTATTTATCAATCACCTTAATTTTGCACTTCTTCCGTTTCATATTATAAATAGTTTGATTTTTTTTATTAGTCAATTTTTTTTAATTTTGACCAAGTTTATAGAATAATATACTAAAATTTTCAATACAAACAAACATATTATCAAAATATATTTAATTTTAAATTCAATAAAACTAATTTGGTATAGAAGATGTTGATATTTTCTTCTATAAATTTGGTCAAACTTAAAGAACTTTAACTAATAAAAAAATAAATAACTTATAATATGAAACAAAAGAAGTAACTTTTACCGTGTTTGACTACCTCCGTCCTGAAAAAAAAAGTCCCGTTAACTACTCCACATATAGTAATTATCAAAATATAAGTAATTATTAATTTTTTGTTAAATATACTTATATGTACACATATAGTTTTACATATTCCACAAAAGTTTTTAATAAGACGAACGGTTAAACATGTGCTAAAAAGTCAACGTTATCGAATATTTAGAAATGAAGAGAATATATAAAATAACGCAGTACTATTTTTCACGTATGTTAATTTGATGTATGTATGTACGCAGGACATGTTCACGGCCGGGACGGACACGTCGTCGATCATCGTGGAGTGGGCGATGGCGGAGATGATGAAGAACCCGGCGGTGATGGCGCGGGCGCAGGAGGAGATGGACCGCGTCGTCGGCCGCGGCCGCCGCCTGGAGGAGTCCGACATCGCCAGCCTCCCCTACCTCCAGGCCGTCTGCAAGGAGGCCATGCGCCTCCACCCCTCCACGCCGCTCAGCCTCCCGCACTTCTCCTTCGACGACTGCGACGTCGACGGCTACCGCGTCCCGGCGAACACGCGCCTGCTCATCAACATCTACGCCATCGGCCGCGACCCGTCGGCGTGGGAGGACCCGCTGGAGTTCAGGCCGGAGCGGTTCATGCCGGGGGGCGCCGCCGAGCGCGTGGACCCGCTCGGCAACTACTTCGAGCTCATCCCCTTCGGCGCCGGCAGGAGGATCTGCGCCGGGAAGCTCGCCGGCATGGTGTTCGTCCAGTACTTCCTCGGCACGCTGCTGCACTCGTTCGACTGGCGGCTTCCCGACGGCGAGGGGAAGGTGGACATGTCGGAGACGTTCGGCCTCGCGCTGCCCAAGGCCGTCCCGCTCCGCGCCCTCGTCACGCCGCGCCTCGCGCCGGCCGCCTACGCGTGACGGCCAGGCCGGCCGGCGACGAGGACGACGCCGTGTATGTGATCGATCGAGGTCGCCGCGCGGCGGCGGCGGCGGCGGCAGCGATCTGATGTTGCGGTTGTCTGTACGTAAATATATTTTTCGTTTGTTGGTTTCGAAAGCAAAACACAATTAAGAACGCCCAAATATTGCAAGCAAATACGCCTGTGAATTGATTTCTTCTATGATCTGTTTCATCGATCCTAGCTAACGTGTTTTATCGAGGCAAACCCGAACGAATCGACGTATTGTAATTGTTGGGTTAACTTAGGACGACGCTGATAGTGGTATGACAAATGGGATCCAACTTTCAAAATTGAAAATCGACTTTCAAGCAATAAAGTTTATTGAGTAAATTTTACGAAACTGCACTTCTATTGACTAAATTATCACTTTGCTGCAACCTTTACATCACATTTTAGAAAACTGCAACATTAGCGTTGAAAATTATTACATATAGCTGTAATTCTGTCAGATACCCCGTTGCTGACATACATATATGCTTGAGAGACGGAGGAACGGAGAGCCATGTCAGCATGCCACCTCATGTTTTTACTGTAGCAATGTCACCTCATGTTTTTAATGTAGCAATGCCATGCATGTGGACGGAAAAAATACGTAGTCTGGCTGCAGCACTTTGGCTTGTTCAGGGGCACAGGCCGACAGGTTCATCAAAATACACCTTTAAAGTCTACATTTCCTTGGCCATCCTACCAAATCCAACATGAGTGTAGGGGGATTCGAATCCCCCTGCACCCACAAGACTCATGGATATCCCTTGGAGCATTTCCTTCAATTTTTTTACCATAAATGATAAACTAAAGGTCTTTACATGGCTGGAGGTTGAAGAAACTGTGTAATTGAGTCCCCCAATTTTTTGTTCCTGAATCTGCTCCTGCAGTACCAAGTTGCCAAGAAAGAGTGATATTTACATATGAACACAACAGGAATACGATCATCAACAAATCACATCCCTAACCCTAGAAAAAATCACCCTCCAATAAACCCAAGAAATACACCAATCGGACAACAAAGAACCATTATCCAGGTGCAAAACTACTCAAAATCCAGGTTATTCCCTCAATTTCGCGGCAACAACTTCAGCTCCTACCTACCTCCCCAAAACCTAACCAAACTGGGCAAAAAAAGGAAGTACACGCATACCTTCAAAGATGGCTGGAGCACTGCACTGGTGGAGCACACCAACCAAGACTAAAGAGAGGGATCTTTAGTCCCGGTTAATGCTACCAACCGGTACTAAAGAGAGGATAGGGACAGTCTCGGTTGGTCCATTTTCTTTTTATTTTCTCCCAAATCAAGTGTCCAGATCAAACAACAAATCCCCAAATCGAGTGTCATGCATATACCTAAATCAAACCCCAAATCCCCAAATCAAAGTAACATCACAAATCATTCACATCACAAATCATTCACATCACAAATCATTCACATCACAAATACAAATCCTAAGTTACTTACACACAAATCAAATACATCACAAATCTTAAAAAAATTACACACAAATCAAATGCATCACAGATCGATTATACATCTTAGATCCATGCAATGAATCACAAATTCTAAAAAAGAAATTTTATATCTCTCAATCACAAATTATTAAAAAAAAGAGAGGAGAGCTGGCACGCTGCTGCCCTGTGCGTGGCCCCGCCGCCCGCCGCGCGCTGTGCCTCGCCGCCCGGCCACCGTGTGAAGGCGCACGAGGCCGCCTCCGCCGCCGCGTGAGGGCGTCTCCGTGCCGCCCGGCCGCCGCCGCCTGAGAAGTGGGGAGGAGAGGGAGGGGGCGGATCTAGAGAAGGTTGAGAAGTGGGGAGGAGAAGTGGGGAGGAGAGGGGAGGGGGCGGATCCAGAGAAGGTTGAGAAGTGGGGAGGAAAGGGAAGGGGGCGGATCCAGAGGAGGTAGAGGAAGAGATGGGAGGAGGAAAAGGAAGAGATGGGGTGAGCGAGGAGAGGAGGAGATAAAGGTCAGAACTTATTAACTGATCCTCCTGTGCGCCTCGGTCCTCTCGGTCTCGCGCGGTGGTTAGTAACACCAACCGGGACTAAAAATAGATCTTTAGTCCTGGTTGGTGACACCAACCGGGACTAAAGATAAAGGAGGGGTCTAACACCACCTGTCGTCTTTTGAACCGGGACTAAAAATGATCTTTAGTCCCGGTTGATGTTACAAACCGGGACTAAAGATCAAATAGTAGCTCTAACCTTTTGAACCGGGACTAAAAATTATCTTTAGTCCCAGTTTTTAGTGGAACCGGAACTATTGTGGGTTTCGGCCGACCGACCAAAAATGGTTTCTCCACCAGCGCTTTCTTCCCCCACCACACCGTCTTGACCTCTCCGTGCGTCAGCTAGTCAACTGTCAGCCCCAAACGCTTGATTGCCTGCGCGGCTGCGCCTCCTCCCTTGCTTCGTTGGGCAGAGAAGAGCACGGGGACACGATCTCCCTCCTCCTACACCACAGCCCCCTTTGAAACCTCGACCCCATCGGCATGTTCCCTGATCGAGCTAGCTAAAGTGGTCTAGCCGGGCCGTGTATTTTTCCCTCCCAAGCACGCACTGACGTGGCATCGCTACAGTAAAACACCATGAGGTAGCATGCCGACATGGCCCTCAGTTCCAATCTCTCTCCCAAGCATATATGTGTGACATGTGAGCCCGGAATGTTAGTAACAGGGTATCCCAACGGAATTGCAGCTATATGATAATTTTCAACACTAATATTGCAATGTTGCAAAGTGATAGTTTAGTCAATAAAAGTGCAGTTTTTTAAAATTTACTCAAGTTTATTATACCAATGTATCACATAGTTTGAATCAAATCTCGTCTAAATAGATATGTATCAAACAATTTCAAACAAATCTAATTAGATGCCCAGGCCCATCGTGCAGTACTGGGCTTAACACTAGCTAGTAGGCCCAGCTAGTATATGTGGTACTAGGAAAAAGTGCACTTTGACTCCTTAAAAGTCGGACGAATTTAATTCGAAAACTAGATAGGATGACTGACTCCCTTAGCGGTTTTGAAGAGCGATTTTACCGATGTGACGCTGACGTGGCGGTGTTGACTAGGTCTTCGTCACACGTGGCGTTGACATGGCGCTTATATAGCATTAGAATTAAAAATATATATGTGGGACCCATTTGACATGTGGGGCCCACATGGTCATCCTCTCTCCAACCTTTCTCCCCCCTTCCTCTCTCTCCTTATCTCTCTCTTCTCTTCCTCTTCGGCCAGCGACGAACACCGGTGCGGCGACATGACGGTGCTGGAGCTACGGGTACAGGAGCGGCACGGCGACGATGGAGACAGCGGCCAGGGCGGCGTACGACACCACGACGACCCAAGTGGGGAACCTGTTATGGAGGAACACTTGCGCCCGTTGGTGGTCGTCGAAGCTCTGCATGGTCTGCTCCGCGGCGGGCGGGAAGGCGAAGGCAAGCTCTGGTACACCTTCTACAGCTTGGTCGCTACCCCCATCCTCTTCATTGCCAACGACGGTCCAGCGACCTCGCCTGCCCATCCCCGCCGCTGCAACCATCTCCTTTGCCGTTGCCTGCTGCCCGCCGCCTCCTCTTTAGCCTCTATCCGCACCAACCACCACGAAGCGTCACGCACCCTCCCGCCCACACCACCACTCCGGCCGCCGTCCGCTCTGCTGCCAGCCACCATCGCCACCGTAGCCGTCTCGTCTGCCGACGCCTCCTCCTCTTCCGTCTCCATCCGCGCTAGCACCACCCCGAAGCTCAGCCCATCCTCTCGCCCGCCGCCACCACTCCGGCCGCCTTCCGCCCTGCTGCCCACTGCTGCCGCCTCCTCTTCCGCCTCCATCCACGCTAGCACCACCCAGAAGCGCCACCCACCCTCCCACCCGCCGTCACCACTCCGTCCGCCCTCCGCCCTGCTGTCCGCCGTTGCCGCCACCGCCACCACAGCCCATCTCCTCTACCGCCGCCGCCTCCTCTTCTGCCTCGATCCGTGCTAGCACCACCACTCCGATTGCCACCCGCCCTGCTACCCGTCACCGTAGTCGTCTCCTCTGCCGCCGTTGCTCCAATCCCGTTCCTCGCAAACGACCGATGGGAAGAGAAAGAGAGAGAGAGATAAGGAGGAGAGAGGGAGGAAGAAGGGTTTGAGAGAGGATGACCATGTGGGTCCCACATGTCAGTGGGTCCCATTGTATTTTTTGTGTGTGACTGACAAATGGGTTCCACATATCTATTTTTAATTCTAGTATTACATAAGCGCCACGTTAACGCCACGTGGACGGAGACCAAGTCAACATCGCCACGTAAGCGCCACATCAGCGAAACCACACTCCAAAACCACTAAGGAGTCAAATTACACCGGTTTCAATAGTTCGGTTAGTAGGGTTGGCAACGGGGCGGGTCGGGGGCGAGTTGGGCTGGAACGCCCTTGCCCCCACTTCCTGACTTCTTCCATCGACCTCAGCCCCACAGAGGTGGTCAGGTGGAAAATGTCACCCGTCCCCGTCCCTGCAGGGGACCCAGCGGGTGAGCGATGCCCCGAACTACCCGGCTGGGCTGGTGGACAGTGAGCTGGACAATGGCGATGACGACGGCGAGCTGGAAGACGACGAGGTGAGCCACCGTCGCTCGCGGATGGCTGCCGACGCCGTCGCCTGTGCCTGGCCATCGACGCCGCCGCCCGTGTCCTGGCCGCTGCCCCCGTCCATGCATGGCCGTCGACATCACCGCCCGCGCCCTGGTCGTCGACACCATCGCCTGTGCCATTGCTCGTCGGTGGAGATGGTGGCTGGGTAGGGTGAGATATTGGGGATAGGGTGGGGTGGGGAAAATAGGGTTTGAATTTATATATGATAGGCTAGATGGGCCTTTTGGGCTTACAACATACTAGGATTAATAGTCTAATATACATCCTCCGGGCTCCACGGGTCACCCGCGGGTGACTGTCCTCCCGCGCCCTCGCCCCCGCCCATTGTCGGGGCCCCGACCCTGACTCCCCACGCGTTGAAACCAACGTAGGGGTGGGTCTCCGGTCCCACGGGGGAAATTGCCATCCCTATCATGAAGTCATCTTATCCGGTTTTCTAGGTAAGGGGTACGAATTAGATTCGGCCTATTTTTAAGGGAGTCAAAGTGGACTTTTTCCTAGCAATAATGGCTGTTAATGTTCCTCTCCTTTGGGAACTTGTGAAGCATCGCCGAGGCTCACCTCACGCGGCAAGATGCGTATAGTCGATCCAGCCGGTGGCGACATCCTTCGCTAGCGCCACACGACGTCCTCGCTGTCAAACACCTAGGGGAAGTGGAGAAGTATCTCCTCACCCCGTTGTCGCCATTGAATCCATATATGAATAAAATTTATGAATAAAGGAAATATGAAATTTAAAAAATAAGGAATATAAAAAGATGAGTCTTGAGTCCATATACAAATACAATTTATAAATAACTATAACATATATACAATACAATAAAAATATCACATATTTGTTAATTAGTTCAACCAAGAATTTAAAATTAGGTTGCCATTTTAATATATTTTAATAATAAAATATAAAAATATTAAGCTATTATATAAGAAAAAAATATAACAATGCTAGCCGCGCAATATATGCGGGCCACCATGCTAGTTATGTTAAATATATATATATACACACACACACACACACTAGCAAAATACCCGTGCGTTGTAACGGGTGAAAATTGGAACATCTTTAATGTAATAGCCCAACCTCGACAATGACAACCTTACCGATGCTTGCTTTACCTAAAATAATTGGATTATTCACATGACAACATACATATAATCTAAAATACTCTTTCGATCTCATTCTTGCAATCAATAATAGGATCAATCAAATCCTACATTGCCTCGCATGGTCAAGTCTACATAAAATAGAGTCACTGTGCACTCTTATCTAAATAACAATTAAAAATATGTTTGTTTTTTTAATATAATTTCTATATCATATGTTATCAGGAATATTAGCTATATTTGATAATAGATGATGAAACAAAAGCCATATAGGAGATGGAAAAAAATCGATTGATCCTATCCGACTTAAGTGTCTATCAATTTAGCGTTTTTTCTGACAGTTTTTTCAGAGCAGCTTGTTTTTTTTATAAACGGTGCTTTTTATGCGAGGTTTTTTCAAACCATTTTTTTTTAGAAATGGCGGGCTTTTTCTAACAGTTTTTTCCTCGCATGTTTTTTTTTACAGACGACGGAAACCTTTTTAAGCGCTTTTTTATGACTTTTTTTCTCACGCGTTTTTTTGCTTTTTTTCTCACGCTTTTTAACCGTTTTTATTTTCTCGCGCATTTTTTCTTTTTAGTTGTACAATGAAAACTTCTCTTTTTAAATAGTTAGATTAGATTAGATTAGATTAGAGATAGAGAAGAGATATATAGGGACTAAAAAACGAATAGAAATCAGACTTTTTTTTGCCGTGCTTATTTTTCGCCCTTTTTACTTTTTTTTTCTCCGTTGTTTTTTTATTTTTTACGAACCATTTTTTTTGCCACTTCCTTAGGTTTGAATTTTTTAAGTAAGGATGGACGAAGGAAATGTTTTGAATTTTTTAATAGTAGAGATAGAGAAGTATACAAAGCTTATATACGTATGTATAAAAAAGAAAAAAATATACAATATATAAAGTTTGTATAGTTGTATATAAAGTTTATATACATACATTGTATTAAGAAATAAAAAAAGAAAAAAAGAAAAAAGGGAAAGAAAAAACGAAAAAGAAACAAAAAAAGAAGAAAAACAAAAAACCCTACGTGGAAATAGGACAGGAATATGATTTTTTTCCAACTTTTAAGGGAATCGGATCTACTGTTTTTTTTTCACTTTTTTCGCATATGAATCGGACATGTTTTTTTTTCGCCTTGCCATAGGAATCGGATTTTTTTTGGTTTTCCCCGTTTTTAAGGGGAATCGGATCTTTTTTTTTGTTTTTTTCGCTATTTTTTCTCGGGCTTTTTTTTTTGTTTTTCGCAGTTTTCAAGGGAATCGGACTTTTTTTTGTTTTTTTGGCTTTTTTTTATTTAGACGGACAAAGGAAACCTCTCTTAAAAATTTTAAAGAATTTTAAAGTAGTAGTAGATTTCCGTGTCGTGTCCCTAGCTTCAGCTTTGGCTGTGCCTTGCCAACCGGCACGCAAATTAAAAGGGAAGCATATAGTAGTATATATAGTAGCATGTGGGCTAAGGCTGTGTTCGCTGTTGGGAGTTTGGAACTAAACTCCTCACACGAAAAACGGAGCGGTCCATTAGCACGTGATTAATTAAGTATTAGCTTTTTTTTAAAAAAAATGGATCAATATAATTTTTAAGTAACTTTTATATATAAACTTTTTGTAAAAAAATATATCGTTTAGCAGTTTGAAAAGCGTGCGCGCGGAAAAAGAAAGGGGTGAGTTAGGAAAGGGGAATTCCGAACACACCCTAATACATATATACGGAGAGAATTAATGCCAAAGTCATATGCAAATTAATTTCAGTACACTATAAATTAATTAATACTTCCAAAATTATTTCACCCGGACACAACTAAGCTAAGGAAGAACAAGAAAACTCCACTCCTCATTAACAATATTGGGTGCTTGTCAATGCCATGCATGAGCTTTTTGAGGTTGTTTTCGAATGATTAATCCACTTTGGGTCTAAAATATTGTTTTCGAAGGATTAATCCGCCTTTGGGTCTAAAATAAAATCATGTACATGTATTAGATAGTTTGAAGCAAATCTCGTCCAAAAAGTCAAATAATTTCAAGCAAATCTCTCTTGAATATTTTTTTTGTCAACAAAACCTAATTGATTAGACACGCAAGGCCATCTTAAGACTAGGATTAAAGTACAGCACGCCCACCCAGCTAATCCTAGTATATGGGAAAAGAATTTTCTACACCTTTCTATACCTAGATGCCATGGCACCCAACATTCACATGCGACTTAAATAGTTATATATAAAAGAAATTAAAAAAAATAGTAACATCGATTATGATGATATAAATTTATACACAAACATGCATAACTAAATTTAATCTACAATAAAAGAAACAAAAATAATAAAATCAGACGGTGAATACCTGTACAGCTCAGATAAAATTTGTTATTTTTGTTTCTTCATATGTCGATCGAATTTAGACTTGCATGTTTGTACAGTGTCTTATATTATCATAGCCTATCTTATTAATTTTTTTGAAATTTTTATACAACTGTTTAAATTACATGCATACACCTGCCACCTAATTGTAGGAAAAACTTTCCCCTAGTTGATTAGACACGCAAGGCCATCTTAGGACTAGGATTAAAAGTACACAACGCCCACCCAGCTAATCCTAGTATATGGGACAGGAATTTTCTATACCTTTCTACACCTAGATATTATGGCATCCAACATTCACATGCGACTTAAATAGTTATATATAGAAGAAATTAAAAAAAAATAGTAACATCGATTGTGATGATATAAGTCTATACACAAACATGCAGGACTAAATTTGACCTACAACAAGAGAAAAAAATAATAAAAATAGATAGTGAATACTACCTGTATAGCGCAGATAAAATTTGTTATTTTTGTTTCTTCATATGTCAATCGAATTTAGACTTGCATGTGTGTATATTGTCTTATGTTATCATAGTCTATGTTATCAAGTTTTATAAAATTTTTATTTAACTGTTTAAATTACATGCACGATACCTAAGTGTAAGAAAAACTTCCCCCTAGTATATGCGGTAGAAACAGTGGCCGCCGATGTCCTTCTCCCGAGGAACCTGAGACGCGTCACCGAAGCTCACCTCGCGCGGCAATATGCACTGCCTATGCATCATCAGGCGGCGTGTAGTCAGCGGCAATGTCCCCCGCCTGCGCCACGCCGCGCGCCCAACATTGTACACGACCTCCTCGTCACCAAGCTGGAGCAGGATCTCCTCGCCCTCGTCATCGTCATCGACACCATTGGGCAGAACCTCCACCACATCGGCTGTCGAGAAGCGGGCACGAAAAGTTTGAGCGGCGGCGGCATGTGGGTCGTTGTCGAGAGCAGCACCGGCGCCGCTGGCACCGCACGAGTAGTAGTAGTCGATCTTCCGCTGAAGTCGCCAGCTTTGTCGAAACAAGATTTCGCCAATACTAAAAGAGGGTGGCTATCAAGCTGGAAAGGTGGATGGGTTGAAAGACAA
Organism: Oryza meridionalis; assembly: GCA_000338895.3. Taxonomy (NCBI): domain Eukaryota; kingdom Viridiplantae; phylum Streptophyta; class Magnoliopsida; order Poales; family Poaceae; genus Oryza; species Oryza meridionalis. Next base: position 15,206,598 of record CM002526.2, read on the forward strand.
GGAATTTTATACAGGTTCAGGCCTTCTTAATAAGAAGTAATACCCTACTCCTGTTCGGGGTTTGATCCGCCGATTGTATTATTGATCGTATATCTAGGAGAAAAATCGTCGTCCCAAGAGGCATCCGGACCCCTCCTTATATAGGGGAAGGGGTCCGTATTACAAAGTATAGACCATATCCTTAACGGAATAGGTAGTTACAGATAAAATACAATCGTAACCGACTAGGATCTCGGGTATTTCTTTGATACATAAGGTTGGAATTTAATCCGAGTCCCTTTGAAGATACTCTATCTATACATGATACCCCATACCCAGTCGGATACACATGCCATGTGGGTATGGGGTATCCATAATCTCCACAGTAGCCCCTGAGACCTTTACAGTCGACGAAATAGTCTTCTCTTGTAATTCAAAACAACAATCCGAGTGCCTCAACTTCCTCTGCCTTGGTCTCCCGAGTACTGAAATCAAAGACTATGAAGGGCTGAAAAATAAAAAATCAGGTGCATCGGCTAGATGCACCTAATTAGGTGTAGCCCCCGACTATGTGATTAGTTAAATAAAAACTAAACATATAGTCAAAGCGCATCAAAACATCCACCCGAGTAGTTTTACAACCAAATCTCTCAAGGAATTATATGGCTAAGTATATGCAGCATCTGATAAACCTTCCGCCGACTGCTTTTAGCCTTAATACACCAAAAAAGAAGATATAAAGAGGCCCGAGTGAGAAACACTCTAAAGGTCTATAAATAAACACATATGATAAAAAATCCGAGTAAAAACTCTCAAAAATATCCATCAAATGTGGTATAAAGCATGACAAACGATGAGTCTAAATAGCCTAAGCTATGACTCATGCCATGATTAAAATAAGCATATAACATGCTGAGAGAATGACCATTTAAAACTAGTCATCTCAATAAGACCCGAACAGCTTTGTAACCTAAAAAGGCCAACAAAATTAGTATAACACTTTTCTATCGGGCACCTTTTTATTTGCATTGTAATAATTCCCAAGAATTATCTAACTGCGTCAAAAAGGATTTTAACAGCATCAGGCTATTCTGTCGTGAGCAACTTTTGCCAAAGCAAAAATACATGCCTAAATCCCTAAGGATCACAACCAGCCAAGCTGATAATGAAATTGTGCTGAAAGCACTGTTTGGGTCTAGGCCCATTAGCACCTCCCAATACCCTAGCGAAATGAACGCTAAAGCAGAGCGCCGCTTCGTATTCCCCGTCGAAACTTTCGCCACTTTCCCCATCTTCTGCTACAGTACAAAACTGTACCGGCGAAAGCTAGAGTTTGCAAATCCGCACCAATCTACCTCCCTCAAGGCTTCGTGCTCTTGCAGAAATCCACCGCACAGCCACCGCATCAATTCCCCTCTCATTCAGCGCTGCCCTCGCTCCAGATCCCATCTCCCATCTCGCACTCATGGCAGAGGAGAGAGAAAGCTTCGAAAGTCAGTGGGCGCCCTCCGACGTGACGGAGGAAAACTTGAAGGAGATGGTGGCGCATGGTGTTCTTCCGGTGAACGAGATCATTGGCTGGCGTCCGGCGCATGGCGAAGCATTCCTAACCCAGGATACACACGAGGTCGTTGTATTCTCTCATTTCTTTTATGGTGGTTTTTCTCTCCCAACCTCAAAGTTCTTCAGGGGGATTCTAGAGTTCTATGGGATTAGCTTGCATCACCTAAACCCCAATTCCATAGTCCACATCGCCAATTTTATGCATGCTTGCGAGCCTTTTTTGGGTATTAGACCGCATTTTGCCCTATTCCGCCGCATCTTCTTCCTCAAGCCCCAGCCCAACAAGAGCAAACCGTGCGTTGTCGGGGGAGCCGGGTTTCAACTAAGGGGAACCTTGAGCCAAAAATACTTTTCCATGCCCTTCAAGACCTCGAACAAGGGCTGGCATGCAAATTGGTTCTATGTGCAAAATCCTGAGCCAGCGCTTCCCGAGTACTCGTGTCTTCCTCCGACATACCAAGACACATGGAACTCGCTTCCAATAGGAAATGAAGCGGCCCAAGCACTTATTCTGTTGGAGCGCATGCTGAAACTCAAGGAGCAAGGTCTGCAAGGAGAACAAATCACTCGGCTCTTCATCAAGAGCCGACTAGCGCCAATCAAGGAAAGATCTCGCACTGCTTATGAGTTCGATGGCAAAAATGACCCCAACCGTGAAGATTCGGAGTCCCTCGAGTTCAAGATCATGAAGGAGAGGATGTACAAGATCTTTTCAACCGGCATTGTGGTCAGCTACTCGCACTTGCTGCTAGTGATACCATATAATGCCTTTAACCCTCCTCCACCGGTATGTATCAAATATTCCAGCTTCCTTTTCAATATCTTTTTATTTCTTGTGATGTTGGCTGAGAACTTGAAATACCATGCATAGGAATTTTCCCTGATGAAATCTGATCCTCCAACCCCTCAACGCCGCTCTCCTCGCCGACACACTAGTTAGGCAAGTGGCGGTCCAAAAATCCAGCCGACTACCCAGCCGAGTAATCCGAAGCCAGACATCCAGTCGGGCTCCCGGAAAAGAAAACTAGTCTTGAGTGACGATGAGGATGACAATGCTGGAAGAACTAGTAGCAAAGAGGTGACTGAAAAGCAACCAAAGCAGGCTAACCCGAAGAAGAAAACATCCAGTCGTCCAGTACCCAAAATCAGGAGGTCATCCAGGTATAAGTCATCTCGCAATTTCTCCTGTATTGCCAAACATACACCATCAAAGTAGTATTAACAGTATATCTCAAATCTGAAGAAAGCCATCTGATATTGATCCATCTGGAAAAGACTCTAAACTGACTGGCACGGAGACTGGTCCCTCCAAGGAAACCGGGCCGACCGCCGAAGATCGCCCGGGTGATAATCAACTAGCAACCGACAATGTAGAGACCAGCAACGAGCCCCCGACTGGAAACCAGTCGGCCGAAGCTGGAGTCGGTGCTGATCAGGAGCCCCCGACTAGAAACCAGTCGAGTACGGAGCAAAATAAAGATGTCCTAGAAACAAAGGCAAAAACTAGCAGCCCTCCTCCAAAAAACACCAACGCCGATCCGTAGTCCGGTTCATCCGACAAGGTGCAAGGGTCTGCTCGCCCTCAACAGAGAATCATAACAGGTAATCAGTACTCCCTAATTCATTTTGCCTTCGAAGAACTCCCTTCTATTGCTTGACCACTATCTATGTATAAATAAAGGTCCAATGATTGGCGACGAAGAAGAAATCCTCCGGATCCAATCAGCTCAAGATTCTCGCCCACCCATTTTGGTTAAGTGGTGGGATGATGAAATGCAACCACAAGGGATTGTGATAAACAAGCAGAAAGAAGACGAGGAAGTATCCCTGCTCGCAAAAACGCTTAATCAGGCCACTCGTCTCGTAAATGTATGTTTCTTGCATATAGCCATATTCATCCTGTCGGCAACTTTGCTACACTGATCCAATCCTGTGATGCAGAGAATCCATCTTCGGAATGAAGCCAAGACTGCAGCCCTCGAGAAACTCGTTCCCCACATTGGAACCCTGGAAGCAACCAGAGCCCAACTCCACGAAACCAGGGAGCTCGCCAGGAAGACGGAACATGATCTAAGGGACCAAATTGCCGAGCTCCAAGACTCCAATTTCGAGCTGAGTGGTTCATCCAAAGGTAATCTTTATTACTGTTCAACTTGTTTCATGCTGTTGTCTATGTGCAACTTAACCAATGAAAAGCAATACAGTGCAAGTTTCCAAGATATCCGAGCTTGAAAAGCGGATCACAGCTCTGGAAAAAGATAAGGGTGAACTGATGAAGCAGAGGGACTCGGCTTTGAAAGACGTTGAAGGTACTTGTAGCTAGAATTCCAGATACCACTCCTATCTTCATGCCCACTCGCTGACGTGAGTCTTACTCGTACAGATCGCAAAATCAAAATCAATTCGATGTCTTGGTCAACAAAATCAAGAGGCTTGAAGGAGCTAGAGATGAAGTCGCCAATGCTGCTACACCACTCATCCAAGCCATGTTTTTCAATAGCAATGGTCCGAGCTCACTTAATGCTGCCGAGATCTTCGACAAGCTGAGAACCGCTCTGGATACATATTTTAAGAACATCAAGGAGGCTGGAAGTATGGATGCAAGCCTTGCATTGGCGATGACCAAGTCCTTGTATCCGAAGATTGACATCGACGCTGTTGATGGCTTTGCAGACGGGACAAGTGAAGAAGCCGCTCTTGACCTCATCAATGATGCGCAAAAAGCTGCTGATAAGATAGCCGTTGATGTTGTTGAAAGATTCCAGGATAACGACCTCAGGCCGACTGGGTCTGATAACTCTGATGATGGGAAAACTGAATCTGATTGATTTTGTATTTTGATAATAGTGATGATGATGATGGAGGCACAATTTGTACAGTACTGATGAATTTATGCTGTGCTTGATGATTTAAACTCAGCTCCTGATTTCTTAAAAGTTTTTGTCAAACCTTTTTGAGCCTAGAACCCGCAAAAGTCGTTAAAAACTTTCAGTCCTCATTGACTAGGCCAAAAAATCAAACAAGGCAATAATAAAACGAGTAAGCAAATTGAATTGATAAAAATCACACTCCATTATTTATTATACTAGCCCCCGACTGATAACTCAAGGAGTAACTTGATGTTAGCGGTCAGAAAGGAAAATATAAAAGTAATGCCTAAGCATAAAAGCGACGGAGATGCTCAATATTCCAAAAGTTGTCAACATGAGTACCTTCCTCACGCTTGAGTCGATAAGAGCCTGGCCGAGTAACTTCAGAAATTATGAACGGTCCTTCCCACAAGGGAGATAACTTGTGCCGATCGCGTGTAGTTTGAATTTTTCTCAAAACCAGGTCTCCGACTAAGAAGGCTCGTGATCGAACATTGCGGTTGTGATAACGTCGCATCCCTTGTAAATACCGAGCCAACTGGATTAAAGCTGCTTCACGGGCTTCCTCCAGTCGGTTAAGATCATCCACTCGGTCTTCTCCGTAGCGCTCCTCCTTGAAGTTACGAAATCGTAAGGATTCGAATTCCACCTCACTTGGCAACATTGCTTCCGCACCATAGAGCAGGAAGAACGGTGACTGGCCGGTAGCCCGACTGGGTGTGGTGCGCAGAGACCAAAGTACAAACGGCAGTTGTTCTACCCATTTGCCAGCATAAGGATGCAGTCGGTCGAAGACTCGTGATTTTATTCCTTGAAGTACCATACCATTGGCGCATTCAACGTGTCCATTGCTCATAGGATGCGCTACGGAAGCATAACAAATTTTGATACCAAAGTCTTCACAGAAATCTTTAAATACTCCACCAGTGAATTGAGTGCCGTTATCAGTAATGATCCGATTGGGTACCCCGAACCGGTGCACAATGTTGATGAAGAAATCTCTAGCCTTGTCTGCTGTGATTGTGACGACTGGTTTAGCTTCAATCCACTTGGAGAATTTATCAACCGCTACAAAGAGATGAGTAAAGCCACCGATAGCTTTCTTGAACGGGCCGACCATGTCGAGCCCCCAAACCGCAAATGGCCAAGATAATGGGATGGTTTGCAACTCCTGAGCTGGTAGATGAGTTTGGTGGGTGAAGAATTGACAACCTTCACATGTTCGCACAATTTTGTCGGCGTCGGACACAGCCATGGGCCAGAAAAAACCCTGCCGATAGGCTTTGCCAACAATGGTTCGTGCGGCAGCGTGATTGCCACAGATGCCTGAGTGTATATCTCTTAGCAACTGTCTTCCTTCCTCTAAAGACACACAGTGTTGCAGAATCCCTGATGGACTTTTCTTGTACAGCTCAGTCTCATGTGCAACATAGAGTTTGCTGCGCCTGGAGATCCGCTCGGCGTCATCTTTGTCTTGAGGAAGTTCTTGTTTGGTTAGAAATTTGATGAGGGGTTCTCTCCAATCGGCTTCAATCATGCTTACTTCTTGAGCGTCCATAGCCTCGACTGTTTCTTTCCTTGATACGGTTGGCAAATAAAGATGTTCGACGAACACGTCGGAAGGAGCTGCTTCTCGCTTTGAATCAAAATTAGCCAATCTGTCGGCTGCCTTATTATTATGCCGAAGGACATGGGTTAGCTCAAGACCGTCGAACTTATCTTCTAACTTGCGTACCTCCTGCCGATAGGCGGTCATATTATCATCAAGGCAGGACCACTCTTTCATGACCTGATTGACAACCAGCTGAGAATCTCCACGAACTATCAAACGTCGAATTCCCAAGGAGATTGCAATCCTTAATCCGTGAAGAAGCGCTTCATATTCCGCCACGTTATGGGACGCAGAAAAATGTATCCACAACACGTAGCTCAGTCTTTCTCCAGTCGGGAAAATCAGAACAACTCCTGCTCCGGTGCTGACCCGTCAAAATGCATAGTCCAATACTCCATCTTCTCCACAGGTGTGTCTTCCTAGCACTCGGTCCACTCGGCGACAAAATCTGCTAGAGCTTGGGACTTGATCGAAGTTCGCGGCTTGAAAGATAGATCCAAGGACATCAACTCTAAGGCCCACTTTGTGATCCGCCCATTTGCTTCGCGGTTATGAAGTATATCCCCGAGTGGAAACGACGTAACCACCGTAACCGAGTGACCTTGGAAGTGATGAGATAACTTCCTGACGGTAATCAAGACTCCATCTAACAACTTTTGGACCTGAGGATATCTTGTCTTGGAGTCGGCTAAAACCTCGCTGATGAAATAGATTGGTCATTGGACATTTTGAACATGGCCTTCTTCCTCACGCTCAACAACCAGGACCGTGCTTACAACCTGAGAAGTTGCCGACACGTATAACAACAACGACTCTTGCGGATGTGGTGAAGCTAAGACCGGTGGAGTAGTGAGAAGTTTCTTGAAGTCTTCAAAGGCTTTTTGTGCTTCAGGTCCCCACTGGAAATTATTGGTTTTCTTTAGCAGCCTGAAAAAGGGCATCCCCCGCTCGCCGAGTCGTGAGACAAACCGGCTGAGCGCCGCCATGCACCCGGTTAGCTTTTGGACGTCTTTCTGAGAGCTTGGTGGTTTCATGTTGAGGATGGCGTTGATTTTCTCCGGGTTGGGTTGTATGCCCCTATGGGATACCATAAAGCCAAGCAGCTTCCCTGATGGTACTCCGAAGATGCATTTTTCAGGGTTTAATTTCATCCTGAAGGCGCGGATGCTTGCAAAGGTTTCTTCGAGATCCTCAATCAAATCATCCTTCTGCTTGGTCTTGACGACTACATTATCGACATAAGTTTCTACGTTGCGACCAATCTGAGTTGAAAAGCATCTCTGGATCATGCGTTGATATGTTGCTCCTGCGTTCTTTAATCCAAAAGGCATGGTGATATAGCAGTAGGCCCCGAAGGGTGTGATGAATGAAGTCTTTAAGCAGTCGGAATCCTTCAGTCGGATCTGATGATATCCTGAATAGCAATCCAAAAAACTGAGTAGCTCGCAGCCGGCGGTTGAGTCGACTACCTGATCAATGCGAGGCAACCCGAAGGGATCTTTGGGGCAAGATTTGTTGAGGTCGGTGTAATCGACACACATGCACCATTGTCCCGTTTTCTTCCGAACCAGGACCGGGTTTGCCAGCCAGTCGGGATGTAGGACTTCTTTGATGAATCCCGCTGCTAATAGCTTGGTTAATTCCTCCTTGATTGCATCCTTCCTGTCCTGTGCGAAGCGGCGAAGTCATTGCTTGATAGGTTTAGCGTCTTCTTTAACATGTAAAGAGTGCTCAATCACCTCTCTAGGAATACCGGGCATATCAGATGGTTTCCATGCAAAGATATCTTTATTATTTTGAAGAAAGGTGATGAGCACGCTTTCCTATTTAGAATCTAACTCAACGCCTATTACAACAGTCTTAGTGGGATCAGAAGGGTCTAGAGGAATTTTCTTGGTCTTGGCATTACCTTCTCCGCTCTTAGTCATCTTGGTCGCAGGCACTTCTCCTTCGGTTGATGTAGATGCAGCCAGTCGGATTTCCTCTCGGGCGAGTGTGATCTCGCGGATTTGGGCCATCTCGCAGCTTTCCTTGTCACAAGTGACGGCTTGCTTGATGTCGCACGAGGACTTGGCATCTTCATCATCATGTAGGTAGAGTGTGGGACAGCCATGAACTTGGCTAACGCCGGGCGCCCAAGAATAGCATGGTATGCTGTCTCGAAATCAGCGACTTCGAAGCAGATGTTCTCTATGCGAAAGTTCTCCCGAGTGCCGAAAGTGACCGGCAGAGTGATCTGGCCGAGTGGAGTAGAAGATAGCCCGGGGATGACTCCGTGAAAGGGCGCATTACTCGGCTTTAATTCCGCGCGAGGGATCTGCATGTCGTCTAGGGTTTTGGCGAAAAGGATGTTGAGTACGCTGCCACCATCGATGAGAGATCTTCGGAGCTTGACGTTGCGAACCACTGGGTCTAGTACCAGGGGGTACCGCCCCGGGTGGACCACTCGGTCAGGATGATCCGAGCGGTCAAACTTGATAGCTGTTTCTGACCATCGAAGATATTGAGGCGTGTCGGGTTGAACAGCATTAATCTCCCGTTCAGTTAGCTTTTGTTTTCGCTTGGATTCGTAAGCCAGGGGTCCGCCGAAGATATGATTGAGTTCCTTGCGAGAGTCTTGGAAACCAGTCGGGGCATCGTCTTCATCATCCTTCTTCTTCGACGTGCTTTGATCTCCGTCAGTCGGCTTGCATGCGCTCTTGGTGTATTGCTCTGCGAACTATTTGTAGACGAAGCAATCTTTGGCCATGTGATTTGAATTTGGATGATATGGACACTGAGAGTTCATGATCTTGTCAAAGTTATTGACTCGTGAACGCTGTCGGGAGGACGGTGTAGTAGTTGCCACAAGTTCCTCGGGCTTACACTTGCAGTCCTTGTGATTGGTACTTCCACTCCCCCCTGCTGTTGGCGTGTCTTTCTTCGGCTTCCAAGTGGTGCCCGACTGCTTGGAGTCGGTGACGGCATCTTCAGCTTTTGCGTACTCATTGGCTTTTTCAAACATCTGCTTGACCGTCCTGGGAGGCTTGCGACCGAACTTGCCGACTAAGAGATCATGACGAATGCCTTTGGTGAAGGCGGCGATGATGACGTCGTCGGTGATGTCGGAGATCTTGTCGCGTTGCTCGGAAAAACGTCGGATGTAATCTCGAAGAGATTCCCCGGACTTCTGAACAACGTTGTAGAGATCAAATTGGGTGCCAGGGCATTCAAAAGTACCCTGGAAGTTAGCGATGAAGTGGTCGCGAAGCTCCGCCCAAGATCCGATTGTGCCACGGGGTAACCCGTGAAGCTAGGACCGGGCGGAGTCCGCTAGAGCCACGGGCAGATAGTTTGCCATGGCTTTGCTGTCTCCTCCTGCTGCGCGGATAGCGAGACTGTAGACGGTGAGCCAAGATTCAGGGTTTGTGGTGCCGTCGTACTTCTCGATTCTAGTCGGCTTGAAGCCGGCTGGCCAATCCACTCGACGCGGATTGCTTGTGAAGGCAGCAACTCCATCTACGTCGTCATCGTAACGATCTGGTGAATGGTGGGGGATGTGACCTCTTGCCGCACGGCGCTGGTTGATAGTTTCGCGAAGATCGACGGGACGCCTGCGATGTGGGGAGTGGGGACGTTCAGCCCGACACTCCCTGTGTCGGTCAGGAGGCGAGTGAACAGATCTTTCGCCATGATCCCTGCTCCTGCGACTGGATCCCGCGCCGATGACGCTGAGGCTTGGTTGGTGGTAATCTTGAGGTCGAAGAGGCGGAACTCGGCTGCCAGTCGGCGTGCGGACGCTCGCGAAGTTAACCGGGACCGAAGCGGCGATCATGGTCTTGGTCTGGTTCAGGATGTTGACGACGTGATTGGCCTGATTGAGTGCATCTTCTTTGAGGAGGGTGTCAAGGAGGGTGATCGCTGCAACCGTGTTCTGCTGGGGGGTGCGGAAAACCGCGATCCCCTCGACGTCCTGCTGCCCGAAGAGTTCCCGTGCTCGTCGCCCGGCATCCAAGGCGCGCTGCCGCCGGTCCTTAGCCTCCTTCGCAGCCCGTTCGCGCTCCTGTTGCTCACGCTGCAGCCGTTCTCGCTCTTGTGCTTGGCGCTCCTCCTCCAGTCGGCGACGTTCGGCTTCTTGTCGCACATGTTGTTCTTCTGCTTCTCGGGCTTGACGTTGTTCTTCCGTCTCGTTATCGGCCATGAAGATGCCAAAATAGAGGGGCGTGTAGTTTTCTTCATAGTCTTCGTCGAAGTCGTCGAGGCTGCGGTAGTCGTAGCGGTAGCATAAGTCGTCGTAATCCACGATCTCCGTCGGTCGAGAGTCGACACCGGGGGAGCTAAGATAGCCGTCCAATTGATCCGTCAAAACCATGCCGAGAGGCTGGATGATGACGCCGACTTCCCTGGTGCTAGATTGGATCGAGGCCAAGGCCGGGTCCTGCCTAGGCCTACGGGTAGAGGACGTCCTTGTGGTGAAGACGGCAGCCAAGTCGTCGGGAAGTTTCATCAGGATTGGGGCATAAGCTCCATCGTCTTGATCGGGTCGTGTTGAAGTAGATTGGATCTCGTCCGAGTGGTTTGGAGCCAACTCGGTTGAGATGATCTTGGGGTAGATCTCGGCCGCGTTCGGGATACCGAACGGGGCGGGGACCTGGCTTCTTCCCGACTGGTTAGAATCCGAGTCGAGGAGAAAAATTTCGCCAAAGTCATTAGTGATGAAGTCGAGGTTGCCGAACCGGAACGCCTGCACGGGTGGGAAGATGAAGTCGCGATGCCGGAGATGAGACCCATCGCACTAGACGGCAAAGAACTTGACGCTACCCTTACCTGGCGCGCCAACTGTCGAAACAAGATTTCGGCAATACTAAAAGGGGGTGGCTTATCAAGTTGGAAAAGTCCATCGTTGTGAAGAAGTTGGCGTGCATGATGTGGAAGCGCGACGTGGTCGGGTGGGCGTAGCCGCCGACGAGGAAGCCGTCGGTGGCCGGAGCCGGCACGATGGTGCAGGCCTCGGTGATGAGCGGGTTGCAGAGCACGTACCGGTCGGCGCCTCTTCCGGGAGCAAACAGGATGTGCGCTGCGCACAGGATGCCGTCCCAGAAGCCGACGACGGCTGTCATGGATCGCCCCGGCTCCGACGCCGAGACGAACGACACGGCGAGGGAAGCCGCCACCGCCCCCGAGCATTTGCGGCCAAGCCGCCTGATGCGGACGGTGGTGCACGACCTTCCGCGGGGAGCCGTCGTCGTTCTAGTTTCCACGGTGGCCGCGGCGGTGACGTACGGTGGCCGGGCAGGAACGGGCGGCGTGGGCGCGGAGGAAATCCGGCTGAGATGTGCGGGAGAGCCAGGCCTTGCACACGGCGCGGCACCGCCCGATCGACGGCGCCGGCAGGCGGAGGAGGATCTCCTCGACCAGGTCGTCCGGCAGCGCCTCCGCGGGGGCCCTTCTCCCGCGCCGCCGTTCCCGATCGTCGTAGTCCATGGGCGCCGGGAGGAAAAACCGCTATATTTAGCTTAATTAGGTTGCAAATCTCGTATATTGTAGTACGAACTAGTGTGGGGGGACTTGGGGCTTGGGCTGTCATCAGTTGATGGGCCGAAGCAGCACTGCAGCAGCAAGGTATAGTACGTCGATTCGATTAGAGTTAGACTGATAAACGACAACACCGAGCTATTTAAACAGCAAAACACCAAACCTATCCGCAAACGAGCTAACTAATTAAAACCGGACCTCCCGCTATTGTTGCACTGTCCTCTGCTATAACTGTTTGAGAAGAGTTATAACTACTGCTCCGTTATAACTCTGTTTAACCCGCTATAACTGTTTGAGAAGCTAACCGCTAAATATATTAGCCCGTTATTTAAAATATTGCTAAACACATCTCGAGATCAAAGCCCTTCAGGAAGCGAATTCCCGGGCTTCAGACTTCAGCAGGACTTTCTCCGACCAATCTTCAATCAGTTTTTGATCCTTTGGTGCAGACAGGTCTCCGATCCGCATGCAGAAATCTAGTTTTGGCCGTCTGAAAAAAATGTTTCTGTACAAGTGGTATATTTGATTATGGATCTTATGTCGATATATCTCTTGGTATATTCGGTTTTCCTATTATTGTCTTCCCACTTCTCACCAGCCGTTCAGAATATGCAAATATTAGCTAGTGATTAAGGGCAAAAGAAATATTCCCTCCGTCCCTAAATATTTGACGCTGTTGACTTTTTTAAACATGTTTGACCGTTCGTCTTACTTAAATATTTTTATGAAATATATAAAACTATATGTATGCATGCGTAAAAATATATTTAACAAAGAATCAAATGATAGGAAAAAAATTAATAATTACTTAATTTTTGAATAAAATGAATGGTCAAACATGTTTAAAAAAGTCAATGGCGGTAAATATTTAGGGATGAAGAGAGTACAATATTAGCTAAAGAATGTACCTGTGTGGTGTTGTCTACTCATACTCCTCTTTACTGAGGTGTTCTCTGTTGTACTGCGCCTCTCTTATGGCCTGTCAGCATGGAAAAGCAAAGGCAAAAAGCGCAGCATGTGAGCGCGCGTATACTATTTGAATTGTATAGTTTTAATTTGTATTGTATTTATCTAGAAATTAGATGTCGAGGGATATGCAGAAGTCACCCGTAAATTAATTTCAGAAGTAAAAATTAACATTTCCAAATTATTTCACACGGACACAACTAATTAAGGAAGAACGTACTCCACTTCATTATATGCTTCATTTCTTCAATATTAGCTGAGCGTTTTTGATATGGACGGTGGCGCGATTTTCCTGTAGGATCGAACACAAGTAACCAAGCCTACCAGAGGGGGGTGAATGGTACGAAAAACCAAAAACCCAAAAACTTTTAGCGGAAATAAAAGTTACCCTCAAATCGATGGAAATCTCGACGTAGTTTTATCGCCGCCGGTCAGACAGCTCGCACGCCGCCGGTCGGACCGCCATACTCGATAAAACACAAATCGAAGAACTCTCAAAGTGGATGACGACTTTATTGCTTCTCTTTGTGTGTTTACAAAGTGCACCAACAGCATTCCTTACAAAAATTTCGACTAAACTCGAAACCCTAACTAAACTAGCAACTCAATTGCTCTTAAAGCGATACCGAGAGGCCACAACCTCTCTCTCTATTTATACCGAAAACTTCCTATACTCAAAGTAGGAGTATCACTCCTAATCACACTAGGACTCTATCCTTAATTACCAAATCAAATTACAATTTACCAAATTGTAATTCTCTCTTTCTCCAAAAACCACAGCCGCACCGGCCATGAGAAATCCAGCCATCACCGTGTCGTAGTCGGCCTGCTGCCTCCCGATTCCTTGCTGCTCCTGAACCAGCTCGGCTTGCCAGCCAACCGAGCCGACACACATGCATGCATAACCAGACATGCATGAATACCACACATATATGCATACACACTACGCATACATGCACGTACTGCATGACACACAGTACCATCGCCACAGTACATCGAGTACTGTAGCACCATATACGCCTCACCGATTTCTTCCAATCTCCTTCGCGAACACCGACGCTTGCACGCACACCTCGTGAAGCCCGTTGTGAAGATCTCTCCCACACGGTGTCCATCCACCGTGTGCCATATCGTATCCAACTTCGTCACCCGGCATCCTTGATCGTCTGGACCTCAACTCCTCCCTGAGTTTAGTCCCGATCCCCACCGTTGACTGAATTTGACCTCCAAGAATTCAAACTCTAGTCACCTTCTCACATAGTATCCCGACCGCACAAGACATCTGCTCCACCCTGAGCATAGTCCCGGTCCTCACCATTGACCAAGGCTGACCTCAAGTCACCTGCACACAATCAGACGAAACAATCGTTTCTGGGCACAGATATCACAACCTGACCCACATTAGTCACACGCACTCACACCAACATCTGCACATCTTTTCAAACCAACTCTTTGATTAAATTATTTTGCAAAGCCAATTGTTCATCACAAATATTAATCATGACAATGATTTCACACTTCGCTGCGAAAACCTGCCTTTGTGATGATGGACTTACTACAGATAAAGCATTTTGGAAAAAGAAAAAAGAAAGAAAGCACGACAAACAAAAAAAATCAATATTTTGATGATTAATAAAAAACGAAAAAAAATAGTACGGAAGAAAATTGCACAGGACTCCAGTCCTTTACTCATCCGAAGGACCGTGCTTCTTTCCACCTGTCCGTGAACGTCTCCGACATGTCCAGCTTCTCCTTGCCGTCGGGAAACCGCCACCAGTCGAACAACGAGTGCACCAGCTGCAGAACAAGTTCTGGACGAACACCTTTGCCAGCGCAGTCCAGCACTAATGTGTTCTAAAGCAAGAATGTGCAGGTAAGGTAGCAAAAGCGAGCTCAGAGTGTTAATCAGAATTCACAAGATAATAGTTACTCCGCAGTATCTGTTGCTGCCAAAAGCAAATCTCATCTCAGGTAACAAATCGATCGAGCAGGTCAAATTAGTCGAAGGAATTAATTGTTGAGACCGGGGAGCAATGCATGAACGATTGGACGACGAGGTCGACAGCCACCGATCGGAACGAACCTGCGCCTGCGCGGCGACGGCCCAAACCCATTATCAGTTTCTGCTGCTTCGGCCCATTAGCACAGCCCAAGCCCCTCCCAATCCAACCAACGACATCATCGATCATGACTAGCGCGTTTCCTTGCGGATATGGACTACGCGGCCGCCACGGCGGAGGCGCTGCCGGACGACGTGGTCGACGAGATCCACCGTGCACCACCGTCCACATCAAACGGCTCGGCGACGAAAGCTCGGAGGAGCAGCCGGCTTCCTCATGCGCCGGGGCCGTGTCGTTCGTCTCGTTGCGGTCGCGATCCATGATCTCCGTCGTTGGCTTTTGGGACGGCGTCGGCCTCGTCACGGCCTCTCGTGGCCGCCTTCGACATGGCACGGGAGGAGTTCCGGCTGATGGAGACCCCTGAGCAACGGGCGGCGGCGTGCAGGCCCGCGAGCTCGCGCGGCGCGCGTAGTGAGAAGGATACACATCACCCGGCATCGCGGCAAGCTGTGCGCCCTCGCCGACGAGCAGCCGGCGGCCGGCGCCTCCGACGCGTTCGGGGTGTGGGTGCTCGAAGACTACTCCGACCCAAAGAAGCAGCTGGCGGCTCCGGTGGATGATCGATCGATTACTCGTGTGGCGCCGCCGATGTCCTCGGTGGCCCAGATGGTGCTCGATTCTTTCGTGCCCGCTTCTCGACAGCTGCTGTGATGGAGGTGGTGCTACCCGATGGCATCGATTGCGGCGGCGACGACGACGGTGGCGAGGAGATCCTGCTCCAGCTCGGTGGCGAGGAGGTCATGTACAACGTCCGGCGCGCGGCGTGGCGCAGCCGCAGGATATTGCAGCCGACAGCTGGACGCCGCTTGATGATGCGTACGCAGGGCGTATCGCCAGTTCGCCACGCGAGGTGAGCTTCGGTGGCGCGTATCGGAATCAGGTTCCCCGGGGAAGGACATCGACGGCTAATTGAATTGTAGTAATATAATCAAGTAAAATCTTGTTGTGAAAATTTAATTGTAAACACAGTAGTGTAATTGAATTGTAGATCAGATAAGTAATTTGAGAGAAAATTTTATTTAAAGAGGAAAAAGACATACATGTCTATTAAAAAAGGCATGCATGTAGTAGAATTCTTCACGTGCATGAGGCAGTTCATGCGTCGCTCATTAAGGCAAAAGCTAGAGGTCTCTCCAAATGATTTTACCTTTTTTTGCCAAACCTAAGGGCAACACTAATGTATAAAATTGAAGTGAGCATTAGTGTCAGGTCTTAGGTCAGAGGTAGTAGTTGTATGTAGGCAACACAATGTGTATGAGAGATTAAGGTGGGGTCCACCAATAAAATATTCTCCAACCCTCAACCATCCCGTACTCTCTCTATCTCGATTGTGTAAACAACATTATTTATTCCCTTGCTATCAGCAACAAGCATACTACCGGTACTACTTATTTACTAGTTACACAATGGTTATTACCAGGTTGTAGAGGAGCCTTGAATGCCTATTAACTGGTTTCTCAGCACATTGTGGGTGCCTTAATAATTAATTAGAAGCGCAAGCTCATATTAAAGCAGTACACCCAGCTAGTATTATATACGGTAGCAACAGTAGCCGTCGATGTCTTTCCCCCGGGGAACCTGATACGTGTCACCGAAGCTCACCTCGCGTGGCGACACGCACTGCGTATGCATCATCAAGCGGCGTCCAGCTGCCGGCTGCAATATCTGCGGCTACGCCACGCCGCGCGCCGAATGTTGTACACGACCTCCTCGCCACCGAGCTGGAGCAGGATCTCCTCGCCACCGTCGTCGTCGTCATCGCCGCCATCGATGCCATCGACCGGTAGCACCACCTTCACCATAGCAGTTGCCGAGGAGCAGGCGCGAAAGAATTGAGCACCATCTGGGTCACCGAGGACACCGGCGGCGCCGCATGAGTAATCGATCTTCCACCGGAGCCGCCAGCTGCTTCTTGGGTCAGAGTAATCCTCGAGGACCCACTCAGGATGGGAATGGTTAGGATATGGATCGAACCTAAACCGTTCAAATGAGTTTATTGAACTACGGTTTAATAGGGACAATCCACCATGAGTCCATTATAACAATAGGTTATCCATCGATATTCAAATGAATCATCTATGCTCCTAACAGATGAAAAAAAGCTCTTATTGCATGCATGTAAAACTTGGGCCCAAAATTTTTAAACTCGCGTTCACATTATAAAAAACTTATCAAATTTAATTAAATTTTATAGAGATGATTTATTATATGGAGAAGCAACTTTGTTCAAATTTTAGTCATTTAGACATGCGGGGCCCATGATGCATTAGTAAGATTCAAAAAATTCTAGTTGCATACGTGTAAAACTCGGACCCAAAATTTTTAAACTCGTGTTTACACTATAAAAACTTGTTAAATTTAGTTGAATTTTATAGGAATGATTTATTACATAGGGAAGCAACTTTGTACAAATTTTTCAAATATTTATACATGTGAAGTCATTTTGGGTCGAACCTCTTAAACCTTAGGTCTAATAGTTTGAGCCGTTTGGTCTATTTAAATTTTTTGGAGCGACCTAAAATCCATTAGGACAAATTTACGGATAGTTTTAGTGGATAAATGGATCGACCCTACCCAGGACCCACACCCTGAACGCGTCGGCGGCGCCGGCCGCCGCCTACTCGTCGGCGAGGGCGCACAGCTTGCCGCGATGTCAGGTGATGTGTATCCTTCTCACGACGCGCGCCGAGCTCGCGGGCCTGCACGCCTTCGCCCATTGCACGGGAGTCTCCGTCAGCCGGAATTCCTCCCGTGCCATGTCGAAGGCGGCCACGAGAGGCCGTGACGAGGCCGACGCCGAGGCCATCCAGTGAAGGCGGTCGTGTAATCTTATGGATATCACACTTGGCTCTGTGGCCACGGCCGGGCAGCGGACAATCTCGCGCCAAACTCTCTCTTCCCCGACTCGCAGGATCCGGAAGGTATTCATTGCCTCGACGAAGAAATTGGCATGCAAGAGATAAGAGATAAGTTTTAGATTGCATTGACCCTCACGAGCCGGTATATATAGAAGTACATGGAAAAGAGATAAGGACGGATTGCATATATAAAAGAGTCCACATAAATCAATTCTATACTAATATGACTCTAACTAGCATATACTCTAACAGTTACGTCGTCAAAATACAAAGATACTCCTACACCACTAAAATTACTATTAGGCCTTGTTTATATCAAAAAAATTTTGGCCAAAAACATCACATCAAATATTTGGACACATACATGGAACGCTAAATGTGGGAAAAAAACCAATTGCACAATTTATATGTAAATTACGAAACGTATCTTTTGAGCCTAATTACGCCATGATTTGACAATGTGATGTTACAGTAAACATTTTCTAATGACGGATTAATTAGGCTTAATAAATTTGTCTCGCAGTTTACAGCTGTAATTTATTTTATTATTAGTCTACGTATAATACTTCGAATATGCGTTCAAAAATTTTACACCAAAAAAATAAACACACCCTTCGCCCGTAGTGGGGACTCTAGCAGAGCTAAGCTAGTAAGATGAGTTGAAGCACGTGAGGTGTCCACCGCAAGCAATGAGGTGGAAAACATGGAGGTACACGAAATACCGCACGCAAACCATGAGCAACGCCGACACGATCTCCGACGAGGTCGACCGGTAGATCGAACGCTTGGCTGTCTCCCTCGCCATGGCGATCTCCCCAGCGATCACCCACCCCAGCAACACGGCGGCGCCAGCGTCCATGGCCCAGAACGCGCCGGCGATGACCGTGACGAACGTGCCAACATCTCCGGCCGCCGTGGCGGCCAAGGCCTTGACGAGGCCGCACAGCACGAGCGCCACAGGCGCCAGCAGCGCGCACCACGCCGCCGCGGGGTTGCGCTGGAGGACGCCGTCGATGGTGGGGTAGGGATCCATCAGATACTCGGGCACGTACAGGAGGCACATCGGGAGCGCGAAGATGGACAAGGCGGCGGCAATGGCGCCCGAGGAGAGGCCGCCGGCGCCGGAGAGGATGCCGACCGTCGCTCCGCCGGCGACCGCGCATGCGGCGGACATGGCGACGGCGAAGCGGACGGCGTCGCGCCTGGCGACCTTGGCGCTGGCGGGAACGTCGAACACGAGGGGGAACGCTATCTCCGGCGTCCGCTCCACCGCGTCCATGAAGTTGGCGTACTGGTTCACCCTCGAGAAGGCCACCGCCGTGTAGCCGCCGTTCGAGAGGCACCACCACAGCGCCGCGGCGGCGGATACGTTCGCGGTCCAGGCGACGGCAGCGGCGAAGGCGACGTCATTGGCCGCGCCGTGGGTAGCCGCGGCGAGCACGGCCAGGACGGCGGCGAGGAGCGCGGCGGGGGTGGCGACGGCGCACGCCAGCATCGGGTAGGGCGTCTGGTGGAGGCCGCGCGGCGCGCGGAGGAAGACGAGCGCGTAGATGGAGAAGGGGAGCATGAAGAGGAGCGCGCCGAAGCCGAGCGCGAAGGCCAGCGCCGCCGTCGCGGTGATTGGCGCGGCGGCGGCGGCGGCAGGGTAGGCCACCGCGGCGGCGAACGGCGCGTAGGCAGCGGACACGGCCATGGCCACGTCGGCCGCCTTCCTGAACGTGAACAACTTGTTCTTCTTCGCCATGGAAAAGTTCCGATGGACCGCTTTCTCAGACGAGGTGTCTTTCTCGATCTGTTCGCCGGCTAGCTCGATCAAATTTGGGCAGGCTGACGACCTTCTGTTTATGTTTGTAGGAACTAGGAAGAGCTGAGATGGATCGAGTCTGGACTCTGGACCGGAGGGTCCTCAATTATATGGACGCACAAATCAGAATCGGTTCTGGTTAAGTAAAACTCGATTCCTCTACGTACTGAAACTTTGATATTCCTAGTCATGTACTACTACTATAAAATCTCAGATGAGATTGATAGGAGTAAGCGCCTCGGTGTCGGTGGACGCGTTTCGTGTTGATTGATTAGCACTAAATCGCGCACACATTACATATATCGGTAAATCTAGTCTTAAGCAGAGACATTCACGTGCTAGTACTTTAGGAGTTTTGGTTGCTATTAATCCATTAAGTAAGTAGGGGAAATATTCTTATTATCTATGCTTCAAATAAAATTTTCTCTTAAATTACTCATCCGATTTAGAATCCGATTACACCGTTGTGTTCGTAATAATTAAATCTTTACAACAAGATCTCACATGATTATATTTTGATGAAAAATCACAAATTACTTTTATGATATGTCTAAATTACTTTTAGATTTCACTAAGTTACTTCTTAGACATATAAAAGTAAATTCAGAAAAGACTAAAAGTAATTTACATATATTATAGAAGTAACTTATAAAAAAAAGAAAGTAACTTTAATTAATGTCTTTTTTCATTGAACAAATTATAATATATATATATATAAAGTTACTTTTAGATTTAATTAAAATACTTCCTATACATTCATAATGCTCTGAGGTGATTACTTTTATTATTATTTTTAGCTAATTTTATAATTTATGCTGATTAATTTAATTTCTAGATAGAGTTATGTTTTTATCTCTACAACGGATTTACTTCAAATAACATGCTAAAGTTACCTTCGTTTTGTTCTAAGTTACTTCTATAATATATATAAATTACTTTTAGGAGTAAAACCTAAAAGTAATTTAGACATATCATAAAAGTAATTTGTGATTTTTCATCAAAATATAGTCATGTGAGATCTTGTTATAATGATTTAATTGTTACGAATACAACGGTGTAATCGGATGAGTAGTTTAAAAGAAAATTGTATTTGAAGTATAGGTGGATGATGCCTCTTATAGATAGAGTGGTAGCTAGTTTAGACAAACCAGCTACCACTAGCTGTGTAGTTACGTCATACTTCCTCCGTTTCACAATGTAAGTCATTCTAGTATTTCCCACATTGATATTGATGTTAATGAATCTAGACATATATATATATATATGTATTTAGATTCATTAACATCAATATGAATATGGAAAATGTTAAAATGACTTACATTGTAACAGAGAGTGTATATATATATATATATATATGGGGCACCATGGTGCCCGGGCACCATGATTTCAAATGCACAAAATTACTTAAATTTTTTAAAATTTTTAAATTATGAGTATATACCTAGTTATAAGAATTCGATTCATACATATAACCTGAAAGGGAGAGAGTACCGCAGCAAATATCTATGGCGGCGGTGAGGAAAGGATCGGAGGAGAACATGCAGTAGTACTCTCGCAGGAGAAGTGCCTCATCGACGATGAGCCGATCGATCGACGCCGGCGGGGAATGCGCGGTTCAGACGCGAAAACTGGTTTCTCCAGGCGAGAGGCGGTGCACGGCGGCGATCGAGAGGCGCGAAGACGTACGTACGCGTATGGACAGGCGGCGAACGGTGCGGTAGTGTACAGCCAGCGCAGCGTCGGGCATGATGCGGAGCGCGGCTAAATCGGCTCGAGACCGTGTGTTGCGGGCTTGCGGCACGATGCATGGCGAGGTTCCGTCGGCCGACGAGGCGCGTACAGCGCGTGTGTGCGGCGGTTTAGTCGCCGACTCGCCGTATGTAGTTCGCGCGGCACCGGCACGCGTGCGCGAGGGTGGCATCGGCGATGATGAGCACGCAGATCGCAGATGCCGCACACGGGCTGCGCTACCGATTGCGGCAGTTCGGTCTAGGACGGCAGCACGGCGCGGGCGTGTGCCAACGTACGTTGTGGCCCAAAAAGTTTATTTATAACAAGTATATACATCCGCATATTGGTACGTACTAGCATAATATCCGTGCATTGCTATGAATTTTAAATAATATTCACTGGCATAAATTAAAATTTTAAACCATAGTTATAGTTGGGCATAAATGATGAAGGAAGTATAAACATATAAATACCAACATGAAACTACAAATAACTTTGTTCGGATCGATAATTCAATATCAGGAAAATTATATAACTTAATCCTATATTTTCTCATTACCTATAAACAATTTTTAATATAGAGAAAATTATAAGTTACAATAATTTTTAGTGGATCAAATAGTGCTATGACTAATAATGTAAAGAAAAAACAACTGAAATTAGCTAGAAATTGAAAAAAAAAAAACTTCTTTTAGCCCATATACAAAAAATCTGATTCATTAATTTTGAACGGGCGTCTATTTCATTGATATAAATTAGATTTTTCATGTTCTATTCATACTCCTATGGTCTTAATATTATGTGAGTGGTCCAGGATTATGGTCAAACACTGTTTATTGTCTTCCCTAACTCAAGGCGAGAAACAAAAGAGGAGACGTCGGTGCTCCGGCGACCAAACGACGGTGAGGAAAGTGGTAGGACGTGTCCCACGATGTGACTCGTCCAAAGATGGTGGAGGATCGAAATGAAGAAAAGCAGAATAAGAGGGACGCGCTGCGGGGGGGGGGGGGGGGGGGGGGGGGGGGGGGCAAAGAGGTGGTCCCAATAGAGAGCGAGAAACGAGAACAACGAGCTCTAGTGGTGAACATGACCGGATGAGTCTGTCAAAACACGTTCCCGCATGAGAGGATTCCGTTTTCCTTTAACACGCGCATGGAAAAAAGACTAATACTATTCATTGTCTTTCCCTAGCCAACACAAGAAACAGAAGAGGAGGGAAGATGGGTGATGGTGCTCCAGCAACCAAACGGCGGTGAGTAAGATGGCTAGACGTGTCCCACAATGTGACTCATCCATTGATGGTGGCGGTTGGCAACGAAGAAAACCAGAACAATGGAACGCGGCCGATAACAACATGGTCCTGATAGAGTGAAATGGTAACGATGAGCCCTTGTGGCAGGGGCGGAGAGGTAGAGTATGGGATGGGGTGCCTAGGAACCTGGCCAAGAAAATTTTTTAGTTATAACTCACCGATTTTCACCATATGTGCACCCCCTTAATACAAACTTAGGCACACGCATCAGCTTAAACTTGATCTAAAGTAGAGTAAATTAAGCAACATGCGCCCTCCTCCATTTCGCTCTAGCTCTGCCCCTGGCTTGTGGTGAATACGGTTGAGTGAGTATGTCAAAACGTGTTCCTGAATAAGGAGGTTCCATTTTTCTTGAATGCGCAAGAGAAAGGGAATGTAGGGGAGAGGAGGTGCACCATGGAGAAGAGATGCCAAGAGGAAGGGGGAGCGTGTGTAGCGCGGCAGAGATGGGGGGAGGGGGTGCCGGGAGGGAAGGAGGGAGGTGTGCTAGGGAGAAGAGAGGCTGCGGGGGAGGGGGAGAGATGGGGGCACCGGGATGGGAGGGAGAGTGGCAGAAAAGGAGGCGCGTGGGAGGGGAGGTGGGAGGAAGGGGGCCAGACGGACGAAGGGAAGGCAGGAGCCTTACTTTTTTTTTAATTAGGTATAGATAGGAGGAGACAACCGCATGAACACCTCTAAAATTGGACCGACATATCTTGAGATTAACAAAGTATCTCGCTATCGATGAGTACGCTAACTATCATTATCACTGAAAGAATAACTAACTAGAACATAATTATGTGTAGCACTTTGTACTAACTAGAACATAACTAGTAGAACTACTTTCCACTGGCTCGATAGTTGAACATAACTATGAAGTTGAGACAAAATGTTCTATATTTTCTTTTTTCAATTCATTTTCTTTTCTCAAGCGAGTGAACTTGCGATTGTTGAGGGTGTATGCAGATATGTCTCTTTCTCTTTTTTTCAAAAAAAAAAAGGATAGCGCAAGCTTTAATTAAATTCACCCAATTACATTAAAACAATATAACTGCCGTAAAAATATTTATGGCATTTACATAGTTACATTGCTAAGCTACATACAGCCAAAATGCACATGCACAATGTCGATTTCTGTGATCGGCAATATAATTTCTAGGGTGCACATGATCAATAAGAGATGGTGACATGGACGTTTATATTGGTTCAGGCCCTCAATGCGAGGTAATACCCTAATCCAGTTGTTTGTGGATTGGATCTGTGTTGGCTGTGAATGGTGGAATGCGTAACCCCTTAGGGTTGATGCCAGTGCCCTTTATATAAGGTTAGGTCATCCGGTGGCATGTATGCATATGGTATCCCTTATAATCCAGTTACATATATCTATTTATAGGTGTTAGGAAAATAGATGCAAAAGAGACGAACTTTTACGCGGAAAAACCCCTCCAATAATGTGGAGAGGACAAAACCATGGAAGACAACTATAATGGTTCAGGGTTACATGTAAAGGACGACCCATATATATAAGCACATATTAAACTAGTCCCTCGGCCTAATAATATATTTAAGTCATTATCCAACAAACCTTCCCTTAACTCAGTAACCCTATAAATATGTTGTAGAAGAAAATGTCTCCAAAACCTGAAGGAGTGCTAAGCACCACGAATACCTACCAAGTCCAGGCAATGCTTGAAATTAGCATTTGAGTTTTGAGAGTGACGTTGTAAGCATATCTACGGGATTGTCATCAATGTGCAACTTTCCCACAGCAACTTGCCCTTGAGCAACAATATCACGAATAAGATGGTGCTTGATATCAATATCCAGAAATTGACTCCTTTTATCAAGATCAAAAGCATGATAGGAATGAATAAACCTAATAACATTACCTGCCGTAAATATATTTATGGCCTTTACATAGTTACATTGCTAAGCTACGTACAGCCAAAACGCACATGCACAAGTTTTGAAATAAAAGATGCACTCTCTCCGTCCCATAAAAAGAACAGCCTAGATAGGATGTGACATTAATTTCCTAGTACAATAAATCTGCATATTCTTATGTCCAGATTCAGGTGGTGTTTGGATGCAGGGACTTAACTTTTCTGTATTTATACACTAATTTAGAGACTTACAAAACTAATTACATAAATGAAAACTAATTTGCGAGACAAATTTTTTAAGCCTAATTAATCCATAATTAGAGAATGTTTACTGTAGCATCACATAGGCTAATCATGGATTAATTAGCCTCAATAGATTCGTCTCGTAAATTAGTCCAAGATTATAGATGCGTTTTATTAATAGTCTATGTTTAATATTTATAATTAGCATACAAACATCCGATGTGGTAGGGACTTAAAAAGTTTTAGTCCCATATAAACAGGGTCTCATTGTAGTAGAAAATATCACATCACGACTTAAATTCGTTTGTGTTGGGACCGAGGGAATGCATAAACAAGGTTGCAGAGCCACATTTATAGCAAATACAAATATCGGAAAGCATACAAAACCAAATCGATTCTACTAAATATTTTAGTAGTATGTTTGTTTTGATGGTTGAAAGTATTGTAAAATCAGGAAAAGAAAAAATAAATCAAATCTGGGGATCGAACCCGAAACGCGGGAGAAAGAAACAAACGACGCTAACCAACGGTGCAGCAATCGATTAGAGCAAGGACGTTTCTGTTTGAACTTGGTAATATATTTATACAGCGTCCGTCGTCTTGCTGCTCCGCCGGGCGGAGTCGAGTCCATTGCTGGAGCGGGCCGACGACGAGACGAGACGAGAGCCAGTCGAGCGCGCGCCACGGCGAGGCCCACCGCAAATGGGCCGCCTTGGCTGGCTCCGAACCACGCCGTTGCACTTGCACGGCTCGCCGCCGAAATAACGGCCTAACCGTCAATGCATTGCCTCCCCTTTAAAAGGGCATTACTTGGCGCCCGGGTGAATCCCCTTTCGATTTCAAGAACTCGTCGCAGTTCTTGATCTCAAGAATCAAAGAAACAGACAGAGAGAGAGAGGGGGGGGGGGGGGGGGGGGGGACAAGAAGAAGAAGAAGAAGAAGAAGAAGAAGAAGAAGAAGAAGAAGGTTTCTTCGCATCGGATCGGAGCCATGGGCTCTGCAATGTCTACGCGGCGGCTCAGCGAGGCCGATCCGCTGCCTCCTTCGACGGCTTCACCCGACGACGCCGCGGACCCGCCGCTCCCTGTCGGCATCAAGCTCGCCGTCCAGCTGCTGAAGGCGCCCGAGCCGCCGATCCTCCAGTTCGATCAGTTGATCCAGTACCCGTTCGCCGATGGGAATGGGATGCCAGCGGCAGCGCCTCTTCTCCAGGACGAGGCTGAAGAAGAACAAGCGCCCCCGCCGCCGCCGCCGGTGCCCGTCGTCACCGGGTTGGCGCACGCCATGTTCGAGGCGGGGATTCCGTATCATCCTTTCGACGCCAGCCAGCCGGCCATCATCCTGCCACAGGTCTTCAGGAGAGACGGGCGAGCTGTCGTGAAGAACTACAGCTTCCGCCGACTCTATGGTCTGTGGCACCGGATTGAGGTCCTTTCGAGGATCGGCCTCACCAGAGACCCGAGGCCCGAGGAAGAAGACGACTTGTGTATCTTCTGTTTCGTCGAGTTTCGACGACACAAGCTCCGCCTCCTCCCATGCGGGCACCTGTTCCACAGCCGCTGCCTCGACCACTATATCCTGCTCGGACATGGGGAGTGGGAGGGCGGCAATGTGGTCTGCCCCATCTGCCGCGCGGTCGTAGGAGTCTTTGTATAGTTGTGGTTGATTCTTGGTTTTTGGTTTGCCGAGTAGTAGTTAGTTGGCAACTCTGAGTATGAGTTTGTAGCAGAAGATGATCTAGTGATCTATGAGAATCATGTTTTGAGTAATCGATGCCGTGTTCTTGATTCAGACTCTAATCTTGGATTATTGGAAGCTGCGGATTTAAAGGTTTCTTCTCCATCTTTTTCTTCCCGCTCTGCTGTTTTCTTTTTCTTTCTTTTCTTGCCCTTCAGCTTCGTCTTCGGGTTGCGATTTGCGAGTTTGCGACCCGTTAACTTAACGGGTAGCGGCTGAGATCGGTGGAGTTACCCAATCCCATGGCCATGGGGGATTTCGGAGTCGGCTTCGCAGAGGAGATCGAGTTCGGCGGCGGCGGCGGCGGAGGAGGAGGACGACGAGGAGATGATGGCCTTCTTTCGCTTCTCTTTGGTCGGGCTCTAGGGTTTTGGTCGGTGGGATTTGGTTGGGATTCTGGGGTTTTGGTCGGTGGGATTGGGGGTTTCGCCTTCTTCTAGGTTATCTCGGTGCAGATCGAAGAAGCTGGCATGGCGGAGACGGTGATGTCCTCGTCGGAGACCGTGCGGGAGCCGCCGCGGCGGGTGCCGTCGACGAAGCTGCTGTCGCAGTTCTCGCAGGTGCGTGAGCATTGGGGATTTGACCGCCTTGTTCGTTGGTTGAATCGCGAGCTACTTGTTGGGATGGAATGCCCGGTTTCTTGGCGGTTCTTGGAGTTGCGCGATCCCCATTCCTGCCATTTTCGAGCTTCTTGCATCGTTTCTTGTTGGTTGGTTCTGCACCTGGATCTGGATGGTCATGCGGGATACATCTTTGCGGTTATTCTAGTGGATTTTAGTTATTAATCTTCTTGGACAATCAGTCAAGAATTTTACCCTTCATATTCAGGATTAGGCACTAATAAGAACAAACGTTGGTGAGTACTGAATGTTTTTGGATCGCTTACTAGTTTCATGTGTATTTTGATACTAATGGTGATAATTTTGTTTGTTTTTATTGATAAACTAATGTCCTTGAGATGTGCTTTCTGATGTTACACTAACTCATTTTTATCGAAAGTATCTAGAATTCATCAGGAAACATTGATAAAGGCCCTCACAAAGCATTTCAGTGTTAGACTTCTTATAGTTGATTCTCTTCTGCTGCCTGGTGTAAGTTTCCCAGGAAATTTATGAACTGTTTGTAAAAAAAAAAAAATCTATTCAGGAAACTTTCAGTGGTTCAGGCCCTATGGCTGAAATTAAGATATCAACGAGGTAATAAGTTGCTAACTATCACAAGCACCATACATCACCTCAATATGTATCAACTTCTGGTGCAGAAGCTGATGTTGCAGGGGGAACCTTTCTTCATAATCCATCTTCCACCAAACCAAATTCATTAATAGGAACATCCAAGAAGCACATTTTTTAGAAGGTTTCTGGAGCCTTTTGTTTTGTCTATGTTCATACAAACATTACCATAACATTCATTTCAGTCTTTATAAGGGCTGGCCCTAGGCAGGCGACCGGGTAAAGTACATTCGTCAAATTCAACGGTCATTCTTAGATGCGCAAATGTTTATTTATTGGTCGCTTTTCAGTTTTTGTTCAGTTATACCTGCCCTGGGTCACAGGACCCCGGGTAAATTATTTATACCTGCCCTGGGTCACAGGACCCCGGGTAAATTATTCAATCCTAGCTTAATTTATACTATATTAGTCAGTATATCAACCAATAACTAGATAATTAGCTTGTATTGGAACCCCGCTAATTTTTCATTTTGGTTCGCCAGTGACTTCATGCAAGATTTGTAGTATCAATTGGTAAATCTCCCTGTTGTCAAACAGTAACATTGTTAATAAGTTATTATGCTTTCACATTCTACACGGTTATTGTTTGGTTTATCTACATGGGCCCAACTAATGGTTACCATTGCAGAGTGATGCTTACCGTTGCAACAATACATTTTCTAAAATTGTAATTAGATTTGACAAACAAATACCTGATGGTGATGATCTCGGAGGTTTTTGTGAGGCAGATCATGGTTCCTTTTGCCCCTGGTTAGCCCAAATTATGATGAAGCTGGTATTTAGTTTCTTAATAATGTTGCTTTGGTCATTTACGATTAACTGCTTGAAATCTTCATGGCTGCTGAATGTTGCCTGGACTCTGGTGTAGAGGAAGTTAACAACCTTGCTGTGCAACAGTTAATTGAGGTAATGTTCACCAGAAATAATGAAATTTATTGACGTACAACCTACAATTATATGTTCTTTATTTCCTTTCAGGTCATTTTAGATGAACACAAAGCTAGCAATCTGATTGTGTTGCTTAAAGACACAGGGAAGTCATTTGTTCTAAGTACAGAGCTGCATGCTCCTCCAAAGGGAGACCTTCCTCCAGGTGTTCTGATAATTGGATCTCACTCTAAATTATGTAACCACAAAGACAAGCTATACCTACATTTATAGCCCAAGGATTAAGATGCCATAGGTACTTTGGTGTGTTTGTGGTAGGTTTCAACAGAAGTCTTAGATAGGTTGGGCTCTGAAAGATTTACCATCATTGGAGAACTTTTGAGTTCACCAGTTGGTTTTCAAGTTGCATTCTCCTGCATTCCTTTCAGAGAAGAATATTAACAGAGCATTTATCTTGATTCATTACGTAGTAACGGTAGTCTAATGCGCTAAGCCACCAATAATGCAATCTATGTCTTGCTGCTTGATAAAATACCCTGTTCATACATGTTTGATTTAGTATTATATATTGTACCCCTCTGCATGTGCCACTTTAGGGATGCAAGCGGGGCGGGCAAACGGGTTTTTTTAGCCCGCTTATCTCACTTCTAGTTCATTTTTTCTTCTAAATTTTGTACTACCATATGGGAAATGAACTAGCAAGCGGGTTTTTATGCGGGTAGCGGGACTACCCACTTGCATCCCTATGCCACTTGAAATGACATTTTTGCCCTTTGTCAACAGTGAAAGCAACATGGTCTGATTGATATCCCAAAATTGGAAGGGAAGCATGAGCTAGGACAAGCTCTGTCTGGAAAAATGAAGGATCATGCTGAAAGTTGCATGAAAGAAAGGAAGGTGCTTCAAAATCAGGTATCCTTGTAAATATAAGTTTTTCCCCATAAAATCTCCATGCCTCCACAGGTAATATCATCCCTTGTCATCTCTATTACTTGTTAGGGGCAATTGCGCTTTTGGTCCTGTTCTGAGACCTAACTTCCAATTTGACCCCGCTTTATCAAGTTTGCTTATTTGACCCTTTTTTTCAAAAATAAAGATTAGATCTGACCCTATTCTGTAAAGGCAATGTAACGGTGTTAGATATGCCTCCTGCCTTTGCCAGCGCCGGCGTGGCCGCATAACCACCGAGGCAAGGTTGCAGGCAGTTGCATCCATCTGCAGATCCGCGCGCCGCCGCCGAAGGCCCCGCCGCACCACAGCTCCCTCCGCGTGCCGCCTCTGCAGCTCCATGCGTTGCCACCGCCCGCAGCACCCTCTGCGCACCGCAGCTCCCTCCGCATGCCTCCGCTTCTGCCCCTCCGCGCGCTGCCGCCACAGCTCCTGTGAGCCGTCGCTGTTGAACCATAGCCACACTGTTGAGAAGGCCCAGAATGAGTGGACACGGGATGAGAAATTTAGGGATAAGGTTGATTAGTTACTTGGGGGCATTTTGGTCAGTTCAGGTTATGAAATACATTTTTTCTTTTTTGTAAATGAAATCCTAACGGCGTAATGAAAACAGGGTCAGACGACAACTTCGATTTTCAAAAGCGGGGTCAAATAAGCAAAGTTAAAAAAATAGGGTCAAATTGGTAGTTAAGTTCCAGAACAGGGTCAAATAAGCAATTGTCCCTACTTGTTATGCTTTTAAATTGTACTTTGTTCTGTTGTGAGTCATGGACTGATTATTAGTTTCCTTTTTTATATTTATCGATTTACTGGAAACTTTTGCTTTTCTGATTCATTGTTTTTCTGGAAACTATGCTCTTAGTTCTCACCTTCAACACAATAACCTCAAATATATCTGAGGATGCCAAAATTGTACTTTCTACTGAGATGAAGAAACGATTCAAATGCCTTATCACACGTGAAAATAGCCTTGAACATATTTTTCAAGGAATTGTATATGTTTGTTGTGGTTATAGCCTCAAGCAAGGACTCAGCATGGTACACATCATTAAACAAAGCATAGACTCAGCATGGCACAGTGGAAATAAGAGCTCAAACAACACTAAAGGCCCCTCACCCCTCTCTCCTTATCTAGTTGGTTGGTTAATATTTTTTAAACTCACTTGAGTTCCCTTTTTTTTTTTTCAGAATGTGGTCATACAGAACGAGTTTGAGAAAGATGTTCTATCAGATGTTATCCCACCTAATGATGTTGGAGTTCACTTTGAGGACATTGGAGCTCTGGAGAATGTTAAGGACACATTAAAGAAATTGGTGATGGTTCCTCTGCAAAGACCTGAAATATTCTGCAAAGGGCAGGGCAGCTAAGAAAGGTACTTCCACATATTGGCAGTCAAATGATTCAATATAATATCAGACTTAGGCTGTAGTGTTATATTTTTGCTAGATCTAGGTTTAAGAACGGTATACTTGAGTTTTCTCAGTTCATTGTGCAAACGATGAAATCTGAATGTTTCTTTACTACTTATAAATGGAGTTGGTGGTGCTCTACACACAAACTTCTTTACTGGGTCTTTTGTGGATTGTTGTACATAAACATTTAAACATACATATATATGCAGAAGCATTTGGTAATATATTCTATTCTCAATACTAATTTATATGTAGGTGCCAATTGATGTATTGTGAATTAAGCATTTGAGGTTAATTGTTTATTACTAATGTAGAACTGTTGCAACACAGGAAACATTCTAGTTTGGATGGACTATCCAATTTTATTTTCATCCGCCAGCATTCTGTGACTATGGCATCTGCATATTCATATATTTAATTTTAATATCATAACAGCTCCCAGAAACCTCGTGCTAATGTGTCACATTGTATCCAAAGATTGATTGCTGTAATAAATAGGTATCCTTGAATTTTTTTACTTTGCGAATTTGGGTCTGTCTTCTACAAAAAATTCTGTGATTGCTTTCAGTTAAAACTGCTCGCAAAAATCTTCACGATTTTCTCACCAAGAAACTGGTCTTAGTAGGAACGTGGAGTGATGTTTTAAACACTTCTTGTTACTCTTCCGTTTATCTCTGGTTGCTCTGAATTTCCTTCAATATCTTGAAAGTGAAGAATGCCCCCTTCTTTTGTTATGTGTGTCAATTTTTTATATGTAACTTATATGATGTTGATTTCTTTGTGGTAGCAGTCTTCTGTGAAGGGAATATTAATTGCTCTTTGGACCTGCTGGCACAGGTACATTTTTTGAAGGGTGCCATTCAACCAGAGTAACGAATGTTGGGTGTGTTTTTTTTAGTGCTTTCCTGTTAAATAGAGTGTAATTGTATCCATTTTAACAGTGGTTAATGGAAGGAGAGAAATAATCTGGCTTTAATTGGATATAAGTGGATTAATCAAGCATCTGAACAGTTTGCTGCAAAGCATTTTGGAGTCATGGAGTGCTGGGAGAATCGCTTCGCAATTTTGTGCTAGAGACATTTGCCGATCGTTATTCTGAATACATTACAAACACGTGGCTGTGCTGGGGAGGCAAGGTTCCCTGACATGGAAGACAAAGCATGCAATTATAGTGAGATTAATTAAATATTAGCATAAAAAATTTGAAAAATGCATTAATATGATTTTTTTAAAAGCAACTTTCATATAGAAAATTTTTGCAAAAAATATGCCATTTAAATAACAATTTTGAAATATCACTTCACAAATATAGATTTCTACTATAAATTATAACAAAACAATAAATTAAACTGAAACTAGATAATGCCTAAACACGTGCATTTTGCTTGTATCAAAATTCAAAATGTGAAAATTGTTTCATATCCAGTTTCAAAATGTGAACTGGAAGTAATTGCATGTCCGTGGAGATAGATTGAGAATTTTATTACTTAGCATATAATACGCGCGCTAGTCCGTGTGCTATTCGCTTTTTATAACCGTGACCTCTATTTTTTTTACTGCATTTCAGATATCAATGTAAAACAGTATGTGTCTCCTGCTCGTGTTTTCATCAAAGAAAAATAAATGACAGGCAGCTATCGAACTGCATTCATAAGAAGGAATGAGGAAACAACGTGCAAATTATGCTGTACAAACCGGGGAATTTAACTATTTGCCACTATTAGATTTGGCAATTATTCAAATACCCTTATTAGATTTGCACATAAATTTTTTTTGCCACTCTTAAGAGGTTAAGAGGTGGCTTCTTAACTATTTGTCTACGTGGCACGCCATTGTGACAACTCAGAGTGAAAAACGGCGTGGGACCCGCTAGTCAGTGTCTCTCCCTCCCCTTCATCTCTTCAGCTGCTTCTAGATCCATCCGGTGCTCACCGGCGACCACCGCAGGCGCGGACGCGCCATGCCACGCCTCCTCTCGCCGACCTCCAAGGACCACGTCGCCACCGCCTGCTCCTTCCCGTCCCCGATTGCGCCTCCCTGGTCCTCTCCGCCTTCCTGTCGTCCTTCTCCTCCTCCGACTTCTCCTCCGTCATGCTCTCCTCGGGCCTCGCTGCCTCCCACGCCGAGCAGCTCCAGGAGGCCAATCGCCTCCTCCGCCGCCACCTTCGCTCCGAGGTGCTCCACTGCCACCTGCTCCTGCTCTCCTACCTCCTCTTCCTCCGTTGCTCTCATCCCACCTCTCTGCGTCGGTGCGGTTAGGCCCTCTCCTGCCCCGTCTCCAGCTTTGTCGCCGCCATCGCCCAGCACGCATGGGGCGTCATTCTCGTCAACGGCGACGAGAGACCGCGCCTCCGCCTCTCGAAGCACCAGGAGGGCACTGTTAGGGGGGTATTGGTCAATACAACTGTATACTAGCGAATGTAAACTAAAGTTGAGTGTATATTAGAATTATGGGAATGATTACTTTTCTATTTATTCTTCCAGATTAGTTTAGAATTATTTAAACGAGAGAATCTGTTCACTGGCAATCGTCTGTTCACAACCATGGCCACCCCGAGCAACCCAGCCGCCCTGAGGTACAGGATGTAACTCTCGTCAATCATTGTGGGGTATGCGCTATAACTCGGAGCGGTTGAAGCATATGCAGAAGCATTTTTAAATCAACTAATTAGTACAATGTGAAACACACGTAACCGATACTTAGGTACAAGTAAATGCCGGGCCTCGTAGTACTCCTCCAAGGTTGGGTAAGTCGGCGTCTCTTCCCCCGTCCATACTGCATCAAGAAAGAATAAATGTATTGTTAGTTACCAATAATTGCATGACATACGAGAAAAAATGAAAGTGAGAAGAAAAAAAAGACATTAAATAGACATTAACAAAACACTTGTTGACTTCTACTTTTTCGGACGATTAGGGCACTTCTACTTTTTGTTTTGGACTTCTTGTTTTTCGGACGGTTAGGGCACTTAGGTTTCTTGTGACCCTCCTGGTGACATAACGGACACTTATTTTGCATCGGCGCGGCATCAAGTTGGACACCTAAAGGCGGTTTCCTTATAGAACCACCAAGACCTGAGTCTATTTCATTCTTGAAGCACTTCGATCTCCTCTTACACCTTGTTTTAATTATCAATCCTAAGAAAATGAGTTACGTGAGAAGCAAACTCACTAAGCAAACTATCTCAACCCCCACTATTTATGAAAATAAAACAACATATGTCGCACATATGCAAATGAGTTACGTGAGAAGCAAACTCACTAAGCACATGAACCCCAAGCTCTTCTATGTACATGAATTGTATAGAAGAAATAAACTAAGTTATGTGGAAGTCTTGCAGATTTGTCCATTAACTCATTATTGACATCTTCTCTTGAATAGGTGTGTCCGAGAAATCGGAATAATGAGACTTAAAGAAATGTAAAATTCAAGGGAAGAATTTCGCTGACTCATTCCGGAATTTTGATATAGAAAATCAAGTACCCAAAAATCAATCTATAAATATTGAACGAAGATCGAATTGGGTGGATTTGTACTCTTTTTCCCTTGGATAAGTTTTCCCAACAGTTTCTTATCAAAGTTTTTAATGAGGAAATTTATACGACATTGCAAGTGTGTGCTATGTACTCTTTCTCTAAATTTTTCCCACCGGGTGTTTGTGGAATTTTGATGAGGCATAGGCATCACGCAATGAGAGCCCAAGGGGGAGTGTTAGGAAACCGCCGGCCCATGAAGGCCCGGCCAGGTTACCACTAATTGGGCCTATCACTAAATATGGAAGATGGAAGAGGGAATGGCTATAAATAGATGAGTAGAGAGAAGGATTGTACTAGTGAATGATTATAGAATGAACGAAAGTACGTCACACCCTCATATCTTGTATCTCCAATTATTGTAGAATTATACAATCTCTTTTGGACTATCTCGGTAGCAGGAGTGGTTGCATAATAATTCTTAATCCATTATCTTAAAAAAATGTTTTTGCCATCGGAGGATTAATTTACGTTGAAGTGGAAACTAGAATGAACCCAACCCAAGTGGTCGATGTATTAGTAATTTATTACAGTAGCATATATCCTGACGATGAAATTAATATTCTAATTACTAATGTGAGGTGTTTCTTTGTTGGGACTACAGTACGGACCGATCATACAAGCTGGCCACCAGAAAAACTTAGAGAACTTATTCTATATAATTTAGTGTTAAAATTATTTGGTTATTTCTTTTTGAAAACGTAAAAGCTTTGCACGTTATTTGTATTAGAGCGATGAAAATTACATTTACAACCACGTCATGCTAAGTAGCAGGCACTAACTGGAGAGAGAGAACACACGACAAGTAGCGACGTGGCCCCTGAAAAAAGGACAACAGAGATCACGGGGGTGAAAAATTCTTTAAATTATATTTATCCGAAAGCCACTTGTTCTTCGTTTTTGTGCAAGTCTTAGAACACCCTCGATTCCTTTCAAGCCGAACGTTCCACCAAACCATTGGTAAAGATGGTAATAAAGTAAACGTTCCACCAAGCCTCCTTCATGAGGAGGCGAGGATGCCGGCAGAGGCAGTGGACGCGCACGGCGTTCTGGACCGCGCAGATGGCGAACTGCAGCCTCACCTGCCACTTGTTGTCGTTCACTTGGACGCCGATGAAGGAACGGGTTACAGTCGGCGAAGACGATCGCCGCGGCCTGGTTAATTCTTGTTGGCCACAGTCGAGATGAGTTCTCCCAGGTTGCGAAGGTGGGAGGGCGTACACGCCGGCGACGAGGTCCATGGCTGCATCGATCGCCCCAGAGAGCAGCGGTGCCTCGGAGAAAGCGCGTGCACCACGGGTGTTCGACAGGACCCGTTCCAGTCCACCGCCGATCGCCGCAAGGTCGCCCGCCATGGTCTCCGGGCCAAGCAACCTGTCCATCACCTCGTCCTCCAACCAATCCATCACATGATCAAACGCAGCCTCCAATGCCACCATGATCTCTGATTCTCAGTGTGTACTGTGTTGGGTGGAAGAGAGGCAGGAGACATTTATATATACAGAAAATGGGATACTTTTGTTTACAGGAAACCGGGCTTACTTGTGTGAGACGTCATTCACATTTGCCGTGTACTGCTTGTGTCACTTTGGGATGAGACGGCGCAGCAAGAGATAAAAAGTTTGTTACCCTCTGGGGTCCACGGCGTGTGCCCCACATATGTCAGAATCAGAATGCGTCCGTTAGCTAACCACGTTAATTATTTAGGAGTAGTTCTGAAAATGCGTTACTAATGTGAGTCTGAATTTCCTTTTAGGAATTTCTTTGATTTTAGGTCAAAACTTAGGAGTGGTTCATGATCGTTTTATGAGTAACTCTGGTATGAGGTCAATATCTGATCACTCTAGTTCAGTTGAAAATCATCCAACAGTATTTCTACAAGCATGTTGTTAATCTGAAACATGCTGCTTGTTGTGACTGTAGTTCAGCTGACAGGTCAGAATTTTAATTGAATTCAGTTGTTACTACTTCAGAATTTAATTGGATACAGTACTTGATTTAAGCTATTCTTGATTGCCCTATGTTGCCTGATTGCTACAGTGATTACAGACCAGTGTGGAAACGAGCCGAGCCAAGCCTGGCTCAGCTCGGCTTGCGGTGGCTCGCAACAAATCAGGCTTGACTTGGCTCGGCTCAGTTAGGAAAACAAGTTAAAACTTGAGTTCGGTTCGGCTCGTTTCCTGGCTCGAGCCAGCTCGCGCTGGCTCGCAAGCGTTCCCGTTGAAACACCTATTCACATATATTTTGTAATTATTAAAAAAAGCAAGAACAAATTATTAACATGTAAAATTTAAATATTTATATATTCAATTCTTAAAAATCTTAATGATAAATTTCAAGTTGACAAATAACTCCATAAAAAGTAAAATAATCAATATAAACACAGGATTCTACTCTTCAGTTTGATGAGAATAAATTTGCTGATATTCCTCAAGTATCTCATTTGGAGAACGAGGCTCTAACACATGAATTTACTGAAAAGGAGATTAAGGAGGCTATTTTCCAAATGGAACATAACAAAGCACCGGGTCCTGATGGATTTCCTGCTGAGTTTTATCAAGTCTTCTGGAATGTCATTAAATTTGATTTATTAGATCTTTTTAAAGAGTTTCATAATGGTACATTGCCTTTATTCTCTCTAAACTTTAGTAATATCATTCTTTTACCTAAGTGTGTAGAGGCCATGAAAATTCAGCAGTATAGGCCTATATGCTTACTTAATGTTAGTTTTAAGATTTTTACCAAAGTAGCTACAAATAGAGTAATGAGTGTCGCCCAAAAGGTAATTAGTCCTATTCAACCCGCTTTTAATCCTAGGAGAAACATCATGGAAGGTGTGGTTATTTTGCATGAGATTTTGCATGAATTACATCGTGAAAACAAAAGTGGAGTAATCTTCAAGATTGATTTTGAGAAAGCTTATTATAATTTTAAATGGTCCTTTGTACAACAGACGTTGAGGATGAATGGCTTCTCTCCTAAATGGTGTGAGTGGATAGCTTCTTTTATTCAAGGAGGACACGTTGGTATTAAAGTTAATGAGCAAATTGGTGATAATTTTCAAACTTACAAAGGCCTCAGACAAGGAGATCCTTTATCTCCAATCCTTTTTAATATAGTAGCTGATATGCTCGCTTTATTAATTAAAAGGGCTAAAGATGTTGGTTCTCTAAATGGGGTAATTCCTCATTTAGTGGATGACAGTTTGTCTATTTTGCAATATACAGAAGATACTACCTGAAAGTGCATCTAGGTCCCTAATGATTTTGGTGATTAATTACAATATGATTAGAGAGGACAAACATTTTTATTTAAGCAAATGTGAAGGTTGTTATGTCCTCAATGAGTTAGCGTAATGCATATCCCGCCTAATACATTGATGTGATGTGATGCGGCAAATGAGCAAATGGTATATTGTACCTTTTCTTTTCATTTGAGTCAATAGGAATGCCGCACTATTAAGAGGGATGATGCATTGACATATGAGGAGTGATCAAAGTGCTCAAAATCAATTTTTAAAAGTGTTTCTCCTCAGTTTGATGTGTTCTGGAAATTTTCGGAGTTTTCCGAAAGTCATTTTCGGACTTTCCGAAAATGCACAGAACCAATTTTCGCTTCTGGAAATTTTTGGATATGTACGAAAGACATTTTCGGACTTTCCGAAAATGACTGTGAAGGCAAATGTGGTTTTGTTTATTTTCAGACATTTCCGAAATTGATTTTCGGAGTTTCCGAAAAACTTCAGCAAAGCCAAAATCGCTTTTTTGTATTTTCGGACTTGTTCGAAAGCGATTTTCGGACTTTTCCGAAAACATCCAGAACGATGTTTTTGTTTATGAAAATTTTCGGACTTGTCCGAAAAGTTTTCGGAATGTCCGAAAAATCTTCAGTTGACTTTGTTGTTGGTGCTGAGCTGGAATTTTCGGACATGTCCGAAAATCTTTCGGAATATCCGAAAATCTCAATTATTGTGCATAACGGGCAGAATTTAGGCTGTGGCTATAAATAGCCCCCTCCCCTCACTTGTGAGGGTTGCTGGTGACATTGGATATTCTTGTGCTCTTGGCTTGCTCTTGTTGAGATTCACTTTTGAGCCTTGCTTTTTTGTTTCCCCTCTCACCCGTGTTCGATTCGGATTTGGTGTGTGTGTGAGAGTTGTGGATTCGAGTTTATGTGAGTGCTTGTTATTGACTTCGTGAAGATTTGTGAGCACTTGCATCATCTCCAGGATTTCATTGCTTCATTTGTTACTCTTGGAGGTTGAGGACTCCTAGGCCGCTAGGTGTCGCTCCCGAGCCACCGATCTACTTGTGGTTGGCCGGGAGAAGTTTGTGAAGGTCGGATCTCACTTTCGAAAGGGAAGAGATACCCTTAGTGGAAGTAGGAGTGCTTAGTGCAACCTCTTGCGGAAAGGGTTAGCTAAGACCCGGCTCTTAGTGAGCTCCTCAACGGAGAGTAGAATCCCCTCAAGGATTCGAACTTCGGGAACAACTTCGTGAGCTTCATCTTTGGTGACTTTACTTCCTCCCTCTCCACTAGCTTTGCTTGTTTGAGCCGCTATAGGTCTAGTTGTTGTTTGTGCTAGCATATTCTTGTTGTTGTAGGCAACTAGATCTAGGATTTACTTAGCTGTTTGTGTTGACTCCGAAAATTTTCGGATATATCCGAAAATTTTGGAAATATCCAAAAATTACAGCTTCCGCTTTTAATTGAATTTTTGAATTAGCCTATTCACCCCCCCTCTAGGCCTAATTGACACTTTCAATTGGTATCAGAGCCTAATCTCCTAATTAGGCTTAACCGCTTGGAGAGATCATGTCGGGCCAAGCGGGGGATGGGAATGATGGTTATAAGGGAGCTAAGATCCCTTATGACTATCCCCCTACATCTACATCTTATGTGAGTACTTATAGCGGCAAAGCTCCGTACTTCAATGGTACGGACTATGCCGCTTGGAAGCATAAGATGAAGATGCATTTGAAGTCTATTAACTCATCTATTTGGAGAATAGTCGAAAAAGGCTATGTTTTGCAGAATCCCGAAGATCCCACCAAGGAGGACGACGAGAACGAGCACAAGAACGCTCAAGCTGCTAATGCAATACTTAGCGCCTTGAGTGGAAGTGAGTTCAACCGTGTGGATGGCATTGAGAGTGCCAAAGTGATTTGGGACACGCTCCGAAACTTGCATGAAGGCACGGATAGTGTTCGTGAGTCCAAGGTGGAGATCCTCAAGGGATAATTTGAGAGGTTTGTGATGTTGGATGGTGAAAGCCCAAGCGACATGTATGACCAGTTGAGCAAGATCGTCAATGAGATCAAGGGACTTGGCTCCAAGGACATGACCGATGAGGTTGTGCTCAAGAAGATGGTTCGAGCAATCACTCCAAGGAACTCTACCTTGGTGACCATCATTCGTGAGCGTCCGGACTACAAGACTCTCACACCTCATGATTTGCTCGGGCGCATCCTTGCCCATGACATGCTCGTGCAAGAGTCCAAGGATGTCATCCAATACATCAACAAAAGCTCAACCGCAAGCATCAAGAAGGAAGACTTGGCATTGAAGGCAAAGGAAGAAGAAGAAGAGAACCGCAAAAGCAAGAGTAAGGCGGAGATCGATGATGAAGAGATGGCTCTCTTCGTCAAGAAGTTCGGCAAGTTCATGAGGCGAAGTGGCTTCTTCAAGGGAGGTTCTTCCAAGCACTACTCCAACAAGTCAAGTGGAAGACACTCCACAAGAGTGTGCTACGTGTGCAAAGAGCCTGGGCACTTCATTGCGGATTGCCCACACCTCAAGGATGGTTCCCACATCAAGGAAGACAAGAAGAAGGGTGAGAAGAAGGATGAGAAGAAGGAGAAGCACAAGCATAGCAAGCGGGAACATTATGGACAAGCTCACCTCGGGATGATCTTCGGCTCCGACTCCGAGTCAAGCTCAAGTGATGAAGAAGGAGTCGCCACGTTCGCCATCAAGCCTTTATCACCACCAAGACTCTTCGACTACTCAAGTAATGGGATGCTCCCATTTGCCTCATGGCAAAGGAGCCTAAGGTACCTTCTCCTCTCAAGTCATTTAATGTTGATCTTGTTAGTGATGAGGAGGATGAGATTGAGGATGAGGTTATGGATGACGAATTGTTCAAATCCATAACTAAGGAATCCCTACCACACTTGAGTGAGTTGCTTGGGAGAATTGAGGACCAATATGCAACTCTTGAGAAGCAAGAGACTTCGTTCATTCGTGAGAAATAGCAGTCTCATGAACTCAAGAGTGAGCTTGCTAAGGAGAGAGAGAAAAATGAGGCTTTGGTAAGGCTTTACAAGCAAACCGAAGAGTCTCATGCTAATCTTGAGGTGGCGAATGCTCAACTTCAAGAGAGAGTGGATGGCTTGGACAAAGCTTACATCTCTCTTGAAGAGAAGTTTGAAACATTAAAGAATAATGTCTCTCTCCCTAGCGAGCCATTTTGTTCCAAAATTGCCCCAAGTAATGAACCATGTGTGAGATGCAAAGATATTGATATTGAAGCTTGTGCTACTAACTCCATTTCTTTGAGTGCTTTGCAAAAGAAAAATGAGAAGCTTATGAGACTCCTTCACAATGGCCTGCTTAAGTGCCATATGGGTAGTAAGGCCCTAAAGGAGTACCTAGGCTATCAAAGGGACAACTTCAACTATGAGGGTCTTGGGTATGTTCCTCCACCAAAAGGAAAGGTGGACAAGAGTGTGATGATCAAGAGGCCCCAAGGTTTTAGCAACTTTGTTAAGGCCAAAAGTATACTTCTTAATGATTATGCTTCACATTGCTCTTTTGATGCATCTTATGTTTTTAGGAAGAATGCTAGTGGTCGTGTTGTTGCTAAGTATGTAGGCCCAAGGGGCAAGAATATTTCTATCAAGAGAGTTCTTTGGGTGCCCAAGGCACTTGTTACTAACATGAGAGGACCCAAGCAAGTATGGGTACCTAAAACTAGAAATTGATCTCTTGTAGGAATATGTCTCCGGTGGAAGAAGTTGGGTGATTGATAGTGGATGCACCAATCACATGACCGGAGAAGAATCAATGTTTTCATCTCTTGATCCAAATGGTACTTCACAAGATAACATAGTCTTCGGGGATGATGGAAAGGGAAAGGTTATGGGATTGAGTAAGATTGCAATCTCTAATGATCTTTCCATTGCCAACGTTCTCTTGATAAAATCTCTAAAGTACAATCTTTTGTCCGTTTCTCAGTTATGTTCAATGGGTTACAATTGTCTTTTTACCGATGTTGATGTGACCGTCTATAGAAGGAATGATTCCTCGGTAGTCTTTAAGGGTATTCTCAAGGGAAAGCTCTACCTTGTGGATTTTTCCTCAAGTAAAGCCAAACATGAGACATGCTTAGTGGCTAAGTCCAACACGGGATGGCTTTGGCATCGGAGGCTAGCCCATGTTGGTATGAGGAATATTCACAAGCTTCTAAAGCACGATCACATCCTTGGACTAACAAATGTTCAATTAGAGAAAGATAGGGTGTGTAGCGCGTGTCAAGCCGGTAAACAAATTGGAGCACATCACCCCGTCAAGAATGTGATGACCACTACAAGACCATTGGAGCTTCTCCACATGGACCTCTTCGGGCCAATTGCTTATCTAAGTATTGGAGGTAACAAATATAGTCTTGTTATTGTTGATGACTTTTCACGCTTCACGTGGGTGTTCTTTTTGCATGACAAGAGTGAGACACAAGCCATCTTCAAGAAGTTTGCAAGAAGAGCACAAAACGAGTTCGACCTCAAGATCAAGAACATTCGAAGCGACAACGGCAAGG
The DNA here is from genome assembly GCA_000338895.3 of Oryza meridionalis. Lineage (NCBI taxonomy): Eukaryota > Viridiplantae > Streptophyta > Magnoliopsida > Poales > Poaceae > Oryza > Oryza meridionalis. Next base: position 15,248,600 of record CM002526.2, read on the forward strand.
AGTTCAAGAACACGTGCATCGAGAGTTTCCTTGATGAAGAAGGCATCAAGCACGAGTTCTCTGCTCCATATTCACCTCAACAAAATGGAGTAGCCAAGAGGAAGAATAGGACTCTCATTGAGATGGCGAGGACCATGTTAGATGAGTACAAGACATCAGACCATTTTTGGGCCGAAGCCGTCAACACCGCATGCCACGCCATCAATCGCCTATATCTTCACCGCCTTCTTAAGAAGACACCCTATGAGCTTCTTAACGGTAACAAACCTAATGTCTCTTACTTTCGTGTTTTCGGTAGTAAGTGTTACATTCTTAATAAGAAGGCTAGATCCTCTAAGTTCGCTCCTAAAGTGGATGAGGGATTCTTGCTTGGGTATGGGTCAAATGAATGCGCATACCGCGTTTTCAACAAAACCTCCGGTATTGTTGAGATCACGCGTGATGTGACATTTGATGAATCTAATGGCTCTCAAGTAGAGCAAGTTGACTCACATGTGTTAGGTGAAGAGGACCCGAGCGAAGCAATCAAAAGGTTGGCTCTTGGGGACGTACGTCCTAGGGAGCCACAACAAGGGGCCTCTTCCTTAACACAAGTGGAGCCACCTACATCAACCCAAGCCGACGATCCCTCTACTTCAAGCTTGGATCAAGATGAAGAAGGCGAGCAAGTGCCACCCTCACCGATCAATTTAACTCGCCCAAGAATCCACCAAAGTATCCAAAGAGATCATCCCATGTCGCGTCCCAAATCGACTCTAAAATACATCCTCAAAATTGTGCTTAGAATAATTAAAATTCATGTGAAAGCCTCCAACAATTAAAATGTGCAAAGATAAAAGTCAAATGAGGCTTGGAGGATTTTTGTATATTTCCTAAAAGCCTAAAATGTGTAAATAAATTTTAGTGGAATTTTCAGAGCACAAATAATAATTGAGAAGAAATAAACAAAGTTAAAAAGGTTTTATAAAAAGAAAAATCCTAAAAAGTCTTCTTTCCCTCCCCTTCCCTTCTTGGGCCGGCTCGGCCCAACTCCCTCCCCCTCTCTCCTCTCCCTCGCGGCCCCTCGGCTCCCTCCCCGCGCGCGCGCCGCTGACGGGCGGGCCCGCCCGCCACCCTCGCTGACGGGTGGGGCCCACCCGTCATCCCCTACCTCGCGCCGCGCCCGCCGCCCGCCCGTGCCCTAGCGCCGCCGCCGCCGCCGAATCCGCCGCATCCCGCCGTCCCCGCGCGCAATAAAGAGGGGGAAATCACTCCCCGTGATTCCCTCCCTCTTTTCCCCCGCTTTCCCCTCTCTCCCTCCCTCGGATTCGCCCGGATTTATTCCCGAAATCCTCGCCGGCGTCATTGATGGAGCCGAGATCTCCGCGGCCGATTCCTCCCTCTCCGGCCGCTCTCTCCCCCTCCCAACCCTATTTAAACCATCCCCGTGCCTCTCTCCTCCGTTTCCGCCGCTCGCCGCACTCTCTCCCCGTCGGATTCGAGCCCGCGCCGTCGTCCTCTCTCTCCGCCGTCGCCGCCGAGCTCCGGTTCGCCGCCGTCGTCGCCCCGGACCTCCTCCCGCTTCGGCATCGCCTCCTTCGGCTTCGCCGCGTCCTCGTCGACCTCGTCCGCGCCTCCGTTTCGCCCGCCGACCGCCGGAGCGCCGTCGTCCTCGCCGTCCCGAATCGCGCCGCCGCCTTCCTCCGCGCCGGTCGTCGTTTCCGCCGTCCTTGTCGTCCCAGGGTGAGCCGTGGACCGCCCCTTTCGCTTCCCTCTCTTCTCCGCTCTCTCGGGCGCTGCTCCGCCGCGCCGGTGGTCGCCGGCGGTGACCATCGGGGCGCGGGTGCGCCGCCTCCCGTCGGCCGTGCCGGCGAGGCCGCCTTCGGGCGCGCCCCGCGGCTGCCAGGTGGGACCCGGCCGTCAGCCGCCCGCGCCCGCGGGTGCGGCTGACGCGTGGGACCCACGGCGCCGGCCGCCTCCAGCCGCGTGCTCCCGGTCCACCGTGGACCGAGAGGCTGCCGCGTGGGCCCCACTCCCGTGGACCCGGTCCGCGCGCCCTCTCTCCCGGCTGACGCAATAAATCCGATTTTTAATTAAAATTTAAATGAAGAAATTCGCAAATATCCATTTAAAGAGCATATAAACTTCAAATGGCCATAACTTGGTCATTTGAACTCGGAATTGGACCGTTCAAGTCTCTAATTTTTCCTTATGAAGTCAAGAACCCATTTTTGTGCTTTGTTTCTGCTGTTATGTGGAATTTATTAGAGTTTAAGCCTTTTCTTTTCCGTTGGTCGTGTAGACGCTGCAGCTTCGGAAGATCCGCTCTTCGTGGAAGTTGAAGCCGTCGGTTGGGAAAGCGAGCAAGGCAAGACACATCATCTTGATCATATTGAATCCCAGTTTATAAAATTATGTTGATTTAAATTATTGCATTATCGCTTTATTTAAATTCCCGCGTTATCACTGTTTTATTTAGCCATGCCTATTTACCTTTGTTATGACCTTATTATTATTGTTATTGTTATTATTACCTTGCTCACCCTAGAATAAACAAAACCCCAACTAGTGGACACTCTACTCATGGTACCACTAGTATGATTTTAGGTAGATGCTTCGCTGTTTAATTAGGTAACATTAGGTGGTTTTACAACTCTAGACTTTGGAAATATTCATATCACCTGGACACTTTGGAATTGTTGGTTTATTGTGGAATTGGAATCACACCTCCCCCTTTATTCAAAATCCCCAAAATGGTTTTAGGCTGGGCTCGGGGTGCATGGTTTTGATAGTAGCACCTCGGCCATATAAGGACCGGTCTTCGGGCCTCTGTTGCAAAGCACTACCGTACTTCCACATGTCTAGTGGGTAAGGCTTAGTTTGTGGCTCAGTCTAGTTATAAACAAAAGTACACGGATTGGAGATGGATGAAGTCGGGGGTCGATGGACATTCTCCAGGGCAAATGAAGGCTACACGAGCTGCGGCCCGGTAGTCGAGATGTCATGGCACAGGGTTGGTGCTCTGCTGCTAGGGGCTCAGTCCTGCCTGCCTGTCCCGGGGGTTCCGGCCGTAGGTGGGATTGGGTCGGTACTCTTGTCTATGGCTAGGATGGGTCGGAAACTATGTCACGTCTTCCGTCTGTATACCGTGGTGGTATGTGGCACGTGGTTTCACGTGAGGAAGACGTGTCTTGTGGGTAAAGATGTACACCTCTGATCAGAGTATAATCTATTCGAATAGCCGCGCCCTCGGTTATGGGCAAGCCGAGCAATGTACCCAAGTTAGTGTTTTAATTCTTAAAACTTGCTTAACAACTAAAATGAGGAATGGTTGGCCTGGGTTGGCTTGGGACGAGCTGGGACCCAGGGTCGGGTTGCCAGTTCGGTCTGAATCATCGTAGGCCTTGGGTTAAGGCAGGTTCGTGTGGGTTCACGGCCTTGATTAATAATATTGTATAGTTCTAGGATCGTGTTTACAAAATGGCTTTGAGCAACAAAATGTCTTTAAATGCTGTTTACCGCAACCCTAACCCTTTATGTTATAACTCCCTTGTACTCCCTTGCATTTATTCCGCATTCGTGGGTGCGTCTTGTTGAGTACGGTGGTTGTACTCAGTCTTGCTCAATTTTTCCCAACCCCAGAAGAGGAGTTCCTGGAAGAAGAAGGCTTTGGTGTCTAGCTCGTGCCTGCCGTCAAGCGCCTGTGGTCGTCGCCCTTGTCTTCCGCTGTTTTTCATTGTCTTTGAGTGTGCTGGGCCGTCGTTGCCCATGTAATAATTCTATTTACGCTTCCGCTTGTTAAACTCTGAATTGTATCAACTTTTGGTGTACCTTGCCTCCTGGGACAAGGATTAATGCACGCACGTCAGGAACGCCCGTTGGGTTATTTCCGGTCGTGACAAGTTGGTATCAGAGCCAGGTTGACCCTAGGACGAGCCTTAGATCCCAAGCCTTAGCGATATTTTCAAAATAAAAATCCTCTCTTATTTGTGAAAATCCTTTAGTCTCTCTCTGTCTTGCTGCTTCATTTATCATCAAAAGCTGATCTCTAAAATATTTTTTTTATCTCCTTGCTTGTAGATGGCCGGCAGCATCAACCGTCGTGGTCTGGACCTGACCGGCTTTGTTCTGGAGCTGCGGGGCATGTGCGTTGTCCTGGGGTATCCGCATGGAGTGGACTACCAGGGCAAGCAGCTCCCGGAGCAGGAGGGTGACGATGCAGAGCCGCACGCTGCTTGGGAGGTCACTGCAGTGATCCTCTCTGGCTCTCCCGAGCGGACTTCGCTGGCAGTCACCGCGGGTGGAGATTCCTTCCCCGCCGCTTGCCAGAACGCCGCTCTCCTCGCCATCGGCACCCTTCACCAGCGCTACCCGGACGAGTTGCAGCACTCGCCCTACCGCTACCACCCTCGTCGCGGAGGAGCCCGCGACTACGCCACCTTCCGAGATGCTAGCTCGGAGGATGACGCTACCATCATGCACCTAGCGCGCATGGTGGAGGCGTACGATGCGGCTCGTATCGACTTCCATCATATGGTGCGCCGTGGGATGGTCGAGAACAACCTGAAGATCCATAACTGTGTCGGAGCCTGTCTTTATTTTATTTGCTTAAGCAACTTGAACCTTAATGAACCAATTTAATAGCAGTAATAAATTCAAGAATTATGGTAGTCGTGGGTGGTTAGTTTTAATTGTCAGTTCTCTCTGTTTGCTGGTTCTGTGTGGGGTTTCAGATGGTGATGACCAGGAGAACCGCTGTCACCGGTGAAGGCAATCAACCCGAAGGCAGCAACCACAACCACCAAGGCAATCCACCTCCACCTCCTCCTCCTCCTCCACCACCACCGCCAGACACCAACGCCATTCTCACCCAAATCCTCGCCCAGCAGGCCAACATGATGACTGCTTTCCTCCACCACCTCCAAAATCCGCCACAACACAATGCCCCACCACCACCTCCCCAACACTCTAAACTCGCCGAGTTCCTCCGCATCCGCCCACCCATCTTTTCTAGCTCCAATAACCCCATGGATGCGTTGGATTGGTTGCATGCCGTGGGGAAGAAGCTAGACACTGTGCAGTGCAGTGATGAAGAGAAAGTCATCTTCGCCGCCCACCAGCTGCAGGGGCCCGCATCTCTATGGTGGGACCATTTCCAGGCTACGCAGCCGGAGGGACAGCCGATTACTTGGGCTCGCTTCACCGCCGCTTTCCGGAGAACCCATGTGCCCGCCGGAGTTATGGCCCTTAAGAAAAGGGAATTCCGGGAGTTGAAGCAAGGCAACCGCTCTGTGATGGAGTATTTGCATGAGTTTAACAACCTGGCCCGGTACGCCCCGGAGGATGTGCGGGAAGATGAGGAGAAGCAAGAGAAGTTCTTGGCGGGAATGGACCCTGAGCTATCTGTGCGTCTGGTCTCCGGGGATTATCCGGACTTCCAACGTCTGGTGGACAAGAGCATCCGCTTGGAAGCCAAGCACAAGGAGCTGGAGTCGCACAAGCGCCGCTTGGCGAATTTCCGCAATCAACAGGGTGCTAACCAAAGGGTCCGCTACACCAATCCCTACCCAGGGGGATCCTCCTCGCAGCAGCAGCAGCAGCAGCAACAACCTCGCTCCGCGCCTCGACCTCAATTCGTGGTGCGCGTCCCACAGCCGCAGCAGCAGCAGAATCAGCAAGGGACTCGTGCGCCCCGTCCTCCTACGCCAACTGTGCAGCCTGGTCAAGGCCGCAGAGACGTACAAGGTCAGCAGCGTCTGTGCTTCAACTGCTTCGAGCCCGGGCACTTTGCGGATAAATGCCCGAAGCCGAGGCGCCAGCAAGGCCAAGCGCCTCCCCGTTCCAACAGTGGTGGGAAGGATGTCATTCGGGGTCGTGTGAACCACGTGACGGCCGAGGACGTGCTGACAACTCCGGACGTCATCGTTGGTACGTTCCTCATTCATTCCATCCCAGCTACCATTTTGTTCGACTCTGGAGCTTCCCACTCGTTTATATCTGTGCCATTCGTGGGGAGAAATCAGTTGGGGGTAGAAAGGCTTAGGAACCCTCTGCTCATCACCACCCCTGGAGGGGTTATGACAGCAAAGTATTATAGCCCTGCCGTCCCTATCGAAATTCAGGGGATTCCTTTCCCCTCGGATCTGATTTTGCTAGACACCAAGAATTTGGATGTGATTCTTGGGATGAATTGGTTGGCTCAATTCCAAGGAGTAGTGGATTGCGCGAGGCGCACGGTCACTCTGTACCGAGGGCCGGGACAACCGGTTGTTTTCTTTGCACCCCCAACCTCTGTCAGAAGTTCAGAACTTCATCAGATAGGACTGTCAGAAATCCCCATCGTCAGGGAGTTCGGAGATGTGTTTCCGGAAGAACTACCCGGTATGCCACCCAAGCGAGAGATTGAGTTCCGAATAGATCTTGCTCCAGGAACCACTCCTCTGTACAAGCGACCCTACCGTATGGCAGCAAATGAGCTGGCCGAAGTCAAGAAACAGTTGGAAGAGTTGAAAGAAAAGGGGTACATACGTCCGAGTACTTCCCCCTGGGGTGCTCCTGTGATTTTTGTGGAGAAGAAAGACAAGACGAAGAGGATGTGCGTTGACTACAGAGCTCTCAATGAAGTCACCATCAAGAACAAGTACCCTCTACCCCGGATCGATGATCTGTTCGATCAGCTTAAAGGTGCCACTGTATTCTCCAAGATTGATCTTCGTTCCGGATATCACCAATTACGTATTCGTGAAGAAGATATTCCGAAGACCGCATTCACCACGCGATACGGACTGTATGAATTCACGGTGATGTCGTTCGGTTTAACCAATGCACCTGCCTTCTTCATGAACTTAATGAATAAAGTGTTCATGGAATACTTGGATAAGTTTGTTGTGGTGTTCATTGATGACATTCTGATATACTCACAATCAGAGGAAGACCATCAGCATCATCTCCGTCTGGTGTTGGGAAAGTTGCGGGAACACCAATTGTATGCCAAGCTCAGCAAGTGTGAGTTCTGGTTGTCTGAAGTCAAGTTCTTAGGGCACGTGATATCTGCTAAGGGAGTTGCCGTGGATCCCGACACGGTGACAGCCGTCACTGATTGGAAGCAACCCAAGACAGTCACTCAAATTCGCAGTTTCTTAGGTTTGGCAGGATACTATCGGAGGTTCATCGAGAATTTCTCCAAAATTGCCAGACCTATGACACAGTTGCTGAAGAAGGAAGAAAAGTTTGTGTGGAGCCCGCAATGCGAGAAGGCGTTCCAAACTCTCAAAGAAAAGCTGGTTTCCTCGCCAGTTTTAATTTTACCAGATACTCGCAAGGACTTCATGGTGTATTGTGATGCTTCGCGCCAAGGACTGGGGTGCGTGCTCATGCAGGACGGTCATGTGGTGGCCTATGCCTCACGCCAGCTGCGGCCTCATGAAGGCAACTATCCTACCCATGATTTGGAGTTAGCAGCGGTGGTTCATGCTCTAAAGATCTGGCGGCACTATCTCATTGGGAATCGCTGTGAAATATATACCGATCATAAGAGTTTGAAATACATCTTCACCCAGTCGGATCTGAATCTTCGGCAAAGGAGATGGTTAGAACTCATCAAGGATTATGATGTGGGAATTCACTATCATCCCGGTAAGGCCAACGTGGTTGCCGACGCTCTAAGTCGGAAAAGCCATTGCAACACTCTTAACGTCCGTGGCATTCCACCCGAACTCAATCAACAGATGGAAGCCCTGAACCTAAGCATAGTTAGTCGCGGATTTTTGGCTGCGTTGGAAGCCAAGCCCACCTTGCTCGATCAAATCCGCGAGGCTCAGAAGAATGATCCGGACATGCATGGACTCCTCAAGAATATGAAACAGGGTAAAGCCGCTGGTTTCACAGAGGATGAACACGGAACCCTATGGAACGGAAATCGGGTATGCGTCCCAGATAGCAGAGAGCTTAAACAGTTGATACTTCAGGAAGCTCACGAAAGTCCTTATTCAATCCACCCTGGCAGTACGAAGATGTACTTAGATTTGAAGGAGAAATACTGGTGGGTTAGCATGAAGCGGGAAATTGCAGAGTTCGTGGCTCTTTGTGATGTGTGCCAGCGTGTCAAGGCAGAGCACCAACGACCGGCCGGACTCCTCCAACCTCTCCAAGTACCAGAATGGAAATGGGATGAAATTGGGATGGATTTCATCACCGGACTTCCAAAAACCCAAGGTGGATATGATTCTATATGGGTAGTTGTGGATCGATTAACCAAGGTAGCTCGATTCATTCCTGTGAAGACCACCTATGGAGGGAACAAACTAGCCGAGCTCTACTTCGCTAGGATCGTGAGTCTCCATGGCGTTCCCAAGAAAATCGTATCTGATAGGGGAAGCCAATTCACCTCTCACTTCTGGAAGAAGCTCCAAGAAGAGCTGGGTACCCGATTAAATTTCAGCACCGCATACCACCCGCAGACAGATGGACAGACCGAGCGTCTAAATCAGATCCTAGAAGATATGCTTCGCGCATGTGTCCTAGATTTCGGGAAGACCTGGGATAAGAGTCTCCCCTATGCCGAGTTCTCCTACAATAACAGTTATCAAGCCAGTATACAAATGGCACCTTATGAAGCGTTGTATGGGCGCAAATGCCGAACACCGCTATTGTGGGACCAAGTTGGGGAAAGCCAAGTGTTCGGGACTGATATCCTGAGAGAAGCTGAAGCTAAAGTCAGAACCATTCGGGATAATCTAAAGGTGGCACAGTCCCGGCAGAAAAGTTATGCAGATAACCGTCGCCGTGACCTGGAATTCGCAGTGGGTGACTTTGTGTATCTTCGGGTCACGCCATTGCGAGGTGTACACAGGTTTCAAACAAAAGGGAAGCTCGCACCTCGGTATGTGGGTCCTTTCCGTATCATTGCTCGGCGCGGAGAAGTCGCCTACCAGTTGGAGCTGCCCGCCTCCTTGGGCAACGTGCATGATGTGTTCCATGTGTCGCAACTCAAGAAATGTCTTCGAGTGCCATCCGAACAGGCCGACTCAGAGCAAATTGAAGTCCGCGAAGACTTGACCTACGTGGAGAGGCCAGTGAAAATCCTGGACACCATGGAGCGCAGGACCAGGAACCGGGTAATCCGTTTTTGCAAGGTCCAATGGAGCAACCACGCCGAAGAAGAAGCTACCTGGGAGCGCGAAGACGAGCTGAAGGCAGCCCATCCCGATCTCTTCGCCAGTTCTTCCGAATCTCGGGGTCGAGATTCCGTTTAAGGGGGGTAGGTTTGTCGCGTCCCAAATCGACTCTAAAATACATCCTCAAAATTGTGCTTAGAATAATAAAAATTCATGTGAAAGCCTCCAACAATTAAAATGTGCAAAGATAAAAGTCAAATGAGGCTTGGAGGATTTTTGTATATTTCCTAAAAGCCTAAAATGTGTAAATAAATTTTAGTGGAATTTTCAGAGCACAAATAATAATTGAGAAGAAATAAACAAAGTTAAAAAGGTTTTATAAAAAGAAAAATCCTAAAAAGTCTTCTTTCCCTCCCCTTCCCTTCTTGGGCCGGCTCGGCCCAACTCCCTCCCCCTCTCTCCTCTCCGCCGCGGCCCATCGGCTCCCTCCCCGCGCGCGCGCCGCTGACGGGCGGGCCCGCCCGCCACCCTCGCTGATGGGTGGGGCCCACCCGTCATCCCCTGCCTCGCGCCGCGCCCGCCGCCCGCCCGTGCCCTAGCGCCGCCGCCGCCGCCGAATCCGCCGCATCCCGCCGTCCCCGCGCGCAATAAAGAGGGGGAAATCACTCCCCGTGATTCCCTCCCTCTTTTCCCCCGCTTTCCCCTCTCTCCCTCCCTCGGATTCGCCCGGATTTATTCCCGAAATCCTCGCCGGCGTCATTGATGGAGCCGAGATCTCCGCGGCCGATTCCTCCCTATCCGGCCGCTCTCTCCCCCTCCCAACCCTATTTAAACCATCCCCGTGCCTCTCTCCTCCGTTTCCGCCGCTCGCCGCACTCTCTCCCCGTCGGATTCGAGCCCGCGCCGTCGTCCTCTCTCTCCGCCGTCGCCGCCGAGCTCCGGTTCGCCGCCGTCGTCGCCCCGGACCTCCTCCCGCTTCGGCATCGCCTCCTTCGGCTTCGCCGCGTCCTCGTCGACCTCGTCCGCGCCTCCGTTTCGCCCGCCGACCGCCGGAGCGCCGTCGTCCTCGCCGTCCCGAATCGCGCCGCCGCCTTCCTCCGCGCCGGTCGTCGTTTCCGCCGTCCTTGTCGTCCCGGGGTGAGCCGTGGACCGCCCCTTTCGCTTCCCTCTCTTCTCCGCTCTCTCGGGCGCTGCTCCGCCGCGCCGGTGGTCGCCGGCGGTGACCATCGGGGCGCGGGTGCGCCGCCTCCCGTCGGCCGTGCCGGCGAGGCCGCCTTCGGGCGCGCCCCGCAGCTGCCAGGTGGGGCCCGGCTGTCAGCCGCCCGCGCCCGCGGGTGCGGCTGACGCGTGGGACCCACGGCGCCGGCCGCCGCCAGCCGCGTGCTCCCGGTCCACCGTGGACCGAGAGGCTGCCGCGTGGGCCCCACTCCCGTGGACCCGGTCCGCGCGCCCTCTCTCCCGGCTGACGCAATAAATCCGATTTTTAATTAAAATTTAAATGAAGAAATTCGCAAATATCCATTTAAAGAGCATATAAACTTCAAATGGCCATAACTTGGTCATTTGAACTCGGAATTGGACCGTTCAAGTCTCTAATTTTTCCTTATGAAGTCAAGAACCCATTTTTGTGCTTTGTTTCTGCTGTTATGTGGAATTTATTAGAGTTTAAGCCTTTTCTTTTCCGTTGGTCGTGTAGACGCTGCAGCTTCGGAAGATCCGCTCTTCGTGGAAGTTGAAGCCGTCGGTTGGGAAAGCGAGCAAGGCAAGACACATCATCTTGATCATATTGAATCCCAGTTTATAAAATTATGTTGATTTAAATTATTGCATTATCGCTTTATTTAAATTCCCGCGTTATCACTGTTTTATTTAGCCATGCCTATTTACCTTTGTTATGACCTTATTATTATTGTTATTGTTATTATTACCTTGCTCACCCTAGAATAAACAAAACCCCAACTAGTGGACACTCTACTCATGGTACCACTAGTATGATTTTAGGTAGATGCTTCGCTGTTTAATTAGGTAACATTAGGTGGTTTTACAACTCTAGACTTTGGGAATATTCATATCACCTGGACACTTTGGAATTGTTGGTTTATTGTGGAATTGGAATCACACCTCCCCCTTTATTCAAAATCCCCAAAATGGTTTTAGGCTGGGCTCGGGGTGCATGGTTTTGATAGTAGCACCTCGGCCATATAAGGACCGGTCTTCGGGCCTCTGTTGCAAAGCACTACCGTACTTCCACATGTCTAGTGGGTAAGGCTTAGTTTGTGGCTCAGTCTAGTTATAAACAAAAGTACACGGATTGGAGATGGATGAAGTCGGGGGTCGATGGACATTCTCCAGGGCAAATGAAGGCTACACGAGCTGCGGCCCGGTAGTCGAGATGTCATGGCACAGGGTTGGTGCTCTGCTGCTAGGGGCTCAGTCCTGCCTGCCTGTCCCGGGGGTTCCGGCCGTAGGTGGGATTGGGTCGGTACTCTTGTCTATGGCTAGGATGGGTCGGAAACTATGTCACGTCTTCCGTCTGTATACCGTGGTGGTATGTGGCACGTGGTTTCACGTGAGGAAGACGTGTCTTGTGGGTAAAGATGTACACCTCTGATCAGAGTATAATCTATTCGAATAGCCGCGCCCTCGGTTATGGGCAAGCCGAGCAATGTACCCAAGTTAGTGTTTTAATTCTTAAAACCTGCTTAACAACTAAAATGAGGAATGGTTGGCCTGGGTTGGCTTGGGACGAGCTGGGACCCAGGGTCGGGTTGCCAGTTCGGTCTGAATCATCGTAGGCCTTGGGTTAAGGCAGGTTCGTGTGGGTTCACGGCCTTGATTAATAATATTGTATAGTTCTAGGATCGTGTTTACAAAATGGCTTTGAGCAACAAAATGTCTTTAAATGCTGTTTACCGCAACCCTAACCCTTTATGTTATAACTCCCTTGTACTCCCTTGCATTTATTCCGCATTCGTGGGTGCGTCTTGTTGAGTACGGTGGTTGTACTCAGTCTTGCTCAATTTTTCCCAACCCCAGAAGAGGAGTTCCTGGAAGAAGAAGGCTTTGGTGTCTAGCTCGTGCCTGCCGTCAAGCGCCTGTGGTCGTCGCCCTTGTCTTCCGCTGTTTTTCGTTGTCTTTGAGTGTGCTGGGCCGTCGTTGCCCATGTAATAATTCTATTTACGCTTCCGCTTGTTAAACTCTGAATTGTATCAACTTTTGGTGTACCTTGCCTCCTGGGACAAGGATTAATGCACGCACGTCAGGAACGCCCGTTGGGTTATTTCCGGTCGTGACATCCCACCAACAACATCTTAGGAGACATCAACAAGGGAGTATCCACTCGTTCTCGTGTTGCAAATTTTTGTGAGCATTACTCGTTTGTGTCTTCTTTTGAACTTCTAAGGGTGGAAGAAGCTCTTAATGATCCGGATTGGGTGATGGCGATGCAAGAGGATTTGAACAACTTCACCCGGAATGAAGTGTGGACTTTGGTGGAGCGGCCTCGGCAAAATGTGATTGGCACAAAGTGGATCTTCCGCAACAAGCAAGACGAGGCCGGGGTCGTAATAAGGAACAAGGCGAGATTAATGGCGCAAGGGTTCACCCAAATCGAAGGATTAGATTTCGGTGAAACTTTTGCGCCGGTAGCTAGACTTGAGTCGATTCGCATATTGCTTGCTTTTGCTACTAACCTCAATTTTAAGCTATATCAAATGGATGTCAAAAGCGCCTTCCTCAACGGGCCTATCAACGAGTTGGTATACGTGGAGCAACCACCGGGCTTCGAGGATCCGAAGTATCCCAATCACGTGTACAAGCTCCACAAGGTACTCTACGGGCTTAAGCAAGCCCCTAGAGCTTGGTATGAGTGTCTCTGCAATTTTCTTGTGAAAAACGGCTTTGAAATCGGGAAAGCCGATTCAACTCTTTTTACTAAAAGACATGATAATGATATTTTTGTGTGCCAAATATATGTCGATGACATTATATTTGGTTCTACTAACAAGTCTTCTAGTGAAGAGTTTAGTAGGATGATGACCAAACGTTTTGAGATGTCCATGATGGGTGAATTGAAGTTCTTCCTCGGCCTTCAAATCAAGCAACTCAAGGAAGGAACCTTCATTTGCCAAACAAAGTATTTGAAGGACATGCTCAAGAAGTTTGGGATGGAGAATGCCAAGCCAATCCACACTCCCATGCCATCAAATGGCCACCTCGACCTCAATGAGCAAGGTAAAGACGTAGATCAAAAGGTATACCATTCCATCATTGGCTCACTTCTTTACCTTTGTGCATCTAGGCTCGATATTATGCTTAGTGTGTGCATGTGTGCAAGATTTAAAGCCGCTCCGAAGGAGTGTCACCTTTTGGCCGTGAAGAGGATTCTTAGATATTTAATGCACACTCCTAACCTTGGTCTTTGGTATCCTAAGGGAGCGAGGTTTGATCTCATTGGCTATGCCGATGCGAATTATGCCGGGTGCAAAGTGGATAGGAAAAGCACATCGGGTACTTGCCAATTCTTGGGTAGGTCCCTTGTTTCTTGGTCTTCCAAGAAGCAAAACTCCGTCGCCCTATCCATCGCCGAAGCGGAATATATTTCGGCAGGGAGTTGTTGTGCTCAACTTCTTTGGATGAAGCAAACCTTGAGAGACTATGGCCTCAATGTATCCAAAATCCCACTCCTATGTGACAATGAGAGCGCCATTAAGATAGCCAACAACCCCGTCCAACACTCCCGAACCAAATATATAGATATTCGCCATCATTTCTTGAGAGATCATTCCACAAGAGGCGACATAGACATCCAACATGTGAGAACCGACAAATAATTGGCGGATATCTTTACCAAGCCTCTAGATGAAGCTAGGTTTTGTGAGTTGAGTGAACTAAATATTTTGGATTCTCGGAATGTGGCTTGATCTATTGTATGCATGTTTGCTTGGTAGAATAGGTTTTGCATACCACTTTGTGACAAAATGGTCATTCAACTCATGGATGGGCACTAGTCACTTTTGTGGAGAATTTGAATCAATGTGTATGGGGATCTCATTTTTCAATGAAATTTTGTCCTAGCACAACTTGAAATAGATTCACACATTCTCTCTCTCGAGTGTGAATTATCTTGTCTCATGGTAATTCCCTCTCTTTTGATCCCTCGGATCGTCCATTTGACTTGTGGCTATTGTTTTGTGTGATTGATTGTGTGCTAGTCACAAGTTCAAATGGAGCCTATAGTGCTCGGCCAACCCTCCATTCCTAAATCCTATCAAAAATCTTTGTGAAATGTGTTTTTGACAAAAATTTCCCGGTGCTAGTCCCCTGCAAAATTCTTTTAAAAAGTTTGCAAAACTGTTTCTTCAAAATTCCCGGCGAAATCCCCTTGCAAAACAATGTTTTCCTGGAATTTTCAGACTTTCCAAAAAATTTTCGGACCTTCCGAAAATTTCCTTTCCTGTCTCTCTTAAATCAAAGCAATCCTAGGACTTTTTCGAACATTCCAAAAAATTTTTGGATATATCCGAAAATCTACAGAAGCGTGCGCAACCTTCTAGATCGTTTCGGACTTATCCGAAAATTTTTAGAAATATCTGAAAATCTCTGGGTCTTTATATTCCCCCCGTGGACTCCCTTCTCTCTCCTTTCCACTCTTTTTCCCCACGGGATTGACTCCCTCCTCCGCTCCCCACTGGCGACCACCATTCTCCGGCGACCTCCCGTGGTTCCTCCTCCTCTCCAACCTCGCGGGAGCGCGTTTGGGGCACCTCTTAGGACTTGCATTGTCAATCTTCACCGCGTTCTTCAAGTGTTCTTCGCATTCTTGAGGTATCCGCCCTAAAATCAAATCCTTTGATTCCTTAAGTTTTATCTTGCGAATTCCTTTGGTGGAGATGTTCCCCTAGTGCCCTAGAACCTGCAGATTCAATTTCACAAGTTTTTGTTGGCGGATTTGTGCGGCATCTGAGTTATAGTGTTCGGCCGGATTTTTTTCGGACTTTTTCAAAAATTTTCGGATATGTCCGAAAATCCCTGGCCGACTCCTATCACTTCGGTTTTGCACGATTCTTACCTTCACTTGCTTGTTTCTTGCTTCTTTGGCTTCCATTCACTGATCCCTTCTATCTCTATTGTTTGAAGGATGCGTCCTCGCAAGCAAACCTCCCACAAGTCCAAGCGCCCGAGGGACCGCTCTCCCACTCCATCCTCTCATGATGATTCGGACAGTGATTGGTCCGGTGGTGAGGATGCAGTTCCTCAGGATGCACGGGTGGCTCGAGGCGACAATCTCCCTCCTCGGCGGTCCAATCACGCTCTTGGTGGTGGTGGTGATGGTGAGGGCTCCTCTCGTCAACCGCAAACGCCGCCGCACCAACCCAATGTCCCCATTGGTCCTCTCCGCATTCATACACCCGAGAGGGATCCGGCGGTTATTCGCCAAGTGTATGATTGGAGGCTGAAGACTGAGGTTGTTGCTCCTCGCCGGGATGAGGATCCGCGCCCCCTTCGCTGCACCCCCACGGATCCGCGGTTTTGGACTCTCTTTCAACAAGACTTTTATGAGTCTGTGATCAAGTCCAAGTCTCATCCCACCCATGCAATGGATCAACTGGGAGGAGCTGCAGGCGCATGATGATCCGGTGCTAAACTCTGTGATTGCAAATTGTGATCTCATGGGTATTCGCTCTTTCATGACTTTGCAGCAGGATTGGTGCAACGGAGTCATTGCTCAATTTTATGCAACCGTCTTCTTTGATCCGTATCGTGCCATGCATTGGATGACCCAAGGCTCTTGGTATTCTGTCTCCTATCCGCGATTGGCTGAGATTTGGGGTTTTGACGTCCGTTCCTTGCTAAACCTTCCTGATCTGCATAATCTTCCCATTCCTGCCAACACTGATCTACTCCCTCTCTACACTCCAAATAATCCTAATGTGGTGTTGGGTAAGGTTGACGGTCTCAAACCGTACTTTTCCTACTTGAACCGGATGTTTCGCCGGTCCTTTGTGCCTAAGGATGGTGATGCTAGGAGCATTAACCACCTCTCCAGGACCGTGCTTCTCAGGTTCGATCCCCCTCCTCATCACTTTCTTATTCTTCACTTTGTGTGGGAGGAGATCCGCATGGCCTCCATTCAGTACAGGAAGGGGTTGGTCTATGCTCCTCACATTATGCGGATGATCGAGACTGTCACTCAGCTTCAGTTTCGCCATGATGTGTCCCATTCCCAGCTCCACTTGTGCCTTGTTAAGGCCCCCCGCTCCTCAGCCACTCGGGACATCCCCTCCTCTTCCACTCAGCCGCCACTTGCTCCTGAGCGCCCTTCCTCTGTGGCTCGTCGTGAACCGTCTCCCCTATTCCGCATTTTGCGGAGTCTTTTTGGTCTTTGCTTCGCGGAGGCCAAAAAGAACACCCGATTGCGGAATTCGGCGAAGAAAACGGCTCGCGACGTCAAGTTCCTCAAGGCAAGGTATTATGAGGATTACTACATCGATATCCCTCTTTCTCCTCTGGGTTTCGAGGCCGAGCCTGATGAGCCAGAGGAGGAACAGATTGAGGATCCATTTGCTGGGATGCTTCCTGACTTCAACTTCTTTGGTTATGGCCATGGCTATGGCTATCCTTCTCCACCACCTCTAGAGGATCCTCCTCAGGCTCCCTTCGCTTGAGTCGTCGTCTCATCGTCCTCTCTTTTTTGGTGTCTTGATGCCAAAGGGGGAGTTTATCTATCATGTCTTTAGGGTCGAGCACATTTGGCTTTTATTTATATGAGACTATGTGTGGTTTCTATGTTAAGTCTAATGCTTTGTAAGACTATTGTTTAATTATGGATGCTTGACATGTAATGGATTCTATTATGTTTAATGTGATGCAATGCCTTATCCTTTTTGTATGGTGCTTGTGATGAGATGTAATTATTCTTATGCATGTGATGTGTTGGTTGTGATGAGCAAAATGTGATATATTTGTTGTCATGTGAGCTTCAATGTGGATGCAAAGATTTAGGGGGAGCTCTCCACTTGCTTTTATGCACACTTTTAGGGGGAGCTTTTACTAAACGTTTGCACCAAAACCTTAAATTATATTCATTCTCTCTTGTGTTCTAATCGTATTGTCATCAATCACCAAAAAGGGGGAGATTGAAAGTGCATCTAGGCCCCTAATGATTTTGGTGATTAATTACAATATGATTAGAGAGGACAAACATTTTTATTTAAGCAAATGTGAAGGTTGTTATGTCCTCAATGAGTTAGCGTAATGCATATCCCGCCTAATACATTGATGTGATGTGATGCGGCAAATGAGCAAATGGTATATTGTACCTTTTCTTTTCATTTGAGTCAATAGGAATGCCGCACTATTAAGAGGGATGATGCATTGACATATGAGGAGTGATCAAAGTGCTCAAAATCAATTTTTAAAAGTGTTTCTCCTCAGTTTGATGTGTTCTGGAAATTTTCGGAGTTTTCCGAAAGTCATTTTCGGACTTTCCGAAAATGCACAGAACCAATTTTCGCTTCTGGAAATTTTTGGATATGTACGAAAGACATTTTTGGACTTTCCGAAAATGACTGTGAAGGCAAATGTGGTTCTGTTTATTTTCGGACTTTTCTGAAATTGATTTTCGGAGTTTCCGAAAAACTTCAGCAAAGCCAAAATCGCTTCTGTGTATTTTCGGACTTGTTCGAAAGCGCTTTTCGGACTTTTCCGAAAACATCCAGAACGATGTTTTTGTTTCTGAAAATTTTTGGACTTGTCTGAAAAGTTTTCGGAATGTCCGAAAAATCTTCAGTTGACTTTGCTGTTGGTGCTGAGCTGGAATTTTCAGACATGTCCGAAAATCTTTCGGAATATCCGAAAATCTTTATTATTGTGCATAACGAGCAGAATTTGGGCTGTGGCTATAAATAGCCCCCTCCCCTCACTTGTGAGGGTTGCTGGTGACATTGGATATTCTTGTGCCCTTGGCTTGCTCTTGTTGAGATTCACTTTTGAGCCTTGCTTTCTTGTTTCCCCTCTCACCCGTGTTCGATTCGGATTTGGTGTGTGTGTGAGAGTTGTGGATTCGAGTTTGTGTGAGTGCTTGTTATTGACTTCGTGAAGATTTGTGAGCACTTGCATCATTTCCGGAAGTTCATTGCTTTATTTGTTACTCTTGGAGGTTGAGGACTCCTAGGCGGCTAGGTGTCGCTCCCGAGCCACCGATCTACTTGTGGTTGGCCGGGAGAAGTTTGTGAAGGTCGGATCTCACCTCCGAAATGGAAGAGATACCCTTAGTGGAAGAAGGAGTGCTTAGTGCAACCTCTTGAGGAAAGGGTTAGCTAAGACCCGGCTCTTAGTGAGCTCCTCAACGGAGAGTAGAATCCCCTCAAGGATTCGAACTTCGGGAACAACTTCGTGAGCTTCATCTTTGGTGACTTTACTTCCTCCCTCTCCACTAGCTTTGCTTGTTTGAGCCGCTATAGGTCTAGTTGCTGTTTGTGCTAGCATATTCTTGTTGTTGTAGGCAACTAGATCTAGGATTTACTTAGCTGTTTGTGTTGACTCCGAAAATTTTCGGATATATCCGAAAATTTCGGAAATATCCGAAAATTACTGCTTCCGCTTTTAATTGAATTTTTGAATTAGCCTATTCACCCACCCCTCTAGGCCTAATTGACACTTTCACTATCATCTTTTTGGAGCATGACTTGCAACAAGCAAAGAAACTTAAATTGATCTTATCTGTGTTTGAAAAGTTATCTGGCTTGAAAATTTAATTTTCACAAAAGTGAATTATTTTGTTTTGGTCAGGTAAAGGAGTGTTATGATCAATATTCTAATATCTTTGGTTGTAAGTTAGGATCTTTTCCTGTTAAATATTTTGGTATTCTAAAGCATTTTAGGAAGCTAGGTAATAAAGATTGGAAAGTTATTGAACAAAGGACCGAGAAAAAACTTAGTAGTTGGAAAGGTAAACATATGTCTGTTGGGGGTATGCTGGTTTTGATCAATTCTGTTCTTTCAAATTTAGCTATGTTTATGATATCTTTTTTTTGAGATTCCGAAGGGGGTTCTTTAAAGGATTGATTATTATAGATCACGCTTTTTTTGGCAGGGGGATGATCATAAGAAAAAGTATAGAATTACTAGATGGGATATTATTTGCCAACCCAAAGACCAGAGTGGTTTGGGGGTACATAATCTAGAAATTCAAAATAAATGCCTTTTGAGTAAGTGGTTGTATAAATTAATAAATGAGAATGGTGTTTGGCAAGACTTATTGAAGAGAAAGTATCTTTATAATAAGTCTATAACTCAAGTTGATAGGAAACAAGGTGATTCTCATTTTTGGTTAGGACTCATGAAAGTCAAAAATACTTTCTTAAGTATGGTTTCTTGGATTGTGAATAATGGGGAACAAATAAGATTTTAGGAAGATAAATGGTTAGGAAACTTGGCCTTTAGAGATAAATATCCATCTTTATATGCTATTATTAGAAGGAGAAGTTATTCTATTGCTAGTGTTATGGGTTCTGTTCTGGTGTGACCATGGCTACTACTGATACAACCATTGCTCACATCATGGATGAACAAGGAGATATCAAGATCAAGTCCTCCAAGTGCTGGAATCCGATTCGGCCACCTGCTACACTGCTGACTTCAAACGGCCGCCAAATCTGCATACGACCTCCGTTTTTGACCCGTGATTACTTGATGGAATGCTCTCGGGGTCCTCTTTCCAACGAATCTAGCCTCATCACCAAATTCCATCCCAGTCAACCGCAAATGAAGAAACTAGGTGCTGCGTCACCTGTCATGGGCCTTTGGGCTTGTAACTATGTTTGGGACCCCGGCCCAAGTGGGGGCCAAGAGGGGCTGCGCCCCAAACAGAGGGAGGACGCCCTTCTGACCTCCTCCATCCCTTAAATAGCTAGTAACCCCTTCAGGGTTAGTTTGGTTTTGTTTAGATTAAAGTTTAGCTTTACTACTTTGCCGAGTAATCCCGTGTTCGGTTAGATCGCCGGTTTGCTCGTTACGGAACCCCAAACTTATCATTTGTACTTAATTCCTATTTGCAATTCAGATTGCTTTTATGTTGTTCTTGCTTGTTTCTTCGATTTGCTTGCAGGAATAAGGTTGATCCGCATCGGCTAGATCAACAACCCACGGAGAGGTATATCAATCGCTAAGGCGCAACACAACAACGTCTCGTACGGTTGTAGTCGGGTCGTCAACGTTTCTCTCAAATCGTAGTTATCTCAACTCATCGAAAGATCGGGCCAAACAACAGCCTTGAGTATCGAGTGGAGCTCAGGGTTCATCAGGTGGTATCAGAGCTTTCGTTGCTCGGTGAGTTTTTATCTACCCATAACCAGAAAGTAGCCAAAACAAATTGCATCATTTACCTAGCCATATTGTGTTGTTGCATTGTTCTTTTTAGTTTTTGCTTTGTTGAGTTTT
Source organism: Oryza meridionalis (assembly GCA_000338895.3). Classification (NCBI taxonomy): domain Eukaryota; kingdom Viridiplantae; phylum Streptophyta; class Magnoliopsida; order Poales; family Poaceae; genus Oryza; species Oryza meridionalis. Next base: position 15,269,137 of record CM002526.2, read on the forward strand.
GTGTTGCATCGTCACGTCGTGTTGCTGGTCTTAGCGTTTAGTTCGTTTAGAGTTTCGAGTTCTGGTCACGTTTTGTACCACTGTCGTTGTCACCGTCGTGTGCTTGTTGTTGTTGGAACCTACGAAAACGGACTCGTCTCACCGCCAGGGTTCGATTTTTGTAGTTTTTAGAAGTTTTTGTCGGCTAGTTTCGGAGTTGTTGAGTCGCACCTAGTGTTTGCTATTCCTGCCCGTGTGTTTGCTTTTGCCGTGCTTGTGTCCGGTGCTGAGAGGAGGAGGAAGAATTTCCAAATCTGTTTTTGGAAGTATGAGAGTTTAATCTGGAAAGAAATAGTAGATCAGATTGATTGAAAATCAGTTTCCCTTTTTCTCTCACCAAATCCGGACTCCAAGTGGTGCCATATCCATCCACCCGTCGCCCACCACCACCGTGAGGAGGCTAGTCCGACTCCCTCCCTCTCCTCTCGGTTTCACTACATACCTGAGTTGCTAGACATTTTGGTGAAAATTTGTAAAGTGTCGGATTGAAGATCCATCTGCAAAAAGGGAACCTGTAGGACGAGAGCATTCTATTTTTGTATAATTCTAATTTTGAGTTTGGACTTTTACATTTGAGTCGCTGTAAATTTTATATTTACGTTTGAGTCCCTGTAACCTTACATTGAGGTCCTTAAATCTGTTTTAAAAAAAAATCAAAAAAAAGAAAGAAAAAAAAGGCAGAAAGGTGCATAAAAAAAGGAAAGAAAAGCCGCACCCTAAAAAAAAGAAAAGAAAAGGAAAGGAAAGAAAAAAAAAGAAAGAAGAAAGAAAGAAATGAGAAAATATTGTTATGTTTGAGCTGAACTTTATATATCAGAGTTGTGCATGAGTTGTTCCTATTGCTATCTTGTGGTATCGTTTGTGTCTAGACTCGCGTCTCTAGTATGTTCTAGCCTAGGACCAGCACGGTACTTGACTTTGAACGATTATTCAACTTTGCATTCTCTGATTTGAGCATTTGCTATTCCTTTGCTACATATTTAAGCCTACCCAGAGCTCTACAGATTTGATTGCAGCCGTACAGCAAGTGTTTGCCAAGGCATCGATACATCCAAACTCCGTTGGGGTGCTTGGTTGAGTCGGTGTACGTCACCATTCCGCTTGCTTTGGTAAGAACTTGTAAGAGCTTGGTGAAAATCTTGAGTGTGTGTGATATTGGAGCTTCCACTACCTAGTAGTTGATAGGAGCGTGCATATTCTTATGTATGTTTCTTGTTTGCTACTAATCATGGCAGGATTGCGCAAGGGGATACGAGATGGTCATGCTCAACATCGACTTCTTCACCATCAACGAGATATAACGACTTCTTCACGCATTGCATATAAGGTACATGATAATGATCTTACAAGGGTAGAATCTAAATTGCCAGTTTTTGATGGTAAGTATGATTCCGGCGCTTATGTTAATTGGGAGTTAGCAGTAGACAAACAATTTGATCAGTATGATTTCTCTAATGCTCAAATGATTAAGGCTGCTAGTAATAAGTGTACCGGTTCTGCATCTTTTTGGTGGTATACTGTTGGCAATAAGCTTGAAACTTGGGATGAATGCAAAACAATAATGAGGAAAAATTTTGTGTTTTCATATTATAAACGTACTCTCTTTGGGAAATTAGAACATCTAAAACAAGGTGACAAAACCGTGCGGGAGTACTTTCATAACTTTAAAATTTGTATCACTTATAGCGGTTTAAAAGAAAGCAATGAGAACACAATGACTAGATTTTTTAGAGGGCTTAATTCCGATATTCAGGCTAGGCTTATTAATGTGACATATAATCATATAGGCCACTTGTTCATGCTTGCTTGCAGTGTTGAGAGCAATATTTTAAAGAACCCAAGGGAGAAACGAGCTATGCTTATGCCTCCCATTACTGACATTTTGCAGGGAGCTCAGAACATTCACCATGAGGAGAAGAATAATATGATCGAGATGCCATCTACATCGCTCACGAAGGAAGAAGAGAAGACTGATGCACCTACATCATCTGAAGAGAGAACCACAGGTAATTTTAATGGTGCTGCAATTAATCAAGGTGAGTGCGCCGTTAATGAATTGAACATGTCCACTTTTCATGCTCGAGAAGAGCAACCATTAGTGGAACCAATTGCTGAGATGCCTTTGTCACAAGTTGATTTACTTGCTGTTCCTTGTGATAAAGAAGAGTTGTGTGATAATGCTTCACTTATATCCATGCCACAACTGGTGAATGAACATGCTATTTCTAGTGTTTCTTTGTGTGCTGATTTTAAGCATGTTGTTCACATTGCTAATGAAGTAGAGCAACATGAATTGCTATCTTCTTTAAATACTTTGGGCTATGTTCAGTTTGATGATTTTTGTGAGCTCGATAATTTGGAGAAATTATTTGCTAAGTCTGATTTGCCATATCCAACTAATGCTATTTTTCATATCTTTGGCGAATATGATGATAGAGGAATATGTTTGGTGCATAGAGTTTATATATGTTCAGATTTAGAACCTCATGTACAAGTGGATAAAACTTGCAAGCTAGAGAGGCATGTTATTTCTAATCATATTACTGTTAACGAACAAATTTGGTAATCCACGTATCGGAGATGAAGAAGAAACCGAGATGGAAATCGTCCCAGAAACAGAGTGAGAATCGGCTGAAGTCCGAATCAGCTGCAACCAGGATTGGCAGAGTTCGAGTTGGACAGGGTTAGGTTGATGTGCTTCATGATGGTTGCCACGCATGGATAGAGTCCTGAGAAGGCAATTGTATCTATTAATTAGGATATTTTATGTAATTTCCTTAGAGATATATTTGGGCAAAAGTCTGCCGCAAAGGCTTATGGTATCTTAGAGTTTGTTAGAGATAAGAGTCGTGTCCGATATGGACATATTTTGTAATTCTCGGGTATAAAAAGACCCCGAGCCCCATGTAATAAAACTAACACACGTTCAATACAATCTCGGCGCATCGCCACCCTTTTTACTTTCGTTTTGTTTCAACGAGTTCTTGCTTTCGGGTTGAGCTGCATCGGTTTCGATCTTCAACAAGAGGTAAAACTTGTTATGGTGGCTTGCGTTCTCGGGATTAGTGCTTCCATCTTTATGATACTCTAATCTTGTTTATGTAATTTGTCGAGTTATCATATATCTTACATCATCTCTGGCAATATCGTTATCTAACCTATAATCTGCTAACATCTGTCGGTAGAAGGCAACCGATTAGGTTAAATATCAATGTTGGCTTAGATTATATAAGATATCCACCACTCTATGACACATCCAACGGCTTGATTGTCTAGATATTGTCCTTCTTTTCATACTTATAGCTGCATCAGTTGAGTTTGATCTTATAAGTCGTGATTAGAATCTCAATCTCTAGCCTGTCTTTGGTTGCCGATTAGGGTAGTATCGGGGTTTCAGCCGATCTTACGTGATTTAACTTTATTTATCTTACATGTTGTACTGACATGTTAAATCTGCCCTTCATGTTAAGATCTTGTTGCATTTAAGTATATTACGCCTTTGTTTTATATATTCTACTTGCTTTAATATCTTAATATAGAATGGTATCGGAGTATTAGCCGATACATGCTAGATCTATCTGATCCGCTATGCTATAAACACATATAGTCTTGTTATTAATATATATTTCGATCTAAGTGATTTATACTGTCTCGGCATGGCGACCGATCTATCCCAATCACTTGATTTAAGTATATATCGATATAAGGATTATATATTGTTAATATCTATAGCCGATTGAGTAGATTTAGTTCTTTCTTACTTATTAATGACTGCCGATCGATGCATATATGAAATCGGCCCAAAGATAAATGATATGTCATCGGCACCTAGCCGATCGGCTATCATTTATGGATTTAACCGCGATTTCTTTGTCTTTGTCTCTTGTTGATTGCAAGATCAAATCAACTGGCACGCTCGCACACCCAAAGGCAAGTTTTGGACCTGCATTGGAGTTAAGCAGATCTCCTAGGCCTCGTGTTTTCACATCAACACGCTTTTGGCACACCTGGTGGGACCGATTAGAAGTCAGAATCACAACAGCATTTTCTCATGGCTGAGAAACCGCCAGCATCGCCATCTTCGGTTGGTAAAGATGGTTCTTCTAAATCTAAGATCCTGAAGCTTGGTACATCTAAAGTTAATGAGAGCAATATCGTGCCCATCACTCTGGACAAGCAAGCATGGAACCAATTCTTGAATTCATTCATGGAGTGTCACACCCTAAAAATCCCAAAAGTATAAATTATTGTGTAAATGGAATTTTAGAAATAATTTTTAAAAGTCTAGAAGAAAAGATTTAATTCTAAATAATAAATTCCAATATAAAATTGGGCCAGATAAAATTTTATTAAATACTTTGCTTAATTCTATAATTTCTAGATTTTTCTGGGAATTATTTGAGTTAAGGAAGTATTTTTAATAAATGGAATTGCATTTTATGAATTATTTAAATTGAAAAAGGTTTTAAAAAAGTCTCTTTTGGCTTTGGGCCGAAAGTCGGCCCAAAACCTTTCTCTCTCCTCCCCGGCCCAAGCCGGCCCAGCAAGCCGAGCCGCGCGCGCGAGCCGCCGCTCTCCTCTCTCTCCTGCCGCTGACAGGTGGGGCCCGCCTGTCAGGTCCGTCGTCCTCCTCGGGCCGAAACCCTAGCCGAGCGCCGCCGCCGCCGCCCTTTCCAATTCGGCCGCCCCTTTCCCGATCCGATGCAATTGATTGAGGGGAAAGGTGTCCCGTGATCTCCTCCGCCTTTTCCCTTTTGGAAGCTTCGGCTATCTCGCTTTGGAAGGTCGGGAAATCGAGCTCGATTCGGAGTCGGCCGAACCCTAGCTTTCCTTCGCCGTCGCCGGGCCGCTGTGGGCTTCGCCGCCGCCTCCCGACCCCTTTAAAAGGATCCCCGAGCTCTCCTCTACCCTCCGCCGTCCTCGCCTTCGCCTCTCGTCGCCCGAGTCGCCCTAGCGCCATGCACCCGTGTGCCGCCGTCGCCGCCGCCGCTCCAGCCGTGCGTCGCCGTCGTTCCGGTCATCGCCGTCGTTCGGGGAGCTCGCCAACGTGGTCGCCGTCGCGTCGCCGTCCTCGTCCGACCCTTCGCCGCCGCTGTTTCCCGCCGGAACATCGTCGCCGCCGTCGACCTGAACTTTTCCGCCGCTTTGTCCTCGTCGCCGGCGCCGTTCGTTGCCTCTCCGCCGTTGCTTTGGTCGCCGGTAAGTTCGCCGTGCTCTCCGCTCCGTGTTGCCGCTTTCCGTTCGCGCTGCCGCGCCGTAGTTCGCTGGCGAGCACGTGAGTCCGAGCCGCCGTCGTCGCCGTCGGTCGGGATGACGTCATCGCTGACGTCATCAGTGCCGTCGCCCGTGAGCCGGCCGTGAGCCGTTTAATCTCGGCCGTCCGTTCGGTCCGATCGATCTCGGCCGTCCGTTCCCGTAGACCGCCGCCGTGGACCCGGTCCACCGTAGACCCCGAGCCTGCTGACGCAATAAAGCCCTTTTTCTTTTCAAAAATAATTCATTATTGCGTCATAATTCAATTAAAATTTATATAAATGATTTAAACCGATTAAATCTTTAAAAATTCATAACTAATTCATCTTAGCTCGGATTTAGTTGGTTCAAGTCTCTAAATTTTTCTAAAATTGAGATCTACATGTTAAAAATATCCACATGTACTGTTCATGCTTGCTTATGTGCTGTTTTGGTGTTTTTATTCTTTTCCGTTTAGAATCCGACGTTTCCGGAGAGTCCGCTTTTGCAGGAGAAGATTTTGAAGAGTTCCAAGGCCAGCAAGGCAAGTCACACAGATCCTAATCAATCCTTTGAGCATGTTGATCCCGTTTAAAGCTATTGTTTCTATTCAACTATTGCATTTATTTTTGAATGACGTTGGGTGGAATTAGCCTATTGTTTGTTATAGCCCTTTTGTTCTTGATTATCCTATTCCTTGATACCTTGGGTTATTATAACTTGACTAGCTGAGCTTTATATTGGTTCAACTAGATGATTAGATGTAATTGCTTAGCCATGCTTAGAAACTTTAGCACACTAATGGGATAACTTATGATTCACTATTATTTAATGATGGCTTAATGATAGTTCACGATGGTCAATCGTGATTGGTTAATTAAGTAATTTGACAACTAAAACCTGATAATGGTGGGTTGTGAGTACATGGTTTTGATGGTCGTGCTCATGACAATTAAGGACCGGTTCACGAACTTCGGTTGTGAAACATTAACCGTGCCAACCACAAGCCAGCGTGGGCAACGGCTTTATCTTTTACATAGCATAGTTCATTACGGAGCACCAGACTGAGAAGTGGCGGAGATAAGCCCACGGGGGTCGCTGGGGAGTCCATGCCTTGTTTATAAGGGGGTGACTATGATCCGGGAATGGTGCACTGTAGTGAATTGTGTGGTGTGAGGGGTAATGTCACAGCTCCTTTCCGAGGTACCGTGGTGGTACTAAGGCACATGGTGACATGATGTGGGGCTGTGTCTTGTGGGTACAGTGGTACACCTCTGATCAGAGTAAAACTATTCGAATAGCCGCGCCCGCGGTTATGGGCGGGTCTAACAATGTCTTTCGTGATTAGTCTCACCTTTCCCACTATAATGAAAGATGCTATAACTGGATATAATTGATTAGCTCCTGGTTTGGAATGGTATATTCCTGGTTTGGAGATTAGAATTGTGCAGCCGGGATTGGTTGTACTATATGGTTGGGCCTATACAACAGGGTATGTTGTATAGTGTTGGATTAATACTGTTTAATTAATACTCTACTGTTTTATTAAATTCTGAAATATTCTTTAAATGCTGTTTATGCAAAGAAACCTATATTATGCCATCCTTGGTTATCCTGTGCACTTGCATATTTGCTGCGTGGCTTGCTGAGTATGTCATATACTCACCTTGCAATCATTCATCAGAGGAGGAGTTTTACAATGAAGCCGATGGTGGTGAGGATTTGGCGTAGTCCTTGTCAAGTTGCCTGTGGAGTGGAGTCGTATGCGCTGTTTATCTTTATTTTCCGCTGCTTAGATCTTTAATGTTTGAGAGGAACTATCCACCTCTGTAATGACATTTTATTCGCTTATTAGTTAGAGTAATAATCATACTCTATTATCAATTTGTTATTGTGTGCCTCGGCTGATTCCTGGACGAGGGTTTATACACATGTAAGCGTTTGGAATTTTGGATAGAAATTCCGGGCGTGACAAGTTGGTATCAGAGCCTCCTTGACCATAGGTTATGCCAAACAGTACCTATAAGAGCCCTCTAAAAATATTGGGAAATTAGAACTGTTCTCCTCCCGTTCTCTTTTAATTAAACCAAGCTAATGGCACATGCAGTTTATAGCCTTTTTAAATTGTTCCTTTTAAAATTTACTTTTTTGTTTTTCTGTGTGGTTAGTACTGTACATCCATTACTGTACTAATGACTCATTTATTAGCAAAAGTTTTATGACATTGTTTTATTTAATCTTGTTACAATAAACTCAACATGTTGATTTTATAACCCACTTTTAATTCTTTTCTCCTGAAATCTGTTATTCAAAAGTGCAAAACCAGTGATCCTGTTTTTAACCGTTTCAACTTATCTTGCAAGATTGGTTCATTTTATTCATTTACCTTTTATTTTGAATTTTTTTATAAAATTTTATTCAAAGTGACCGGAAAACTTGTGCTATTAATTGGATAAATGTCTTAACTCCCTCCTTTCACTTGTCTTTAGATGACGCGTGTCAAGCCTGAGTACTTGTTTGGTACTGAAGGGTTTGTCCTGGAGTTGCGTACGATGTCCTTTGCCATAGGATTTGGGACTGCTCCTTTGTACGCCCAGATTTCTCATGATCGCGATGAAGAGGAGTGCCGTGTCAAAGTCACCTTGATCAGTAATCGTGAAGATATCCCATCAGTGATGTTCGAAGCTGGAGGGAGAAGCTATATGCATGCATGCCAGGAGGGGGCAAGAATCGCCATCGGAGAGCTCCGTGACCGCTACAGCAAGCAGTTGGCCAATACGGAGTATCGCTACCATCCTCGGCAACCTCAGGGGAGTGACCCTGGCATCTACCTTGAACCTGCAGGAATCGAGAATGATGCCACTACAAGACATTTGGTTGAGATGCTATGGGCTATGGATGAAACCCGTGCTGAGAACGCGATAGCAGCTCATGATCGTGAGAACTGGAACCGTATGAAGATTTGCAAGCTGGAATACAAGGTGGAGCGTTTGGAGAAGGAGCTAGCCGCACTAAAGGGAGAAGCACCACCACAGAAAGCCAGAGTTCGTCTTACTGCAAGGAAGAGAGCTCTTTTTGTCCCTTGCTACCAGTTGGCGCCAAAGGTTCGTGTGGTGGAAAAAGAAGTCACTCCAGCTAAGCCCCCGGTCATCAACATAAGTGATGATGAAGAAGAAGAATCGAAGAGCACCCATTCCAAGGTCGAGTGGGGAGCAACCCAAGATGATGTTAAAGAAGAGCCGGACGAGCCTTCAATCAACTCTGATGCTCGGAAGACCTAGAATACCTTGCTAAGCCGTTGCCTTAGATCGTTGTGTTAGTTTGCTTGTTTAAGTTTGGTTGTGTGTGTGGGTCTCGCATGTGGTTTACATCAGTGGTGTGATGTAAGTGCATGTGTTTGTTTGCTTTCGAGTGTTTAGTAGTTGGTGAGTTTAGTGGTGTGAGAGTCTTCAAGTCTTTGTAATAATGAAACTCAGTTAAGATCAATAAAAGTCAAGCTTGTGGAAAAGTTAATTCCCCGCCCTAAGTAGTTTTCCCCGGCTTCTCTTCTTGTGTTCCTGTCCATGCCAGATGGTGCTCACTCGCAGTGTTGGAAATGGCCCCAACAACAGCAACAGCAACAACAGCAATAGCAACAATGGAGAGAATCCTACCCTTGCCCAAGTTTTGGCTCAGTAGACACAGCTTATGCATATGATGATGCAACAACTCCAGAACCAGCAGAACCAAGGGAATAACCAAGCACCTCCCCAGAACAAGTTATCAGAATTTCTTCGTGTGAGGCCACCTACGTTTTCTAGCACTACTAATCCAGTAGAGGCTGGTGATTGGCTGCACGCCATAGAAAAGAAGTTGGACTTGCTTCAGTGCACTGATCAGGAGAAGGTTTCTTTTGCATCACACCAGTTGCATGGCCCTGCTTCTGAGTGGTGGGATCACTTCCGTCTCAATAGGACTACGGCGGAACCTATCACTTGGCTAGAATTCACTGCTGCTTTTCGCAAGACGCACATACCATCAGGAGTGGTGTCTCTTAAGAAGAGAGAGTTCAGAGCGCTCACTCAAGGATCTCGCTCTGTTACGGAATACTTGCATGAGTTTAATCGCCTAGCTCGTTATGCTCCGGAGGAAGTACGCACTGATGAAGAGCGTCAAGAGAAGTTCCTAGAAGGACTGAATGATGAACTTTCTTACCCATTGATGACTGGAGATTATCCTGATTTCCAGAAGTTGGTGGATAAGGCTATTCGCCAGGAGGATAAGTACAACCGCATGGAGCAGAAGAAGCGCAGGATTGCTCACTTCAAAGCTCAACAAGGGAATGGTCAGAGGCCACGTCTTGTTTCGGGATCTCAGTCAATGCCTCAGGGAGGTTCTTCGTCTGTTGTTCGTCCGCAGCGTCAGTTCTTCAACAACAATGTTGGCAACAACAACCGCAACCCAGCTCCACGTCCGGTGACAGCTCCGACACCGCATCAGCCTGTCAGGAGGGAACAAGGAAACAAGCCCGGAGTATGTTTCAACTGTGGTGAACCAGGCCATTACTCCGACAAGTGTCCGAAGCCCCGACGCGTGAAGGTAGTCCCTGCACAGAACAACTCCACCGCACTAGCGACAAAGGCTCGTGTCAACCATGTTGCTGCTGCAGAAGCTCAAGATGCTCCAGATGTGATTTTGGGTACGTTCCCTGTTAACTCAGTACCTGCAACAGTACTTTTCGACTCTGGTGCTACGCATTCATTTTTATCTATGAGTTTTGCGGGAAATCATGGGATGGAAGTAGAAGACCTTAGACGTCCTTTGATGGTTAGTACCCCGAGTAATCAAGCACACTCGGTGCAGCGTAGTCCCTCTGTCAGAATAGAGATTCAAGGGGTGCCATTCCTGGCCAATCTTATTCTGTTAGAATCCAAAGACCTTGATGTCATCCTAGGGATGGACTGGTTAGCCAGATATAAAGGTGTGATAGACTGTGCTAATAGGAAAGTAACTCTCACCAGTACTGATGGCCAAGTTGTGACTGTTCACGCATTGCCTTCAGAGCCCTTAAGGTCAAGTCTGAACCAAATAACTTTGGAAGAGATTCCTATAGTACGAGAATACCCAGATGTGTTCTCGGATGATTTACCTGGTATGCCGCCTAAGAGAGATATAGAGTTCAGAATAGATTTGGTACCTGGTACAGCTCCAATCCATAAGAGACCTTATAGAATGGCAGCCAATGAGTTAGCAGAAGTCAAGAGGCAAGTAGATGATTTGCTTCAGAAAGGATACATTAGACCAAGTTCGTCTCCATGGGGTGCTCCAGTTATTTTTGTGGAAAAGAAAGATCATACCCAGAGGATGTGTGTGGACTATCGTGCCTTAAATGATGTGACTATCAAGAATAAGTATCCGTTACCCAGAATTGATGATTTGTTTGATCAGCTTAAGGGTGCCACTGTTTTCTCCAAGATCGATCTTCGATCAGGATATCACCAGTTAAGGATTAAAGAGGAAGACATACCTAAGACAGCTTTCACTACTCGGTATGGGCTGTTTGAGTGTACTGTTATGTCTTTCGGACTTACCAATGCTCCTGCTTTCTTCATGAACTTGATGAATAAGGTGTTTATGGAATACTTAGACAAGTTCGTGGTTGTCTTTATTGATGACATTCTTATCTACTCTCGGACTAAGGAAGAGCATGAAGAACATCTTCGCCTTGCATTAGAGAAACTACGAGAACATCAGTTGTATGCCAAGTTTAGCAAGTGTGAATTTTGGTTGTCTGAAGTGAAGTTCCTTGGTCACGTCATCTCAGCCGGAGGAGTTGCCGTTGATCCTAGTAATGTGGAATCAGTAACCGGTTGGAAACAACCAAAGACAGCTTCAGAGATTCGCAGTTTCCTGGGTCTTGCAGGATATTACTGGAGATTTATAGAGAATTTCTCTAAGATTGCTAAGCCCATGACACGACTGCTTCAGAAAGATGTGAAGTACAAGTGGTCAGAGGAATGTGAGCGGAGTTTTCAGGAGTTGAAAAGTCGCTTAATATCAGCACCAATTTTGATTTTGCCTGATCCAAAGAAGGGTTTCCAAGTGTATTGCGATGCATCTAAGCTTGGGTTAGGATGTGTTCTGATGCAAGATGGGAAGGTGGTTGCCTATGCATCTCGTCAGTTACGTCCACATGAGAAGAACTACCCTACTCATGATCTCGAGTTAGCTTCAGTAGTTCATGCATTGAAGATTTGGCGTCACTATCTTTTCGGAACTCATACAGAGGTGTACACCGATCACAAGAGTTTAAAGTACATCTTTACTCAACCGGATCTGAACATGAGACAACGGAGATGGTTGGAATTAATCAAGGACTATGACTTGGGAATTCATTATCACCCGGGAAAGGCTAATGTTGTAGCAGATGCTCTTAGCAGGAAAGGCTATTGCAATGCTACGGAAGGACGACAGTTGCCATTGGAGTTATGCAAGGAATTTGAGAGATTAAATTTGGGAATTGTCACTAGAGGTTTTGTTGCAACTTTGGAAGCAAAGCCTACTCTCATTGATCAGGTTAGAGAAGCTCAGGTTAAAGATCCTGATATTCATGAGATCAAGAAGAATATGAGAAGAGGAAAAGCTATCGGTTTCCTGGAAGATGAGCAAGGGACCGTATGGTTGGGCGAAAGAATTTGTGTTCCAGAGAATAAAGAGTTGAAAGATACAATTCTGAAAGAAGCTCATGATACTCTGTACTCAATTCACCCTGGTAGTACCAAGATGTATCAAGATCTCAAAGAAAGATTTTGGTGGACAAGTATGAAGCGTGAGATAGCAGAGTTTGTAGCTATGTGTGATGTTTGTCAGCGAGTTAAGGCGGAACATCAGAAGCCAGCAGGTTTATTGCAACCTTTGAAGATACCGGAATGGAAGTGGGAAGAAATCGGTATGGATTTTATCACGGGTTTACCCAGAACGTCATCAGGCCACGACTCTATTTGGGTGATAGTCGATAGACTTACCAAAGTGGCTCATTTCATTCCCGTGAAGACAACATATTCCGGAAGTCGTTTGGCGGAATTGTATATGGCTAGGATTGTGTGTTTACATGGCGTCCCTAAGAAAATAGTATATGACCGAGGTAGTCAGTTTACTTCAAAGTTTTGGAAGAAACTTCAGGAAGAGATGGGTTCTAAGCTGAACTTCAGTACTGCTTATCATCCGCAAACAGACGGACAAACTGAAAGGGTGAATCAGATTTTGGAAGACATGTTGAGAGCCTGTGCTCTAGATTTTGGTGGAAGTTGGGATAAGAATTTGCCTTACGCAGAATTTTCGTACAACAACAGTTATCAAGCTAGTCTTCAGATGGCTCCTTACGAAGCACTGTATGGTCGTAAGTGTCGTACTCCGCTTTTGTGGGATCAGACAGGAGAACGTCAGGTGTTCGGAACTGATATCCTAAGGGAAGCAGAAGAAAAGGTAAAGGTTATTCAAGAAAGATTGCGTGTAGCTCAGTCCCGTCATAAGAGTTATGCAGACAATCGCCGCAGAGACTTGAGTTTTGAAGAAGGAGATCATGTGTACCTTCGTGTCACTCCTCTCCGAGGGGTTCATCGTTTTCAGACCAAAGGAAAATTGGCTCCGCGTTTTGTGGGACCTTATAAGATTATCAGTCGAAGAGGTGAGGTTGCTTATCAGTTGGAATTACCTCAATCGTTGACAGGAGTCCATGATGTGTTCCATGTGTCACAGTTGAAGAAGTGTTTAAGGGTACCTACTGAGGAAGCTAATCTTGAACAGATAGAAATTCAAGAGGACCTGACATATGTCGAGAGACCAATCCGTATTTTGGAGACAAATGAGAGAAGGACCAGGAATCGAGTTACCCGTTTCTGTAAGGTTCAGTGGAGTAATCACTCAGAGGAAGAAGCAACTTGGGAACGAGAAGATGAATTGAAGTCCGCTCATCCGCATCTTTTCGCCAGTTCTTCCGAATCTCGAGGACGAGATTCCGTTTAAGGGGGGTAGGTTTGTCACACCCTAAAAATCCCAAAAGTATAAATTATTGTGTAAATGGAATTTTAGAAATAATTTTTAAAAGTCTGGAAGAAAAGATTTAATTCTAAATAATAAATTCCAATATAAAATTGGGCCAGATAAAATTTTATTAAATACTTTGCTTAATTCTATAATTTCTAGATTTTTCTGAGAATTATTTGAGTTAAGGAAGTATTTTTAATAAATGGAATTGCATTTTATGAATTATTTAAATTGAAAAAGGTTTTAAAAAAGTCTCTTTTGGCTTTGGGCCGAAAGTCGGCCCAAAACCTTTCTCTCTCCTCCCCGGCCCAAGCCGGCCCAGCAAGCCGAGCCGCGCGCGCGAGCCGCCGCTCTCCTCTCTCTCCTGCCGCTGACAGGTGGGGCCCGCCTGTCAGGTCCGTCGTCCTCCTCGGGCCGAAACCCTAGCCGAGCGCCGCCGCCGCCGCCCTTTCCAATTCGGCCGCCCCTTTCCCGATCCGATGCAATTGATTGAGGGGAAAGGTGTCCCGTGATCTCCTCCGCCTTTTCCCTTTTGGAAGCTTCGGCTATCTCGCTTTGGAAGGTCGGGAAATCGAGCTCGATTCGGAGTCGGCCGAACCCTAGCTTTCCTTCGCCGTCGCCGGGCCGCTGTGGGCTTCGCCGCCGCCTCCCGACCCCTTTAAAAGGATCCCCGAGCTCTCCTCTACCCTCCGCCGTCCTCGCCTTCGCCTCTCGTCGCCCGAGTCGCCCTAGCGCCATGCACCCGTGTGCCGCCGTCGCCGCCGCCGCTCCAGCTGTGCGTCGCCGTCATTCCGGTCATCGCCGTCGTTCGGGGAGCTCGCCAATGTGGTCGCCGTCGCGTCGCCGTCCTCGTCCGACCCTTCGCCGCCGCTGTTTCCCGCCGGAACATCGTCGCCGCCGTCGACCCGAACTTTTCCGCCGCTTCGTCCTCGTCGCCGGCGCCGTTCGTTGCCTCTCCGCCGTTGCTTTGGTCGCCGGTAAGTTCGCCGTGCTCTCCGCTCCGTGTTGCCGCTTTCCGTTCGCGCTGCCGCGCCGTAGTTCGCCGGCAAGCACGTGAGTCCGAGCCGCCGTCGTCGCCGTCGGTCGGGATGACGTCATCGCTGACGTCATCAGTGCCGTCGCCCGTGAGCCGGCCGTGAGCCGTTTAATCTCGGCCGTCCGTTCGGTCCGATCGATCTCGGCCGTCCGTTCCCGTAGACCGCCGCCGTGGACCCGGTCCACCGTAGACCCCGAGCCTGCTGACGCAATAAAGCCCTTTTTCTTTTCAAAAATAATTCATTATTGCGTCATAATTCAATTAAAATTTATATAAATGATTTAAACCGATTAAATCTTTAAAAATTCATAACTAATTCATCTTAGCTCGGATTTAGTTGGTTCAAGTCTCTAAATTTTTCTAAAATTGAGATCTACATGTTAAAAATATCCACATGTACTGTTCATGCTTGCTTATGTGCTATTTTGGTGTTTTTATTCTTTTCCGTTTAGAATCCGACGTTTCCGGAGAGTCCGCTTTTGCAGGAGAAGATTTTGAAGAGTTCCAAGGCCAGCAAGGCAAGTCACACAGATCCTAATCAATCCTTTGAGCATGTTGATCCCGTTTAAAGCTATTGTTTCTATTCAACTATTGCATTTATTTTTGAATGACATTGGGTGGAATTAGCCTATTGTTTGTTATAGCCCTTTTGTTCTTGATTATCCTATTCCTTGATACCTTGGGTTATTATAACTTGACTAGCTGAGCTTTATATTGGTTCAACTAGATGATTAGATGTAATTGCTTAGCCATGCTTAGAAACTTTAGCACACTAATGGGATAACTTATGATTCACTATTATTTAATGATGGCTTAATGATAGTTCACGATGGTCAATCGTGATTGGTTAATTAAGTAATTTGACAACTAAAACCTGATAATGGTGGGTTGTGAGTACATGGTTTTGATGGTCGTGCTCATGACAATTAAGGACCGGTTCACGAACTTCGGTTGTGAAACATTAACCGTGCCAACCACAAGCCAGCGTGGGCAACGGCTTTATCTTTTACATAGCATAGTTCATTACGGAGCACCAGACTGAGAAGTGGCGGAGATAAGCCCACGGGGGTCGCTGGGGAGTCCATGCCTTGTTTATAAGGGGGTGACTATGATCCGGGAATGGTGCACTGTAGTGAATTGTGTGGTGTGAGGGGTAATGTCACAGCTCCTTTCCGAGGTACCGTGGTGGTACTAAGGCACATGGTGACATGATGTGGGGCTGTGTCTTGTGGGTACAGTGGTACACCTCTGATCAGAGTAAAACTATTCGAATAGCCGCGCCCGCGGTTATGGGCGGGTCTAACAATGTCTTTCGTGATTAGTCTCACCTTTCCCACTATAATGAAAGATGCTATAACTGGATATAATTGATTAGCTCCTGGTTTGGAATGGTATATTCCTGGTTTGGAGATTAGAATTGTGCAGCCGGGATTGGTTGTACTATATGGTTGGGCCTATACAACAGGGTATGTTGTATAGTGTTGGATTAATACTGTTTAATTAATACTCTACTGTTTTATTAAATTCTGAAATATTCTTTAAATGCTGTTTATGCAAAGAAACCTATATTATGCCATCCTTGGTTATCCTGTGCACTTGCATATTTGCTGCGTGGCTTGCTGAGTATGTCATATACTCACCTTGCAATCATTCATCAGAGGAGGAGTTTTACAATGAAGCCGATGGTGGTGAGGATTTGGCGTAGTCCTTGTCAAGTTGCCTGTGGAGTGGAGTCGTATGCGCTGTTTATCTTTATTTTCCGCTGCTTAGATCTTTAATGTTTGAGAGGAACTATCCACCTCTGTAATGACATTTTATTCGCTTATTAGTTAGAGTAATAATCATACTCTATTATCAATTTGTTATTGTGTGCCTCGGCTGATTCCTGGACGAGGGTTTATACACATGTAAGCGTTTGGAATTTTGGATAGAAATTCCGGGCGTGACAAGTTGGTATCAGAGCCTCCTTGACCATAGGTTATGCCAAACAGTACCTATAAGAGCCCTCTAAAAATATTGGGAAATTAGAACTGTTCTCCTCCCGTTCTCTTTTAATTAAACCAAGCTAATGGCACATGCAGTTTATAGCCTTTTTAAATTGTTCCTTTTAAAATTTACTTTTTTGTTTTTCTGTGTGGTTAGTACTGTACATCCATTACTGTACTAATGACTCATTTATTAGCAAAAGTTTTATGACATTGTTTTATTTAATCTTGTTACAATAAACTCAACATGTTGATTTTATAACCCACTTTTAATTCTTTTCTCCTGAAATCTGTTATTCAAAAGTGCAAAACCAGTGATCCTGTTTTTAACCGTTTCAACTTATCTTGCAAGATTGGTTCATTTTATTCATTTACCTTTTATTTTGAATTTTTTTATAAAATTTTATTCAAAGTGACCGGAAAACTTGTGCTATTAATTGGATAAATGTCTTAACTCCCTCCTTTCACTTGTCTTTAGATGACGCGTGTCAAGCCTGAGTACTTGTTTGGTACTGAAGGGTTTGTCCTGGAGTTGCGTACGATGTCCTTTGCCATAGGATTTGGGACTGCTCCTTTGTACGCCCAGATTTCTCATGATCGCGATGAAGAGGAGTGCCGTGTCAAAGTCACCTTGATCAGTAATCGTGAAGATATCCCATCAGTGATGTTCGAAGCTGGAGGGAGAAGCTATATGCATGCATGCCAGGAGGGGGCAAGAATCGCCATCGGAGAGCTCCGTGACCGCTACAGCAAGCAGTTGGCCAATACGGAGTATCGCTACCATCCTCGGCAACCTCAGGGGAGTGACCCTGGCATCTACCTTGAACCTGCAGGAATCGAGAATGATGCCACTACAAGACATTTGGTTGAGATGCTATGGGCTATGGATGAAACCCGTGCTGAGAACGCGATAGCAGCTCATGATCGTGAGAACTGGAACCGTATGAAGATTTGCAAGCTGGAATACAAGGTGGAGCGTTTGGAGAAGGAGCTAGCCGCACTAAAGGGAGAAGCACCACCACAGAAAGCCAGAGTTCGTCTTACTGCAAGGAAGAGAGCTCTTTTTGTCCCTTGCTACCAGTTGGCGCCAAAGGTTCGTGTGGTGGAAAAAGAAGTCACTCCAGCTAAGCCCCCGGTCATCAACATAAGTGATGATGAAGAAGAAGAATCGAAGAGCACCCATTCCAAGGTCGAGTGGGGAGCAACCCAAGATGATGTTAAAGAAGAGCCGGACGAGCCTTCAATCAACTCAGATGCTCGGAAGACCTAGAATACCTTGCTAAGCCGTTGCCTTAGATCGTTGTGTTAGTTTGCTTGTTTAAGTTTGGTTGTGTGTGTGGGTCTCGCATGTGGTTTACATCAGTGGTGTGATGTAAGTGCATGTGTTTGTTTGCTTTCGAGTGTTTAGTAGTTGGTGAGTTTAGTGGTGTGAGAGTCTTCAAGTCTTTGTAATAATGAAACTCAGTTAAGATCAATAAAAGTCAAGCTTGTGGAAAAGTTAATTCCCCGCCCTAAGTAGTTTTCCCCGGCTTCTCTTCTTGTGTTCCTGTCCATGCCAGATGGTGCTCACTCGCAGTGTTGGAAATGGCCCCAACAACAGCAACAGCAACAACAGCAATAGCAACAATGGAGAGAATCCTACCCTTGCCCAAGTTTTGGCTCAGTAGACACAGCTTATGCATATGATGATGCAACAACTCCAGAACCAGCAGAACCAAGGGAATAACCAAGCACCTCCCCAGAACAAGTTATCGGAATTTCTTCGTGTGAGGCCACCTACGTTTTCTAGCACTACTAATCCAGTAGAGGCTGGTGATTGGCTGCACGCCATAGAAAAGAAGTTGGACTTGCTTCAGTGCACTGATCAGGAGAAGGTTTCTTTTGCATCACACCAGTTGCATGGCCCTGCTTCTAAGTGGTGGGATCACTTCCGTCTCAATAGGACTACGGCGGAACCTATCACTTGGCTAGAATTCACTGCTGCTTTTCGCAAGACGCACATACCATCAGGAGTGGTGTCTCTTAAGAAGAGAGAGTTCAGAGCGCTCACTCAAGGATCTCGCTCTGTTACGGAATACTTGCATGAGTTTAATCGCCTAGCTCGTTATGCTCCGGAGGAAGTACGCACTGATGAAGAGCGTCAAGAGAAGTTCCTAGAAGGACTGAATGATGAACTTTCTTACCCATTGATGACTGGAGATTATCCTGATTTCCAGAAGTTGGTGGATAAGGCTATTCGCCAGGAGGATAAGTACAACCGCATGGAGCAGAAGAAGCGCAGGATTGCTCACTTCAAAGCATAACAAGGGAATGGTCAGAGGCCACGTCTTGTTTCGGGATCTCAGTCAATGCCTCAGGGAGGTTCTTCGTCTGTTGTTCGTCCGCAGCGTCAGTTCTTCAACAACAATGTTGGCAACAACAACCGCAACCCAGCTCCACGTCCGGTGACAGCTCCGACACCGCATCAGCCTGTCAGGAGGGAACAAGGAAACAAGCCCGGAGTATGTTTCAACTGTGGTGAACCAGGCCATTACTCCGACAAGTGTCCGAAGCCCCGACGCGTGAAGGTAGTCCCTGCACAGAACAACTCCACCGCACTAGCGACAAAGGCTCGTGTCAACCATGTTGCTGCTGCAGAAGCTCAAGATGCTCCAGATGTGATTTTGGGTACGTTCCCTGTTAACTCAGTACCTGCAACAGTACTTTTCGACTCTGGTGCTACGCATTCATTTTTATCTATGAGTTTTGCGGGAAATCATGGGATGGAAGTAGAAGACCTTAGACGTCCTTTGATGGTTAGTACCCCGAGTAATCAAGCACACTCGGTGCAGCGTAGTCCCTCTGTCAGAATAGAGATTCAAGGGGTGCCATTCCTGGCCAATCTTATTCTGTTAGAATCCAAAGACCTTGATGTCATCCTAGGGATGGACTGGTTAGCCAGATATAAAGGTGTGACAGACTGTGCTAATAGGAAAGTAACTCTCACCAGTACTGATGGCCAAGTTGTGACTGTTCACGCATTGCCTTCAGAGCCCTTAAGGTCAAGTCTGAACCAAATAACTTTGGAAGAGATTCCTATAGTACGAGAATACCCAGATGTGTTCCCGGATGATTTACCTGGTATGCCGCCTAAGAGAGATATAGAGTTCAGAATAGATTTGGTACCTGGTACAGCTCCAATCCATAAGAGACCTTATAGAATGGCAGCCAATGAGTTAGCAGAAGTCAAGAGGCAAGTAGATGATTTGCTTCAGAAAGGATACATTAGACCAAGTTCGTCTCCATGGGGTGCTCCAGTTATTTTTGTGGAAAAGAAAGATCATACCCAGAGGATGTGTGTGGACTATCGTGCCTTAAATGATGTGACTATCAAGAATAAGTATCCGTTACCCAGAATTGATGATTTGTTTGATCAGCTTAAGGGTGCCACTGTTTTCTCCAAGATCGATCTTCGATCAGGATATCACCAGTTAAGGATTAAAGAGGAAGACATACCTAAGACAGCTTTCACTATTCGGTATGGGCTGTTTGAGTGTACTGTTATGTCTTTCGGACTTACCAATGCTCCTGCTTTCTTCATGAACTTGATGAATAAGGTGTTTATGGAATACTTAGACAAGTTCGTGGTTGTCTTTATTGATGACATTCTTATCTACTCTCGGACTAAGGAAGAGCATGAAGAACATCTTCGCCTTGCATTAGAGAAACTACGAGAACATCAGTTGTATGCCAAGTTTAGCAAGTGTGAATTTTGGTTGTCTGAAGTGAAGTTCCTTGGTCACGTCATCTCAGCCGGAGGAGTTGCCGTTGATCCTAGTAATGTGGAATCAGTAACCGGTTGGAAACAACCAAAGACAGCTTCAGAGATTCGCAGTTTCCTGGGTCTTGCAGGATATTACTGGAGATTTATAGAGAATTTCTCTAAGATTGCTAAGCCCATGACACGACTGCTTCAGAAAGATGTGAAGTACAAGTGGTCAGAGGAATGTGAGTGGAGTTTTCAGGAGTTGAAAAGTCGCTTAATATCAGCACCAATTTTGATTTTGCCTGATCCAAAGAAGGGTTTCCAAGTGTATTGCGATGCATCTAAGCTTGGGTTAGGATGTGTTCTGATGCAAGATGGGAAGGTGGTTGCCTATGCATCTCGTCAGTTACGTCCACATGAGAAGAACTACCCTACTCATGATCTCGAGTTAGCTTCAGTAGTTCATGCATTGAAGATTTGGCGTCACTATCTTTTCGGAACTCATACAGAGGTGTACACCGATCACAAGAGTTTAAAGTACATCTTTACTCAACCGGATCTGAACATGAGACAACGGAGATGGTTGGAATTAATCAAGGACTATGACTTGGGAATTCATTATCACCCGGGAAAGGCTAATGTTGTAGCAGATGCTCTTAGCAGGAAAGGCTATTGCAATGCTACGGAAGGACGACAGTTGCCATTGGAGTTATGCAAGGAATTTGAGAGATTAAATTTGGGAATTGTCACTAGAGGTTTTGTTGCAACTTTGGAAGCAAAGCCTACTCTCATTGATCAGGTTAGAGAAGCTCAGGTTAAAGATCCTGATATTCATGAGATCAAGAAGAATATGAGAAGAGGAAAAGCTATCGGTTTCCTGGAAGATGAGCAAGGGACCGTATGGTTGGGCGAAAGAATTTGTGTTCCAGAGAATAAAGAGTTGAAAGATACAATTCTGAAAGAAGCTCATGATACTCTGTACTCAATTCACCCTGGTAGTACCAAGATGTATCAAGATCTCAAAGAAAGATTTTGGTGGACAAGTATGAAGCGTGAGATAGCAGAGTTTGTAGCTATGTGTGATGTTTGTCAGCGAGTTAAGGCGGAACATCAGAAGCCAGCAGGTTTATTGCAACCTTTGAAGATACCGGAATGGAAGTGGGAAGAAATCGGTATGGATTTTATCACGGGTTTACCCAGAACGTCATCAGGCCACGACTCTATTTGGGTGATAGTCGATAGACTTACCAAAGTGGCTCATTTCATTCCCGTGAAGACAACATATTCCGGAAGTCGTTTGGCGGAATTGTATATGGCTAGGATTGTGTGTTTACATGGCGTCCCTAAGAAAATAGTATATGACCGAGGTAGTCAGTTTACTTCAAAGTTTTGGAAGAAACTTCAGGAAGAGATGGGTTCTAAGCTGAACTTCAGTACTGCTTATCATCCGCAAACAGACGGACAAACTGAAAGGGTGAATCAGATTTTGGAAGACATGTTGAGAGCCTGTGCTCTAGATTTTGGTGGAAGTTGGGATAAGAATTTGCCTTACGCAGAATTTTCGTACAACAACAGTTATCAAGCTAGTCTTCAGATGGCTCCTTACGAAGCACTGTATGGTCGTAAGTGTCGTACTCCGCTTTTGTGGGATCAGACAGGAGAACGTCAGGTGTTCGGAACTGATATCCTAAGGGAAGCAGAAGAAAAGGTAAAGGTTATTCAAGAAAGATTGCGTGTAGCTCAGTCCCGTCATAAGAGTTATGCAGACAATCGCCGCAGAGACTTGAGTTTTGAAGAAGGAGATCATGTGTACCTTCGTGTCACTCCTCTCCGAGGGGTTCATCGTTTTCAGACCAAAGGAAAATTGGCTCCGCGTTTTGTGGGACCTTATAAGATTATCAGTCGAAGAGGTGAGGTTGCTTATCAGTTGGAATTACCTCAATCGTTGACAGGAGTCCATGATGTGTTCCATGTGTCACAGTTGAAGAAGTGTTTAAGGGTACCTACTGAGGAAGCTAATCTTGAACAGATAGAAATTCAAGAGGACCTGACATATGTCGAGAGACCAATCCGTATTTTGGAGACAAATGAGAGAAGGACCAGGAATCGAGTTACCCGTTTCTGTAAGGTTCAGTGGAGTAATCACTCAGAGGAAGAAGCAACTTGGGAACGAGAAGATGAATTGAAGTCCGCTCATCCGCATCTTTTCGCCAGTTCTTCCGAATCTCGAGGACGAGATTCCGTTTAAGGGGGGTAGGTTTGTCACACCCTAAAAATCCCAAAAGTATAAATTATTGTGTAAATGGAATTTTAGAAATAATTTTTAAAAGTCTGGAAGAAAAGATTTAATTCTAAATAATAAATTCCAATATAAAATTGGGCCAGATAAAATTTTATTAAATACTTTGCTTAATTCTATAATTTCTAGATTTTTCTGAGAATTATTTGAGTTAAGGAAGTATTTTTAATAAATGGAATTGCATTTTATGAATTATTTAAATTGAAAAAGGTTTTAAAAAAGTCTCTTTTGGCTTTGGGCCGAAAGTCGGCCCAAAACCTTTCTCTCTCCTCCCCGGCCCAAGCCGGCCCAGCAAGCCGAGCCGCGCGCGCGAGCCGCCGCTCTCCTCTCTCTCCTGCCGCTGACAGGTGGGGCCCACCTGTCAGGTCCGTCGTCCTCCTCGGGCCGAAACCCTAGCCGAGCGCCGCCGCCGCCGCCCTTTCCAATTCGGCCGCCCCTTTCCCGATCCGATGCAATTGATTGAGGGGAAAGGTGTCCCGTGATCTCCTCCGCCTTTTCCCTTTTGGAAGCTTCGGCTATCTCGCTTTGGAAGGTCGGGAAATCGAGCTCGATTCGGAGTCGGCCGAACCCTAGCTTTCCTTCGCCGTCGCCGGGCCGCTGTGGGCTTCGCCGCCGCCTCCCGACCCCTTTAAAAGGATCCCCGAGCTCTCCTCTACCCTCCGCCGTCCTCGCCTTCGCCTCTCGTCGCCCGAGTCGCCCTAGCGCCATGCACCCGTGTGCCGCCGTCGCCGCCGCCGCTCCAGCTGTGCGTCGCCGTCATTCCGGTCATCGCCGTCGTTCGGGGAGCTCGCCAATGTGGTCGCCGTCGCGTCGCCGTCCTCGTCCGACCCTTCGCCGCCGCTGTTTCCCGCCGGAACATCGTCGCCGCCGTCGACCCGAACTTTTCCGCCGCTTCGTCCTCGTCGCCGGCGCCGTTCGTTGCCTCTCCGCCGTTGCTTTGGTCGCCGGTAAGTTCGCCGTGCTCTCCGCTCCGTGTTGCCGCTTTCCGTTCGCGCTGCCGCGCCGTAGTTCGCCGGCAAGCACGTGAGTCCGAGCCGCCGTCGTCGCCGTCGGTCGGGATGACGTCATCGCTGACGTCATCAGTGCCGTCGCCCGTGAGCCGGCCGTGAGCCGTTTAATCTCGGCCGTCCGTTCGGTCCGATCGATCTCGGCCGTTCGTTCCCGTAGACCGCCGCCGTGGACCCGGTCCACCGTAGACCCCGAGCCTGCTGACGCAATAAAGCCCTTTTTCTTTTCAAAAATAATTCATTATTGCGTCATAATTCAATTAAAATTTATATAAATGATTTAAACCGATTAAATCTTTAAAAATTCATAACTAATTCATCTTAGCTCGGATTTAGTTGGTTCAAGTCTCTAAATTTTTCTAAAATTGAGATCTACATGTTAAAAATATCCACATGTACTGTTCATGCTTGCTTATGTGCTGTTTTGGTGTTTTTATTCTTTTCCGTTTAGAATCCGACGTTTCCGGAGAGTCCGCTTTTGCAGGAGAAGATTTTGAAGAGTTCCAAGGCCAGCAAGGCAAGTCACACAGATCCTAATCAATCCTTTGAGCATGTTGATCCCGTTTAAAGCTATTGTTTCTATTCAACTATTGCATTTATTTTTGAATGACATTGGGTGGAATTAGCCTATTGTTTGTTATAGCCCTTTTGTTCTTGATTATCCTATTCCTTGATACCTTGGGTTATTATAACTTGACTAGCTAAGCTTTATATTGGTTCAACTAGATGATTAGATGTAATTGCTTAGCCATGCTTAGAAACTTTAGCACACTAATGGGATAACTTATGATTCACTATTATTTAATGATGGCTTAATGATAGTTCACGATGGTCAATCGTGATTGGTTAATTAAGTAATTTGACAACTAAAACCTGATAATGGTGGGTTGTGAGTACATGGTTTTGATGGTCGTGCTCATGACAATTAAGGACCGGTTCACGAACTTCGGTTGTGAAACATTAACCGTGCCAACCACAAGCCAGCGTGGGCAACGGCTTTATCTTTTACATAGCATAGTTCATTACGGAGCACCAGACTGAGAAGTGGCGGAGATAAGCCCACGGGGGTCGCTGGGGAGTCCATGCCTTGTTTATAAGGGGGTGACTATGATCCGGGAATGGTGCACTGTAGTGAATTGTGTGGTGTGAGGGGTAATGTCACAGCTCCTTTCCGAGGTACCGTGGTAGTACTAAGGCACATGGTGACATGATGTGGGGCTGTGTCTTGTGGGTACAGTGGTACACCTCTGATCAGAGTAAAACTATTCGAATAGCCGCGCCCGCGGTTATGGGCGGGTCTAACAATGTCTTTCGTGATTAGTCTCACCTTTCTCACTATAATGAAAGATGCTATAACTGGATATAATTGATTAGCTCCTGGTTTGGAATGGTATATTCCTGGTTTGGAGATTAGAATTGTGCAGCCGGGATTGGTTGTACTATATGGTTGGGCCTATACAACAGGGTATGTTGTATAGTGTTGGATTAATACTGTTTAATTAATACTCTACTGTTTTATTAAATTCTGAAATATTCTTTAAATGCTGTTTATGCAAAGAAACCTATATTATGCCATCCTTGGTTATCCTGTGCACTTGCATATTTGCTGCGTGGCTTGCTGAGTATGTCATATACTCACCTTGCAATCATTCATCAGAGGAGGAGTTTTACAATGAAGCCGATGGTGGTGAGGATTTGGCGTAGTCCTTGTCAAGTTGCCTGTGGAGTGGAGTCGTCTGCGCTGTTTATCTTTATTTTCCGCTGCTTAGATCTTTAATGTTTGAGAGGAACTATCCACCTCTGTAATGACATTTTATTCGCTTATTAGTTAGAGTAATAATCATACTCTATTATCAATTTGTTATTGTGTGCCTCGGCTGATTCCTGGACGAGGGTTTATACACATGTAAGCGTTTGGAATTTTGGATAGAAATTCCGGGCGTGACATGGAGACCCGCAAGGGAACAGTTGTCTAGAAGTATAAAGTAAAAGTAATTGCTGATGTTCCCGGAACAAGTTCTTCCAAGGATGGAGAAGTACAACAAGTTCCAGATGGTACAGCTCAATCAAGTGATAAAGGTGCTGCAGATGCTTTTCAAGGGATTCAGGGTGATGGTTCTCAAGGGGTCCAAGGTGATGGTTCTCAGGGAGTTCAAGGTGATGGTTCTTAGGGATTTCAAGGTGAAAGCGGCAAGTAGTTCCCTTTCTTTTCTCGAGGCAGGAGGGAATGAAAGGCGAATTAAAGCTACAATATGACCTGGAAAAAGAGACTAACAGCTGCTGTTTTTGGATCGATTCATCAGGTAGGATGAAATGAGAGAAAGGGAAGATGCCGAAATGAGAACGTAACTTGTCGCGTGTCCTCGACTAGTAGTGTCTAATTGAAAATGTCTTCTTACGAGATGAGTCTCTGGTACTGTTCCTGTAAAAGTGACAGTACTAACTGGTAAGTCGGCTCCTGGAAAAGTGAATACTTTAAGGGACTATTGAGCCCTGTTTATGAAATGCTCGAAATAGCTCAGTTCGAGAAAGGGGATAGAGAAGAGAAATAAACTATTGATCGAGGGATGGAGAAGGTGTGGGCCCGCTTACTAATACGGTTCCGTTCCGCATGAAAAAGACCAATCAAATCAAACTTTTCTTGGAAAAACCGACGCCAACGTTAAGATCAGTCTCCTTTCTTTTCGGCGGCATCCTTCCGCCCGGAAAACATTCTTTTTTTAGTGCCCAAAACTCTAGTGTTTTAAAGTGATAGAGATTCTACCTTTGGGTAAGGTAGGATTCCTCGAAGCAAAGGAAAAATAGTGTTTGCTTTTTTCGTGGAAGTGAGATAAGTACTTCCTTGGGAAGGGAGTACTTATCGGAGTAAAGGAAAGCACGTTGATCGGGTTGTTAAAAGGGTTAGTCCTGTTGTTAGGGAGAGTTAGCGGTGTTGCCATCGGAGTTACGTGTACGGGGATACGTGTATTGAGAAAAAAGGCCCAGAAGGCCTGTTTTCGAAGCTAGAGCATAGGGTTAGTGAGGTTTAGGTACTTTGACACCTAAACCGATTTTAAATGCTAAATATCGCATTTCTATAAGCATAACTAGTATTGCCCCTCGCCATGCATGCGCACGTGCACGCGCGTGTGATGTGCGCATGCGTATGCGCACGGAAGGGAGTAGGGGCCAGCTCCCTTCCTATGAAAGACCCGAGCTTGATGGAATGATACCCCTGGAGGGGGGGATCATTCAAGCAAGGGAGGGAATACACGTGCACATGCATCCGCGTGTGCGTTCGCGCGTAATAGAACATGTGCGCATGCGCGCACCAATAGATCACGTGCGCATACGCATGCGCACATCACGCACGCGTGCACGGCGAGGGGCAATACTAGTTATGCTTACAGAAATGCGATATTTCGCATTTAAAATCGGTTTAGGTGTCAAAGTACCTAAACCTGATTAACCCTATGCTCTAGCTTCGAAAACAGGCCTTTTGGGCCTTTTTTCTCAATACACTTATCCCCGTACACGTAACTCCGATGGCAACACCGCTAACTCTCCCTAACAACAGGACTGACCCTTTTAACAACCCGATCAACGTGCTTTCCTTTACTCCGATAAGTACTCCATTCCCAAGGAAGTACTTATCTCACTTCCACGAAAAAAGCAAACACTATTTTTCCTTTGCTCCGAGGAATCCTACCTTCCCCAAAGGTAGAATCTGTCACAGCCTGATTTTCGTTTTAGGATTTATAAATTATTTAATAAATTATAAATAGAATTTATATTAAATGTTCTTTAATTTACAAGTGAAGTTAAATATAGGAAATAAAACTTCCTAAATATAAAGCATGGTTGGATTTATTTTTTATTAAATTCTCCATGATTAATTATACTCTCTGAAATTTTCTCGGATTTTTCAGAGCTCAATTCCTAAATGATACAAAGAACAGTTCAGTAATTATTTAATCATTAATGATCTAATTATAATTGTTAAGAGCTTTTCTTGTTTAAAATCCTTAAATTATAAATTGTTGTTTAAAAGGAATTATTAGAAATGATCTTAAAAGCCTAAAAGAGAAGATCTAATTTTAATTTGTTAAATCTCAATATAAAAGTGGGCTAGATAAAATTTTGTTAAATACTTCTCTTGTTTCTATAGTTACTAGATTTTTCTGGGATTTATTTGAGCCCAGGGAGTATTTTTAATCAATGGAATATCATTTCGTGAATAATTTAAATAGAAAAAGGTTTTAAAATCTCCCTTTTTGGCTTTGGGCTGAAAGTCGGCCCAAGTCTCTCTCTCCCTCTCCTCGGCCTGCTCGCGCCCGGCCCGTTCGGCCCAGACCACCGCGCCCTCCCTCCTCTCTCTCTCGGTGCCGCTGACAGGTGGGGCCCATCTGTCAGTCGTCTTCAACCTCCGGCCGCTCCTAGCCGCGCCGCAAGCTGCCGATCTCCTTCCAAATTCGGCTGCCCCTTTCCTTCTTCGGCCAAATCAATTGAGGGGAAATAATCTCCTCGATCTCCTCTTCCTTTTCTCTTTAGGAAATCCGAGCTAATTCGTTTGGAAATCGTCGGATTCAATGCCGATTTAGTTAGCTTCTCTTTCCAAACCCTAAAACCTTCCATCTCGCCGCCGGTCGCCGTGGGTCTCCGTCGCCGCCTCCTAGCCCCTATAAAAGGATCCCCGGGACCTCCTCTATCCGCCGCCACCTTCGCCTTAGCCCACCGTCGCGTGTAGCGCCGCCTCCGCGTCACTCCGTGGGCCGCCGCCGTCGCCGTCGATCCAGCCGCGCCGCGCCGCCGTTGCAGCCGCCGCCTTCGGTCGTCGTCGCCACCGCCGGGATCGCGTCCACCCCTCCGTTGCCGCAGTTTCCCACCGGAGCACCACCGTCACCTCCGACGAGGCCACCGCCGCTGCTTCAACCTCGCCGCCGTCGTCATTCATCGTCATTTACCGTCGTCCTAGTGCCCGGTGAGTTCGCCACGATGCCCGCAACCCGTTGGTGCCCTCCGTTTGCGCCGCCTCGCCGCTGTCCGCCATCGAGCATGGGGTGCCGGAGCCGCCGCCGGCGATGACGACATCGTCGACGTCAGCGCCACGTCAGCCGTAGACCCGTGGTGGACCGGATCGATCTCGGCCGTCCGTTTGGCTTAGATTAGATCTCGGCCGTTGGTTTCGTAGACCGTCTCTGTGCACCCGGTCCACCGTGAGCCGAGCCCGCTGACGCAATAATCCTCTTTTCCTTTTCAAAATTAATTCATTATTGCGTCATAATTCAATTAAAATCTATATAAATGGTTTAATCCGATTTAATCTTTAAAAATTCATAACTAATTCATCTTAGCTCGGATTTAATTGGTTCAAGTCTCTAAATTTTTCTAAAATTGAGATCTACATGTTAAAAATATCCACATGTACTGTTCATGCTTGTTTATGTGCTGTTTTGGTGGTTTTGCTCTTTTCTGTTTAGATTCCGACGTTCCCGGAGAGTCCGTTTTCACAGGAGAAGAATTTGAAGAGTTCCAAGGCCAGCAAGGCAAGTCACACAGATCCCAAACACAGTTCCTTTGAGCATGTTGATCCTATATTTAAATTCTCTATTTATTTCAACTATGCATTTATTTTCGAATGTCACCGGGTGGTGTGAACTTATTCCTTTGTTATGGCCTGTTTGCATTGATTACTCTATTCCTTGATATCTTGGGTTATTATAATTTGACTAGTTGAGCTTTATATATTGGTTCAGCTAGATGTTAGACATCATTGATTAGCCATGCTTAGAAACACTAGCACACAATTGGGATAACTAATGTTTCACTATTACTTAATGATGGATATTTAATGATAGCTCACGATGGTCAATCGTGATTGGTTAATTAATTAATGTGCCTACTAAAACTTGATAATGGTGGGTTGTGGGCACATGGTTTTGATGGTTGTGCTCATGACAATTAAGGACCGGTTCACGAGTTTCGGTTGTGAAACATTAACCGTGCCAACCATAAGCCAGCATGGGCAACGGCTTTACCTTTTGTATAACAAGGCTCATTGTGGAGCACCAGACTGAGAAGTGGCGGAGATAAGCCCACGGGGGTCGCTGGGGAGTCTATGCCTTGTTTATAAGGGGGTGATTATGATCCAGGAACGGTGCACAACTTTGGGTTGAGTTATGCGAGGGGTCTTGTCATAATCACTCAACATGGTGACGTGTCTGGCCTGGCACGGTAACATGCTGGTGGGTTGTGTCTTGTGGGTACAGTGGTACACCTCTGGCCAGAGTAAAACTATTCGAATAGTCGTGCCCGCGGTTATGGGCGGGTCGAACAATGTCTTTTGTGATTAGTCTCACACTTCTTACCATAATAAATGATGCTATAACTGGTAATAATTTGATTAGCTCCTGGTTTGGAATGGTACATTCCTGGTATGGAGATAGATCTGCACAGCCGAGTATGGTTGTTTAGGATGGTTGGGCCTGAGCAGCATGGGTGTGCTGTTCAGTGTTGATTAAAATTGATGATTAATTACTCTACTATTTTATAACTCTCAATTGTTTGCTAAATGCTGCTTTTGCAATTGAGCTCTATATTATGCCATTCTTTGGTATCCTTGTGCACTTGTATATTTGCTGTGTGGCTTGCTGAGTATGTCATATGCTCACCTTGCAATAACCAATCAAACCTCAGTTGAAGACAAGTTGCGAAGGAGAAAACGTTTGGCTTATACTCCAGTTGAGCTGCCTGTGGGAGTGGAGCCGGAGCTTCGCTAGACCGTAATTCCGCTGCTGTTTTTCTTTTCTTTTGTAAGTATTTACGTTATTATTATGATGAATCTGTATATTAAATTGTTAGTTTGTGTACCCCGGCTGATTCCTGGACGAGGATTTAATGCACAAATAAGTTCGGAAATTACAAGTGAATTTCTGGGCGTGACAGAATCCCTCTCACTTTAAAACACTAGAGTTTTGGGCAATAAAAAAACGAATGGTTTCCGGGCTCGCCTCTTCGAGGGGCCTCCGCTCGTGGACAACCTCGCTCCGGGTCTTACCCACCCTCGAGTCCAATCTCGGGTGGGCGCTTAGGCATACCCTATTCACTAGACCGGATCCGCATCCCAA
The DNA here is from genome assembly GCA_000338895.3 of Oryza meridionalis. Lineage (NCBI taxonomy): Eukaryota > Viridiplantae > Streptophyta > Magnoliopsida > Poales > Poaceae > Oryza > Oryza meridionalis. Next base: position 15,299,611 of record CM002526.2, read on the forward strand.
TGCCAATAAAATACATACTAGATCCTAGAATTCGCAACCTAGTGATCGGTATACTGCATACCTACACGTCCTGGCATTGGGATTGAGTGAAAAGCACAAATGCTTCGAAAACAGGCCTTCTGGGCCTTTTTCCTCGATACACGTATCCTCGTACACGTAACTCCGATGGCAACACCGCTAACTCTCCCTAACAACAGGACTAACCCTTTTAACAACCCGATCAACGTGCTTTCCTTTACTCCGATAAGTACTCCCTTCCCAAGGAAGTAGTTATCTCACTTCCACGAAAAAAGCAAACACTATTTTTCCTTTGCTCCGAGGAATCCTACCTTCCCCAAAGGTAGAATCCCTCTCACTTTAAAACACTAGAGTTTTGGGCACTAAAAAAACGAATGGTTTCCGGGCTCGCCTCTTCGAGGGGCCTCCGCTCGTGGACAACCTCGCTCCGGGTCTTACCCACCCTCAAGTCCAATCTCGGGTGGGCGCTTAGGCATACCCTATTCACTAGACTGGATCCGCATCCCAATGCCAATAAAATACATACTAGATCCTAGACTTCGCAACCTAGTGATCGGCATACTGCATACCTACACGTCCAGGCATTGGGATTGAGTGAAAAGCACAAGTGTATGACACACTTTAACGTCATATTTCACTGTGTTCAATAACTCTTTCCCTCACTTCCCAGAAACCTTTCATCTTGTTTACTTGAACCCCATTCAACTAAACTCGATTTCAGGTTTGGTAAAAGTCACTGATGGACAGAACGGAGCTGGCAGCAGGGCGGGACTCAAGAAACCTGCGTACGGCAGGGCTAGGTTACCAGCGTACGGGCAAGAGAACTTTTATCTCCTCATCTTTTCCCAGGATTTCTTTCTGATCTTGTACGGGTATGACCCGCGTTCCTTTCATATTAAAAACACTAGCTTGTTTAGTTCCACTTCTTTTCACAGGAGAACTTGCCGGTACCTCTAGTCTCGCTTCATTGTCATTCCACTCGCGACACTGGGTATCAGTTATCGGAGTGATCGGGGTGATGGTGATAGTTGTTACGATCCGTAACTGGTGATGAACCGTAAAGGTTTTTGGTTAGTTGACCCTGTTAACCGTAAAGAAAAGGAGAAAGATAAGTGGACTGGGCAATAAATGACTATGTCCATATTGTAATAACCCGAGTAAGTAACGCACATCACACGCGCGTGCACATGCGCGTGCACGGCGAGGGGCAATACTAGTTATGCTTACAGAAATGCGATATTTCGCATTTAAAATCGGTTTAGGTGTCAAAGTACCTAAACCTGACTAACCCTATGCTCTAGCTTCGAAAACAGGCCTTCTGGGCCTTTTTTCTCAATACACGTATCCCCGTACACGTAACTCCGATGGCAACACCGCTAACTCTCCCTAACAACAGGACTAACCCTTTTAACAACCCGATCAACGTGCTTTCCTTTACTCCGATAAGTACTCCCTTCCCAAGGAAGTACTTATCTCACTTCCACGAAAAAAGCAAACACTATTTTTCCTTTGCTCCGAGGAATCCTACCTTCCCCAAAGGTATAATCCCTCTCACTTTAAAACACTAGAGTTTTGGGCACTAAAAAAATGAATGGTTTCCGGGCTCGCCTCTTCGAGGGGCCTCCGCTCGTGGACAACCTCGCTCCGGGTCTTACCCACCCTCGAGTCCAATCTCGGGTGGGCGCTTAGGTATACCCTATTCACTAGACCGGATCCGTATCCCAATGCCAATAAAATACATACTAGATCATTCAACTAAACTCGATTTCAGGTTTTGTAAAAGTCACTGATGGATGGAAGGGAGCAGGGGCCAGCTCCCTTCCTATGAAAGACCCGAGCTTGATGGAATGATACCCTTGGAGGGGGGGATCATTCAAGCAAGGGAGGGAATACACGCGCACACGCATCCGCGTGTGCGCTCGCGCGTAATAGAACTTGGCAACACGGCACAGCTGCAGTTTAACAATTTCCAAGATCAGATTGACTATGCCGTGCAACATGCTTTGATTAATCAATCTGGGGTATTAGTCAAGACATTATCAAATATGGTGAAGTCGATGGTTGATAGCACGATAGCTGAATATCAGGCTACAGGACCGGTTTATTTGCCAGGAGGTGTTTTCCCAAACTATTGGCCCTTAATCACTGATAATCAGCCAGTTCTTCGGCCAATTCCTACCAATGCGCCATCGGCTCAACCGACAACACCAGTATCGGCTCCTGCACCTGCTGCACCATCATCGGCACCAGGTGAACTAATTAATCCTTAGTTATTGGTGAGAGAGCAGCCACAACATAGTGGACAAAATGTGAATCGGCTAACTTAAGACCAAGTTGCAGCTATGTTCTTACCACCTCAGCCTACTGTCGACCCAATCCAGCAACAGCCGATTCAACAGACACCACCAATGCAGCAGGTTGTGCAGCCAATTCAACAGACACCACCAATGCAACAGACGCCACCGAGGCAGCAGGTTGTGCAGCCAATTCAACAGACGCCACCAAGGCGGCAGGTTATTCAGCCGATTCAGCAAACGCCACTGAGGCAACAGGTGGTTCAGCCGATTCAGCAGAGGTTTGATGAATGCATCGGCTGGGTTTGGAACACCTGACAACCAGCTAAGGCAGCACGCTGCGAATCATGTTGTCCCAGAGCATTTGGTTCATAATGTGCAACCAGATCAAACGGTGGTACCTCAAGTTATTCCTGAACATTTGGTGCGCAATATACAGCCAAACTTTCAGAATTACCAGGGGGGCAATTTGAATTATCAGTATCAGCCTCCGTCACCGCAAGTTCAATATCAGCAGGGAGGATTGGCTTAGCCCCAGTTTGTTCCTCAATACAATCAATTCGAGCCTGTGCCACAACAAGCACAAGGATCGCCTCAGCAACGACCATGGCCGACATGATTGCAGATGTGATGAGAGAACAGTTTGGGCTTAAGCCAAAAGATGCTGGAAATTTGTATCGGCATCCTTACCCCGAGTGGTTTGAGAGAGATCCTCTGCCTAACCGATTCAAAGTTTCAGATTTTTCAAAATTCTCAGGGCAGGATAGTGTTTCAACTTATGAACACGTTAGTCGATTTTTAGCTCAGTGTGATGAAGCATCGGCTGTGGATGCCTTGAGGGTTAGATTGTTTCCATTGTCTTTGTCTGGATCGGCTTTCACTTGGTTTTCTTCTTTGCCATGTGAATCAATCAACAGTTGGGCTGATTTGGAGAAGCATTTTCAAAGCTACTTCTAAAGTAGGATTCATGAGATGAAATTATCAGATTTAATAGCGATTAAGCAAAGGCATGATGAGCCTGTGCAGGACTATATTCAGAGGTTCAGAGACATGAGGAATAAATGCTACAGCTTGAGTTTAACTGATGCCCAGCTAGCCGATTTGGCTTTTCAGGGTATGATAGCTCCGATCATGGAGAAGTTCTCGTCTCAAGACTTTGATAGTTTGTCACATCTTGCACAGAAGGTTACTTTGCATGAACAGAGGTTTGCAGAAGCATATGGGTCGGATGATGATGATGATGATGACTCTGAGATAGCAGCAACCAAGTGGGTTAGAAGCAAGAAGGTTATACCGTGCCAATGGGTGAAGAGTTCTGGAAAAGAAGAAAGGTATGACTTTGATATTACCAAGGCTGATAAAATCTTTGATTTGCTACTTCGGGAGAAACAGATTCAACTCCTTGCTGGTCATACAATCCCATCGAATGAAGAATTGGGCAAGAGAAGGTATTGCAAGTGGCATAATTCTGGGTCTCATTCTACCAATGATTGCAAAGCCTTCAGGCAGCAGATCCAGGCGGCTATTGAGGGAGGCAAAATCAAATTTGATGATTCCAAGAGGCCGATGAAGGTTGATGGCAATCCTTTTCCTGTTAATATGGTACACACAGCTGGTCGGACAGCCGATGGAGGAAGAGCTAGAGGCTTTCAGGTGAATTCTAGAAGAAATATGACAAGCAGCAGGAAAAGTATTATGAAGAAGATGATGGCGGTTTTAATCCTCATTGGGGTTGTGAGTTCTTTAGATTTTGCTAGAATGAAGGTATGAGGCTGACGTCTATTGAAGACTGTCCTGGGTGCAGTATTGTTGCAGAGAGTTCAAGCCGATCGTATAATAGAGGCAATCGGCTAAGGCAGACAAGAGTTCCTGTTCATCAAAGATTAGGCCCAGTGAACCAAGATTGTAACCAAGAGGACAATGAAGACATGAAGACTGAATGGTGTCCTTCTGGTAATTTTACAAAAAATCAGAAGAGAAGGGTTCAAAGGTTGAGGAACAGGGAGCGCTTTCGAGAGGTTGAATAAGAAATCAACCATCGGCTGAAGAAGCCAAAGCCGAAGCAGGAATGGCGTGTTAAGAATCGAGTTCCTGTAGCCGATGAAGCCACAGCCGATGAAGCAAAGAGATTGGCTAAAGGAAAAAGTGTTGTGACTGCATCGGTTAACATGGTTTTCACGTTGCCTGCTGAGTTTGGGGTCAAACAAGCCGAAGTTTATGAAGTTGAAGAAAAATCGGCTAAGTTGATTTTACCACTAGAACAAGCGGTCTTTGAGAAGCCGGAAGGAACAGAGAATCGGCATCTTAAGCCGTTGTATGTGAACGACTATGTCAATGGGAGGCCGATGTCTAAGATGATGGTCGATGGTGGGGCTGCGGTAAATTTGATGCCTTATGTCGGAGATATGGGCCCAGGGGTATGCAAAGTAAGGGGAAGTTCCCTTTACTTCTTCACACGTGACTTTACAGTCTGGCCCTACCCCCGCACCTCGCACCGTGCAAGGTGCAGACACGTTCGGGGAGCCTCGGGGTGCCACGTCAGCCCCTCGGAGTGCCACGTCAGCCCCTCGGGGTGAAGCGTCAGGCCCCTTAGGCCCTCACCCTGCCAGGACCCGAGGCCCCTGCCCAGCTGCCATGTGGCGGAGGGAGCGTGAGGTGGGGGAAGACCAGGCTGGGCGGCCATTAATGGGCGGCGCCTCAACCGTCCCTCGCCGCATTTAGTGCGGTCAGGGCGGACGTGTGGAGCCGCACCACTGGCCCGCGTCAAATCGGGCGTGACCGGTCTATCACCAGTCATGTCCGATTGACGCACGACCGTGCCCCACGTCGCCTTTGTCCCCGGCGGAGTGGAGGTAGGTATGTCTTGTCACATCAGGGGTGTCGTCTGGACTCCTCTCCACGAGAGGAGGGAAGCCACCGGTCTTCGCCCATTTAAGAGCGAATGACAGGGATGTCCCCCATGTCAGGTGGGGGGCGGCGCTGGGCCCCGCCAAAAGACCAACCACGGCTTTGCTTCTGGGCGAAGACACACACCGCAGTTGGCCACGATAGGTTGGGTCCCCCCCTTTTTTATAGAAAAGTAGGTAGAGGCGGCGCATGTGGGATCCCCTTGAGCTATAAAAGGAGGACCTTGCCCACCTAAAAAAGGGGGGACTGGAGAACCCGACAGTAAGCTCAAACTCTGGGGGAAAAGCTCTCTGGAGTTTGGGAACCCTTGTAATACTGATCCATATTTCCACACACAGGAGTAGGGTATTACGCTCGATAGCGGTCCGAACCTGTATAATCTTCGTGCCCGTATACGATTCAGTGGCATTAAGCGCGGATAATCGACTTCCCGAAGTGAGCCTCCTCTCCTGGCCGAACTCACAAAAGGGGCATCTCACGATCTCCTGCTAGAGAGGATTATTCCTCGACAGCTGGCGCGCCAGGTAGGGGGAGGGCGGGTGCTTGAGAAAGAAGTCGTTTTCCTCCGCCCGAAGTTTCCCTCCATCCTCGACGATCATGGTCGAGGTCCTGGAGGAAGAGGTGGTGGTGCGCACCCCCACTCCATCTGGGAGTGAGGATGCTAGTGGGTGCCGCGGCCCCCGTCACCGCCGCCATAACTCTCTCACTCCACCCCACCGAGACCCCTCGCGGAGGGAGGATCCCACCCAGTCGGGTAGTTCGGCCCTCTCCCCGCCCCCGGGCGGGGGAAGGCCGCGTCGCGTCGGAGCGTGACGCCGCCTCACTTACGGCGATGGCGGCTCGCCCCGAGGCGCACTTCAGGCGGCGGGTGCTCTTCTATGGCATCCCCCCTTGAACTCGGGGCCGGAGACCCCTGTCCAGCGCTGGTTGGACGACGTGGCCAACTTGGTCACCACAGCCCAACGGCAGCTGGCCGCGGGCGACCGGCCCACTGTTACGGGTACGTCGCGTACCCCCACCGCCCTCTCCTTGTCGGCAAGGAGGAGGGCCCATCGGACGGCCACGGCTTCGAGGCGGTCTACGGCTCCAACGTCGTCGGGGGCCTCGGGAAGTCGGAGGTGTCAGGATAGCCTCTATGGAGAGCAAGACGCTCGAATAAACATCGAGCGACGCCGGGACGAGCGCCGTGCTACCCGCATGGGGGAAGGCGCCTCCTCGTCGGGAGTACGGCGTTCCACTTCGTGAGGCAGCCCGTCCCCCGTGTTCACCCCCTGGAGTGACTGGTTGCAGGGCCTTCGTGGCGAGTCTCCGGAACGTCCGGTGGCCCCCGAAGTTTCGCCCCAACCTCACGGAGAAGTATGATGGCAGCATCAACCCCTTCGAGTTCCTCCATATCTACACCACGATCATCGTGGTGGCGGGGGGCGATGAACGGGTCATGGCGAATTATTTCCCCATGGCTCTCAAGGGTCAGGCGCGTGGCTGGCTGATGACCCAGCCCCCCGAGTCCATCCACTCCTGGGAGGACTTGTGCCAGCAGTTCGTCACGAACTTCCAGGGCACGTACCCTCGCCCAGGAGAAGAGACGGACCTGCATGCTGTGCAGCGGAAGGACGACGAGTCCCTCCGCTCATACATACAGCGCTTCTGCCAAGTCCGCAACACCATTCCGTGCATTCCGGCCCATGCGGTCTTTTATGCGTTCCGGAATGGCGTGCGGCACAACCGCATGCTTGAGAAGATCGCCTCCAAAGAACCCAAGACCATCGCCGAGCTCTTTGAGCTGGCAGACAAGGTGGCTCGGAAAGAGGAGGCATGGGCCTGGAACTCCCCCAGCACCAGCGTGGCGGCCGCGGCTGCCCCCGAGTCCGTTTCCCGCTCTAAGCGGCGAGATAGGACGGGCAAAAGGAAGCCGGCCCGCTCTGAGGACGAGGGCCATGTCCTTGCGGCCGATGGGCCCTCACGGACCCCGCGCAAGGGAAAAGCCACCGGCGACAAGCCGAGCTCCACTCCTCCCTCCGGCGAAGGCCGGTCGGCAGATAAGTGGTGCTCGGTGCACAATACTTATCGGCACAGCCTCGCTGATTGCCGTTCGGTCAAAAACTTGGCCGAGCGGTTCTGGCAAGCCGATGAGGAAAAGCGGCAGGGTCGCCGAGAGCGCAAAGCCCCCGCGACCCCAGCCGATGACCGGCGAGGGGAGGCCAAGAAGAAGGGCCCCGCTGATGACGGCGATGACAGCGAAGACTTGGAATTCCTGGCGCCTCAGGGAACCATCGCCACTCTCGACGGGGGGGGGGGGGGGGGGGGGGGGGGGGGCTTGCGCTCACACCTCCCGCTTCAAGGTCATGAGACGGGAGCTTTTGGCCATTGTCCCAACCCACGAGGCGGCCTGGAAGGCGCGTTGGTCGGAGGTGAAGTTCACTTTCGACCAGAGCGATCATCCGACGGTGCTTGCTCGTGGAGGGAAATTGGCTCTCGTGGTCTCCCCGACCATCCACAACGTCAGGATGAAGCGTGTCCTGGTTGACGGGAGGGGGGGCAGCCTGAGCATCATTTCCCCGTCTGCTTTTGACGCACTCAAGGCCCAGGGGATGAAGCTCCAGCCGTCGCTACCCATCATCAGTGTGACCCTGGGACACACGTGGCCTCTCGGTCACGTAGTGCTCCCGGTAACCTTCGCCGACTCCACCAACTTCCGCACCGAGCGGGTCGACTTCGATGCGGCGGATCTCAATCTACCCTAGAACGCGGTCCTGGGTAGGCCTGCGTTGGTGAAATTCATGGCCGCCACCCACTACGCCTACCTCCAGATGAAGATGCCGGGCCCTAGCGGCCCCATCACCGTCTTTGGCGATGTCAAGGTCGCCCTCGCCTGCACGGAGCAGCGCGCCGACAACCTGCCAGCGGCCACTGAGCCGCAGGCTCCGGAGGCCTCTGCGCCCCGCGCCTCCAAGAAGCGCCTCACCTCAGCTGACGAGGTGCCCGTCAAGGAGATCCCCCTTGGCGATGACCCGTCCAAGACCACCAAGGTTGGCGGTACCTTGGACACCAAATAGGAAAGCGCGCTCGTCTCCTTCCTGCGGGCAAACTCCGATGTCTTCGCATCGAAGCCGTCGGACATGCCCGGGGTCCCAAGGGAGGTGATTGAGCACCGCCTAGCTGTGCGGCCGGACGCGCGACCCGTCCAGCAGAAAGTGCGGCGCCAAGCCCCGGAGCAGCAAGCCTTCATCCGAAAGGAGGTGATGCGGCTCCTGGAGGCTGGCTTCATCCGCGAGGTCATCCATCCAGAATGGCTAGCCAACCCGGTGGTCGTCCCCAAGGCCAACGGCAAGCTTCGGATGTGCATCGACTACACGGGCCTCAACAAGGCATGCCCTAAGGATCCCTTCCCTTTACCACGCATAGATCATATAGTAGACTCCACTGCGGGGTGCGATCTTTTTTGTTTTTTAGATGCCTACTCTGGGTATCATCAGATCCACATGGCTAGGGAAGATGAGGAAAACACTGCTTTCATTACTCCTGTGGGCACCTTTTGTTATACAACTATGCCTTTTGGTTTAAAGAATGCAGGCCCTACTTTTCAGCGCATGATTCGCATTATTTTGAGCAATCAGATAGGGTGCAATGTAGAGGCGTACGTCGATGACCTGGTAGTAAAGACGCACCACCAGGACACATTGTTGCAGGACTTGGCTGAGACCTTCGACAGCCTGTCGCGACCGGGAAAATTGCCTTTTCCCGAACGCTAGTGTATTAATCCCCGTCCCAGGAAAAGCCGGGGTACACCACACAAACATGATATAAAAGACACATCTTTATTATATCGATAATATTTACATTATCACAAAGGCGCTTCAGGCCTGGCAATCAAAAATAAACAGCAGCGGACTAGCGGGCCTACGGCTCCATCTTCACAGGCGCTCAACTGGGGTATAAGCCAGGACTCCACCTAAGACATCTTCTCCAAAGCTTCTCTTACTGAAGGGGGAAAAGATTGAGCAAGAATGAGTACAACCACAGTACTCAGCAAGTCACACCGGCAGATGCATGATTAATGCAAGGGGGTACAAGGGGATAATAATAGGGGTTAAGTTTTGCAGTAAACAGCATTTAAAAGTCACTTAGTTGCTCAAGCTATTTTATAAAGACGATCCTAGAGCTACACAGTATTATTAAACAAGGCCGTGAACCCTCACGAACCTGCCTTAACCCAAGGCCTACGATGATTCAGACCGAACTGGCAACCCGACCCTGGGTTCCAGCTCGTCCCAAGCCAACCCAGGCCAACCATTCCACATTTTAGTTGTTGAGCAAATTTTAAGAATTAAAACACTGACTTGGGTACATTGCTCGGCTTGCCCATAACCGAGGGCGCGGCTATTCGAATAGATTATACTCTGATCAGAGGTGTACATCTTTACCCACAAGACACCTCTTCCTCACGTGTAACCACGTGCCACATACCACCACGGTATACGGACGGAAGACGTGACATAGTTTCCAACCCATCCTAGCCATAGACAAGAGTACCGACCCAATCCCACCTACGGCCGGAACCTCCGGGACAGGTAGGCAGGATTGAGCCCCCTAGCAGCAGGGCACCAACCCTCTGCCATGACATCTCGACTACCGGGCCGCAGCTCGTGTAGCCTTCATTTGCCCTGGAGAATGTCCATCGACCCCCGACTTCATCCATCTCCATCCGTGTACTTTTGTTTATAACCAGACTGAGCCACAAACTAAGCCTTACCCACTAGACATGTGGAAGTACGGTAGTGCTTTGCAACAGAGGCCCGAAGACCGGTCCTTATATGGCCGAGGTGCTACTATCAAAACCATGCACCCCGAGCCCAGCCTAAAACCATTTTGGGGATTTTGAATAGAAGGAGCGGTGTGAATCCAATTCCACAATAACCAGACCATTCCAAAGTATCCAGGTGATATGAATCTTTCCCAAAGTCTATAGTTATAAAACCACCTAATGTTGCCTAATTAACCAGCGAAGCATCTACCTAAGTTCATGCTAGTGGAACCATAAATAGAGTACCCACTAGTTGGGGTTTTATTTTCCTAGGGTGAACAAGGTAATAATAACAATAGCAATAATAATGTCTTAACAATGATAAATAGGCATGGCTAAATAAAACAGTGATAACGCGGGAATTTAAATAAAGCGGTAATGCATTAATTTAAATCAAAATAATTTTATAAACTGGGATTCAATATGCTCAAGGATGATGTGACTTGCCTTGCTCGCTTTCCCAAACGTCGGCTTCTACTTCCACGAAGAGCGGATCTTCCGAAGCTGCAGCGTCTACACGACCAACGGAAAAGAAAAGGCTTTTACTCTAATAAACTCCATATAACAAGCAGAAACAAAGCACAAAAATGGGTTCTTGACTTCTTAAGGAAAAATTAGAGACTTGAACGGTCCAATTCCGAGTTCAAATGGCCAAGTTATGGCCATTTGAAGTTTATATGCTCTTTAAATGGATATTTGCGAATTTCTTCATTTAAATTTTAATTTAAAACACACTTATTGCGTCAGCCGGGAGAGAGGGCGCGCGGACCGGGTCCACGGGAGTGGGGCCCACGCGGCAGCCTCTCGGTCCACGGTGGACCGGGAGCACGCGGCTGGAGGCGGCCGGCGCCGTGGGTCCCACGCGTCAGCCGCACCCGCGGGCGCGGGCGGCTGACGGCCGGGTCCCACCTGGCAGCCGCGGGGCGCGCCCGAAGGCGGCCTCGCCGGCACGGCCGACGGGAGACGGCGCGCCCGCGCCCCGATGGTCACCGCCGGCGACCACCGGCGCGGCGGAGCGGCGCCCGAGAGAGCGGAGAGGAGAGGGAAGCGAAAGGGGCGGTCCACGGCTCACCCCGGGTCGACGGCGACGACGGGAACGGCGACCGGAGCGGAGGAAGGCAGCGGCGCGGCTCGGGTCGACGAGGACGGCGGCGCTCCGGCGGTCGGCGGGCGAAACGGAGGGGTGGCCGAGGTCGACGAGGACGCGGCGAAGCCGAAGGAGGCGACGTCGGGGCGGGAGACGGTCCGGGGCGATGACGGCGGCGAACCGGAGCTCGGCGGCGACGGCGGAGAGAGTGCGACGGCGCGGGCTCGATTCCGACGGGGAGGAGAGGCGGCGAGCGGCGGAAACGGAGGAGGGAGGCACGGGGAGCTATTATATAGGGTTGGGAGGGGGAGAGAGCGGCCGGGCGAGGGGGAAACGGCCGCGAAAGATGCGGCCGCCATTGATGCCGGCGAGATTTAGGGGAAAGATTCCGAGCGAATCCGAGGGAGAGAGAGAGGGGAAAGCGGGGGAAACGGGAGAGGGAATCACGGGGAGTGATTTCCCCCTCTTTATGGCGCGCGGGGTCGGCGGGATGCGGGGGAATCCGCGGCGGCGGCGGCGCTAGGGCACGGGTGGGCGGCGGGCGCGGCGGGAGGATAGGGATGACAGGCGGGCCCCACCCGTCAGCGAGGGTGGCGGGCGGGCCCGCCCGTCAGCGGCGCGTGCGCGGGGAGGAGGCCGATGGGCCGCGGGGGAGAGGGGAGAGAGGGAGGGAAGTGGGCCGAGCCGGCCCAAGAAGGGAAGGGGGGAAAAGAAGACTTTTAGGGTTTTTCTTTTTATAAAACCTTTTTAACTTTGTGTATTTCTTAATAATTATTATTTGTGCTCTGAAAATTCCACTAAAATTTGAGGGCTCCTTTTAGACCAAGGAGAATTTAACAAAAATCCTCCGGGCCACATTCGAATTTTTCTTGTACGTATTTTAGTGTTTGCCAATTTCTTTCCGAATTTTAATTAATTCTATTTTTCCTTTTAGAAAATGATTTTTATTTCGGGATGAATTTATCAGGACGTGACACAGCCTTAGGTCCACGCGCATGAAACTGAACCCCGAAAAGTGTGTGTTCGGTGTGCCGACGGCAAACTCCTAGGTTTCCTAGTCTCCTCCCGAGGCATAGAGGCTAATCCCGAAAAAATACGTGCAATAGAGAGGATGCGCCCCCTAGCAAACCTAGGGACGTGCAGTGCATCACTGGATGCATGGCCGTCCTAAGCCGATTCATATCGAGGCTGGGAGAGAGGGCGTTGCCCCTATTCAAGCTCCTCAAGCGCCCCGGGCCGTTTGTGTGGACGGAGGAAGCCGAACAAGCTCTCAATCAGCTCATGGTTTACCTGACCGATCTTGGTTGCCCCAGGGCCGGAGGAACCATTGCTACTCTACTTGGCCGTGACCCCCCACGGCAGTGAGTGCCGCCCTAGTAGTCGAGCGCGACGAGAGTGAACCAGGGGACCCTCAACTGGTGATGGCCCCTCGTCCCCCTTAGCCCCGATGCCCGAAGCCCCCAACCCCTCGGAGGGCCCCGAGGCCCTCATGGGAAGAGGAGAGGCTCTGGCAGGAGCCCCCGAGGCCTATAATCACGACGTGGCCCGAGACCCCCATGAGGCCCCTGAGCACGAGCGCCCCGGGCCACCTGCCCTTGACAACAAGGACCGGCCCCATCGAAAGGTGCAGCGGCCCGTCTATTTTGTCAGCGAGGCACTTCGAGACACGAAAACCCGATACCCACAGGCCCAGAAGATGCTTTACGCAGTCTTAATGGCCTCAAGGAAATTGCGCCACTACTTCCAAGCGCATCGGGTTTCCGTAGTGACGTCCTACCCCCTCGGCCAAATTTTGCACAACCGAGAGGATACTGGTCGGGTCGTAAAATGGGCCATCGAGCTCACTGAGTTCGATCTACACTTCGAACCACGACACGTGATCAAAAGCCAGGTCTTGGCTGACTTCGTCGCGGAGTGGACCCTGGTGGATGACCCTGTTTTGTCCCAGGTCCCCTCCCTCCCTAGAGAAGGAGAGGACTCAAACACCGACATTCGCGCCGGTCACTGGGTCATGCATTTCGACGGCTCCCTCAACCTTCAAGGCGTAGGGGCCGGAGTAACGCTGACTTCGCCAAGCGGGGACGTCCTCAAGTACGTCGTTCGGCTCGACTTCCGAGCTACGAACAACATGGCGAAATACGGAGGACTTCTAGTGGGATTGAGGGCGGCGGCCGTAATGGGCATCCACCACCTCCTGGTCCTTGGCGAATCTCAGCTAGTCGTGAATCAAGTCTCCAAGGAGTACCAGTGCACCGACCCGCAAATGGACGCATACGTCCGCGAAGTGCGACGCATGGAACGCCACTTCGACGGACTCGAGCTTCGACACGTGCCCCGATGCGACAACGCAATGGCTAACGATTTGTCACGCATCGCGTTGGCACGAGCCCCACTCCCCCCGGGGACCTTCGAGGAAAGGCTCGCGCAGCCGTCAGCGCGACTGGACCCTCCAAGGGACCTTGATGCCTCGGCCTCCGCCCCGGCCTCCGAAGACCCGTAGGCCTCGGTGCCCGAGGGGGTAGACCCCGACCCCTCTCAACAGGTTGTGTGGATGACCGACATCCGGGCGTATCTCGACAAAAATACTCTTCCCGAGGATCGCGCAGAAGCTGAGAAGCTCGCGCACATCTCCAAGCGGTACGTGCGCGTAGAAGGGACCCTCTACCGGCGTGCCGCCAACGGGATACTGATGCAGATACACACAACAATCCTCCAATGGTCATTCAAGGACCGATAACAAGAGCTCGTGCACGACAATTAAATTTAGAGCTGAGCTCGTTCCTATGTTCTTCTTTGTATGAATTCGAGAATAGATTGCTACCTAATGATTATATTGTGATTAGGAACAATGGAGGGAACAAGAAGACACTTGGAGAAGGACTTAGAGCCATGGAAGATCATCGAGGACGTCCAAGTTGAGAAGGAGGCCCAAACCAAGTCGACGTCGGGTGCAATTCGGAGTCCAGGACCAGTCTGCACTAAAACGGGCGCCCAGGTCGCATACGTGCTCGGATTGGGGCGTTCTTTCTATGTATGGAAAGCTAAGAAGATAACCTTTCCAATGATTTTGGTCCCATGTCCAAATTCTTTCCGAGTCATTGGGAATTGACCGAACAATTTGACGTCCAGATTCTGTTCCGGTGCTACGTCACCATATTTGGGCCTTTGGCCCGTGTATCGTGTTGGAACCCATTAGGGTTGCATCGAGAGGGGGTTGCACGACCCTAAACTCTATATATCAGTACCCGCCACCATCTTTAGATTTTTGAGTTTTGCTTAGATTAATCTGTCGAGAATAGTTTCGCCGCTAGATCGGTTTGTAAGACCCCAACTTGTGAGCTTAATCATTCATCTGCAATTTTCGTTGTTTCTATCACGTTCTTGTTTGTGTTCTTCGATTGGCAAACAGGGATTAGCCTTCTCGGCGAGGTCATCCGCGTTTCGGCACGGGTGATAACCAGAGGAGACGTGGTGCTGCGATTGCGGGGCTCAAGAGCGTACGCGTTCAAGAAGCCAGATCGATTTGTGTTGCGACTCCGCCCAAATCGTTGTTTATCAGAACCATTCAGAAGATCGGAACCCTAGTGCACATCAAGTGGTATCAGAGCTCTAGGTTCACCGTCAGGTTCGCTCAGTTTCTTTTTCCTAGATTAGTTTTTGTTTTGTGCAATTATCCTAGAGTCTACAGAAAAGCCAAAAAAAAATTTAGTTGTTAGTTACCCTAACCTAGGCCGTGTTTAGCCTTTGCATGATTCTTTTTTAGAGTCTGTAGTGTCGAGTTTGAGTCCTAGTTTAAGTTTCTGTTGCTGGTCTAGTGCGTGTTTTAATCTAGTCGTGTGTTTGTCCTTTGTAACCCTAGCCGCTACCTTTTACCGTGTGTTAGGGTTCATCCTTTGAGAGCCGTTTCCGCCATCATAAACACCCATCCAGATCACCACGCATCACCAGAACACCCTACAACTCCGCTGCCACCATATCCCAATTCCACTGCATAATAGACTAGGTTATATCCCCTCTGGAAAACCTAGCCGAAAGTCGAAACTTCAAACAGCCATAACTTTTGCATACGGACTCGGAATCAGGCAAAATTTAACTTTTTGGATAAGAGAAAAAAATTTTACATCCGTTTCACCCCTCTTTGGTGGGTTTGGTGAATCCAAGATTCCAAAATTTGGCTTGCAAAATTGTCTGTTCGAGCTCACAAGTTCCTGCACCTTGTTTACAGAGGTTTCAGAAAAATCCATAGGCCACATATCTACTCCGATTGAGCTGTAACTTGGAGGTGTGCCTATTTTCGTGTTCTGGAAAAAGAAAAAAATATCAAAAAAATAAAAGAAAAAAAAAAGAAAAGTTGATTTCCACTAGTGCATTGAGCTCACGACGCGCTCCGTTGAGCTTATCTGCCAGTTCGGTTTTGTAGTTTTTGCTGAAACTCACCGAAGCTTGCCTGCAAGTCCTTCTTTGCTGCTTACTAGTGTCATGTTGTTTCTTGAGCCATAATTGTTACCACTACTGTCTAGGACACGAGTAGACCAGCAACTAAGGGTAAGTGACTTGGGATTTTTATTCAGCATTACTATCTGTCATTGGATTGTGTACCACTCATATACATATATTTGGCCTTCCTAGCTCCACATATTACTTCTGGACAGCACAGGTTCTTGATCCCTGCAATCGCTGACTACGCCTTCCAGGTATCCTTTGCTTTGCTGGTAAGAACCTTATAAGAGCTTGGTTAGGAACTCCATATTGCTAAGAATCGTTGAGAGGCACCACTACACCTGCGTAGTAGATTATTAGGGATAACCTTCACCGTTTTGTTTCTGTTTTGGTGTTTCAATGTCAGGAAACGAAGGTGAGAAGAGTCCCCGGGATTTTGCTGACTGTGTCAGTCAAGAGCAACTACGAACTCTCCAAGAAAATACTCAAAAGGACATCACGGAGGTCGTTGCAAAGTCTGTCCAAGATGCCTTCAATAAAATCGGCTTCCTGAACCACATGGAGAGGTTGGACAAGCGGATATCCACGCTAACTGATCGGGTCGCCGCGTTGGAGACACCTTCCAATGAGGAAGTGGTGAGTGGTGACGACGATGCTCATCCTGAAGACACGGTGTATGATTCCAGTGGCTATATTGACGCACCGGCTACAAGGCAAGTGTAACACCCCGACCCAAGGCATAATAGGATTGATAGGATACTCATGCCAACAAGTTGCAACTTCTTTTCCGGAAGCCAATCTCCAAAGAACTCCAGGGTTAAGCGTGCTTGGCCTGGAGCAATTTGGGATGGGTGACCGACCGGGAAATTCTTCCCGGGTGCACACGAGTGAGGACAAAGTGTGCAGAAAAGACATGTGTTGGTCTGTGAGGGCAGTTTATGACCTATGAAAGCTATCAGATGTAAGTGGGCCCGGCCTGGGGAAGGCGGGACGTTACAAAATGGTATCAGAGCCGACTCTCGCGGTTTCACGGGCGCGTGTGTCGCAGTTGCGCAGGCATGGTGCGCATGGCTGGTGTGGACCTGGTGTGGTCACACAGCATGGCACATGCGCTGGCACTGGACATGGGTGTGTCGCAGTTGCGCAGGCATGGTGTGCATGGCTGGTGTGGACCCGGTATGGTCACACAGCATGGCACATGCGCTGGCACTGGACACACGGACGTGGCCAAGAGAGGGAGTTCCTGGCTTGGGGTTGATCGACGAGGACGTCGATCTCTTAAGGGGGTGAGGATGTAACACCCCGACCCAAGGCATAATAGGATTGATAGGATACTCATGCCAACAAGTTGCAACTTCTTTTCCGGAAGCCAATCTCCAAAGAACTCCAGGGTTAAGCGTGCTTGGCCTGGAGCAATTTGGGATGGGTGACCGACCGGGAAATTCTTCCCGGGTGCACACGAGTGAGGACAAAGTGTGCAGAAAAGACATGTGTTGGTCTGTGAGGGCAGTTTATGACCTATGAAAGCTATCAGATGTAAGTGGGCCCGGCCTGGGGAAGGCGGGACGTTACAGCAAGCACGGCTACGACGTCGCCTACGCACAAACCGCACAGGTATGGGTGGCACTCGCCACCAACAAGGTAATAATAATAATCGTGTGCCCGATGATCCTTATGCTAAGGTTAAGTTTAAAATACCATCTTTTTCGGGATATTATGATGCTGAGAAATACCTTGATTGGGAGATGACAGTAGAACAAAAGTTTAATGCCCACCTTGTACCCGAGCAACATAGAGTTAGACAAGTCAGTAGTGAGTTCAAGGATTTTGCTATTATATGGTGGGCTGGGTTATCTGATGATGGGGGTACTACCTACTACTTGGAAAGAACTTAACGTAGCTATGCGCGATAGGTTTGTTCCTCTATCTTATCATAGAGATTTACGCAAGAAACTGATGCGTTTGGAACAAGGGGATAAATCTGTACAGGATTACTATGGTGAGCTACAAAAGTGTGTGAGACGCTGTGGCATAGTGGAGGGGGTCGAGGATGCTACTTGTCGTTTTTATTCTGGTTTGAGGGAGGAAATTCAGAACATTGTTGATTATAAGGAATTTAACTCTGTCAACTAGTTGTTTCGGTTTGCTATGCTTGCAGAGAAGGAATTACAGGGGCGAGACCATCAGGGCAAGAGCAAGGCAAGCACATACACTCCGCGCACGACGCCATCTGCGGGACTGCCCAAGGCCGTCTCTTTTCGGGCGTCCTCCCAGCCAGCGAGCAAGCGACCAGCTGCATCTGGAGCTTCTGCGACACCAAAACCATCTCCACGACCAGCAGAGTAAGGTGAAGGTTCCTCGCAGGTACCCGCCAAGAGTACCTCATCTGTCGCCTCGACGGGACGCATACAGTGCCACCGTTGCCAAGGGTTTGGGCATGTGCAGAAAGATTGGCCTAGTCAACGGGCCTATGTTGCTATAGAAGATGGCTACATCACCACCTCCGACGTGGAAGAGGAAGAAGGGGAAGAAGAAGTTGAGGATGAGGATGGCGAAGTCTTTGGTCGTGATGACACAACGGACTACAGGACCATCATTGTGCAGTGGGTGCTCAGTACGCAGGTACAGCAGCATGACAGGTTGCAACGCCATAATTTGTTTCAGATTTTCTTCGTCATCAACAACCGTCGTGCACGTGTGATCATTGATGGAGGTAGCTGCAACAACTTGGTGAGTTCTGATTTGGTCAAGAAGCTTGGCTTGACTACACGTACACATCCACACCCTTACCATATTCAGTGGTTAAACGATTCCGGAAGAGCAAAGGTAACACAGGTTTGTAGGGTTTCGTTTTCCATTGGCTCATATGCAGATTTTGTTGATTGTGATGTGGTTCCTATGCAAGCTTGTTCACTTTTGCTGGGCCGTCCTTGGGAACATGATAATGATGCTACATGTCGCGACCGAGAAAAATACATTTTCCCGAACGCTAGTGCATTAATCCCCGTCCCAGGAAAAGCCGGCGTACACCACACAAACATGATATAAAAGACACATCTTTATTATATCGATAATATTTACATTATTACAAAGGCACTTAAGGCCTGACAATCAAAAATAAACAGCAGCGGACTAGCGGGCCTACGGCTCTATCTTCACAGGCGCTCAACTGGGGTATAAGCCAGGACTCCACCTAAGACTTCTTCTCCAAAGCTTCTCTTACTGAAGGGGGGGAAAGATTGAGCAAGAATGAGTACAACCACAGTACACAGCAAGCCACACCGGCAGATGCATGATTAATGCAAGGGGGTACAAGGGGTAATAATATGGGGATTAGGTTTTGCAGCAAACAGCATTTAAAAGACACTTAGTTGCTCAAAGCCATTTTATAAAGACGATCCTAGAGCTACACAGTGTTATTAATCAAGGCCGTGAACCCTCACGAACCTGCCTTAACCCAAGGCCTCCGATGATTCAGACCGAACTGGCAACCTGACCCTGGGTCCCAGCTCGTCCCAAGCCAACCCAGGCCAACCATTCCATATTTCAGTTGTTAAGCAAATTTTAAGAATTAAAACACTAACTTGGGTACATTGCTAGGCTTGCCCATAACCGAGGGCGCGGCTATTCGAATAGATTATACTCTGATCAGAGGTGTACATCTTTACCCACAAGACATGTCTTCCTCACGTGTAACCACGTGCCACATACCACCACGGCATGCGGACGGAAGACATGACATAGTTTCCAACCCATCCTAGCCATAGACAAGAGTACCGACCCAACCCTGCCTACGGCCGGAACCTCCGGGACAGGCAGGCAGGATTGAGCCCCTAGCGGCAGGATTGAGCCCCTAGCAGCAGGACACCAGCCCTGTGCCATGACATCTCGACTACCGGGCCGCAGCTCGTTGTAGACCCCCGTTTTTATAACAGGAATCAATCGTGTAAACAGTACCATTTCCCTGGATCAAGTAGTCTGGTACACACGAATTCATAGCTGAAATAACCAGTGCGCATACACGAGTGTCTAGCACGAATTATTACATCAATAGCCCGCAGGCATAGTCTTAAGTCATCGGACCGAGAGGTCCGGAATACATCCAAAAACAGAAATAGATAAGGCAGCGGAATCAAGGCAGCGGCACGCCATTGCCACAGGCAACGACCGTAACTAAGACCTATTGAGCGCCGTCGTCTTCATCACCCTCCTGGCAATAGGCATAGGGATCCTCCGAAGCTTCATCTCTGGCCTCTGATTAAGTTTATATTTGCAAGGGTGAGTACCAACCGTACTCAACAAGTCATCACAGCAACAATGCACATGATAAAGGGGTATTCAAGGAATGGCTATGGTTCTTTTGCACAAAGCAAGTTTTGTAATTCTTTTCACAAGCCTAAGACCTAGCATAGACTGACCAAATTTTAGTACCAGTGTTCTTATTAAACAATGACGGTTCTGTCCACCATCCATTGTGATCCCAAGGATAGCTTCCCGCCATCGAGTCGTCATGGTTTTCTGAGGACGTCCACCTTCCCTTCTCTCAGGAAGTGGCTCCATCAGCGAGGAAATCATCATGCATCATCCCATCCCACACAAGTTAAAAATTTAGAGTCTAGCCAAGTGTAATACACGTCCCGATGCTCAATAACCGCGAGCACGGCTATTCGAATAGATTGGGTTTACTCACACTGCAGTGGATGTACACTTTACCCGCACTCCGCGACTGCCCAACACATGAGCCTTGTCCCAACACATGAGACATGTCACGGCAAAGCTTTTCGATAACCTCGCATTGGCAGTACCCGCTCCATGAACTTTACATCCTCATGCACTCTAGGCGTACACAGTTTCTAGCAGTGAGAGGAGTTCTGGCGCACCCGGGAAGGAAAGACTCACACATGCATTAAGTTATAATTATGTTTAAATTCTCACATGGCAGTCCTACCGATGGCGACCCCACTGTAGACACCCGCCTCGCGGTTCTACCAATGGCTGCCCCACCGTAGAGCCCCTGCCTCACACATCAAGAAACCACTATGCATGGATACTGCCTCCGCTCAGCTATCTATTCCGCTAGGTCTATACCCATACGAGAAGTGCGGTTGTACGGGGGTCGTTTCATGCTTAACTTCATGGCTCGGTCCTTAATTGACCGGGGACGGTACTTGCCTTTACCCGGATACCACCCAAATCCTCCGTCCGCCCCAGTCAAAAACAGTTGTTTACTTTTATTTCTCTTTTCATAAATCATGTCATCAACATCATGGCAATGTGGCGCTCATGTCTCCACATGCCGCATCTCAATTACCTTCCCAAAGGTAATTGCCCAAGCATAGAGCATTTTGATAATTATGAGTATGCATGATTCTAGAATAGCGTTGCTAAGCAATTGTCATAGTTGACTAGGGACTCATACGTAAACATGGTTACGAAGGAATATGGGGTAAACAATAATCAAGGCATGGCATAATCACAAGTAGGATGTTTATTACTGCATGCAATTTTATTTGTAAACAAAACAATTTCGCAATTGGGATCAACATGTTCAAAGAATAGTGATGACTTGCCTTGCTCAAGATCCTGCGGGTCTTGTCCTTCGCTTGGATCAGCAGCTTCCTCGGGCTCTATAGTTACGTGCGAAAATGGATTGGAATTCGGTTAGAATTCAATAAACATCCAAGTAAATCCAAAGGAAAAATCGAGTGCGAAGGTTGATTCTTTTATATTACTTTACTATTCGCGAACTACGGCAAACACATTTTCGGTGTGAATTATTTATGAGTATAATTATCTTGTTGTCCTAGGTTTTTAATTTAATATTCCTGAGTATTATATCCATGTAATAGGTTAGCAATTTTTATCGCGAGCTAAATATCGGACGAAATCCTAAAAACTATTATACGATTTAATTTAGTCTATGACCAACCGATTAAGTATAATATGCGTCTAAAATTCCTAGTGAATAAATCCGAACTTCTACCGTGAATCGATTACTTACAGAGATTATCCAAAACTATTCTATAATATTCTATAAGAATTCGTTTATTTGTTTTAATTATTGATTATATTTAAATTACTACATCGAATTGATTATTGATAGAGTTTATTAAAAATTAATCTACAATAATCTATGAAATTTACCTAATTGTTTAATTTCTATAATGCCTTATGATTATAGTATTATTTTTACGAATACTAGATTTCAGTTAACCACAATTAAATTCTATTTTTATATATTTTTTTTGTTTAATATTTTAAATCTTCCCTCTTAATTTTTTTTTCTATTCATTTTTTTCGAATAGATGGGTGGGATTTGTTTTTTCTTTCTTCTCCCTCGGTTTCTGTTTTTTTCGTTGTCTTCCTTTCTTTCCTTTTATCCCTTCGTCTTTTCTTTTCTTTTTTTTTTTCTTTGATTCCTTTTCAATCTCTCTCTCTTTTTTTTTATCCTCTTCTCCGTCCCGCCTCTCTTCTTCCCATTTCTTTTGGCGGCTATCCACTCTCTCTCTTCACCCGAGCGGCGGCGGAGGGTGGATGCGAGGGGAAGGGGGCGGCTCACCGGCGGCGGCGGCGACGGTGGCGCACGGCGACGCAAGGGCGGCGCGGCGTGACGGCACCGAGGGCGGCGGCGCGGCAGCTCCCAGTGGCGGCGTGGCGGCGTAAGGGCGGCGGCACGGCGCTCGCAGCGGCGACGGCTCGGTGGGGAGTGGGGCGGATGGAGATGAGGTGGGGAAGAACGGGGAGGAGGGGAGATTTATAGGGGGGAAAGAAGAGGAAGAGGGGAAAGAGGCGGCGGCGGCGCGGCAGCGGGGGGGGAGGGAAGAGGGCGGCGCGAGGCTCGACGCGGCACGGCACGGGGCTCGGCGACGGCGATGCGACGACGACGCGGCGCGGCAGGGCGCGGGGCACGAGGTGGCGATGGGACGGGCAGGCGGCGCGCGGGCGCGGGGCGCGAGATGACGAGACGGCGACGGCACGCGACGATGCGACGCGGCGATGGAACGGCGCGGCGACGGGACGGCGGGCTGCGCGGCGACAGACGGCGAGGGCGACGGCGCGCGCGGGGCGCGAGGCGGCGAGGGCGACGGCCGAGCGGCGACGGGACGGCGGCGCGGCGGGCGAGCGGCGCGGCGGGGATGGCGACGGTGCGCGGCGGCTCGGGGCGCGAGGCGGCGAGACGGCGACGCGACGGCTGCGCGCCGGCTCGGGACGCGAGGCGGCGAGACGGCGACGCGACGGCTGCGCGGCGGGCGAGCGGCGCGCGGGGCGCGGCGCGGTTAGGGCTAGGGAACCGCGTCGAACACTTGGCGGGCGGTGAACAGTGCCGTTTCCTGATTTTTCCTTTTTTATTTATTTATTTATTTATTTATTTATTTATTTATTATTTTTTTTATTATTATTATTTTTATTTATTTATTATATAAATTTGATTCTAAAATTCCTAATATTTGCATATATAATTCTTACCCAATATTTGTGTTATTCCCACTAATAAATTCATCCTAAATTAATATTGCCCATATTTTTATATAATTTATTTAAATCTTTATTTAGTGTTAATTCCATTCCATCGTACTTACATTTAATTGATACGAACATGTTTGCGATGATATCGATGTAATTTGATTGATTTAGTTCTTTATTCGAAACTTCCAAACTCTGAAATCGAAATTCAATGGAATGGCGAATAAAATCGGCATGATGCAATTTATTTTAAAAAGTTTTTGAAAACCCGAATTTTTGGAGTTTTGATTTGTCGGTCGAATTTTCAGGGTGTTACACCTAGCCGTCTAGGAGTCCTCAACCTCCAAGAGTAAAAGATGATGCAAAGAACTCCCGGAGATGATGCAAGTGCTCACAAATCTTCACGAAGACCACAAGAAGCACCCACATAAACTCGAATCCATACTATCTCACACACACCAAATCCGAATCAAACCCGGGTGGAGAGATGAATCGAGAAAGCAATGGCTCAAATGACTAGAGAGAGAAGCAAGCCAAGGGCACACAAATTTACAATGAGAGCAGCAGCGCTCACAAGTGAGGGGAGTGGGCTTATTTATACCCACAGCTCCAAATCTGTCCGTTGGAGCGCAATAATTTTGATTTTCGGAACTTCCGAAAATCATTATCAGAAATTCCGAAAAATTTCCAGAAGCTTAAAATCGGTTCTGTATTTTTGGAACTTCCGAAAATGCTTCCAAAAATTTCCAGAACAAACCAAATAGAGAAATGCTTCCAAGAAAAATAGATTTTGAGCACACACATCACTCCTTATATGTCTATGCATCATCCCCCCTTAATAGTACGTCTTTCCTATGACACAATGCAAGGTAAAAGATACAATATACCATTTGATCATTGTCGCATTGCATCGTGTATGTTGTATTCACGAGGTATGCATCTCATTACAACATGTCGACGACATAACAACCTTCACATTTGCTTGAATAAAAAGTTAGTCCTCTTTAATCATATTATAATCAATCATCAAAATCATTAGGGGCCTAGATGCACTTCAATGCACAATTATTGTGATTTTCGGATATTCCGAAAAACATTTTCGGATAAGTCCGAAAATTCCAACTCAGCACAAACAGCAAAGACAACTGAAGATTTTTGGAAGATCCAAAAACTTTTCGGACAAGTCCGAAAATTTCCATAACCAAAAACACCCTTCTGGATATTTTCGGAAAGTCCGAAATTCCTTTCGGACAACTTTGAAATTTACAGAAGCGAAAAGGACTCTACTGAGGATTTTCGAAAAATCCGAAAATCAGTTTCGGACAAGTCCGAAAATATTCAGAATCACATTTGCCTTCTCAGTCATTTTCGGAAAGTTCGAAAATCTCTTTCGGACATATCCGAAATTTCCAGAAGCGAAAACTGGTTCTGTGTATTTTCGGAAAGTCCAAAAATGACTTGCGGAGAAAACTCTGAAAAACTCCAGAACACTAAAATATGAGGAGAAACACTTTTTAAAAATGATTTTGAGCACTTTGATCACTCTTCATATGTCAATGCATCATCCCTCTTAATAGTGTGGCTTTCCTACGACACAATGCAAGGTAAAAAAATACAATATACCATTTGCTCAATTTGTCGCATCACATCACGTAGACGCATTTGGCGGATGTGCATTACGCTAACCCATTGAGGACATAACAACCTTTACATTTGCTTAAATAAAAATATTAGTCCTCTCTAATCGCATTGTAATTAATCACCAAAATCATCAGGGACCTAGATGCACTTTTCAGTTCGTCAAACTTATTATCATATCATTAATCATCATTTAATGATGTTACGTGGAGTGTGATGATGCAAGAATAAAGTTAAAAGATCATCTTCGTGCATAGTTAAATATGTGTTATAGGGATTCCTAATGGGTGCGTGCGCGCTAGATGCCTAGCTGGCACAGCCGCGCATGCCCCTCTCGACCTCTCCTGCTCAGTGCTAGCAACCGTGATTAGCGTTGATGCCGCTAATCAGTGTTAATGATAATTGTTAGTATTAATTCTTTCTTAGATAATACATCAATAAAACTTTTAACGATTTGGAAAATTTTCAACTTAGATTTGAAAAGTTTCAAATTAAGATTTAAAACTTTCAACTTAGATTTTAAAACTTGACAAGATTTTTTGAAAAAATTTAATCCGGATTTGAAAACTTTCAACTCGGGTTTGAATACTTTCAACTCACTATTTGAAATTTCAACTCAAATATGAAAACTTTCATCTCAAAATTCAAAACTTTTAACTAAAATTTTAAAAACTTTTGACTCAAAATTCAAGTTGAATCACACGCATTCGGGTGCACATGATTTTAAAAAATCACAAAAAAATTAAAAGTCGTGAAAAAAAATCATGCACGCGTGATTAAGAAAAAACACGAAAAAAAAACAATGCAAAAATCTCGCGCGGGCATGGATTAACTAACTTGTGCAAGATAGAAATATAGAATCATATAACAGACCTTTCACACGGTGGTAGCGGTAGCACGTTTCATTGGGTGTGTGCCTCACGTGGAAGTGTACGCCGCCAGCGTGTACGGGTGAATTAGTTTTCTCGGTGTTCTATGCCATCTCCGCTTATTCCAATATGATTTGTTGACTTCCGACCAATATCGGTATATTCTGTTCCGACGGTTCCATTTCTCATATACCAATATTAGCAATTTCGTTATCATTTTCGGGTCTACCGTTTCCATTCCGTTTTCGTGAAAAAAAAAAAGAAAATGAAATGGTATAGGGCCCCTTTGAATCGTAGGGAATTCAGAAAACAGAGGAATAGGAAAAATGTAGGATTTGAATGCCACACTTATTGGATTCCTATGGAATTTTGAAACACAGGAAAGTCTTCAAACTATCGTTTGATTAGCACACAGGAAAAACGTAGAAACCTTAGACACATGAGAGGAAGCTTATTTCCTCCAAAATTGCTCTAGTAAGGTTCATTCCATAGGAATTTTAAAGAAATTGATAGGAAACAATCCTTTGTTTCAAAGGATTCTATAGGATTATTTCCTATGGATAAAATCCTCTAAAATTGCTATGGTTTTTTCCGTGAATTTAGAGTATTTACCATTAAATTCGCGTGCATCAACTTTTTTACCACTCAATTCATGTCTTCTTCTATAATATATCATTAAGAGTGCTAATTAGTCTATTTGGTACCACTTTCTCTGATTTTCATGCATTTCTCAATTTTTAATTCCATTTGTATACTTTTTACAGGTTTGTGGACATTTCTACCCCTGGGCCCACCTGTCAGATCCATTTCGATCCATCCAGGCAGGCGTCCCCGACCGGCATCGGCGCCGACGTCGACTGCGACCCCCGCTGCCGAGCGCCACTACCCCCACCACCAAGCGCCGCTGCAGATCACCGCCGCCGCCACTCGCCCCAGCTCGCCTCCCCGAGCGGCGCCACCCCACCACCCCGCCGCCGAGCGGCGCCGTAGAACGCCGCCGCCGCAGCTGACTCGACGCCCCACCGCCCCCACCGCCGAGCGCCACCACCCCGCCGAGCGCCGCTGTGCGCCACCGCCCCAGCTCGACGGCCCCACCGCCGAGCGCCGCCCCTGTGCGCCCCCGCTGCCGATGGTCTGCAAAGAGTAAGTAGCTTCCCGATTCCTTTTACAGACAAGAACTGGAAGATAGAGGCGATGAGCAGAGCAGTCCCCAGTAGCAAAGCAGCTGTTTTTCTTTTTCTTCAATTTTTCAATTGCTCCCAAAATCTATTTGAAGATCAGATGGTCGCAGAAGAAATTGGTTGAGGCCATTTTTGCTCACTGGCAACGCCTAATTCCTTAACACACATGTATACATGTATTCCGTAACGCCTGATTCGGCGGCGGGGTGGTGGGGACGGCGTCGCTCGGGGGCGGCGAGCTGAGGGCAGCGAGTGGCGGCGGCGGCGATCTGCGGCGGCGCTTGGTGGTGGGGTAGTGGCGCTCGACGTCGGGGTGGTCGCGGTCGACGACGGCGCCGATGCCGGTCAGGGGCGCCTGCCTGGAGGGATAGAAATGGATCTGACAGGTGGGTCCAGGGGTAAAAATGTCCACAAACCTGTAAAAATTATACAGATGGAATTAAGAAATGAGAAATACATGAAAATAAGATAAAGTGGTACCAAATAGACAAATAGACTAATTATGATATATTATAGAGGGTATGTAAATTGAGTGGTAAAAAAGTTGAGGCACGCGAATTCGATGGTAAATACTCTAAATTCTCGGTTTTTCATTTGATTCAAGGGGCCATAGTGTTTTTCCGACCGTTTTCATCAAACTGAGGCTCCTCATCGCTGCTCCTGTCCTGCTGGAGGACTCGCCGCCTTTGCCCCTGCCGGCTGCCGCGCCGGGCAAAGCAAGATCGTCAAGATCTCCTCGCGGTCTGCTCCTGCTCAGCCTTCCTCGCCGCGCTTCCAAACCCTAATCCTCCTCTAATATCTCTGCCTCGCCCTCACAGGTGCCGCCGCCGATTCATCGCCGTCACCGATGCCGCGCATCTCCGCACTCAGCCGCCGGGCATATTTCTCGCGCCGCCCCCCATCCCCATGATCCTCCCGCCATCGCCAGGAACATCTCTTCCCCGTTGCCGATCTCATCCGTCCGCCCCCGACGTCCATCGCTGGATTTTCTATGGTACTCCACTGTTTACTACTGTTCATATAGGAATCCGAATATTGTTTGTAGTATTGCCTTAAGCAGTGCACCCGAATCTGTTGGGAAATATCGTCTGTCATCTTTTCTGCTATTTACTTGTGAATCGATGGGATTTTCATTGCAGCAGGACACTATCTACTTTAATCCACCTTTTATACTTGCCTGTGTGCACATGAACATAATACATGCACTTCGGTGTAAAGATCCACGTGGTCTCAATTGAGTATTTAACTTGAAATTGGTGAATGGATTAATCCCAGTGGCTTGGTGCTTGTCTGTTGAAGCTAACTTTGTGTTAGGTTTTCTTTTGGTGATGAGGAGAGCCCATTCTTTTCTCTTGCTAAACAGGCCATCAAATACTATTTTCTTCAGGACTCATTTTTTCTCAATCACTACATATCTTTTCTTCTTTTTGCAGTTCTTGAAAGTTAGAGTGGCAACTTGAGGCAGTGATTATTTTTTATTTTCAGCCCAGACGGAAAAACTAACTTAAGAAAACAAGGAAGACGAGGGGAGGACTGGAGGAGGGATTCCTCTTCCTTGCTGCCGCCATCGAAACCGCTCTTCTTCTTTGCTGCGGGGTGGGGATGGGGCGCATGAGGAGGGCCTCGCACGCCGGCTCTTGGTACACCAACAATGGTACTCGATCCACTCTCCTCCGCTACTGCAATATCTACTAGTTCAATCCGATCGATGGATTCTCCCACTTTTGGGCAGGGGGGTGGGGTTGGAGGAGGGGACTTCTTGCTAGTTCAATCCAATCGATGGATTCTCCCACTTTTTGGGGGGGGGGGGGGGGGGGTAGGTTGGAGGAGGGGATTTCTTGCTTACGAGATTTGGGGAATTAACGGGGTCCGGTTCGGTGGTGGTGATTACTCAATTCTGCGGCCTAGCCTAGCTTCTTGGAGTGCACTTGTGTTGTTTGTTGGGGAGGAGTGAGTGTTGACTTGTTCGATTGTGTGCGCTTTTCAAAATGCAAAAGAGGATGCTGCATATCTTCGGAGTTTTAGTTTTAAATGATCTGGAGTGTAAATAGTCTAGTAGCTTCAAATTGTTGATAACTTGATATATGTTGGCGGTTGATGTTTTGCAGGTTGTTGTGAATAATTTTCTTGATAGTCATCCAAATATGCGTGCTTGAATTGTTTGGTTGGCATTTTGGATGATTTCACCAGTCATTACGGCTCTCTTGCTTCAAATTTAGTTGCTAAGTTAACAGATTGTGGGAACTATTTTTATATTGTTAGAAAATGCAGGAACCGCTTGCCATTGTTATACATGGTTTCATATAAATTATGCACTTTCGGAATAGTTTTTTGTTGGAAGGAATGAATTACCGGCAACCTTATCATATGGACATGGATCAATTTTATTGTGCTATCAGGCATGATGACATTTTAGGTACTGCTTATTAGATTAATATTATTCTTTTTTGCCCAAACACGTAGTAGGCTGACACGATTGATGAAACTGGATCATTTGCTATTTGTTATGCAAATGCAATACTTTTTAGCTGTCAGACCATTCTGGAAACACATGAGCTGTTTAGTTTTACTGGGAGTCGAACCATTCATTCCTAGCTGACTCCATTATCTTCTTGCTCTGCAGTTTCCAACGTTAAATCATAAAAGCATGTAATTTGTAGAAAGCTTTCAGGGATCTCAATCATTTTCTTCTTTTTAAAATTTTTGTTCGACAATTTACCACTTCAGCTCTGTCTCCTAAATTCGTTACTCCATGTTAGCCAGGAAACTGGATGAGGAACTTGATGGTTGGCTGAGGGCTGCTGGTCTAACCAAGTCCCCTGATGTGAGGGCAGTAATTGCGCCGTAAGATGGTATTTAACTATTCATATGATGGTGAATTTCTTCTGTTCTATTTTAACAATTGTTTCTTGCCATTACAGCCATGCTGGCTATTCATACTCAGGGCGGTGTGCGGCATATGCTTTTGGCAACATTGATCCAACTAACATGTATGTTATTTACACATTACTGTTACTCTCTCAAAATTTCAGATCTTCTAATAGTAAATCACTGTCTTGCTGTACTGGTAATACCTTGACTTGAATGCTTTCATGTAAAAGTACCTCGGATGTACCATTTTATCAACATGTACTTTTATCTCTCATTGGTATAACTGGTAAAGTGATCTTTATGAGTGATGCATGCATTTTTATTTATTTTATTTTGAAAGTTGGACATGGGTTCTAGCATTAACTAAAGAACGAGATGGTCACATGTGTTAATCCTAGAGTTTAAACCCGGGTGAGTGAGGATGTTAAACACCTACCTCACCACCAAAGCTATAGGCCATTTCCTGACAACCTCAGTTTCCAAACATCCCATGTCTCTATTCAAACCGAACACCAAGATAATCATAAAACATTCACTTTTGTTGCATAGATATATGATATGCTTTTGTCATTCTAAACACTGCAATAGTTCTGCTACTTTTGAATTTTGAATATGTATTTTTAAGAATAGTTTTGGTAGATTTTTTACTTGTCTCCTTAACAATCATGAAAAGAGAGATGTAAAATCAAACTCTGAAATTCAGAATCTGCTTCAGCTTTTAAGAATGTCCAAAAAAATACTACTTACATTATTATAGCTGATTACTTTAATCTAATTTTCACTTTGCCCATCTAATATGTTTTCCTTTATGTGATCCAGTTCTCGGGTCTTCCTGTTAGGCCCCTCACATCACTACTATACTCCAAAATGCGCATTAACAAGAGCTACTATTTATAGCACCCCAATTGGGGATTTGCCAGTAGACCATGAAGGTATGCTGTTACTGACTTGAATATTTTACATTCATATTACATGCCATGCAATCTAATTACCGTCTTTACCTAAGATTTCTCTTGGATAATAGGCCAGAACACCAACATTAGTATTGCCCTTAACCTGACCCAATATGCCTTCCATGCATGATTAGCACTTTAGCAGTACTAATATGATTTTACAACATAATTATTTTTAGACAGAGCTATCCATATTAATTATTTCTGTTTTGAACATTCTATATTTTCAGACACAGCCATTTGTGCTTAAGATTCCCCTTTTAAAGTAGTGGTGGTAATAATCTGCCACCCCACCTGTTACCGTTGCTACTTTTTCTTGAGTTGCCTGAAAATTTTCAATATCACACATTAGTCCAATATAAGTGAATTGCCACAGGCACACTGTACAGTATATGAGTTATTATATTATTCAATGTGTTTAAACATTGTCAAGTGCTCCTCGTTGCAAACAATGTGTAACTGGTTTGATGCAAAAACCACACATCTATATACTCACTCTGTCCCAAAATATAGCAAAATACTAAAGTAGTACTCGATTAGACACCACCTGGTGCTACGAATGTGGACAGACCCCTATCCAGATTCGTAGTACTAGGTGGTGTCTAATCAAGTATTAGGTTGCTATATTTTAGGTCGGAGGGAGTATCTTTCTCTCAGTAGCAGCATGGCCTTTAGTTACATTGATGAAAGCAAACATCATGGTCATAAGGCCCTTGCAAGGGAGACCAGCATAAGCCATAAACAAAATAAGCAAGTCCAGAACAAACCATTTAGCCTTCAAACCTCTCTAAACAAAACTCTCAGGCTATCAGTTAAAGCGCTGAGCATGCCCATACCCCTCCTAGCACAATAACTGATAGTAGGGGTGTCACATCCCTCACTAAACATTCTTTGCAGGTTCTTACCCACGATGTATCAACAAATCTCTTCCTGTTGTGCTTAAACAATCTGCTTGCATTTTGTTTGAATTTCACCCATCTATCAAGAAAAACAAAAGCAAATTAGTATAAGTCTGGTCTGAGGGGAAGAGGGGGCCATGTTGCACACTAGGCCTTCTCTCCAAGGTGGTTACAAAGGCAAAGTTCTATGTGTTAAGGATGGAGGGCTTTGGTATGGGACGGTGTATAGCATGCCAGATAGGGTAGATCAGGGTCTCAGTTAATGTGAGAAAATGGATGTGTGATAATTAGAGGAAGGATCAGAAGGTTTTGATAGTATCAAGGAGAACCAAAAAAATCAATGGTATATATCTGTATAGAAGATCTGGGTGGTAGGTAGCCAGTTCTCTCTTACCATAAACGATGCACTTGACCAGAAAAGGCGTTAAGATTTCTCAACAGCCAACTCACATGATTTACACTTTATAGAACTGCACTCTACTCAGCAAATATAGCAACATGTTTCAGTACATTCTGACATTCCAAGAGTTCTAAAAGAAACATCTGAGACACCTTCCTCTAAAGACTGGGCAATTGAAACATCTGGGTCATCACAAAATTAGACGAGATTGGAAAAAAAAAATTCTGAAAGTCACCTCTCCAGGTCAAATGCCTTACAAAAGGAAATATTTTCGGATCTTTTGCAAGGTTACCTACTTAAACCAATGTTTAACTCTCTAAACCTTATTGAGACCCTCCTGCACTCACTAATCAACTTACCCCTTTTTCTGTAAATGGGTTGAGACCATTCTTCTTTATAGCCCTTTTGAACAACTTCCAAATCCACTTATTAAACAAACTGTTGGTCACAATTTCAATATTAAGGATTACCCGACTCTCCAAAGTTATACAACCTCCCATTTGACCATGTGATATAAGAATATGCTCTCTAATCCCTCCAGAATAATTTCATCCATAGTGTTCATTTTGTGACGACCGATGAGTTCCTGAAGGTGATAAAACCATATATGAGAGGAAATTACTTGTTGAGCTTGAATTATATTTTGCATCCCTGTGTGTTGATAGACTGCCTTTCCATTTGAATATTCTATTTATCTTACTTATAATACTGTTTTTGCAGTAACTGAGGAACTCAATGCTACAGGAAAATTTTGAATTTATGGACCTAAGTGTGGATGAAGCCGAACATAGCACGGAAATGCATTTACCCTATCTTTCTAAAGTTTTTCAGGGGTACTTTCTTTGCTGATAACTTTGTATCAATCTAGTAATCCCGTTTAAAAATATACCAATCCCACACTAAATTTTCTGTCTTCTCATGTTATAATCTTACAGACATAGCGTAGAAGTTGTCCCTATCCTTGTTGGTGCCCTTAACTCCCAAAATGAAGCCATGTATGGGCAGTTGCTCTCTAGATATCTTGACGATCCGAAGAACTTCTTTTCTATCTCCTCAGATTTCTGCCACTGGGGAACCCGGTAAATACTTAATTTCTACTGTCAGCTTTTTCATGCTCTGCCAACTTGCTTGTTTTCCTATGGTAATCTTTAGTGTGAGAAAACTTTAATTGTCCTGTGTCACATTTGTCATCTACTAGTTCTGCAGAACTAATTAATGAAGTTTGCAGTGTTTGGCCTATTTGAGGCTAAAGATCTGGCCATGTAGAAAAGCAGAAGAGTTGGCATGCCTGGTTTTTCATTAAATTTGCTAGCCAATTTAGTTAAAATGAGCTCATGATGCAAAATCCACAATCTTAGAGTTCTCTTGCCGAATATTTTTTTAGTAGGCCTATAGATTGTCCAAATTCTTAGTCTTTCTACTTGTACTCTTTCCAGAAGGTAGATAGTATGCCATAATAGCAGTTTTAGCTATGATTCTCTTTTCAGATCAACTCCTCATCACACTTACAAATATGGTTCTTTCCAAGTTTAAATTTCAGTACAAAATCTGAATTTTGTATATGCAAATTTGAACTTTAGTAGATGTCAAAATTTGCTCTCAATAACGAAAAGGGTACCATCATATGAGCAGCATTTGTCTATCAATTGAACCCCTCATAGCAAGAGTACTCTAGATATTGTTGTGCAGTATCTTGTATTTCCACTTAGCAGAAATACAACTTATCACATGGAATAACATTTAGGCTCAAATAATCGATATAGGCATCACATGGAATTTGAGAACCCATTAGATCCAATTAGCAGATCCTAGAACCATCTCAATTTTGAAAGAAAAAAACAACTCCACCTGGCACAGTGTTGTAATAACACTATATCGCAAACCCCAATCTCGAATCCATTTCTGGTGGATGGTGACAGCACCTTTGCTTCCCTGCTAAATTCATCTACAGAAACACCGGATGCTGTAGATGTATCCTGGTTTACTTCTGCCACATGGCTTAGCCTGATCATGTTGGGGTCCACCATCTGCCCAACGATGGTGATCACCAGTGTGCAAGCGTTTGGAGTTGTAGGAGTGAAGATGGGGGGGAGGTCACTGTGGGCTGATGGTGTTTGCGGTTCAGGGAGGACACAATTTATTTGCAAAAGACTTTGATGGGAAGTAAAAAGGGAGCTGATTTGCTCCAGGCTTTGTTTCACGCGAATCTGCTTTGATCGATAGTGTAGAAAACGTGATTGAACAGCCCAGATCAGTTCATTTCATAATTGGACACCAAAGAACGCTTGCCCATGATACATCACCAGGCTAAGTTGTAGTTGTTACTTCGATCTTATTTGATTTGTATATGATTATGCTCACCCGCATTGTCTCGTCAGGTTTAGTTACACATACTACGACAAGAGCCAAGGTGCTATACATAAATCGATAGAGGCCTTGGACCGCATGGGCATGGAGATAATAGAGACTGGTAATCCAGATACATTCAAGCAGTACCTGCAAGAGTATGAGAATACCATATGTGGACGCCACCCCATCAGCGTTTTCCTCTGTGTAAGCGTTGTGGCGATCTAACTAGTGTTCTCTCATCATTTCCACTTCTATAACTTCGTCATCTTTATGCAATATAATGTTCCAGATGCTGAAACATTGTTCGACGAAGATCAAGATCGGATTTGTTCGGTATGAACAGTCAAGCCAGTGCAAGAGCATGAGGGACAGCAGCGTGAGCTACGCTTCTGCGGCAGCCAAGGTGGATACTCCAGCCGAAGAAGAGAAGGATTAGATTGAGTGGGCTGTGGATTTTGCCCGGATCACTTGTACAACCCCCCGCCTGCAGCTAGCATGATCGTTTTGCAATCCATGTATCTGCCTGCCAAACTCTATAAAGTAATGATAGGTTCCTGTTGGAGACCGATTGTTGCAGCAAGTTTAACACCTGGTAACAACAATGAATAAGGAATACTCATATTTCTGGATACATTTACCCTAGTATCAACGAGCTGAATATTCTTTTTGGGGTTTCAGGCCTGCTTAATGGCGGTGGGTTTTTTTTTTCCGACATAGATTCTGTACCAGCAAGCTCAAGAAGGCAACAACTACTATATGTAGCACTAGAAAAACAATACTAGCACAAACAACTAGTTACTCGCGGTACAAGTAAGCAAAAATCAGAACTACTATGGATAGCATGATTTCATTGAGATGCGAAGCTGATGTATTTGTCGAAATTCAAATCTTTAAGGGCATTATACCCCTTTGTTGAGTAGCTCATAAAAAGCTGGGACTTTTCCATCTCTAACCTGGTTTACAAATGCACACCTCTTTCAACAATAATATAAGCATTTACAAACCTTCCATGGCTTACCACAAGCCCATATGAGTAATCTTTGCCTCCAACCATCAGATTAGTGTGAGGCGGTATTTAAACCCCTCCCCTCCCCACCCCAAAGCTAAGATTGTTGATTTTATTGCAATAGCATATTAAGGTGCCATTGGCTTGAGTTTGTTGAGATTCATTCTTTCCCTACTCTTTCTTGGTCTTCGTGATTTGTCTGTATGAGTGGATTGGAGTGGGTTATCTCCTGTGCTTGGTGAAAATTTGGTGATTTTTTAAGCACCAGCATTCAACAAGAAGTTCTTTTTATCTAATCTCTTAGAGGTTAAAAACTCGTTGGTAGCTAAGTTAGGTGTCATTGTAGTCTCTCCAATTCAATTGTTGTAAGCCAACATCTAATCTCTTAGGCTCAGTTGTTTTTTTCAACTCCAAACTTCAACTTTCTCATTTTTCGTTAGTATGCTTTTTAAACTGTTGAATGGTATTTTAAAAAAATACATAGAAGTTATTTTTAAAAAAATCAAATAAATCCAATTTTAAGTTTGTAATAGTTTATTAATTATATGCTAATGAGCTTTTGTTTCGCATGCGCTACTAAACTTCCTCGACAATCATACAAGAACGCAACCATAAGGTTAAAAACTCGTAGACAACAATTGTCATTGTAGAGTTTCCGATCCAATTGTGGTAAGGCAACATATCCTATGCACACAAGCTCTCACGTGTACACACGTGCACACCAACTAATAAATGTCACCAAAAAATCTAGACAAATTCATACATGCACTTTTAGTAGTATTACACCTAGGGATAAAATCCTAACCTCAAATTCATTATATTTTGGCCGTAACAAAAATAAAATTTGACAGTTTTAAGTTTGTAATTCTGTTAGAATTTTGTCTTTGTCTATGCAAAATGAATTTGAAGATGCAACTTTGCATGTAGATGTACTACTATTGGAAGTACATGTATGAATGCTTTGGACATTATGTTGCATTGTATTTCAAGCTATATTCCATAGACTTAGTTATATATATTATGTAAATGCGTAGAAAAAAGTCATATCTGGCTAGGTTTTCCTCCTTGTAAGCCTTGCCCCTAAAGCTATCACTGGTGGAGAAAGGGTTATTACTCCCGGTTCGTAACCCCCTGTAGTCCCGGTTTCGAATCGGGACTACGAATCCGGGACTAAAGATCGCTATCTTTAGTCCCGGGTGAAAAAACCGGGATAAAAATCTATTTTTACACCCGGTTGGTGTTACCAAACGGGACTAAAGATAAAGCATCCTTAGTCCCGGTTGGTAAAGAAGCTAATCCGGTTGCTCTGGTTCCTCTTTATTATTTTCTTTTCTTCATTATTTTTAAATATATTGATTTCACCCCACCCCATCCCCAAAATCCCAAATCAATCATCCTCAAATTGCCTCCAAATCCACAAATCGATCATCTCAAATACTCAAATACATCACAAAATCTTAAAAAAAATTACATCACAACTTCTACAAAATTCATCACATATTCACATCACACACAAATCAAATACATCACACAACAATCTCAAATCCAATCAAATACATTCACACAACAATCTCAGATTCTTCAAAAACAAAGAAAAAAAAAGGAGAAGGCGCGCGGCGAGGCACCGCCGCCGCGCCGGCCGGCCCTCCACGACCCACCGCCCTCGTGCCGGCTTGGTAGTAGAGAGGAGAAGGAGAGGAGAAGGAGAGGAATAGAGATAAGAATGAGAGGAGGAGATAAGGTTGAAGAGAGGAGTTAAAAGTGAGAGGAGGAGATAAGGTTGAAGAGAGGAGGTTGAGGAGGAGAGAGGAGTTAAAGGAGAGGAGGAGGTACCAAAGATGATACAACCGGAACTATTGTAAAATCTGGTCGACCGACCAAAACTGATTTCTCCACCAGTATATATAAGGAAGGCAGGGAGGCCTACAAGTATATAACTATAACTCGATTGTGAGATCAATACAATACCTGACGATTCAATTCTCAAAACCGGAGTAGAGTATTACTTTTCATTGAGGAGATATAAACATGTCTAAACTTTTATCCCTTTACTCATCTGGTGTATTAACAAACCAAACTCATCACATAAGTACAACAAAATCATGTTTTACGTCGTGTAAAACATGATTTATACGTAAAACAACTAAC
Source organism: Oryza meridionalis (assembly GCA_000338895.3). Classification (NCBI taxonomy): domain Eukaryota; kingdom Viridiplantae; phylum Streptophyta; class Magnoliopsida; order Poales; family Poaceae; genus Oryza; species Oryza meridionalis. The sequence goes on from CM002526.2 coordinate 15,336,939, forward strand.
TTTCGTATAGAAAATTTTTATAAAAACTATACGGTTTAGCAGTTTGGAAAACATACGTGCGAAAAATGAGATGATTAAGTTGGGAAAGCTAGCAAAAAAACCACAGCCCAAATACAGAACGAGACATCATATTGGCTGTGTTTAGTTCCTTTTCAATTTTTTTTAAGTATACGAACACACATTTGAAGTATTAAGCGTAGACTAATAACAAAACAAATTACAGATTTTGCCTATAAACCGCGAGACGAATTTATTAAGCCTAATTAATCCGTCATTAGCAAATATTTAATGTAGCACCACATTGTCAAACCATAGCATAATTAAGCCCAAAAGATTTGCCTCGCAATTTACATGCAAACTGTGCAATTGTTTTTTATCTTCATTTAATGCTTCATACATATGTCCAAACATTTGATGTGACGGAACATTTGGAATTTTAAAGGGAACTAAACACACCCTACATAGAAATCACCTTAATACTACAGGTATGTTTAGTTCACGCTAAAATTAGAAGTTTGGTTGAAATTGTAACGATGTGGTGAAAAAGTTGAAAGTTTGTGTATAGAAAAATTTTGATATGATGGAAAGGTTGGAAGTTTGAAGAAAAATTTTGGATCTAAGCTCGGCCTACAATGGACGGAGGTAGTAAGATCCCGACAGTGGGACCAGCAGCTACCTCCCTTGTTTACTTCATCAGCCATTCTGACAGGCGCTCGAGATCCCGCGGCTGCCTCCGGCGAGCGATCTCCCTGCATCTCCTCGGTCTCCTCGCGAGCTTGCCGCCAGCCGCCTGAGCCGATCTCCATCTCGCGAGCAGCAGCGCCGGCGCCCCCGCTGCTTCTTCCGCCGCATCCTTCGCTCGCTCGCTGGTGAGCGTCCATCCATCCGTTTCCCATCTATCTCTACCCAATACGCTTCTTCTTCTTCTTCTTCTTCTTCTTCTTCGTGTCAATTCGCGTTAAATCATAGCTTCTCTTTTGGATCTGGAAGATGCTTTTCTCTTAATTTGGCTTAACCTTCTTAGTACTAAGTAGTAAGATCTGGAAGCAAAAAAGAGAAGTTGGGGCCTGGATCTAAGCTCGCAGGAGATCTTCTGATTATGTCGCACTGACTGAATAACCCTTCTTTTTTTCCACTTCTGGCAGGTGCATAATTCCTGAATCCATTTTAAGTGCAGTAATTCTGAGTACCAAAAAAGCCACTCAAAATGGTATGCCTAATGGTTTATTACTCTTTGTAATATTAAGAAGGAACATTCTGACATTTTGCTGGTATAAGCAAGTAGTTGATTTGTTTAGGAGAGCTTATTATTGTTTTTTGTGTACCGCAGGTGGTTCTTGCTGCTTCCATCATTTCAAAGTCCGGGAAAGGTCAGCTGGCTTGAAATATTCTGTTGTTAATATATTGTATTGTATTATTCTCAGTGCCGAAAAGAAGTTTTTTTAGTTTATATTGTTATATTGTAATCAAAACAAATCCTTTTGTTCATAGAAAAAGGAAAAAAATGTATTTGTATAAGTTTTTATCATTCACCTATGCTAATAAGAGTGTTAGCTCATATGCAAATTTGTGGAACCCAAATACTAAACTAGCTGTTATCGTGTTACGTCAGTAGATTCTTAACTCCTATAACCCTAAAATCCCATGTAGTGAGCACCTCCTGGTTACCAATTTGTTGATGCTTCTTTCCAGGAAGTTAATGTGATTAGACTGAATGCTGTTTCTTTTCTGTGCTTTTCAATTGCAGCACTTGTTTCAAGACAGTTTGTTGACATGTCTCGCATAAGGATTGAAGGATTACTTGCAGCTTTCCCCAAACTGGTTGGAACTGGGAAGCAGCACACTTATGTTGAGACTGAAAATGTTTGTTCGCTATGTTTATCAGCCAATAGAAGGTCTGTACTTGCTACTTATCACAAACAAGCAGAGCAATATTCTTGAAGATCTGGACACCTTGAGGCTGCTCTCTAAGCTTGTATCCTTTTTTCCATATGTTCATTGTTCCAGTTTTTGGACCTAACTAACCTATACAATCCTATCCTATGAAACATATAAACATGGTTTTTTAATCTACACATATATTGCTCTGTAGTGAATAAATGTATATCAGATAATGTTACCAACGTTTGTTTTGTGGGATAAAATGAAGATGACGATTATAATGTCTCGGTATAGTTGAGCTTGTCACTATATACCACCAAGGGGACAAAAAGGAAAGGAAGGCACTACATTGACAATGTGAATTTAGATTGAAACCTACATGCAAACTATCATGTTTTTGGGCTTTGTATATCCATCCATCATCAGACTTGCTCCTAAGCTGCATTGATTTTCTTTCTTGGCAATAATCCAGTACTTTTATCTCCTTAACGGTTGTATAGGTGCCTGAATACTCCCCCTCTCTTGATGAGGAGGGTGTTTGTAAAACAGCATTTGAGCTTATATTTGCCTTCGATGAAGCCATCTCTCTTGGAAATAAGGAAAATGTAACAGTTCAACAAGTCAAACAATATTGTGAGATGGAGAGCCATGAAGAGAAGGCTCACAAGCTGATGATGCAAAGCAAAATCAATGAAACAAGGGACGTGATGAAGAAGAAAGCTAGTGAGCTTGATAAGATGAGGGTATGTACTGCATCTTTTTTCAGATTAAGAATACATATTATATCGAGAAAATAAATGACAGTTAATGTAGTGGACTTTGATCATTAGGAAAACAATTCCATTACTATTTCTAGTTTGACTTTTTGGTTGTGTTCTGTTTTTCTGTCAGCTTGTCATTTGTTTGGTTCCAGCTTAGCTCGCGCAAACCTTAGTGCTTAAATTACAATGGCATTGCCGTCATTTGTTAATGTCTAAGTGGCGAACTTTTGTGGTTGGTGTTCTTGCAGATGGAAAGAGGAAAACTTGACAAAGGAGGATACTCATCAATATCTGGTCCCTGGGTGATCGAGAAAACATTCAATGACATGAGCATTACCGGTAGTGGATTTGGAAGTGGTTCTGGATTAGGTGGACTGGGCATGGATATGGACTCATTTGCTAGCAAGCCCAAAGAAGGTAACTTGAAAACTCTGCATTTTTCTTGGCTGATATTATATTCTAGCATTAATGTTAGGCCATAACAATTAAGGGCAAACTTACTGTGTTAACCTAGGACTTTCTTCTTATGGTACTTGATATTCAAATCTCTCAAGACTTAAATTCGTAATATAGTTTCCCCATGCCAGTACTCCTGCTTTACATATAACTGCTTGACAAAGTTCAGTCAGCTATACAATGTTACTTATGTTTGCTAGCAATATTTGCACAGGCCGTCTATCTGCAGCTGCTACTGCTCCTGGTAAAGGTCTTGGTATGAAATTAGGCAAAACACAGAAGACGAATCAGTTCCTAGAGTCTTTGAAAGCTGAAGGAGAAGTCATTCTGGAGGATGTACAACCCAGCTCAGTTCAGTCAAGGGCATCGCCTCTTCCACCAAGTGATCCTGTCACAGTGACAATTGAAGAAAAACTCAATGTTACAGTTAAAAGAGATGGAGGTGTTAATAACTTTGATGTGCAAGGAACCCTTGCTCTTCAGGTCCTTAATGATGCAGATGGGTTTATCCAGTTGCAGGTAACATTCCTTCTGAACTTATAGCATTCTGCTTGAATTCTTTTTTTTATAGAAATTCTCAACACCAAAGAATGTAACACAATTTTTGTTTGTTTCTTATATAAACCTATACGAGATATCAGATACGTACCCTTAAGTAAATAGAATGCATCTGTTATATTGGGTCATCTTTTCTTTTGCGACGATATTCACCTTCAGCTAAGATAATTCCTTTACATTTATATTTCTGGTCCGTGTCATATGGTTTCCAATTTTGTTGGTACATTTTCATTTGTTTATGCTTATCATGCCATGTTTGTGTCCCTGATGAGCAACATTGTTTCTTTTTATTACGTTCAGTTTCATCTTTGATTGTTGCTCCATGTTTTGCATTGCCGATGAGCAACATTGTTCTGTCCATTCTCATAGATACTATTGATCATAGCTGATCATTTCATATTTATGTTTTATAGATTCAAAACCAAGATGTACCTGGACTTAGCTTCAAAACACACCCCAATATCAACAAGGATCTGTTTAACAGTCAGCAAGTTGTGGGAGCGAAAGATCCAAACAGGCCATTCCCAAGTGGTCAAAATGAAACTCCTCTGGTTAAATGGAGAATTCAGGGGATGGATGAGTCATCGTTACCTCTATCAGGTGCACAATCATTTTTTTTTCTTCTGTCCACTAACTCGTACTTCAAGGACATGTATTTTTCTTACACTGGTTGCTTAATACTTTTGTTAACTTGCTTTTTCTTTGCGTACCTCAACTGCTGGCCATCAGTATCTGGAAGTGAAACCTATGTCAACATTGAGTATGAAGCTGCTGAGATGTTTGATCTGCACAATGTTGTCATCTCTATACCATTGCCTGCTCTCCGGGAGGCTCCAAGTGTTAGACAGATTGATGGAGAATGGAAGTAATGTTTCAAATTCCTCTTTAGTGAACTTGTCTGTTATATTATACTAAAATAATCCTCCAACAGGTCATACTTGTCTCTTTCCTTAGTCTTGATGCTAAGAGTATTAAAAAATAACAAGTGATAACTAGCAATTCTGGCTTTTGTTCCTGTCTGTCTTATTGGCATCTCAAACTGTTAATCTGTATGCTTAAGAGGGATGTGTTTTGAATTTATCGGGATTTAGTCCAGATCCCTTGTATGAACTGGTCCTAAATGACATCTCTTGTAGATAGAGCTAAACTTTTTTTTCCTTTATGGCAATAAGGTAGACAGCACAGTGAAAGCTTATTGGTCTAATGCATGTTTCACTTTTCACTGTGCATACAGGTATGACTCGAGAAACTCCGTGTTGGAATGGTCCATTCTTCTTATCGATCAGTCAAACCGCAGGTCCTTGAAATATGAGTTCATATAATTATGTTTTGTACTTCTATTTGGGTTTTTTGCCCTCCGTTGTTAACTCTTTTCCCCCTTATTTGCAGTGGCTCCATGGAATTCGTTGTCCCCCAAGCTGATCCATCAACATTTTTCCCCATATCTATTGGATTTTCCGCATCAAGTACATTCAGTGATTTGAAGGTTGGTAATCTCCCCATATTTGTTTACAGACTCGCACTTCTCCATATTTGATCTTCCTTCTGGTTTCATTTTATCATAATGTTGTTTTCTTCATGCCTTGCAGGTTACTGGAATCCGTCCTCTGAAGGATGGTAACCCGCCAAAGCATTCACAGAGGGCTCGTTTGGTGGCCGCTAATTACCAAGTAGTTTAACTTAACAAGGGATGTTTGTTGCCTCACTTCAGTGACATATGTTTGCGGTATATGTTATCTTTCGGTGATGAGCTGTTGAGAAGTCATGACAAACAAGGATTGTTTTGTATTTACAGTGAATGTATTTTGGCCTGTTTCATATGTAGTAACATTTTGCCCCAAATTGCTGATGATCTGTACTGCCACCCGAGAAATAAACACATGTATTTTCCTTTTTATTTCGTACGTCTTGTTCGTTTTGTGAGATTATTTTCACAAATGTTTAACCATGAGTATTATTTAAAATTTTTTGTACAAATATCAAATAATTTAAGTCATGCTTGAAGAATATTTGACGATAAATCAAATCACAATAAAATAAATGATAATTACACTATTTTTTTAATGAGACGAATGTTCAAACTTTTCTCAATATAGGGTTGTATATTAAAAAAATGGAGATAGTATATATTTATATGACTATATATCGTTCAATATTATTAATGTTTATAACATTCTAGATTATGTTTATGTTAACATCAAATTTAGTAAGATTTTTTACTAGATATGTTAATGAAATAAGATAATTAATCGATGGAAACTTAGCCAGAAGAGACCGAGTTCAAAAAGAAATCATGAAAACCACGGCAGGGTAACTTAATTTATCTATTAATTAGGCAGAGTGTAGTAATTTTCCTTTTTATCTTCAGGCAAGTTTGTTTAGTGTTCGATCAGGACTAGTATCCACCCATGGGTATATATATGTACACCCGGTGTCCCTGTAAATCTATCTCTCGATCAATACAACTACTCTCGGTGCATCGTAATGCTCTTTTTCGAGGTTTTTATCATTGGCATAACTTGGCACCTGACGTGGGGCTGCATCGGCTTCGATCTCCGGTGAAGGGGTAAGCCCTAAGTTCCGTTGGCCCTGGCAAATTTATCGCTACATTGGTGTTTTTTAAGGCTGCATCGCGTCGATCTCTTGGATTGCTCTGATTCAGTTGGTATATTTGTGTACTTGATGTTTCAATTATATCTTTAAGTGCACTGTGTTTAGAGACGCATCGGTTTAGTTGAGACTGTCTCGGTTAAGTCCAATCTTCTGTCTTAGCCATCACTTTATACATGATTTATCGACTTTATTAGGTTTATTCGTTGATGTAACTTAATGCTGCATCGGTTTGGTCAGACCTATTAGTTTTATTGTTGATTAATAGATCTAATCCACCCTAGTAACTCATGTATATTGTTTTATCGGAGGGCTAACATATAAGTTATCTTTACATCGGACTTCCAACTAATGTTTATTTTAACCATTCAGACTACATTTTTCAGCCGATTGGTTCATTGGACATTTACTTCATCATATCATCGGCTGATTGGATTGTTTGCTCAAGTTCTTCCAATTTTTTTTATCTAAGTGTTAGAATTTACATCGGATATATAGCCGATTGTTCAAACCCTACCGACATCGGCTAGTATTGCTACATCAGCTTATTGGATTCATCGATCTTTGGCCATCAATTTATCTATCTTGTTAGTTGCATGATCAAAATGACTGGCACGCCCGCACCTCATCAAAATCTATAGGACCCGCACTAGAGCTAAGCAAATCTCCCAGGCCGTTGTGTTTTTCGCGTCAACGGTTTAGCAAAAAATATATATATATTTCCAGTCCTTAAAAAACTAGTCAAGTATCTTATATAAATAAAATATCAATAACAATGATAATAATAATTATTTACCTATGTAAAAACATAGATAATATGTATTACGCAGCATGCACACATGAGCTAGATGCTAGTATTCATGTGTAAGTAATAGTGTTTGACTCTAGCAATATTATTATCAAAAATAAAGAAGAACGAGAAAACAAGAAGAAGATGGAGACTTAAAGTTTTAGTTTCACTCTGTATTACGACGAAGAACAAATTTCATAAGAGTAAATTGCACCACTGGTCCATAAACTGATAAGCAGGTTTCACCTAGATCCACGAACTTACAAATCACGCATTGAGATCCCTTAACTTGGTTTATTGTATCATTCCAATTCAAAACCTCATTTGACAGTGGTCTTACCCACATGTCATACCATATTGACGTTGACATGGAAAAATTTCACTTTTCTGCTTTTTTCTCTCTCCCTTCTTTTCTCTTCTTCCTCCACCGCTCCCCTTCTTTTCTCATCTGCTCCACCGACGGTGACGTTGACCCTGTGCCTCCAGTGCACGGTCACCGTCGCTCGCCAGGAGGCTACTGCCCTGCCGCGTTCCCAATGAACTCCGCCTGGGAGACGGGGAAGGGGTTGGGCGCCCCCTCTTAATTTGGCCAATAATTCCAAAATATCATATTGTAAACTAGCCCAGAAGTCATCCATCTCAAACTTTGGAAGTTTTACAATCTAATATTTCGGAATTTTTGACCAAAATTTGGAAGTTTTATCCTAGGGGTATTTCGATCATTAGGACAAAATTGTACTGTACTAACAGAGGCTAACTGGACGGGGATGATACATTATAGAAGTTAAGCAAAATGTGATGGCATATCGTAGAACTTGACAAATCTAGTGGTATATTGTACAACATGGACAAGATCAGTGGCACAGAATAGATTCTCTCTACTTTTTATGTTATGGTTGTTTACTTGATTACCTATGTACTTGTTAACGACCAAATTTTGTAATCTGAGTATTGAAAATGAAGATTAGATCGAGGCGGAATCCAAGTCCAAGATCATTTCAGAAACATAGCAAGAATCGGCTAAGTCCGAATCGGCTGCGACCTTAATCGGCAGAGTTCGAGTCGGACAAGGTTAGCCGATTGAGCCGATTCCGACAATACGACTCGGTACACATTGACGGGTCGGATTAATATGCTTCATGAGGACTGCCATGCACGGATAGAGTCTTGAGAAGGCAATTATATCTATTAATTAGGATATTTCATGTAATTTCCTTAGAGATATGTTTGGGCAAAAGTCTGCCGCAAAGACTTATGGTATCTTACAGTTTGTTAGAGATAAGAGTCGTGTCCGATACGGATATATTTTGTAATCTCGGGTATGGTATAAATAGACCCCGAGCCCCATGAAATTAATCTAACACACGTTCAATACAATCTCGGCGCATCGCCACCCTTTTACTTTCGTTTTGTTTCGACGAGTTCTTGCTTTCGGGTTGAGCTGCATCGGTTTCGATCTTCAACTAGAGGTAAAGCTTGTTATGGCGGCTTGCGTTCTCGGGATTAGTGCTTCCATCTTTATGATACTCTAATCTTGTTTATGTAATTCGTCGAGTTATCATATATTCTATATAATCTCCGACAATATTGTAATTTAACCTTCAATCGGCCAACATCTATCATTGAAAGGCAGCCGATTAGGTTAAGTAGCAACGTTGGTTAGATTATATAGGATATCCACCACTCTATGAAACATCCAGCTGTTTGATTGTCTAGATATTATTCTTCTTTTCATACTTATAGCTGCATCGGTTGAGTTTGACCTTATAAATCGTGATTAGAACTTCAATCTCTAGCCTATTTTCTGGTTGCCGATTAGGGTAGCATCGGGATTTCAGCCGATCTTACCTGACCTAGCTTTATATTTTATGTGCTTAATTGATATGTTAGATCTGCCCTTTATATTAAGATCTTGTTGCATCTAGGTATATTAGGCTTCTTGTTTGATATATTTTACTTGCTTTAATATCTTAATATAGAGTAGTATCGGAGTATTAGCCGATACATGCTAGATCTATCTGATCAGCTATGCTATGAACATATATAGTCTTGTTGTTAATACATATTTCGATCTAAGTGATTTGTACTGTCTCGGCATGGCGACCGATCTATCCCAATCACTTGATTTAAGTATATATCGACATAAGGATTATATATTGTTAATATCTACAGCCGATAGAGTAAATTTAGTTCTTTCTTACTTGTTCATGACTGCCGATCGATCTACATATGATATCGGCTCAAAGATAAATGATATGTCATCGGCAACTAGCCGATCGGCTATCGTTTATAGATTTAACCGCGGTTTCTTTGTCTTTATTTCTTGTTGATCGCAGGATCAAATCAACTGGCACGCTCCCAGGCAAGCTTTTGGACCTACACTGGAGTTAAGTAGATCTCCCAGGTCTCGTGTTTTTCTCATCAACAGTACTATGGTGCATCATTTTTAGTACTATAAGTCCATATCTTACACACTAAATTACATACATTTATAATACAATTTTCAAATTATACAATGCACTATTCACATTTTATAGAAAATATGGAAAAAGATTTATTACCAATTCAATTATGAGAAAAATATAAGTCCAAATTAACATATATGTAAAAATTAAAAAAACAATAGTGGAAATACCAATATAGTTATATACATAGTGATAAGAGATAGTTATCGTATGTCATGCACTCATGCAGTGAGAAAAGAAGATCACAATTGAATGCTTTATTATACAGCAAAATTGATGGTATTATTTTTTTCTTTTCTTAGCTAGATTTAATTAGTCCGTGTTAGCAGAAGTCTGTATCGTTATACATCAATATATGATGATATTATTAGTAATAGCTAAGTAGACTGGCCTAACCATATTGTGCAGAGACGATAAAACTATAATGGGCGTAGCATAGTATGAGACTATTGGTTAATGGATAACTGATATTTAATTGTGCTAGAGAAAAGAAAGTAAATTACAGTTTGTACTGTGTATTCTTAAAAGTTTTCATATTATATCATCCTTTAACTATTTTTTTCATATACACAATAGCTAACTTTACTCTTTTTTTTTCAATTTGGACCCCACTCTATTCATCTCCGAGTCTGGTGACTCCACCACCGCTCTTCCAAGTCGAGTGACTTTGTAACCAATTCTGGTGATGGTGGTATACGGAGCGGTAGCTAGTGGTTAGTGGTTAGAGCATCTCTAACAGCCTCTCCAAATCGGACTCTCCAAACACCTATATAGCTAACTCACCATCTGATTTGGCCAGTCGAACTAAATGCTCACTCCAACAGACTCTCTATTAATCCTCTCCAAAATAACAACGGACCCACATGTCAGCCTCTACTCCTCTTCTTCCTCTCTCTCCCCCTTCTTCCTTCTCTCCCCTTCCTTCCCGTCGACCACGCTAATGCCGACGGCGGCCGACGCATGGCACGCGGTGGTGCGGCAACACTCGGCGCTGGGCACAGGTGGTGCGGGTAGGCGGGAGGCGGAAGGCGGCGTGCGGAGGCGGGAAGCGGAAGGCGGTCCACCAATGCTGACGCTCGCCGAGGTGCTCTCCCTATCCCCACCGGCCACTCCCCGCAACCGAGCACCGTCGAGCTGCTGGATCTACGGTGGCGGATGAGGTGGGAGGCAGCAAGCGACGACGACAACAGCTTGGGAGGGTGGGGGGGGGGGTGGAGCTCGCGGAGGGGATGGCGACGGCAACTAAGTAGAGGCTAACGACGGCGGCGGCTTGCGACGACGACCGGGGCGTGGAGGCGGAGGTCGTTCGGCCGGCCAGCCAACCAGTGAGCGAGTTTGGCCAGCCGGATGGCCAGGCCATCCGGGTTGGACCTCTTTTTTTACTTGAATAACCAAAATTTGGCTTCGAGAGGATGATAGAGGCTGTTGGAGATGCTCTAAGGCTGCGTTCGGAAGGCCTATGTTTCCAACCCAAGCTGTGCGCACGAAAAATAGAGTAGTCCATTAGCGTGTGATTAATTAAATACTTGCTAATTTTTTTTAAAAAATGGATCAATATGATTCTTTTAAGCAACTTTTGTATAGAAACTTTTTGTAAAAGAAACACCGTTTAGCAGTTTGAAAAACGTGCGCGTGGAAAACGAGAGGAGGGAGTTGGGAGAACATAGAAACAAACGCAGCCTATAAGCATCTACTCCCTCCGTCCCAAAAATAATCAATGTAGGAGAAGATAGAATGTGACTCCTCCTACGACGATGACAATGTATGTGGACACCCCTTTTATCCACATACATCAATCTAGAAGGAGATGTACCGATTCTTTTTGGGACGGAGGAAGTAGGTGGGGATCCTATTCAGGGACGGGAGTAATAACTGCTATCGACACAGTACCTAATAACTGAGCTAGTTCCATTTTTTTTTTTCAAGTAGCGTTGACATATGGCCCACCAGTCATAGTAAATTTGAGATAAAGGAGTCCTCGACTATCTTCCCCTTTCCCTTCTCGCGTTTCCCCTCCTTGCGCCATCTCGCGGCTGGACAGGACAGGGTAGGGCGGCGATCTCCATCTGGCGAGCAGAGCAGGCGAGGGGAGGGGATCCTGGTGAGCATCCACATCCTCTTTCTAATTCATCTCTCTCCCCCCACCGGGAGTACTTTTGTCTGGAATTTTGCTTGCGTTGCGTTAACCCCAGCTTCTCTTCTAGATCTGGAAGAAGCTCTTCTCTTAATTTCAGAGCCTTAACCTTAATACAAGTAACAGTTTGTTTGTTCTCCCAAAAGTTTGCCGGTTCAACTCAACCCCCATTTCCCAAGTTGGATCCGCCCTTGCTACTAGTAAGATCTGGAAGCAAAAAAAAAAAGGGGGGGGGGGGGCTGGATCTAGCTCGCAGGAGATCTTCTGATTATGTTGCACTGATTGAATAATCCCTTCTTTTTTTCCACTTCTGGCAGGTGCATAATTCCTGAATCCATTTTAAGGGCAGCAATTCTGAGTACCAAAAAATCCATTCAAAATGGTATGCTTAATGGTTTATTATTCTTTGTAATATTAAGAAGGGACATTCTGACATTTTGCTGGTATAAGCAAGTAGTTGATTCGTTTAGTAGAGCTTATTATTGTTTTTTGTGTACCGCAGGTGGTTCTTGCTGCTTCCATCATTTCAAAGTCCGGGAAAGGTTAGCTGGCTTGAAATATTCAGTTGTTAATATATTGTATTGTATTATTCTCAGAGAAAAAAAGAAGTCTTTTTAAATTTATATTGTTATATTGTAATCAAAACAAATTCTTTTGTGCATAGAAAAAGAAAGAAACTGTTGTATTTGTATAAGTTTTTACCTGTCACCTGTGGTAATAAGATTGTTAGCTCATATGCAAATTTGTGGAACCCAAATACTAAACTAGCCGTTGTCGTGTTGCCTCAGTAGATTCTTATCTCCTATGACCCTAAAATCCTATGTAGTGATCACCTCTTGGTTGCCAATTTGTTGATGCTTCCTTCCAGAAAGCTAATGTGATTAGACTGAATGCTGTTTCTTCTCTGCGCTTTTCAACTGCAGCACTTGTTTCAAGACAGTTTGTTGACATGTCTCGCATAAGGATTGAAGGATTACTTGCAGCTTTCCCCAAACTGGTTGGAACCGGGAAGCAGCACACTTATGTTGAGACTGAAAATGTTCGCTATGTTTATCAGCCAATAGAAGGCCTGTACTTGCTACTTATCACAAACAAGCAGAGCAATATTCTTGAAGATCTGGACACCTTGAGACTGCTCTCCAAGCTTGTATCCTTTTTTCATATGTTTAATATTCCAGTTCCCAGACCTAACTAACCAGTACAATCCTATAATATGAAACATATAAAAATTGTTTCTTTTAACCTACCCATATGTTGTAATGTACAGACTAAATATCAGATAATGCTATTAATGTTTGTTTTGTAGGACAAAATGAAGGTTATAATGTCTTTGTTTAGTTGAGCTTATCATTAAATGTTACCAAGGAGACAAGAGAAAAGTAATCATTGTTTATAATAGTTGCTTGGGAAATTTGGAAACACTATAATGACCTTGTATTCAATTGAGCGAATCCAAACGTTATGTAGGTGTTGCGGGCAGTGTCAACAGAAGCTACCGCTTTGGTGCCTGGCTGGAGCTCTTGTGCTCCAAGTTTTCCTTTGTAGGTCGCTATCTCAAGGGCAATAGGCTGTCATAGGGTGGTTTTTTGGTTGTGTGTCGCCTTGTGTGATGTTATTTGTGGATGTGTTTTGGATGAAGGGCTTGTGAGCGATTGGTTGTAAGGGTGGTTTGTTTTTCCTTCTTAATGAAATGAAGTGCAGCTCTCCTTTATTTTCTAAAAAAAAAAACAAAGAAAATAAAGGCACTACATTAACACAATTTAATTTTGATAAAAAACAACATGCAAGCTATACAACCTATCATATTTTTTAATGGAATCTGTTATGTTTTGGGGTTTTATGGATATCCACCGTTAGAGATGCTACTACACTGCATTGGTTTTCTTTGTTGGCAATAATCCAGTACTGTGATCTCCTTAACAGTTCCACAGGTGCCTGAATATTCTCCCTCTCTTGATGAGGAGGGTGTTTGTAAAACAGCATTTGAGCTTATATTTGCCTTCGATGAGGCCATCTGTCTTGGAAATAAGGAAAATATAACAGTCCAACAAGTCAAACAATATTGTGAGATGGAGAGCCATGAAGAGAAGGCGCACAAGCTGATGATGCAAAGCAAAATCAATGAAACAAGGGATGTGATGAAGAAGAAAGCCAGTGAGCTTGATAAGATGAAGGTCTGCACTGCACCTTTCTTCAGATTAAAAATACATATTATATCTTCAGAGAAAATAAATGACAGTTAATGTAGTTGACTTTGACCATTTGGAAAATCGATATTACATTATTATTGCTAGTTTGACCTTATGACTCTGTGCTGTTTTACTGCCAGCTTGTCATTTCTTTGGTTACAATTGATATCAGTTCGCGCAAACTTTAGTGTTTAAAATACAATTGCATTGCCGTTATTTCTTAATGTCTAAGAGGTGAATTTTGTGGTCGGTGTTCATGCAGATGGAAAGAGGAAAACTTGACAAAGGAGGATACTCAGCAATATCAGGTCCCAGGGTAGTTGAAAAAGCATTCGGTGACATGAGCATTACTGGTAGTGGATTTGGAAGTGGTTCTGGATTAGGTGGACTGAGCATGGATATGGACTCATTTGCTAGCAAGCCTAAAGGAGGTAATTTAAAAAGTCTTTGCATTTCTCTTGGCAGATATTAACTCTTTGCATTAGGGGAAAATTTACTACGTAAAGCTATGGGCTTTCTTCTTGCAGTACTTGATATTCAGATCTTCATTCCCATGCCAGTAGTCTCCTGATTATGTCTATGTTTGTCTATATAATTTCTGCTTTCCATTTTAACTGCTCGACAAAGTTCAATCAGCTATAATATATTGCTTATGTTTGCTAGCAATGTTTGTACAGGCCGTCCATCTGCAGCTGCTACTGCTCCTGGTAAAGGTCTTGGAATGAAATTAGGGAAAACACAGAAGACGAATCAGTTCCTGGAATCTTTGAAAGCTGAAGGAGAAGTCATTCTTGAGGATGTACAACCCAGTTCAGTTCAGTCAAGGGTGTCGCCTCTTCCACCAAGTGATCCTGTCACAGTGACAATTGAAGAAAAACTCAACGTTACAGTTAAAAGAGATGGAGGTGTTAATAATTTTGATGTGCAAGGAACCCTTGCTCTTCAGGTCCTTAATGATACTGATGGGTTTATCCAGTTGCAGGTAACATTCTTTCTGAACCTCTAGCACCCTGCTTGATTTTTTTTTCTACAGAAATTTTCACAAGCAGATCGAAGAATGTAGCATGACATGTTTTTGTTGGTGAGGAATATTATTTCTTTTTATTACGTTCAGTTACATTTATGATTCTTGCATGCGGACAAGAAACATTGTTTGGTCCATGATACTGTTTGTTGGAGCTGATTATTTGATACTTGTGTCTTATAGATTGAAAACCAAGATGTACCTGGACTTAGCTTCAAAACACACCCGAATATCAACAAAGATTTGTTTAACAGTCAACAAGTTGTGGGGGCAAAAGATCCAAACAGGCCATTCCCAAGTGGTCAAAATGAAACTCCTCTGGTTAAGTGGAGAATTCAGGGGATGGATGAGTCATCGTTACCTCTATCAGGTGCACAATCACTTTACTTTCTTCTATATCACACTGAAGATCATGCCTTTTCTTTTCTTGGTTGCCTCCTACTTTTATTAACTTGTGTTTTTTTCGCTCAGTCAACTGCTGGCCATCGGTATCTGGAAATGAAACTTATGTCAACATTGAATATGAGGCTGCTGAGATGTTTGACCTGCACAATGTTGTCATATCTATACCATTGCCTGCACTTCGGGAGGCTCCGAGCGTTAGACAGATTGATGGAGAGTGGAGGTAATGTTTCAAATTCATCTCTATCTGTACTGAACTTGGCTGTTATATTATACTAAAACAATCGTCCAACTAATTGTTAGATGACAATTATCTCCTTAATATTGATGCTAATATTAGAAAAATAACAAGTGATAGCTAAGCTTTCTAGCTATTGTTCCTGGCACTGTCATATTGGCATTCAAACTGATAAGAGGGTTGTGTTTTGGATTCATCGGGATTTAGTCCAATTCCCTTGGATGAACTGGTCCTAAATGACACTTTGTGTAGATGGAGCTAAACTTTTATTCCTTGATGCTAATAAGGTAGGACGCACAGCGAAAGCTGATTGTTATAATGCCTATTTCACTTTCATTTTGCATACAGGTATGATTCGAGAAACTCCGTGTTGGAATGGTCCATTCTTCTTATCGATCAGTCAAACCGCAGGTCAGTGAAATACGAGTTCATATAACCATGTTTTATTTTGTTTTTTTTCCTGTGGCTCTAACTCTTGTTTTTTCCCTTGTTTGCAGTGGCTCCATGGAATTTGTTGTCCCCCCAGCTGATCCATCAACATTTTTCCCCATATCAATTGGATTTTCCGCATCTAGTACATTCAGCGATTTGAAGGTTGGTTTTCCCTTATTAGATGAGACTCGTGGTTCTATGTTTGTTGTTCCTTCTCATTTTATTGTATGGTAATGTTATTTTCTGCATACCTTGCAGGTTACTGGAATTCGTCCTCTAAAGGATGGTAACCCACCAAAGTATTCGCAGAGGGCTCGTTTGGTAACAGCCAATTATCAGGTGGTTTAATGCCCAAATAAGGGAGATTACCTCACTTCAGCACACATGTTTGCGGGCATTTCCTTTCGGCAATGAGCTGTTGAGAAGTCATGGAGAACAAGGATTGTTTTGCATTTATAAAGAATGTAATTTTGTCTGTTTCATATGTAGTAACATGTTTCACCAAATTGCTGTTAATTTGTACTGCCACCTGATGAGAAATAAAAGCATGTCTTTTCCTTCGACGCCGGTTGGCTGTTCTTTATTTTGTACGTCTTGTTTCTTTTGTGAGAATGTTAGATCATTTTTTGTCGATGCCATATTTATACTGTTCTCTTTTCATGAAATAACTACAGTGCATTCAGCCAATCGCTGATAATGACTATTGGCGTTCTCATTTTCAGTTTTCAGCAAATTGAACGCCTTGTCAACCTGCATTCCACATAAATCTTGAATTTACCTTCTGATTACCAAGGTTGATAGGGGGACAAATCCATCAAGTAATTTAGGGCTTAGTTTGGTTTATAGCCAAACTCAATCATGCTAAATAATTGGCAATGCTAAAAAAATTGGCACCTATTTTGTTTGGAACAAAAAAAAAATTGGAATCCATCTATAGCTATACAAATTTGAACTTATGGTAACTTTGCCCAATATTTTGAACATGGCCAAATCTTCCCATTGCCAAAAGAATTTGGCAAGGGTACAAATGGCTTAACCAAACTCACCTTAGTTTGCGTGTAGCCTGGAAGTGTGGAATTTACTAAAAAAGAAAATGAAAAGAAAAAGTTACTAAATCCGACCTGCCGAATTACTAAATCCATCTATAGCTATACAAATTTGAACTTATGGTAACTTTGCCCAATATTTTGAACATGGCCAAATCTTCCCATTGCCAAAAGAATTTGGCAAGGGTAAAAATGGCTTAACCAAACTCACCTTAGTTTGCGTGTAGCCTGGAAGTGTGGAATTTACTAAAAAAGAAAATGAAAAGAAAAAGTTAATAAATCCGACCTGCCGGATTCGAACCAGCGACCTAAGGATTAAGCTGCAACGACTACAGTCCTCCGCTCTACCAACTGAGCTAAGGTCGGCTTCATGTATTTTTTTACTTGAGATTTAATTTATTGGGCTAATTTAAGAATGACATACCACCAGTGAGCACGTCTACAAATTCTTTTAAGAATATTTTGACAAGAACACAATAAAATGGATTCTATGGAGCTTCATGCACTTTGGAGAGAGCTGGTTGAGCACACTTGTTCATCAGGTTATTTCTTAAGTGCTTCTCTGCCATGGTATCAGGAAGAAAATCAACAAATGCATATGCGCATATATGCTCATCCAAAGACAGCAAAAAAAAAAAAAGAAAGCGCAAAGCGTCTCTCATGATATTCTACGAGAATTTAGAGACTTGTTAGTAAAAAGGAACAAACTTAACAATATGAGAGCACTAATGTTGTTGACAATTACTCAGGCATGGATACATGGGGAGTTCAACAGAGGCAGATACTCACACATGAATACATGGTGAGATCAAGGATACATGGTGAATTCACCATGTATTCATGTCTGGGTACCAATTGATCCAGTTCTTCCGAGATATTTTACTATGTGTCACTATTAGATTTAGCAATTAGTCAAATACCCCTCTTACATTTACATTTAATTTTTTGTCCCTCTAAAGAGGTGGTCTATTAACTATTTATCACTTTTGCTCACGTGGCGTACTAACATAGCAATCTTGGGTGAAAAACGGTATGAGGCACCTCTGCCAGTCTCTCTAAAGAGCAACTTGCTGTTGGTAAGCCCAAAGCTCATTTCATGTACATGGACAAGCTTGGAGATGTCCGTGTAAGTAGCGGCGAAGTGTTTCCACGGCGGCGCGCATGGCCATGGGCATCTACTACTACTCAAGCAGGGAAGGGAAAGGAAGGGAAGTGGAGAGATGGCCATGGCCGTGGGACGACAACAACATAGATGGGGTGCAGATATGCGCGTGGTGGAGCAGTGGGACGGCGCCGGTCGACGGGTCCTCCCGCCGGTTGCGGACAGGATCTCGGTTGCTGCGGACGGGCCGGCTGACAACTGCGACCGCGCATGGAGAGATGAATGGGGACGAAGAGACTGACGGGTGGGCTCCACACCGTTTTTTCACCGAAGGTTTCCATGTAGGCATGCCACATATGTAAAAGTGGCAAATAGTTAAGAGACCACCTCTTTAGAGGGGCAACAAATTTGTAAGAGGAGTATTTGAATAATTACCAAATCTAATAGCTAGTGGCAAATAGTTAAATTTCCCCAGCGCCCACACTCCTGCTTGCCGCAGCCGCCGCTGCAATCCTTGCTCCCCGCGGATGGCCGAAGAGGAAGAGAAAGAGAGAGATAAGGGAAAGAGAGGGAGGAGAAAGGATTGGAGAGAGAGAGGATGGCGTGTGGTCCCACATGTCAGTGGGTCCAATAATATTTTTTTGTGTGAATGACAATGGGTCCCACACATAGTTTTTTAATTCCAATGTGAGATAGGCGCTATTTCAATACCATGTGGGATGAAGACCCGGTCAACACTGCCACATCAGCGAAATTACCCTCCAAAACCGCTGAGAGAGTCAAATTACACCAGTTTCTATTGTTCGGGGAGTCGTCCTACCTGGTTTTCTAGTTAAGAGTTACGAATTAGATTCGGCACTTTTTTAGGAGTCAAAGTGTACTTTTTCCTAGTGGAAAAGAGAGAACGCAAGCCAGAGCCCAGAGCACGGATGGGCTGCGTTCGATCGTGTCGTACAGGATGCTTTCGCTTGCTCCCGGTCCGAAAGCGGCATCGCCACAAGCGCGGGAAACAAGCGCATGAGGCGACGTGGATAGGAGCAGAAGTGAGCGAGATATTTAACTATTTGCCACTCTTATAAGTGATAATTAAGGATTTATCACTGGTACTATATGTCATATATTATGAGTGCCAAATTTTTAATTGCCATATTTTCAAAGTAACTAATAGTTAAATGCCACGTAGTGAGCACGTCGCCTGAAAATCGGCCCGAGCGCTGTGGGAGCGTGAACTCGCGCCCTCATCTTTTAATTTTCTCCGATTACTGCAAAAGTGCGGTAGTCCATTGTTTTTTCTGCTAGCGCTGGCCATAGATAGTTGCCAGATCTATGCTCTCTCTTCATTTCTCTCCCTTCCATGTGAGATTGTGTTGTTGTGAATAAACTTATAGCTCGGTCTTACTGTACCTGCTCTTAGAGGGCATCAGCAGCGGTCATACTCAATGACGAGCTCGAGACCTTGGATAATAGGCGACATGTGACGAAGAGGCAACCCAACAACACGCGAGATGGAGAGAAACAACAACATGCTAGATGGCACATTGAGCTTCAACATGGGTGACCGGCGACAGGCAAACTCGAGGGCACTGCCACGATCAAGCTTGATGGTGCAACAACTGAACCTGATGATTCAGGCCGATGGTAGGAGAAAATTGGATTTAAAGTTTGTATGCTAATTATAATGGTTGAAAAAATTATAGTTCATCTAAAATGAGAATAAAATAATTTATCCAAATGTTATCAACGTAATTACAGATCCAGATCCATATATTTATACAGTTAGGAATACCCATCTACATGAGAACTGGAATCTAGAGCTATCTCTAAGGTTTTCGCCAGCGGCAAGCTAGGGTTTTAGCCAGTTTGGAGTTCTGTATTTTTTTTTTCACAAAAATTATTTTCGCGTGTGCTCGGTATTGGGACCACATGCGAAGATGATTTGCGTAGGCACCGGGGTGCATGTGGGCCGTTCAGACACATGCGCGCGGAAACCCGTTTTGTCCGTTTGCAAAAAAATGATTTCTAGTGTGATCAATTAAGCTATAGAAAACTTTTAAAAAGATTAATATGACTAGGTGCAAGCCACTAGCAATGCAAAGGAGAAGATGGGGGAAGTTGAGATGTGGTCGGCCCGAGCTCGTGGCTGTAAACCAGGGTAGAGCTAGCCTACTGTCACTGGTGGAGAAATCGTTTGTAGTCCCAGTTCATAACCCCCTTTAGTCCCGGTTGTCCAACCGGGACTACGAATCCGGGACTAAAGATATCGATCTTTAGTCCCGGGTGAAATAACCGGGACTAAAGATCGATCTTTAGTCCCGGTTGGTAACACGAACCGGGACTAAAGATCGGTCAGCCACGTGGCCGGCTGATCTATGTACCATTTTTTTTATTTGCATGGCCCTGTTTGCTGCATGGTTGATTATATATATATATATATATATATATATATATATATATATATATATATATATATATATATATATATATATATTACAATACATATATATGCGTATGTATATATGTATAAATACATATATTACACACATATTTATAATTTAAAGCACTTAACATTTTATGTACATATATGTTACCAAAATATATATTAACACTAAAGTAAATGTACGTACATATATAAATATATATATATATATATATACATGCATGTATAGTATAATTCATTTGCTCGCTAGCTATAGCTACGACTTCGACGCTTGCGTTACGTCAGAAGAGGAAGGACCGACGTTACGAATCGACAGTTGTAGTAGAATTCACCATCGGGATTAAGGACTTCTTCGTTGATGAACCCCGTCAGTTGTTCTTGAACAGCCGTGATAAAATCCTTGTGTGGGAGTTTTTCCCTCATGTGAATATGCTATCATTCGAAAAATAATGACATATCAATATATGAAATTAAAAAACAACTTAACAAATCGATACGCAATGAAATTTTGAATGGTTTATGTATACGTACATCGAGCTCTCGTTTGGTGTATATTTGGTTTAATAGGCAGTGGGCATACTCGCATACGTAGTAGCCGCATAAGTTAGTTCCCTTGTCCTGCTTTGCACACTACATGAGAAACAATGAGAGATTTAATATACTCTTTATATTAACTGTAACTAGAGATTCAATTCAATATAATTTTGGATCATGCATGTACTCACTGGAAAATGAAACCTCCATCCAAGTTTTTCTTTCCAAGTCCCGCGGACCAATTGACGGAACCGATCCCAAGCCCTACATGTGCAGTTGCAACCTATGATTAATTAAATATTACCCGAGATCAACATAATAGCAACAGAGTTCCACGACTTTGGAATAGATGGCATTATATTACCTGTCTATCAGTTGGAAGACCTTGTCAAAAACCTTCTCCTCTTTATTCATTGAGTCGTACACAGTGACTGCATGCGTC
Source organism: Oryza meridionalis (assembly GCA_000338895.3). NCBI lineage: Eukaryota > Viridiplantae > Streptophyta > Magnoliopsida > Poales > Poaceae > Oryza > Oryza meridionalis. Next base: position 15,358,440 of record CM002526.2, read on the forward strand.
CAAGTCGAAAAAGAACAGGACCCAGTGGAATCTGGAATATGCGTGAGATGAGAAAAATATCAGAATGTACATGTTATATGTATGGGAATGAAATTTGTTCGAACGATAATAAAAACTCACTCTGTGTTGTACGGCAATAGTATGAACGTCTTGAAATGCTGCTGCGTTAGGAGATGGATGAGATTGTCCTCTGTGTCTTTCTCGTACATGTTGAGCATTTCGGTGTTGATTTTCCGAGGGTCGATGAACCCAGTATTGTAAACCCCCCGCCGTCGGGCCCTTTGAATCTCCATTCTACAACAATGAAAGGAAATTATTATTGCTTACATATATGCCAGGAGCTAATTATTGAACGAAACAAATCGAACTCAAAGATACTTACAAAATCCATGCGCTCAAAAGAGAGACGTCGAGGGCGTCCCGATGGTACAGATCGAAGACATCCTTGAAATGGATCCATAGAACATCTTCTCCTTGCAAGAAGTCGGGGTTTCTGATCCTCGCTCCGAACATCTCTCTACTATTGGCGCTCATTTCCATGTACCGTTCATGGAATTTGTACATTTGTGTCGGTAGGGACTGCAGCTGCTCAGGCCTGACAAGCGGTTTACCGAGTTCAAACTTGTATGCCACTTCCGCCTTCGGGATTGGTGCGCCTCCAACCAACTGAGCCATGGTTAGACCGGTGTCCGAAATGAAATCCGTTATGCCAAAGTCTTCGCCGGTCATCAACGGCTCGACCACTTGGTGTGGTTGTTCTCCAAGCTGAGGAACTGGTTTGGACTTCTTGTAATAGGCTTTCCTAAGTGTTCGGTCATAGTCCGATAGCTTTAAGGCCTCCTTGTTTGCAGTGGACATTCCCTTGAAGAAATTCTTCACGCTCCGGTCAATAGGTATCTTCTTTTCAGGACTCCGAGGCTTGAGTTGCCTCTTCACTTCTCCTGCCACATAAGCATCAAGCTCCTCTTGACTGCAATCGTACGGCGGCTCTTTGTTTTTGGTGGTGTCAACTTTGGCCTTCTTCGTTGCCCTTGTGCAGGAGGTGGAGCTTGGTGAGACCTTGTCTTGGGAGGTGCAGGCGGACACGGTGGAGGAGGAGGCGGAGGAGCCGGAGGAGATGGTGCAGGAGGAGGTGGCGGAGGAGCCGGAGGAGATGGTGTAGGAGGAGGTGGCGGAGGAGCCGGAGGAGATGGTGCAGGAGGAGACGGCGGAGCCGGAGGAGATGGTGCACGAGACGCCGCTTGTCGCCCAGGGAGGATGATGTACCGCTTGCGCCATAGTATAATGGCGTGGCTTGTGTCTCATAGATGCGTCTCACCGTCTCCTCCTGGGTAGTCCAACTCGAGGTCCTCGTACACGGCTTCCACCAGCTCAATTTCGACCCTCGAGTATCCTGCTGGAATCGGCCTGCAGTGGTAAGTCCCTGAAATGTCCGTTGGGATGGCCATTCCCGACGCCACCTTCACGTGATGAGAGGTTATCTATTAGTAATCAACCTAAGCAGCAACTTGCGGAACATACGAGTCAAAAATCATATATTACATCGAGCATACCTTGATTGATAAGTTCTTGAAGGGAATATGCAGCTCACATGGTGTCCGATGCGTGATCTCATCAACGGGGTAGGTGGTTTCGTCCTGGGTTTGCATGGCGTCCATGCTATGTGATACTACCTGCCCCGTTGAGGCGCAGCTACTACGATTGCCTGATGGGCTGACCATTGGAGGAGGTATGTACGGCTGGGGATCGTGTGACCGATGTGCTGCCATGCATTCATCCACCTTCCGGGCCACCTCCTCTTGCATGCTGAGCTCGTAGCTCGATACCCTGTACTCAAGATCTGCAATCTTCGCCTCGGTATCTCTCTTGCTCCTCATCCGACTCCTGTACGTGTGGATGTCCTCCTTGAATCCCATCTTCCAGGGAATCACGCATTTCCCTCATGTTCGTCCTGGATGCTCGGGAGTCTGTAGGGCGAGTGACAGCTCGTCCTTCTCTCTGTCGGGTCGGAACGTGCCCTGAGAAGAGGCTTCCACTGCATCCGTTAGTCGATTCGCAGCCTCGCGTATCTGATCGCTGAAGACCAAGGAGCCATCAACTGGGTTGAGCGTTCCATCGTGAGCATAGTACCAGAACTTCGATCGATCAGGCCATTTAGCGGTGGCCGGTTCGATACCCCTCTCAAGCAAGCTTGCCTCCATCTCCTCCCACTTCGGCATCACGATGCTATAGCCGCCTGACCCCAAGTGGTGATGGTACTTCTTCTTGGCGGCATTTTTTCTGTTTCTTTCCATCATCGCCTGCCCTTTTTGACCTGTCTTGTAAGCAACGAACTCATTCCAGTGATCCCTTAGCTTCGGGAATACGTCGAAGTTTGGTGTCTGCCCCTTCAGGATGTATTTCCGGTACAGATCTCCCTTGAAGGTCTGGAACTGTTCTGCCATTTTCTTATGAGTCCACTGTTTCACTATGTTCTCTGTACCCGCAGGGAGCATGAACGTCTCGAGCATTGTTGTCCACAGCATCGCTTTCTCTGATTCCGGGACAAAGCTGTCATCACCCCCGCGTGCCCTTGTTCTGCGCCAGTACACCTTGCTGACAGGCACGTTATCCCTCACAACCCAACCGCTGTGGCGTACGAAATTCTTGGCTGCTTGTGCCGGGGCACTAGGTCGGCCGTCTGCGTCCACCTCAGTTATGATGTGCCGACACTCTATCTTCTTCGCGGCACCTCATTGTCCGCGTGCCCTCTTCTGTCCAGCGGAGGGATGACTTCCACTAGCCTCCTCCTCGTTCCCCTCCGCATCCCTCTCCACGTTCCCCTCCTCGTTCCCCTCTGCATCCCTCTTCGCGTTCCCCTCCTCGTTCAAGTACTGGTTTGGATCCTCGTTCCCCTCTTCTTCGTTCCAGTACTAGCTGCTTCCCGATGCGATTGTATCGTACAGTATCTGTTCCTTATCGCGATCAGCCATCTGTTCATAGAAGAAATATTTGCTAAGCGTAATATTAACACTCTACTAATCTTGTATTAAAACTCAAATAATCATATATGCTAAGTCTAAGTGTCGTGTATTTGTACGGTAGATAATCATATATGCTAAGTCTAATTAAGTTTCGAATATTACATCTCTAATAATCTTATATTAAATCTCTAACAATCAAATATGTTTCGAATATTACATCTCTAATAATCTTATATTAAATCCCTAGCACTCACATATGCTAAGTCTAATTAAGTTTCATATATTAAACCTTTAATAATCTTATATTAAATCTCTAACTATCTCTAACACTCAAATATGCTAAGTCTAAGTGTCGTGTATTTGTACGGTAGATAATCATATATGCTAAGTCTAATTAAGTTTCGAATATTACATCTCTAATAATCTTATATTAAATCTCTAACAATCAAATATGTTTCGAATATTACATCTCTAATAATCTTATATTAAATCTCTAACACTCACATATGCTAAATCTAATTAAGTTTCGTATATTAAACCTCTAATAATCTTATATTAAATCTCTAACTATCTCTAACACTCAAATATGCTAAGTCTAAAAATCTAATAATCTCTAACACTCACATATGCTAACTCTAATAATCTAATAATCTTATATTAGAAATCTAACAATCTTATATTATATCTCTAACAATCACATCTTTACATCACTTGCCTGCGCGAATTCCTTCGAGGGCTAGCTACCACTTCGGCTTGAGGGACGACGACGTCTTCTCTGCAACATGCAAAAAAAATATATTAGTCTAAATGCAAAGGAACATATAATGTATTTCACGTTTTCAAGTATATATAATCATATATATATGCTAAGTTCAACAATAGTTTAATTATCTCGTTCGTACACATTTCGCTCGCGTTCGTTCTCACACTTTTAGTTCAAGTGCATTCACGTTCGTTAACGTTTCAATCACGTTCGTTCGCGTTTCATTCACGTTCGTTCGCGTTCGTTCACCAACACTCACGTTCGTTCACGTTTCAGTCACGTTCGTTCGCGTTCGTTCACGTTCGTTCACGTTTCGTTCACGTTCGTTCACGTTTCTTTAACGTTTCGTTCGCGTTCGTTCACGTTCGTTCGCGTTCGTTCACTAACACTCACATTCGTTCACGTTTCAGTCACGTTTGTTCGCGTTCGTTCACGTTTCGTTTGCGTTCGTTCACGTTTCTTTAACGTTTCGTTCGCGTTCGTTCACGTTCGTTCGCGTTCGTTCGCGTTTGGTCACGTTCGTTAAGTGTTCGTTAAGCGTTCGTTCGCGGCGGCGGCGTCTCGCGGCGGTGGGGGCGCGGTCCGGCGCCGTGGGCCGGCCCGACGGCATGGCGGCAGCGGCATCGTCTCGCGGTGGCGGCGTCTCGCGGTGGTGGGGGCACGGTCCGGCGCCATGGGCCGGCCCGGCAGCGTGGGGGCGCGGTGGCGGCGAGCCACGGCGGCGGCATGGGGGCCCGGTGGCGTAGGGGCGTGGCGGCGGCGTAACGTAGCGGCCCGGCGGCGTACGTCGGCGTCGGCGTCGTCGGCGTTCGTCGGCGAAAGAGAGAGAGACAAAAAGCTATATCGAGAGAGAGAGAGAGAGGGCGGGGGCTCTCACCCAAGAGACGCGGTGGCGGCGCCTGCGGCGGAGGCGGCGAGGACCGCTAGGCGACGGTGAGAGATGACGGCGGCGTCGGCGCGGGGTTGCCCTAGGCAGTAGCGGCGAAGGAGAAGCCGATGCTATATCTCGATGGAAAAACGTCTAAGTGTTGGTGGAGAAGACGAGGACGCACCGAGAATATATATACCCCGGGATCTTTACTCCCGGTTGGTGAGAAGAACCGGGAGTAAAGATATCTTTACTCCCGGTTCGTAACAACAACCGGGATTAAAGATCTTTCTTTACTCCCGGTTCGTAACAACAACCGGTATTAAAGATCATTGTTCTTACGAACCGGGAGTAAAGATATCTTTACTTCCGGTTCTTTTTACTAACCGGAAGTAAAGATATTTTCCCGCTATTTCCAAATTGTTTTTTAAACCCGGTTAGGGTTAAGAACCGGGACTAAAGTTAATAGCACTGAATATTGAATTTCGTTGCATATATGTTTCTAAAATAGTAAATAATGCATTAAAAATTCTAATTAACATATGTAAATCCCACATGCATGATTTAAAATTTTTAAAAATTCTAATAATCATATATAATTAGCATATGCATGATATTAAATTGTTAAAAATTGTAACTAACATATGTAAATTCCACATGCATGATTTAAAACTTTTAAAAATTCTAATAATCGTATATAATTAGCATATGCATGATATTAAATTGTTAAAAATTGTAACTAACATATGTAAATCCCACATGCATGATTTAAAACTTTTAAAAATTCTAATAATAGTATATAATTAGTATATGCATGATATTAAATTGTTAAAAATTGTAATTAATCATATATAACTAGCATATTCAATACATCTAAAATAGTTTACAACAATTACGGCAATAGATCGGCGGTGACGGTTGTCCGCAGGTACTTTCTCCTCACTATTGTTCCTTCCTTGTGATCGCTACGTGAGTAAGGGGTGTCTTCGTTTGATAGGAGGATGCTAGGGTCAATCGTCACCATGAAAGGGGGTTGCCCATCAAACTGATCGTAATCCTCGTCAGTCTTGTCCTCTACTCCGACGATTTTTCTTTTGCCTGGGAGAACCACGTGGCGCTTCGGCTCGTCAGGCCCTTTGCCCTTCTTTCCTTTGCTAGACATGTCCTTCACGTAAAAAACTTGCGTTACATCATTGGCAAGGATAAAAGGTTCGTCCGAGTATCCAACCTTGTTAAGGTCAACCGTTGTCATCCCACTGTCATCAATCGTTACGCCTCCACCAGTCAACCTAACCCATTGGCACCGGAACAGAGGGACCTTGAGAGGTCCATAGTCAAGTTCCCATATCTCCTCGATGGCACCGTAATATGTGCCAGTTGTACCATCGTGTCCCATGGCATCGATACGAACAGCACTGTTCTGGTTCGTGCTCTTCATGTCTTGGGCTCTTGTGTAGAATGTGTAACCATTGATCTCATATCCCTGGAATGTCGCGATCGAGCCAGATGGACCCCTCGCCAGGAAGGCCAGTTGCTGGTTAATCGTCTCGTTACCCATGAGATGTTGTCGCAGCCATGCGGGGAAAGTATCAATGTGATGCCGCGTAATCCATGCATCGGACTTACCGATGTTTCTGGCGCAAACTAGAGCCAAGTGCTCCTCGATGTAAGGAGCCACCAATGAAGATTGTTGTAAAACCGTGAAATGGGCTTTACGGAATAAATTGTTGTCTACCGTCATTATTGCTTTCCTTCCGAGAGTCCCCTTTCCCCGTAGTCTCCCTTCATGGCGTGATTCAGGTATCCCGATTGGGCGAAAGTCTTCAATAAATTCTACGCAGAATTCAATGACCTCCTCTGTTCCATACCCCTTGGCACCTTGACGATGCTTGCCTCTGGACGAGCACGGTTACGAACATACTTCTTCAGAACGCCCATGTACCTCTCGAAAAAAAACATGTTGTGTAGGAACACAGGCCCGAGAATACCGATCTCTTTCACTAGGTGACAAAGCAGATGCATCATTATATTGAAAAATGAAGGTGGAAATATCAACTCAAAACTGACAAGACATTACGCCACATCATTCTGAAGGGCTTCTAACCTATCCGGAACGTCGTTATCATCAGCATCCCTGTCCTCCTCGCCCGTTTGATTTCCTTCAAATCCAGCGTACTGAGTAAAGTCCGGAATATTGTCGTCTTCCACTTCATCTTCTTCCATTTCAACCCCTTGCTCTCCGTGGGATGTCCAACAATTATAGCTTGGCATGAACCCCGACTCAAACAAGTGGAAATGAATAGTCCTGGATGCAGAATACTCCTTCTGATTCTTACACTTATTGCATGGACAACAAATAAAACCCTTCTGCTTGTTAGCTTCGGCCACTCTCAAAAAATAATGCACGCCGTCAATAAACTCTTTGGACCGCCGGTCAGCGTACATCCATTGCCGATCCATCTACATGAAATGAAAAAAAAATCGTACACAAATAATCATTCGTACAATAATGACAGTCATACAATAATGATAAAATAATCACAAACTCTTTCAACAGTCATACAATAATGACATATCATTATTCATACAAAAATTATAAAATATTCCACCAAATAATTCTTATTTATTATTTTTTAAGTTTTAAATTCTTTTAATTTTCAATTTAGTTTGTTTTCTTTTATTTAAGATTAACTTTCACTATATTTTCCTACTCAACTATTTTATAAAACCTTATTTAGCAAATAAACAAAATTTCTATATATTCTTTCTTTTCCCACACAAATTTTCTCTCTCATCAACTTACAACAAAATTTTGGAGACAAAAAAGTGTGCAAAACATAGCTCCAAATGTAATATGACAAAAAAAACATTGGAGGATGAAGTTGCTAACCTCTTAGGCACCTCTGATTTGTATATAATTACCAAAGTAAATTCACTATAAATTTTGGCATGACCTCCCCTCTTTTTTGAAGAAATTTTGAAGCTTGCTCGGGCTGGAGGAGGAAGAAGACATATATAAAGGGGTGGGATTTTAGTCCCGGTTGGTAACACCAAACGGGACTAAAGTTATGATCTTTAGTCCCGGTTGGTATCCCGGGGGGCCTGACAAGCCCTGACAGCATTTGAACCGGGACTTAAGATCATCTACTAAAGATCAAATATGCCCGTTACCCTTTTTAACCGGGACTAAAGATCATCTTTAGTCCTTGTTATGTTGCAACCGGAACTATCGTGGAATTCGGCCGACCGACGAAAGATGGTTTCTCCACCAGTGTGTCACCAGATTGATCACTATATATGCATGCATCTGAATCTTCAAATTAAATCGGCCGGGTATAATTTTGTCACGTGGAAAGGAATAATCGTACGTAGTTGGAGCGTGACCGAGAACAAAGCTAGGACGTTTGCCGGGCGCAAGGTCACCCTCGGCGCCTTTCCTCCGCGGCGGGGCGGCGGCCATCCGCGCGCCCAAGAATATCTCGATCGGCACGGCCGGCAGCAAGCACCTTTAATTTAGCTACTTCCTCCGTTTCACAATATAAGTCATTCTAGCATTTCCCACATTCATAATGATGTTAATGAATCTAGACAGTCATTCTAGCATTTCCTATATTCATAATGATATTAATGAATCTAGACATATATACATCACTATAAATATGGGAAATGCTAGAATGACTTACATTATAAAACGGAGGAAGTAGGTAGCTACGCCACCCAGCTACCTTCAGTAGGCTGGCCATATGCATACACAACTGTCATACTGTGTTTTCGCGCTGCTGGATGGTGGCTTTTGCAAACATGCGTAGGTACAGTAGTAGTGTTGTGTGCAGCTAACTACTGCTCTCTCCGTATCGAGAAAACAAATCTAAACACGCATACGATATTTTATGTCCAGGCCATATTCACGTACTAGAAAATATCATATCTGTATCTAGAATTTATTTTAATAGAGGAAGTACAGCTTGTTAGGTAGGATATCTCTTGACTTTAGTTAAAGTCAAACTGCTTTCAATTTGACCAAGTTTGTAGAAAAATATAATAACATTTTCAACCAAGACAAATTTATTATGAAAATATATTCAATTATTGATTTGATGAAACTAATTTAAAATTATAAACATTATTATATTTGTCTATAAACTTAGTCAAACTTAAAACAGTTTGACTTTAAGCAAAGTCAAAACGTTTTATAAGCTATATACTCCCTCCGTTTCACAATGTAAGACTTTTTAGCATTGCCCACATACATCTAGATGTTAATGAATCTAAGCACATATATATGTCTAGATTCATTAACATCTAAATGAATGTGGATAATGCTAGAAAGTCTTATATTGTGAAATGGAGGAAGTAGCTGGCTAGCTAGGGTGCTATACCTGATAGTGCCCTCCAAAAGAAGATGTAGCAAGCTAGGGACGGAGGCAGGCTTCTGGAAGACAATCGATCAAAGAATCGGATGTGCCTGCCTACCTGCCGGCCAAGCGCAAACGGTCGGTCTGGAACTGAACCCATCTCTTTGATTCTTCTTAGCTTTTAGATATGGCTTGTGTTTAGTTCAGCGTAAAGTTTGGATATTAGTTGAAATTAGAGATGATGTGACTGAAAAGTTGCGTGTGTATGACAGGTTGATGTGATGGAAAAGGACTAAAGTTTGTATCCAAATTTTGAATCTAAATACAGCCATGGTAGTCGTATGTAGATCTCTCTTGTTCCATTCTTCTCCTTTCTCTCCCACTAGAAGGGATACCCTCATCTCAATCGGGCGGTAAGCCCCATCTCAATCGGGCACAGCGTCCGTTACAGGCTAGAAGTCACTGATGTGAAGAGTGGTCACAGATGACCCTTATCTGTGACGGGCATCAACTATAGCCCGTCACAGATGAGTCATCTGTGACGGGCGTTAACTATGATGCCGACTCATCTGTGACGGGCGTTAACTATAGCCATAGTTAATGCCCGACAGATGAGTATAATCCAAAAATAAATAAATTTTATTATTTGGCTAGTCTTGCCCTCACTCATATGCACCCACGCGGGAAATTCAAACTTCATCTGTGACGGGCGTTAACTATAGCCATAGATAATGCCCGTCACCCATCCTGAAATTGCTCCAAACCAAACACGCTTAACATCAAGGTTTTTTAGAGATTGGGTTCCAGAAAAGTAGTTATAACTTGTTGGTATAGGTATTCTATTAATTCTATTAAGTTCTAGGCCAGGATGTCAAATTGAGGTTATTAAATGATTTCAAATGGAAAAGTCACCAAAATCAAAGTTGTAGAACTCATCGAGGTGCAAAATTTTTATTTTGGTCATTTCTCCATCTGACTCTATTTAAATAATTTGAAATTTGAAATTCAAATTTTGAATAGTTCAAATAGAATTTTAGATCAGTGAACGACTTCAACTGAAAAAAGTCATCAACAACAAAGTTGTATAACTAATCAAGATCTATAGCTTTTATTTTGGTCATTTTTCTATATAACATTTATTGAATCGTTTGAATTTGAATTTAAAAATATGACAACTTCAAACAACATTTTCAAATATTAAATGATATCAACTGAAAAAGTCATCAACAACAAAGTTGAATAACTCATCAAGATCTAAAACTTTTATTTTGGTCATTTCTTCATACGACAAAGTGATAGCAACATTGTTCACAAAATTGACATATCTCTTATCTGGTTTTATAAACTATAACACATGTATGTAAAATTTGTGAATAATATTACTAACATTTTATCAGATGAAGAAATAACAAAAATAAAAGTTTTAGATCTTGATGAGTTATTCAACTTTGTTGTTGATGACTTTTTCAATTGAAATCATTTAGTATTTGAAAATATTGTTTGAAGTTGTCATATTTTCAAATTAAAATTCAAACTGTTCAAAAAAAAATGTTATATAGAAAAATGACCAAACTAAAAGTTGTAAATCTTGATAAGTTATACAACTTTGTTGTTGACATTTTTTCCATTTGAAATCATTTACTACCCGTAAAATTGTTTTGACTGATAGAATAAATTATTATACTACACTTAATTATTTTGCTATAGTAAACTTACAAATATAAACATTTCATATGAAAATTGGAAAAATAGTCATCGGTGACGGGCTTTAGTTAATGCCCGATAGAGATTAAGTATATAGCCCGTCACTGATGAGTCATCTGTGACGGGCCTAGTTGTTACCTTAAACGGGCCTCAAGTTGTGGCCCGTCACGGATGATGGTCATCCGTGACGTGCCACAAGTTGAGGCCCGTTTGAGATATGGAATGTTATATCAATCGGGCCTAAAGTTGGTGCCCGTCACAAATGAAGGCCGCAACTTTAGGCCCATTTGAGATATGAAATGTTATCTCAATCGGGCCTAAACTACGGCCCGTCATTGATAGGTGTCATCCGTGACGGGTTTACGTTTTATACCCATCTAACATGTCTGTGCGACCATATCTTAATCGGGCACTTTTCGGCCCGATTGAGATGACTTTCTTATGACGGTCCGCTATTTCTAAGTATTTTAGAGCCCGTCACAGATAAAAGGATATGTACTAGTGTCCTTTAAATCTGTGTTTGTTGAAAGACTACCATTTGCAGCGCCGTTCTCTTGAGCCATTGCTGTCGGAAAATTCATTCGTACGTGTAAGCAAACAAACTAACAGAAATCGAGAGAGACGACTGAGATTCATATTTGCTATAGCTACGCAAAGTCCAACTCACGTCGATCTGCACGTGTGATTTAATTAATTTGATGATTGTTGCGGTATAGGTGTCACTGGTGGAGAAACCATTTATAGTCCCGGTTCGTAATCCCCCTTTAGTCCCGATTATGATAGCGATCTTTAGTCCCGGGTGAAATAACTGGGACTAAAGATCGGTCAGCCACTTGGCCGGCTGATCCATCTTTAGTCCCGGTTGGTGTTATCAACCGGGGTTAAAGATCTATGTACCTATTTTTTTATTTGCATGGCCCTGTTTGCTGCATGGTTGATTATATATATATATATATATATATATATTACAATACATATATATATATGTATGTGCATATGTGTATATGTATAAATACATATATTACACACATATTTATAATTTAAAGCACTTAACATTTTATGTGCATATATGTTACCAAAATATATATTAACACTAAAGTAAATGTACGTACATATATAAATATATATATGTACATACATGTACAGTACAATTCATTTGCTCGCTAGCTACAGCTACGACTTCGATGCCGGCGTTATGTCAGAATAGGAAGGACCGACGTTATGAATTGTCGATCCGTCCTAGTAGAATTCACCATTGGGATTAAGGACTTCTTCGTTGATGAACCCCATCAGTTGTTCTTGAATAGCCGTGATAAAATCCTTGTGTGGGAGATTTTCTCTCATGTGAATACGCTATCGTTCGAAAAATAATACAATATCAATATATGAAATTAATAAACAACTTAACAAATCGATACGCAATGAAATTTTGAATGGTTTATGTATACGTACATCGAGCTCTCTTGTGGTGTATATTTGGTTTCATAGGCAGTGGGCATACTCGAATACGTAGTAGCCGCATAAGTTAGTTCTCTAGTCCTGCTTTGCACACTACATGAGAAACGATGAGAGATTTAATATAATCTTTATATTTAACTGTAATTAGAGATTTAATTCAATACAATTTTGGATCATGCATATACTCACCGGAAAATAAAACCTCCGTCCAAGTTTTTCTTTCCAAGACCCGCGGACCAATTGACGGAACCGATCCCAAGCCCTATATGTGCAGTTACAAGCTATGATTAATTAATTATTACCCGAGATCAACATAATAGCAATTGAATCCCCGCGACTTTGGAATAGTTGGCATTCTATTACCTGTCTATCAGTTGGAAGACCAAATCTTCTCCTCTTTATTCATTGAGTCATACACAGTGACTCTGCATGCGTCCAAGTCGAAAAATAACAGGACCCAGTGGAATCTGGAATATGCGTGAGATGAGATATATATGAAAATGTACATGCTATATGTATGGGAACGAAATTTGTTCGAATGACTATAAAAACTCACTTTGTGTTGTACGGCAGTAGTATGAACGTCTTAAAATGCTGCAGCGTTAGCAGATGGATGAGATTGTCCTCTTAGTCCTTCTCGTACTTGTCGATCATTTCGGTGTTGATTTTCCGAGGGTCGATGAACCCAGTATCGTAAACCCCCCGCCGTCGGGTCCTTTGAATCTCCATTGTACAACGATAAAATGAAATTATTATTATTTACATATATGACAGGAGCTAGTTATTGAACGAAACAAATCGAACTCAAAGATACTTACAAAATCCATGCGCTCAAAAGAGAGACGTCGAGGGCGTCCAGATGGTACAGATGGAAGACATCCTTGAAATGGAGCCAGAGAACATCTTCTCCTTGCAAGAAGTCGGGGTTTCTGATCCTCGCTCCGAACATCTCTCTACCCTTGGCGCTCATTTCCATGTACCGTTCATGGAATTTGTACATCTGTGTCGGAAGGGACTGCAGCTGCTCAGGCGTGACAAGCGGTTTACCGAGTTCAAACTTGTATGCCACTTCCGCCTTCGTGATTGGTGCGGCTCCAATCAGCCGATCCACAGTTAGACCGGTATCTGAAATGAAATCCGTTATTCCAAAATTTTCGCCGGTCACCAATGGCTCGACCTCTTGGTTTGGTTGTTCTCCAAGCTGAGGACTGGTTTGGACTTCTTGTGATAGGCTTTCTGAAGTGTTCGGTCATAGTCCAATATCTTTAAGGCCTCCTTGTTTGCTGTGGACATTCCCTTGAAGAAGTTCTTCCCGCTCAGGTCAATAGGTATCTTCTTTTAATGACTCCGAGGCTTGAGTTGCCTCTTCACTTCTCCTGCCACAGAAGCATCAAGCTCCTCTTGACTGCAATCGTACGGCGGCTCCTTATTTGTGGTGGCGTCAACTTTCGCCTTCTTCGTTGCCCTTGTGCGGGTAGGCAGTGGAGCTTGGCGAGACCTTGTCTTGGGAGGTGCAGGCGGACACAGTGGAGGTGGAGGAGCCGGAGGAGCCAGAGGAGATGATGCAGGAGGAGGTGGCAGAGGAGCCGGAGGAGATGGTGCAGGGGGACGTGGCGGAGGAACCGGAGGATATGGTGCAGGAGGAGATGGCGTAGCCGGAGGAGATGGTGCACGAGACGCCGCTTGTCGCCCAGGGAGGATGATGTACCGCTTGCGCCATAGTATAATGGCGTAGCTTGTGTCTCGTAGATGCGTCTCACCGTCTCCTCCTGGGTAGTCCAACTCGAGGTCCTCGTACGCGGCTTCCACCAGCTCAACTTCGACCCTCGAGTATCCTGCTGGAATCGGCCTGCAGTGGCAAGTCCCTGAAATGTCCGTTGGAATGGCCATTCCCGACGCCACCTTCACGTGATGAGAGGTTATCTATTAGTAATCAACCTAAGCAGCAACTTGCGGAACGTACGAGTCAAAAATCATATATTACATCGAGCATACCTTGATTGATAAGTTCTTGAAGGGAATATGCAGCTCACATGGTGTCCGATGCGTGATCTCATCAACGGGGCAGGTGGTTTCGTCCTGGGTTTGCATGGCGTCCATGCTATGTGATACTACCTGCCCCGTTGAGGCGCAGCTACTACGATTGCCTGATGGGCTGACCATTGGAGGAGGTATGTACGGCTGGGGATCGTGTGACCGATGTGCTGCCATGCATTCATCCACCTTCCGGGCCACCTCCTCTTGCATGCTGAGCTCGTAGCTCGATACCCTGTACTCAAGATCTGCAATCTTCGCCTCGGTATCTCTCTTGCTCCTCATCCGACTCCTGTACGTGTGGATGTCCTCCTTGAATCCCATCTTCCAGGGAATCACGCCTTTCCCTCATGTTCGTCCTGGATGCTCGGGAGTCTGTAGGGCGAGTGACAGCTCGTCCTTCTCTCTGTCGGGTCGGAACATGCCCTGAGAAGAGGCTTCCACTGCATCCGTTAGTCGATTCGCAGCCTCGCGTATCTGATCGCCGAAGACCAGGGAGCCATCAACTGGGTTAAGCGTTCCACCGTGAGCATAGTACCAGAACTTCGATTGATCCGGCCATTTAGCGGTGGCCGGTTCGATACCCCTCTCAATCATTCTTGCCTCCATCTCCTCCTACTTCGGCATTGCGACGCTATAGCTGCCTGACCCCAAGTGGTGATTGTACTTCTTGGCGGCGTTTTCCTTGTTTTTGACCATCATCGCTTGCCCTTGTTGCCCTGTCTTGTAAGCAACGAACTCGTCCCAATGATCCCTTAGCTTTGGGAATACGTCGAAGTTCGATGTTAGTCCCTTCAGGATGTATTTCTTGTACAGATCTCCCTTGAAGCTCTGGAATTGTTCTGCCATTTTCTTAAGAGTCCACTGTTTCACTATGTTCTCCGTACCCGCAGGGTGCGTGAACGTCTCGAGCATTGTGGTCCACAGCATCTCTTTCTCTGATTCTGGGACAAAGCTGTCATTATCCCCGCGTGCCCTTGTTCTGTGCCAGTATACCTTGCTGACAGGCACGTTATCCCTCACAACCCAACCGCTGCGGCGTACAAAATTCTTGGCTGCTTCTGCCGGGGCACTAGGTCGGCCGTCTGCGTCCACCTCAGTTATGATGTGCCGACCCTCTATCTTCTTCGCGGCACCTCGTTGTCCGCATGCCCTCTTCTGTCCAGAGGAGGGATGACTTCCACTAGCCTCCTCCTCGTTCCCCTCCGCATCCCTCTCCACGTTCCCCTCCTCGTTCAAGTACTGGTTTGGATCCTCGTTCCCCTCTTCTTCGTTCCAGTACTGGCTGCTTCCCTCTGCGATTGTATCGTACAATATCTGTTTCTCATCACGATCAGCCATCTGTTTATAGAAGAAATATTTGCTAAGCGTAATATTAAAACTCTACTAATCTTGTATTAAAACTCAAATAATCATATATGCTAAGTCTAAGTGTCGTGTATTAGAACCCTAGATAATCATATATGCTAAGTCTAATTAAGTTTCATATATTAAACCTCTAATAATCTTATATTAAATCTCTAACAATCTCTAACACTCACATATGCTAAGTCTAATTAAGTTTCGTATATTAAACCTCTAATAATCTTATATTAAATCTCTAACAATCTCCAACACTCAAATATGCTAAGTCTAATTAAGTTTCGTATATTAAACCTCTAATAATCTTATATTAAATCTCTAACAATCTCCAACACTCAAATATGCTAAGTCTAATTAAGTTTCGTATATTAAACCTCTAATAATCTAATAATCTTATATTAAATCTCTAACAATCACATCTTTACATCACTTGCCTGCGCGAATTCCTTCGAGGGCTAGCTACCACTTTGGCTTGTGGGACGACGAGGACGACGTCTTCTCTGCAACATGCAAAAAAAATGTATTAGTCTAAACGCAAAGGAACATATATTGTATTTCACGTTTTCAAGTCTATATAACCATATATATATATGCTAAGTTCAACAATAGTTTATATATCTCGTTCGTACACGTTTCGCTCGCGTTCGTTCTCACACTTTTAGTTCAAGTGCATTCACGTTCGTTCACGTTTCAATCACGTTCGGTTGCGTTTCATTCACGTTCGTTCCCGTTCGTTCGCGTTCGTTCACATTCATTCACGTTTCAGTCACGTTCGTTCGCGTTCGTTCACATTCGTTCGCGATCTCTAACGTTCGTTTGCGTTCGTTCACGTTTCAATCACGTTCATTCACGTTCGTTAACGTTCGTTCGCGTTCGTTCGCGTCCGTTCACGTTTCGTTCGCGTTCGTTCGCGTTCGTTCACGTTTCAATCACGTTCATTCGCGTTCGTACGCGTTCGTTAACGATTCGTTCGCGTTCGTTCGCGTTCGTTCACGGTCGGGCGGCCCTGGCGGCAGCGGAGCGGCGGCGTGGCGGCAGCGTGTCCCAGCAGCGGCGGGGCGTCGCGGCGGCGTGGCACGGTCCGGCGGCGTGGCGCGGCGTGGTGGCGTGGCGAGCTCGAGGCGGGGGTGGCGGCGTGGCAGTGGCGTCGGCGTCGCTCGCCGGGGCTGACGCGTGGACGCGGCGGCATCGGCGGTGGCGGCCGTGTGGAAGTCGGGGTCGGCATCAGCGGTAGGCGGAGGAGGGGTCGGCCGCGCGTGTCTACGTCGGCGGCGGCGTCGGCAACGAGCTAGGCGGCGGTGGTTTGGAGAGAGAGAGAGAAAGAGAGAGAGAGGCAGCGGCGGCTCTCACCCGAGAGCTGCGGCGGCGGCGTCGGCGGCGGAGGCGGCGAGGACCGCGAGATGACGGCGAGAGATGACGGTGGCGTCGGCGCGGGGATGCCCTAGGCAGTGGCGGCGAAGGAGAAGCCGAGATCGATTGGAGAAAAAACTTTTAAGTGTTGGTGGAGAAGACGAGGGCGCATCGGGAATATATATACCCCTAGATCTTTAGTCCCGGTTAGTGCGAACAACCGGGAGTAAAGATATCTTTACTCCCGGTTCGTAAGAACAACCGGGACTAAAGATCTTTTTAGTCCTGGTTTTTATTGCAACCGGGACTATTGTGGAAATCGCCCGATCGACGAAAGATGGTTTCTCCACCAGTTTGTATTGTCCAACATTTTTTCTCCGTAGGTTTATAATTAAGGTTTTAAGTTGATATGGTTAGTGTATACAACGTTATCAAGCTAGCTGATGCACAATTAAAAAGAATACAGATCATTTATATGACTAAAAAAAATCAACTTCCAGATATCAGACCATGTTTGAGGCCTAATAATAAAGCTTTCATGTGAGACTACGTTGGAGTATAGCGAATTGTTTACCCGGCTTCTTTAATTTTATGTGTCTTAAATTTTTGTTTAAACAAATTCGACTAATTGATACATACACTACTACGAAAATGATTTTTTCCGTGCGGTCAAAAAGGGTTTTTCCGTGCCGAGGTCTTGCCCGTTTGCACTTAGGTGTCTGCGAAAATAAATATTTTCGCGTGCGGGTGGCCCAACCACACAGAAAAATCTATCTTCCCGTGCGGTCAGGTTAAGTGGACCACACGGGATAATCGGATTTTCGCGTGCGGTCGGGTTATGTCGCCCACACGGAAAAATAAAATCCCCAAAATAGGAAACCCTAGAATCTGGTGGCGGCGGCGCGGATCCGGCCGACGCGCGTGCACGCGGAACCGGCGGTGCTGCTCCCGTTCGCCGTCGCCTCGACGTCGTTGGCAGGGGCAGCGTGGATCCGGCCAGCGCGCGTGCGTGGGGCCGGCACGCCGCTCCTGGCAGCCTCTTCCTCGTCGTCGTTGGTCGGGGCGGCGCGAATCCGGCCGGCGTGCGCGCGAGGCCGACGGCGCCACTCCCGGCTACCTCCTTGTCATCGTCGTCGCTCGAGGCCACTGCCGAAGCTTCGTGGGGAGGGCGAGGGAGACGCTGCCTTCGCCGTCTACCGCGCTGTCCGCCGCCCGTTGCGAGGCCGACCGAGGCGGATCCGCGCGCCACCGAGCCGCTAGGTGCCGCCGGCCGCGCCCACCGCGCTCTCCGCACACACTCGACCGCAAGAGGAGAATAAGAGAGGGACAGGGTGAGAGAGTGAGAGAGAGGTGAGAGAGTGACAGAGGAGAGAAACGATATGGATGAGGATGGGTGGATAAAGATAAAATTTTGAAGTGTCGAGGGAAAAGAGGAGGAAGGATAGACTTGTAAGCAGACCTTTAAGAGGCCCGCACACGAAAATCGATTTTCAGTTGCGGCCTCTCAAGGGTCCGCACACGAAAATAGGCTTATTTTTGCGTGGACCATTAAGAGGCGCACATGCGAAAATCGATTTTCGCGCGTGGGCCTTTTAAGGGTCCGCACGCGAAAATGGGAGGCCGATTTTTGCATATGCACGCGAAAATGGTCCGTCTGCAAACTAAAGAGCTCTTTGTATAGGAAAATCATTTTTTAAGTAGTGATACAACTCAATAATAACTCATCAGTTTACTTTCTGTTTTAACCAACTAGTTCACTGAACTCAACAGTAATAAAGGGTTTCTTGGAGTAAAACAAAAACGAGTTAGTTACTACTGAAGAATCCGTTTTTGCATGCAGTCAAAACGTACTAGTGGCTGACCGTCTGTGGACATGCGCATTTTCGCACGCGGACGAGTTAGCTAGGCGCTCACTATACAAAAGAAACCCTAGGTGTCTGCGGACATCCGCATTTTCATATGATGGTGTCCTAGCCACTTACAAAAATCCGCATTTTCATATGATGGTGTCCTAGCCACTTACAAAAATCCATTATCATAGGCAGGCCCACTTAAGTTAGTCGCCTGCAAAAACACATGACCTATTAACGACAAAGTTTGGTAATTGTGAAGATAATAATGGATTCGATGCGGATTTGGAGGAGATAATTCGGTTTCCGAAAACAGGGTTGCACATCGGTTGGAAGTTGTATCAGCCGATACCAAGTCGGATTGAGTTAGCCGATACAGGTGAGAGAGTTCGTATCAGACCTGGAAAGAAATTGATGATGTTTCCAAGCAAGGATCGAGTCTGATATAGATATTTGTATCTACTAATTAGGACAAGAGTTAGTTTCCTTTACATGTTTTGGAAATATATGTTAGAGTCTGCAATGGGCTGATGTGTTTATTTTGTAAAGTTTGAGTCATGTCCGATATGGACAAGTATTATATTAAGAATATAAATATATGCCCAAGGTCTTGTAGCAAAAATAATAACAGTTCAATATACTCTTGGCACATCACCAACCTTTTCGTTTTTTATTTTCTCAACGAGTTCTTGTTTCGAGTTAGTCTGCATCGGCTTCGATCTTCAACAAGAGATAAGACTTGTCGGTTATCATATATCTTAACTAATCTAAGTGGATGGTTCTGTTACTTATATCAGCTAGATCTGTTTGGGTTTCCATCGATATCGGCTAAACAATTATCATTGATTTAGATTTGCTAAGATATCTACCACCCTAAAAATCAATCAAAAGCTCGATTGTTTAGATCTTATACTTCCTTTTATACATAGTGCTGCATCAAGTGGGTTTGAACTAATTATAACAACTAACTTGTTCATTGATTACCATTAAGGATAGTATCGAAGTTTCAGCCGATCTTACCTGATATTTCTATTTATACATGATTTCTTGTGTTCTAATTTGCTTAAACATGTTATATCTGCCCCTTATACGACTATATCACTCATTTAAATATATTAAACTTGTATTCGTTCTAGGCCAGATCTAAATATTTGAAGATCGGCACATGTTTAACATACTAGAAAGGGTTCGCGCGCTAAGCTGCGCGGCAAAAAAAGGAAATAGAGAGAACAATAAATGTTACAGGAAAGATTAGGGAAACAATGTATACACGGTACATTATTTCAGAGTACTAATATGCAGAACAAAGAAAATGAAAAGAGAACATGTCTGCCTCTTTGTAGTAAGAGCCCGTTCATACAGGACTTCATCTTTTATAAGTCCATTCATCTTTTATAAGTCCATGTGCAAGCTTCTCATCCTAGTTCAATCGACAACACAAGCACAACAGCATGAATGGTTGCTTTGGTCCTGCAAACATGAAAGCTTTGTACCTACGTTGGAAAATATAACTCAGATAATAATTTCAATACAAAGCAGCATTGATCAAAGAGTGAGAGCATAAAACTAAATAGAGTGAATATAAAACAAAAAATATATGGAAATTTGTAAGAACAACAGGAAACTAATTATTCGTATGCATCACCATCGTCTTGCAAAGCACCTGTGACATACTAAACCCTCGAAAAGAAAGGGAGCTCATATAACAATGGCATAACAATATATATAATGAGCATACATAAATGGTGTGGTGCTATACACCTAGGAGGCTAAGAACATACACTTGGCTTTTAATGTAGCATATCCATCAAATAAAGGTAAGATGGGTGTGTCTTCTTTTTCACTTAATCTTAATGTGTGAATGATGCATAATTTCAAAAGAGACAACCAATAGAAAAGATCCATATGAATGCCAAAAAATAAGTGCTGCTAGCTAGTAAAAGGTCATAACACAAGAAAAAGGATCTGGTATAGGTGAATAGTATCTAAGTATTTAATATTATAAGAAAATGCTACCTGGGAGATGCACTAAACCATTTATTATACAATCAATTATAGGCAATCAAACATATTGCTTCTGAAAACAGAATTGAGGTAGTGGCATCATAAAATCACAGGAAATAAAAATCTGAATAACATATCACCTGCAGGAGAGAATGACAGGCCTTGAGTAATTGTTGCACTTGTCATCACCAACAGAAATAACACCTAAATCTAATCAGGAGTGAGGAACATTGACCATTCTCATGATAGCACCAAGCCACCAACTAATGTGAGAGCTTATTCTAAGAAAACACGACACTATGGTCACCAACTAAAACTACTATAAATCAAAAGCAGACACAATATGTTGGCAAAATTTAAAAGCCACCTTAGGTTCTTTTGGCTAGGTTGTTGCTAACTATCATCTTAGTGGGCTTCCTTGGTATCTCATACTGAATGGATATGTGGTCTCCTTTCCCTGCATGGAGAAGTGAAGCAATAGGATGGAAATGCTACGGATGCAGATGTGGTATTGAAGAGAACCATCTTGAACATAATAGAGGATAGTAAAATATTAACGGAGCTTATGTTATGCAGGGGTGAATGATGCTATGCATATGTCACGCCCGGAATTTCTATCCAAAATTCCAAACGCTTACATGTGTGTAAACCCTCGTCCAGGAATCAGCAGAGGCACACAATAACAAATTGATAATAGAGTACAATCATTACTCTAATTAATAAGCGAATAAAATGTCATTACAGAGGTAGATAGTTCCTCTCAATCAAATAAGATCTAACCAGCGGAAAATAAAAATAAACAGCGCAGACGACACCACTCCACAGGCAGCTTGACAAGGACTACGCCAAATCCTCAACACCATCAGCATCACTGTAGAACTCCTCCTCTGATGAATGATTGCAAGGTGAGTATATGACATACTCAGCAAGCCACGCAGCAAATATGTAAGTGCACAGGATAATCAAGGATGGCATAATATATGCTTCTTTGCATAAATAGCATTTAATGAATATTTCAGAATTTAATGAAACAGTAGAATATCAATTAAACAGTATTAATCCAACACTATACAACATACCCTGTTGTATAGGCCCAACCATTCTGAACAACCAACCCCGGCTGCACAGTTTTAACTCCAAACCAGGAATATACCATTCCAAACCAGGAGATAATCAATTATTACCAGTTATAGCATCTTTCATTATGGTGTGAAGGGTGAGACTAATCACGAAAGACATTGTTAGACCCGCCCATAACCGCGGGCACGGCTATTCGAATAGTTTTACTCTGGCCAGAGGTGTACCACTGTACCCACAAGACACAACCCTACAACATGTTACCATGTGCCTTGATACCACCACGGTACCTCGGAAAGGAGCTGTGACAGTACCCCTCGCACAACACAATCTACCACAGTGCACCATTCCTGAATCATAATCACCCCCTTATAAACAAGGCATGGACTCCCCAGCGACCCCCGTGGGCTTATCTCCGCCACTTCTCAGTCTGGTGCTCTACAATGGACCATGCTATACAAAAGGTAAAGCCGTTGCCCATGCTGGCTTGTGGTTGGCACGATTAATGTTTCACAACCAAAACTCGTGAACCGGTCCTTAATTGTCATGAGCACGACCATCAAAACCATGTACTCACAACCCACCATTATCAGGTTTTAGTTGGCAAATTAATTAGTTAACCAATCACGATTGATCATCGTGAACTATCATTAAGCCATCCTTAAATAATAGTGAATCATAAGTTATCCCATTAGTGTGCTAAAGTTTCTAAGCATGGCTAAGCAATTACACATAATATCTAGTCGAACCAATATAAAGCTCAACTAGTCAAGTTACCACAACCCAAGGTATAAAGGAATAAGGTAATCAAGAACAAAAGGGCTATAACAAACAATAGGTTAATTCCACCCAATGACATTCGAAAATAAATGCAATAGTTGAATAGAAACAATAGCTTTAAACGGGATCAACATGCTCAAAGGATTGATTAGGATCTGTGTGACTTGCCTTGCTGGCGTTGGAATTCTTCTAAATCTTCTCCTGCAAAAACGGACTCTCCGGAAACGTCGGAATCTAAACAGAAAAGAGCAAAAACACTAAAACAGCACATAAGCAAGCATGAACAGTACATGTGGATATTTTTAACATGTAGATCTCAATTTTAGAAAAATTTTAGAGACTTGAACCAACTAAATCCGAGCTAAGATGAATTAGTTATGAATTTTTAAAGATTAAATCGGATTAAATCATTTATATAAATTTTAATTGAATTATGACGCAATAAAGAATTATTTTTGAATAGAAAAAGGAATTATTGCGTCAGCGGGGCTCAGGTTCACGGTGGACCGGGTCCACGGCGGCGGTCTACGGATCGGGCGGCCAAGATCGATCTTATCCAAAACGGACGGCCGAGATCGAAGCGGTCCACAGCGGCTCACAGGGAAACGACGACGATGACGTCAGCGGTGACGTCACCACCGGCGACGGCTCGGGCGGACATGCTCGCCGGCGAACGACGGCACGATAGCGCGAACGGAGGGCACCAACGGGTAGCGGACGGCACGGCGAACTCACCGGTGACCAAAACGACGACGGAAGATGACCGGACGGCGACGGCGACGAGGAAGAAGCGGCGGCAACCTTCGACTCGACGACGACGGCGGTGCTCCGGCGATCCTCGGCGGAAACGGAGGACGGGACGAGGACGGCGACGACTTGGCGACCACGGCGACGGCCTTCCCGAGTGAGGGCGACGACTGAAGCGACGGCGGCGCACGGCTGGGGCGACGGCGGCGACGGCGGCGCTAAGCTACACGGGCCTAGGGCTCTACGGACGGCGAGAGGCGAAAGCGAGGGCGGCGGCGGGTAGAGGGGAGCTCGGGGGTCCTTATATAGGGGCTAAAGGCGGCGGCGAAAGCCCACGGCGGCCCGGCGACGGCGAAGGAAAGCTAGGGTTAGACGAATCCGATTCGAGATCGAATCCGCGAACTTCCAAAGCGAATTAGCGATAGCTTCCAAAGGAGAAAAGGTAGAGGAGATCACGGAAACCATTTCCCCTCAAACAATTTCACTGGAGATGGAAAGAGACGACGAAATCGAAAGGGCGGCGGCGGCGGCGCTCGGCTAGGGTTTCGGCGCGAGGAAGACGACGACCTGACAGGCAGGCCCCACCTGTCAGCGAGCGGGAGAGAGAGGAGAGCGGCGGCTGCGCGCACGCGGGCCGACTTGGGCCGGGGAGGAGAGAGAAAGGGTTTTGGGCCGACTTTCGGCCCAAAGCCAAAAGAAAGACTTTTAAAATTTTTTTTCAATTTAAATAATTCATGAAATGCAATTTCATTTATTAAAAATACTTCCTCAGCTCAAATAAATCCTAGAAAAATCTAGGAATTATAGAATTAAGCAAAGTATTTAATAAAATTTTATTTGGCCCAATTTTATATTGAAATTTATTATTTACAATTAGATCTTTTCTTCTAGACTTTTTAAAAAAATCATTTCTGATAATTCCATTTAAACAATAATTTATAACTTTAAGATTTTTAGGGTGTGACAGCATATCATCCCCAAACCGATCAGGCCAATAAATCAGAATCGCTTCTATGGGTTGAGATGAGAGGGCAGCCACACAGCTCAGATTCTAGCAAACACATCAAACAAAAAAAAGACGGGATTCTCAAGCATACTCACGAGCAAATGAACAACTTTGAACTAAAGGGCCAAAATGTGATTGGGGCAGCAAACTCGATGGAGAAAATCATAGATGCTTTGTGTTCTGAGGTTTTTCGGATGGTTCTCCATGTGGTACGATGCGCAACGTGATCAGCAACAGGCCCTTGATCATTCCTGGCCTTTGTTTCCTGCTGGGAGAGAAATTGGTTGGATTAGATTTAAGCAACGTGAGCGCCAGCTTGCTTGCACCCTTTTTTTCCAACAAAGATTTGAATCAGAAAAGAAATCCAATCTTTCTACCATGGATGAGAACTCCAAACGAAAAAAAAAACTTACCATCAAGTAAACTGGTCGTCTCTATATAAGAGTCGAAGAGCAGCAAAGGCAAACTCCACTCCATCGAATAAAAACTCCAGCTCAGCTCAACGATTCCAAGAACCAGCCATGGGCTTTCGCCAACAAATCAAGAACAGCAATTTAGCCGAATAGGAGCTAATACTGCTGCTGCTAGCATGACCACAGGTGTGGAGCACCTCCCAACACCCGGCACCAACACCACACACGATGCTTCCTAGATCAAGCTCCCACATCCAGCGAAGATGAGCGGAGCAGCCGACGAGGCACGCGGGGAGCTGGTCATCGCCGTACAGTGAGATGGGCGGCGATAGCTAGGGTTGATAGGGAAGGAGATTGTCCATAAGCCATCCGACCGTAAGATAATGATACGGGGACCATCGCGGGCCACGAGCACAAGACCATGGTAGCTCTTGCGGAGGGGAGCATCGGCGCCGCCGCTCCAGTCGAAGCGGACATGGGCGTCACCGCTGGTCGGAGAAGGGAGAGAGGAAGGGGATTGGGGACGGCGAGCGGGATGCGACATTAGGAGGGACCAAAACGACGGCGACGGAAGGTCTTGGAGGAGCATCGGCGCGCCGCAGCCCGATTGGAACGACGGCCGACTCCCGGCCACCGAATCGCCGATCGGAGAAGGGAGAGAAAGGGGATCGGGGACGGGGAGGCGACGTGGGAAGAGGAGCGCTCGTCGATTCCACGACCTGGTAAGGGCGGAACCATCTAGATAGGAAATGGATGGCCAGATTTTGTCGACGCGTGGGAAAGAACGGCTCCGATTACGTGGACTCAATTAGAAATACGAAAATAACGAGGGGTTTTGTGCAAAATTTGATGACGTGGATCGGCTGAGCTTGCGGCGACTCCAGCACCTTTAGGATATCTAGTATTTACTTTAGACTGATATTTTTACATAAAGTTATATCGGAGTATTAGCCGATACGTTGTCTAAAATCCATGAAACATCTCATTAGGAATGATATAAGTCCATATAATTATTAATTGGTCCGATCTTGGTTATATGCAGTTAATATCATTAGAATTGCTTACATCTAAGAGAAAATTAAATTATTAATTATTTGCCACTTGCTTCTACAATCGATCGTGATTGTCTTAGGTCTAATCTATAAATTCACCTATCGCTAGCTTTTCAAACCATATCATTGTCTAGAAACTAACTTTAACTTTGCTAATCTTATGCTGCATCGGTTGGTTCCGACCTATGGGGTTGGTTCCGGCTATCGTTCACTAACTCGATTCTATTGTTATTATTATTGGTTATAGGATCAAACCAACTGGTACGCCCTAAACCCGAAACAAGATTTGTACCTGCACTGGAGCTAAGCAGAACTCCCATGCCACCGGTTTTCGCATCAACACTATAGCAAGCAGCCAAGTTAAGAGGCCCAACTACGATGATGATTTTCTCATTTGGCCCTTAATTATAATTGATTGGTCGTTTGGGAAGATTCTGCCTGCTATATAATTTAATATTTCTCGTAACTTTTTAATCAAAATTTGAAATGTTTTTAAAATTTTCTATTTTATAGTGGCTCTTTTGTACTACACATAGGACCTAACTGAGAGGTCCTTCTTAGTTCATAGTAATTAGAATCTAGCTTGCATTGACAAATAAATAGACAACACGTAAAATCTTTGTCACATCCCTTGGAATCATCATATAAAAGATCATTTGCTGACTTCTCTAATGCCTTTAAATTATCTAACCCTCTTGCTGTACCCATTAGCACTTTTGGTTCAGCGTGACGCATCATATCCTCTAAGTCAAAATCAACCTTAAAATCATTAATACTAGTGGAACCATCTTCGTCCACCATATCTTGGGCAGTGTTATAAATTGTAAAATTTTCTACCACATCCATTGAAAAACAATCTTCTGCACCTTGGGGATTACCGTCACCATTGGGAACAGCGGTTTCTCCGTGATAGGTCCAACTTTATATTTTTTTCACAAATCCGTGCTTCACTTAGTGCCCCCTGATTGTATTGGGATCTGTACATATTTTCTAATTCTTGCAATCAATGCACAAACATCAAATTTCCCTCCAATTTCCCCTTAAATAATGTACCTCAGCTTTGTCAAGAAATTTAAAAACTTCCGACATGTATGGATGAGTTCTTAGCAGCTCGTACATCCATGATCTATTAGGTTGCTCTAAATGATCACAATACGAATAAAATTAAACTACAAGTTTTTTCTCCAAAGCATGCAAATACCTTTATCTTCTCGTAAATAACAAAATAAAACAATTAACTAGTGCTTACAATAAAAATTTTTCTCATCAAACTATTCTATTTTAGCTAAAATTTGCAAAATTAGCTCATAACTTCCACAATTCTCCGCATTGCACCGATAAATATTTTTTTTAAGAAGGCGGAAAATGGAGGAGGTAAGCAAGTATCTAACCTTGTATATCAATTTAATTTCAAGGAAAGATTTCAAGTTCAAAACGTCTCTCCCTGTTTGTTGCTTTGTTTTGGAGAGAGAAACTTCGGGTTAGAAACGGAGAAGCTTGGGCAAGGAGCAGTATATAGGCCGATCTTCGCATGCGGGCCTCTTAATGGCCCGCCTACGGTAACGCATTATTGCAGGCCGGTCATGAAGAGGCCTGCATGTGAAAATGAACCCATTATCACATGCGGGCCTCTTATTACCGCAGGCGGGCTATGAACCATGCATCCTTGGCCTGGGGATATAATTTTTCATGCGAATGCAATTACGGTCTGCCTGGAGCCTGGAGGGGACCTTGTCTGTGAAAATCAATTATGTGGTTGTGACTTTATGTTAATCCTAGCTACAACTTAATAACTGTTACTGCATATTCCCTACCAATCATTCATTTAGCATGTCTTTGGTTGCTGAGGTTAAGCAGAATTTTATTTTGATAACATTTGACACAAACTACAGATTGAACTAGCAAACAATATGATATTACTCGAAGTCCGGAACATTCCTATATTATCACTTAAACGGGTTTTAATTGGAGGGGAAAAAAACATGATAGACCAAGACCATTATATTGATGATTGTCGGGTTTGATCGTCTGTAGTTTGTAAGTGTTCTATATTATTAGAGTGCCGCATCCATCAAGACTAGCCATATAGTCACGCTTTGCATAGCTTAGCTTAGCTTAACTTTAGTATATGGTCTATTAGTTTAGCTTAGCTTTTAAGAAGGTTTTGATATACGTTAATTTGTTTACAAAGTATCGTTTGTCCTAGCCAATTATAGATATAGCTAAGTTGTATTATATATTTATAAGAGAAATCACTAGAAGCCTCCTCTTTCTTCTTTGTTCCCTCTCTTTGAAACATATGTTTAGGAGGAGATACAGAAACCTCCGGAAATTTCCATATGTTTAGCCTATTTGTGGTTTTTTTTTAATACATGCACTCTTTTAATCCAATGACCATTGCATCAAGAATCGTTCACACTTTTGCACCGGAGTTAACTGAGTAGACCAGATAATTTTCATACGAATGGACAGACTAGAGAACTGGACTAACAAGAACCATCCATCACCCAAGAACACGGCCTGCCTGCAAATAAATGAGAAAAATAGTGGCGGCATGGGGATTCAAACGTAAGTGGCTAGGTGCCTTTCCCGTACATCACCTCACAACTGTTGTGGACTAGCAAATATATCACTTGTGATAGATTTGGAACATACATGTAAGATATGTATTTGCTGGGTGGCAGTTCAACATTCAAATCGGCAGACCGGACAGTTGGACCGATGGACAGGTGAGGTGAACCGAGGGTTGTGCCATGTCAACTATCAGTCCATGCTTCTGTACTATGGTTTGAAGGGGAGTTGTAACATTGATCGATCTCTGCAACTACTGTCTCAAGTAAAAAATCTATAAAATAGATATTTGTCCAAAAAGGGGCCTTGTTGTAGGAAAACAACCCTCAAAGATATAAACTCACGAGACATTTGTCACAGCTGCAAATTTTCTTGATGATGGCATTTATAAGAGAACACAAATGTACATTTACAATTGACAACCACATACCATCTTTAACACGAAAGATTGTTGGTTAGTCTTTTTCGGCTGCCTCAGCTTGAATATAACCAGCCCCTAAGAAATTAAATAGCAATTTTGTTTCTAGAGAAAACAACAGAGAGGACTAGCTAATTAATAGACCTTAGTGTGAAGAATCTGATGCCACACAAGCGTTCAAGGTCCACATGTACATTCAGTCAAGTCGCCATCTACATTACTTGTGTGCTGATTTGTCCATTTGTCAGTCAAGTACTAGTCTTTCCCTTCTAAATCAATAGGACGGTGCCTCCCGGGGTCCAATTGTTTCTTGTCCTTTCCACCAGCTAATTCCTGTTTAACTAATTAAATATTCAGAAACGTTGTCGAGCATTAGTGGTACTATATATATGTGGCAATATGTATATCCAGGTTCATTTTCAGGTTGGCAATATATATTAGTAGTTTGTCCACGGTAGGCACTATGTACAAACCTAATTAGGGACTGATGGCCATAATTTGGTAGGCACAATTAGACAAGCCACCTCCTTTTGATGTGGTAGGCCACCCTTTCTTACTCACTGAAAAAGTGCATGGTTGTTGGCAAATGAATTTTGGTGTCTTTGAAAAGGGAGAAGTTTGATATGATCGGTGCAACATATATGTGAGATTATACATTGTAATATCATAAAAAAAATAACTAGGAGTACTCAACTAGCACTAAAATGAAAATACAGTGTAGGGATGTTTTATTACATAATATAGAGCTATAATTTTTTATGCCATTAGCCGCCTATTATATATAATACTCGATCTTAAATTATTATGAAAATTTCATAGGTGACTTCTGTGAATTGTTTGTACAAACAGATAGACATTTTATATGTAATTCTTCATTTCTCATAGCATCTCTCTAGTGGCATTAAATTACACCACACACGCTGTCATGGAAAACCATTGCGGAAAAAGAAAACAATTATATGGGGTGCACTAATCATTGCAACATTCTCGTAACTTGTATATGTGCCGTGTTACTCATATCTAGCTATTTAGCATAGTTTAACATCCTAAAAGTGCATGTAGAGACAAAATTGTTTCTAAACAATGTCCTGCATGTATTTTGGGCACATTATAGTAGTAAAGCATATCTACATATAAATTTAGGAAATATATCTGAAATGTGACTGAATCGTCTTTAGTGTAAAAGTATTATTGACAATGTTTGAAGTGCTTCTGAAAATTATCCTGTAGAAAAGTGTCTACAGAAGTCTTTTATTGAAGCACAGTCAAATATATATTGGGAAATTTTTAAACGACGGGGAATTTGTAGGAGTGCACACCTTTGCATATTGTGACTAGAATGTACTTTTCAAATAATATATCGTTGATTGAGCTTAAATACACAAATACACAATAGCTTTCCCTTTAAGGCTAATTTTATAAGCTTACCTGCTAGTTTTTCTTTAATGGTATGTTGGTGCCATTCATGGCATGAATAATAAAATCTTAGGAGAAGGGATTTTCCTAGCTGTTATCCCCAAGCAACTGATAAAACATATTTTTCCCAATAATAATTTGTCAGAAATTTAGCAATTTTTGTGTCTATTCCTATGGATATTTCATAGATGGTTTTTCGCCATCAGACTAATCGATCCTAGTAATTAATCCACTCATACAAGTCACTATGATACTCATGCGAATATTTTGCTAGAGATGCATACTAATGGTGGCAGTGAAAATAGTTGTGGAGGCTGACCGCACTGAAATCATCCTATAAAGTTGCCGAAAGACCTATATTATATTTGCAACCTCTTTTAATGCAGGACACCAATGGCTGAAAATTTGGTCACTCCTTAGAAAAATATGTGCACATGTACTATAGGCACCTCCAAACCATTGTTATTGAATTGTGTAGCCAAATAGTTCTATTTCAACAAAGGAATCAAACCAAGGTTCGTTCAGGTTCACTGATGAGCGCATGCCAACCCACAGATTCACCTTCGTCCCGTCTCATTAATTAACTAAATAAACTAAATTTTACTTCTCAACAAACTCTCATGGATCAGCTCGATCACACTCACCTCGATTTAGTCATGATTGATGGATCCATATTGATTTCGCGGGCCATACAGTCCATGTGAAATCATGTAAATATCGTTATTGATAATCTGTGATGATCCAGACAAACACATTGGCCACCACCACAAATTGCCTGGAAAGAGCAAGGCCACATGTATGTACATGATATATAATTGTCCATCTTTTTCTTCCTTTGAGTAGCTGTTTTTGAAGTCTTTTTCAAAGGAAAAAAATTGTTTGCATGTATATATAGATGTGCCATATTACATATCCCCCGCACAATGCAACATTGCACGATTGCGATGAGCACTACCTCCCAGCAGTGGCTCCTCCCAAAAAAAAAATGTTTCTAATTGGGGAAAGAGAGATTTTTTTTTTGACAAGACATGGTTCTACTGATCAAAGGGTGATAGGTGTGGTTTTAAACATTAATTGTGGTTATCTCCTCAAGTCTAGGTAGGGAATTAATTAAGGATGCGCTCACATAAATATTAATTCATGTAGATACATGGAAAAGTGCGACATATATATTTATGACTGAGCATAACTAATAATGAAAATGATCTTGAATATAGTCGTGGGTTTGTACACATATATACTTGTTTGTTCTGTCCGTCAGGAATTAATATATTGAACAATCACTCAAATCTCTCACATACGTCTTACACATTTGTAGTCACCCTTGTATCTCCCAAAACATGGTCCCTAATTAAGTAGCTAATTAATTTACTTGTCTTCTTAGTCGTAGATGATATTGTTTTTCAACCAAATGATATCGATCGATGGCACACAGACTAACATTACATTTGAGAGGTTTGGCACACCGACAATGACACGGGAGAATATAATGTATGTGGTGCCTTTTTGTTTCCTGGCTCGACGCATCTCGATCGGCCGGGCACGTCGATATCGAGCCATTCTCTAGGTCTAGAAATCATTGATATGAGATGAGCGGCTTCTCCGGTACACATAGGTCTGCATCGATGTAGAGCATTCTCATGGTCTCGTTACTCCTTCAGAAAACATGATTTGTTTTTCTCTTTGGTGGTGAGGGGAGGTTGTGTTATATATGTTCGGAGTTGAGGGGTAATTCGTACTTTAGCGATAGTTTGATGGAGGTAAATCAGACATAAACCTTTTCTTAAATATTAATTAAGTTTAGTGTTTATATATACTTTATATTTTCTCCTGTCAATTCAGATGTTCTCGAAATTGCATGCGTGGGTCTCGACAGGAAGTCAACTCATCAGGCGAATATATATATGTCTTCCAGTATTATAATAATGTTGTTATTATTACATGAATATAATATTATATGCATCTCTAGTTTGTATATTCTAATCTTCTAGTGTTGATGTGTTTGTACTTCATATATGCATATGGTTCTAGACGACAAAGTCTAACAAAATGGATTACGCAACACATCAACACCAAAGTGTTGATGTGTGTGTATATATATATATATATATATATATATATATATATATATATATATATATATATATATATATATATATATATATATATATATATATATATATATATATATCGGAATATATATATATATATATATATATATATATCGGAATATGGGCGGCTAATGGGCGGGTGATCGTCTGGAGCGATCACCCCCCATCTCCCTGTACACTACTCTCTTCTTTTCTATTCCCCTTCTTCTCTTCCTAGTACACCATAAACTTTTTAAAAATAAAAAACACAAAGTTGAAAAAATTTATATATAGAAATACTATATATAAAAAATTTGAATTCAAATTCAAATTTAAAACGGGTATGTAAACTTTTGACTTATAAACTTTTAGTCTATAAACTAATATTTGAATTCAAATTCAAATTTGAATCGGGTATGTAAACTTTTGATTTATAAACTTTGGGTCTATTAATTTTAGGTGTATAAATTTAGATGTATAGAAATACTATATATAAACAATATTTGAATTGAAATTCAAATTTGAATCGGATATAATTCAAATTCAAATTTGAATCGGGTATGTAAACTTTTGACTTATAAACTTTGGGTCTATAAACTTTAGGTGTATATACTTTAGATTCATTGAAATACTATATAAAAAATATTTGAATTCAAATTCAAATTTGAATCTGATATAATTCAAATTCAAATTTGAATCGGGTATGTAAACTTTTGACTTATAAACTTTGGATCTATTAAATTTAGATGTATAAACTTTAGATGTAGAGAAATACTATATATAAAAAATATTTGAATTCAAATTCGAATTTGAATCAGATATATAATCTTTTGACTTATAAACTTTGGGTCTCTAAACTTTAGATGTGTAAATTTGAGATGTTCAAACTTTAAGTGCATAAATTTATTAAAATAAAAAAGTAATGCAGTGCCAAAAAAATAAATTAAGTGGAGGGAAGGGGGGACCGAATCCTGATCGCCCCTAGCGATCGATCGCCAGGTAGCAATCTCGTATCGGAATATGTATGTCGTGTTGCATGCGTACGGTCTAGCCGTCTTGGCCTACACCAGTACGTACAACACGGCAGTCAAACAAGCATATTGTAGTCTCGATAATAAAATGCTACTCCTTCCGTCTCATGAAGACTTTATTTTTCAGTTTTCAATACAACGTTTGAATCTTCGTCTTATTTAAAAATTTTCTATGATAATTACTTTTATTGTCATGAATAATACTTTACACACGACTAATTTGTTTAAAAAATTCAAATATGACGAACGGTTAAACGTTGGATCACTACCGGAGAGATGCACATCTCCCCCGGTTCACAACCCTTTTATTCCCGAGTAATGAACCGGGAGAAAGAATCCGGAACTAAAGATCGCCATCTTTATTCCCGGTTGAAATACCCGGGACTAAAGATGAAGTCACCAACCGGAAGTAAAAATAAAAGTGCCACGTGGCGCTTTCTCTTTCTCTTTTTTTATTGTTTTTTTGCTTCTTTCATATTGATTTCGTACCAAACTCAACAACAAATTCATCTACACAGGCAAAAACATTCAACATCACAGATTCATTTGCAACTTCATAGAAACATCTAAAAATCATCCACAAATTTACATCACAAAATTATCCACAAATGCACAAAAACATCTAAAAATCACTCACAAATTTACATCACAGAATTATCCCCAAAATCATCCTAGAATTATCACAAAGTCGTCGCCTCCGGATTGCCCGCCGCCTCCATCGCCACGTTATCGCCGCGCGGGGCTGCCGCCCGCTCCCGCGCGCAGGCCGCCGCCTCCCTCCACCGCTGCGCGGGCCGCCGCTGCCCGCCAAGGCCGGCGCGCTGCCGCCAGCCACGGCTGTGAGCGCCTGCCGCCGCTCCCCCCGCCGGGCGCGGCCCCATCGGCTGACGCCGGGCGCGGCCCCATCGCCGTTGGCCGCCTGCCTGCCGTCGCCGGCCGCCGAATGGGAGGGGAGGAGGGAGAGAGGGGAGAGGAGGAGGAGGAAGGGGAGGAGGGGGGAGGAGGAGATGGGAGGGGAGGAGGAAGGGGTCTGAGGGGTTGGAGGCTCTCAGATCCAATCTTATCTGAATATCTCGGTGAGGAGGAAAGTCTCACAGGACTTAACCAATCAGAGATGGGAGAGAAATATTTACTCCTGGTTGGAGTTACCAACCGGGACTAAAGATGAATTTTTAGTCCCGGTTGGTACCAGAAACCGGGACTAAAGTGGTGATCCTTAGTCCTCGGCTCCCTGACAAGGCCTCTGACAGGGGATGAACTGGGACTAAAGATGATCGAGACTAAAGATCAAAAAATTTTTAACCAGAACTAAAAATAATCTTTAGTCCCGGTTTGTGGAAATCAGCCGACCCAGCAAAAGTCACTTCTCTAGCAGTGGATACAGAAACCAAAAAATGAAGTCTTTGTGGGAC
This sequence comes from Oryza meridionalis, assembly GCA_000338895.3. Classification (NCBI taxonomy): domain Eukaryota; kingdom Viridiplantae; phylum Streptophyta; class Magnoliopsida; order Poales; family Poaceae; genus Oryza; species Oryza meridionalis. Next base: position 15,393,164 of record CM002526.2, read on the forward strand.
GGAGAGAGTAACATGTTGTATAGTAAAATCACTTTTCTGGCATCCCTATCATTATTATATGATTTGTCGGTAAAATTAATTCCGAAGTTGGTAAGTTTGTGCGAGCTCAACTGGGTTTCTATATATACTGCACGCATATAATTCTTTTTATTAAGTAACACACAACACGAATTTGTGTGAGGGATGCATGATGACATAAAGTTGTAGTATACAAAAGATCTTAAGAAAACTTTATTTTTTGGTTTTTTAAATAAGATGATTGTATTTTGTACTCTCTATGTATACTAAATTAAATTGTTGGCCGAAACTCAAATAGTCGTTTTAATACTCACTAGTTTTTATATATCGGGATGAGTTAATTATTCTTTGGTTGACAAAAGAAATATGTTTTAGATTTTTGGATGAGGAAGTATAAGCTAGCCAAATAAAACTCTCCATCTTTGTGAATATCTGGAAAAAAATATTTTAAACCCTAAACCATATATTTATTATCATTGGACCAGATTTTGTTGTGTTCATAAAAATATTTTTATTTTGTATAGATTGTAAATGGCTTAAAAAATAATAATTATAATTTTCACTGCTTAGCTAGGAAAAGTATTTAGTACAAATATAAAAAAAATTATAATAATGATAATAACAATATAGGACCAAACATAATATTATTCAGAATTAAATAAAACTGTACTTAATAATAAAATTATATTTTGTTTCAAATTGGACAAATTTTATCTAGGATTTGAATATCTTGGACAATTATAAGCCTTTCAAAATTTAAAAATCATATATACACAAAGGCTCCAAAACTATTTTAGATTTTTACAATTATGAAATTAGTTCAACAAATTATAGCACAATTCTTAGTTTATCATTAGAGTATTTAGGAACTAAATAAATCTTAACTATAGTCAATAATACTTATTTGTCTAACAAAAAATGACAAATGCGATTTTTATTTGCCAATATATTTTTCTGTGCTTGTATAAAAAATTTATTACGAAATCTCCAATATTGAATAAGGATTTTTTTATGAAATTGTTTAAAATAGTTTAATAAGGCGTCGCCTACGAAGATGAATTTTGCAGCCAGACGATATAACGCGCCGCCTGTAAAATTGCATCTTCGGAGGCGGATGACCTAGTCCGCGTGGGAAGGCCGATTTTGGCAGTCTGCAAAAATAGTTTTTCTAGTAGTAAAAAATTGAGTAAGATATATATAGAATTCAAGAAATGAATTAGTAGCCATCAAGACTCATACTCATCAACTAATGGTGCACTTATCATATTAATAAGACATGGATGATATTATTAAACTCCCACTTATTTGTTGTCGACTTAAGCCAGGAAACACATTCCCGTCCGTACATCTCCAGTTAGAAGTAAAAAATTACGAAAATCTGGCCAGTTATTTCATTTTAAAGTGTCAAGTTGATGAAATTAACTACTCAGGTTTTGGTAATTTTAGCCAGCGTATGTGTTGAGCTTATGAGCCTCCCGTAAAAACAAGGTAATTAAGTACCGTGTAACTAATTAGGTATTAACTATTTGTTAGTGCACTAATTAAAATAGTATGCCATGCGTGGCTTTATATGTAATTATGTGTACGTGAGTTATATTTGTGATTCCGTAATACCGTCCAATGGCGTAAGCAATGATGAATATATGCATTAGATAATCAAGTACATACAGTACAATATATGTAAGATACAGATGGTGGCAATATAATATATATGCAGCAATTTTTGTTATATTCTACTCTCTAGAATCCGATATTTGGCTGGCCTACCATACATGCACGCATATCATTAATCTTCGAAAGTCTCCAACAAAAAGAACTTAAATTTATCGAATTAAGCTTGTTTGTATTTATATTCTGCGTGCAAGTACGGCAAGGCCAGTGCAAGGAAAGCGATGTGATATTGTACGGTACGAGTACGACATCAGTGACAGCATAACCCAGATGTTATGTTTCTGATGAATGTTCGAAAGAAAATAAAAATAGTCAAGTTGCACCGATCGATTTCAACAAATACCAATATTTTTGTTTGTATCAGTTTTACTCAACTATCAACTGAGGTTTGTTATAATATATTTCGGAATACATATATAGCATCCACATATATATATGCGTACCCCTTTAAAATACCCTAATAGTGATGATGAAAGATAAATCCGCCACTACCCACCACTATCGATCATATGGATACCTAAATAGTGAGATAGGTGAACTTTTAACCCTTCCAACCACAAGCCATCAAACAAGGAAAGTTTATTTTATAGCAATGTAAAAAATGATGACAAGCCTATCGAGTTCAAGCTCTTATCCATCATTTCTCCTTAGTTCAGTGATATTAAATTTCCCCTACTTCCATGTGTCAAATAAGAACGATATCTTCGCACAATTGCAGGGAGCTGAAAGGCATTCGCTCCAGCCTACATCCGAATTCATCTTTACACAAGTTATCTCACCATCTTCTTCTCTCTAAAGTGCTATGGTTGTCTTAGACCCGTATCCCTGGCTCACGGTGTCGGCGTCCCGTTTCCTTTTGCGCCAGAGCCGTCCCCCAGCATAGGTGCGCGTTTACTCACAGAGAGACGTGCTCCTCGGTCACTTTTCGCTGAGACACTGTGCGGGGGCACGTGTTGGGTGCGCGACGGCCAGACGTGTGTCCCGTGGACACCGCTCCATCCCCCATATTTCCCCTTCCACCCCTCGACGCAGCGCTCAGTTCGTCCGCCTCTCGCCGCACTCCCTCTCTTCCTCCACCTTGCGGCGTGCTCCCTCTCTTCCTCCACCTTGCCTTGTCGCATCACCGGCCGTTGTCATCATCGTCGTTCACACAAGAGTAAGTTTTTGGGAGACCTAGCCGGGTTGGGCCGTGAAACCGTAGCTGTTGGCGTCGTGTGTTTTTCTTCTTTCTCCCGCATTATGTTGGTGATTTTCTTGATGGATTTGTGTTCTTGTGTGTGTGTTGTAGCTTGTTCTCATAGATCCCAACCGGTCAAGTGGGTACTACAATTTCTTGAAGGATCCCGATCTGGTGCACCCGTTTGGTCAAGCCTCCACCCAAAGCGATTTTTTTCATCCCCACGATGACTTCCCCAATGCTCATGCTCAGTTTCCCCCCTTCTCTACCCAGCCACCACCACCACTAGCAGCCGGCAATGGTGGCCTGACATCGGCCTCCATATCTAGGGTGAGGCAGCGTGTGCAGGCAAATCCGGTCAGCCACGACGATGGGAAGGCGAGGATGTACTACACTCATGATGAGGACCTACGCTTGGCAAGCATATTTGATCACATTCCAAATATTTGAGGCCCAGATCTGAACTAGGTGCAAAAAAAAAAGAACTTGATTTGGATGAAGCTGAGCATGAGTAGATCTGAAACATGTGTAGAAAAATTTGTGTGTTTGTGTGTTTTTTTATAAGACTGATTGATATAGTTTGGGATGCCTAGAAAAAAAAGGTTGTTTTGCAAACTGATGAGAAGTAGCAGTACCCATGTGTAGAAAATTTTGCTTCTTTATGGGTAGTTTATGGGAGTGTGATTCATGTACATGTGGTTGCCTACATAACATTGCACAAATTTTGACAATTTGGTCCTTTCCAAAAACTAATTTTACAAATAAACCGCGACCAAAACTTATTTCAGAAACCTCAGCGCCACGTCAACTGACATTGAATGCCGTGCCACCATGGATGAGAGGCTGAGTCGGCGTGCCAACGTACATTCAGTACCGTGCTATTTGGCGCTGAGGTGTCTAAATTCAGCGCCATACGATTTGGCACCGAACAAAAGGGTCATTTCTAAAATAAGTTTTGGCCGCGGTTAATTTGTAAAATTAGTTTTTGGAAAGGGTCAAATTGTCAAAATTTGTGCATAACATTGTCTTGTTGACAGAGAAGTAGCACTAACCTTTGTGATGCATGCATATGTATCTGTTTTGTTGAAGTTATGATGTGTCCGAAGTTTAATTTTGTTGACATAAATGAAAAGTTTTTGGTAGCTATAAATAATTGGCTCCTTGATGTGCACACTTTTGATGTATTAAAGTTATGTATGGAGCATCCAAGAATATCTGTGTTGACTGATTATGGGTGAAAGTTGCATTTTTTATGACAATTGGTTCAATTTTTTTATGTATTCTTCATAATGTTCCGTGATGTTATTACCAATTTGTATTTTGCATTTGTTAGGTATATGTTGAGTATTTGATGATATGTAGGTGAGTGTCTGGCTTGAGAACTCTACAGATCCAATTGAAGGAAATGCTAGGAAAGGTGACACGTATTGTAGGCAAGTTGTAGCTACCTACAACTCAACCATAGAAGATGACAGGAAAAAGGACCCCCAAGCACCTCAAAGCCCCATCAAGTTGCCTGAGAATTTGAAGAGCCCAGCTACGAGTACCCCCATTAGGAGAATAGTGTCCCATGGAGTGGCTTCGGTCAGTGAGGGCACCCATGAAGTGTCTTTGGTTGTAGATTCCCTAACTATTCCTTTTTCAATTCAAGTTCCATAGTAGAGATCTGTGCATAGCACAATTGGCCAGAAGTGTCGTCATGCGCATGTGCCTACCTAGGTTTGAGCTATGCATGCTAAACACATAGTGTCTACTACCTCTCTCCTTAAATCAATTGATAGCGAGGTTCTTAGTATGAAAAAAAGAATACAATTATAAAGGAAAAAAATATAATTATCACATCAACTTAGTATGAAAATCACCATCATCATATTTGGCATTGAACCTATGTCAACTAATTGTTAAAGCCCAATACAAATAACAGGGAAACAAATCCTCTACTGTAGAGCTAGCCCTATAATTTTGAGTAATGGATAAAAGTGGGTTTCACAATTAAGAGGCCTATATGTCAGTCTATATGTCAGTGATAGAGGACAATATTATAGAGGAGACTCATCTAAATTATAGTTAACCCGTCTTACATTAGAAGTCAGATTGACAGGCTAGTAGAAAAATACAGCTGCTTTCTGGAGCTTGAGATCTGCCCAGCCGGCCGGCAATCAAATTGGCCACAGTAGAGTAGTCAGGGGTTCTTCAGATTGATATCATTTCAAACCATATTATTTTTTAAAAAAATTATTAAAGATATACATGCATTTATTTTATTTTTTTTGCCAAACTTTCATAAATACATAAGAAATCCTATTAAAATTTTAATAATATTGTCAACTTATCAAAATTTTGACATTACCAAAATTAATAAGATTTATTTTGACATTATATCCTCTTTGGTATCCACAGAAAGTGGAGTATACTATCTAGCTCCCCGACGGGAACAAGTGGTCATGAGCTAACAACTAAGCAAAGCGACGGCCGGGGAAGAACAACGATGCAAGCATCGCCCCACGTGGTTACCGACGGCGATATGACCAACGGAAACGCCACACACTCTCGCTGCAAAACAAAAAACAAAAACAAAAACTCTGAACAAGACTAGCTACGTGCGTACGTACACACTCTCCAAGCCTCGCCTCCGATCGATCGAGAGGGATATATATATCTCTGATGAAGAAGAAGAAGCAAGATTCTTGACGACTTGGCTTGCGTGGAGTAACATGTAGTAGCAGTTTATTCACTGTTTCTGTTCGCCTCAAACTGTCAAGACTCAAGACATATGTGGGTGTGTGCTTGAACGGTCGCTTGGCCATGAGCTTTCGCCGTCTAGTTTTTAATAATTGGCAGATTATTTGGCTTCAGTGATATTTTGAACTCTGATTTGTGAACAGCGTGTTGATATTACCGGCCGTATGATCAAATCGACATGTGCGAATTCAATAAAGACACATGAAACGTTCAGTAGAAGACGTACCCACGCCTGCCGTAAAAACCGGTACTTGGAGGAGATTCTGGTGGTGTTTTTTTCTCCTGAAGATGAAGATTAAGTTTTTTACGTAAAATGATATGGTATTAATGTATGATTAATTGAGTTTTAATTATTATAAACTTGAAAAATTAGATTAATATGATATTTTGGAGCAACTTTCATATATAAAGTTTTTGCAGGAAACGTACCGATTAACAGTTTGAAAAGCATGCCATAAAATTTTTAATCTTCATATAACTCTTATCGGAGAAGAGAACAGGACCATCTGTCTTTCAGAAAAGTTTAATCTGAATGGACCTGTGTCTGTGGTGGTAATGAATTGATCAGTCCTACATTCAACTGTGCGTATCATCTGCTTTTCCGCGGAAGCATATGGTACAATCGAAATAACATGCGATGAGTTTATGCAGGAGAGATACGTTTTAGATTAGCTAGATATATACAATTAGCAGGAACAAATTGTCAGGAGATGTGCGTTACAGGGGCTTATATCAGGGTTGTCAATTTCGTTTTGGACCGAAATTTTGGAAAATATTTAGGAATTTTCATACTTTTGTGCCTAAAATTATTTAAAAATTAACAAAATTTGGTTGAATTTAATAAACTTTGACCAAATTAAAAAAAGAGTCCATATCTTTTACAACTAAGCTTGCTAATTATTAATTTTGAAATAATAACATTAATAAAAGGCAAAATTGGTTATATAGCATCGAAAGTTCACGTTTTTGGTTTTATAGCACCGAAATTTACCGGTTCACTTCAATAGCACCTAAAGTTCACCATGTTCCTATTTTTAACGCTTCCGTTAATTCTCGATCGTTTTCCGTCCGTCTTGATCCAGCCACACACACGATATAACGTTTGTACCCCTCACAAGTACAAGTATAATGCATGTCAATGAGGGTAGAAATGTCATATCTCATGTGTGTAGCTGGATCAATAACGATCAAGACGGACGGAAAAATTGACGGAAGTGCTAAAAATGGGAACAGGGTGAACTTTGGATGCTATTAAAGTGAACCGGTAACTTTCGGTGCTATAAAACCAAAAACGTGAACTTTCGATGCTATATAACCAATTTTGCCTTAATAAAAATACTAAATTAAGAATTTTCATACGGATACGACTTCATATTTCTTAATTAATTTCGAATTTTCTAATTATTAAATTTAGAAAAACTAATGGAAGGGTCTGCGACATTTAAAATTGCATATCTAACACATATTCTAGTTACGATAGTATGATTTATCTAATCAATGGCTAACACTTTCTAGTTAACCTAAAAGCTTTCTCGTAGTGCCTAATTAATTAATATATGTATAGAATAACATGAATTAATTCTCCTGCATTCCACCATGGACGTGAGGAATAGTTTAGACAATATTATTATTTATATAACCTTTACTTGTCAAATTTGGATAATATACAGTACTATTCCTATAACATGTTAGCATCTATTTAGTTGTTTTTCAAGTATATATAAGACTAATTGTTTGAGTGAATAGACATGCCATATAGATGATATTGTTAGAATTAATGGATGGGCTAAAGCCCACTCGAAGATTAATTCTTTGGAAAATCACAAAATCCCACCTCATGGGATGGCATGCATGGGGAGTTTAGTACCACCTTGCTTATACTACGAGAGGGGACCTCCTTAAAAGGGAGGATTCCCTCCTAGCCACTTGAAGCATGTGTGGTGGAGAGAAGAGGGGGAAAACACGCGTGCTCGCTCGCCTCGCCTGGCATGGTCCAAAAAATTGGCTCCTCACCCTTGCGCAAATGCAGCCTCCTTTTGCAGTTTTGTTTTGCTGCGGGAAATTCGGATTTGTTTTGTTTTGGAAACATTCGTTTTGCTGCGGGAAATTCGGAATTGTTTTGTTTTGGAAACATTCCGAAAAATCCGGTTCGTGAAAACGGCGTGGAGTCCGGATAAGTTACGCACGACTTATCCGGTTCGGTTACGCGGAGTGGAGGTCGTGTGGGTGCCCTGATCAAGCGACCTATCTCTATATAAACCGAGCCGTCGCCTTCACGCAATACACGCGAAATCAATCTAGGGTTTGACTCCTACTCTGTGCTGCGCCGTCGCTCGTAGATTACTCCATCCCGCTCGCCGGCGTGCACCGGCGATCGGGATAGCATGTCTCCGGAACCTCTGCCTTCGACGTCCTACACGGGGAGAAGGCGGTAATAAGGTTTTTGGGAAGCGCTTCACGCGACTGCTCCCTATTCGTTCGCGACGGCTCGTCTTCCTCTTCGCTCGCGTGCTGCGCGCCTTCGTCGATGTCTGCAACCGCGAGTGATTCCTGCCGAGCAACCAGTTGTTCCGCAACCTCGATATATGTTCAATATGTTGCGCACATTTGATCTGTTCATGTTTTACTGCTTAGTTCACATGTGTAGATCTAATTATGCGTTCATGCTAGTTTACATCTCCAATGTCATGATTTATTTATGGAATAAATTAAATCATTATGTGCTTATATGTTCAACAGATATAACACTACCCCCTTCGTTTCATATATTGTAATTAAGGTGTATTGAGTTTTTCTAAGTGGTATGAGTTTACAGAAACATAGTAACACTAGTGGAGAAACCGTTTGTAGTCCCGGTTCGTAACCCCCTTTTAGTACCGGTTGTCCAACCGGGACTACGAATCCAGGACTAAAGATAGCGATCTTTAGTCTCGGGTGAAATAACCGGGACTAAAGATCGATCTTAACACGAACCGGGACTAAAGATCGGTCAGCCACGTGGCCGGCTGATCCATCTTTAGCCGTGGTTGGTGTTACCAACTGGGACTAAAGATCCGTGTACCAATTTTTTTTTATTTGCATGGCCCTGTTTGCTGCATGGTTGATTATATATGTATATATATATATATATATATATATATATATATATATATATATATATATATATATATATATATATATATATATATATATGTGTGTGTGTGTGTGCGCGCGCGCGCGCGATGTATAAATACATATAGTACACACATATTTATAATTTAAAGCACTTAACATTTTATGTGCATATATATTACCAAAATATATATTAACACTAAAGTAAATATACGTACATATATAAATATATATATACATGCGTGTATAGTACAATTCATTTGCTCGTTATGTCAGAAGAGGAAGGACCAACGTTATGAATTGTCGATCCATCGTAGTAGAATTCACCATCGGAATTAAGGACTTCTTCGTTGATGAATCCCATCAGTTGTTCTTGAACAGCCGTGATAAAATCTTTGTGTGGGAGATTTTCCCTCATGTGAATACGCTATCATTCGAAAAATAATGACATATCAATATATGAAATTAATAAACAACTTAACAAATCGATACGCAATGAAATTTTGAATGGTTTATATATACGTACACCGAGCTCTCGTGTGGTGTATATTTGGTTTGGTAGGCAGTGGGCATACTCGCATATGTAGTAGCCGCATAAGTTAGTTCCCTGGTCCTGCTTTGCACACTACATGAGAAACGATGAGAGGTTTAATATACTCTTTATATTAACTGTAATTACAGATTCAATTTCATATAATTTTGGATCATGCATGTACTCACTGGAAAATGAAACCTCTGTCCAAGTTTTTCTTTCCAAGTCCCGTGGACCAATTAACGGAACCGATCCCAAACCCTACATGTGCAGTTGCAAGCTATGGTTAATTAATTATTACCCGAGATCAACATAATAGCAAAAGAGTCCCGCGACTTTGGAATAGATGGCATTATATTACCTGTCTATCAGTTGGAAGACCTTGTCAAAAATCTTCTCCTCTTTATTCATTGAGTCGTACACAGCGACTCTGCATGCGTCCAAGTCAAAAAATAACAGGACCCAGTGGAATCTGGAATATGCGTGAGATGAGATAAATATCAGAATGTACATGTTATATGTATGGGAATGAAATTTGTTCGAACGACAATAAAAACTCACTCTGTGTTGTACGGCAGTAGTATGAACATCTTGAAATGCTGCTGCGTTAGGAGATGGACGAGATTGTCCTCTGTGTCTTTCTCATACTTGTCGATCATTTCGGTGTTGATTTTCCGAGGGTCGATGAACCCAGTATCGTAAACCCCCCGCCATCGGGCCCTTTGAATCTCCATTCTACAACGATGAAAGGAAATTATTATTGCTTACATATATGCCAGGAGCTAATTATTGAACGAAACAAATCGAACTCAAAGATACTTACAAAATCCATGTGCTTAGAAGAGAGACGTTGAGGGCGTCCAGATGGTACAGATCGAAGACATCCTTGAAATGGATCCAGAGTACATCTTCTCCTTGCAAGAAGTTGGGGTTTCTGATCCTCGCTTCGAACATCTCTCTACCCTTGGTGCTCATTTCCATGTACCGTTCATGGAATTCGTATATCTGTGTCGGTAGGGACTGCAGCTGCTCAGGCCTAACAAGCGGTTTAACGAGTTCAAACTTGTATGCCACTTCCGCCTTCGGGATTGGTGCGCCTCCAACCAACTGATCTACAGTTAGACCGGTGTCCGAAATGAAATCCGTTATACCAAAGTCTTCGCCGGTCACCAACGGCTTGACCTCTTGGTTTGGTTGTTCTCCAAGCTGAGGAACTGGTTTGGACTTCTTGTAATAGGCTTTCCTAAGTGTTCGGTCATAGTCCGATAGCTTTAAGGCCTCCTTGTTTGTGGTGGACATTCCCTTGAAGAACTTCTTCACGCTCGGGTCAATAGGTATCTTCTTTGCAGGACTTCGAGGCTTGAGTTGCCTCTTCACTTCTCCTGCCACATAAGCGTCAAGCTCCTCTTGACTGCAATCGTATGACCACTCCTTGTTTTTGGTGGCGTCAACTTTTGCCTTCTTCGTTGCCCTTGTGCGGGCAGGAGGTGGAGCTTGGCGAGACCTTGTCTTGGGAGGTGCAGGTGGACACGGTGGAGGTGGAGGTGGAGGAGGCGGAGGAGCTGGAGGAGATGGTGCAGGAGGAGGTGGCGGAGGAGCCGGAGGAGATGGTGTAGGAGGACGTGGCGGAGGAACTGGAGGAGATGGTGCAGGAGGAGACGGCGGAGCCGGAGGAGATGGTGCACGAGACGCCGCTTGTCGCCCAGGGAGGATGATGTACCGCTTGCGCCATAGTATAATGGCGTGGCATGTGTCTCGTAGATGCGTCTCACCGTCTCCTCCTGGGTAGTCCAACTTGAGGTCCTCGTACGCGGCTTCCACCAGCTCAACTTCGACCCTCGAGTATCCTGCTGGAATTGGCCTGCAGTGGTAAGTCCCTGAAATGCCCGTTCGGATGGCCATTCCCGACGCCACCTTCACGTGATGAGAGGTTATCTATTAGTAATCAACCTAAGCAGCAACTTGCGGAATGTACAAGTCAAAAATCATAAAACTACGTGCATACCTTGATTGATAAGTTCTTGAAGGGAATATGCAGCTCACATGGTGTCCGTTGAGGCGCAGCTGCTACAATTGCCTCATTTGCTGACCATTGCAGGAGGTATGTACGGCTGATGATCCTGGGACCGATGTGCTGCCATGCGTTCATCCACCTTCCTTGTCACCTTCTCTTGCATGCTAAGCTCGTAGCTCGATACCCTGTACTCAAGATCTGCAATCTTCGCCTCGGTATTTCTCTTGCTCCTCATCCGACTCCTGTACGTGTGGATGTCCTCCTTGAATCCAATCTTCCAGGGAATCATGCCTTTCCCTCGTGTTTGTCCTAGATGCTCGGGAGTCTATAGGGCGAGTGACAGCTCTTCCTTCTCTCTGTCGGGTCGGAATGTGCCCTGAGAAGAGGCTTCCACTGTGTCCGTTAGTCGACTGGCAGCCTCGCATATCTGATCGTTGAAGACCAGGGAGCCATCAACTGGGTTAAGCGTTCCACCGTGAGCATAGTACCAGAACTTCGATCGATCCGGCCATTTAGCGGTGGCCAGTTCGATACCCCTCTCAATCAATCTTGCCTCCATCTCCTCCCACTTCGGCATTGCGGCGCTATAGCCGCCTGACCCCAAGTGGTGATGGTACTTCTTCTTGTCGGCGTTTTCCTTGTTTTTGACCATCATCGCTTGCCCTTGTTGCCCTGTCTTGTAAGCAACGAACTGATCCTAATGATCCCTTAGCTTTGGGAATACGTCGAAGTTCGGTGTTAGTCCCTTCAGGATGTATTTCTTGTAGAGATCTCCCTTGAAGCTCTGGAACTATTCTGCCATTTTCTTAAGAGTCCACTATTTCACTATGTTCACCGTACCCGCTGGGTGCGTGAACGTCTCGAGCATTGTGGTCCACAGCATCTCTTTCTCTGATTCCGGGACAAAGCTGTCATTATCCACGCGTGCCCTTGTTCTGCGCAAGTACACCTTGCTGACAGGCACGTTATCCCTCACAACCCAACCGCTGTGGCGTATAAAATTCTTGGCTGCTTCTGTCGGGGCACTAGGTCGGCCGTCTTCGTCCACCTCAGTTATGATGTGCCGACCCTCTATCTTCTTCGCGGCACCTCGTTGTCCGCATGCCCTCTTATGTCCAGCGGAGGGATGACTTCCACTAGCATCCTCCTTGTTCCCCTCCGCATCCCTCTCCGCATTCCCCTCCTCGTTCCTCTCTGCATCCCTCTCCATATTCCCCTCCTCGTTCAAGTACTGGTTTGGATCCTCGTTCCCCTCTTCTTCGTTCCAATACTGGCGGCTTCCCTCTGTGATTGTATCATACAGTATCTGTTCCTCATCGCGATCAGCCATCTGTTCATACAAGAAATATTTGCTAAGTCTATTGGTCATATTTGCTAAGCGTAATATTAAAACTCTACTAATCTTGTAATAAACTCAAATAATCATATATGCTAAATCTAAATTTCGTATATTGGAACCCTAGATAATCATATATGCTAAGTCTAATTAAGTTTCATATATTAAACCTCTAATAATCTTATATTAAATCTCTAACAATCTCTAACACTCATATATGCTAAGTCTAATTAAGTTTCGTATATTAAACCTCTAATAATCTTATATTAAATCTCTAACAATCTCTAACACTCACATATGCTAAGTCTAATTAAGTTTCGCATATTAAACCTCTAATAATCTTATATTAAATCTCTAACAATCTCTAACACTCAAATATGCTAAGTCTAATTAAGTTTCATATATTAAACCTCTAATAATCTTATATTAAATCTCTAACAATCTCTAACACTCACGTACGCTAAGTCTAATAATCTAATAATCTCTAACACTCACATATGCTAACTCTAATAATCTAATAATCTTATATTAGAAATCTAATAATCTTATATTAAATCTTTAGCAATCACATCTTTACATCACTTGCCTGCGCGAATTCCTTCGAGGGCTAGCTACCACTTTGGCTTGAGGGACGACGATGACGACATCTTCTCTGCAACATGTAAAAAAATGTATTAGTCTAAACGCAAAGGAACATATATTGTATTTCACGTTTTCAAGTATATATAATCATATATATATGCTAAGTTTAAGAATCGTTTAATTATCTCGTTCGTACACGTTTCGCTCGCGTTCCTTCTCACACTTTTAGTTCAAGTGCATTCACGTTCGTTCGCGTTTCGTTCACGTTCGTTCGTGTTTCATTCACGTTTCGTTCACGTTCGTTCGCGTTCGTTCCCGTTTCGTTCGCGTTCGTTCACGTTCGTTCCCATTCGTTCACGTTTCAATCACGTTCGTTCGCGTTCGTTCATGTTTCGTTCACGTTCGTTCGCGTTCGTTCACGTTTCAATCACGTTCGTTCATGTTCGTTCACGTTTGGCAATGACGGGGCGGCCGTGGCGGCAACGAAGCGGCGGCGTGGCGGCAGCGTGTTGCGGTGGCGGCGGGGCATTGCGGCGGCGTGGCGCGGCCCGGTGGCGTGGGGGCGCGGCGGCGTGGCGACAGCGTGTCGCGGCGGCGTGGCGCGGTCCGGCGGCGTGGCGGCGCGGCGGCGGCGTGGCAGTGGCGTCGGCGTCGTCGCCGTGGTGGCCGCGTGGACGCAGCGGCATCAGCGGTGGCGGCTGCGTCGAAGTCAGGGTCGGCATCGGCGGGAGGCGGAGGAGGGGTCGGCCGCGCGCGTCTACGTCGGCGGCAGCGTCGGCAACGAGCTAGGCGGCGGCGGTTTGGAGAGCGAGAGAGAGAGATCGAGATCGAGAGAGAGAGAGAGGAGCAGCGGCGGCTCTCACCCCAGAGATGCGGTGGCGGCGGAGGCGGCGAGGACCGTGAGACGACGTGAGACACGACGGCGGCATCGGCGCGGGGATGCCCTAGACAGTGGCGGCGAAGGAGAAACCGAGATCGATCGGAGGAAAAACTTCTAAGTGTTGGTGGAGAAGACGAGGGCGCATTGAGAATATATATACCCCTAGATCTTTAGTCCCGGTTGGTGAGAACAACCGGGAGTAAAGATATCTTTAGTCCCGGTTCGTAAGAACAACCAGGACTAAAGATATCTTTAGTCCCGGTTCGTAAGAACAACCAGGACTAAAGATTGTTCTCACCAACCGGGACTAAAGATATTTTCCCGCTATTTCCAAATTCTTTTTAAACCCGGTTAGGGTTAAGAACCGGGACTAAAAATAATAGCACTGAATATTGAATTTCATTGCATATGTGTTTCTAAAATAGTAAATAATGCATTAAAATTATTTAAAGTCGAAAAAATTAATGACAAAACCTTCGAAAAATTATTGTTGTCTGTAGTAAATTAAGTGGATAATATATAATAAGCATGTGAATGATTTAAAATTTTTAAAAATTCTAATAATCATATATAATTAGCATATGCATGATATTAAATTGTTAAAAATTCTAATTAACATATGTAAATACCACATGCATGATTTAAAATTAATAAAAATTCTAATAATCATATATACCTAGCATATGCATGATTTAAATTTGTTAATAATCATATATAACTAGCATATTCAATACATCCAAAATAGTTTACAACGTGTATACAACAATTACGGCAATACATCGGCGGTGACGGTTGTCCGCACGTACTTTCTCTTCACTATTGTTCCTTCCTTGTGATTGCTACGTGAGTAAGGGGTGTCTTCATTTGATAGGAGGATGCTAGGATCAATCGTCACCGTGAAAGGGGGTTGCCCATCAAACTGATCGTAATCCTCGTCAGTCTTGTCCTCTACTCCGACGATATTTCTTTTGCCTAGGAGAACCACGTGGCGCTTCGGCTCGTCAAGCCCTTTGTTAAGGTCAACTGTTGTCATCCCACTGTCATCAATCGTTACGCCTCCACCAGTCAACCTAACCCATTGGCACCGGAACAGAGGGACCTTGAGAGATCCATAGTCAAGTTCCCATATGTCCTCGATGGCACCGTAATACGTGCCAGTTGTACCATCGTGTCCCATGGCATCGATACGAACAGCACTGTTCTGGTTGGTGCTCTTCATCTCTTGGGCTCTCGTGTAGAATGTGTACCCATTGATCTCATATCCCTGGAATGTCGCGATCGAGCCAGATGGTCCCCTCCCCAGGAAGGCCAGTTGATGGTTAATCGTCTCGTTACCCATGAGATGTTGTCGCAGCCACGCGGAGAAAGTATCAATGTGATGCTGTGTAATCCATGCATCGGACTTACCGATGTTTCTGGCGCGAACTAGAGCCAAGTGCTCCTCGATGTAAGGAGCCAACTATGAAGATTGTTGCAGAACCGTGAAATGGGCTTTACAGAATAAATTGTTGTCTACCGTCATTATTGCTTTCCTTCCGAGTCCCCTATCCCCCTAGTCTCCCTTCATGGCGTGATTCAGGTACCCCGATTGGGCGAAGGTCTTCAATAAATTCTACGCAGAATTCAATGACCTCCTCTGTTCCATACCCCTTGGCGATGCTTGCCTCTGGACGAGCACGGTTACGAACATACTTCTTCAGAACACCCATGTACCTCTCGAAAGGAAACATGTTGTGTAGGTACACAGGCCCGAGAATACCGATCTCTTTGACAAGGTGACAAAGCAGATGCGTCATTATATTGAAAAATGAAGGTGGAAATATCAACTCAAAGCTGACAAGACATTGCACCACATCATTCTGAAGGGCTTCTAATCTATCCGGATCGATGACCTTCTGCGAAATTGCGTTCATGAAAGCACATAGCTTTGTTATTGTTGCCCGGACATTGTCTGGGAGGATACCCCTTATTATAACTGGTAGCAGTTGTGTCATCAACACGTGACAGTCATGCGACTTTAGGTTTGTGAACTTCTTCTCCTTTGTACTTATTATTCGCTTTATATTCGTGAAGTATCCAGACGGTACCTTGATGCTCTCCAAGCATTCAAACATATTTTCCTTCTCTACCTTGCTAAGAGTGTAGTTGGCTGGACTCAAGTAATAGCTGCCTTTCTCCTTTGGTTCTGGGTGAAGGTCGCTGCGTTGTTCCATATGCTTCAGATCGTTACGTGCTTCTAGTGTATCTTTCGACTTTCTGTATACACCTAGGAAGCTAAGAAGGTTTACGCAAAGGTTCTTAGTGAGGTGCATCACGTCAATTGCGTAGTGGACGTTCAAGAATTCCCAATAGGGTAACTCCCAAAATATGGAGTTTTTTTTCCACATCACCGCGTGACCATCTTCGCTCTCTATAGGCTGGCTGCTAGGCCCCTTTCCAAACACTACTTTAAGATCTTTCACCATAGCAAACACTGTTTTCCCACTGTGATGTTTAGGCTTCGTACGGTGGTCCGCCTTATGTTCAAAGTGCTTGCCTTTCTTCCGTACTGGGTGGTTTGCAGCAAGAAATCGACGATGACCCATGTACACAACCTTCCTACAGTGCTTAAGATACGTACTTTCTGTTTCATGCATACAGTGAGTGCAAGCCTTGTACCCCTTGTTGGACTGCTTGGATAGGTTGCTAAGTGCAGACCAATCGTTGATGGTTACAAACAGCAGCGCTTGTAGGTTAAACTCCTCTTGTTTGTCCTCGTCCCACACGGGGACACCTTCCTTCTTCCACAACAGTTTAAGATCTCCGACCAGTGGTCTTAGGAACACATCGATATCGTTAACAGGTTGCTTGGGGTCTTGAATAATAATCGGCATCATTATGTACTTCCTCTTCATGCATAGCCAAGGGGGGAGGTTGTAGATACACATCGTAACGGGTCAAGTGTTATGGCCGCTGCTCATCTCTCCAAAAGGATTCATGCCATCCGTACTTAAACCAAACTGTATGTTTCGTGCGTCCTTTCCAAAATCTTTAAATTTTCTGTCGATGTTTCGCCACTACGAACCATCGGCGGGATGTCTCAGCATCCCGTCCTATTGACGTTCTTTAGCGTGCCAATGCATCATTCTAGCATTCCCCTTGTTCCTGAACAAATGCCTTAGCCGTGGTATTATAGGGAAATATCACATCACCTTAGCAGGAATTCTCTTCTTCGTTAGCTGCCCGTTAACCTCACCTGGATCATCTCGTCTAATCTTGTATCGTAGTGCTTTACAAACAGGGCATGCTTCTAGGTTCTCGTACTCCTCACCGCGATATATGATACAATCATTCGGACATGCGTGAATCTTCTGAACTTCTAGTCCTAGAGGGCAGACTATCTTCTTAGCCTCGTACGTTGTCTCGGGCAATTTGTTTCCCTCCGGAAGAATGTTCTTGACGAGTTTCAATAAATCACCAAATGCCTTGTCACTAACACCATTTTTTGCCTTCCATTGCAAGAACTCCAAAGTGTTATCCAACTTTTTGTGCCCCTGCTCGCAACCTAGGTACAACGACGTTCTGTGGTCCTCTAACATCTTGTCCAATTTATGGGCCCCCTTTTCACTTTCGCAGTCCTCCTTGGCGTCCTACAACACCTGACCAAGATCATCCGCAACGTCGTTATCATCAGCATCCCTGTCCTCCTCGCCCATTTGATTTCCTTCAAATCCAGCGTACTGAGCAAAGTCCGGAATATTGTCGTCTTCCACTTCATCTTCTTCCATTTCAACCCCTTGCTCTCCGTGGGATGTCCAACAATTATAGCTTGGCATGAACCCCGACTCAAACAAGTGGAAATGAATAGTCCTGGATGCAGAATACTCCTTCTGATTCTTACACTTATTGCATGGACAACAAATAAAACCCTTATGCTTGTTAGTTTCGGCCACTCTCAAAAAATAATGCACTCCGTCAATAAACTCTTTGGACCGCCGGTCAGCGTACATCCATTGCCGATCCATCTACATGAAATGAAAAAAAATCGTACACAAATAATCATTTGTACAATAATGATAGTCATACAATAATGATAAAATAATCACAAACTCTTTCAACAGTCATACAATAATGACATATCATTATTCATATAAAAATTATAAAATATTCCACTAAATAATTCTTATTTATTATTTTTGAAGTTTTCAACTAATATTAATGTGTTGTACTTCTTTTAATTTTCAATTTAGTTTGTTTTCTATTATTTAAGATTAACTTTTACTATATTTTCCTTCTCAACTATTTTATAAAACCTTCTTTAGCAAATAAACAAAATTTCTATATATTCTTTCTTTTCCCACACAAATTTTCTCTCTCATCAACTTACAACAAAATTTTGGAGATAAAAAAGTGTGCAAAACATAGCTCCACATGTAATATGACAAAAAAACATTGGAGGATGAAGTTGCTAACCTTTTAGGCACCTCTGATTTGTATATAATCACCAAAATAAATTCATTAGAAATTTTGGCTTGACCTCCCCTCTTTTTTGAAGAAATTTTGAAGCTTGCTCGGGCTGGAGGAGGAAGAAGACATATATAAAGGGGTGGGACTTTAGTCCCGGTTGGTGTTACCAATCGAGGCTAAAGATCGCCGGGATCTTTAGCCCTGGTTGGTAACACCAACCGGGACTAAAGTTATGATCTTTAGTCCCGGTTGGTGTTATAAACCGGGGCTAAAGATCCGGGGGGGAGGCTGACAAGCCCTGACAGCATTTGAACCGGGCGTTACCAACCGGGACTAAAGAACAAATATGCCCGTTATCCTTTTTAATCGGGACTACAGATCATTTTAGTCCCGGTTTTTATTGCAACCGGGACTATTATGGAATTCGCCTGACAGACGAATGATGGTTTCTCCACCAGTGTAATATATATCTACATTACCGAATTAGTTTCTCGTTAAATCCACTGTTAAATATGTGTTTATAATATATTTTTTTCATTGAAAGTGCTACTATATTTTCTATAAACTTGTTCAAACTAATTAAGGTTTAATTTAAAATAAACATAAAATATCTCATACTACAGAATTAAGGGATCGGAGTACAAGACTAATTCCTGTCCAAGCGATGGCTTAATTACTTATCTATCCACTCCCGCGCGTGCTTTTACCTCGTCAAAATTTGTACAAGGCAATATTCTCACAAAACGTATACATCACATCATGGTTCACACCTGGACTCAAATGCTCTACCGTACCGTATGAGATACATTAATTGGAGGTTCACTCCCCGTCGGTCTCAATGCCTTCCTTTTTTTCCATTCCTTCATGAAGACGCATAATCTCCAATTCTTCATTTCATCATTCTCGCTCGCTGTCTTTCTCTTCCACAACTTTTTCTTCGAGGCCGGAAAGGAGCTCCATGCGTGGTTTGCCACAAACTCGTTGAATATAATCCATGTGCCATGGATGACCATAACCAAATTAACCATACTCCTTGTGCGACGTGTTAGTGCATGTCACAATCCTATTACCCGTTTGGCTCTTCTTCCCAAAAAGCTGGAATCTACTTTTGCAGTTTCGGTCTCTCTTGTAGACTGCCAAATGGCCTAAAATTAATGACATGCATGGTCACCCTATGTCCCTATCTGTTTGTTGCTTCCAAACTTCGAGCGTGATACGCCGCTGCATTATTGCATCAATTCTGTTCCTCTCTCTGATCTCTCGATCGATCTCTCTCTCCCTTATCTGCTGGTTGCTGCTGATGATGCTGGATGTTAATATCTTTGTTTTGTTTGATTAGTTTAGTTTTCTGCATGCTCTACAGCAGATAAGATATCCTTCAGAAAAGTAGGGGACAGATGGTCCATCAGAGGATATGTCGAGAGAATAAAAGGCAGCCCTTTTGTGATATGTATGCTGACAAAATGATGTTGTGATAATAGGCTTATTAGACTTGTAGGTACATGTTGATCTGTTTGCTCACTAGAAGAATTGGAAATTTTCGAGGATATATATAACAACATATATTTCCCAACATACACTAAACAAATTTTGCTTCTGATTATCTTCTTTTACAGTACGGAAGATATATGATGGCAACAGAATTATCATAATCGTAATAGCAGAAAAGAAAAAAAATTAGCATCAATCATGAACTCTTTTCCTTTTAAAAAAAATAGCAAAGCGTTCACGAAAAAAAAATCGCCAAGCTAGACAAGCAAGTTAGTTTGAATAACTAGAGCAACGATGAATGAAACGAAAAAACATATTTTACTTGAATACTGTGAATTAGTGCCCATCTGCTCGGTTAGGAGTAGATATTGTTCATCCACAAAATATAATTACAAATTCAACAGATCAAGTGCAAATCTCTTCCAAATGAACAAAAGAAATACTACATCCGTCTCAAATAAGTGCAGCTGTGAGTATCCGTGTCCGACGTTTGACCATTCGTCTTATTTGGAAAAATTATGAAAAAATTAAAAAAATTGTCACACATAAAATACTTTTCATGTTTTATCATCTAATAAAAAAATATCAATCATAAAAAAATTTCAAATAAGACAAACGGTCATACATTGGATATGAATAATGCAAAACTGCACTTATTTTAGGATGTAGGGAAAACCTCGAGAAAGAGGATAGGGAGTTTCTATTTTCCAAACGAACAAATAAAATACTCAATATTTTCGTTAATTAATAAAGAATACTTATATTGTTCACTAATTATAAACTAAAATAAAGTGCAAATGTTAAGTATATGAGTAATTTTACTGTCCCTGAGGAGGTACCATAAGGTACCAGAAAATTAATACAAAATTTAGTACCTCTTGGTATCTAGGTACTATGAGGTACCAATTTTAAATAGAAAAAGTAGTATCTTATGGTATCTCCTCAAAGGCCATAAAATTGCTCTAAGAATATCTCTACTCCATACGGTTATGAAAACATATTATTTTGGATATGTCTATATTTGCCTCAAAAGTTACACTCACAATATTATAATTTTTATGGTTTTATAGATCTTTAGTATAAATTAATTTTCAAAGTCTTATATGAAGACCAAAGATGGCTCATATTTTCAGGGTTTTCTCGTTGCCAGCAGCAAAGTTATGACAACCACCACGAGAGACAAAGTTTAGAAACCATTATGACATTGGAAAATTTCCAAGCTGCCAAACTTTAAAAACAAGATTTCCAAAGCCACGTCATGAAATTCCAGCCTAGGTTTCAATCACCACCACAAACAACAAATAACATAATTGAATAATATTACAAGCAAAACACACGTCATGCATGCACCATGGCTTGCTTTTGCTGCCAAGATCTATAATTAATTAATGTCCTCCAGAACAATAAAAAAAAATCTGAAATGAGAAGAAACAAATTACTCCACAGTAGCAACGTTCCTTGTTGACTAATTAATTACCAATTAATTGGGTCCTTTGCACACCCAAGTAATTAACAACCACCAACCAACGTCATTAGCACACAAACCAACAATTAGTGCAGACATTATCAAGGAGAAGGGATCAATGCAAGGACCAGCCAAAGCGGTGACCGGAGCTTACTTAGCTAGCGTCTTCCCATCACGCCGAGATGTCGACGGCAAATGATTTCCTAACTAATACTGATGATTAAATCTAATGTGATGGTGATCTAAGCCGGCCCAGAGGAGCCAGATAAAGATATCATGGCCATGGTTATAATTAATTAATTAATCAACTGATTAGGAGTCGTTTTAATCTAACTATGACCGGGTTTGGGCCCCAGCTTGAACCGCCCAAGCTACAAGGGCCTTGCAGCCATATGATCGAGCTACTCGGCTAATATTAATTCATGGAGTAATTAATTAATTAGTTAATTAGTTAATTAACACCTCCCTTCTTAATTTACACCACTAATTAGGTGTTTACCGCGTCCCACGTGGCTATCTCTCGGCCAGGAATTGGGTCAGTACCATCTATCGTGTGTTTGACCATGCGTGAAAGGTTGAAGCCGCTGCTATGCGCCGGTAGATTTTTTACTCCACTGATGGTAACATCGTTCTGAAGAAAGAAAAAAATCTTTGGAACAAGAAAAAGATTTTTTTTAAGTACAGTACAAACCACGTAGATGATCATATATACACACATCCTATGCACATGCATGTTCTACCTTATAAGCAACTCTAAGACATTAATTAGCGAGAAAGTCACCATATAGTTTACCGTTATTTATTACGCTATAGAAATAGAGTGAAGTGTACGGACGATCGTTAAACTTGTATGAATGTGTCATCTAGTTTCCTAAACTTTCAAAATATATTTTTTAGTCCCCAAACTTGTCATGAGTGTCATATAGGTTCAAACGGTCTCTAACCCGCTCCATTAGATGACATGGAATACCACGGTGACATCTACATGTTGGTGAGATCCACATGTCAGTCATATAGAAAAAAATAAAATTTAAAAAGAGAGGAGAGGGGGGGGGGGGAGAAAATGATGTTTTAAATTTTGAAAAAATAAATAAATAAGCGAGGAGAAAAAATATGTTCTTAATTTATTCTATATGTGGCTGACATATGTGTTCTACTGACACGTAGACGCCACCATGGCATGTCACGTCAGCACATAGAGCGGGTTGAAACCCGTTTGGATATATATGACCCCCGAGAGAAGTTGAGGGACCCAAATTTTCATTTTGAGAGTTAACGGACTTATGTGACACACCCACACAAGTTTAAAGACCGCCCGCGCTCTTTACTCATAGAAATATATATTTACGTACACTAACACAAATCACGCTCAAATGTGTATAGATATATACCCACGTACCACCTCTCTAGCTACATTAATTCTTTTTGGGAGGTAGGACATATTTTAAGTGGGTTCCAACTCTACTAGAAAAAACATTTCTCTAGACGTGGATTTTCTTTTTCAGGCAGGTAGGCCCCTCGGAACCAAACAGCCACCTGCAAAAAATGACAACCACAGGTGAGTCCATTGTCCACCTGTGAAAATCAATTTCCAGGTGGACTCCTTAAGAGATCCGCCTGGAAAACACCTTTATTTTCGCAGGCGAAAGCTTAATTGCTCCGCCTGCAAAATGTGAGAAGAGTTTAAATTTGTTTTCCACAACCGTGCCTCTCCCTCTCCCTCACTTTTATACACATTAAGCATGTACAAATACCATGTGATTGTAAAATTGGTGTACCTCTAGAAATTTGATGGTAGTAACTTTTCAAAGAGGTGCACAATTTTTTAGTAATGATTCATGCCATTTTTATATGTTTGAAGCATTAATGATATGCATTATGTAACATTAATTACCTTTTTATCGATCATAACAGGAAATTATTTTTTCATTAAAACAAAAACAAGCAAACAAAATTCATCACCTTACTGCAAAGATTCTCTTTTTTTTTTCCAGGCCACGTTGCCAAAGAAGCAAAACAACGCTTTCAGGCCAATGTCGTGTAGCTGCCTAGCTAGGTCGCTGTATATGACAATTTTTTTAGAAAAAGAGTATCAATAACTTACCAGTTAGGCCTGATTGACCTAATTATTTATTATTGCTAAATTCATATGGATATATCGAGGAATATATAAACTGATTTCCTTTTCTTTTTTTTTAAAAAAAGCAGAGCACCTGCAGTGAGCCTGTGACTAGGTTATACTTTAAATAAAATTTTGTGTGATTTACAGTGATTTCTATCTCTGGAGGATGTCTTAAAGGGTGTATTTTTTTTTTTGCGGGGGCTAAAGGGTGTATTTGTGGCTGCGTGCATCTCCTATATAGTTGCAAAAAAAAAAAAACTCTCTTTTGAGAGAGAGCGCACGTGTCCCATATGAAATTAACTTGGAGAATTTCAGACTAGAAAAAAAATTCTCTTTCTCCCAGGGACAAAAATTAACTTCGATATAATCAATATATGATTTACCACCAAAATTAAAGATAATTGCACAAGTATTGGAAATACTAACACATACGTGTAAAATCTAAATATCTTTAAAACCTCTAAATGGAGAAGGCAAGAGACAGAAACAACCATCTGTTCCCTCCACTCCTTTCCAAGTCTGTGCCTATCACATAAAGAGGCAACAAATTAAAAAGCATCACCAAGAAGAATATACTACATATACATATAGCCCTCCACAATAAAGGAGAACCCCTTGAACTGTTTGGACAAAATTGTGAAGAAAGTAAACACACATATTTAGGGAAAATTGAAGCCACAAGATATTAACCTCTTGCTTAGATTAAATCCTTTTTGTAACTGTACATTTTATATAGCATCTGCGATACCATGCACATGTTAGGTTAAATGTTAATTTTAGTGTCTTTATATACTTTGTGCAAGGTGACATGTACGTGCAGGTGAAAACAAAATTATCAACCTCGAAGTGAACTATTCATTGATTAATAATACTAGCCTAGTGATGACACCACCCATTAACCACCCCTTTTCAGGTTTGACCTTTTGATGCTCGCAGTTAGCAAAAAGAGGCCACTAATCTCTATCATGGCATGCCCCGTAATTACCCCCAAACACGCAGGGGCATTTCCGTCCACGCGCCTCCCCCACCTATAAATCCAACGCGCCACAGTATTGCCTCTTCTCATCACCACTCGCCTCCTCTGCTCGCTTCGCGTTCGTCTTCTCCTCTGCTTGTCCTTGATCTCCTCTGCTCCGCCGCGCCGCAGAGCGAGCGGCCATGACCAAGGTGCACCCAAACGTCGCGGCGGTGGAGGGGGCGGCGCCGGCGGTGGTGCAGGAGAAGGGGGAGGCGGTGTCGCTGACGGTGTGGCGGCGGTCGCTGCTGTTCAACGGGAAGGGGTTCACGGTGTTCGACGGCAAGGGGAACCTCGTGTTCCGCGTCGAGAGCTACGCCGGGGGGTCGCCGAGGGAGGTCGTGCTCATGGACGCCGACGGACGCGCCCTCCTCACCATCCGCCGCAAGGTATGTTTGGTCTCTCTTGTTTGGCTGCCCATGGCCGCCGCGTGCTCTGTTTCTTGGGAGGAAGAGGAAGAAGGTGCTGATGTTCTCGTGTGGTCTTTTGCAGAAGCTGAGCTTCGCGGACGAGTGGCTCATCTACGACGGCGACGCGGCGTCGCCGGCGGCGCCTGCGCCGAAGAGGTTCACGGCGCGGCGCCACGTCAGCCTGCGCCCCACCAAGTCCCTCGCCCACCTGTCGCCGGCGCGCGCGTCGTCGTCCGCCGCCGCCGCCACCGGCGCGGCGAACGCGCCGAGCGGCGCCTGCCGGTACGACGTGGAGGGCTCGTACGCCGCCCGCTGCCTCGACGTGTTCGCCTCCTCCTCCTCCTCCGCCGCCGCCGGCGAGCAGCGGCGGCGCGTGGCGGCGGTGTGCAGCAAGGAGGCCGCCGTGGGCCCGGACGTGTTCCGGCTGGTGGTGGAGCCGGGCTTCGAGCCGGCGCTCGCCATGGCCGTCGTCATCCTCCTCGACCAGATGCACGCCTCGTGAAAGCCTTCGCCCTCCCCCTGCCGTTGCACGAATCTCAAAGCTCCCCTGCACCACAGCTGTGTGCCTGTGTGCCACAAGGAACAAAAATCTCCTTGATTTCTTGAGAGCTCAAGACACCTCCTCTCTTTTTTATGCTTCAAGATTAGCAAAGTTATGAATCACTCATGAGCTGAGATGATTAATCTGCAGCTATGATAGAAGCATTTTTTATGTAGGGGTGTGATGCTTTTGTGGTTTCGGGTTCAGAATTTAGGGTTAGGAATCGGACAATGGATGGGTATCCCAGAGGTGTTCTATAAGTGCCAGGTTTTCGGATTTTAAGTTAGTGAAAACAAAACTGTGCACTTAAGGTTGGTACTTTGGTAGGGCAGATGATCCAAGATCTTGTATCGGGTGTATATGAACATGTAAATCCCAGTCCCTTTTTGTTTCCTTCCCAAAGGAAATTTCTGGTCCTTAATACATACCTCTAATTAATAAAACTTTGAGTTTGGATTCTCCTACTGTTTATCTCAATATTCAGAATATAATTAATTTAATTAATTACTTTCATTTGTTATCCTACTTTTTTTTCTGTGTAATTTGACTGCTTCAGCTGGATTAGCAAAGTTGAAGAAGAAATTGCTCTACAAGATTGTACACTGTTCGATTTCTTTTGACATGAAGCAACTATGAGGGGGAGAAAATAGCGTAACTTGTGAAGTATGTTTGGAGAAGTAATTCTTCCTCCTTTTGGGGCTCTGTTTGTGCGTAGTTGAATCTTTAAGCTAAGATTGTTGGGTTGGTGAGTTAGGAAAGTGAGATGACTTGACTTGCCCAAAGGAACAAAAGGAGCCAAAGAAACGCAATCATTTTTTCCTATATATGAAAAATAGAGATCGAAAGAATCAAGCTTTCTTTTCTAGCTGCTGGCCGTTTCACTGCGTCTGAAAGAGCACAGAAGAAGATTCTGTTAACATGAAAAATCGGTTAACTAGACAAAAATCAAGAGATGTTCTTGGCTTTATGTACGTTCTGTTGATGTAGCAAAAAAATAGTAACAAGTCTTACATTTCTGACATCTGCACTCGGTGTATACGGCTAATAGGTTATAGCTAAGCGTGTTTTAGGTTTTATATAAGGTGGGATGGGTTAGGTTTATTTCTAGTTTTAGATAGGATGGTTCTAGCTATTTGTTTTGTTATTTAAGAGATTATAAATGACCTTTTTTTTTTTAAGAAAAGGGATGGTGTGACTTGTATGTCAGCGAGAGCGGGAAAGTGGTTTTGATTGGTTCGCCACTTTTTTCACGTAAACATTTTATAAAATGGGTTCGCCTCATCCAAACACATCCTATCTTTTTTAAATCACACATGCTAAAAGGCTAAGAGGTATGAGTTAGCACAGGTTGCAAACTAAACGCTAACTTTAATTAGATAAAAGATATAAAAAATATATTTCGAAATACTACTATATGTATTTTAGGGGTTATTAAAATGTTGTTGACATGCTCAGAACATCTGCGAGTAGTTAACTAGCCTAGCACGATCGATATTTATCGAATTCAAGTTCCTTGATAGCGTGCTATTTATCGAATTCAAGTTCCTTGATGGACAAATAGGTCGGCACAGATGCAGGTTTCGAAATTGGCCGCTCCACCGACCGAATTGAATTGAATTGAATTCATCGCGAAAACGACCTAGGAGAACGCTAGCACGCTAGTGCTGATTTTTGTCCCCTAGTTCTCAGCAGAATTTCAAACCAACAAAAGGTACAGTAGTAGTACATGATCATCAGCGTATCTTGCGAGAGATTTTTTCTTTTCGTTACAACAATTCTTTTTTATAATGGATTTTCATTAACCCTCTCTCTATATCCACGAGGGATTAGATCATCTCTAACCCAGAAACTATCAAATATTTTTCATACTTGCTATGTCATATATAAACACTATGGCCCTGTTTAGATCCCATCCTAAAATTTTTCACCCTGTCACATCGAACGTTTGAACACCTGTATGGAATTTAAATATAGGCTAAAAAAATAGCTAATTACACAGATTGCGACTAATTTGTGAGACGATTCTTTTAAGCTTAATTGCTTCATGATTTGACAATGTACAGTAAATATTTGCTAATGACAGATTAATTAGGCTTAATAAATTTGTCTCGCGGTTTATTGATGGATTTTGTAATTAGTTTTTTTATTAGTGTCCGAACACCCCATATGACATCCTATATAATACCCGATGTGACACGCCAAAACTTTACACCCTTGTATCTAAACACCCCCTATGTATAGAAACTATAATCCAATGGATGGTGTCATCAAATTAAATTCTCATCCAATCACCTCTCTTCTCTCTTCTTTTATCTACCTATTCTCTTGTTTTCATTCTTGGTTCTCGTGTAGAGATGGTTTCTTGCATGAGATAATTTTTTTTTATCTTTTTACCTCTCTCCTCATTAACTCTTTTGCCACATCAGATTTTTACTTATGTGGCAATATATTAAATGCTATGGACACTAGATAACATGGAGGGTTAGGGATGGCCTTGCACAACCAACTTTTACTACAACTCTCGCTCCTCCTAGCGAGCAGGTGCATGAATGTTGGCTGGTACCATCCTCTATTTACCCACACCAACCAGAACAATGTGAATTTGAAATTCTAAAATTAAAAAAGAACACAATGTATCACCAATAATAAAATTTGGTTTTAGAAGGTACGAGGATTTTATTTTTTTAGGCGGGTCAATTAAAAGAACTCCATCTATAATAATGGCGTGAAGCTCATGTTCTACATCTACATTTTCACATGCAGTCATTTAAAAATATCCGCCTATGGAAATAGTTTTATTTTCACAGACAGACCTCTTTAGCGGCCGTCTACAAAAATCGATTTTCGCAGACGGCTACTAAAGAGCACCGCCGGTGAAAAAAGAAATTGATATTTTAAAATATCTCTCCCTCTTGCCACTCCCTATCTCCCAGTACTCCTCACTCCTCTCTCTTGATCCATACCTTACCGTGAGTAGCGCCAGTGGGGCTCGTGGCTATAGATCCAAGTGGCAAGCTCCTAATCTGTCAGCGGTGGTCAACGGGGCACAGTGGCAGACCAGAGTGACGGTTTGTGCCGGCGATGATAACCATATATGGCGGCGAGGACGGTGGCTCTATGATGTCGACCGCGAACTCCTTCCTCCTCTCTCATGGTTGATCTGATGTCATCCGGACCTTCATCCGCACCTGCAGGAGAAGCTTGTCGAGGAGCACACTGTGGTGGTGGTGGTTGTCAAGAGAGGCGGAGGCGAAGACAAATCCTATGACGGCGCACTTCGAGGAGGTGGATCCTATGACGACGCAGTGACGACAACAACCAGCAGTGCACTGTTTCTGGCTGCTACGATGACATCTATCTGCCATTGATGTTGTTGTTTTTTTTTTTGGCATGTTCTATTGCCTGTAGATTTGTATCTAATGCGCTCTTTAGATGTAGATCTGAATTGATGCATAATTGACATGAATCTAGATGTGGATTTAAATCAAAGCATGTATGATGTGAATGTTTTTTTTCCAAAATTCTTTTTGCAGGGGTCACTTAGGGGTGCTACCAAGAAAAAATGGTTTTCGCGGACGAATGTGGATCTACCTGCTAAAGTTGGTGATTTCGGCATCTCTTTGATAGCACATAGGACGTCTGGCCGCTCGTAAAAATGTGTTTCATAAGCAATGTATGCAGGTATATTTATGGGTTCTATATGCCAGATTATGAATAGTTACACATTAGTTATATTAAAAAGTTTGGATCCAAAATAACCTCAAGAACCGGATAACGACTCGTTATTAGCAGTGGTGGCTAGTTACAGGTTTTTAAAATTAAGATTTTGAATTTAAATTTTTCCCCAATAATAGCAGTAACCGATTTTCTGGAGAGACCAGTATTTCTTCAAACAATTTTGCTAAAAAATAGTAGTGCCATATCCCCATCCCCCCCCCCCCCCCCCCCCTCTCTCTTTTCAGTTCACCTTTTTCACCTTGATCGATTGGCAATTAAGTGTCCCTTTTCTGGAGCCTATTGTTATCTCTCTTTGCTCTTCTGATTGACTTTTTTGGGTGTTTTTTTTTTACTTATGTGTAAATTTATACTAGTAATTTTTTAAGGAAATCAGGAAGCTAATAAATAGTTTTCCGCATCAGTTCTCCTTATATAGTGACTACTTGAAAGGATAATGTACATTTCACAGGAAGCTAATAAATAGTTTTCCGCCGTCCTGTGAAGTATTCAGACACATGTTGAGGTAGAGATGTACCTGAAAATATGGCATCACGGACGGTATGATCTCTCTCAATCGTCCAAAAACGATATTTAATCTATGTAATCTAATTAGACGGCGATTGATCGAGCGCGTTAAGCCAAGGATGAGAACAATAGTCAATAGACACACTGTTTAGGTCCTCTGCAGTACTGTGAATTCTGACATGGAGCTCAAACTGGACCGGCGATGGCGAGGCGCCGGCCGGCGAAGCTCGCTGGATCACACAGCACAGCTAAGCCTGCCATGGCCGGGTCCCGGGGAGCCGTACATACTGTGCCTGTCTGACTGTGTATATGCGTCGTACTAGTACACGTCTATGACTTCTCTTGCGAGTACTATGTGACAAGGAAAGATGAGCTGCCGATAATCGATCATCAAGCTGGGGCGGGGGGCGTGCAGTGCTGTGTTTTCTCCTTCGGATTTGGAGCTGGAAGCCGTGTGTAGTTGACTCTGCTGGGAAATGTGAAATAATTCGTGCCAGCCAATATTCTTGTGCGTGCTCAGTGCTAAGCTCCTGCCGTGGCGTGTAGGCTGCGGCAGCGCGGTAGGGTCAGCGCTCGTGCGCTTCGCTCTCGCGCATGACGACGATGGATTCGTCCGTCGTCGTTGACGGCCGGGTGGACACGAAGCTGTAGCGGCTGGTTGGGGCGCACAAAGGTAGAGTAGGATATTTCCCGGTGGCGTAAGGCTCGTATCCATATGAATTACTCTATTGAGCTCGTTTGGATTAGAGTTTATTTTTATTTTATCAAAATTTTGGTAGTGTCGTCAATACTTAAATCCTTGATAAATTTTGGCGCTATCAATATCAAATTTATATGCCTAGTTATAAAATAAGTAAAGCTTCCGTTAATCCTCTTGGTCTGTGTTAATCCTCTTGGTCTGTCTCTCTTTTTTTCTGTTTTTTTCCCCGATTCGTTTTTTCATGTGATTTTTCGCTGTTTTCTTTTTTGCCCGATTCGTTTTTTTCCATGTTTTTTTCGTTGTTTTTTATCTGGTTTTTTTATCTCATCCGATCTGTTGCACTTCAATTTATTTCTTCTTGTGTTTTCTCCTCCAATTGATGACAAAAATCGATTCTCCACTCCTTTCTTATCAATTTTTCTCATGATTTCCCCTTTTAATTTAATGGATTTAATCTCAATCACTAATGATGGCCGGCCGGCCTTTTTATCCAAAATTTGGTGGATTCGTTCTATTTCTGAAAAAGGGAAAGAGTAGATCGAGTGATAAAAACCCTCAACGAGAGATAAAAAAGATTTGGCCAGATTTGATGGGGAGGATCGGCTCTTGTCGACGTTTGGGTGGTGTTCTTTTCTTCTGAAAATAAAGATGAAGATGAAGATTAAGTTTTTTACGTAAAACGAGGTAGTATTAACGTATGATTGATTGAGTTTTAATTATCACAAACTTGAAAAATAGATTAATCTGATATTTTAAAGCAACTTTCATATAGAAAGTTTTCGCACAAAATACACCGTTTAGCAGTTTGAAAAACGTGCCACGAAAATCTTAATCTTCATCCAACTCTTGTTGGAGAAAAGAACATGACCTTGATGTCGCGATTCCGGTATTTGCATAGTATGGGGATTGTTGGTACTAGGATATACGTGAGACTGAGGTAAAAGAGACATAGACGAGGATTTTTATACAGGTTCGGGCCCCTGAATTGTCAGGTAATAACCCTACATCCTGTTGGCCGAAGCCGGAGTTGCTCTTTATTCACCATAATCACACCAGCACAATATATGGGTAGCCTATCTAACTGTTGTCGACATGACGGTCTGAAGTTCTGACTCGTAATCGACAACAGGGTAGTCTTCCTCCTCGAATCCGTGCCCGGCGAGATCAGATATAGCGCTTTCGTCTCTCCTGATAGTATCCGGAGACACTGTAGGGGACTAGCCGTGCTTATCCCTGAAGTCGATATCCGGCGTCTTGTCTTGGCGTATGTTAGCTTGTATGTTATGTCTTCTGTTGTTCCGTCTATGTTGAGTGTGTCCCCCCTCCTCCTAGGAGGCCTCGTATTTATACCCATAGGTGTCCCCTTGTCCAAGTAGAACTAGGAAAACTAATATGGATACAATCCGAGTAGTCCTTGTCGTTTCCATGTTAACTCTGGTTGTCTTTCCTTATCCAGAACTCCTCCTATATCCGAAGGTTGTATTCGTATAAGACATGGTATGTGATGGGTCCTGCCAAGATTTAGTCAACTACTATTAGGTATGTGGTATCCATAACCCTGACAGTAGCCCCCGACTTCAATGCAAATGAACAAATTCATATTCTCAACCGCAGACCCTGGAGTAACTGTTATCGAGTTCACATAATCGTTTTCGATGAGTTCAGAGATAACGTTAGACTTCCTTTATCAGCCTCGTGTGGGCACCTAAAGGGTTTGTCTGAGTCAATCTCCGACGTCAACCAAAAAAGTACATAGCATACGACTAAGTCTCCCGTCTTGCCGTAATCGAGAATTTGGATTGATATCAAGAAATTTTATCTCGGCGGGTACACCATCTCTTCAGTCCATATTCCTTGTCGAGATCCACCAACCGTTCTCGAGCGATCGAGAAGGCGCAGAGCCTGCGATGGAGTCTTGTCAACATTTGTCGTACTCGCCTTAGTCGATCTTGGTATAGAACCATAGAGACATGGAGACTTCAACAATGTCGAATAGAATTTTCCTGAAATCAATACTCAGAAAAGAATATTAGATAGAAATAGCCCCCGATCGAACGCTCAAAGGGTGACATGTTATAATATGTATGGAAAACTAAAAATGAGTTAAATTTACAGACCTTGTATATGAGCGCCTTCTCTCTTACCGACTTCGATCAGTCAGTTTGTTGAGTCATACACTCTCCCTAGCCCCCAGCCTTGTCGTCAGAGAATCGTTCTCAGAGGATAAGGCTCTTGGACCTTTGACCTGCCTTGGTTGAACAAGCACTGATCCTAGCCCCCAGCCGTGAAGTTGTAAAACTCAATTTCCGATCACACGGCTTGGTTAATACGCACGGCGAGAACTCTTACACGACCAGATCTTACATGGTCTTTTGTCTCTACAGGATCCGACAAGGCCTTATCGGCTCTGAGCGTCCCCAGCCGAAATTCCCTTAGGTTCCTCGGAGGCCTCGTCAAGACGGCGTAAAGGGACAGTAGGATAGATTTCAATGCTAGGTGTTGTCGTGGTAAGGGATCTCTGGGTAAAACACTTGGCGACATTGTGTACCTGATATCAACTTTGTTGAAGTAGAGGTAATGGGAGAATCGTTACACCTCTGGTCGAGGACCAGGTAGTAGCCGTAACTCGACCACTTGAGGTGGAAATAGTGGGAGAATCGCTACACCATTGGTCGAGAACCAGGTAGTAGTCGTAACTTGACCACTTGAAGTGGAAATAGTAGGAGAATCGCTACACCGCTGGTCGAAAACCAGTTGTAGCCCCAACTCGACCACTTGAAGTAAATGTACGAGAGATCGCTATGATTAACTGGTTGAGAACTAGTGAGTAGGTGTCTCTCGATCATTTGGAGTCGTGGTACGAGGACCGCTACGCTGCCGGTCGAAGATCAGTCGTAGCTGTTCCTCAACCATCTGAAGTCATGGTGCGAGGACCGCTGCGTTATTGCTGTAGTCGTACCTCGACCATCTGAGATTGCTACGCACTGGTTCGAGAACCAGCGAGCGAGTATAATTATCTCCTGAACACCAATGGAAGTTGCGGTGCGAGAGATTGCTACGTACTGGTTCGAGAACCAGCGAGCGAGTAGAATTATCTCCCGAATACCAATGGAAGTTGCGGTGCGAGAGATTGCTACGTACTGGTTTGAGAACCAGCGAGCGAGTAGAATTATCTCCTGAACACCAATGGAAGTTGCGCTGCGAGAGATTGCTATGTACTAGTTCGAGAACCAGCGAGCGAGTAGAATTATCTCTCGAACACCAATGGAGGCGCTAGAGTTGGTTTATTACATGTGCATCTCATGTGGCCAGCATGACTCACATACCCAACTTATAGCATATCCGGATGTCCGTTCGCAATCATGTCGGGTGATCAAGCCGACGACGTTCGCGAGGAATTATCCGTTAACAACCTTTTCTCGAGTAGCTCAGCCATGGCTGGTGCTATGAGATAGGTCGTCGGTCTTCGTTGGTCGGTTGGGCGCGACGACTCTGCATTTGTCGAGATCGTTCTCGATAATACGGTGTACTCGACCACATCCTACTCGAGTGCTCAATTGTTCTTGAAAAATATTTTCTAGAAGGCAAGACATATAGCAGAGAATATCAAGTATGTACTCAAAAAACTGTATGTATCTTCTAGTATTATCAGGATATAACGAGCAGATGTAAATATCAGGTATTATGTAAACCGTAAGCAAGCATGATTTATACGGAACGAAATAGGGCGAGCCCCCAGCGTTAAACCGTAGTCGATTTAACATCGGGGACACTTGCACAATATATATTGTATAAAAAATATGCTCTAGGTAAACATAATAAAATTTGGATCTGACAATATTGTATAGATCGAAAAAATAGGTACGGTAAATTGTATATAAAATATTACGTATCTTTATAGATACATGCCAGATGTATCTACGAAAGTAGTAGATTAATTTAAAATAATTAATCTACTAATGACCTTTGTTCATGTGTTAATTGGTCTGACACATGCGACATGTGTGTAGACGTGTCATGGAGCTGTCCAGTAGTTTTGCTCCTGCTTCATGGTTGCGTGACCTAGTCGGTTTCCTTTAGCTAGCCTTCGGTACAGCATATCCCATCGTGTCCGAGAACTCGTTGGACTCGGTCGGCGGCGGTACGTGTGTATGTGTAAACCAAAAGGAACCAACAAAAAGCACATGAGCAGTACTAAAAGACAAAACCGATATAATTATGATTAGAATCAGATTTAGAACGGTTAACCTGTTAACGATGGATTTCAAGATTTCGGCGGTGGACGTCGGCTCGGATGTGGTTGGAACGGAGCAAGATCTCGTGGTCGACGACGCTGAACCGATGTCCTCCGCGGTATCTCCCAAAGCTGAAGTCGAGAGTTTCTTGTCGGAAATCCATCTCTTAAATCTATCTCGTCGAAAACCTTGAAGCACCAAAATCTTCTATCTGGCACGCCACTATCGACGTTTAATGTCGTGATTCCGGTATTTGCATAGTATGGGGATCGTTGGTACTAGGATATACGCGAGACTGAGATAAAAAAGACAGAGACGAGGATTTTTATACAGGTTCAGACCCCTGAATTATCAGGTAATAACCCTACATCCTGTTGGCCAAAGCCGGAGTTGCTCTTTATTCACCATAATCACACCAGTACAATATATGGGTAGCCTATCTAACTGTTGTCGACATGGCGGTCTGAAATTCTGACTCGTAGTCAACAACAGGATAGTCTTCCTCCTCGAATCTATGCCCGACGAGATCAGAGATAGCGCTTTCGTCTCTCCTGATAGTATCCGGAGACACCGTAGGGGGTTAGCCGTGCTTATCCCTAAAGTCGATATCCGGCGTCTTGTCTTGGCGTATGTTAGCTTGTATGTTGTGTCTTCTGTTGTTCCGTCTATGTTGAGTGTGTCCCCCCTCCTCCTAGGGGCCTCGTATTTATACCGATAGGTGTCCCCTTGTCCAAGTAGAACTAGGGAAACCAATATAGATACAATCCGAGTAGTCCTTGTTGTTTCCATGTAGAACTCTGGTTGTCTTTCCTTATCCGGAACTCCTCCTATATCCGAATGTTGTATTCGTATAAGACATGGTATGTGGTGGATCCTGCCGAGATTTAGTCAACTACTATTAGGTATGTGGTATCTATAACCCTGACAGCTCTGGCATACTGGCACGGGATTATCTGTGATGGAGCTGGGCCTGTAGCTTCACTTGTCGGCTGGATCGAGAGACAGGCCTAGACCCAAAACCAAGGAACAATTGTCACTATTTTTTTTCAATTATACTGTATTTCATTGCTCAGTTTCTAATAGCGGTTGTATCACTAAAAAACGTTTTTATTCGTTGCAATGTACGAGCGTATTTTCTAGTTTAAGTACAGAATTTTAACCACTATAAGAAAAAATATAGTAGTACTCCCTCCGTTTCAGATTATATGATGTTTTGACTATGGTCAAAGTTAATCTGTTTAAAGTTTGACCAAGTTTATAGAAAAAAAGTAATATTTTTGATCCAAAATAAATTTATTATAAAAATATATTTAATTATTAATTTAATAAAACTAATTTGATAATGTAAATATTACTATATTTATTTATAAACCTAGGCAAACCTGAAGTAGTTTGACTTTCACCAAAGTCAGAATATTTTATGACGTGAAACGGATGGAGTAGCAGACTAAATATACAAGCGACATTATTAAAGTTGATAAAATTTTGGTAGGGGAAAATTGACCCTAAACAAACAAGCTTATTACAACATATTGGAATTGGAATAATTCTTTGGCAAATTTGTTACAGGACACTTATAATATTTGCTGGTAGACACATTAAGAACATGAATTTGCTCAAGCCTCAAGGACACTTATAAAATGTAGTAATTTGCCGCAGGATAATAAGACCATTAAACTATTACTTTTATTAGAGCTGGAGAGAGAATTAAAACAAAAGACATTGTTGCACCCCTCTTTTTCGATGTTGGTGTCGTCAGTGGAGGAGGGAGGAGCTGGTGCCGATCCCGGACAACCTTAGCTGTTGGTGAGCCGCAAGCGGCGAGGTGTCACGCCCGGAATTTCTATCCAAAATTTCGGGCGTGACAAGTTGGTATCAGAGCCTCCTTGACCATAGGTTATGCCAAACAGTACCTATAAGAGCCCTCTAAAAATATTGGAAAACTAGAACTGTTCTCCTCCCATTCTCTTTTAATTAAACCAAGCTAATGGCACATGCAGTTTATAGCCTTCTAAATTGTTCCTTTTAAAATTTACTTTTGTCTTTCTGTGTTGTTAGTACTGTACATCCATTACTGTACTAATGACCCATTTATTAGCAAAAGTTTTATGACATTGAT
The DNA here is from genome assembly GCA_000338895.3 of Oryza meridionalis. Taxonomy (NCBI): domain Eukaryota; kingdom Viridiplantae; phylum Streptophyta; class Magnoliopsida; order Poales; family Poaceae; genus Oryza; species Oryza meridionalis. The sequence continues at coordinate 15,430,013 of CM002526.2, forward strand.
TTATTTAATCTTGCTACAATAAACTTAGCATGTTGATTTTATAACTCTCTTTTAATTTATTTCTTTTGAAACCTGTTATTCAAAAGTGCAAAACCAGTGATCCTGTTTTTAACCGTTTCAACTTATCTTGCAAGATTGGTTTACTTTATTCATTTACCTTTTATTTTGAATTTTAAATTTTATTCAAAGTAACCCGAAAACTTGTGCTATTAATTGGATAAATGTCTTAACTCCCTCCTTTCACTTGTCTTTAGATGACGCGTGTCAAGCCTGAGTACTTGTTTGGTACTGAAGGGTTTGTCCTGGAGTTGCGTACGATGTCCTTTGCCATAGGATTTGGGACTGCTCCTTTGTACGCCCAGATTTCTCATGATCGCGATGAAGAGGAGTGCCGTGTCAAAGTCACCTTAATCAGTAATCGGGAAGATATCCCATCAGTGATGTTCGAAGCTGGAGGGAGAAGCTATATGCATGCATGCCAGGAGGGGGCAAGAATCGCCATCGGAGAGCTCCGTGACCGCTATAGCAAGCAGTTGGCCAATACGAAGTATCGCTACCATCCTCGGCAACCTCAGGGGAGTGACCGTGGCATCTACCTTGAACCTGCAGGAATCAAGAATGATGCCACCACAAGGCATTTGGTTGAGATGCTATGGGCTATGGATGAAACCCGTGCTGAGATTGTGATAGCAGCTCATGATCGTGAAAACTGGAACCGTATGAAGATTTGCAAGCTGGAGTACAAGGTGGAGAGTTTGGAGAAGGAGCTAGCTGCACTGAAGGGAGAAGCACCACCACAGAAAGCCAGAGTTCGTCTTACTGCAAGAAAGAGAGCTATTTTTGTTCCTCGGTATCAGTTGGCGCCAAAGGTTCGTGTGGTGGAAAAAGAAGTCACCCCAGCGAAGCCCCCGGTCGTCAACATAAGTGATGATGAAGAAGAAGAATCGAAGAGCACCCATTCCAAGGTCGAGTGGGGAGCAACTCAAGATGATGTTAAAGACGAGCCGGACGAGCCCTCAATCAACTCCGATGCTCGGAAGACCTAGAACGCCTTGTTAAGCTGTTGCCTTAGATCGTTGTGTTAGTTTGCTCGTTTAAGTTTGGTTGTGTGTGTGGGTCTCGCATGAGATTTACATCAGGGTTGGGATGTAAGTGCATGCGTTTGTTTGCCTTCGAGTGTTTAGTAGTTGGTGAGTTTAGTGGTGTGAGAGCCTTCAAGTCTTTGTAATAATGAAACTCAGTTAAGATCAATAAAAGTCAAGTTAGTGAAAAAAAAATAATTCCCCGCCCTAAGTAGTTTTCCCCGGCTTCTCTTCTTGTGCTCCTGTCCAGCAGATGGTGCTCACTCGCAGTGTTGGAAATGGCCCCAACAACAGCAACAGTAATAATAGCAATAGCAACAATGGAGAGAATCCCACCCTTGCCCAAGTTTTGGCTCAGCAGACACAGCTTATGCATATGATGATGCAGCAACTCCAGAACCAGCAGAACCAAGGGAATAACCAAGCACCTCCCCAGAACAAGTTATCCGAATTTCTTCGTGTGAGGCCACCCACGTTTTCTAGCACTACTAATCCAGTAGAGGCTGGTGATTGGCTGCACGCCATAGAAAAGAAGTTGGACTTGCTTCAGTGCACTGATCAGGAGAAGGTTTCTTTTGCATCACATCAGTTGCATGGCCCTGCTTCTGAGTGGTGGGATCACTTCCGTCTCAACAGGACTACGGCGGAACCTATCACTTGGCTAGAATTCACTGCTGCTTTTCGCAAGACGCACATACCATCAGGAGTGGTGTCTCTTAGGAAGAGAGAGTTCAGAGCGCTCACTCAAGGATCTCGCTCTGTTACGGAATACTTGCATGAGTTTAATCGCTTAGCTCGTTATGCTCCGGAGGAAGTACGCACTGATGAAGAGCGTCAAGAGAAATTCCTGGAAGGACTGAATGATAAGCTTTCTTACCCATTGATGACTGGAGATTATCCTGATTTCCAGAAGTTGGTGGATAAGGCTATTCGCCAGGAGGATAAGTACAACCGCATGGAGCAGAAGAAGCGCAGGATTGCTCACTTCAAGGCTCAACAAGGGAATAATCAGAGGCCACGTCTTGTTTTGGGATCTCAGTCAATGCCTCAGGGAGGTTCTTCGTCTGTTGTTCGTCCGCAGCGTCAGTTCTTCAACAACAATGTTGGCAACAACAACCGCAACCCAGCTCCACGTCCGGTGACAGCTCCGACACTGCATCAGCCTGTCAGGAGGGAACAAGGAAACAAGCCCGGAGTATGTTTCAACTGTGGTGACCCAGGCCATTATTCTGACAAGTGTCCGAAGCCCCGACGCGTGAAGGTTGTCCCTGCACAGAACAACTCCACCGCACCAGCGACAAAGGCTCGTGTCAACCATGTTGCTGCTGCAGAAGCTCAAGATGCTCCAGATGTGATTTTGGGTACGTTCCCTGTTAACTCAGTACCTGCAACAGTACTTTTTGACTCTGGTGCTACGCATTCATTTTTATCTATGAGTTTTGCGGGAAATCATGGGATGGAAGTAGAAGACCTTAGACGTCCTTTGATGGTTAGTACCCCGAGTAATCAAGCACTCTCGGTGCAGCGTAGTCCCTCTGTCAGAATAGAGATTCAAGGAGTGCCATTCCTGGCCAATCTTATTCTGTTAGAATCCAAAGACCTTGATGTCATCCTAGGGATGGACTGGTTAGCCAGATATAAAGGTGTGATAGACTGTGCTAATAGGAAAGTAACTCTCACCAGTACTGATGGCCAAGTTGTGACTGTTCACGCATTGCCTTCAGAGCCCTTAAGGTCAAGTCTGAACCAAATAACTTTGGAAGAGATTCCTATAGTACGAGAATACCCAGATGTGTTCCCGGATGATTTACCTGGTATGCCGCCTAAGAGAGATATAGAGTTCAGAATAGATTTGGTACCTGGTACAGCTCCAATCCATAAGAGACCTTATAGAATGGCAGCCAATGAGTTAGCAGAAGTCAAAAGGCAAGTAGATGATTTGCTTCAGAAAGGATACATTAGACCAAGTTCGTCTCCATGGGGTGCTCCAGTTATTTTCGTTGAAAAGAAAGATCATACCCAGAGAATGTGTGTGGACTATCGTGCCCTAAATGATGTGACTATCAAGAATAAGTATCCGCTACCCAGAATCGATGATTTGTTTGATCAGCTTAAGGGTGCCACTGTTTTCTCCAAGATCGATCTTCGATCAGGATATCACCAGTTAAGGATTAAGGAGGAAGACATACCTAAGACGGCTTTCACTACTCGATATAGGTTGTTTGAGTGTACTGTTATGTCTTTCGGACTGACCAATGCCCCCGCTTTCTTCATGAACTTGATGAATAAGGTGTTTATGGAATACTTAGACAAGTTCGTGGTTGTCTTTATTGATGACATCCTTATCTACTCTCGAACTAAAGAAGAACATGAAGGACATCTTCGCCTTGCATTAGAGAAACTACGGGAACATCAATTGTATGCCAAGTTTAGCAAGTGTGAATTCTGGTTGTCTGAAGTGAAGTTCCTTGGTCACGTCATCTCAGCCGGAGGAGTTGCCGTTGATCCTAGTAATGTGGAATCAGTAACCGGTTGGAAACAACCAAAGACAGTTTCAGAGATTCGCAGTTTCCTGGGTCTTGCAGGATATTACCGGAGATTTATAGAGAATTTCTCTAAGATTGCTAAGCCCATGACACGACTGCTTCAGAAAGATGTGAAGTACAAGTGGTCGGAAGAATGTGAGCGGAGTTTTCAGGAGTTGAAAAGTCGCTTAATATCAGCACCAATTTTGATTTTGCCTGATCCAAAAAAGGGTTTTCAAGTGTATTGCGATGCATCTAAGCTTGGGTTAGGATGTGTTCTGATGCAAGATGGGAAGGTGGTTGCCTATGCATCTCGTCAGTTACGTCCACATGAGAAGAACTACCCTACCCATGATCTCGAGTTAGCTTCAGTAGTTCATGCATTGAAGATTTAGCGTCACTATCTTTTCGGAACTCGTACAGAGGTGTACACCGATCACAAGAGTTTAAAGTACATCTTTACTCAACCGGATCTGAACATGAGACAACGGAGATGGTTAGAATTAATCAAGGATTATGACTTGGGAATTCATTATCACCCGGGAAAGGCTAATGTTGTAGCAGATGCTCTTAGCAGGAAAGGCTATTGCAATGCTACGGAAAGACGACAGTTGCCATTGGAGTTATGTAAGGAATTTGAAAGATTAAATTTGGGAATTGTCACTAGAGGTTTTGTTGCAACCTTAGAAGCCAAGCCTACTCTCATTGATCAGGTTAGAGAAGCTCAGATTAATGATCCTGATATTCATGAGATCAAGAAGAATATGAGAAGAGGAAAAGCTATCGGTTTCTTGGAAGATGAGCAAGGGACCGTATGGTTGGGCGAAAGAATTTGTGTTCCAGAGAATAAAGAGTTGAAAGATACAATTCTGAAAGAAGCTCATGATACTCTGTACTCCATTCACCCTGGTAGTACCAAGATGTATCAAGATCTCAAAGAGAGATTTTGGTGGACAAGTATGAAGCGTGAGATAGCAGAGTTTGTAGCTGTGTGTGATGTTTGTCAGCGAGTTAAGGCAGAACATCAGAAACCCGCAGGTTTGTTGCAACCTTTGAAGATACCAGAATGGAAGTGGGAAGAAATCGGTATGGATTTTATCACGGGTCTACCCAGAACGTCATCAGGCCACGACTCTATTTGGGTGATAGTCGACAGACTTACCAAAGTGGCTCATTTCATTCCAGTAAAGACAACATATTCCGGAAGTCGTTTGGCGGAATTGTATATGGCTAGGATTGTGTGTTTGCATGGCATCCCTAAGAAAATAGTATCTGACCGAGGTAGTCAGTTTACTTCAAAGTTTTGGAAGAAGCTTCAGGAAGAGATGGGTTCTAAGCTGAACTTTAGTACTGCTTATCATCCGCAAACAGACGGACAAACCGAAAGGGTGAATCAGATTTTGGAAGATATGTTGAGAGCCTGTGCTCTAGACTTCGGTGGAAGTTGGGATAAGAATTTGCCTTACGCAGAATTTTCGTATAACAACAGTTATCAAGCTAGTCTTCAAATGGCTCCTTACGAAGCACTGTATGGTCGTAAGTGTCGTACTCCGCTTCTGTGGGATCAAACGGGAGAACGTCAGGTTTTCGGAACTGATATCCTAAGGGAAGCAGAAGAAAAAGTAAAGGTCATTCAAGAAAGATTGCGTGTAGCTCAGTCTCGTCATAAGAGTTATGCAGACAATCGCCGCAGAGATTTGAGTTTTGAAGAAGGAGATCATGTGTACCTTCGTGTCACTCCTCTCCGAGGGGTTCATCGTTTTCATACCAAAGGGAAGTTGGCTCCGCGTTTTGTGGGACCTTATAAGATTATCAGTCGAAGAGGTGAGGTTGCTTATCAGTTGGAATCACCTCAATCGTTGACAGGAGTTCATGATGTGTTCCATGTGTCACAGTTGAAGAAGTGTTTAAGGGTACCTACTGAGGAAGCTAGTCTTGAACAGATAGAAATCCAAGAGGATTTGGCATATGTCGAGAGACCAATTCGTATTTTGGAGACAAACGAGAGAAGGACCAGGAATCGAGTTATCCGTTTCTGTAAGGTTCAATGGAGTAATCACTCGGAAGAAGAAGCTACCTGGGAGCGAGAAGATGAATTAAAGTCCGCTCATCCGCATCTTTTCGCCAGTTCTTCCGAATCTCGAGGACGAGATTCTGTTTAAGGGGGGTAGGTTTGTCACACCCTAAAAATCCCAAAAATATAAATTATTGTGTAAATGGAATCTTAGAAATGATTTTTTAAAAAGCCTAGAAGAAAAGATTTAATTGTAAATAATAAATTCCAATATAAAATTGGGCCAGATAAAATTTTATTAAATACTTTGCTTAATTATATAATTCCTAGATTTTTCTGGGATTTATTTGAGCTAAGGAAGTATTTTTAATAAATGAAAGTGCATTTCATGAATTATTTAAATAGAAAAAGGTTTTTAAATTCTTCTTTTGGCTTTGGGCCGAAAGTCGGCCCAAAACCTCTCTTCTCTCTCTCCTCGGCCCAGGCCAGCCCAAGCCGGCCCAGCAGCCGAGCCGCGCGCACGTGAGCCGCTCTCCTCTCTCTCCCGCTCGCTGACAGGTGGGGCCCGCCTGTCGGAGTCGTCGTCTTCGTCTTCGCCGCCGCCGTCGCTCCGGTCATCGCCGTCGCTCGGGGAGCTCGCCAACGTGGTCGCCGACGCGTCGCCGTCCTCGTCCGACCCTTCGCCGTTGCTGTGGACCGCCGGAACATCGTCGCCGTCGACGACCCGAACCTCTCCGCCGCTTCATCCTCGTCGCCGGCGTCATCCGTTGCTCCTCCGCCGCTAGTTCGGTCGTCGGTGAGTTCGCCGTGCCCTCCGCTTCCTGTTGCTGCTTTCCGTTCGCGCCGCCGCGCCGTAGTTCGCCGGCGGGCATGCGGGTCCGAGCCGCCGTCGCCGCCGTCGGTCGGGGGTGACGTCATTGCTGACGTCATCACCGCTGTCTCTCGTGAGCCGACCGTGAGCCGTTTAATCTCGGCCGTCCGTTCGGTCCGATTGATCTCAACCGTCCGTTCCCGTAGACCGTTCCCGTGGACCCGGTCCACCGTGAGCCCGAGCCCGCTGACGCAATAAAGCCCCTTTTTCTTTTCAAAAATAATTCATTATTGCGTCATAATTCCATTAAAATTTATATAAATGATTTAATCTGATTAAATCTTTAAAAATTCATAACTAATTCATCTTAGCTCGGATTTAGTTGGTTCAAATCTCTAAATTTTTCTAAAATTGAGATCTACATGTTAAAAATATCCACATGTACTGTTCATGCTTGCTTATGTGCTGTTTTGGTGTTTTTGCCCTTTTCCGTTTAGAATCCGACGTTTCCGGAGAGTCCGCTTTTGCAGGAGAAGATTTAGAAGAATTCCAAGGCCAGCAAGGCAAGTCACACAGATCCTAATCAATCCTTTGAGCATGTTGATCCCGTTTAAAGCTATTGTTTTTATTCAACTATTGCATTTATTTTTGAATGTCATTGGGTGGAATTAGCCTATTGTTTGTTATAGCCCTTTTGTTCTTGATTACCTTATTCCTTGATACTTTGGGTTATTATAACTTGACTAGTTGAGCTTTATATTGGTTCAACTAGATATTAGGTGTAATTGCTTAGCCATGCTTAGAAACTTTGGCACACTAATGGGATAACTTATGATTCACTATTATTTAATGATGGCTTAATGATAGTTCACGATGGTCAATCGTGATTGGTTAATTAATTAATTTGACAACTAAAACCTGATAATGGTGGGTTGTGAGTACATGGTTTTGATGGTCGTGTTCATGACAATTAAGGACCGGTTCACGAACTTCGGTTGTGAAATATTAACCGTGCCAACCACAAGCCAGCGTGGGCAACGGCTTTATCTTTTATATAGCATAGTTCATTGCGGAGCACCAGACTGAGAAGTGGCGGAGATAAGCCCACGGGGGTCGCTGGGGAGTCCATGCCTTGTTTATAAGGGGGTGACTATGATCCGGGAATGGTGCACTGTAGTAAATTGTGTTGTGTAAGGGGTAATGTCACAGCTCCTTTCCGAGGTACCGTGGTGGTACTAAGGCACATGGTGACATGATGTGGGGCTGTGTCTTGTGGGTACAGTGGTACACCTCTGATCAGAGTAAAACTATTCGAATAGCCATGCCCGCGGTTATGGGCGGGTCTAACAATGTCTTTCGTGATTAGTCTCACCCTTCACACCATAATGAGAGATGCTATAACTGGTTATAATTGATTAGCTCCTGGTTTGGAATGGTATATTCCTGGTTTGGAGATTAGAGCTGTGCAGCCGGGATTGGTTGTACTAAATGGTTGGGCCTATACAACAGGGTATGTTGTATAGTGTTGGATTAATATTGTTTAATTAATACTCTACTGTTTTATTAAATTCTAAAATATTCTTTAAATGCTGTTTATGCAAAGAAGCCTATATTATGTCATCCTTGGTTATCCTGTGCACTTGCATATTTGCTACGTGGCTTGCTGAGTATGTCATATACTCACCTTGCAATCATTCATCAGAGGAGGAGTTCTACAACGATGCTGAAGGTGTTGGGGATTTGGCGTAGTCCTTGTCAAGCTGCCTGTGGAGTGGTGTCGTCTGCGCTGTTTATCTTTATTTCCACTGCTTAGATCTTTATTGTCTGAGAGGAACTATCCACCTCTGTAATGACAATTTATTCGCTTATTAATTAGACTAATAATTATACTCTATTATCAATTTGTTATTGTGTGCCTCGGCTGATTCCTGGACGAGGGTTTACACACATGTAAGCGTTTGGAATTTTGGATAGAAATTCCGGGCGTGACACTGCATGGTCTTCGTCAAGCACCTCGTGCGTTGTATGCCAAGCTTGACATGTCGCTGCTTTCGCTTGGCTTCCACCGCAGCGCGTCGGAACACGCTGTGTATATGCGCGGCACGGGGGAGCATCGTCTGGTGGTTGGCGTGTACGTTGACGATCTCATCATCACCGGTGGAAACTCCAGTGAGCTCAAGCAGTTCAAGGAGGAAATGAAGGGGACATTCTAAATGAGCGACCTCGGCTTGTTGAAGTATTATCTTGGTTTGGAGGTGAATCAGACAGATAGCGGCATCACCATGAGTGAAGATGCTTATGCACAGAAGATTTTGGAGATGGCCAGCATGGCTGGCTGCAATTCAAGTCTCACTCCAATGGAATCACGCCTGAAACTCAGTAAGTCTAGTACTACTCCCTCTGTTGATGCTACTGAGTACGGACGCATTGTTGGGTCCTTGCGTTATCTGGTAAATTCAAGACCGGATTTGGCATTCTCAGTGGGATATGTCAGTAGGTTCATGGAAAACCCCACCACTGAGCACCTAGCAGCTGTCAAACGCGTGCTAAGGTATGTTGCAGGCACCATCAACCATGGCTGCCATTACAGGAGAAAGGAAGAAGCGGCTTATCTAACGGGCTACAGTGACAGTGACCTTGCCGGTGATATCGATACTCGGAAAAGTACATCTGGTGTCTTCTTCTTTCTCGGAAATAATCTGGTTACTTGGCAGTCGCAGAAGCAAAAGGTTGTGGCACTATCATCCTGTGAGGCAGAGTACATCGCCGCAATGACTGCCGCATGCCAGGGAGTGTGGCTAGCGCCTTCTTGCTGAGCTCAGAGGAGAGGAGGCCGGCGCTGTCACATTGAAGATTGACAATCAATCCGCAATTAAGTTGAGTAAGAACCCTGTCTTTCATGATCGCAGTAAGCACATAGATACAAGGTACCACTTCATCAGGGAATGCATCGAGGAGGGCAGGGTGAAGATCGAGTTCATTGGGACCGATGATCAGCTGGCGGACATATTGACGAAGGCGCTAGGACGTGACAGATTCAGTGAACTGTGCTCCAAGATTGGCCTCGTCGAAATCAAAACCTGAATGCAAGATTTAGGGGGAGTTTTGTTGGCGGTAAATCTTGTATTCTGTTAGTTAGTTAAATTTCCTGTTTTTGTGCATGGTCAGTGCATGAGCTCCAACGTGTGGAAGCCGTGCATGTAGTGGCATCCAAGAGCGAGATTAGCTTGTGATGGATCCGAGCTTTGGGGCATTAGCACACGTCGTTCGGTCGTGGGGATGGACGCGGCAAACTCGCGCAGCGTGTGCAGTGATCCGGAAGTTTTGCATGTTGCATGTTTACAATTCGCACAATAAACGGAGAAGAAAAAAAAGAAAACGCTGCAGCTTCATCGCAGCACAAACACTTGTGTCCACTTGTTCTTCCACCTCTCGCGTGTGTTTGAGTTTTGCTCGAGTTCTTGCTTCGGTTGTCCAGGGAAACCTGACAGTTAGGACCAAGCAATCCAACAGAGGTAGCCAGCAGAACATGGAGCTCCAGGACCAGGTTCCACCTATCTGTTGGCTGATGCTTTTTGGTAAGTTATCCCCAAATCGAACACTGTAAATACCCTGTAAATCCACTCTTTATTCTCTAGTTTTACTAGTCCTTGATCCGGTAAAGCACAACCAATAATCAATTTTGTGATTTTCCTTTATTTATATTTTCAGCCACATCAAAATTGCTAAGTGTTTAGCTAAGATGAAGAGGAAGATAACAACGATTGATTGCTTCTACAAGCCAGTGGCTCCAAGGGCAGGCTCTGTTGAAAAATCCTAACCCTAACTAATGTGAAAGCTGTTGATCCGGTTAATCTGCAATCTCCTAATCAGAACAGTGCTGAACCTTTAGAAGCTGAACAAGGAATTGTAACTACGGCATTTGAAAGGGACCCAGGTAAACGTGTTCAAATCTCCACACTCCCTGTTAGTGATATGCTCTAGAGGCAATCATAGAGATGATTGTATCACATACTATGTTTACATATTTATCCGACATTGTTCCTTGAAATAGATAACTCATTATTGGTTAATGAATATGTGATTCTTTCATGAGACTCTTTATGTTGATTGTTACTATTTCTAAAGGATCCCTGATCACATATCATATGTGGAACAAATATGTTTAAATGATCAGCATATGTATTAATTGATGATCATGTCTCATAGATCATGGTATAGATATACCAAATTAATAATGTGGGCAAATGTTGGGGAACATGTTGTTGGATAGACCCAACAAGAGACACTGCAAGAGCCATATGCGTTTAGTGTCATCAGTGATCTCATTTAGTGTTTTTGTTGAATTCTTAGACCTAAGATTATCATGGTTCTCAACATGTGTAGTAGCTTACTTAGGGACTGCTAAACACTACTATGTAATTGGGTAGTTATAAAAGCAGTTTTCGGGTATGCTATGAAACATGTAGTGGGATATGAATAATCAAGATGGGATTTACCCCTCCTATGCAGAGATATCTTTGGGCCCCTCGATGTTATAGATTATGGAAATGCATAGCCATGCCAAAGGTGTTTGAGGAGTCAATCACAAGTTATATAATCTATCACAGGTTCGAGTGAATGATTGAGCTATTAGAGGATGGCACATATCTAGCCTTGAGCTTAATCGATATCATGAGGCAAAGGGGTTCATACAAGTATACACTACAGGTTCAGCCGATATGATCTTTATGTATGTCTGGTGGGTCAATACGTTCTGCTAGGGGCCGCTGTTGACACGTGGACCGAAAAGGAGTTTTCGGATTACAGCCGAGTGTACATGAACCTACAGGGTCGCACGCTTAATGGGCCGAAATAAGCGTATTGGATGGAGATCCAATATGAGCTTAATTCGGTTAGGGATCCGAATAGTAGTCCTACGGGCCTTGGAGGCCCGAGTCATGGATCCTATATATTCGTGAGGGGTGTGACCGGCGGAGGTATTGCATCACGTGAGAAACTCTAGCCGCCACTCCCCTCTCCGAGGAAAACCCTAGCCGCGTGCGGGTGCTAGCACATCTGCGTGTGACGTTCCATCCCTGTACGCGTGGATACCGGTAGAGGCGCCGCTGGTTTGCGGTGCTGATCGGCGTGGGAGTACGGCGAGGAGAACGCACGAGGAGAAGAAGGTCGAGCCAGTGAGATCGACTATTTCCTCGACATCGACGCGCGCCACATCATGAGGGTTCCTTCGCCTTCTTAGCATTTTCTTCCGCTGCGTAGCGCGACGAGTGGTAACGATCTATGATCTAATACTTGTATAGTTCCTAGTTTACGTGGTAGAAAATTATGATTTATGCTATCGTAGCTTACGCGTATCCCATCACTCCCTGTTGACCAACCAGATGATGCTAGGAGATTTTATATATCTGAGGGGCCATACCAATTTATCTTGGAACAGTACCCACTTAATGGTGCATCCCATGCTCGTCGATTCCAAAGTAATTGATTTAAACAATTTAGTTGGCTAGAGCATTCAGCACACACAGACCGTGCTTATTGCCTGCCATGTTTTCTCTTTTCAAAGAACCAGTTGGCAAGTTCGGCTTAGGTACTTTCACAGTGAAGGAGTTTCAAAATAGGAAGAAAGTTAATGATGGAAAAGAATGTGCTTTTGTGAAACACATGGGGAATGCCACTTCTGCTCATAACTTTTGAGTTGGTTGTTTCAATAATATAAAAAACTCTATGGCTCACATTGACGAGGTGATGGTTAAGCAGAATGATATATTGGTGGAAGGAGCAAGACTAAGGCTTACGACTACCATTGAATCCATTCGATAATTATATGAGTTGTTCTTTTTTTTTTCTTTTGCACATTATTTACATCTAAACTCTACAGCCTATACTATTATAATATCTAATAGCCTTGTGTTTGTGTACTGATTATGTCCTTGTAGGTGGTTAACATTTCAAGGGTGTCCATTTAGAGGCCATGATGAATCTCTAAATTCGTTAAATCGAGATAATTCCTCTATTTACTCCTCTATTAGTAGAACCATGCCATAGTTTAAAAAACTAGCAAAACTTGTTCAAAGACCCTAGGCAAATTCTTCTCTTTTTAGCCAAATATATTCAAATTCCTGAAAAGTATTGTTCATCGCATACAAAGTGCTCGATGAAATATCTAGCCCAGCCCGAGTAGCCCAATCTCCACCCCAACTTTTGCAAAGTCTAGATTAGATCCTAGGGGACCACAACCCTCTAGAACCCGTGACTTTGTAACACCTTTCCACCCTCTGCCGCTCGACTTTGGCGCCCCGCGCGTCGCGCGTGCTGAGCCGCCACGCGTCAGTCTCACGGCCAACCGCGCGCGTTCGATCGCCTACCAACCGTCTAGTGCACCCTAGTTCGCCACTGCCACACCAATCTCGACGCTATGGAACCCGGGACGGCCACCGCCGCAGCCTTGCCACCGCCTGCCGCCGTGCGCGCCCACCTAATTCCAACGCCGAGATCGATTTCGCCTCTACCACGAATGAAACTGCCAAATTTCGCTGCGCGTTTGGGTTAAAGTGTGGCAGTAACTTTTCCCTCTCACGAATCAAACCAAGTGCCGTCGAGCCAACCATTTTCTTCCTCACCACCGCCACGCGTCGAGCCCGGAACGGCGCCAGCACGCCGCCAACCATTTTCATCCCCGGTAAAGCAGCGCCACCGCTGTCAAACATTCAAACATCCTCTCCCGCCACCCAAATTGGCATTCCCTTCCCTCTCACAACCCCGCCATCTCTACCAAGCTCGGCTGCTGAGCTCATCAATGGTGATCACCACGCCCGAGCTCATCCGATCGGCAAGGCCCTATAAATAGGACCCCAGACCCTCTCTCGTTCATTATCAATCACCATTGATAACAACCATCCTACACCCAAGCCCTGTTCCGCCCATACACCATACCCGCAACCGCTGTCCGCCGATCGAACACCTCCACACCTATACATACACCTATAGTCCTAACCAACCACCTGAACACCTTCTCCTAGTCGTGTTCCATCATTCCGAAGCCAAGCCGAAGCTCTGCGACGACTTTCACCTCGCCGCGTTCGATTGAGCTCCGCCACCGCCGCCGTACCCTGTTTCTGCCGCCGTGAAGTTTTTCCGGCCGCATCTCACCGTTTCAAGCAAACTCGGTGAGCTCTTTTGTTTCAAGCACCTACATACTCCCTAAATTCCATTTTTGCATTCCTTTAGCACTAATTTAGCCCCTACTCGGCTGCCGACGTGAACTTAACCGCCGCAAATGGAGGCGCTCGCGTCCGTATACCTTCCACCCCTTGTCACTAGTAGTTAAGCTTTTTAAACCCTTCTAGGCAAACTATAGATGCTCTTAATACACTCCCCGATCCATGCCTAACCTCCACAATCCCAATCGCCCTTACGGCCCATCTGTACCGCCGCCACCCTAGTCGCCATGCCACTTACACAGTAAATTAACCCTTCCGCCGCCACTCACCGTCGCCGGAGAACCCTAGCAACCTCCCCTCTTCGCCCACAACCACTTTCCCCTCCAATCGCCACCGCAATCCCCAACCCTAGTGCCGCCGGTCGCAAATGGGGAATGGCCGGAGGAAGAAGAAGAAGAGAAGAGAGAGAGACTGACTGGTGGGACGATGCACATTAGTTTTTAACTTTTTCTCAATTTAATTTGAATCTCAAACTTTAGAAGCCCATAACTTTTAAAATATAGATCCAAATCCAGTGAAACTTGGACCAAAATTCCTCTAAATTCATTCTCTACCTTCTGAGTCTATTTTTCCTATTTTCTCATTTTATTTTATTTTTCCCATTTTTCGATTTTCTTTGAATTCTTTTTAAACTTGAATTTTGAATGGCTAACCCTAGGTCTTGAGGACTCTTTTGATATTTTGAATATTACCAATTAATCTCAAGACATCGAGCAAGGCAAGTTATTGTTCACCTCTGATCATTTAAGCTTATATTTCAATAAATTATATTTATACCCTTTCTTTCAAATATCTCTTTTATATGCATAATTCAACCATAGAAACCCAGATAATATAGTTATGCTTATTTTGCTTACAATCTGGTTAAAATGCTCTATACTTAGATTGGAACAATACACTAGAATTGGTAGATTTCCGGGTGGCTAGTACTGTTCCAACCGACATAAGACTGCCCAAATACTTGTGAAGAACAAACGAGTACGACCATAGTTCTAGCATGGGGACAGACGTAGTTATTATGTTATTTAACAATGTGGTACGTCCGTATAGTGGTTCTTGTTTAAGTCCTCGTGCAGGAGGCAAACCTATGCCAAGCAGGGCAATATTGTGATATTTACCGAGGCGCAGGTAACTATTTATTTGAGATAAATCATGTACATGAACTAGTTGTAAACCCTGATTGCGATGACATGGTGTCATACAATCAGTTCTCTCTAAAGACTCCGGGAACGCCAGAACTCCTCTCACTGCTGATAACATTACGTTTAGAGCACATGGGGACTAGAGTTCATGGAACATGTGCCACTATTGTTAGTAACCTAATACTGGACCATGACTAAAGCTGATGATTATCGGCAAGTCGTGGGCTGTGGGTAAAGCGTACATTTACTGTAGTAAAGTATAAATGAATCTATTCGAATAGTCGTGCTCACAGTTTTGAGCATTGGGACTCATATAGTATTTGGTTAGAAACTTGATAATTATATCTTGTTAAATTATTTCTTAATCTACCAGATTGCCTATATTTGCTTTATGCAAAGAACCCCACTATATATCCATGCATAACATATTTCCACAATATTTTGCTGAGTATTGTGAATACTCACCCTTGCTCAATTTGACCCTTTTTCAGATCCGATTCAAGAGGAGGACCCTTATGACTACTACTATAACGACCCCGATAATTTAGAAAACCCTTTGTCTCTTCCTAGTCAAACTACAATAGACTTCCACTGTATAATAGTAACCCTATGTATAATTAGTTAAGCAACATCTTTGTAAAACCCAGGTATATATTATATACTTTACATATGCAATGAAGAACCAGTTGTATTATATGTATCAATATTTACTAATCTAGGGCTTGATACATTAATTATTGTCGGATCCAAGTCATTAGTTTTGGGACCCGACACGTATGCATGTAAAATACACTACGGGTGTTGTTTTTAGGGATAATTCTTTTTATCCTTTTTGTGTCTATTAATCTCATTAAATCTATTGTTGGATGAAATGCTAAATTTGCGTTAATGTTTTCTTCCATCTATGTCTTGGCCGTTCGTCAAATTAATGCTAATCAAATTATGTTAAGGCCACATAAATGTCCATTGATAGCTTGATTTATCTCAAATTTATCTTAGGGGTGCCCATCGATCCGCTAGAGGAGGTGGAAGCAGTTTTGCTCGATTTTTCTTGGGTTTTGGTTGAAGATTGAAGCCTACAAGGTAAATATTCATTATTTCTCACCCCGATTCACACTTTCTCATTGAATTGAATTGCCATGTGGTAATACATGTAAAATGTGCTAGTCATTTGTATGGATCCATTAGTCATTCGTAGATCTGTTCTTGGATGTCATGCTAAATTTGAATTAATGTTTTATTCCATCTATGCCATCGTCGTTAATGTTTCACATTAGCCAAATATTTTCGTTAGCCATGAATATCTAAGTATTGTGACGTGGGTGTGTGCAAAAATCTCAATTTTATCGTAGGATAAAATGGTTATTCCTCGTTGTTTTTATTCTAATGTGCTTGTAAATTATGAAATCTTCATTTTTTTTCCTTCACGGTTTGTAATAAACAGTAATAATCGCAGGTACCCATTAGATGTAATGGATCTGGAATGGATAACTACAGCGGATCGTGACTCTGTAGAGTATGTCAGGGGCGTAACGGCTCTCGTTGCCGTGGCCACCAGCACAAACTTAGTTGATGCACTGGAATAAATTTGGTGTCCATGCCATGATTGCTAAAAGGACAGAAAATTTTTGGCTCAGCAGGTCCATGCACATCTCCTTACAAGGGGTTTTGTGGGCAACTTCCTTGGCGATGAGGAGCAAGGTGAGGGAAGTGCCGGCAACTATCACAGGCATGATGCGGATGACGGCTGTGAGGAGGAGGAGGACCAAACATGTGTCGATCATGGTGAACCTGTAATAGATCAGATGTTGCGCGATGGGGAGAGGTTTGGCACTGATGATAAGGAATATCGCAAGTTCACAACCATGGTGAAGGACTCCAAAACTCTAGTTTACAATGGATGTAAGGTGGAGCACAACAAACTCCATGGTCCTATTGCTGCTTCACGTGAAGGCGAACAATGGATGATCCGATAAGAGCTTCACTGAGTTACTAGAACTCTTGAAAGAAATTCTTTCTACGGACAATGTCTTGTCAGAATCGACGTACCAAGCTAAAAAAGTTATATGTCCCATTGATCTTGACATACAGAAAATTCACGCTTGTCGAAATGATTGCATTCTTTACCGTGGTGAATTTGCAGATTTGGAGCAATGCCCGATATGCGAGGCTTTGCATTTATATTTTTGCACTTATGAATTCTTAGATATTGTACACTTAGGAATTTTTCACTTGCGATATATATGTAAATGTTTAGAGCATTTGAGATGTTGTAGAGCTCTAGCGATTTAGTTATGTCTCCTAGGATGTGTAACACATCTGGTCGCCGCCTTCGTGTGCTTTGATGGGCACGTCTCAGGCTTGAAGTTGACTGGCACGCTGAGTTCCAGCTATATCTCATTTACTCTTTACTCGAGTATACGAATGTGAATTATATGCAAATGTCTAGAATTTACACTTACAATTTTTTGGACTTACGAATTTTAGACTTGTGAATTTCTAACCTAAGGATATATGTGCAAATGTTCACAATTTAGACTTAAGAATTTTCGGACTTAAAATTTTTAGACTTACAATCTTTTGATTTAGGAAATTTAAACTTAGCATATTTTGAGTTAGAATATATATTGAAATGTTTAAGATTTAAAGATAGAAATTTTTGGACCCACGAGTTTTTAGACTTGGTGAATTTTGACTTAGGGATGAAATTGGATTTGTATGGAATTAGGGTTGTATGGATGAATTTCCTGCAATATTTATTTTTTTACCCAATATATAGGTGCTGGATTTTCAGTACCAACCGACAGCTATTTGGCAGCCACATGTCTCTTTACATTAGAATCGGCACCTATTAGCTAGGTCCATATAGATGCCGGTTTTTAGGTCAAAACCAGCACCTATTTGGTAGCCACATGTCTGTTGACTTATAACCGGCACCTATTAGGGTCATATAGGTGCCGGTTTTGACCTATAAACCGGCACCGGTGACTGGTGTCATCCGTGCCGCTTTCGTGGTGCCGATTGGGAAAACCAGCACCAATTAGGGTTTCCCAACCGGCACTTGTTGCCTTTTTAGAGTAGTGATTTTTTTTATAATTGTTTAAGTGAGATGAAAAAAATGAGCTGACATTCTCCAGTATATTGAAAAGAGGTGACGCAAACTTACATTCAGAAAGTCACGTTGAGTTTATTAAATGGATACAACAATTATTAAAAAATGAAACAATTAATTAATAAAATAATCGCCAGCTAACCAAACCAAACCATGAAACGCCATGAATATATATGTACTACACTTCCGACGTTATTAACTGGTCAAACTGCCGCGGCCGCCTCCATTCCATGGTACGCCGCCGTCGTCTCCAGCAGCCGCCGACCACACCACGTCTCCGCCGCCGCTGCACCGCCACCACCCACTGCCACAACCTCCATCTTCTCTACCACCACCGGCTGCTCCTCCCTAGCGCTCTCCACCACATTCCCTCCTCCTCCATACAGAAACATCTCCACCTCCCGCGCCGCAGGCGCGACGACGTCTGCCTCCCACGCGGCGGCGCACTCCGCTTCGCTGCTGGCCGCGGCCTCCACCTTCAGCTCCAGCACTCTGGTGACGTCGAACCGGCGGAGGCTCCAGCCGGGCAGGCCGCGGAGCCGGTGGATCTTCCGCAGCTGGCGGCGTGCCAGCCTCCACGTGTTCGCCTTGATCTCGCCGACGGCGGAAGCCAACAGCGCGACCTTGTACTTGTCTCCGTGCGTCAGTAGAGCTCCGGTGGCTTCCTGCCGGAGGTAGGCGTCCATCTCCGGCACGCCGATGGACCTCCGGATCCCCCGGGAGTAGTCGGCGTCGTCCAGCCGGAAGAGCCCCCGCACCTCGCCGACGAGCCCCTGCTCCACCATGCGGTCCACGCGGTGGCGCACGTACCTGTGCAGCGCCGCCGGGCGGGAGTCCACCCACAGGAAGCACAGCTCGTGCCGCTCGCGGAACGACCCGGCCTCGCCGTCGAGCAGCGCTTCGAGGTACCTGTTCGAGCCGCCGGCGATGACGGGGACGCGGCCCTTGGCGAGGACGGACGCCACGGCGCGCGCGGCGTCGCGGCGGAAGTCGTCGACGCCGTAGTCGGCGTCGGGGGGCACCCCGCCGATGAGGTGGTGGGGCACGCCGGCGCGCTCCTCGTCGGTGACCTTGTTGGTGACGACGTCGAGGCCGTCGTGCACCTGGATCTTGTCGGAGTTGATCACCTCGCCGCCGAACCGCAATGCGAGGTCGATGGCCAGCTTGGACTTGCCGGTGGCCGTGGCGCCCATCACCACCACTACCTTGCCCTTGTCGCCGCGGCTGCCTTCCATTAGTGCCACGTACGTGATTCTGGCCCTTAGTTCAACTCGGACACACGCACTTTAATTTTTGTTTTCTTTTTGAAAACTACACGCACGCACGCACTCTCAGACGACACTGCACTTTAATCGCCAAACTCACTCACGTGTGCATATACTATCTTCTGATCAGATTAAATTAAATCCTAATGAGAAGATAGGAGCACACCTGCACTAATTAAGTCTCAATTAAACAGCTCACTCGTGTCTACGTGCACAATACCTTGAGATGTGTGTCTGCATCTCATTTGGAGGTGGGGCTTTCTATTTATAGTTATTGCTGCCCAAATATACTCGCCGTCTTTGAGATTTTTCTTCAAGATATATATGGTTGTCGTCACCAGCTACGTACTAAATGTTCTGTTTATATGACATAGTAAGTTCATCACTATGCTAGGCAACGAAACACCTGTCCTAGAGTTGACTGTTTCGATCGACAGCACACAACAACCACTGGCGGCAGTCGACTTGTCACGATTCAACCACAAAGAAGATCACCTGGTCTTTATTAGATTACCTGGAACGCAAGAAATTTGCCTTTGACGAATATGAATTCATCTACCCCAGCTGAATTATGAAGTTTCGACTGAGCTACATGGGACTAGCTAGGATTAATTGATCGCTCGATAAGAGACAGGCAGGGTGAAGACCTGGTACTGCTTGTTGACAGGTAGGTGCAAAGGGGCCGGGACCGTGTGTTGAAATTTGTGTTCCTGATCTAGAATGATCAAAGTATATTATCAGTAATACACGAATTTGGTCATATATATACTCATCTACATATGGGAACGCGAAAAGTTAACTGGGATCTACTAGAGTCGATCGAGTTGAAGAAAAATAGGACGCCGTTTTCAGATTTGCTAGCATTCGTCACATGCATGTTTTTTAAAACAATAGGAAGTGTATATTTATATATACACACACTAGTTATTCCCCGCGCATTGCTGCGGGGATTTCTAAGCGATTCACAATATATATATGTATATATGTATGTATATATATGTATGTGTATATATATATATATATATCTATGTATATATCTATCTCTATGTCTCTATCGATTCTATGTAGATCTATGTCTATTCTATATATGTACGATCTCTGTATGTATGTATATCTTGTCTGATCTCTCTCTATCTATCCTCTCTCTCTCTCTCGCTCTCTTTGTGTTCTATCTTCTCTGTCTCTCTCTCTCTCATCTGTATATATGTAGTAAAGAAAAAAGGAGAAACAGGGTTTATCAGTCAAATGATACCCGTGATTTAGCGTGAAACATATTGATAACTATATGTTAAATATTATAAAAGTGATAGATATTGTTTGTTAAAATATTGTGCAAAATTGTCAAGGTTATAGATACCACATACCTAATAGTAAGTTGACTAAATAATCGGTAGGACCTACCACATACCATGTCCTATACGGAAACAACCTGCGGATATAGGAGGAGTTCCGGATAAGGAAAGACAACCAGAGTTCTACATGGAAACAACAAGGACTACTCGGATTGCATCCATAGTGGTTTTTCCTAGTTCTACTTGGACAAGGGAACATCAATGGGTATAAATACAAGGTCCCCTAGAAGGAGAGGGGACACACCCACCATAGAGGACACGGAACAATAGATCAAGACAGAAGCCACAACATACAAGCCAACATACGCCAAGACAAGACGCCGGATATCAACTTTAGGGATAATCATGGCTAGTCCCCTACGGTGTCTCCGGATACTGTCAAGAGAGACGAAAGCGCTATCTCTGATCTCGCCGGGCATGAATTCGAGGAGGAAGACTACCCTGTTGTCGACTACGAGTTAGAACTTCAGACCGTCATGTCGACAACAGTTAGATAGGCTACCCTAAATATTGTACTGGTGTGATTATGGTGAATAAGAGCAATACCGGCTTCGGCCAATAGGATGTAGAGCTATTACCTGACAATTCAGGGGCCCGAACCTGTATAAAAATCCTCGCCTCCGTCTCTTTTACCTCAGTCTCACGTATATCCTAGTACCAACGATCCCCATACTATGCAAATACCGGAATCGCGACATCAAAAGTCGACACAAATGATGATATGAGGGGTGATGATTGGATATGCTTGTATTTTGGTTTGTAGAATTAAATAAAATGTAGATCATGTTGTATGCTTGTATGGGATTAAATATGTAATTATTGCTAGTGGGTGATGTGGTATGGTTGCATGTTGAGTTTTAGACTTAGTAAACTTTATAGAAAGCATATATTTCTGTCCTTTGCACTAAGTTCACGGTGCACATAGCCAATTAATTACAATTAAAAAATGAATTAGGATAGACGCGAACTCTCCAAGCTTCAATTACAACGATATGAGCTGGGACAAGCTCTTATAATTATATACTCCCTCTGTCTCACGCTAGTACTGGATGATATATATCTCTCTTTCTAGATTCGTAGTATTAGAATATGTTCCATCCAGTATTATGTTGCTATATTATGAGACGGAGGAATTGAACTCATCGTTTGCATAGAGAAGAACACTAATCAAAACGTATCATTTTTCTAGTTCAACACCCCACAGTGCAAACATAGAATCCTGGTGACCAACTCAAATTATGTAACTCTATTCTAAATATAAATTCATTTCTCGTATGTCTACGTATATGGATATAATTATTTACATTCCCAATGGTAGCTCGGGGGAAAACCCTAGGTGCCGCCACCACTCGTCTCTCTCCTCTCATCCACCTCGCGGCTTGGGGGAAACACCACGCAGTGGTGTGCTCACCGAAGAAGGCGGCATGCTGGCGCACGCGGAGACAGTGTGGCACGCAGCACGAAGAAAGAGCGGTGCAGGCAGTGGATCCGACACCTTCTAGCGCTCCCACAGCTGGCCCTAGGGACGGTAGCTAGTGGTCGGTGTCGCCATGACTAGATTTGGAGTCCTTGCATCCGTATCTGGCACCTCTGCACCGTATCTGAAGGGCCGCGTGGTGATAGCCACTAGCGGCCAGTGAGGGTACGGGCAACGGCCGGGAGGCTAACACAGCCGGCGTGACAAGAGGACTACATTGGCGACAACAAGGAGGCCAGCGCGACCGGCAGCTGCAGGCGACCATTGCGGGTGAGTCAATGGAGGCTGGTGGTCATGGCAGGGATTGCGGGATAAGCAGATGTCGGTGGTGAGCTGCACCGATGGGTGCGGGAGGCGACTTTGGCGCGTGGAGACCCGACGAAGGCAGGAATGAGCTAGCCGGCGTTGGGGTGTTGGTGCATCGGAGTTACGTGCTAGCAGAGATTGATCGGGTAACAAGGCTTTAAGGTGGAGACGATAGGTGTGGGTGCGGGTTCTGCAGGTGAAAGCTTAGCTCGACATCTCCCTGAGCCAGCAACGGTGATGCCTTCTGGCAACGTGACCCTCTATTAGGGCATTGTCAAGCGACCACTTTCTCATCCTTCATGGGTGACGGTGGAGCCTCTAGCGTCACCTCCCCACAGGCATTGCCCAGGAGGTCTTTCGTTCCTCACCTTTGCCGCCTTCTCTCAATTTAATCATCGGCCTTTCTTGGTTGTTGCCACAAGGTTGGAGGTAGGGACGAGTGGATCTCCTTCTCTCTCGCTCTCTTCCTCTTCTCAACCCCTGTACATGAGGATAACCGGGAGCTCGTACGTTGACGTTCTTCTGTGTGGAGTCGGTATTTGGCGGGGCGCCTACGACCCCCTTAGGTCTAGTGGCGATCGGTCAAGCTTAGCAGCAATCAGCTTAGTACCGGTACCCTCTCATACGTTTTTCGTGGAGCTGCCATCTTGTGTTGTGTTAGTGGTGGCGTGTTTGTTTTCTTTTCTTTTTGCCAGGTTACAACCTCTAATGTTGTAATCTTATAAGTTTTTCCTGCTATATAATACAAAACTTTGCTCTGACATGACAAGTGGATTATATTCTAATAGTGTCAGCGTTATGAATACCACATACCCAATAGTAATCGACTAAGCTCAACGGGGCCCACCATATACCAAGTCTTATACGGAATCATACCTCGTATATAGAAGGAGTTCCGGATAAGGAAGGACCAATAAAGTTCTATATGAAAATGGAAAGGACTACTCGCATCGTATCCATACTTGACTCCCTAGTTCTACTTGGACAATGGGGCATCTATGGGTATAAATACAAGGCCCCCTAAGGGGAGAGAGGACACCCACCATAGACACACAATACACAAGCCAATACATGCCGAGATGGAGCACGACAACCTACCCAGCGGCAGCATGGAGGCCCTCGGTGAAGATCTGCGTGGCGAGGAGGAACGCGTGCGGGGACGCCGCGGTGACACCCGCCGTGTCGCCCAAGCGGAGGCTGTCGAGGATGTAGAGCACAGGGAGCGGCACGGTGGTGGAGAAGGCGAGCACGGCCGTGGCGCCAAACGAGTTGAGCTGCTTGATGGAGAACAGGTAGTAATGGTGGTGCGGTCGCGCCGTTGCCGATGTCGGTGTCGGGGTGGTCGTCGGCGGTGACCAAAGGACATGGCCGGAGTGTGAGAGGGAGTTAGGTGTGGGAAAAGAATATGACAAGTGGGCCTAGGGGCATTTTTGACCTTTTACACCGTTTATCTCTCCATTTGAACGAGAAATTAATATTTTAATGTCTGCGGTGTCCATTGGCAAATAACCACATTTTGAGACTGTCTTTCCCCAAAAGCTACTTTGTGTGGTGTCCCACAGCTAATACCATGAAGTTGTGAAATATCCTGTAGCAAAATTTGCCTACATTATATTCTTGCATTTGATCTATATGCTGCTCATTGAATTTGCACCCCTAGTTTGGATTTGTTTTTTTCTTCACCTTCTCAAATCTCAACCCAAATACAAAATTTTCTACATAGTAAAATTAATTGACTTTTAATAGAATAACAAAAATTAAGCACTATGCTTATACAAATCTACGAAAAGTAGATTGACAAAATAAGTCTAGAAACAAATATAAAATAAGTATATTTAGAAACTGAATATGTATAAAAAATGATCAAAATAATTTAGTTATTGCATTTACTATACTAAAATTGTCAGACAATTTAAATTTAAGAGCTTGCAAAGCGTCCCCGTGATAAACCATAATCTGCACGAGCAAAATGACTTAGCTACCTCTAGACTTTTCTTTTTCCTGCATCCTTACGATTGCACATACGGTACAAAAAAAAGGTCACATAGACCACGTCCCTTGTGCTCTGACCAAAATAGAGGTCAATACACCGCAAGTCCCCAATGCCCCCCACAACCCTGCTAAGTCAGCCCCCTGCCAAGTCAGCCTTGCAACACCAATCCATTTAGCATCACGTTCAAAACGTGGCATTCACACCAGACCCAACTAGTAGATACCCCGTCGTGTTGCTGCGGGCTTTATAGATGACTTTTTTTTCGGGGACTTCATAGATGACTTAATACATAGATTTCTAACTCAAATAATGACTAAATAGGAAATTAAGTGCTTTCCGAAAATCATAATATTAATTATTACATCTATATTTTTTTGCGGGGTATTACATCTATATTTAGATTTGAGATAGATATTACTTCCTCCGTTTCACAATGTAAGTCATTTTAGCATTTCTCACATTCATATTGATGTTAATGAATCTAAATAGATATATACGTCTAGATTCATTAACATCAATATGAATGTGAGAAATGCTAGAATAACTTATATTGTGAAACGGAGGGAGTATTACATATTGAAACTGTACAAGCAAGCTGCGATATATATGCAACTGTAGTAAGTAGCAAAAAAATAGGTTGTATGTAGCAATAGATATCGATATCAAATGAAAACGACTGAAATATTTTGATACTTTCAAAATGACATAAACAGTTTCAAATATGTAACTCCCATTACAGTCAAGATATTCAATTATGTAGAACTTGCTCTTAGATGTCTAAGAGCAAGACTTGGATGAAGGGGGCCATGCGACCGTGAGGATTATTGGATGAGTCGTACGTCCATACATCCACCTAACTTTGGCAGGCTGCTCAATTGATCTGTGACTCAGGAGATGGCATATGCTATCACATGGCTCAGATCAGAACAAGACCAATGATCCAACGGCTACAACATACCGATGACGTGGCTGCACCAGAGAGCTGCTTTATAGCAATATTTGCTAGTAGTGGGTACCAGCTACTACTAGATGGAGTATATAGCAAGAACTAGATGGATACCCCGCGTGTTGCTGCGGGATTATAGAGTATTCATTGAGAAAAAAGTAAGACTTGATATTTGTGATTTAATGAGCAATATTCAGTTATATATCATATATAGCATGGACCATGGAAGTAGCCAAAAATAAAGCAGATATATTTATATAAGTCTCTTGTAATCTTGTTATGCTCACTACTGAAAATATGGACAAATATTGCGGCATAAACTATCCAATTTGCTGAAGAACGAAATTGTATATTACAGATAAAAATTGCCAAACTGTACAGATTAGATATAGGTAACCAAGAATAAAAATACTGGTCATGTAAGCATAACTTAAATGAACACCTTAGTAATAAAGAATGCTTCTGTTTTGATATGCGGGAATAACAAATAAAACATTACCACGAGTAGATGAAAATGAAAAAATAAATTAATTAATAGACTAATAGCAATATGCAAAACCAGTGAAACAATTTTGCTCGACACTCACATAAGATGAGAAAGGCAAGCTGAATTAAAGAATGAAAAAGCAAATATGATTTATAGGCTTTTATTTGGTTGATTCATAAATAAATGAATCGTCGCAAGAAACTAAAGGATAGATAGAATTCTTTGGTTGCCCCATGTGAGGTAGCTGAGCGTTTATTCATCAGCTAGAAGCATGTTGTCATATAAAATATTTAAATTCTTCACTCCTCTTTCCCCTCCATATTCATGTAAAAGAAAAATATCACATATAATATTAAAATCATAATTCCACCCATGATCTTAAAAAAAACAAAATATTCCATAGCCTACATTTTTACTTAGGAAAAAAGCACACTAAGAACCACGCAAGTAATTAATCTGAAGTTTTGAACTTGTTATTGGTCCCAAAGACTTAACTGAAACAAATAGAAAAACTTTGCACTGAAGTGTAAATTGGACAGTAGCAACTAAACAAATTATTGTGCTGTGAATCCAAAAGGAAAGAAAATATATTTGGCCATCTGTTGGTGGTATACTGATATGCAGTGGGGCAAGACAATTGATGAAGTGCCTATCTAGTCATGGTTGATTGAAATCAGTATCAAGCAGTTTCAACGCCAGAGCAAATATGAACAATTAGTCGTTTGTCAGAAAACTTGCACTGAATTAATCATCCATCTGCATGATTGTAATGACCTTTGTTGTGACATAAATAGCTGAAGTAAAAAACAACGATCAGTCAACCATTAAGCGGTGGCTACCTTCTAGTATCAAACAACATTATCAAATGAAACAAATCGGTCGATCTATGAAGATGTTGATTAAGAAACCACCATAAAAAACACAAACTTGAGGTGAGAATTACCGGCTGTAGAAAGGCCCATGCTTGCTAATATGATATCCTCACTCAGGCATTCCATCGAACATATGACATGAATATTCCAAAATATCACTGCCATACCATACAATTGAACCATCATGTGATATACTTCAAATCTAGAAAACAATAACAAAATTTAAACGGTTATTGATCAAATGGAATAATGTGTAAACAAAGCACCACATGAATATGAGAGAGAGGGGGGGGGGAGGAAAGGGGATTGCACATGCACAGCTTAAATAAGTGAGTAGGAGTAGTGATTACATGGTGGACACGGTGAGTATAAATCCATGATGGTTGGCTTTTCGTATGGACCAGCAGTTACATGAGTTAAATGAAAAATTATTACAGTAAAATGGCCATTACTTGCAAGGGAGATGGAGAGGTGGGTGATGGGGAATCATGCGAAGCATGGGGGAAGGCCAATGATAATTAACCCATGGTATTACTGGAGCAGTGAATTAATTAGTTGATGGCACTATGGCAGCTTCAATTGGTGGTGACACCCAAGGAGATGAGCAGCCCTGATGCCATAAGAGGTGGTGTGAAACCTCGTGTTGGGCTTTCAATCGTGCAATTATTGGGCCGTGGCTGTGGTATGCACTGGACCATCCATATTGCATCTAGACCATTTAGATTTGATCCGACTGCTGTTGTTCTTTTGGATGCCAGACCATTCAGCTTTGATCGAACGGATGCTATTCTTTTGGATGACGTGGATCAACCACAAAACAGAAAATTGGTAATAACTACACTAAATGGGATCACTTATATAGCTATATAGGATTAATGGATCCGTGAGTCATTATTACAAAAATATCCGAAAAACCAGGAATCATGTTATATTATATTCAATGAATCGTACATACCGTCTATGTCAGCATATTGTCCAAGTGACATGAAGCATCCAAAACAGAACTTATAAAGAAGGCAAAAACCTTCGGTTACCCTCAGTTTTGTACGAACAGAACTGCATCTCAGAGTACTTCATTCCATTGACCTCCAATTTCACTTGAAGCTTGCAGCATCAAGTAGACGACTGCTAATAATACCGCAGCCAGAATTCATAACATTTTGCAGTACGGCCTTGATCTCGAGACTGCTCCGCAAGCAATTAACAGTGTATTCTCAACAAATATGCATTTACGGCCCTATAGTTAGTTCGCACATGGTTGCATATATAAGTTTCCTCTCCTGCTTCACTGCACAATAAAACCGGCTTCAGTTCATGTATAAATCTCAAATAATCTATCACTTGACCATATGTATGTAATTAATCATGCCCATAAAAATAATTGAACGACCTTGCTTGAGAAAATAAACATAGAACGACCAAATAGAAGCAACATGTAAATTATGAAGCCCTTGTACAGCTTTACTGTCTCTTCATTGGATAGCATGTTGGTTTCTCTAGCCCTGAATTTGTATGCAACTTAAAGAGAAATGTTGAACAATATGATGTATGAGCGGCGACAAAGTTTGCACAAGAATTTGACAGATCATGTTATCTGGCAACTTGAACGAATTAACTTTTTCAACAAAAGTGCATGCAATTTATTACTTGCATATGTTATTGGTAACTAGGAACATAAGAAAGGAATGACAGATTCATTCCATGAACATAAATAGGAGAATTATCAAACAAAAGTACATGAAGATAACTAAATAATATAACCCAGATTTAAACCTAGAAAAATAATATAGTGTATAAATTGAACATCCTGAAGTAGAATATTAGTTTTATGATACTAAACAAAAATAATAATTAGCTTATATCCAAACATTTTAGGACTATCAAACTAAAACAATAAATTTGTACTAATAATAAAATAAATTATAGATTCAAACCTACTCCCTCCGTAAAAAAAAAGAACCTGGGAGGGGATGTGAGTCATGTGACATCTCCTAGTACAACGAATTTGGATAAAGGGCTATCCAGATTTAGAGAGAGGATTTTTGTAACAGCAGATACTGTACCACTGGAGATGAAGAGCACTGCATTGCACTTAGTACCACTGGAGATGAAGAGCACTGCATTGCACTTAGGGTACAGATTTTACACTGGTGTATTTCGTGCAAAAACTTTCTATATAGAAGTTGCTCTACAATATTAGATAAATTAATTTTCTAAGTTTAAAATAATTAAAACTCAAATAAGTAGGTGATGGTGCGGTGAAACCGTATGCTGATCCAGCAATCACCGGGATAGGATTAAGTACTTAAGGGTAAGGTCAGGATCGAGGGGTAGGTAAAGCTCACCATTTTGATAAAGCGGAGAAGTGTGTCAAAAAATAACACGATAAAATCAGACAAGAATTCTTCCATTTTACATTTTTTTTACTACGATTTAATTACATGTAACACACCGCCACCGATGAGATCGTCGCCGACGAGATTAGGTTGGAGGGAGAGAGTGATGCGGACATCACTCCTTCGAATACATACAACAATCCTCCACCGGTCATTCAAGGACCGATAACAAGAGCTCACGCGCGACAATTAAATTTAGAGGTGAGCTCGTTCCTATGTTCTTCTTTGTATGAATTTGAGAATATATTGCTACTTAATGATTATATTTTGATTAGGAACAATGGAGAGGACAAGGAGACACTTGGAGAAGGACTTAGAGTCATGGAGGATCATTGAGGACGTCCAAGTCAAGGTGGAGGCCAAAACCAAATCGACTTCGAGTGCAATTCGGAGTTCAGGACCAGTCTACACTAAAACAGGCGCACAGGTCGTATACGTGCTCGGATAGGGGCGTTCTTTATATGGATGGAAAGCTAAGAATATAACCTTTCCAATGGTTTTGGTCCGACGTCCAAATTCTTTCTGAGTCAACAGGAATCGACCGAATAAGTTGACATCCAGAATCTGTCCCGGTGCTGTGTCGCCGTATTTGGGCCTTTGGGCCGTGTATCATGTTGGAACCCATTAGGGTTGCATCAAGGGTTGGTTGCACGACCCTAAACACTATATATCAGTACCCACCGTCATCTATAGGGTTTGGGTTTTGCTTAGATTATTCTGTCGAGAACAGTTTCGCCGCTAAATCGGTTTGTAAGACCCCAACTTGTGAGCTTAATCATTCATCTGCAATTTTGGTTGTATTCTTCCTTGGTCTTGTTTGTGTTCTTCGATTTGCAAACAGGGATTAACCTTCTCGGCGAGGTCATCCGCGTTTCAACACGGGTCATAACCAGAGGAGACATGGTGCTGCAATTGCGGGGCTCAAGAGCGTGTTCATTCAAGAAGCCGGATCGATTTGTGTCGCGACTCCGCCAAAATCGTTGATTATCAAAACCTTTCGGAAGATCGGGAACCCTAGTCCACATCAAGTGGTATCAGGGCTCTAGGTTCACCGCCAGGTTCGCTCAATTTCTTTACCCTAGATTAGTTTTTGTTTTTTGTAGTTATCCTAGAGTCTACAGAAAAGCCAAAAAAAATTGTAGTCGTTAGTCACCTTAACCCAGACCGTGCTTAGCCTTTGCATGATCCTTTTCAGAGTCCGTAGTGTTGAGTTTGAGTCCTAGTTTAAGTTCTTGTTTCTGGTCTAGTGCGTGTTTTAGTCTAGTCGTGTGTTTTCCTTTGTAACCCTAGCCGCCACCTTTCATCCGTGTGTTAGGGTTCATCCTTTGAGAGCCGTTTCCGCCATCATAAACACCTATCCAGATCACCACACATCACCAGAACATCCTACATACTCCGCTGCCACCATATCCCAATACGACCGCTAAACAGACTAGGTTATATCCCCTTTGAAAAACCTAGTCGGAAGCCCTAACTTCAAACAGCCATAACTTTTCGGATAAGAGAAAAAAAATTAACTTCCGTTTCTCCCCACCTTCGGCGGGTTTGGCGAATCCAAAATTCCGAAATTTGGCTTGCAAAATTGTCTGTTCGAGCTCACAAGTTTCTGCACATTCTTTATAGTGGTTTCAGAAAGTTCCGTAGGCCACATATGAACTCCGATTGAGCTGTAACTTCGTGGTGTGCCTATTTTTGTGCTCCTGGAAAAGAAAAAAAATATCAAAAAAAAAGAAAATTTGATTTCCACTAGTGCATCGAGCTCTCGACGCGCTCCGTTGAACTTATCATCCTTGCGGTTTTGCTATTTTTGCTAAGACTCGCCGAAGCTTGCCTGCTAGTCTTTCCTTGCTGTTTACTAGTGTCATTTTCCTTGCGCCATCATTGTTACCACTACTGTCTAGGACACGAGTAGACTAGCAACTAAGGGCAAGTGACTTGGGATTTTTATTCAGCATTACTATCTGTCATTGGATTGTGTACCACTCACATATATTTGGCCTTCCTAGCTCAACATATTACTTCTGGATAGCACAGGTTCTTGATCCTTGCAATCGCTAACTACATCTTCCAGGTATCATTTGCTTTGCTGGGAAGAACCTTATAAGGGCTTGGTAAGGAGATCCATATTGCTGAGAGTTGTTGAGAGGCACCATATTACTGTTGTAGAAAATGCTCAAAAGGAGATGACAGAGGCTGTTACAAAGGCTGTCCAAGACGCCATCCTTAAAATCGGCTTCGTAAACCAAATGGAGAGGTTGGACAAGTGGATGTCCACGCTAACTAATCAGGTTGCTGCGTTGGAGACACAAGAACCTTTCAATGGAAGTAAGCGGCAGCAACGACGGTGGTCATCCTGAAGACACGGTGTATGATTCTAGTGGCAATATTGATGCACAAGCTACAAGGCAAGCACGGCTACGACATCGTCTACGCACAAACCACACAGGTATGGGTGGCACTTCAAATCACCACCACCAACAAGGTAACAATAATCGCGTGCCCGATGATCCTTATGCTAAGGTTAAGTTTAAAATACCCTCTTTTTGGGATATTATGATGCTGAGAAATACCTTAATTGAGAGATGGAAGTAGAACAAAAGTTTAGTGCCCACCTTGTGCCTAAGCAACATAGAGTTCGACAAGTCAGTAGTGAGTTCAAAGATTTTGCTATCATATGGTGGACTGGGTTAGCTGACGAGGGAGTTTTACCTACTACTTGGGAAGAACTTAAGGTAGCTATGCGCGATAGATTTCATTTGCCAGACTCGCGACAGTTGAGCCACCTGATGAATATTTAACATGTTCCGAAATAGGCTAATGGGCCACAGGCACACTGGGCTCACAGGCCTCGAATCATTCCAGGCAAGTAGGCCT
Source organism: Oryza meridionalis (assembly GCA_000338895.3). Lineage (NCBI taxonomy): Eukaryota > Viridiplantae > Streptophyta > Magnoliopsida > Poales > Poaceae > Oryza > Oryza meridionalis. Next base: position 15,461,890 of record CM002526.2, read on the forward strand.
AAATCCCAAACTCACGCGCTACTTGCTTAACTCCTCTACGCTGTGATCCATACTGTTGTCGGTCATAACAGTGCTGCCCGCTGGAGTTACAACTTGTCCCCAAGCTAGAGCATCAGGAAAGTGATTCTTCACCACATGATAATCTTCCCAAATGGCATGATCAACAGGAAGAGAAGACCATTTCAGCAGCACTTGCACACGAGCCAAGTCCCCCTTTTTTACTAAACAGCGATCCAAAATAGCTTCAGGAATCGCCTTAACAGCGTCGAGGATGACCGGCGAAAGCAATGAAGAATAGGCAGGTGTATTGTTGGGAACTTGCCCCTTCAGCTGAGAGACATGAAACATAGGGTGAATAGCACTACTACCCGGAAGATCAAGCCGATAAGCTGCATTGCCAATACATTCCAGGATACCAAAGGGACTAAAGAACTTGTAGGCCAACTTGGGATAAGGGCGATTAACCATAGAAGATTGAGCATAAGGTTGGAGTTTCAGGAACACTTGATCACCCACTGCAAACTCCCTCTCAGAACGGCCCTTGTTTGCTTGGTGTTTCATACGAAGTTGGGCACGAGTCAGCTATTGTTGTAAGAATTCAGACAAATGCTATCGTTTAGTCTGCAAATCCACAACTTCAGGGTGAGTTGTCTCAGTGAGGTCAAGGAGTTGAGAGTAATTTGGTTCTTTGCTAAACAAAGCTTTGTAAGGAGAACAACCCAATGATGTGTGATAATTAGAATTATACCAAAACTCTACCAAGTGTATCTAGTTGTTCCACTTTTTAGGATTTTGCTTGATTCACATGTTCAGTCTGACCATCAGTCTGTGGATGATATGTTGTGCTCCTCTAAAGTTGAGTGTTACAAGTCTCAAAGAGGGTTGTCCAAAATTTGCTAGTGATTAGTGAACAATCTATCTTTGTCAGACACAATTGAACGAGGAATGCCATTTGTCTTGAAAATTGTTTTTCCAACCATATGTGCCACATGAGGAGCGGTGAAAGAATTCTTAAGAGAAATAAAAGTGGCAAATTTGGTAAAACGATCAACCACCACGAATATAGCATTGTAGTCATCGGATCTAGGTAAACCATAGAAATATCTTGCCATGCCTCTTTTGGAATAGATAATGGAGCCAATAACCCAGGTGCACGACAATGTTCATATTTTGCTTGTTGACAAATTTGGCATTGCTTCAAATAACCATCCACTTGAGCTTTCAGCCCAGGCCAGGCAAGCAAACGTTTGAGTCGGTGATATGTAGTAGCAATACCGGAATGGACACCAATTGGTGATGAATGAAAAGCCTGAATAAGCTTGGTTTGGAGACTAGCATTAGAGCCCACCCAAATTTTGTCATTATATCGAATCAATCCTTCCTTCAATGAATAGCCTAGGCTATTGGGAGAATGCACAACCAATTCAGTTAACAGCCACTGAGCATGTGGATCCATTGCATATGAATTAATCATCTCTTCAATCCACTGGGGTTGAACCACATAAATGGCACTCACTTGGGATTAGATTCTAGAAAGAGCATTAGCAACCACATTGTCCACTCACTTCCGTACTGGAAGGTATATTGGAGCCTCATCAATTTAGTCATGACCTTTTGTTGTAGCTCAGTTCCCAAGATTTGATCATCAAGATGACACAAGCTCTTATGGTCAGTTTTAATAGTGAAGGGATCCCTTTGCAAGTAACACCTCCACTTGTCCACAGCCATCACAATGGCAAGAGATTATTTGTTATAAATGGACAGCTTATTAGGACCTATAGTCTTGTTGTAGTAAGCAATAGGGTGATTCTGTTGACTAAGAACATCTCCCAAACCATAAGCACAAGCATCAGTTCCCAAAGTAAAGGGTAATTGAAAATTTGGCAATGCTAGAACAAGAGTAGTGCTCATGGTTGTTTTGAGTTGAGTAAAAGCAAGTTGGGCTGCCTCATTCCATTGGAAAGCCCTTTTTTTTCAGTAAAAGAGTAAGAGGTCTGGCCAGCACACTGTATCCTTTCACAAATTTTTGATAATATCCAGTCAGACCTAGAAATCCTCTCAACTCAGTCACAGAGCTAAGAACTGGCCAAACAAGCATAATAATTGTTTTCTCAGGATCAGTACTCATCCCCTTGTCAGAAATAATATGGCCAAGATATTCCAACTTATGACAAGCAAAAGGGCACTTGGATCTCTTAGCAAACAAATTATGTTGTCTAAGAACCATAAACACTTGCTACAGCTAACTCAAATGACTGGTTAAATCAGGGCTATAAACCAAAATGCTATACATAAATATAAACACAAATTTTTCTGATAAATGGTGCAAAGACTGAATTCATAAGACATTGAAAAGTAGAGGAGACATTAGTGAGCCCAAAGGGCATTACTCTAAATTGGAATTGGCCATGATGTGTTTTGAAAGCCGTCTTGGCCTCATCAGCATCAACCTTTCGAATTTGGTGATATCCAGCCTTCAAATCCAATTTAGAAAATAATATAGTGTCAGCTAGCTCACCCACAACTGGCATGAAAATTTACTTTCGATAGTGAGGGAGTTTATTTTTCTGTAATCAACACAAAAGCGCCAACTGTCATCTATCTTTTTCACCAACAACACAAGGGAAACATAGGGACTCATATTGGGTGTTATAAGACCAACATCTATCATTTTTGTCACTTGTTTTTCAATCTCATCTTTCTGCAAGGGAGAGTATCTGAAGGGACGACAATTAACTAGAGATATATCTGGCATGAGAGAGATAGCATGATCAAATACTCGATGAGGGGGTAAGCATTTGGGATCCTGAAACACATCGTCAAATTCAGTCAACAACTATTGAACTGGAACTGGTATATCAGAGGAGGTGGATATGGACTTTGGAAGGTTGTTCCAACAGGGCAGCAGCCCAAATATCACGGCCTTTGTGCCATTTAAACAATTTTTGCATAGAAATAACAGTAGGTTCAGAAGGAGTAGAAGGGTCTTGCACTAATTGTAATGAAATGAGAACTTCTTTGTGATGAAATTTAGTGGTCTTCTGGGCCCAATTACAAGACATTTCAACCCACTATTCTAGCCAATCCATGGCAAGATTAGCATCATAACCTCCCAAGGTAACCACTCTCATATCATAAGTGAAAGTATGTCTATGAATCCACCAGGAAAAGTGAGGTACTATATACTGACAGGTCAAACAATCCTATTACCCACCTTAATAGAATTTGGTGAAATAGGTTGTAGAGGTAGACCCAAGAGCTAAGAAAAATTATAGTCAATAAAACTCTATGAGTACTCCCTAAGTCAACCAAGAGCAACGAGACTTTGTTCTGAACTAAAGCACGAAGTCTGATGGTAGTGGGAATTCATGCACCTGTCAAAGTATTAAGAGAAATTTTACATTGATCATCCTCATCCTCAGAATGCTTTGCAGCCACCACTGCATCAAGAACATCATCAGCCAAAACTTCATTCAATTGCATAGCCTTAATATGACCAATCACATTACAACGATGTTCAGGGCTATATTTCTCCCCACACTTGAAGCAAAGGCCCTAAGCACACCTATATTCTTTCAGCTATCTAGATTTCCAAAGATCTCCTTTGTCAGATCGAGCAGGGGTTGTTTCAGCACCAAAATCAGGTTTAGGATTAACAAACTTGCCCTTAGTTTTAGTAGCCTTCTCTGCCAACACAGTTTCCTGCTTAAGTGCAATAGCAACTGCCTGCTGAAGTGTATCAAGTTGAACCACTACTGCAAAACGAATCTCATCCTTCAAACCACCAAGAAAGCGAGTCACCAACATCATGCCTGATGGATCAAATACTCTAATCCGATAAACCAGTGAATCAAATTGATGTTTATACTTAGCCATAGTTCTAGTTTGAGTTAAAGCATCTAATTAGCAACCATTTTCTCATGCTCAACAATCCCCTCAAATTCAGAAGCAATTGCATGAAGAAATTGGCCCCATGAACTAAGGTCACCACTAACTTGTAAGAGTGATACCACTTAGAAGCATTTCTTGACATATGTAACGCAACCACAGATACTTTGAAATTTGGGGTGATTTGGTACATATCAAAATACGTCTCACACATATCCAACCATATGCGCACATCCGAGCCATCAATACTCCCTCTGTCGACAATTATAGGGGATTTTGGTCCCTAGATTTCTCCAAAATTATAGAGGATTTTGCTTCTCCCAAGAGGATGAGTACAACAGACATTAGTAATCCTACTCCTATCCTTTCACATCTGAAAAGACACATAAAGAAAAATACATGTACTACTAGTACTAAACTACTAAGGCCCAGTCCCAACCGGATAAAAGGAAAATAAAATATCCTCAATCCCCACCATCTCTAATCCCCATATGTCCTTAGATGTACTTTTTTTCTCTTCCTTAGTTAGTGCTAAATAGGGAATAATCCCTTATAATCATGGACGGAAGGAGTACAAAGAAAATCCATTTTAGGCAGCGGACTATGACTGTATGAAACTATGCAGGGGGGGCGGAGGAGGAGGAGGAAGCGGAAGCGGAAGAGGAGCAGAGCAACATGTACTCACCAGCGATATGTCGAAAGGGGACCCGAGAATCCCAGCATGCTCATGTGATCCCGCCACGCGCTTCAGCGAACGAGCCAAATCTGCACACTCAAGCTGCACTTTGGCCACAGAATCCATAGCGAGATCCACTTTAATAATTACTTTCTCGAGATTTCCACCCTGACACCAGCCGCTGATCAATAGTGATGACCTCCAACTTCTCCAGAAGCTTGGATTCCATCAATTCCATGTCTTGTTTTAACAGAGCGGAGAGCTTGGCGAGCATCATGGCGAATCGGCAACAAAAATGAGATGCACAGCGACACCCACAACTAGTCTTTGATACCACCGTAACACACCCCCGCTGATGAGATTGTCGCCAACGAGATTCGGTTGGAGGGAGAGAGATTGATCAAAGAAGGAGGAAGCAGAGAACGTGTGTGTGTGAGAGAGAGAAAGAGAAGAGTTGGGGATTGTGTTTCATTTCATTTGCCAGATTGGCTACAGTTGAGCCACCTGGTGAATATTTAACATGTTTCGAAATGAGCAAATAGGCCACACGCACGCTAGGCTTGCAGGCCTCAATTCATTCTAGGCACGCAAGCATAAACCCCTAACTAACGCGCTATTTGCTTAACTCCACACCATGATCTATACTATTACCGGTCATGATATTACAGGAAAGATACAAAAATACATATGTACACCTGCTAAGTACATATGTACACCTATTAGCTCGCTTCTTTTACCCACTCATCTACTCTTTTCTTTCCTCGTACGTGTGATTTTTTTTCAAGGTAATTATATTAAACAATATTTATAAAAGTACATATGTAGACTTCTTAGTTATATACAAAGTGGGGGCAAAATTTTTATGTAGACTTCTTAGTTACTGGAATTAAACGCGAAAGGTGCTCCGTTGATCAACACTACATTGACCACTAGTGTGTTCCGACCGATTGCAAATAATGTTCGCGAAGCCTTTCTTGTTCTCTCGCTGTCAAGAATCTCCTCGTCTGGGACCGGAAATCAATGGGTTCTGAGTTCTGACTAACGACTCAACTAGTACCACTTCACTTCATTGCGCTGCCGTGTTGTTAGCTGTACAAGCAAAATCTACCAGCAAAAAGACACTTGTCACGTCTCTCTCCTGCTCCGTTGAGATAGCCGTTGAAGGTATAGGGAAAATTTTCAAGTTTCGCCTTGACTGTTTTTAGAAAAAAAAAAACCGTTGTATGCTCAATAGCATGACAGGTTTGTTGGTTCCAGATGTTCTAGAGAGCGAGTCACTACTGTACTTACCAGATTGTACATTGATCATATGAACAGTAATACAGTGGACTATATGTAAATGTAACTTCTCTTTTCTGTAGTCTGTCACCAATGCTATGGTCGAAACAGGCTTGGAAGACTTGGTCTCGGTTCCTTTGAAGAAAGAGCAAAACCAAAAAAATAAAAGAACTTTTACTGTACAATATACTACCAGTATATACTGGCAATATATAGAAGGACATGCTAGGAATTTGCTAGAAAATAAAATAACACTTTAGTAATTTTTGGTTCAGATTGAATCTAATTGAGAGTACCCGGTCCTAAACCTTATCGTGCACTAGGGGAGAATCTAAACCTTATCGTGCACTAGGGGAGAAGCATCCTGAGCGTTATTGTTGACAAAGCACGTGACGAACAAAGCACGTGACGATAGCACGGTTTGATGATAGAATAACAAAGAAAAGACAAAATTACCCTTTCAAACTTTATACTGCCATCTAATTAACTAAAAAATCAAATCAATCTACACCGTTAGGTTATACATACTTGCAGTATATACCGGCAGTATATTGTACCGTAAAAATCCTCAAAAATAATCTGATCTCCAATTGAGCCGGAAAGATCATTTACACCATGTCATTGGAGTGGCAGCTATGCTTGATCATTTACACCATGTCATCCTATCTAAGACATTTGAATTACATTTGTGAATATAAATTGCGACCAAGAGAAGATTCCACGAATTATGTACACATGCACTGTGATCAGTAAGACCAGAATAAGAACTCACCTGTAAATGTACTGTAAAGTGTAAACACCTAACTGCTGGATATCCTTTCTGTAGTATAGACTTCTATCTAGTTCAGAGCAAGCCATCTACTAGAACATATGCTTCTCTGATGGGGGTCTCTGCACGTCAGATCAGGTGTAAGATGTGTATGCCTGTAGTGGAGCAAGAGAGCATAAGTACATGGCAAATTAGAGCACCAATTTGGCCCGGGCATATCATAGGATGTATTCAACCACTGTAGATATGGCCTTTGGGCCCCCTCGCTCGAGCAAAGAGAGGGCAAGATCGCACTCGTGCCATTTCCAAAGCCCAGACGCCAGCTTCTTCAGCGTCTCGAGCTTCACCTCAGGGATCCATGTTGGCGCAAAGTCGACCAGCAAGCCCACAAAACATATAACATAGGTTCTCCAAGTGACCTGGCCACAGCCAAGCTCAATGTTACCCTGCATTACATTGGCGACAAACTCCAAGTGCCTATCTACAACCCGTTGCCTCTTCGATGTGTACACGGAAGTATAAACTGGGGAGGTTTCTCCTACTCCCCAGGTGCTGGCCCCAGAAACAAGGAGAACATATGCCAAAGCAAATCCTTCGAAACTACTGCACACTGGTCCAGCAGAACCCAGCCTTGCTTCACCAGCTGAAAGCAGCATTGTTGGCAGAATCTGCTCATACAGAAGACGAACCAACTTCATTCCACCAGCATGACAAAGCATAGATGCTGCAAGTGATGCTATCTGCTCTACAGAACATGTGGCAGAAGATAGTGTCATCCGACCAGACTTCAGAAGATGAGGTCTACTAGAGTCGCATTCATTTGCTAATGCACGAGCTCTCTCAATGACAACCTTCAAAATCTCTTCGCATACAAAATAGTTGTCAGGAAACATCCGGCAGCATCGTGTGTAAAGTAATCCTGGCGATAAAGAAAACCGGGGACTTCTTTCTTGGTGAGCCTGCCCCAGCAGCCTATTCACTCCTCTGTCAGCTACAAAGCAAGAACGCCCATCAACCAAAGGCCCAAGGAAAGATGAGAAGCAACTCCTGATTAGTTGAGCAACTGCATTTTTATCTCTGGTAAATGGTGTCTCTGAACATGACTGGATGATATAATCATGCCACCGCCGAACTTTTTGTGCCCAGAATGCCCCTATGATTGCCATGCTAGGCCATGAACTTGATGTAGCACAAATTTCAACTCCTTTGTCAATAATTCCTTGTAAGTGATTAAATTCCTCCATCTTAACAGTTATTGATAAGCTGATAAGAGTTGCTATTGGTAATGGAAGCATTGGGATTGGTGGACCTGTATGATTGAGTGACAAGCAACAGTTATAGTATAAGAAGCTTACATTTAAAGAGCTTACAAGGAAAGTCTTCTTAAATTCAAGATAAATTTTCAATGGCATAGCTCACAAATGAAGACAAATAAATGATTTACTATCGCCTGTAAAGCCCCTATTTGACATGAATGAGTAAAAGTACCAACATTAAAGAGGATAATATGATAACAGCAGTATATACCTGTGACATACAACCATGGAACCACCACTACTCCTGTGTTATTAGCAACCTAATTTAATAAGAAATGTGTTTCTGTCCTTTTAAAAGCCAAGTTTTTTAATTACTAAAGTAAAGGTAGGAGTAGATCCTAAAATAAAATTTATGCAATTTCTTACTCTTTAAAAGAGAGTTGGAGATATCGTAGGTATCCCACTATGGATCTTTAGTGGTGTCATGGTCTTCAGCTAGTGGGTTCTGTGGAGTCGATTGAAGTCTATAGCCATGGATGACAGGAGGATGAGGGCGTTCTGCACCTCATCATCCCAGTGCAGTGGTGGAGGAAGAAGAAAACAGAGTGGACTAAATTCTTGCTTATCTCTTCATTATCTGGCCAAGTCCCTTTATAGGAGAGGCATCAATCCTACAAATGAAGCTAAACTCTTGGAACTCATTAACTAACAGTGAAGTAGTGAACCAATCTAATAATCCTGATAAAACCAACTTGAAGATAATCCTCACACAATCCTGATTTAGTCGCTGGCTTGGGTGTCGCCAGAGTTGGCTGCCCATTATAAGTTTATCACAGTACATTTACTACTTCTGTATGCAGATTAAATGATAGATCACTAATTATAATTTAAAGCAGCTATTTAATGTATACATGTACAACATTCACACCTACCATTATAAGTTTATAACAAATATATCTCATGATGTACTCCCTCCGTTTCATATTATAAGTCACTTTGGGTTTGTCCTAAGTCAAATCTCTTCAAGTTTGACCAATTTTATAGAAAAATATAACAAAAAATTTCCAACACAATAAATATACTATAAAAATCTATCCAATGATGGATTTAATAAAACTAATTTGGTGTCGTAGATGCTGGTATATTTTTCTATAAACTTGGTCAAACTTGAAAAGGTTTGACTCCAGACAAACCCAAAGTGACTTATAATAATGGAGGGAGGATAGCTTAAGTTTGGCGTAAAATGGAAATAACTAAGAGTGAATGCATAAAACAATGTTCAAACATCAAATACTGAGGTCAACAACTTATAAGGCCACTGGAAATGAAATAAAAAATAGAAACAACGGTAGCTTGTAGTAGCAAACAGAAATGAATCATTTGTATAGAAAGACATAAACTTACGTGTTCGTGGAGAGATGTTAATATGAACACCAGCGGATGCAAGAGCCTCCTCAATATCGGACTCAACTGCTAAAAGCGTTGCAGCAGGACTGGGCCAGTCAGTCCCATTCAGCATAACTGGCTTCCATAAGCCACGAGTAATTTCTGCCGAAAAGTAGCTGACGATAACAGCAACTGAAGCAGGCAAGAAGTCCGCAAGATTCCTCAAGCCTGTAAGAGTGTAACGGTATGCATCAGTAAATATGCAATGACAATGGGAAGTGAAAAATACAGTTGATGTCTGTCAATTTCGATAAATGAAAACAATTTGCAGATAGCTGGAAGGTGAGCTTTTTATATAATGCTACATAGAGGGAAAACGTCCATAGTGCCATAGACTTAGTAGATCCTACATAACTCTAAGAACTACAACCAGACGAGTTGCCCTAAACTTTGAAGTACAAGACCAAAGTCCACTTAACAGGATCTTTAACCCCCAAGCAGTGGTGCAGCCAGCTCCCAGGCTGATCAAGTGTCCACCTGAGCTCTGCCGCTGGCGTCATCACCATCAACTACCAGAAACACCTATAAGAAGTAGCCAGCAACCAGGAAATGCTCTTTGACACCTGGGATTGATGACGATGCGGACTCCGCCACTGCTCCCAAAAGGTGGTTTTACAAGCAAGTTTCTACGTTGACTGCTCAAACACCAAAATTGGCCACACTGAAGTTATCTAGAGTTCTAGGCTACTCAACTAGAGCTTAAATGGGGCAAATGGAGAATCTCATCTCCCATTTGTCACCCTGTGCAATCCCTTCTTTCCAATTCTGACCAAAGTTACTCTCATTTTTAATCAACTCCATGGCAGCTCTCAATGAGTTACAATGTGAAAAAAAAAAATCAGCCTGGGACACCATCTTACAAGGTAAAATTACCTTTAAATGTTTATGAGGTCATATTAAACTATGACATTCCATTTCATCCTGTACACTTAAAAACCCAGTAATCTGATAAAATATTTAGACCACTTAGAGGAAAAGGAAAATATTTTCATGCACGATCGAGTTGATTAATTGAAAATAAAACAAAAGACAGGAAATGAAAGTCTAAAGCCAACTTTTTATGTATACCACCTAAATATTAGGTGATAGTCTCATTGAGAACTGAAATATTCAAAGGTACTCATCCCAAAATAAATTGATTTCTAGAGTTCAAAATTTGTCCCAAAATAAGTTGTTTGGCAAAGATTAAGGTTGAGGGAAAAGATTTCTTTTCAATCACCTCATTGGTCAAATTTTGAATTGCTTAGATTCCCTTCCCAAGCTCCTGATGATTGAAAATGCTTTGATATCCGTGCACTGGAATCAGTGTCCTAAAAATGCTTATGTTGTGGTACACTTTTTGAATCCTAGACATGTTTATATTTTGGAATGGAGTAGGCTCTTACCTACCCTCGGTCCACAAATCAAGAAATCGTATCCCTTCAATACTCCTTACCTACCCACCCACTAATACTAATTTCTCATCGAGGGGCATTTTAGTGTTTTACCCTCCCTACTAAAGTTTCCTTGGAATGCGAGAGATCCATTTATTTTGGGACAGGAGAAGTATATCCATAGACAGAAATATTTTTGCAAATTAAATTACATAATATATGAATATTGAATACACGTAAGCAATTTTAAATTCAGGATGACATTTATGGAAGTAGTACTATTGCACTTGAGTTAAATTGATGATAATAAAAGCTCAAAGAAATTTTGTTACTGAAGGCATTTGATTCAATCTTTCACAGTGGAAAGTAACTGGGATAACTTACAGGACAGAACTAGAACTAAATACTACTCCCTCCATCCCAAAATATAACACCGTAGTACTAGATGCGACACATGCTGCTACTAAGAATCTGGACAGGGTGACATGTCATATGTAGTACTGGTTGCTATATTTTGGGACAGAGGAGGGAGTATGAACTTGAGGGAATTAAGAAACTTCATCAAAAAGATATTATTAGTTTCTGAACAACACTACTTAAATGTAAATGGAAGATTTAGCTTGTTAGTGTAAATTGAAGACCAGTGTTAGATATGCAAGTAAAATGCAGGATACTGAATAAAAACCTGTAATCAAATCACGAGACGAAAGCCTCCCATGTGCGCAGGCAGCTAAAACAGTCTCAAGCACAAAAGGAACAGCTTCCAGCACTTCCCATGCAGTAGCTGGCGGCCCTTGGGAGACATCATCTTGTGTGCCTAGAGATGAACCACTCATACTGGAACTTGATGTTGATTGGGAACTGACAGGAGGGATGCCACTTTTTGACATTTTATGGCAGACAATTTTCAGTATCTTATTGGCTACTTGAAGGATACTTTTCCTTTTGTAAGAACTAGAAAGAGTAGAGGCTATGCAAGCCTGATTCTGAAAGTACCATGCCCGTAGCTTTGGAAATGAGTCAATATACACCGGTTTTTGAAACGATGGATCTAGTTGAAATATGCTCTTTCTGCTAACATCATACGGACTATTCAAAGCAAAATGACTGTTTCGTAGTAGCAGGAGAAAATCCAAACTGATCTCTGAGCAAACAAAGACTCCATGTTTTGATAGTGCATACTCCACAGGGGGTCTATGAAATTTCCACAAGCGAAGAAGACACAGGAAAGCACATGAGAATACGGAGTACACAGAGGCCTCTTCAAAACTACAATTCCTATGGTCAGACGAAGGTAATGATCCAAATATTTCGCATAAAGGCATTAGAATGGCAGCTAGTTCTGGAACCTGAAAAGTTTGTAAATTATATAAAATCCAGCATATTGATATTTGCTTTAATAATTTAAAATGCAACTCTGAAATTTAGCAATTCATTGTCTTTATGAAAAACATCGATTTCCTTACCAAGCCATACATAGAGAGAATATGAACCACATCAATTGAAGAAATCCCAGATATGAGAGCATGCAGCATAGGCATGTGATGTATATAGAACCCATCTGATCCAGAGTCTAGGGGGAGCAATGTAGACAGCAACTTAAGCACCATTTGGATAACATGTTCCTAAAAGAGCACAGGAAAGCCACATTAAATCATTTTCAAAGGCAGTAATAGTCAATAGTGACACATATTATACAGAACTTTTCAGGCCAAAGATTGTAAAATAGAACAAGAGCATTTTGTATGTGCCACTCGTTCTATTTCTGCTCCACACAGAATTCTACCTGAATGTTCCAGCCACGAAGAAGGGATGCTCCACACAGAATCTTAGACGCCGCCAACTTTTCCTCATCTGACCCACTTACTGCAAAAGGTTGCAATTTCTCCAACTCTGCTAGGCTAAAATAATCAAGTAGGAACGGTACCATTAATCAAGCTAGTGAGCAAACATTAAAAAACCCAAAATGCTCTTAAGGAATTGAATTTTACAAGTCCATGACTCATCACCTCGAAGCAGGTGTAACCATAAGTGCATCCTTAAGGCCCATAAGGGGTGACCCTTCCATTAAGGCTGACCAAGGGGATTCCTCAACAGCAGATGCGTCTTTAACTGGAACAACATAGCTAGGCCAGAAATAAACAGATGTATCAACTAAATTCCTTGCTATACAAGCTTCCACAATAAGATGTAGCATATTTCCCGCTGCAATTTTAGAATGATTATGAGAGAAAATGAATTGTTTACTAATAAGAAATGCATAAGAAAAATACTAGATATTGTAAAATCAGTCTGAGATAACCTGCTTTAATAGAGGAGATATCTTTGGAATAATTGTGACCTCTCTCATTCCGATCCTTCAAAATAGATAAAGCAACTAATGCTTTCCTAGCTGCAATATTTGCTGACTGCACTACTGCTGGTGGAGGAGAAAGAAGACCAAAAAATTGCCCTAGAACTTGAAGTGAAGACAATAATTCTCCTCTTCTAACAGAGACCATTCCACCTTCAATCTTGTCAGACTCTTCCTTAAGAATGGAAGCAATAGACAGAGGTACAATAGCCAATAACATGCACAATCGAGAATGAAGATGAGGAAATGGCCCTTCTGGAATGCCACGATCCTAGTAAACAGATACAAAATTACATTAAACGAACATTCTAGCTTCCTCATCTGTTAATAAAGAAAAAAATGATGTTTCAAAAGTTATCTTAACTCGTTGTATAAGCCGTAAAGCTGAAATCCACAGAGCTTGAAAGGTTTCTTGCCAGGTTGCTCGATTAAGAACTTGAAGTGTCTTAGCAAGTTCTGTGCCAACCAAAGGTTTCAAGTTGATAAAAAAGGTTATACAGCAGTTGAATCAACAACTGAAAAATATATTAGAACCTGTCAGAGCTTCAATTGATGATATGGTATCAAGATGTCTTCCGTCCATTGTGTTCTCCATAAACATGTCAAAAGGTATCCAACAAGAGCTCTTTCCAGCGCCAAAGACACTGCGTGCAGCAGAACTGCAAGGCTTTGTACTCACAATACTTCCCAATAGATTGCCTTTGTGTAATTGATATCCTGTAGTAACAACTTTTCGTATATTCATCATCAAGCTGCCTAGCAGATTATGTGCAGTTCCAAAATTCTTTGACTTCAGAGCACCAATAAGCTGAAGCCTCTGGAGCAAAATATTGAAATTTTCAGGTCTACCCTAGCACATCCATAAAAAAAGGGTTTCCAGTCAGTGTGGATGCCAGTTAAGTGAAACTTTTAATTGTTCCAGCTTCCATGTAGGATTGAAACAGCTAAACGCACAGCAATTATATATGAGTGAAATGACAGCTGAAAATAAAAACCCAACTTTGAAGTATAGAGTCATCCCAACTCAAAAGATAAGTTTTTTCGGTGATACTGGTGGTCTGGCCTCTGTTTCGGAGTGAACTATCTAGCCCCAATTAACCTGGTCTGATTCTGACCATTGTGGAGATCAGACCATCAGACTATTTACAGCCCTAAAAACCTAAAGTAAAACTATTTTTTTTATCTATAACACGGATTAACTTCACCTTTGGACTGCAGAAACTAGATGAGATCATGAAACCAACCTAATAAGAAATCTTCAGATAAGAAGTCTAGATCTAAAGATGTTGAACCCTTAATCTACAGTTATCTAGAATTTGATCAAAACTTAAAACAGTGACAACTTTCAAACCATGAGGAAATTATCTAAAATCCAGAATGAATGTTTTGCTGCAGCCAGCAGCATCAACTAAATGTCTAAGTCAGAACAGATTTATTAGATCTGTCAATGGCTGTGAAATATGAAATCTTACTGCATAATATCTGCCAAAAAAATCATACACTTTTATGTTAAAAAACTTCACGTTTGCATTTGCACATCAAGCGGTTTCAATGTGATGGCAAGAAAACCAGTTGTTTAATGAATCTATGTCTCAAATGAAGCTGAATCACTAAAACTGATATCAAAATCAGACAAGGTGAAAAATGGTAAATTTGAAAACAGTATTACATGATAAAAGATTTGAGTGGATTTTCTAAATAAGCAGTTTCTGCCACAAAATTAACATATGATATAATGATGAAAGATTTAAATTGTATACCTAAGTATATTCAAATAATAAAAGCTAAAAACTCAAGTAAAACAAAACTGCATCATATCACGAAAAAATTGATAGAGAGTACGGATGGATATATAAGATTTTATTTAATCTTTTTTTCTTAGGCAATAAAGATTAAGAAACAAGGATGCAGCTGCATACGTGTTACGATAGACTAGACGGAGAAAAACTTGAGTATTTTTGTTAGCAGTGATCTTCTCAACTACTTCTAAAGTCATAATTGTGTTCTTCCTCCTCAGACATTCACGGTGCTCATCTTTCCTATCAAATGAGCTTCCCTTGCCATCTATGTTCATACTTTTTTCTGCTCCAATAGCATATGAAATGTCATGTCCATCACCATCAATAGTTGGCAAACCACAATCTTCCAATATACAGTCAGTCAATATTTTGATAACGCTTAACACAAACAAAATAACTGTATGTCCAAAATCCATTCTCTGAAACCCATAGCTATCTGAAAGATGCAAAGCATCATCAATAGATTTGACTAACCTGCAATGGGAAATGAAGATAATTAGGAACATTTTACAGAATCCAACAGTTCTGATAATTAATTAAACAAACTAAAAATATGTTTATTTTTCTCGTTGAGTGCTCCCTCCATCCCACTCACTAAACTAATCTTTGACTTTAAATTTCTCATATACTACAATGTTTGTAGCAACCAAATCATAATCATATAAAAGTAAATCTAAATGATAATCGAATGTTATTATTTTCATCAAATAAAATTTAATTTATAATAAAATATTTATTGGTCAAATATTTAAAGAGTTGAATTTAAAAGTGTGCGTGCGCCTTAGTGAGTGGGACGGAGGGAGTACTTAGTAATGAAGTAGCTAGAAAAACAGATGCTCCTATCCTGATGACATGAAAGCAGCACCAGATGCAGATCAGATCACATATGAAATAACACAAATTAGATGAAGCGCTGGACCATTAGATATGCACTTGAGGAGACATGCCTGCTTTGCATAACGCATTATACGTACACATTTAAGTATGGACAAGGATCTAAATGGAGTATGCCAGTGTTGAAAGGTGTGTGACTTGTATCCTACCCGATTAGGACGAACACTAACAAGATTATGATTTCTACTTCTGTTTGGAAGATGACTAGTGAACTTGTATATAAAAGGGGGATGGCAATAAACAACCCAAGCCATGAACAAGCCACAGGGACTCATCCAAAGCAAGTAGAAGCAATTTAGAGCACATGAGTGGATTCTTGTGTAAAACAATTACGTGAGGGTACAAAAGGTCCAAGAGGGTTGTCGGAAAGTGTCAACCCCTTGTACTATTTTGAGCTTGAGCTTAAGGAATATGCAATACGATTATAGGAATAACCAAATCTTCTTCAATGTCATGATTGTTTCATTCCCATGTTAGTTCCCTATGGTATTCATCTACTTTGGTCTTAAAGACTTAATACCAAACACACTTGTATCATATCTCACAGCATCTGAAGGATTCAGGATTTTTGCACATAAGGGATATCAAAGCATGACAGTCAGACTATCATCACATGAATTTCGCTTTCCAAGTATAATATATTATACAATATATCAAATATACATGACTAAAATAGTGTTTCATGTGCAGGGGTTCATGTCATAGTACAAAAAGCGGAACCAGCGCCCTCAGCTGTTCAGCTTACTTGAAGGACCATTCATGCAATTGACCAAGTGAGGACCAGATGAACCGGGCAGTTATTGACAGAAACTGGTGGTTCGTGTGCAGGCTAACCAAGACATGGACCTTTATTAGGCCCAATAGTCTACCTAGTAAGGCTCATACACATATTACTCCAAATATTTGTGCAAAAAGAGGTGATATGGGAGTCGAACCCTCCAGCTAGCCAACCCGCATGGTGTGACCAATGAAGGATATGTACACATGACATAAGTGTTTCTGGTCCTGCAGCTGAATGGCTGACCCAGCAGTCGGACCGTTACACCAGCAAACCAGGAGCTCAGATGGTTCGGTGGCTGGTCTGGCATTTTTTACTATGGTTCATGGCATTGTTTACCCCCATGAACCCTTCCACATGGCGTATTGTTTGTTAATATGATTGGTTAGATGAGTTTAGGGCTGGCTTGACACAAAAGAGTATTCAGTAGCAGCATTCATGGTAGCAAAGATGAATAAACAAGCCGTTCTCTGAGAGTCTGAAGTCCAACTGTAGTAGTCTTTATTTAGACTGGCAGTAAAGATTGGCAAATTTTGGTATAGGACATCACGACTTTGCAATTTTAGCTGGTGAACACTGCAAAAGTTAATCTTTCGGGGAAAGCACTCCCAAAACATGGATATTTGCCGCTGGACACCGCGTCTATTAGAATATTCATTTCTGGTTAAATAATGGAGAGAAACAGCGTGAAACATCCAATACCCCTGACCCCACAGGTCAGTTCTCCCATCTCTCTCTTCTCTTTCCTATCTCTTTCTACCTCTGCGGCCCCACATGTCATTGCTGGAGTCCTTCCTCCCCAGTCCCCACCTTTTTTCCCTCATCCTCTCATTCTCTAGCTCGTAGGGGAAGCTTGGTGGAGGTCCAGCGGGGCGTGGTACAGAGGATCGCGGAGGCGCCATCACCAACGACGGATGAATGAGGGGAGGGGAGGGGAGGAGAACTGCATGACAGTGTAAAATAGCAGCACATGAAAAATAGCAGATGGCCTTTATCCCACACACTATTAACAGCATATGTGGTATTATGTGAAAATAAGAACTTGAATCAAAACTCCACTCGAATTTTACAGTAAGTTCTGCTACTACATACATAGTATTACACGTTGGCTGCGTCTGCGTATATTTTATTTAATTATTGAACATATTATAATTTGATATGTAAAAATGATATTACTATATTTGTCCTC
The DNA here is from genome assembly GCA_000338895.3 of Oryza meridionalis. NCBI lineage: Eukaryota > Viridiplantae > Streptophyta > Magnoliopsida > Poales > Poaceae > Oryza > Oryza meridionalis. Next base: position 15,479,589 of record CM002526.2, read on the forward strand.
AAAATTACTTTCATCTAGTTACACTACCAACTTTTTTTATAAATACATAACTAGGAAAAGAACAATGAAAATACGTGTGCATTGGAGATCGTGTTAATGTCCTAAATGACAAAAAATAAAAGCACAAAGGTTGTACTTTAAAACTAGCATCCTGAATCTCATGTGGGCGCTGTTGACTACTGTTGCGCATACGTTCATGACAGCATGTAGTCCAGGCGTACACATGACAAATCACTGTACATAACTGTTGGCTGTCATACTCATCACAGCCAGCTGTCCAGCCATGCATATGTCAGCTAGTCAGCTACATTAATTTGATTTTTCTACTACTATTATATAAATAAACTATGTTAGCCAGATAACAAAGAGGATATGTCCAAGTTTCCACAACAGGGTGAAAGAAGTAACCATCCATATGAATATCTTTCACGAATGTCCAAACAACCTTGGTAAAGATCACAATGTGGACAGGTGCACAAAGATCATGTAATCATGGGCTGCAGTTCTCCAAACAGGTTTGGATTGAAAAAAAAAGGGGTCATTGGTGGTATCCTGCCCTATGCATCCTTTTATCTCGTACTACAGTCCAATCAGACAATTGGACCATGGGAGCACTTTGGAAGTCTTCAAAACCACAGTGCACCAAAAAGGAGTGCCCCTCTGGCCTTGTGCTATCAACTTTGAACTTTCAAAACCAAGACGGCACACAACTAGGAAATTCACATCGTTTTCAACCTAACAAAATTTCTCCCTCAACACAGGCCCCACTGGCGCAGCGCAAGCGATCCCTCTCAAACCACCAGCCCTACCCTACAACCCGGAAAATAATAGCATCAACATCAGCAACACGAGCACACCGCGGATTTGGACGGAATCTCGCAAGCACGTTGACCAATTCAAAGGTTTGTAGCACGCCCATAAGTTTGTGTGGGGATAGGGGCATATGTCCATGTCATCAACAAATACCAGAGCACGAGACAAACCAATGTGAAGCAAGCAATTGAGACTGTAGTATGGAGCAATCGGTGCTTACATGGCCTTCGTCTCCACGCTCTCCGTGCAGACCGGCGCGACCGTGTACTGGCCGAGCAGCTCGAGGTAGAGCCTGTACGCCTCCGGCTGCGCCTGCCGGTTGGGCACCACCCTGCAGAAATTCCCCCCCAAACGCAATCCGATTAATCTCAAGCCGAGGTCTCAAAACCCGCACGGAATCGAGCTATTCGGCGGTGGAATTAGGGGCGAAACGAGGGCTTGCACGGGACCTCGGGGTGAGCAGCGCGAGGGCGAGGAGCGGGGAGACGAGGCGGGACGCCATGGCCTGGTCCAGCACCTTCCACATCGCGCCCGTGTTGTGCGCGAAGCACAGGTTGGACACCAGCGCCGCGGCGAGCGCGCCCCCAGCCCCGCCATCGACGGAGATGGAGGAGGAGGCCTCCCGGGCGCAGCGCGCGGCCTCGGCGGCCTGCAGGAGCGGGGGGTCGCCGCGCGCCGCGGACGCCTTCACCGCCGCCATCACCCGCCGCTCCAGCTCGGCGGCGGCGGCGGTGGCGGCCGCCATGAACGCGATTGCGCCGCCGCGGGAGGGAGGTTTGAGGGGGTTTTACGGGGCGAGTGGTTTTGGAACGATGGAGAAGAGAAGAGAAGGAAGCAGAGAAAAGCGGGGCGGAACGGAGGACAGAGGAGAGGACGAGGAAATGACGCTCGGCTTTATTGCGCGCCCGCCTATGCAGGACTTTTTACATTATGGCCCATGTGTTGTATTCTTGTTTTTGCAAATAGACCGCTCAGGATACTAGTAATGCAGGAATGGACCTCGGCTCAGGTTTCCCGAGGGACGTGACTACATTGGTAGCTAGTTTGTCTAAATCAGCTACCACTCCATCTATAACAGATTATATCCACCTATACTTCAAATAAAATTTTCTCTTAAACTACTCATCCAATTTACGATCCGATTACACCGTTGTGTTCGTAACAATTATATCTTTATAACAAGATCTCACATGATTATATTTTGATGAAAAATTATAAATTACTTTAATAATATATCTAAATTACTTTTAGATTTCACTAAATTACTTCTTCGACATATAAAAGTAAATTCAATAAAGTTTAAAAGTAATTTACATATATTATAGAAGTAACTTATAACAAAAAGAAAGTAACTTTAATGCATGCTTTTTTCATTGGACGTGACTACAGAACTAGTGGTAGCTGGTTTGTATTCTATCTAGTGTTTCCTTTCAAATTGAAAAATGCAATGATATGTTTCCGTTTTGTTTTAAGATACTTTTATAATATATGTAAATTACTTTTAGACTTTATTGAATTTACTTTTATATGTCTAAGAAGTAACTTAGTCAAATCTAAAAGTAACTTATATATATAATAAAAGTAATTTATAAATATAAATATTTTTTCATCGTAATATAATCATGTAAGATCTTGTTGTGAAGATTTAATTGTAGCGAACACAATGGTGTAATCGGATTGTAGATCGGATAAGTAATTTGAGATAAAACTTTATAAAAAGGAAGAAAAAGACATGCATGTCTAAGAAGAAAAACAAGCATGTATATCAGCACATGTAGCAGTCCTTCCCACAAATTGGTTCGTCGCTGGTTAACGCTTTCTCGGTTTAGATTTTGCCTTTCCCGAGGGTATTGCCATCTAGGGGTGAAAACAGGATGGGTACGGTCGGATCACAACATTTCCATATCCTAACTCATATCTTACTTTAAATTCGGAATCAGATATGGGTAGTGTCCGATAACACATCACTCATCCTGTATCATGTCCCATATTACTTTTTTCGAATCGGATTCGGGAACAGATATTTTTTATGTCCAATTCATGGATATTTAATGTAAGAAGACAATTAAAGTGCTAAAAAAGATATATCAAGGAACAAATTATATAATATTACAAGTGAGCTCATAAAAATAGTGATTAACTAATCTTTTATCATGTTTATAAGTGAACTTATAATAGATTTTCACATATGTTTCATAATATGGGACATATGGACGGATATAACTCTTCTCGTATCCTAACCCATATTTTTTTACGGATTCGGGTTCGAACTCGGATAATATTGGGTATCCCATTCTCTCTCACATATTCCTCCCTTAAGCCTTGGGTCGGTCGCGCGGGCAGAAAATATCCACCCCGTTTTCACCCCTATTGTCTTTGAGGTATAACATTTCGGCATCACTAATACGAAAATGATCCTATCCGGGTGACCGATGCAAACACTAAATATCGGGCGGTTACTTCCCACCCACTTCTTATCCATTCCCTCATTCTCTTTTCTCTCTATCCCATCTTCTCTCTCCACACACCCCCACACCTGTGCCTCAACTCCCCTCGTCGTTGGGGGAGCGAGAGGCTGCTCTTGCTACCTCGCCACCGGCCGGTGAAAACAAGGAGGAGGATTGCCCGCTTCTCTTGCGATTAGAGCTCAAGTCGTAGGTGGCTGTGCTTGGGGACATGCTCTCTGCGACCACCGCCTACGTTACCTGGATACGTGAGAGAAGTCACGTATCCGTATCGGAGACGTGGACGGATATGGATACATGTCCCGTACGTATCCCACGGGATCGCGATTTTCAAATAAAAAAAAACAAAGCAGATACATCTCCGATACGCGTCCCGGTAGACTCTGCTCCTCTTCCTTCGACGCCCCTCACGCGCTCCCGGTGCCGCCGCCGGCCGCCCTCGCCACACGCCGAAGCAACCGCGTCGCCGGCCGCAGCAAAGCAGTACGCGCAAGCCGCAGGGCCGTCGCTAATGGGTGCACCAACGCCCAGCACCTCCGCCGCCAGGACGGGTCAGGGCTGCCGCCGTCCCCACACAACGCCGGCACCGGCACAGATTTCTTCGTTCCCATGTGAGATAAATCACATCTTCTAGCTTTCCATGCTTGATCTACAATGCTTTTCTCATTTTTCTTGCTACAAGTAGTCAAGTACTACCATCGATTTTGGATCTGGAGGTTCAAGTGCTAGTGCATTTGTATATCTAGCAATCCTAGTGCTAGCTAGTGCGACTGCAAATGATGCTGACAAATTTATCAAGAGAGCTAACAGAACATCAAGGGCAAGCAACGCCTTGATCTGGTGGTGTTTGGCGGCTTGGTGCTAGCATCCTGCCACTTGTTTAATCGACACTTCAATTGATATTGTAAACATGATGCATCAAATTATTGATGTTTCATGTATATGCTGATTTTTCTCTAATTCATAGGCAGCCGATAAGGTTAATTAGTTCGCCAACTTGAACTATGTAGAAAGGATAATTAATTGGACAAGATTAATAAGGAATCAGATGCAAGAATGCTATGCTATGGATTATTTCCTTACAGAAGTTCACTATTTATATATATTTTAATATATATATATATATATATATATAAGCGTATCCTCATATTCTCACTTTTAGAGAAATGACGTATCCACGTATCACCGTATCACCGTATCGCATATCCGTACCCGTATCCTTATATCTGGGTAACATAGACCACCCCCATGCTGATGGCCGAGCTTGTGGCAGAGAATAGGAGCTCAGTAGCACGGTGGCCATAGGGACGCAACCGAGCTCAGCCCGACGTCGATGACGATGGTGGACACTCGGATGCGGCCGAGCTCTGCGGCATCAACAACGGTGGCCGAGGTCCACGGCGTCGACGACGGCGGCCACGTGGATGCGGTGGAGCTCGGCACGGCGTAGAGGACAGTGAGCACACAGTTTGTGGCCGACGTAGATGAGCTCGACGCGGCATCAACAACGATATCCTCCCCGATCTCGACTTGATTTTTTTTCGATGTTTCAGTCAATATAAGCTGATGTTCTTTTATGTTGAATTGAAATGTTGCAATGAGTTTTTATGGTGTTCCGTAACTTTGTCCTTTGCCAATATGGATTTCTTGGTATTTCAATAGAGCAAAACTTGATGTTTCCTATGTTCCACCAAAATGTTTCAGTGATAAGTTCAAATGTGTTTCACCATCTCAATAGATTGAAACATTTTCTATTTACTCGGTGAAACATTTTTTCTAACTAGTGAAAAAGCGTCCGATTTTTTTAAAATATCGGACACCCGATTTATAGGCTCTTTCTCACTAATATTGACATAGAGTCCTAGCGGCTCAGGTCTAACTTGTACGCCACTTGAAACGATGCACTAGCTAGCCTCACCTAGCACCAAAATAATAATACCAGCATAATATTGATGAGTTTTGCCAGACCAAGATTTCAGAAACGGTTTTTTCTACTGATTGTATACTAAAATTACTCTCCTATTTGTTTCTTAAATTCCTATCACATGATAGGTTGGTGGTGAATTTTTTTAAAAAAAGGTTTTAAAGGTGTCCACAGTGCTTCAAAATTAATGCTTTTGCACATTTAGGCCCCCTTTGATTCAAAGGAAATTCATAGAAATTTTAGAGGATTTCATTACTATAGGAATTTTTCCTACAAAGCCCTTTGAATCAAAGCAATGAATCCTACGAAATTCCTATGAAATGCCTCTTCCCATACAAGTTTTGGAGGAAATTTAACAAGAGGTAGAACCTCATGTAAAAAATCCTTTGAGTCTTTATCTCACCTCAAAATCCTGTGTTTTTCCTTTGGTCTAATCAAACGGTTATTCCTATGTTTTTTCTGTGTTTTGCAATTCTCGGTTTTACACTTACATTCCTGTCAGAATCCTATATTTTTCCTATTCCTCCGTTTTTTCATTCCTATGATTCAAAGGGCCCTTAGATCGATCTTCATAGAGGATCCCGAACGATCTAGGCATGTGTGGGGAAAGGTGTTTGGCTAGAGATTAGAGTTTAAGCCTAGATACTTTGCAAATGAAAAATGAACTAACCCTTTACTCTCGTTTTCCGTGCGCACACTTTTCAAACTACTAAACGGTGTGTTTTTTTTATAAAAAGTTTCTATACGAAAGTTACTTAAAAAGTTATATTGATCCATTTTTTTTAAAAAAAATAGCTAATACTTAATTAACCCTGCGCTAATGGACCACTCCGTTTTTAGTGTGCACGTTCACAGCTGGGAACTCAGCCAGCCGAACACAGCCTAAGGGTGCGTTCAATCATCCCCTTTTCTATCTTCTACTTTCTCTCATTTTTCGCGCACACACATCCCCGAACTACTAAACGGTATATTTTTTGCCAAAAAATTTTCTATATAAAAGTTGCTTTCAAGAATCATATTAATTTATTTTTTAAAAACGCTAATACTTAATTAATCATGTGCTAATGAGCTACCTCGTTTCACGTGTGGGAGAAATGGGTTATGAACCCATAGGTTCAAACACAAGATTAGGGGTTATGGGAGAGAATTTGGTGTCTTCTTATTTTGGGATTTTTAACAGGAGCCGTGCTGGACTTCGATTTTTCTCCTTTCACCCCAAAAACTATTTGGGGGCTTAGCGTTCGAATTTTTTCCTTTCGCCTCAAAAACTATTTGGGGGTTTAGCGTAGGTGTTCTACTAAATATATTCTAATGCTCAACATAGTCTCGTAGAGTTGTAGTTGCTAGTTTGCATGAATTATACTCCCTCATTCCCTAAATGTTTGACGCCGTTGACTTTTTAAACATGTTTGACCGTTCGTCTTATTCAAGAACTTTTGTGAAATATGTAAAGTTATATGTATACGTAAAAGTATATTTAACAATGAATCAAATGGTAGGAAAAGAATTAATAATTACTTATATTTTTTAAATAAGACGAACGGTCAAACATATTTAAAAAAGTCAACGGCGTCAAACATTTAGGAAAGGAGGGAGTATATATGGTTTTTAAAAATGAATCATAGTAATTGTTTTTTGAGTTTGCTCGTAGTAGAAACAATGTGTCATAAATACGTTCCAGCGTGGGGAAAACGTACGTGACGTTACACCGTAATTAGGTACCATGAATTTCCACATGCCGTTAGCACGTAGTGCCACTAGCACGTTCGTATAGATCCCCGCCGGTCGCGACTCGTGGGTCGTGACGTTGAAAAACCTGGAGGAGGATTAAGAAACGGTCCGGAACTTTCCCCCGCTTTGACCCCTCTCCGATCGTCACCCGCGAGCACCAGACCGGGAGGACGACTTTCCACAGAACAGAGGCAGATCGAGAGCGAAACTGCTAATTAGCGGTCAGACGCGCGCCATTCCTCCGCGCGGCGTAGCCACGTGGCGCGCGTGGAGAGGAGGGCGGCGGGAGAGCGCGCCAGTAGCCTTTTTTTTTCCCCGTTTTTTCCTCTTTTTTCTGCGGGTTTTTCCGGTTTTCTTTCTTTTTCCCTGTGTTTTTTCCCCTTTTCTCGGTTTTTTCTTTGGGTTTTCTTCCGGTTTTTAAATTTATACTATACAAACTCTGTGCATGTATATATATGTATACAAACTTTGTACATGTATACGTATTTATATTAATTTTGCATACAACATATACGAACTTTGTATACATCACGTACGTATACAAAGTTTGTATACATGTATATATTTTTTATACATCAAAAGTGACTTGGTCTATATATATTAAAAGTGTATATATCTGTGTATAAATACTGTCGGTGATATGGGCCCGGGGGTATACGAAGTGCGGGGGGGTTACCTCCCGATCCAGCCACGTGGCACTAAAGCTTGGCCCTCCCCCCGCGCCTCGGAAGACGCAGAGGCAGCCAGGGGGCCTCGGGGTGCCACGTCACACCCCTCGGGCCCTCGCGCTGCCTCGCCCCGAGGCCCTTGCTCAACTGCCATGTGGCGAGGAGAGCGAGCGGGGAGGAGACATACTGAACCACCATCAATGCGCGGCGCCCCAACCGTCCCTCACCGCATTTAATGCGGTAAGGGCGGACGTGCGGTGTGGCCCGTTTGACTCACGTCAATCAGGCGTGACCAGACTGTGACCGGCCTGTCGCCGGTCACGTCTGATCGGACGGGCGGCTGTGCCCCCACGCTCGCCCCTGTACCCGGCGGATTGGAGGCAGGTATGCCCCGTCCCATCGAAGCATCATCCGGAGCTCCCTCCACGTGAGTAGGACTGCCACAAGTCTTCGTCCATTTAAGACAGAATGACGGGACTGTCCCCCATGTCAGGTGGGGGGCGGCGTTGGGTCCCACTCAAGGACGGACGGCTGCTTAGCTTCCGGGCGAAGACACGGATCGTGGTCCGGTCTAAGTAGCATAGGTCCCCCTCCCGTGAAAGAGTAGGTAGAAGCGGTGCATGTGGTATCCCCTTGAACTATAAAAAGAGGACCTTGCCCACCGAGGAAAAGGACGATGCTCAGTAGGCCTGAACTCTAGGAGGAGAAGAGCGAGAGTGCTCTCCGGAGTTTAGGAACCTTTGTAACATTCAACCATGAATCCCACACACAGAAATAGGGTATTACGCTCCATAGCGGCCCGAACCTGTATAATCTTGGCGCCCGTACGCGATCCAGAATCACTCAGGGCGGATACACGATTTCGACAAGCGAGCTTTTTCCCCCAGCCGAACTCACAAAAGGGGGATCTCACGATCTCCGCTAGAGAGGATCACCCTTCGACAGCTGGCGCGCCAGGTAGAGGGAATTCGCGCGCTTCCAAGAGAAGTCGTTTCCTTTCGCCCCAAGTTTCCCTCCGCCCTCGACGATCATGGTCAAGGTCTTGGAGGAAGAAGTGGTGGTGTACACCCCCACTCCTTCCGGGAGTGAGGATGCTAGCGGGAGCCGCGGCCCCCATCACCGTCGCCGCAATTCTCTGACTCCGCCTCGCCGCGCCCCTCGCGGAGGGAGGATCCCACCCGGTCGGGTGGCTCGGCCCTCTCCCCGCCTCCGAGCGGGGGGAAGCCACGTCGCGTCGGGGCGCGATGCCGCCTGACATACGGCGACAGCGGCTCGCCCTGAGGCGCGCTTCAGGCGGCGGGAGCCCTTTTACGGCATCCTCCCGTGAACTCGGAGCCGGAGACCCCCGTCCAGTGATGGTTGGACAACGTGGCCAACCTGGTCACCACTGCCCAGCGGCAGCTGGCCGCGGGTGGCCGGCCCACCGCCACTGGTACATCACGTACCCCCACCACCCTTTCCTCGTCAGCAAAGAGGAGGGCCCGTCGGTCAGCCATGACTTTGAGGCGGTCCACCGCCCCAACGTCGTCGAGGGCCTCGGGAAGCCGGAGGCATCATGACGGCCTCTACGAGGAGCAAGACGCTCGGATCAACATCGAGCGACGCAGGGACGAGCGCCATGCTGCCCGCATGGGAGAAGGCGCCTCCTCGTCCGGAGCGCCGCGTTCCTCCACGCGAGGCGGCCCACCCCCCACGTTCACCCCTAGAGGGACTGGTTGTGGGGCCTTCGTTGCGAGTCTCCGGAATGTCTGGTGACCCCCGAAGTTTCGCCCCAACCTCACTGAGAAGTATGATGGCAGCATCAATCCCTCCGAGTTCCTCTAGATCTACACCACGATCATCGTGGCGGCGGGGGACGACGACCGGGTCGTGGTGAATTACTTCCCCATGGCCCTTAAGGGTCAGGCGCGCGGCTGGCTGATGACCCAGCCCCCCGACTCCATCCACTCCTGGGAGGACCTGTGCCAGCAGTTCATCACGAACTTCCAGGGCACGTACCCCCGCTCAGGAGAGGAGGCGGACCTGCATGCTGTGCAGCGGAAGGACGACGAGTCCCTCCGCTTATACATACAACGCTTCTGCCAGGTCCGCAACACTATTCTGTGCATTCCGGCCCACGCGGTCGTTTATGCGTTTCGGAACGGCGTGCGGCACAACCGCATGCTAGAGAAGATTGCCTCCAAGGAGCCCAAGACCACCGCCGAGCTCTTCGAGCTGGCGGACAAGGTGGCTCGGAAGGAGGAGGCGTGGGCCTGGAACTCCCCCGGCACCGGCGCGGCGGCTGCGGCTGCCCCCGAGTCCGTTCCCCGCTCTAAGCGGCGAGATAGGAGGGGGAAAAGGAAGCCAGCCCGCTCCGATGACGAGGGCCACGTCCTTGCGGCCGATGGGCCCTCACGGGCCCCGCGCAAGGAAAAAGCCACCGGCGACAAGCCGAGCTCCACCACTCCCTCCGGCGAGGGTCGGTCGGCAGACAAGTAGTGCTCGGTGCACAACACCTATCGGCATAGCCTCGCTGACTGCCTCTCGGTCAAGAACTTGGCCGAGCGGTTCCGTAAGGTCGATGAGGAGAAGCGGCAGAGTCGACGGGAGGGCAAAACCCCCACGACCCCCGCCAATGATCGGCGAGGGGAGGCCAAGAAAAAGGCCCCTACCGATGATGGCAATGACAGCGAGGATCTGGAATTCCAGATACCTCAGGGAACCGTCACCACTCTCAACCGGGGGGGGGGGGGGCTTGCACTCACACCTCGCGCCGCGGTTTCAAGGCCATGAGGCGTGAGCTTCTGGCTGCCGTCCCAACTCACGAGGTGGTAGGGAAGGCGCGCTGGTCGGAGGTGAAGCTCACCTTCGACCAAAGCGATCATCCGACAGTGCTCGCTCGGGGAGGGAAGTTGGCCCTCATGGTCTCCCCGACCATCCACAACGTCAAGATGAAGCGTGTCCTGGTCGACGGGAGGGCCAGCCTCAGCATTATCTCCCCGGCTGCCTTTGACGCGCTCAAGGCCTCGGGGATGAAGCTCCAGCCGTCACTGCTGATCATCGGTGTAACCCCGGGACACACGTGGCCTCTGGGTCACGTTGAACTCCCGGTGACCTTTGGCGACCCCACCAACTTCCACACCGAGCGGATCAACTTCGACGTGGCGGACCTCAATCTGCCCTACAATGCAGTACTGGGCAGGCCCGCATTGGTGAAGTTCATGGCCGCCACCCACTATGCCTACCTCCAGATGAAGATGCCGGGCCCCAGCGGCCCCATCACCGTCTTTGGCGATGTCAAGGTCGCCCTGGCCTGCGCGGAGCAGCGCGCCGACAACTTGGCGGCAGCCACCGAGCCTCAGGTCCCGGAGGCCTCCGTGTCCCGCGTCTCCAAGAAGCGCCTCGCCTCGGCCGATGAGGTGCCCGTCAAGGAGATTCCCCTTGGCGATGATCCGTCCAAGACCGCCAAGATTGGCGATACCTTGGACACCAAATAGAAAAGCGCGCTCGTCTCCTTCCTGCAGGTGAACTCCGACGTCTTTGCGTGGAAGCCGTCGGATATGCCCGGGGTCCCCAGGGAGGTGATCGAGCACCGCCTCGCCGTGCGGCCGGGTGCGCGACCCATCCAGCAGAAAGTACGGCGCCAAGCCCTGGAGCGACAAGCCTTCATCCGAGAGGAGGTGACGCGGCTCCTGGAGGCCGGTTTCATTCGAGAAATCATCCACCCAGAGTGGCTGGCAAACCCAGTGGTCGTTCCGAAGGCCAACGGCAAGCTCCGAATATGCATCGACTACACGGACCTCAACAAGGCATGCCCTAAGGATCCCTTCCCTTTACCACGCATAGATCAGATAGTTGACTCCACTGTGGGGTGCGACCTTTTGTCTTTCTTAGATGCCTACTCCGGGTATCACCAGATCCGCATGGCTAGGGAAGATGAGGAAAAAACTGCTTTCATTACTCCTGTAGGCACCTTTTGCTATACAACTATGCCTTTTGGTCTCAAGAACGCAGGTCCTGCTTTTCAGCGCATGACTCGCATTACTTTGAGTAATCAAATAGGGCACAATGTAGAGGCGTATGTCGATGACCTGGTGGTAAAGACGCGCCACCAGGAGACGTTGTTACAGGACTTGGCTGAGACTTTCGACATCCTTAGGTCCACGCGCATGAAACTGAACCCCGAAAAGTGTATGTTCGGTGTACCGGCGGGCAAACTCCTCGGTTTTCTAGTCTCCTCCCGAGGCATAGAAGCTAATCCCGAGAAAATACGTGCGATAGAGAGGATGCGCCCCCCAGCAAGCTTAGGGATGTGCAGTGTGTCACGGGATGCATGGCCACCCTAAGTCCATTCATATCGAGGCTGGGAGAGAGGGCGCTGCCCTTATTCAAGCTCCTCAAACGCCCTGGGCCATTTGTATGGACGGAGGAAGCGTAGCAAGCTCTCAATCAGCTGAAAGCTTATCTCACCTCCCCCCTATCCTGGTGGCTCCGAGGCCAGAGGAACCGTTGCTGCTCTACTTGGCTGCGACCCCCCACGCGATGAGTGTCGCCCTTGTAGTTGAGCGCGACGAAGGTGACCCGCGTCGTGAGCCCGGTTATGGGAAGGGACCAGGGGCCCCCTTGACTGGCGATGGCCCCTCGTCCCCCGACGGCCCGAGGCCCGAAGCCCCCAACCCCCGAGAAGGCCCCGAGGCCACCGTGGGAGGGAGAGAGGCTCTGGCGGATGGCCCCGAGGCCTATAGCGTCGACATGGCTCGAGCCCTCCCCCCCCGGGACCCCTGAGCACGGGCGCCCCGGGCCAGCTACCCCTGACAACAAAGACCGGCCCCACCGAAAGGTGCAGCGGCCCGTCTACTTCGTCAGCGAGGCACTCCAAGACGCTAAAACCTGATACCCACAGGCCCAGAAGATGCTCTACGCAGTCTTAATGGCCTCAAGGAAGTTGCGCCACTACTTCCAAGCGCATCGGATTTCCGTCGTAATGTCTTACCCTCTCGGCCAAATCTTGCACAACCAAGAAGGTACTGGTCGGGTCGTAAAGTGGGCTATTGAGTTCGCTGAGTTCGACTTGCACTTTGAACCACGGCACGCGATCAAAAGCTAGGTCCTGGCTGACTTCATCGCGGAGTGGACCCCGGTGGACAACCCTGTTCCGTCCAATGTTCCCTCCCTCCCCGGAGATAGAGGAGGCCCAAACGCCGACATTCGCGCCGGGCACTGGGTTATGCACTTTGACGGCTTCCTCAACCTTCAAGGTGCAGGGGCCGAAGTCACGCTGACTTCGCCAAGCGGGGACGTCGTCAAGTACGTCGTTCGGCTTGATTTCCGAACCACGAACAATATGGTAGAATACGAAGGACTCCTAGCGGGATTGAGGGCAGCGGCCGGAATGGGCATCCGCCGCCTCCTAGTCCTAGGCGATTCCCAGCTGGTCGTAAACCAAGTCTCCAAGGAGTACCAGTGCACCGACCCGCAAATGGACGCTTACGTCTGCGAAGTGCGACGCATGGAACGCCACTTCGACGGACTCGAGCTCCGGCACGTGCCCCGACGCGACAACGCAGTCGCTGACGAGTTGTCGCGCATCGCGTCTGCACGAGCCCCGCTCCCCCCGGGGGCCTTCGAGGAAAGGCTCGCGCAGCCGTCCGCGCGGTTGGACCCCCCGAGGGACCCCGGCGCCACGATCTTCGCCCCGACGCCTGACGACCCACGGGCCTCGGGGCTCGAGGGGGTCGACCCCGACCCCCCTCGTCAGGTCGTTGTGATGACTGGCATCCGGGCGTATCTCGACAATAAGACTCTTCCTGAGGATCGCGTAGAAGTTGAGAAGCTCGCGCGTATCTCTAAGCGGTACGAGCTCGTAGAAGGGACCCTCTACCGGCGTGCCGCCAACGGGATACTCTTGAAGTGTATTTCTCGGGAGCAAGGAGTCGAGCTTATTGCCGACGCCCATCAGGGTGAGTGCGGGGCCCATTCGGCCTCATGCACATTGGTTGGTAAAGCCTTCCGACAAGGTTTTTACTGGCCGACCGCGTTGCAAGACGCCCAAGAATGGGTTCGGCAATGCAAGGCGTGCCAATTCCACGCCAAACAAACCCACAAGCCGGCCCAAGCCTTGCAGGTCGTCCCGCTCTCTTGGCCCTTCGCGGTCTGGGGACTGGACATCCCAGGACCCTTCAAAGCGGCCCAAGGCGGGTACCAGCACCTGTACGTCGCCATCGACAAGTTCACCAAGTGGCCCGAGGCTTACCCGGTCGTCAAGATCGACAAGCATTCCGCCCTCAAGTTCATCAGGAGCATCACGTCCCGGTTCGGAGTGCCCAACCGCATCATTATAGATAACGGCACCCAGTTCACCAGTGAGCTGTTTGGCGACTATTGCGACGACATGGGCATCAAGCTGTGCTTCGCCTCGCCCGCCCACCCCAAGAGCAACGGCCAAGTGGAGCGAGCCAACGCCGAAATCCTCAAAGGCCTCAAGACCAAGATGTACAACGTCCTGAAGAAGCACGGGGATTCGTGGCTCGAGGAACTGCCCGCGGTGCTGTGGGCGAATCGGACCACTCCGAGTCGCGCCACAGGGGAAACGCCCTTTTTCCTGGTGTATGGCGCCGAGGCGGTCCTACCTTCGGAGCTTTCCCTGGGTTCACCTCGCGTCACGCTGTACGATGAGGCCAACCAGGATGATCTTCGCCGTGACGACCTCGACTATTTGGAAGAGCGGAGAAGGCGTGCGGCCCTACACGCCGCACACTACCAGCAAAGCCTGCGGCACTACCATCAGCGCCACGTTCGGGCCCGATCACTACAAGTCGGCGACCTCGTCCTACGCTGCGTACAGTCACGCTTGGGGCTCAGCAAGCTCTCACCAATGTGGGAAGGGCCATTCAAAGTGATCGGCGTTCCCCGGCCGGGCTCCGTTTGGCTAACCATGGAGGACGGCACGGAGTTGTCTAACTCCTGGAATATCTAACACCTCCACCGTTTCTATCCATAGGGTCGCGCATTTTTTGCTTTCCTGGAGCTCGGGTCAACCCCCGCACAACCCTCGGCTTGTGCGGGCTTGGCCGCGGGGGCTACCACTGTTAAATATGTTGTATCTATTCCCTTCCTCAGTAATAAATTTTTCTGCTTAAGCAGTTGTCATTGCACGCCCTTTCTTACTCCTTCCTATGGCCCGTCCTGGCTCAAAGGACGATTCGCGCTTACTCCGGACCCCAGGTGGCGTTGTGTGACCTGAAAACCACCGAAAGGGAGCCTGAACGCGGGCTACACCTTGGGCTGCGGCGAACCCTGGGGCCTCAGAAGGGCTTGCACACGGCCATCCCCGACCCCCAGTCGTCGTAGCCTCGGTCTGGTCAGTTCCGCTGAGCAGCTCCCCCGGGGTGACGGTCTTGCCCCTCGCCACCTAGGTGCCGCGGGCCGAGCGCGAATTCCCCCTTTTTTACCGGAACGAGCCCGAGGGGGGGGGACAAAGGGGGTAGGAACGACAACTTGATCGCAAAAAAAATCAATTGAATATGTTCGCCTTGGTTTTTTCTTCTTTCCTTGCAGCAGACATTGAAAGGAGAAAGCAAGAACGTAAAGGTGCGAAGGGGAGACTTTATTTACAACCAGGATGGCACGATGGCCTAAAGTTTGAAGCATTCACTGCGAGCACATAACAAAATAAAGGAAGAAAGGCGGGAGCAGTCACGGAGTGCTCGGGCCCCCGAGTCCGGCGCCGCTGACCACCTCGTCCCAGTCCTCGTCGCCGTCACCGCCACCGCCGTCCTCGCTCCCACTCTCCTCGTCCGAGGCAAGCGCAAGGTTGAACCGAGGGGCCGACCCCTTGAAGCTGGAGACGATCGCGTCGGCCGCCTCCTGAACCTGCTCCCGAGCTCTCGCCTCGGTCCCCGGGGGGAAGTCCTCGAGCGCGCGCCACGGGAAGAAGTCGGGGTCGCGAGCTTGATGACTCGCGAGGACCAGCTCCACCACAGCCCGTGCCAAGGAAGCCGACGACGACTTCACGGCCTCGCCGACCTCGTCCTCCAGCCTCCCCAAATCCGCTGCCATCCCGTCCAGCCGAAGCGCGAGCGTCGGCTGTGTGGGCGGGAGCTTCCTGTCCCGGCGCACGGAGATGCCTGCCCGGCGCCCCGCGCGCTCCAGCCGTTCGATGGCATCGGAGAGTTGGCCGGGCCCAATCTCGTTGGTGAGGCAGAGGGCCGTGATCTCCCTGGCTTGATCCTGCACCAAGCGCCCCAGGTCGGCGAGAGTGTCTTGAGCCGCGGTGAGCTGGCTGACCAACTCCGCGCCACCGGGCTGCCCGCCTGCCGCCAATTCCTTCTCCAGGGCCTCCAGGGCCTCTAGCTCGGAAGCCCTCACCGCCATTGCCGCGTGCTCAGCACGGGCGCTTTCCAGATGCCGGGCCTCGCGCCTAGCAACGGCCTCCTCACGCTTGGTGAGTTGCTCGCCCAGCCGGTGCGCCGCCACCTCGCGGCGGTTCACCTCGGCCTCGCGCTCGGCGAGCGCGGCGTCCCGTTCCCAGCACGCCTCCTCTCGGAGCCGTAGCTCCTCCGCGCGACGAGCAACCAAAGCCTCTGCGGCGAGGGTGGTCCGGTTGCGCTCGGCTGCGGCCTCCTCACGAAGGCGAAGGGAGGACTCCGCCTCGGCCGCCGTTCTCTTATGGGCGGCCAAGGTGGTCTCGCGCTGGTCTAGCATGCGCGCCCGCTCCTCCAGCGCCCAAGCCCGCTCCTCCAACTCCCGGGCTCGCTGCGCCTGTTCCCGGCTGCGCCCGTCCTGTTCGCGCTGGTTACGGTTGAGGACCTCGATCCGTCGACGAATCGTGGCCTCGAACTCCTGCGCAGAGCGAGCACGCTCGTCTAAGGCCTTGCGCTCGGCCTCGAGCGCCGCCGTCCGAGCCCACAGCGAGGCGTCGACCTTCGATGCCTGCCGCTCTTGGGCGGCAACCGCGTTGAGGACCCCGCGGGCGTCTTCGACCCTCTTCACCAGATCCTCGGCGTGGGCCTCGTACTGCAAGCGGATGTCGCCCAACGCCTCGTCTAGGACGCTTCAGGCGATGAGCGCCGCCTGACGCTCCTCCTCCGTCTCCTGCATGACCGAGTCCAGCGTCTCCTCGCGCGCCTGGATCTCCGCCAGTTGGGCTTGACGCATTTTGCACCCCACCTCCACCATGTCGTCCACGGCGCGGCGCCCCTCGTCAACCCGCGCGCGGTCCACCGCGAGCTGCGCCCATTCTGCCTCTAGGGCCGCCCTCTCGTCCGCCAGGGCTTGAACTTGGGCGTTGAGGCCCTCCCGGACGGTGGAATCGGCGGCGGCGAGCACCTGCAGGAGCGGCTCCATGCTCGCGGGAGTCAGAGAAGAAAAGGTCGCGGTCCGCCCCCGGGACGACGGAGTACTGCTGGACCCACCCCCCCCCCCTCGCGAGACTGGGGGCTGCTCTCGGCCCCCCTTCCACGCGGCCAGCCCCGAGGGCGCCCCAGATTCAGAGGGGAACATTTGCCCCCGTCACCCCCCGCCTCGGGCCCCCGGGCAGACTCGGCCTTGGCCTCGGGTTCGGGCCCGCCCCCAGCCTCGGTCTCCGGGCTGTGCCCTGCCTCGACCCCCGGAGCGCGTTCCACCTTGGCCTCCGGGCCGCGATCCGCCTCGGTCTCCGCTCCCGAGTGGCGCTCCTCGTGGGTTAAGCCCTCGGGATCGCCCCCCGGGGGGGGGGAGGGGGGCGCCGCCGCTATCGCCCATGGCGGGTTGCACCTCGGCTGTGGCGGACTCGGAGCCAGACCCGGCGTGTGGCCCGTGGGCCCCGCCAGGGGACTGCGAAGGCTCCGCAGCACCGGATCGGCCGGGTCCCGGCCGCTCCGATCGCTCGAACTTTGACCCCTGCGAGGGGTCGGACGCCGAGACCCCCTAGGAAGGAATCCCGCTACAGAAGAACCCCGATCACGTTAAGAAGGAACAAGAAGCCAAGATGGATGGAGAGCGCTGGGTCGGGCGTTGACGGTCATACCTGCGAGGAGGGGGGCGTCTGAAGCTCCCCCAACACAACTCCGTTTGTCCTATCTTCCGGAGCCGCTTCTTCTTCCGTCCGGCCTCGGATGCGGCGGGGCGTTTGTGGCCCGCCGATGGCCGGTCCGCTATTCGCTCGGTGCCCCCTCCGCGCGGAGGAGAGGGCGGCCGAGATTCGGACATCTTTCGCTTCCTTTTCGAGTCGCCGGCCGAGTCTCCCCGGGCCCACGGCTCGAACCGGGCACCTAGAGCTGCCGCCCCCGCCGGAGCCGCCAGTCCGACTGTCGTCCGCGGTCGCACCGCTGCTACCCGCGCCGTCGCCACCGCCGCCACCGGCGGGACCGACCCCTGCCAGCATCGACGGCTGACATCACAGCCAGGATACTCTCCCGGTCGCGGTCGCTGCAGAGGGGGAGGATCCCATCCGGAATTAGCGTTTGCTCGACGGTGTCCAAGCCCAGCACCACCGAACCACCGTCTTCGCATCCTCCTCGCCCCAATCCCAGCGCTCGCCCACGTGGGTGCGCATGGGATCGTTGTGCCCAGTATAATCCCACGCGCCGCGGGACCACTCCTGGAAAGGCGCGATGCGACGGCGGAAGTAGTCGCCGAACACCATCGCCGCCGTTAAATCCTGACTTCGCAGGCCCCTGAGGGGATCCCGCACTGCGTCGTACTCCTCGCCCAGCTCCGAAACCGCCAACCACGCAGCGGATCGTTCGGGAGGGCCGGCGGGGAGCCGAAGTCGCGGACGATCCGGCAGCGTGGTGTAGAACCAATCCTTCTTCCAGTCCTCCCACTTCTTGCGGAGGTGACTCTCGATGTACTGCCCCGCCATGCATGGCGGGGGCTGGAAGTAGCATCCTCCCACCACCGCGCCTTGCAGCAGCTGTGGAACGAAGAAGGACTAGAACAGCCGTATCGTCGGCCGCACCCCGACGAACATCTCACACAAGTGCGCGAAGATGGCCAGCGTTATCACGGCATTGGGTGCGAGATGCAAGGCATGAATTTCGTAGAAATCCAAGACCTCGTGGAAGAACCTGGAAAACGGCGGGATCAACCCCACCATGGAGAAGGACAGGAGGTGCACGGATCGCTCTGGGTACCGCGGCCGCGGCCGCGACTCCCCCACCCTCACGGCGGTGTCCTCCGGCATGATCTTGCGGACGAGGCTAAGGTGCCTCTCCGCCATGATACGCGACGCCGGGAGGACGGCGTCACCAGCGTCTTGGGCCATGATGGCCGGCGGGAAGCGGCGAGGAGTTTGGCGTACAGAACAGGATGGAGGGAGAGAAGCGCTAGGGCTTGAAGAGCGAGTATGCGGGTGTGCAGTCGGCGAGAGGAAGGAGACGAACTCTTCGCCTCCCTTCCCTTTTATCCCGGCCTCGCCCGTGCTCGCCTCCTCGTTTCACGCCCCTACGGTTGCCCCCTCGATTCTCGCGTCCACTCATCACGTCGCCCCGCTGAACTCGCGCCCCGCGGTTAGTGCGCCTGTCAGTGGCACACTCGGTGCGGGACGTGCGATGTTCACGGGCGCGGCTAGGTGGGTCCGCCGTCAGTCCCATCGCGCGCCTGGCAGGCGGGGAAGTCGAGGCGGTGTTGGATAACGATTCTGAGTGTGGTCTGGCAGACCCCCCGACTTTCGCGCCCTAAGTGCCCCCGTGAACGGCGCGGTTAGTGGCGGTCAAATCGCCATTATGGCTGATGCGCCAGCCTGGCCACCCGACGGCGACCGTCTGGATTTCTCGCCGGGCCCATAACCATGGCACGGGAAGTCGTGAGGCGTCATGTCAGACCGCCATCAGGGGGCCGATGTCCGACGCGGTGCCGGGGGGCTACTGTCGGTGATATGGGCGCGAGGATATGCGAAGTGCGAGGGAGTTACCTCCCGATCCAGCCACGTGGCCCTACAGCCTGGCCCTCCCCCCGCGCCTCGGAAGACACAGAGGCAGCCAGAGGGCCTCGGGGTGCCACGTCACACCCCTCGGGCCCTCGCTCAACTGCCATGTGGCGAGGGGAGCGAGCGGGGAGGAGACTTAGACTGAACCACCATCAATGCGCGGCGCCCCAACCGCCGCTCACCGCATTTAATGCGGTAAGGGCGGACGTGCGGTGCGGCCCGTTTGACTCACGTCAATCAGGCGTGACCAGACTGTGACCGGCCTGTCGCCGGTCACGTCCGATCGGACGGGCGGCCGTGCCCCCACGCTCGCCCCTGTACCCGGCGGATTGGAGGCAGGTATGCCCCGTCCCATCGAAGCATCATCCGGAGCTCCCTCCACGTGAGTAGGACCGCCACAAGTCTTCGTCCATTTAAGACGGAATGACGGGACTGTCCCCCGTGTCAGGCGGGGGGCGGCGCTGGGTCCCACTCAAGGACGGACGGCTGCTTAGCTTCCGGGCGAAGACGCGGATCGTGGTCCGGTCTAAGTAGCATAGGTCCCCCTCCCGTGAAAGAGTAGGTAGAAGCGGTGCATGCGGTATCCCCTTGAACTATAAAAGGAGGACTTTACCCACCGAGGAAAAGGACGACGCTCAATAGGCCTGAACTCTAGGAGGAGAAGAGCGAGAGTGCTCTCCGGAGTTTAGGAACCTTTGTAACATTCAACCATAAATCCCACACACAGGAGTAGGGTATTACGCTCCATAGCGGCCCGAACCTATATAATCTTGGCACCCGTACGCGATCTAGAAGCACTCAGGGCGGATACACAATTTTGACAAGCGAGCTTTTTCCCCCGGCCGAACTCACAAAAGGGGATCTCACGATCTTCCGCCAGAGAGGATCACCCCTCGACAAATACATATAGTATAGTAGTATAAGGAAGAGTATAGTATAGTAGTACTATATATAGAGGATAAGGTTGAAAACTGACCGTGCGGCGGTCAGTCGCTCATCAGCATCCCCCGATCGAGAGGGCTACGTCAGAGAGAAGCGTGGTGGCACCGACGTGTGGGTCCTATCACACCCGCGGGCCCATTTGTAAGTTACCAGACGTGCACCCCTTTACTGGTATTACGTGTCTATGCGCAGGTGTCGATGTGTTATGCATACGTACACATTTTAATATGAATCATATTAGATTCATAATAGTAAGTCACATCACTTTTTTCTTTTACTAAAGGAGTACGTGCTTGGAGCTGCTAAGCACACTTACGTGTCCACTGTCACGTTGGTAGGGTTTGTAAATTTTGGTTCGATATTTTTGAAACTTATTTTATCTGAAATTTTTAATTTTTTTGTGAACTTAATTAGCGATATTTATTCAGGTTTGGTCAAAAATATTTGATTTTTGATTTTTTTTTCAGAATTTCGATAATTTTGGTCTCCGATAGATTTGGACCATCGCCTAATTAAATATCCATCAGCAGCCGCTTGCGTACTAGAGATGAGCACCTACGGAGTACGGACGCACGTCGGCAGTCGGCTGCGTACGAGAGACCAAAATAAACCAGTCTGCTGGCGTCTGCTGGCGTCTGCTAGGGGATAGCATTTGACTAATAAACCAGTGGGAACATGTTGCCTGTCCGGAGAGAGATCCAAAGACGAATCGAGGACACTACTTTTGTTTTCTTCCAAATTCCATCTCGGTGAGCCGGACCGACGAACAACTCAACAACTTAAATTGAATAGCATGTAATAAGCATTAAATATATTATTGTTATCAGTTAAAATACATTATAGAGATGGTAAACGATTACTATCAGGATATAAGCTTACTACCAGGTATAAGTATTTTAGACTAGGTTCCGCCTTTTTCTTTTAATTGTAGCATGGCTCATGTTTAGAGAATTTTTTTCAATGAATTTCATCTTATTATCCATTATACACATGTACATATTATGATATCTCTCCAACCAACGACCTACATTGAAAATGTCTTTATGGTTAGTACAGCTACTTGGGCTGTGGGATGGCAGGGCAACCTCGATAAGAATACTCATAATTATTTATATCCTTTGAAATTTGTATTTAAGAATTCAATGTGTGTTCGGAAGGACAGGTTTAGGTATGCTTTTAGCACATGTAAAACGAAGATACGAATTAGCGCATAATTAATTAAGTATTAGCAAAATTTAAAAATAAATTAATATAATTTTTTAAAGCTATTTTCTATCAGAAAGCATGTACATGAAGAACGAGCGAGCATAAATTAAGAAAATGTGAATTCGAACACACCCTACTAGACATCCCATCTCTCCTTTAATTTTTACCCATTCAAAAATGCTACCGGACATGATCCCATCCCTTGCATTGGCACGGTAAGCATCGCGGCCTGCTTCACCACATGAGCAGCCATCGACGAGACGCCTCCATTCACCACGCAAGCAGGCATCGTCGGGCAACAGAGGGCTTCTATGATGGCCATGGAAGCCATGGCAGAGAGATAGAGAGCGCGCGCGCTGCCGATTGCGCTATTTGAGATGTGGCAACCCCGAGAAAGCAACGGAATAGAGGTGGTGGTTTCGATGATGTTGCTACCGAGGTAATCCATGAGTCTCAGAAAAACTTAACCTAATAAGGGCTTATTCGGTTCGTAGGATTTTCAAATCGTAGGAATAGGGAAAACATAGGAATAATACAGGAATGCATGTGCAAACCTATGGATTGGAAAACATAGGAAATTTTCCTATGGTTGGGTTGCAAACAATCCAAAGGATTGAAAACATTGGGTTGGAATGGATTATTTTTTTCCTTTGTTTTCTCCCCTAAAACTGGAGGGATAGGAATTTTTCCTTTCATGCATTCCTTTGAAACGAATGATAGTATAGTGCTCATTCCAAAGGATTGAATATTCCTGTACTTTTCCTTTGCGAATCCTTTGAAACGAATAAGCCCTAAAAAAGATATGACTACGACCCTATTTAGATGAGACTAAAACTTTTAAGTCTCTATCACATCGAATGTTTAGACACTAATTATAAATATTAAACGTAGACTATTAATAAAACCCATCTATAATCTTGGACTAATTCGCGAGACGAATCTATTAAGACTAATTAATCTATGATTAGCCTATGTGATGCTACAGTAAACATTCTCTAATTATGGATTAATTAGGTTTAAAAAATTTGTCTCGCGAATTAGCTTTCATTTATGTAATTAGTTTTGTAAGTAGTCTATATTTAATACTCTAAATTAGTGTCTAAATACAGGGACTAAAGTTAAGTCCCTGGATCCAAACACCACCTACATATGGCTATATATATTCTTCCCTCTATTTTTCCAACTCATCATCTCTCTTATTTTTCACGCGCGGTGTATTTTTTCAAAAAAAAATTATATGAAAGTTGTTTTATAAAATCATATTAAGCTATTTCAAAAAAATAGTTGATACTTAATTAATCATGTAATAATACGTATTTCATTTTGTGAAAGCGATTTATTGTATTAAGAGAGAATACTTCCTCGTCGAGATTAAGTTTTTTTTTTTTAACGGACGGAGTATGACCATATTACGTAAATTCTTCCACATGTCTAGAAGATGAGAATGAACATATCCTACATGACGTGTGTCAGTGCCACATTAATTCCTTCACCATTAATTGAATTGTTTTTTCCGCTCGGCCAACGATCTCGATCTCTTCACTTCTTCGCTTTTAGACGTTCTGACTTTCCTGAATGTTAGTAGCATGCATGTTCCAACTGTTTGATCCATCGATCGATGTCCTTTTCAATACGTACTGGTTGGTATAGGTTTCATCTGCAAATTAACTCGAGTTAATTTAAGAGGGACAACAAGTCCAGATTTTCTAAACATGTGCATGGCATATTTCTAGGGATATGTTTTCTTTCTATGCCACTTAAGGACATCCCATACATACATACATACATACATACATACATATGGGGTATGGGATCCAAGATTCAAATTGAGTATATACCCAATTTGAATGAGTATGAAATTTTTTAAAATGTTTAGATATGAACATTAACTTCTTTACTAACAAGTTCAAACAAGTTTGAACTAAGTTTGAACTTTTTTTTCTGTTAGATTTTGGTTCTAGGTATATAACATCCAAACATATAACTCGTTAGGTATGTAATAATGAATTGTGAAATAAAGTTGAGTTTGAGTTGTTTTGTTGTTAGGTATTTGTATGAATCAAATTCATATACCTAGACATATACTCACAATTTAATTTTTTTAAAAAAATTTAAGAGAATTTTTGTGTTTTATACCTTGGAGCCCGGGCACCATGGAGTCCCACATGGGTATATATATGTATATATATATATATATATATATATATATATATATGTATGTATATGTATGTATGTATATGTATATGTATGTATGTATGTATGTATGTATGTATGTATGTATGTACAATCAAAATAATTTTGATTTTTTAAAATGATAACAAAAATTGGTATCTGATGTATTAATTCCAAAAACATACAAAGACAAAAATGATAATTATTCTAGCTAGTACGCATAAACTCGTTTATCTTGATGGAAAATAGATTTATGTTTAAGGTGGAGGAGAGAGGAGAAAGAAAAAAAAGTGGGCTATAGATTTGGCCAATTGTAGAATGTGCTCCAATAATCTATATGAAAAAGACGTGGGATATGTATTAATTAATAATGTTGTATACTCCCTTTGTTAAAAAATAATCTAGTTATTTTTAACAAAGGGAATATATATATCAAAAGCGACATATTATATGAGTGAGCTATAGATTAGATGTAAATGATTTATCAATCTTTATATAGCTAGCAATTAACTATACTGCTGAACTTGCTCTTATAGCACCCAAATGCATGGATTCCTCTAAGCACCATTTCCAAAACATTGGTGGAGATCAGTGGCGCCGAACGTAGGTTTACACATGGGGCTGGCTCTAGCAAGGAGCTAGCCCTAGCCGGCTGCTGGCTAGGACAATGATGTATGACTCTGGCACTGCACATAGTAAGCCACAGTCACTGGCTCATATCACTAGCACAACGGCGAACATTGAGCGAGTTAACAACTACTCCCTTCATCTAAAAAAACCAATCTAGTATTGGATAGAACATTTTGTCCAGATTCATTGTACTAGAAAACATCACATCCAATCCTATGGAATCCCCCTTTCCTAACTCCCTACTCTCGTTTTTCGCGCGCACGCTTTTCAAACTGTTAAACGATATGCTTTTTGCAAAAAGTTTATATACGAAAGCTGCTTAAAAAAACATATTGATCCAATTTTTTTTTAAAAAATAGCAAATACTTAATTAATCACATGCTAATGGATAGCTCCGTTTTCCGTAAGCACTGTGTGTGTTGGGATCCAGTGGTGGCGAATACAGCCTGCCTGCTTTAGTTCCCAAACTTTTTTCTCCAAAACATCACATTGAATCTTTAGACACATGCATAGAGCATTGAATCTTTTATTTTTATCTATTATAAAAGTTTAAGATGTTTTTGCCGTAGTCTTGGTACGTCGTCCGATTCGCTCGCTGCCCTTATCCGATTGCGATTCCACCGCACACCACGTCTGGGCCGTGCGACAGCCCTAGCGGATGCATGTTTGCCCTCCCAGTTCGCGTGTTGTGTTTCCGTTCAATTTGGCTGTTCCAGACGGACAGAAAACAAGACCGTTTTGATTCTTCTATTCACACACAACTTTAATTACGTAGGTATACACAATTTTTTCAAGCGAAACAGACTCTGAAACAGAAAAATTTAGGGTTCGGTTATATAGGGTAAGACTCGATTTCATGCGCGATATGATACGGTTTTGCTACGATTCTTGGGAAAACGGAAAGAGAACGAGATAAAAATCGAAACCCCTCGATCAATTTTGAATTACCTCCAAGGATTTGGCTGGATTTCATGGAGGAGGAAGCTTCAGGCGTTCTCGGTCAGCCACGGGAGTCCGGCCGGAGGTAGATGATGAAACTGTAGCGCTGGGGCCCACGCGACAGTGAGAGGGGGAGTAGGGGAGGTTCATTAGACATGTTGTTGCTTGATGGGCCTGATGCGCGGTTGTGGGCCGGAAGTGGAGGGGAGGAGGAGGAGGGAGGTTAACAGGCTGGCTCGGCTGCGGGGTAAGGAAAGAAATGGGCTCAAAATGGCCCAGGAGAAAGGAAGCTTTTTATTTAGATTTTTATTTAAATAAATACGAAAATGATATTTATATTATTAAAATTAGCAATGAAGATCTGAAAATTCCGAAAACATTTCACATAGTGTAATTTATCATGTAGAATTTAATAAAAATTAAATCCAATCATATTTTATTTGGAAAATTTTATTTCCCGCATTTACCTTGATTTTCATGAGCCTTTCTTTTATTCAACATCGTATACATGTGTAATTGTGATTTTATATTTTAATTAATTACATAATGTAAATCTTTCTTAATTTTTTCTTAAATTTCTCGTGTTTTCTTCCCGTTGCAACGTACGCGTATTTTTTCTAGTATAGATAAAAACAAAAACTAATTATACAGTTTGCATGGAAATCGCGAGACGTATCTTTTGAACCTAATTAGTCCATGATTAGCCATAAGTGCTACAGTAACACACATGTACTAATGATGGCTTAATTAGGCTCAAAAGATTCGTCTCGCGGTTTCCAGGCGAGTTATGGAATTAGTTTTTTTATTTGTGTCCGAAAATCTCTTCCGACGTCTGGTCAAACATCTAATGTGACACCCAAAAATTTTCATTTCGCGAACTAAACATGGCCTAAAATAAACTTTTGAACAAATATCAATAAACATTTGAATGAATATCAGCATCTGATGTATAAGGTGATGAGCGTAGCCACGCAGACAAGATGACTATGTATGCCTTATGCTTGGATTAGGGATGAAAATGGCAAAAAACAACATTGTTTATTAAAGACAACTTACGTCGGTTGGGAATTTTCATATTTAACAGTCTAACTATTTAGTGTGAACTACAATATGATGCTAAAAGAAAACATTAAAAAAAATTCAAATTTTTATATAGCCAAATCGGAAATGGTAAAAAATGGCACTACTTATAGAGAAACAATATATATTCAGTTGGTTAGGAATTTCAGTCACCATTTTCATTCCTACTTGAAATGCTTGATTGATTTAATGGGTTGATGGTGGATTGGTGGCTAATGGGTTAGACCTAGGACTAAGTGGGAGGTCTAGGGGTGTGGTTGTGGCGCGAACTATAGCTGGGTTAGTTGACCCACCCTACATAATGGAGGGTCAAGGATTCCTATTTGGTGTAGTTGCAATCCCAATCAACAGAGCCGCTCGTCATCAGCCATCGATCTACGCCAGTGTCTGGCCACAATCCTCGTCCCTGTCCTTCTTCGTTCTCGTCTGTCCTCCATCTTCCCCATCTTCCTCTCCATCTCTGGCTCAACTCCTCGGGCCATGCCACTCCCCCATGCCCTAGCTCTTAATCCCTAGCCACCGAGGGCAGCGGTGTGGCCACCAACCATCGCACGGGGACTCCGCCGTCACCAATCCACCACGTGCAGGAGTAGCAACACTAGGCACAACTACATGGTCATACCTGTGGACATGACCGGGAAAATGATGGCCGTTGCGGAAGAAGAAGATTGATTTTGAGTATTACATGAAAGTTTTTGGATTTTTCAATCGTAAGTTTTCGTGATTTTGAGATGAAAGTTTTAGATTTGAATTGAAAGTTTTTGCGATTCTTGAGATGAAAATTTCATATTTAAATTGAAAATTTTGTGATTAATTTTGAGATAAATGTTTTCTTATATTTTAAATGAAAGTTTTGTGATTTTTCTAAATAAAATTTTGAATTAAAGACACCACGTGAAGCTGAACCAAAACCGGCAAGGGAAGCATGGTCGTGTGCGACTTGCTTCGCTAGTGTAGCTGCACCAACTAGTAACCCTTGGAATGGTCCGCCAATGGTGGAGAAGGTCATGGGAAATAAACTAAAGAGTGAATAGGATCTTTCGTGCCACAAAATTTCAAATCCTATCCTATTATAAAGTTATCCCCCACTAACTCCTTAAGCTTGACATGCAATGATGCCACATCATCATCCACTAATAAGATACCACATCATCCTCCACTAATTAACAAGATGCCACATCATCATCCACTAATAATCATCACATTTAAACATCATGCAAACATGCTATATCTTTATAGTTTTTATAATTTAAGAACTTTTCAAATACAAACATGTTAAATTATCATCCAACACAATTCACATAATGTTTCACTGTATATCTTTATTATGTTTTAAGATATTCCATCCTCACTTAGTTAGTGCTTAAATGATTAATCTATGGTTTAAATTATCTTTCTCCTTTTTCCACTAATTAAGTCATATCACATCAATTGTTTTTAGCCTTTAGATGATTAATCTACGGTCCAAACTATCTCCCTACTTTTCTTCTTCTATAAAGTCATACCAGCTTACTTTTTACGTTTGAATCACCATTCTACATACTATTTAAATTTAAATTATCATAAACCACATTAATTTACTTAATCTGATGTTATCTAGCTATCTTACACGTTATTTTTTTATTGTTATCATACTAAATTCCCGCAGCAATGCGCGGGGTTTCACCTAATTTTACATATGAACCTATCCACTAATCCACAGCAAGAAGGAAAAAGGACACGCTTATATTTACTAACCAGGTGTTATCAGTAAAAATAATGTTTATGATAGCTTAAACAACACATACTTACATAAACATAAGCTTACATAAATTGATGTGATTTAAATTTAAATAGTATATAAAATGATGATTTAAATGTAAATATAAGATGATGTGGCTTTATGAGAGAATAAAAGAAGAAATATAATTTAGATCATACATATAAGGTCTAAAAAAATTGAGATGATATGGCTTAGTGAAAGAAGAAAATAAGAGAGATAATTTGAACCATAGATTAATCATTTAAAGACTAAAAAACAATCGATGTGATATGGCTGAATGAGATAAAAGAGAAATAACATTAACTAAGTGAGGATGGACTATATAAGTATATATAGGATATTATAAAAAAAAGATGGAGAGATATAGTCAAATATTATGTGGGATGATTTAACATGTTTGCATTTTGAATCTCTAAAATTTAATAAATTATAAAATTATAGATAATATAGTGTGCTTGTATGATGCTTAAATGTAATAATTGTTTGTGAATGATGATGTGATATCTTTTACATGTTAAACTCTAGGATTTAGTGAGTTATAACTTTATTATAGTAAGAGAGGATAGGATTGTTCATTTTCATTCTTCTCCCATGTGGAGAATGAATTCAGTTCTGAAACTTGTTTTCTGTTTGCAAAATTTCATTAAGATAAACATGGCTGCACTTGCGTCGTCCATAGACTTGTTTTCAAGACGAATTTTGCAAAACCTAGTTAGTTTAAGAAAAAAAAAAGTCTGACAACTAGACATTTAGATCTTAGCAATGTTCACATATTTCAGCACAAATGTTTGCAGGCCATCCTCATTTCATTACCTTAATAGGCCAGCCTTGTATAGAAATGTAACTGGGCCTTTTCTGGCAGAGAGTTGAGTTTAATCAGCCCAGTTGACATAAGGCCCTAGTGTTAATCTCGAGTTGTTGTTTTCTACCCATTTTGAGGAAAAAAAAAGAGTAAATTGCACCCAAGGTATAACAACTTGGCAGGTGGGTGTAATTTGGTGCAATAACTTGAAAAATGAGCGTTTTAGTGCAACAACTTGGCAGTAATGTGCAATTTAGTATAAGAATTTTATAAGTGATTGTATAAATTGTATGTGCAATATAATTCTTAAAGATTAAATTCAATATTATAAGGTAATATTCATAGAATTACTGTGTATTGGTATATTTTGATACATAAAAAAACTCACCTAGCATATGCTTAGCTAAATTGATTCACCAAAATACTAAATTGTCAAGTTCTTGTACTAAAACGCACCCACTTGTTAAGTTGTTACACTTGGACGTTTAATTCTCAAGTTTTTACACTATATCGCACACACCTGCCAAGTTGTTGTACTATGGGTGTAATTTACTAAAAAAAAAACTAGCAGAACACTTGGAGTGGTATAGTGGATTCCTCCAACGGCGTTCACAGTGTAATGAAATGTCGTGTGGTTCAAGTGCGCCACATTTGAGATACCCCTTCACCTCGGTGTCGATCATGGCCCCTCGAGGCCATTCGTCCCTCCGCTTAGGGAGAAGAACTCGAATATTAATAACTTTTCTATAGGCATTTTTTGGAAAAAAAAATCGTTTAGTAGTTCGGAAAATGTGCATGTGGAAAGTAAGGGAGTAGAAGTTGGAAAAATGTATATAAACAACGTAGCCTAATTCAAGAACATTTTTGCACGGCATACTCATGGGAGCGAACCACTCTTTCTTTTTTTACACCACATTTTTTTTCTTTTCTGACAAATTATACACCAAAACTTTACTTGTTCAATTGAGATTTGAATGTTTCTATATTAAAAATTGAGTGAATTACATGTTGGGCCAGTTTTTATTACCATGGTTGCATATTGGACTAGGATTGAACTATAATTTTCACTTTAGACTAGTTATCTTTGCATAACGTTTCAGTTTAGGCCCGTTCTACTCCAATTCTCATGTCTTTCGTCTCCAAGAGCCAGCAGACGATCTGAGCAGGGTGACTGTGACACAGAGCAAATCGAGCTCATTACTAGCTGGAAACAAAAATGGAAAAGGATATGTCTCTGTCTTTGCTTGTTCACTGTAGGCTGGAAGCAAAAATTGGAAAAGGAGAGATCTTTGTGCATTGCTCATTAACCCGGGGGCTTTTGCTCATTCACCTGGGGAATTTGGAAGGTCTCACCAACGCCAGGAGAACATAAGCTCATTGGCCAATGGAGAAGCTGCAGGAGCAGCCTTGAATCAGGTACAAGGACTAGAGGAGGATGAAGATGCAAGGACTAAATTATTGGGGTGTGGACCCACTAGTCCAAGGTGCAAAGCTTGGTAACAAGATATGCTCTAAAATGAAAAGATTTGATATCACCTAGTCCAATATAGAAATTAGGTAATAAATATAGGTCCAAAGTGTAAATCGCTCTTAATAATTTTGGGCCTACAGGTATAAAGTTTATACATTAAAGCTTTCGGAGATACATTTTAGGTCATATACACGGCAACGACCAAAAGAATTCACGCTTGAGCCGCATACCGGATGCTTTCTTTGATCATTGCACAAAACTGAAATAGCACAAAAATGTTCGTTTTATGCCAATGTGGGGTTAAGAATTTCACAAAGAAATCATGGGGGAGCATGACCAAGAGATACTTAAAAATCTCTTCCCTAAAACTTTTTTTTGGGATTCTCCATTTAGGATTAAAAATAAATTACCATCCAATAGATAGGATAAATTTAACTTCCTAAGGTACTTCTTTCCCTTGTTTCAAATACTCCATATAGTATCCTTGAACCCGGAATTAGTTCGATGGATGGAGTAAATAATTATTCCTTGTTACAATATAGGACCATCTTTCCTGAAGGCCCAAAGTGCATCATTCAGTCCGGATCAACGTACTACCCTCTGAACCATACGAGAGATGAATTTCTGCCTCGTACAGCTCGGGCCAAAGACCAGGGAAGCTGAAGACCTGTTATCATTTTCTATTGGAGGATACTTAATCCAATTAAAGACTTCAAACCTCCCCCCGCTGCTCGCCCCTCCGATTTTAGCGCGGGCGTGGCCGCTGCCGGGTCGCGGCATGTCAGCGCGCGCCTGAGGGCAGGTTGATTTCGCGAGCCTATCGTGCGTCCGCGTCGTCGCTGGTTCTTTTGCAGGGAGGTCCTCTTCTTTTTGGCTATCTTGTTGTGCGTCCCCGCCGTGCTTTTTTGGGCTCAGAAATATTTGCGTTTAGTGTGATGCGGAGACAGAGACGGGAAAACGGCTCACGCCACACTCTGGATTGTTAACGGGGAAAAAGACTCGAAAACCAACTTAAATCCGTCTCAAATTAGACAGGAGTCACTAACAAGATTCCTATCGATAGTAGGGATATTGCTGCACGTTCTTCAGCTACACGATCTTTTCCGAAGTAAACTTCAGATCTACCGTGCCAACACCATGAACAGAACATGAACAGAAGCATGTGACCCATTCCCCATTAGGACGGTGAAACCCTGTGCGACCTGATAAGAAGAAAACAATGAGATGTCAGCACAAACATGTACATTGGTCATAGTATCAATCCACCAGTTAGTAGACTGATTAACTAAAAAAATAGTAGGTAAATTACCATACCCGCTTTCATCTACAGTGTTGCCAATAATCACATTTGCAGACTTAGAAGTCTGCCTTGCAGGTGCCTTATCCCCTTGCGTTGTGGACCCTTCTTGGCCAGATGACCAGGTAGGCCACACACAAAGTAAGTCCTCTTATTCTGGTTATGATTGTTGTTTTTGTTCTTCTTCTTGAAGTTGGTGGTCTGCTGAGCTTTATATTTCCCTTTACTCTTATTTTGGGCATTGTGCACAACATTGGCACTGGACTGCCCACCATCGCCCTTAGACGCGGCATCCTTTTCCCGAGCTTTCTCCTCAACATCAAGAGACGCTATCAACCCCTCAATGGAGTATTCCTGTCTCTTGTGTTTGAGTGCAGTACCGAAACCTCTCCAAGATAGAGGTAGTTTCGCAATAATGCACCTGGCCACAAATTTGTCGGGTAAGACACACTTAAGGAGTTCGAGTTCCTTAGCCATGGTCTGTATCTCATGAGTCTGCTCAACTACAGAAAGGTTGTCAGCCATCCTTTAGTCATGAAACTGCTCCATGATGTACATATCATTGCTAGCATCAGTAGCACCGAATTTAGTATTCAGTGCATCCCACAACTCCTTAGCGTCGGTCATATGCATATACACCTCGACTAGACGATCGCCAAGAATGCTAAGAATGCATCCCGCAAAGAGAGTAGTGGCTTCATCGAATTCTTTCTGCTGGTCAGCAGTAAGAACTCCCATAGGTTTACCAGTACTCACTCAGAAGCATTTCATAGCTGTCAGCCACAGAGTGACCCTGATCTGCCATCTCTTAAAGTGCACACCGGTGAATTTATCCGACCTCAGTTCATCGGCAAAACCAGCCATAGTAAAACCACATTGCCTATAATAAGATTTTTGGATTGTTGAAATTATAAGCACATAATGATTTAATTTATTCCATAAATAAATCATAACATTGCAGATGTAAACTAGCATAAAAGCATCATTAGATCTACACTTGTAAACTACACAATATAATATGAACAGATCAAATATGCGTAACATATTGAGCACTTATCGAGGTTGCTGAAAGACCGGTTGCTCAGCAGGAATTACTCGCGGTTGCCGGTGTTGACGAAAGCGTGCAGCACGTGAGCGAACATGAATACGAGCTGTCGTGGACGAACAGGGAGCAGTTGCGCGAAGCGCTTCCTAAAAACCTTATTGCCGCCTTTTCCCGATGCAGGACGTCGAAGGCAGAGGTTCCGAAGACCTGCTCTCCCGATCACCGGTGCACGCCGGCGAGCGGGATGGAGTAGTCTACGAGCGACGGCGCAGCACAGAGTAGAAGACAAACCCTAGATTGATTTCGCGTGTGTTGCGTGAAGGCGGCGACTTGGTTTATATAGAGATAGGTCGCTTGATCAGGACGCCCGAACTGGATAAGTCGCGCGTAACTTATCCGGACTCCACGCCGTTTTCACGCACCGGATTTTTCGGAATGTTTCCAAAACAAAACACATCCGAATTTCCCGCAGCAAAACAAAACTGCAAAAGGAAGCCCGCCAGGCGAGGCGAGCGTGTTCCCCCACTTCTCTCCACCTCACATGCTTCAAGTGGCTAGGAGGACATCCTCCCTTCTAAGGAGGTCCCCCTCTCCTAGAATAAGCAAAGGTGGTACTAAACTCCCCATACATGCCATCCCATGAGATGGGCTTTTGTGATTTTCCAAAGAATTAATCTTTGGATGGGCTAAGGCCCATCTATTAATTCCAACAATATAAACCTGTACGCGAATAAAACTGGGTCGTACATAGGATTATCATAGAAGTAGTCTTAGTATAATCTCAAATGACGTGCTTATCTGTTGTGATCAATTACTTCATGTCCCATAAAAGACCCGCCATGTTTTGGTGCATTGGCAATGTGAATAGCTATGCATGATTTGTGCGGCGGAAAAAAAAAATCGTCATCATCGTTGGATGATGATTCATCCAGAAGCTGTTGAAATAAGGAGCGAGGATAACTCATTACAGATCGGATCAACTGCCAAACCATTATTTATCACAATAAAATAATTTTTTCCCTAACGACATTGTCAGATCAAATTAAAAAATAGAACGTGATTGATATGAGAAATTTCTAACATGACGGTCACCTAGCATATTACCTGATCTATGACATTTTCGTGTAGAGGATCAGCTAGGCTTTCCGTTTCTCCACATATTAGAGCCTTCGAGACAAGGTCTTCCAATACCACCGTGCTTTTTTTTTTTGAAACTACGGCCGGTTTGAACACCAGCCTGAACTTTATTCATATGGTTAAAAAAGAACTTTACAAATGGGGAGGTACAGAGGGACGGGGGAAAGAAACTAAAAATTAGTGGTTAATTACAAAAAGATTTAGCGCCCAAGATTTTTAGCGCCCAAGAGTGAAGTTGTTGTTTGCCTACAACATCGTTACATCAGTTTGACCACAATTCGATATCGTTGGTGCAGTGACGAAGAACTACCGAGTTGGTTTCGTCAATGGAGTTGAAGATCTTGTTGTTGCGGAGTTTCCAGATGTTCCAAACGACGGCGAGTAAGATGGTGCGCCAGATCCGTGGGGTGAGAGCATTGTCAGGGGGAGGGAGACCCCAGAGGTCTTCGAGTTATGCTAGGGAGGCGACTTGCTGTTCATCCACCACCTTGCAAGAGTGAAGGTTTCTCTGGCGGTAACAGAAGCCGGTTAGTAAAATATTTTTTTTTTGGAACGAACGAATGATCCCAATCCGTAGGTTTTAGGAACTAACTTTTGAGTCTCTCTCGAAGATGCTAATAAAACTTCAGTATTGAGAAAGGTATGAGGGAACTGTTGTCCACAAGGAGGTTAGGGTTATGATTTTGTGAACTTCCATAATATTAGACTTAGCGGTTCGGGCTCTGCCACTGTTCACATCTCATTCCCGCTTTGACACTCGACCACCTTGCAAGAAACCACTCCACACGCACACGCGTGCCATGGCCACCGC
Source organism: Oryza meridionalis (assembly GCA_000338895.3). Classification (NCBI taxonomy): domain Eukaryota; kingdom Viridiplantae; phylum Streptophyta; class Magnoliopsida; order Poales; family Poaceae; genus Oryza; species Oryza meridionalis. Next base: position 15,514,371 of record CM002526.2, read on the forward strand.
CGCCTCCTCCTCCTCCGCCACGCTCTGCAAGCACCACGGACCACCCACCGCGTCCCACCGCCGCCTCCGCGCCTGCGTAGCCATCTCCGTCACGGCGCTCCTCCTCGCCGCCGTCGTCGCCGCTGCCGTGCTGGCCGTCGCCGCGGCCCGCCCGCGCCCGGCCGACGCGACAGTCACCGCGCTCGGCCTCGCCTCGCTGTCCGTCTCGCCCGGAGGCTCCGTCAACGCCACCCTCGACGCCGTCCTCGCCATCCGCAACCCCAGCCCCGTCGCCGCGTTCGCGCACGACGCCGGCCGCGCCGAGGTCTACTACCGCGGCGCGCTCGCCGCGGACGCCGACGTCCCGCCCGGGCGCGTCGCGCCGCGCGGCTCGGAGGCGCTGGCCGTCCGGCTCACCGTGCTCGCCGACCGCCTCGCCGGGCGCGCGCCGGAGCTGTACGGCGACGTGGTCGGCGCCGCTGGGGACGTGCCGCTCACCGTGCGGACGACCGTGCCGGGCACGGTCACCGTCCTCGGCGTGCTCAGGCGCCACGCGGTGGTGATCACGGCGTGCGACGTCGCGCTCAGCGTGCGCCGGCCGGGCGCGCACAGCTCGTCCTGCCGGGTTCTCACCAAACTCTAGCCATATGTTGGATATTTTTTACCATTTTCAGTAGACTTGCAAAATTTAAATGTCTAATGTTATCTGAATCCATTCAAGTTTTTAAGGTACTTAATGTGTGTTAATTGCTGCTAGTAACTTAAAATTCAGAAGCATATGCTCAAATCAATTCATTCACCTCCAAGTTAATGATCACATCAAGCATGAGCAACACAGAAGTGAAGTATGAATTGTTCACAGAACAAGCATGCAACAGTCAGTTATCAACAGAAAGGACCAAAATGAATTAATCTGCTAATTAGTATGGTCTTCAACATTCAGAATACCTCAAATAATACATGCAAATAATAATCATAGTAAATTGTGTGTCATATGTATCTTGTGACCAAACAGAAGCTCAAAAATATGAACTGAAAGTTACTGGAACATAAGCAACTACTCCATGTGACCGTCGACAGTGTTCTGTACTAGTGCTCCAAAAAAAATCCGGTTTTCGGATGCTCGAGAATCAAAACCATTTCTATCTGATGTCATCCCAAATATTGCTATAAGATGGCAGAGGAAACCCAAATAGACTACTTTGGTGATGTGCTGAGCTGAAGATGAAACATGCAAATTAAGGGGCTTTGGTCTTCAAAGCATCAGTTTAGTGCTGTTTCTTCTCAGCTAACATTGGGATCTTTGAGAGAAGCTTGTGATCAAGCACTGCATATTGCTTCTTGAGCTCGATTAGGGCCTTCTCGCCCACGACATCGACTTCATCTTCATATTTCTCATACAGCATTGGCAGTGTGTATGCCATCAGGAAAACTGCAAACATGCATCAAATTGAGTGTCTCAAACGACGATGAGCGATAGAGATACAAATTGTTATTTATTGATCTGCATTTCTGATCATAATTTTCAGATTCAGGCTTTTCAGTTTCCAGGTCATCCAAAGAGAAGAGATAGAAGTGTAAGATCATAGCTTTTCAACATTACCTAGTACTACCAGGTTAAATAATTCAATATCCTACCGTAAGGAATTTTTTTGTGTGATCGAAATTACTATTTGACTGACCTGCGTGGAGACACTTTCCCTAAACGTGCATGGAAGAAACAGAACTCAGAGTAGTAATTTTCTATCATGTAACAAATTCAAAAGTGAGAAGGTATTGTTATATATTCGATCTGATGCGAATGCGAGTAGACATCAGAACACAATATTGTGCATTCCCATGTGTTTGTTTTTTCCCCAAACAGTAACCAATGCAAATTCAGATATTCGTGAATAAATCCATCAATTTTGTTTTGCAATCAACATAATTTTCATAATTTGGTAAGGGTGATTAAAATTATAGAAATTAATGTACATACTTTATCACACAGTTTTTCTATGTGCAAAGGGGAAACCTTTGAGTTTTACTTCAATTTCTTGTCAATAGATATGGGAGCATATTTCACAATTCTTTCAGAACACACCTCAAAAAACTACTAGTTATTTGCAGTGAAATCTGAGAAAGTAAACAATGTGCTTACTGGTGTAAGACAAAGTCAAGAAGCTGAAGCAGCTCCCAATTATAGAAACGAACCAGAGGCCTGCAACTGTCTGGAAGAAGAAGAAAATGCTCCAGTATCACATTGCGCGTCAATTACATGAAAAGGGAATTAATAAAATTAAAAAAAATTACCATAAGATATGTTTTGAGGTCTTTTCCGGAGGCGACATGGCGTAATGTTAAGAAGGCCTCATTGATTTCTTTCCTCAGAATATGAGCAATCTTCAGGCATTGGACTTCAGATAGAATTGCATCTGGGAACTTTGGAGGACCCCTGAAATTTCTAATATGTTATATCACCCTCCACAAAGCATGAATTTGCTGTTCTACTCCTGTCCATCCATTACTTGGTAACAAGGGCCGAAATCTCTTTCAAAATTGCTCATTTAAAACTGTACATGTATAGGTTTTGTTCGAAGAAATAAAAAGAGTTCAACGTATACAGTTGAGCTGTGCAATTGTACATTGAATATATAGAAAACTACATACTGTAATAGAAATGAATTCTTCAGAATAAACAGCTAGCTAGGCAAAAGCAACTAGAGCCAACAAAGACTAGACCAACATGACAGAGAAATGACATGAGTAAAGTGATCAAATCCAGATATATATTCGTGCTTTTATTTTTTTTTCAGTTACTTGTAAGATAGCTCTGAAATCAACCATTCTATTAAATCGATATTCATATATCAAGCAACAAATTGATTTTTGTAGGAGGACCAGTTTCCGATTCTTCTGACAAGAACAATACGAAGCTAAATTGTCAGTAGAAGAAGCGAGAATGAACTAATCATGGGGGTGACCTGTTGATGAAGGAGGCGGCATTGGCCCAGACGAAGCAGACGGTGAGGAAGACGATGAGCGAGTGGCAGAAGAAGGTGAGGAGGTGGTAGCCGATCCCCTCGAACAGCAACCAGATCACGGTCACTCCCGCCAGGATGCTCCCTGACGTCTGCTTGTCCCTCCACAGCACAAGATCAGCAGCTGAAGAGAGAAAATTACACATCAAACGGCGACGAGCAAAAAGACATATATTCTAGTGGTTGCACGAATTTTAGATTGGGTTATTTGAGGAACTAAGTTCTAATTTGAAAAGACGGTATATTTCCGCCATAGGAGCGAATTTTAGATTGGATTGTTTGAGAGGCTAAATTCCCAGTTTAAAAAGACTGCATATATTCAGTTGGATGTAGAGCCGGGCCCGGGTAAAAAATAACCTTCTCTAAAAATTATAAAACGGCGATGAACTTGGGAAAGAAAATTCAGACATTCCAGGATCGATTCTTACGCTGGAAATGTTCAAACCATCCATCCAATTTAAGTAGAATTTGTTCATTAACCGATCGGATTCCGAATCATCAGAGAAACAAGCATTTTCAGGCTAGAGATGTATATGTATGTACCTTTGCCTCCTCCTAGGACGTGATGTAGCGGGTTCGTCCGGCCGAAGAGCCGCTTCTTCTTGGACTTGGACTTGTGGTGGTGCTTCTTGTCGTCGTCGGAGTCCGAGGACGAGGATGACGACGATCCCTTCTTGAACTCATGGATCTTGTCGTTGATCTTCTCCAGCAGCGACCCGTGCTCCTCGCCTTCGGACATCATTCCTTCCCCCCTGATTTGATTTGGTACACAATGGCAAACGAAACATCAAATCGAGGACTGAAATCTTTTCTGCACACGTTAATTTTTTCTTCAGAGAAACAACAACAACAACAACAACAGAAGAACAACACGATTTTTCTAAATCCAACTCCAGGTGTTGCATTGCATTCACAAAGAAATTACCAACAACGCAATGATCAAAGATCATGGACACTTACAGTGAGACACAACGGTTTATTACCCTCTCTCGCTCTTCACCTCGATCTCTGTGTGTGTTCTTCCTTGGAACGAAGCAAAGCCTGTGTTTATTCTGGGGGGTTTTGTTCACCTCTCATGTCTCTCTATGTAGCAATGAAACTGTTTTTTTCTTTTTCTTACGTTTGGGTGGCGTTTCTTGGATCTGCGGGGAGGAAACCGAAATGGCGGTCGGGAGGCAAAGGCGGGGGGTGGTGCGTTATCTGACGCCGGGACCGTTAGGATCCACGTGGACGGTTAGGATTTCGCCACGTGGGTGCTATGGACGGCCGGTATTGCGATTCATGGGCGAATCGATCGATGGCCGGTACGGCGTCTCACGGGGCGCCGCGAGTATCGGCCTGCAGAGCGTGTGGCCCTCCACGTAACAAGGAGGGAAGGCCTTTATGGCTTTATGCCCACACAAAAGCGGAGTGCCTATACAGAGAGGTCTAGAGTTGAAAACGGTATGAAATTTGTAAAGTATTGGCTACTGTTTTCGTCCTGTGACAGAACGTTATATTTTGATTATAGATTGTTTGGAAATAGAATGGAAATGTTATGGCGATTTTTTTCCGGTCATTTTAATGGTATACTGTTTTCACGTGAAATTTTTGAGAAACTTACCGTAATCCTTACATCTTGTCGATGTTGGTATACCCCCCTCTGTCCAAATATGATTAGTGCGTAAGGGAAAAAAATATTCCGAGTTTGATCGTCGTTTTTCCATGAACGCTCATAGTGTGTCTCTAGCGAGAGGTGAAATGTCAGAGACGGGATAGGCATGTCCAATGGAGACACGGGTAACACGACACAACATGTGTGGAAACAAAACGATGTTGCATGCAGCTCCTGATATGCCGAGTATGATGTTAGTTATTGCATATGTGGGGGCATTAACTCTTCCTTGGTCTCCGTGACAAACATATGGAGTATAATATTACTATGAACTATTAAGTATTTATTAATTATTTTTGGCTATGAATTCTAACGTGATCTACCTACAAAACGAGGGAGAATTTACTATTTGCTATCCTCCAAAATAAACATGCCCAAATGCTACTTTCCAAAATTTTCATTCTTATTTATTACCCAGGTATACATGTCAGCCTTCTTCACTTTTTGGTGACGGACACTATACCAGATCAGTTTATCTGTCATAAACCTAAGACTCTGTTTAGATGGGACTAAAACTTTTAAGTCCCTATCACATCGGATGTTTGAACACTAATTATAAATATTAAACGTAAACTATTAATAAAACCCATTCTATAACCCTGGACTAATTCGCGAGACGAATCTATTGAGCCTAATTAATCCATGATGAGCCTATGTGATGCTACAGTAAACATACACTAATTATAGATTAATTAGGCTTAAAAAAATTGTCACGCGAACTAGATCTCATCTATGTAATTAGTTTTATAAGTAGCCTATGTTTAATACTCCAAATTCATCAAATATGACATGGACTAAAGTTTAGTCCCTGAATCCAAACACCACCTAAGTCTCTCGTCACACAGATGATCTCATATGTGAAACCTCAAGATATATACACAATGGATTTTCTATTACCTTTTTACATCCTACTACAAGGAGAGCCTATACAGGATTGAAACCACAGTTTGCACGATGTATTTGAACAGGAGTGTTTGATCGATATGAGACGAGAAAATCCAATCGCTAGCTACGTACACGTCCGAATTAATTACCAGCGGCCATCATGGCCTTGAATTCCTCGTAGTCGACCCGGCCGTCGCTGTCCCGGTCGGCGGCGGCGATCATGTCGCGCACCCGCGCCATGCACGCGGCCTCCGGGAGCCCCATCCGCGACAGCACGGCCTGCAGCTCCGCCGCGGAGATGTACCCGTCGCCGTCCTCGTCGAACACCCCGAACGCCTCCCTCATGTCCGCCTCCTCCTCCTCCTCCGCCTCCGCCGCCGCCGCCGCCGCCTGACGACCACCCATGCCGCCGCCGGCGGCAAGCTCGGCGTGGAGCGCCTCGAATTCGGCGAAGCGGAGCCCGGCCATCCCCGGCGCAATGTACGCCGCGACGACCGCGTCGAGCGCGGCGGCCGCGGGCGGCGCCTCCCCGCGCGCGCCGAGCCGGCCCAGCGCGCCCGACAGCTCGGCCGGCGTGATCACGCCGTCGCCATCGCGGTCGAACATCTCGAACACGCGCCGCAGCCGCAGCGTCTCCGCCCTCCGCCGGTGGGCCGCCTGCCGCTGTGGCTGCACTACCGACGCCGGCGGCCGAGCTGCTGCGGCGGCGGCGGCGCCGGGCGTGAGAACGGACGAGGGCGGAGGACGCAGCATGCTAGTGGATCGAGTACTGCTTGGTTTTCACCAATGCGTGCACGCGTGTACGGAAGCCTAGTTTGCTTGCCTTGTTGGGTCATCTAATGGAAGAGCATCGTGTGAGTCCTCTCGTGGCGTATTTATAGAGCAAGTAAAAATGTAAAATGGAACAGGGCAACGACGAGATATATATGTGCCAAAGAGTGCTTCTATACGTACGCATGCGCTTGAAAAATTCTACTTTGTTTTTTTTATGGGAATTCTACTTTGTTTTGGGTTATGTTCTTTTTTATATTTTCCCCCTAATTTTTAATAGTTAGTGGAGACAGGCCGCGGTTTAGTGGCTAAAATATTTTATACTTTCTTCGTTCGTTTCATATTGTAAATAGTTTTAACTTTTTTATAGTCAAATCTTACTAGGTTTGATCAAATTTACTGAAATTAGATTTAATATTAAATATATTTTAATAATATTTATGTTTTAATTATGTTGAAAATAGTACTGTATTTTTTTAATAAATTGATCAAACAAAAAAAATAACTAAGGAAAAAATCAAAACGACTTGTAATATAAAACATAAGGGATATTTTACAACTGGATATGTACAACTAGCTAGAGTACGTAGTACGGTATGGAAAAACAGCGGCTGTATCTATCCAAAATATTCAGCGGCTGCTGCTGTACGATTTTTACATCTGGTGGAGAAACACTGTTTAATATGTTTTTTATAGCAGGGCCGGCCAAATGATTAGTTGACCGAATTCTATTAATCTGAACCTGCACAAAGAGGGACATAAAGTAATAGTATTTTATTTTACTATTCCGAATTTTATAATTTACAACTTGATATGGACTCTTGATATTTTATATTTTACATGGGACTTCTTATTTATTCCGAATTTTACTGCAAATTTTATTTTACTTTGGAGTTTTGTATTGCGACCAAACACTGGTGGAAAAACCATCTTTACTCGGTCACCTAAAATCCACAATAGTCCCGGTTCGAATAGGAACCGGGACTAAAGATTATTTTTAGTCCCGGTTAAAAAAATTTTGATCTTTAGCCCCGGTTAGTAACACCAACCGGGACTAAAGATTATTTTTAGTCCCGGTTTAAAAAGTTATTGGACCGAGTTAGACCCTAATTCTTTTTTAGTCCTGGTTGGTATAAACAACCGGGACTAAAAATGGATCTTTAGTTCCGGTTGTTTATACCAACCGGGACAAAAAAGAAATTAACTGAGCTGGCGCCACTGCCCTGCCTGGCCGCCTCGGTCTCTCCCCCTTTCTTTCCCCTCCCCTCTCATTAATCCCTTTTCCATCCTTATCCATCCCTCCTCCATCCCTTCTCCTCTCCCATTCCTCTCCCTTCTCTTCTCTTCCTCCTCCTCCTCCTCCTACCATTTGAGGCCGGGCGACGCGCGGCGGTAGGGAGGGCGCGGAGCGGCGGGCAGCCGGGCAGGGGGCCGGGCAGGCGGCCGAGGCGGCAGCCCGCGAGAGCGGCGGCGGTGGCCGGGCGGGCGGGCGCGGCGGCAAGCCGGGCGGGAGCCGTGGCGGCGGCCGGGCGGGCGGGCGGGCGCAGCGGCCGGCCGGGCGGTAGCGGCGGCGCCATGCAGGAGCGGCGGCGCCCTGGCGCGAGCGGCGGCGGTGGCCGGGCGGGCGGGGCGCGGCGGCAAGCCGGGCGGGAGCCGTGGCGGCGGGCGGGCGGGCGGGCGGGCGCGGCGGCAAGCCGGGTGGAGCGGCGGCGCCCGCAGGAGCCGCGGCGGCGGGCGAGCGCGGTGGCGCCCGGCAGGAGCAGCGGCGGCGGGCGGGCGCGGCGGCCGAGCTGGCGCGGACACCGAGAGGACAGGGACCGGGAGGCCGGCGGCGCCCTCCCATCTGCTGCCGATTTTTTTTTGATTTTGTGTTTCATTGGATTTGATCTGTGATGTATGTGATATTGGATCTGATCTGGGATGTATTTGAGTTGTGATGCATTTCTTTTAGGATTTGTGATGTATTTTTTGGTTGAGATTTGGTGATGTGACGTATTTGTGATCTGTGATGCATTTCTTTGCAATATGTAATGTATTTCTTCCCAAATCTGTGATGCTTGTGGATGATTTGGGATATTTAGGGAGCAATGAAACAACAAAAAAAAAAGAATCAATCGGGATTGCTCCACCATCTTTAGTCCCGGTTGGTAACACCAACCGGGACTAAAGATGGATTTTTAGTCCCGGTTTTTTCACCCGGGACTAAAGATGGGTATCTTTAGTCCCGGATTCGTACTCCCGGTTGTATAACCGGGACTATAGGGGGGTTTCTAACTGGGAGTAAAGCCCCTTTCTCTACCAGTGAAATTTCTTGTTTTATTTTTACTACGAATTTTAGTTAATCCATATTATTTTCTTTAATAGGTTGGAGTTTGTATGTGACCATATTATGCATGCGGCGCACTTACAAGTGTATTGATGTGTATGCACACGTGTAGAAACAACAGAGTAAATATTAAAATAACGAACACAAGAAGCATGAGGCTACAAACTTAATGATCAATTAAACATAAAAGCCTCCTTCACTTCAATTTATTTCGGATAAATTGAGAGAAAATCCAAGAATACCATTGGCAAATGCTCAAGTCCAACAAATACCACCGATGAGTACGAGTTTCATAAAATCCTCTCGTATGAGTGACTTTGTTCTAAAAATACTATTGTCTTTAGGATTACATACATCCCGCTCTGCTAAATGCACTTTTTTATCCTATAGTATGCATCTAACGTAGGACTGCTAATGAAATCCTAATGACAATGATATTTCTAGGATAAAATCACTTGTACGATGATATTTCATGCAACTCACACTTGCCGATGATATTTCTTAGAATTGGACGCTTGGTATTTCTTGGATTTTCTTATATATTAAAGCCGGGGAAGCTCCTAAGTTTTTCTTCTAAATTTCCCTTTCACTACTATAGAAATTAACTTTGGTACCGGTTAAGAATCGGCCTTAGGTGTCGGATTCTTAAACCGGCACCAAACAGGTGGCACAGATGAGGAATCTTATACATGCAAGTCAATGCACCAGTACATTTTAGGAGTATATAAAGGCGTATTTGTGCATGGAAATTAACCTAGCAATTCATATATAGCATCACATTTCCTTGTTCTAGAGTAAAAAAAAAACAAGAGAGAAGAGGAAGACGACGATCGACGACGAACACAAACGCGTCTCCTTTTGTAATTTTCGTAGGAAACGCAAGCAAAGCTCGTTGTTGCTGGCTGCATGCTGAATAAAATAAAGTAGCTTTGCTCAAGTCGTTATCTATCAGTCTACCATTTCCATGCTGTGATATCTTATGTATATATATAATATATTTGGTCGACGCGGCCTACACACGGTTCAACCGCGTTGGAAGAAAGAAATTAAAATGGAAGATCGACACGGATAGGGACATAGGAAGCTTCGCTGAAGATGACCCAAGAGCTAGGTAGCTTGGCTTTGGAGGAATTCCATATATTATCAACAAAAGTGTATATATTGTAATATGCAACTTTTGTTATAGCATTACCATACAAATTTGGTTCGATACACATTCAACTTTTGTTATATTATTAACTTAAAAAGCGTATCCTAAGGCTTAGTTCTTTTCTTCAACTTGCTCATTTTTTATTAGCAAGCTTTTCAAACTGTTAAATGATATGTTTTTTTAAAAAGTTTCTATATAGAAGTTATTTTAAAAAGCAAATAAATATATTTTTTAAATTTATAATAGTTAATATTTAATTAATCATGTACTAATGATGTTTCTTGTTTCGCATCCGCAAAAAAATCCTTCGTTTTGAAGCATCGAACGGGGCCTTGGAAACTTTAGTTATAGTATTAATTTAAAAATATGGTTCGGATACACCTTCAATAGCGATTTCGGTGGGTCAAGAGTTTTTATCTCTTTGAGCATGTGTAGATGCTTATTCATTAATTGGTGTGTACCCATGGTGTGGTGTGGTGTGTATGTGTAGTGGAGACCATGCGCGTCTATAATTAAAAAAAAATTATGCTATATACTTCAGGTTCAAAAACAACTAGGGGATTCCCATTTTGTTGGCTAGTCTCATAACAGCTAAAGAATCCTTCCAATTACTAGGACACTTTAAGATGAACAATCGAAAACAAGTAAGATTTTGGAAGGATCATTGGATAGGAAACCAATCGCTAGAAAAGGAATTCCTTAATATGTATAACCTGGTGCGGAATAAGAACGCACTAGTGGCTGATGTGATGGGAAGGATTCCTTTGAAAGTAAATAAACTTAGATTGGTATGTCGTAGTCTCGAAAGTGATAAACGTGAGATTAACAGATCGACAAGATCAATTCATTTGGAAAGCTAACAAAGGAGAGTTTTTTTACTGTAAGTTCCATGTATAAGATTCTAATGTTGAATGGAGAAATACCTAGAAAATCGATAATTTGGAAACTAAGAATTTCACTAAAAATTAAGATTTTCCTATGGTATCTAACAAAAAGGGTGATTCTAATAAAGGATAATCTAGCTAAGAGAAGGTGGAAGAGTAGATTATTATGCAGCTTTTGTAACTCTAAAGAGTTGATTCAACACCTCTTCCTAGATTGTGTTTTTGCTAGATACATATGGACAACGGTGTTTTTCACCTTCGGCATTAGACAACCCTGAAACACTACTCACATGTTTAGGAATTGGTTGCATGGTGTTGAACCTAGACTCAAAAGACAAATGTGGATTGGTATAGCGACAAATGGAGTTCTTTTCTACCTTTGGTTGGAATTTTAGAAGAATAATTGAGGCTTAGATTGCGGTTCTTCTTTAACCGTTTTGTTAAACTATTATTTGGTATCCCATGTAATGGGTGGAGTCTTATATACTCTTGATTGTGGTTTGGGTTGTGTACACCTTTCTAAGTGTAGAGGCCGGGTTACAAGAATCCATTATCTAAAAAAAATGAAATTTCTTGCTTCCTGCATCCTGTCTGATATTCAGTTGTTTATTCTATCAATTTTTCGGCAGGAATTATCAACTCATCTTAGTGCTTTGCAGTGTCAAATAGTAGGTGTCCAAAAGCATCTCAGATAAAATCTTTCAGTCTTGAATTTTTAATTTGTTTTTAAGAGCTTGGCCATATTATGTTATTCTCTTACCTTTGCCTGCAGCGATAAGGAAGCCTATAGTTACTTGGTGGATAGCGGATGATCAATGCAATAGTGGCCAGGGTAATCTTTCAATGAATATAATTGCTGGAAACAAACAATATATTTATCAATATTCTACTACTGGAAAAACCATCTTTGCTGGGTTGGCGCAAAACCGCAATAGTCCTAGTTTGAATAGGAACCAGGACTAAAGATTCCTTTAATTTCGTCCCGGTTTAAAACTTCGATGATTTTTAGTCTCAGTTGATAAAACACCAACCGAAACTAAAAATCATCTTTAGTCCCGGTTCATTCAATATCAGGACGTGGCAGGGACCCTATTATCTTTAGTACCGGTTGATGTCAATAACCGGGACTAAAAATTAGATATTTAATCCCGGTTGTTTATATCAACCGAGAGTAAAGATCGAAAAAAAAGCGCGCGCGAGAGGGATCTACAAAAATCGAGCGTGGGAGGAAAGACGTCCGGTACTGAGAAAAAAATATCTCTTATCTCTTCTCCCTCTACCTTATCTTCTTTCTCTTCTTATCTTCTCTTCCTCTCCTCCTCTCACTCCCGGCCCTATCCACCTCCTCCTCCTCCCCTCTCCTCCCCATCCCCTTCCTCCCCTCCCCTCGCCCCTCCCACCGGTGGTGGCGGCCACAGGCGGCCGAGCCCGCTCCCAGTCCCGGGCGGCGGAGCGGCGGGCGGCCGTCGAGGCGGCCAGTGGTAGGGCTCCCCAGGCGGCGGCGGAGCCTGAGGCGACAGCGCTAGCGGGCGGTGGCGCTCCCCGAGGCAGCGGTGGACGGCCGGCGCACTGTGTGGATGTGGATGATTTTTTGTGCCTCGATCTGTGCGATGTGGATGATTTTCTGATTTGTGCGATGCACAATGTGTGTATGATTTGTGGATAATCACCGACACACATGATCACAAATACATCTCCAAAGTCCACAAATCATACACACATTGTGCATCGCACAAATTAGAAAATCATCCACATCGCACAGATTCGTAATCCCGGTTGCATAACCGGGACTATAGGGGGTTATGAACTGGGAGTAAAGCCCTTTTCTCCAGCAGTGTTCGTACTATTGCCTTAATGTTTGTATGCATGTTGGTACATTGCTAAAAGACCAATGAGAGGATAATTAGAGGGATTCACTAAAAAAAGGTTTTCGCAGGCGGATTAAACACGTTTTTGTAGGCTCGCAGGCGGACCAATTGTCCGCCTGCAAATGAACGCCTACGAAAATCAACTATTTTCATGTCCGCCTGTGAAAATAGCTCCCAGGGTTAAAAAAAAATTGGCAGCCAGCGGTAGCTCCCCGTTCCAAATCTCCATCTAGTTCCCATTCCCACATCCAACCCAGTTTCCATTCCCCATCAATCCAAATCAAATTCACAAAATATCACAAATAGTGCACAAATAATTCACAAAACATCCCAAATAGTTCACAAATAATTCACAAAACATCACAAATAGTTCACAATCTAGGAGGAGGAAGGGGGGACACGACCGCGCTTGCATCCGCCGATCCATGCCGCCGCTTCCGCCGTACGGATGCGCCCCGCCGCCGGCCAACAGCCTTCCCTCTCCGCCCTCTGGCCAGATCTGGGAGGGGAGCCGCCGCCGTCCGCCCCACCGCGCCCTGCCGCCGGCCACCGGCCTCCCCCCTCCACCCTCCGGCCATATCTAGGAGGGAGGGAGGGGAGCCGCGCCGCCGTATGCCCCGCCGCCGTTTGCTCCCTGCCCGCCGGCCACCGGCTACCGGCCTCCCCCCTCCCTCCTCCGGCCACATCTGGGAGGGAGGGAAGGAGGGGAGCCGCCGCCGTCCGCCCCGCCGCCGGCCACTGGCCTCCCCTCCGGTGGCCGGGGAGAGGAGAAGTGAGGGGAGAGGTGAGGTGGAGGGGAGGGGGAAGGGGAAGAATGGGAGAGGAGAGGAGAGGACTTAGAAAAAAAATCGCCGGATGTTGCTCTATTTATATTCCACACTAATTCTCGCAGAGGTCCGTCTGAAAAAATAAAGAGTATTTTTGTAGGCGGACCTGTTAAGTGGTTCGCCAGCGAACTTCACCCCGATTTATATTTTTGTAGGCGGTCATTTGGCTCCAAGGGTCACGTCCGCATGCGAAAAAAAGACCCACATTTTAGAAAAATTGCAAAAATGCTTTTTACAGTAGTGATTGAGAATAATCAGTAAATACAATTAATTATCCGTTTCGTGTTTCTCCTGGATAGATATGGGAGCAAGACAATAGGTGATGATGAGAACTGGAACACAAGCTAAGCTACATGTTCAATGATACTCAGGTACCTCGATCGCTCTGCCAAGAAGTATGTTCAATCGTTGCCAAGAAATTTCGATTGATCAATTTTGTTTATTTTAAATATGTGCTAATGATGTATGCAGGTTACTGATCTCCGTGTTTCAGCTTACTACTGCAATGGACAATGTCGTTGGAACGTCATGAAAAGATTAAGTGGCCAGAAAAGAACAAGCAATGGACAATCTCCATTTCCGCATACACTTGGGGGGCGGGGCGCCTGGCCACTTGCAAAAACTGGTGTCGTCACTGGTATTCAGAATAAAAAACTTCACTTTTCGATTGCTTGATAGAAAATTGAAAAACTTAAGTTCATGTTAATATATGAACCCTTAATGACAATAATAAGAGTTGGATTTTTTTTTTAGTTTTCTGCCAAACACGCACACCACTCGGATCGATATGGCTTGATTCATACCTCATCTTTTGGTAGGTTTTCAGTTGGTACTGCTTTCATGTTTTACATGAAATTTATGTACTAAACAGTCCATTGATCGATTTTACTGCCCTGGAACTCCTTCCTCATAACTTCTATCAAAACATCTCGTTTTACAGGATAGATTCATGCATTTCGAATATGTACAAGTCATAGATCCATGCAAATATAAATGTCATTTTTCATGTTGCAGGGGTGGCTCATTACCAGTTGCATTAGATTTGAAGTTGTACATAACACTAAAATGATGGATCCTTTCCTTTGTGATGTTGATCAGGGGTAGCTTAGATCAGAGGGAGGGAAGCATGAGGAAAATGCTTTCATGGCTTCGGCTGTTGTTAGCGAGCCATGTATGCGTTCTTATCATGGTGATAAATCTGTTTGGACTTTGGAGTAGTGCAATTCTTCTCTCACCGTACGAAGGCAATACTCGTGTATTGAAATACATGAATTTATTAAGGGCATCAATAATTATATGGTTTCAAAAGATAAAGAAGTTGCAGTGTTATGTTAGACGTGGCTATGTAATTAACAATATAATTATTCTATATTCTTTTTTCAATATTTCTTGAATATATCTTATAATTTTTGATTGTAAATCATGTTTTTTTTTATATTGTCGTAGCGTTAGCGCTGATATATTACTAGTATTTACAAGTACAAGATTTCTCTAAGTAGTACAGTCTAAGGCAGCGTCCGGGAATAGTTGGGAACCCACTCCCCCTTCTTTTTCGCGCACACGCTTTTTAAACTGTTAAATGGTGTATTTTTTTAAAAAAAATATATAAAGGTTGCTTAAAAATCATATTGATCCATTTTTTAAAAAAAAATTAGCTAATACTTAATTAATCATGCGCTAACTAACTATTCCGTTTTATGCGTGGGAGGGATTAAGTTCTCCTCCTACTACCGAACGCAGCCTAAATAACTTAAGAAACTGGTAGTAAAGCCTCTAGCAGCAATAAAGGCCTTGTTTAGTTACAAACTTTTTCTTTAAACTTTTAACTTTTTCATCACATCGAAACTTTCCTACACACATAAACTTTCAACTTTTTCATCACATCGTTCCATTTTCAACCAAACTTTCAATTTTTAGCGTGAACTAAATACACCCAAGGTTGATGATTGCCGAGCCTGTCCCTTGTTCCAAAATATAAAAGAAACTGGAGTGCAATATAAGCATTTATGTACTGACGGTACACAATACAAGCATTTATATGCACTAATTGCCATGATTCCCACCACTTCGATGATTCCAGAGCAAATCAGATTCTTCTCAAGAAATCTAAGCAATTCAAAAATTAACAACTGAAGTAAAGAAAATAACAGATTTGAAGGAATAAGTAAAAAAAAAAAGAACAGATTTGAAGAAAGGGATGTCTCGCTAAATATTTTTTTAAAGGAAAAATTATGAATGTTTTGGGAATTTAATACGGGTCCTCGGAGTTAAGAACCCAGACCCCTTGTCCCAGTAGTAAGTGCATCTCACATCTGAAGTGACTAAAAACAATTTTTTAATCTTAATACGTGCTAAACAACTTAGATGTTTATGGGTTCACTTATATATGCGTATGCTTATCAAGCAAATGCTATAAAATAAACCATGATAAGAAACGCAAAATCAACTTCAAAATTCAATTTAAAAATCAAATTTCGGCAATAAAATAAATCACAATGAAAAATCATAAATCGACATAAAAATTAAATTTAAAATTTAAAATTTGGTTTATAAGTATAAGCATCAGTGGAATGCTGGGTCCGTTAGAAATTTTTATTTATATTAGTTTTTTGGAAAAGAGAGTAGGATATTGTGTTTAGCACTTATCTATTACTAGTTATGTGGGACCCACTTTTGTGGGGCCTAAATATCAGTGATGATGGTGGTGAGGCAGACTCACCACCGCCAGATGGAACATTTACGACCTCATCTTTTTCTTATGCATATGCTTGTCAGGGTTACGGATAAGGCATACCTTCTACCCTATGATTTATGGGATACACCAATAAGGTATACCTTCATATACACGGATCGTTTCCATGTACACCATTTGGAATTCGTTCCAAATTACGGAAAATAATCTCTGCGAGTCAAGCGATTTTCCAAAGTCCTACTCGAAAGGGATAGAGTTTCTGTTATACCGTACCAGATCAAATATTCCTAGACCTTACTTGGCGGTCAAGATGATCCACGGTATAAAAGGGACCCCTAGGGAGGGTGCACGGAATTGAATTACACCAACACACCCACCATAGTTTACGAAGCTAGAGTACGCTGAGCCAAGTCACCGGGAGATTTCGTCGAACTCATCGACTACGATCTTGTCGGTATTATCTGTTTCATCTACTTTCTTTGTAATCTATGGTACTTCATCATCAATCGTATATAAACTGGACTAGGGTTATTACCTGACAAGTGGCCTGTACCAATATAATCCTTATCTTTTGTCTGCTTGATGTCGTACTACGTAGACCCCGTTCCAACGTACCCTAATACTCAACTCATCCGGTCCACGAGTATCACTCGTCGACAATGCTTATCTGCCAAAATTTGAATTTTCAACCTTAAATTTGAAGCCGATTTTGAGGTTTTTCTATCAAAATTTATTTTTTAGCCTTCACTTTTAGATCGCTAAGAACACATATATAAAAGTTTTATTCACAAATTACCTTTTGTTTGCAAATATACCATTTGGCTTATTCTACGAATAAGCCAAACGATGGGGCTCTTAGAGAAGTAAAGATGTAGTATATTACTTCCTCCTTCCTCTGTCCTAAAATAAGTTGCTTTTGTACATAAATTTAGACCCAGTATATGTTAAATTCAAGTATAAAAGTGAACTTATTTTAGGGTGGATGTAACACCAAGTTATTGAGTGGTGTACTTATTTCCTGTTCTAAGCTACAACTCCATTGTTTTTCCTTAACACAAAGTCAAATAAATATATTTATCATCTTCCTAATAATTGATAATTAATTAATCATGTACTAACGGTTTAACTTGTTTAACGTACTTAAATGAATCCAAGTGATGCCGCTGTCCCAATGCAGCCTGTGTTTAATTTGAACCCACAAAATAATAAAAAATATAGTATTCCATTTATCCTGAAATATACTACAACACTGTCCTATAAAAAGGTAAACTTTAGCTACGAATCTCGACACACACGTATTTAGGTTTCTTGAAAACGCTTACGATCGGCCGTCCGATGTGAGGCGCATCGTCGGACGCGCGCGCGAGCCGTTCGATCCGTTAGGACAGAACGCACGGCTGAGATTTGCTCCGTGTGGTTAGCCCGTTGCAACATCAAAGGGAAACAACTGCGTTTCCCTTTTTTCCTCCGTAACCGCTCTGACACAATCAGAGAGAGCGCGCGGAGAGGTGGCGTGGAGTTAGGTCTAGCGGGGAGGCGACGGCGGTGGCTGAGGCGGTTCTGACCGGCAGCGGCGGCGTTCGAGGTGGCGCCAGAGAAGCTAGAAGCTGTCGCAGCGGCTTCTCCAATCGTCGCATTCCCCTCTACGGCTCTACCCCCACCACACACTCACCCCGCGGCTGCGTGTTGCTGTGGTTCCGACCAACAGCGGCAGCGGCTGTCTCCATCCCCGGCGGTGGCTTCTAGCTCCATTCCCGGCGTCGAGGTGAGGGCGTTTACCCCCGTTCCCCACTCCACCCCCACCCCTCGCCACCCCCTCTCACACCTTGCTACCCCATGCTTTCTCCCCCAAATCCGAAATGATTTTTGGTTTTTTTTTGTGTTTTGCATGTGGTCTACTAGATGTGAATGTGTTCTGGTAATGACATTAATTTTTTTTTCAGAATGTTTTTAGGTATAATTTATGAGGATGCATTTATGAGATTCCCCCCTGATGTGAATGGATTTTTTTTATTGTCTGTGTTGCATGTGGTCTCCTAGATGTGATTGTGCTCTAGTAGTTTACATTAATTTGTCACAGAAGGATAATCTATGATGATCTATTATGAGATATAATTGATAATCTATAATATGAGTTTGCACTGTGATAGTTTCATATGGTGATAATCTATATTAATGTGTACTGTGATAATCTATTATGCATTTTTTTATTTTTTTTCCATTTTTATTTGTGTTTATGTTGTTTTTTTTTGTTCCCATCCATGCATATACAATGTTGCAGTACACATTAATATTATGTTTCATAGTATTCCCTGGTTTGTTTTACATAGTAGTATACATATTTTTTTTGTTGCAGACCACATGTTGTATTTTTGTCTCAGGCTTTTTGTGTTCTGTGTGTTTTTTTTTCAAGGATGCCTGATTGGTGTAGTGGCTCCAACTTCAAGCATAGATGGGGCGATGGGGCGGTGTGAGGTTTAAGCGCACTATGCTTCAGTTGGATCCTGATCAAAAGCAATTCATCATAGATAATGGCTTTGAGTGTTTTCTATCACTAAGCAATTTCAAGGTCCATAGTCGACTTGCAGAATGGATTATGCAAAAGATGAACCCAGAGATTTGTGAGTTTCGGTTCCGTGGCAAGGTTATCGTGTTTGATAAGTTGTTAGTACAGAAGATTACTGGGCTAAATGATGGCGATCTACCTGTTAAGCTTAGTGGTGCCAACAGTGAAGTTGTGAAAGAGATCAGAACCCTGTACCATCCATATTTTGTCAGCAATAGACTTGGTACAGGCATGTGCGAGAAATTGTTGCTTTCTCTGCATGATGAAGAGAAGTTCTTGAGGACTTTCATTTTGTACTTGCTCGCCACCATCTTGTGTCATGCCACCGGCAATTATGTGAATCTCGACTATGTGCATTCTTTGGTTGATGTCAAGATGTGGAGTTAGTATGATTGGTGCACACATGTGGCGAACTGTTTGATGCGGGAAATCAGGAAATATCAGGGATTCTCTACTGAGCAACGAGATTCCATTTTTCAGATTGGAGAGTGCCTCCCCTTGCTTGTTGTATGTTTTTTATTGTTTCACCCTGCTATATATATTTTTTATTGTTTCACTATCATGTGCTTGATCCAATATTTCAGCAAAATACATCCATTTGTCTCATTTAACATATATATTTTGTTTCACACAACTGTTGTCATATGTTTCAGTAAATAATCAGTCTAGCATGCTAATTACCTATGTATATGTTTCAGCAAAATATATCAATTGTTTCATATTACACATATGATCTGTTTCATGCACTGCTGCTGCCATATGTTCTAGTTCATATTTTTTGGCCAATATGCTCCTGCTAACTACCTATATCAAATGCCTTTTTTTAGATTGCTTACATGGATCATTTGCAAATGCCAACAACTGGACTACATCTCCGCATCATTGACTACAGCACACCAAGATTTTGTCATGTCACTGATGAGGACTTTGAGTATGTTGCTGTTGTAGACCGTTGTAGGATGAACCTTGGCTATGTCACATACGGGTCTCGCCTGGTATGTTTCACAACTATGAATGTTTCAGTATATATACGTTCAGTGTTCCACCACTTACTAAGACTATGTTTCATCTTTTTATTTCTTCAGTTTTGTCCATGGAATGAGATCCCATATCTAGCCCACGTTCATGCTGTTGTTGGTAGGTCTGAGGCTGAGAATGCTGGGGTTGCAAGGGTTGAGGATGTTCCAATTGGTGCTGGTCAAGATGGTGTAGGCATTGGAGCTGGTGTCGCCCAAGATGGTGTTGCTCAAGATTCCGCTTCATTGAATGAATGGATCAGGCTATCTGCCTCAAGCAGCCAAGGGACTACGGTAAAAATTTTCTTCACTTCTTCACTGACCCTCTTCTCTTATCTACATTTTTGCCTTTTTTTCTTTTTTTGTTTCTAACTTGCATCTAACTTGTCCCTCTCTTTGTTTCAGTTTGTCTCAGTTTCCAACAAGCTTAAAATCTATTATTGAGAAGCACAGTGCCATGTGGCAGGATGAGTTTGTTTCAGCACTTGACAACTTCAAAAGGGACATGATTGATTTGCATGCAAAAAGAACATGTGATATGATTTCTGACATAAGCAAGGTGCTAGCTGATAGCAACACTGCAGTGGGCATTTCCGAGGCTGTTTCAAACCCACCAAGCACTGAGGGGGCAGCTGAGGCCGTTTCAAAACCATCAAGCACTGAGGGGGCAGCTGAGGCTACAGTTGTTGATGGACCAAGCAAGGAAGCTTCAGGTGGTTCTGTGCAAGCTTCAGGTGGTTCTGTGCCAAGCAGCCCAGCTGTTGATGATTATATTTTGGCTTACCGCTCTGATATCTCAAATCTAGATGATGCATGTGATGCACCGTCATTCAGCCTCTTCAATGAATCTGATCCTGAATTCATTAGCACTCAGGACTTGGCTGCTAAGATGCTCTCCTTGTGTGTTTCAAATGTTCCTCAGTCGGCAATGGATGCAAGGATACCTTCTCCATCACCTCAGTCACCTGTTTCTGCAAGGACATCTTCTGCAACTCCTTCACCCACTGCAAAGACACCTTCTCCAGCCCCCCCCCTTCACCCACTGCAACAAAAACATCAACTTCAGTAGTACTCTCTCTAGCAGCAGTAAGTGCAACATCCCCAGCTACATCTTCACCGCCACGTGCTACAAGCTCGCTACCTCTAGGTAAAATCACCATTTTTTTTGTTCATTCTCTCTCTCTCTCTCTCTCTCATTTTTTTCGGTGTGGTTAAAGTAACTATTAACAACACCCCTCCCCCTCCCTAATGTTTTTTCCTCTATAGTAGGTGCTCGTAGTAGTGGTCCAAACACCCATGAGAAGAAAAATAGGAAGAAAAGGGCGCAGAAAGGTGATTGTGATGTAGAGGCGAAGAAGTTGAAGACCACTTCTGAAATAGATGATGTGTACACAAGATTTGTCATTGATTCTGTGCCAAATAGGTCAAGGAAGGCAGATGCCAAAGAGTTGTAAGTGTTTTCACACTTCTCTTTTTGCGCAAAATATGTTTCAACCTTTTCATTATTAATATGTTTCAGTGTAGTTTCCCCTGTTGTTTCATCAGTCACTATGACATGTCTCACTAAATGCAACACATTTGTTTCAGAACAGCTTTATCTGAATTTGTTCCCAACTTTTTTTTTTGGAAAAATAGGCCAACTCCATTCTTAAGGATTGGAGCATTCCATGTCTCACTTGAGTATTTCCGTGAAGCAATGAAACCTAGAGGAGAGTTGAACAACGAAGTTATGTCGTGTTGGATTGAGATGTTTAATGCAAACTGTAGGGAAGATTCTAAGATGAAATCAAGCACAAAAAAATTGTTTTCCCCCCTGGCTTGACGGTAACATGTTTTAACCACCCCCCTTTTATTACATCTGTTTTGTTTTTGTTTTTTTGCTTTTAATTCAGTTGTTCTCTTTTTTTTCCCTTAGGATAAATTGATTTGCAATCCTGAGAAGTTTGTGTCTGAAAGCTGTGTAAAATGGGTGAAATCAATCAACAAGGAGCAAAAACTTCCTAAACTAGATCTGGTACCAGTTTTCCCATCCCTCTGATTTTTTTCATGTTTCAGTTAGTCTGCTAATATGTTTCACAACATACCAATACAATGTTTCAACTATTTTTAACTCTACGTTTCAATGATCATTTATTTGTTTCAATGGTTAGTTTCACCATATGCTAACATATTGTTTCATTCATAACTGTTCCTTGTTCCAGTTCTCATTTAACATATGCTACTTTTTTCTTGCCTCCCACCCCATCAAGTTGTTCTTCCCAATTGTACGTGACAAGCATTGGGTGCTGACTTGCATCAACCTTTTGTGGGAACAAATAAATTACTTTGATTCAATCAAGAGGGATGATATTTCTCAGTGGTTCATACTCTCTCAGAACCTGGTAAGATGTTCACTGGAACACCATGTGTTCCATTATAATCTTTTTATTGTTTCATTGAGTTTGAAGTTTTTTTTTTCCCAATGCCGATGTGCCGTGCGGGTCACAAATTTCACCAAGGTTGCAGTGGATGCTAAAATTCCAATCAAAGATATATCAAAGTTTCAGACTTGCTCTCCTCCACGGTATCCAGTACAAAGCAATTTGTATGTTTTGTTTCCAAATTTTTGTTTCATTTTTCTTTTTTTTTTGTGCACAAGTGTGCCATTTTAACTCATCACTTGCTTTTCCATGCACTAGGTTTGATTGCGGTTTCTTCAGCTTGAGATACATTGAGAATTGGGATGGGAAAAACCTGCAAGCATTCAATGAAATTGACATGCCTAACTACCGGAAATTCGTGACACACATGATGATTTCTTCGCATCTGGCTAAAGTTGACCATGATCAACTTCAAGCAAATTGGTGTAGGGGGCAGTCGTGTCACTGAAGTTGTAAAAATGGTAGAAAAATTACTGCAAAATGGATGCTCTGGGTAGCTATATATGGTCTGAATTTGTGCACTGAAGTGTGCTGTGTTTTCTGTTTTTTGTTTGTGCACTAAAGTTGTGCTATCAAGTTGAACTGCTACTCTTTATATAATGTTGCATCTACTGTGAGATATTTGTTTCAGCCTGTTCTGAATGATTGTTTCATAGTTCAAGATGTTCTTTTCAGAGCAAAATAATGTTTCACCTTCTAGTACTTATATGTTTCAGCTTGTTATCAATGACTGTTCTATAGTTCCAGATGTTCTGTTTCATAAGAAGCAATGTTTCACTTACTGTTACATAATTGTTACAGCCTGTTCTTAATGATTGTTTCACAGCTCCACATGTTCTGTTCCATAAAAAGCAAATGTTTCACCTACTGTTATACAGTTGTCTCACCCTACACTTCATGAATGTTTCATCAGCTCTACATATTCTTTTTCCACTGTAATCATTAGTGCAGAGATGTAATTTTTTTTTTTGGCATTCCTTTCTTTCTACTAAACAATCATTCACATAAATCATAAGAAAGACTCATTTCACATAATCATCCAACATTCTGCCCATATGTGAATTAAAAAAAATGTCTGTTGCATCTCACAACATAATGTGTTTCACCTAACACAAGAAGATAGTTTCATATTGTAATATGGCAATTACCACTGTATTTTCTAACAGTATAGTGCATCGCATCTAAATCTACAGCTCTTGGAACTCTTTTCTCAGAGTGTCAACTCCGTCTCTTGCACCATTTTTTGGTTTAGTAGAGCGTCTCGCATGTTCGCTATCTTGAGATACGGGCATGTTGAAACATTGTGTGTCTCGTCGAAGCAATATGAGCATGAGCTCTTCTTTTTTGTCCTCCTCTTCTTGTTGTATTCAGTTATTTGTTCCCCTATTGGCTTCATCTTATAAGTTTTTTCTGCTGGCCTCCCTGTCCTTTTCTTGGTTGGTGGATTCTTAGCTGAACTTGATGGGTCTTGTTGACTAGGCAAAATACCTTGCTGATGTTGTGTCTCAACAGTGTGTGGTGTTGCAACCATTGCTTGTAGGTTCTGAATCCCAGCTGAAACAATCAAGTATTTTTCCTCATTAACACATGCATCTGAAGCAAGGCTTGTCATCGCCCTGCATAACGCGTTGAACCTCAGCTTAATTGTTGCCGGGACTCCAATTGATGGTGCTGGATGTCACGCCCAGAAATTCACGAACCAGGATTTCTAAGCTGAATGTGCATTAAACCCCCTGTCCAGGACCAGCCAGGGTACACAAACGACAATTGTTGACATACAGGTCCACGTCTTACAAAAATATAAGAGATTACAAATGCATCGGAAAAGATAAAACGAGTTGGACTTGGAATCTTCACTTCTGCAGCGGGGCGACTCCACTCCACAGGCATTCCTCGACGGCAGCGACAAAACCAACCTCAACGAGACAGCTCCAACTAGAAAGATCTTCAGCTCTGGTGTGGGGGAAAAGAGAGCAAGACTGAGTACTACCCACTGTACTCAGCAAGTCATACCGGAAGAGGAGGTATGATGCAGGATATAACCAAAGGAGGCTAAGGGTTCTTTTGCATAAAGCAGACATTTAAAAACAGTAGTTGAAAGCAGTAAAACAATTGTAGTAATTAATCAATATTAACCAATCACTGTCCAACGCTACACCACGTTGCAACAGGCCCAGCCAACCACCTGAACTACACTAGTTCATTAAACTAAACTAGGGGTGAGACTAATCACGGTGAATCCGGTTGATCGCCCATAACCACGGGCATGGCTATTCGAATAGTTTTACTCTGGCCAGAGGTGTACAACTGTACCCACAAGACACGTTTCCACACATGTCGCCATGCCCCGAAGTATCACCATGATACTGCAAAGGGGGAAATCGTGACAAGACCCTCCGCATAACCCTCCCCTAACCATCCACACCATGCTAAGGTTTCACCCCCACCCCTCAAAAGGCAGTGGGCGGTCCTCTCTTGCACCGTGGTGAATCCGGCAGCTGGACAACCGGACACCCCGGCCGACCCAACTCCATCACGCCCACCCTCGCCACCAGTGCCTAGGAAAGGGTCGAGCTATACTTCAGATCAAGCAGTTACCCACTCCCGCTTGTGGTAAGCACGGTAAGTCTCCTAGGGTTTCCCGAGAACTGGTCTTTAACTGCCATGGGTGCGACCAGCAAAACCATGCACCCACTGCCCACCATTCAGTGTATTTTAATTAACTAACACCATTGCGGTGGTACCAATCCAAAGCTATGCACATAGTCAAAGTCTTATGTAATAATGTGATCCCCAATTGTGTACTAGTTGAGCTAGGCATGGCTAAGCATTTTCCTAAACCAACATCTAGTCATTTTGATAGCCAAGTTATCAATGGCATAAGGTAAACAATATATGGCTGAGTAATAGGACCCATCCCACATGACATTGTAAAAGAATGCAACATTTAATAGAAATGCGGGATGTTTGTAAATTGGGTACAATATGATCAATTGTAATGCATGACTTGCCTTGCTCTCGCACTGATGAGACCACAGCAACGTCTTCGAGAAACCGCGAATCGACGAAACGGCCGAAATCTATGCGACAAACAAAGCACAAAAGCAAAACATGCTATAAGACTACTGAAACAGGAAACAAAACCATTTTTAATGGATTCTAGGGATTTTTATGAATTTACTGAGACTTGAATGGACTTAAACGGAGCTCGGATGAATTACTTATGAATTTTAGAAGATAAACTATGTTTTTACTAATAAAGAAAAGTCCTTAATCAATTTATTGCGCAATATTACCCAGGGCTGACGTCAGCGAAGGGGGGGGGGGCGCCGGCAAGCGGGCCCCGCATGTCAGCGGCACAAAGGGTGGCCGGTCTACCGTGGACCGGGACCACGCGGGCGGTCCACCGTCGGTCCACGGGACCGACGGTCCGGATCGGGCCCAAGCCGATCGGACGGCGCAGGGAGGCAGCTAGGCACGGCTCGGCTTGGCTTCAAAACCGGCCGGCCAGCCATGGGGAGCGGTGGCGGCGTGGGAGGCGGCGGTGAACGGCGCACAGGCCGGCGGCGGCAACCGAAGGTGACGGCGAGCGCAGAGAGCGGCGGCGCAGGAGAGGAGAGAAAGGGGAAAAGAGGAGGCGGGAGGCCTCACCGGGGTTTCAGCGGCGCGGGAGGAGGCGACGACGAACAGCGATGGCGAGCGGCCGGAGGACGACGGCGACAGGCGGACAAACTCCGGGACCACCTAGGGGACAAAATGGAAGGGATTAGAGGGAGAGGGGTGGTCCACGGCGAGCGAGGATGCCGGCCGAAGGCGGGGAAATGGAGGACCTCACCGGCGCTTGGAGAAGGACGATTTCCGGCGGCGATTGGTGGCACACAAGTGGTGGCTGAGATGGCCCACGCGGCGGCGAAGCTAACAGCGGCGGTTACGCGATGTGGCAGCGGCTGTAGCAGCGATGGCACGCGGCCGGAGAGCTTCGGCGGCGGTGGAGCTTGGCGAGCGCGGCGCGGCGACAGTAGGAGACACGAGAGAGGGCGGCGAGCGCGGAAAAAGGGATAGGGGACTCGGGGGAGGGATTTTATAGGCACGGGAGGGGCGGACGTGGCCGGGAGGGTGGCCGGAACCGCCGGCGATGTGGGGCGGAGAGAGAGAGAGTGAGAGAGGGGGGTGGGATTCAAATGAATCCCACCCATTTCGTGCGTGCGCGCGGGGCGGGAGTCGCGAGGAGAGGGCGGCGACATGGGGAGGACGTGGGAGCGGCGCGGCGTGGGCGCGGGAGGAGCGGAGGAGGTGGGGCGGCAGCGGCGGTTGCCGGCGTGGGGCGGGTGGCTGGAGGTTGGGGACGACCCGACAGGTGGGGCCCACCTGTCGGCGTCCCGAAGGGAAGAGGAGGGGGCACGGGCCAGCCCAAGAAGGAGAGGGGCGCGCGCGGGCGACGGGGTGGACTAGGCCGACGGCCCAAGAAGAGGGAAAAAGGAGGAAAAGAAAAGGAAGAAAGGATTTTTCCTGGGATTAAAATATTGCGCTTGCTCATTTTTAATTTGTTAAAATTATTTCCAAGACTCTGAAAATTCCATTAAAAATCTTGTTAATGCATTAGGGCATGGGGAACTCAAGAATTCCACCACGTCATTTTCGATTATTAGTTGCATTTATTAATTAGGGATTCAACTATAGGTTAAATTAAACCATTTTCTTCGGACGATTTATTCAACAAATTTTTAAGAAAGAAGAAGGGGGAAACTTCAGGGCGTGACACTAGACCATTGTACTCATCACATATTTGCAATGTCGCTTGCTCTGACCACCGGTTCAGCAAGTACTTACTCGGTATCTCATGGATGTTAAGGACAGCCATCCCCCTCAAGATGTGTGAGCAAAGAATTCCATCTCTTTCAAATTTGTGGCATGAGCAGGAGTAGGTTGAGTGTGTTGCATCAACTGTGACCGTATATTTTTTACATGTTCTTTCGCTGTCACTTGGCATAACATTATACATGATGTTGGGTACTTCTTGTGTTTTATCTGCATCCAGCCATGTTGCTTCATATATTTCATACTGGAATTTGTCTGCAAACATACTTGTAGTGTAAAACTGCGATGCTTGTTTCTCAATCAGTGACCTGCATAATTCAATGTTTCAACCCATTAATGTCAATTGTTCCACACTTGCACAGTTTATGTTACACATTACAGATATTATTTGTTTCATCAATTTTTCTAATTAAAAACAGAAAGCACATCTTTTTCAAATTGTTTCAAGACAGGCATATCACATTACCTTGAATACATTCTAGGTTCTGTTGTCTCTGCTCTGTAGCCCTCCCTGTCCTCTCTGTCAAGCCTTGTCTCAATTATGTGCTCATATTGTTTGACAAAGATTCACACCGAATCTTGCGGGTGTACAAATAACTTGAATAGCCCATTTAGACCTTCCGATCTCCCTGTCGTCCCAGTAAAAGGGAAAAAACTTGTGTTAAAGTATACCGGAGCCCACATTTCTTTTGTTTCCCACAAGTTATTCAAAGTTTGGTTTCCATGGAGGTCATATTCATCTAGCATTTTTTGCCAATCTGATAGAAACTGATCTATTGTTTCAAAGTCATATATGCATCTATACAGAGCTTCACGGAAGCCTTTCTTTGAAGTATACATGGGCAGGAATTGCTGATCTGCTTTTGTTCTCATGTGCCATAAGCAACATCTATGAATTGTACCGGGGAACACCTTTTTAATCGCTGCTCTCATTGCTTTATCTCGGTCTGTCATCACTGAACCTGGCTTTTGTCCATTCATTGCTCGCATCCATGTTTCAAAGACCCATATGAATGTTTCAGTTGTTTCATCACAAATCAAAGCACATCCAAGCAATATTGGTTGCAGGTAGTTATTAATTCCAACAATGGGTGCAAATGGCATGTTGTAACGATTAGTCATAAAGGTTGTGTCAAAGAAGACAGTCTTTATAGCTTTGATACAGTTTCCGTGTTCTGCCATCCACCCAAAACAACGCCTTCAACACGTTGTCTTCATCATATCTTGCAGCATAGAAGAAGGAGGGGTTATCTGCTTGAGTTTTTTTGGAAATAATCAATAGTCATTGCAACATCTTTGAGTGAAACTTGTTGTCTTAGTTTTGTCCTCAAATTTTGTCACGCCCGGAATTTCTATCCAAAATTCCAAACGCTTACATGTGTGTAAACCCTCGTCCAGG
Source organism: Oryza meridionalis (assembly GCA_000338895.3). Lineage (NCBI taxonomy): Eukaryota > Viridiplantae > Streptophyta > Magnoliopsida > Poales > Poaceae > Oryza > Oryza meridionalis. The sequence goes on from CM002526.2 coordinate 15,542,646, forward strand.
AATCAGCCGAGGCACACAATAACAAATTGATAGTAGAGTACAATTATTACTCTAATTAATAAGCGAATAAAATGTCATTACAGAGGTAGATAGTTCCTCTCAATCAATAAAAATCTAAGCAGCGGAAAATAAAGATAAACAGCGCAGGCGACTCCACTCCACAGGCAGCTTGACCAGGGCTACGCCTAATCCTCAACACCATCAGCATCACTGTAGAACTCCTCCTCTGATGAATGATTGCAAGGTGAGTATATGACATACTCAGCAAGCCACGCATCAAATATGCAAGTGCACAGGATAACAATGGATAGCATAATATAGGCTTATTTGCAAAGGCAGCATTTAGCAAACATTTAAGAGTAGTAAAACAATAGAGTAATTAATCATCAATTTTAACCAACACTGAACAGCACACCCATGCTGCTCAGGCCCAACCATTCTGAACAACCAATCCCGGCTGCACAGTTCTATCTCCAAACCAGGAATTAACCATTCCAAACCAGGAACTAATCAAATTATTACCAGTTATAGCATCATTTATTATAATGAAAAGAGTGAGACTAAACACGAAAGACATTGTTAGACCCGCCCATTACCGCGGGCACGGCTATCCGAATAGTTTTACTCTGATCAGAGGTGTACCACTGTACCCACAAGACACAACCTCAACATCATGTCAACCATGCGTCGCGATACTTAACAAGTACCCGAATAGAGATTGTGACAATACCCTCTATATAATACAATTCAAAGCAGTGCACCGTTCCCGGATCATAGTCACCCCCTTATAAACAAGGCATGGACTCCCCAGCAACCCCCGTGGGCTTATCTCCGCCACTTCACAGTCTGGTGCTCTACAAAGAACCATACTATACAGAAAGTAAAGCCGTTGCCCATGCTGGCTTGTGGTTGGCACGGTAAATGTTTCACAACCGAAAATCGTGAACCGGTCCTTAATTGTCATGAGCACGACCATCAAAACCATATGCTCACAACCCACCAATATCAAGTTTTAGTTGGCAAATTAATCAATTAACCAATCACGATTAACCATCGTGAGCTATCATTAAGCCATCATTAAATAATAGTGATTCATAAGTTATCCCAATAGTGTGCTAAGGTTTCTAAGCATGGCTAAGCAATTATATCTAATATCTAGCTGAACCAATATATAAATCTCAACTAGTCAAGTTACAATAACCCAAGGTATCAAGGAATAAAGTAATCAAGAACAAAAGGGCTATAACAAACAATAGGTTAATTCCACCCAATGACATTCGAAAATAAATGCAATAGTTGAATAGAAACAATAGCTTTAAATGGGATCAACATGCTCAAAGGATTGTTTGGGATCTGTGTGACTTGCCTTGCTGGCCTTGGAACTCTTCAAAATCTTCTCCTGCAAAATCGGACTCTCCGGAAAAGACGGAATCTAAACAGAAAAGAGCAAAATCACCAAAACAGCACATAAACAAGCATGAACAGTGCATGTGGATATTTTTAACATGTAGTTCTCAATTTTAGAAAAATTTAGAGACTTGAACCAACTAAATCCGAGCTAAGATGAATTAGTTATGAATTTTTAAAGATTAAAATGGATTAAACCATTTATATAGATTTTAATTGAGTTATGACTCCATAATGAATTATTTTTGAAAAGAAAAAGAGGATTATTGCGTCAGCGGCCTCGGGTTCACGGTGGACCGGGTGCACGGCGGTGGTCTACGGAAACGAACGGCCGGGATCGATCCTATCCAAACGAACGGCCGAGATCGAAGCGGTCTACGGCGGTTCACAAGACACGGCGACGATGACGTCAGCGGTGACGTCATCATCGGCGACGGCTCGGGCGCGCATGCTCGCCGGTAAACGACGGCGCGGCGGCGCAAACGGAGGGCACCTATGGATAGCGGGCATCGCGGCGAACTCACCGGTGACCAAAACGGCGGCGGACGGCGACCGAACGACGACGGCGACGAGGAAGAGGCGGCGGCGACCTTCGGCTTGACGATGACGGCGGTGCTCCGGCGATCTACAGCGACGACGGAGGACGGGACGAGGACGGCGACGACTTGGAGACCACGGCGGTGACCTTCCCGAGCGACGACTACGATCGGAGCGGCGGCGGCGCACGGCTGGACAAGCGGCGGCGACGCACGGGCTCACGAGGCTAGGGCGCTACAGACGGCGGCGAGCTAAGGCGAGGGCGGCGATGGGTAGCAGAGACACCGGGGGTCCTTATATAGGGGCTAAGGGCAGCGGCAAAGACCCACGGCGGCCTAGCGACGGCGATGGAAAGTTAGGGTTTGGAGAGAAAAACCGAATCCGATCCGAGCTCAAATCCAACGATTTCCAAACGAAATTAGACGATGATTCCAAAACGGAAAAGGTAGAGGAGATCCTAGGGATCATTTCCCCTCTTTCAATTCAACCGGAGATGGAAAGGGCGACGGAAATTGGAAGGGCGGCGGCGGCGCGGCTCGGCTAGGGTTTCGGGCGCGGCGGCTGGAGGTGGACGACGAGTCTGACAGGCGGGCCCCACCTGTCAGCGAGCGGGAGCGCGCGCGCAGGCGGCGGCTGGCTGACTGGGCCGACTCGGGCCGGGGAGAGAGAAAAAGGGTTTTGGGCCGACTTTCGGCCCAAAGCCAAAAGAGGAAATTTTAAAACTTTTTCAATTTAAATTATTCATGAAATGCAATTTCATTTATTAAAAATACTTCCTTAGCTCAAATAAATCCCAGAAAAATCTAGGAATTATAGAATTAAGCAAAGTATTTAATAAAATTTTATCTGGCCCAATTTTATATTGGAATTTATTATTTCAAATTAGATCTTTTCTTCTAGACTTTTAAAATCATTTCTGAAAATTCCAATTAAACAACAATTTATATATTTAAGATTTTTAGGGTGTGACAAATTTGAGACATCTTTAGCAGTGAAAGTTAGGTTCCTCACACCACCGTGCAAATCTCCTAACAACGCCAAAATCTGCGATGTTGCAATGTTTCGATCATGCAAAGTCTTTAGAAATTCATAGTCTTCATTTGAGATGTGTCTGTGAGATCTGTAATATCTCCTTCTTCCAAGGCGCTTCACCATCGGATGCGTGTGTTCTGGTTGGAAAGCAATGACTCTCCACTTGTTGTCCCTAAGCCCTATAGCCATATGAGCTTTGCAATCATACTTTGCAACTTTTGGTCGTTTCCTCTTCCCTTCCACCAGCAAGGGAGCTTTCTTTTCTTTACCTTCAAGCAGGGGCTAATTTTCCTTGTTCCCTTCAGAAATGAAGCTACTGCCACCAGCACTATCTTTTGTGGCATTTTCTGGCTTACGTGCATGAACACACTCAAATTCTCTCCTTATCAACTTCGGTTCATCATTATGATTGTCTCCATTTTCAGATAGTTTACATTTCTTCGATGCTTTTTCCCCCCCGATGATGCCTGGCTGTTTCTAGATGATGCAATTCTTGTTCCAAATCCTAGCTTATAAGCATAAGCGTTATAAACATTTCTTGCCTCTTCCATTGTATCGAACTCTATTCCAATGTATGGAACAATTGGTGGGGAACAAACAACATCCTTTTCTTCTTCATCATTTTCAGATGCATCTTCATCTAATTGTTCATCAATTTCAACAGTCACAACAGCGACATCTGTGTTGTCAACTCTTTCCACATCCACAACCTAGTACACAAAAAAGTTTCACTAAGTTACATACTGTGTTTTCAAAACAAAATATTTCCCCCCCTACATTTGCAATGTTTCAAATCCAAGGACAACTCACCAAGTCAGTTTCATGCCCAGTGGATTCGGATAATAGCACATCAAGGAAGCCACCAGATGAGCTTGGTGCTTGGACATCGACCTGTAACATTTTGTTTTGTTTCATTAACTTGTACAGTTATGTTTCAGCAAGTTAAGGATTATTGTTCAAGTCAAATTCCAGTCCAAATTTATACAAAAGTTAAAATTAAAAATAAGACATGAATATAAATGTTGCATGAGGGAAGACATTGTTTCACAGATCTATGCTTCAATTTTTATTGAAACTTTGCCAAAAAAAATGTGAAATAAGCAAAACCCTAGAAATTTTTTACTCACCAAATTCGTTGCATTATGAATTGGGGTTGTTCCTCCATTTGCACTAGATGAGCTCGGCGGAAAATCCCTCTCAACTTGGTGTATCAAATGAGCCATGGCGGCGGTGGCGAAGTTGCAGGCGGTGGCGGCGTGTGGTGTGGCGGCACGTCAGCGTTGTTGCGGGCTTCGCTAGTGTCGCGAGGAGGATAGGGGCGTGGGGGATAGGGTCGCCGGCGCCGGAGAGAATCGCCGGTGGCAGCGCAGCGCCGCGCCGCCGAAATCTCCCCTCGAGATAGCGGTCAACGGGCGGACACATTGAATGAAATAGTTAATGTGTCCGGGTGTTGCAACGGCGGGGGCATCGGGCACGAGTTGTTTCTCCAATCGGACGGCTGGCGCGCGCGTGATGCATCGAACGGTCGCGCGAGGCGTCCGATTTTTCGTCTCGCGCCATACGTCCGACGCGTAGCGCTCTAGCAGGTTTCTGGTTAGGATTAGATTCTTTTTTAACGGAAGGTAAACCCGGTAATGATGTTGTTTTTCTGAAAGAGATTGAGTAGATGTAAGCACATACGGAGTAATTATGGAACGGACATCCTACTTAGGGATAGCAGTTTTGCCCATTTGCCCATTTACCCGCGGGTAAAAACCCTAATAGAGTTGGGTTTGTTCTCCATTTAGTTCCCATGGGTTTTTTTGGTCAAAACCTGTACCCAACGGGCACACGGGCACGGACATGGGTAGTCACTACCCATGCCCGCTTCGCCCGTTTACCCGCGAAACCAACTGACATGTGGGCCCTCAGTCAAATTAGTATAAAAGCCACGATCTAAAATCTTTAGGGTTTCTCTCCCTCCTCCCACTCCCACTCCCAGCCGCCTCTCCTCCCACTCCCACTCCTAGGCTCCCAGCCGCCTCACAGCCGACCCCTAGCCTCGACTCCTCCTCCCAGCCGCCTTGGTCTCCGCCGGCGCCCCCACCCCCGCCGCCGGCGCCTCCACTCCCGCCGCCGGCCGCCAGGCAGTCATCGCCGTGAGGGGACGGGAGAGGACGGGAGGGGCTTCGCCTCTGGGAGGGGCTTCGCCTCTGTGCCGAGCTCCCCTCCGGCCGGTCGTCTGTGCCGAGCTCCCCTCCGGCCGGTCATCCTCCAGCCGGGCCCCCTCCATTTGCGGCCGCCGTCGCCGCCGCTTCCTGCCTCCACTGCACCGAGCCGCGGAGGCCCCCCCGGTCGCCGCCGTCTCCGGTACTCCAGCTCTCCGGCCGCCGCCACCTCCGGTCCTCCGCAAGATATTCCCCTTCTTTTCCCCTTCTATTCCCCTTCTCTCCTCTAGATCTAGGTATCTATTTTTTTCGATCTAGTCTCTCCTGATTTTGATCTGTTGTTTGTGATTTGATTGCTAGTGATTTGAACTAATGGCAACTCCGGCAAGCAGCAGCAAACATACAAATACTCCGGCCAGTAGTAGCCGGCGTGCCACTCCTCCGGTCAGCAGCAGCCAGCCTGACCGTGAGCAAGCCTCACAAACTGCTCCTCCTGTTGGTGTGGATGCATTTGCAGAACATGCTGAACAGGAAGAAGAAGAAGAAACTTTGACTGACAAGCGTGGTACCAAGAGGAAACTCACTTCTGTTGTTTGGGATGAGTTCACAAGAGTGAAGGTCAAAGGGGTTGACAAGGCAAAGTGCTCGTGGTGCAGCAAGCTTCTTTCAGGTGAAACCAGAAATGGTACTAAGCATTTGCATGCACATTTAAAAACATGCATCTATAAAAAGAGGGAGGGGGGAAAGTGTAGTCATCCCTGAGATTTGGAACAAATGAACAAGGGCATGTAGCTGTGGAAAACTATGTCTTTGATCAGGAAGTAGCTAGGAAAGCCCTTTTTTGCATGATTGTATTGCATGAGTACCCTCTGTCCATTGTTGATCATTATGGCTTTCGAAAATTTATGAGTGCATTGCAACCCTTGTTCAAAATGATCACCCGGAACACAATTAGAAAAGATATTATGACATATTATGAGATGGAGAAAAGCAAAGGTCGTTTTTTCATACAAAAGATGAATTGTCGTGTTGCTATTACAACTGATCTTTGGACAGCCCAAAACCAAAAAAGGGGTTATATGGCGGTCACTGGACATTTTATTGATGATTCCTGGAAGCTTAGAAGTTGCATATTGAGGTTATTTTCCATCACTTGCTTTGTATTGTCGTAGTTTATGCATAGTTTTCTTTCAATTAACTTGCTGAAATGATATATTACTTGTGTAGGTTTATATATGTGCCATGTCCTCATACGGCTGCTGCTATTACCGATGTTCTGTATGACTGCCTCCAGAGCTGGGATATTGATTGTAGGATATCAGCAATGACACTTGACAATTGTACCACAAATGATAGTCTTGTCAACAAAATGACCACCAAGATTGGGGTACGTAATCTTTTGCTAGAAGGGAAGATGTTGCATATGAGATGTTGTGCACACATCCTTAATCTGATTGTCAAAGATGGGATGGATGTGATTGGTGATCAAATTGTTGCCATCCGGGACATCGTTGCTTATTGGCTTGCTACACCAAAAAGGTATGAGAAATTTGAGAAAGCAGCTCAACATGAAATGGTTGAATTAACTAAAAAGTTGTGTCTTGATTGCAAAACTAGATGGAATTCAACCTATGAAATGCTTATTGTTGCCATACCATATAGGAAAGTTTTTGATCGCTTAGAGAAAGTACATAAGAAGTATACTGCTCCACTTGGTAGTGATTGGGACTTTGCCCAAGCTGTTTGTGATAGATTGCAAATATTTGCCTCCCTCACTGAGTTATTTTCTGGAACCAAGTATGTCACAGCTAATTTATGCTTCCCGAAAATATGTGAAATTAAGCTTAAACTTAGAACTTGGCAACAATCTGAAGATGAGTTGATTAGGGAAATGTCTGAAGCCATGATAAAGAAGTATGATAAGTATTGGTTGGATATTCATGGTGTTTTAGCTGCTGCTATTGTTCTTGATCCACGGTATAAAATGACAATGTTACGGGCTTGCTACATTGCACTGTTTGGTCAAGGAAATTGTGAAACCTATGTTAATGATGCATACAAGTTATTGACTGATTTGATGAATAGCTACCAAGTTATACTTGATCAAGAGGGTGTGGGTAGTTCTTTTGGTTCTGGTACTGCTAGCTCTTCAATCAAGTCTGTAGAGGTTATGTCAATATTTCATTCTCTCAATGCCACCAAGAAATTTTCTTTTGCTGCAAGGGCAAAAAATGAGTTGGATCGCTATTTGGAAGAAGAAACACTTCCTCATGATGATGCAAGTGAGGATTTTGATATACTTAGTTGGTGGAAGGTTGCTGGCACTAGCTATCCAACACTAAGGATGGTTGCTCGTGATATCTTGGCTATTCCAGTAACTTCAGTTGCTTCGGAATCTGCTTTTAGTACTAGTGGAAGGGTTCTAAGTGAACATCGCAGCCGTCTCACTCCAAAGCTGTTGGAGGCCTTGATGTGTAGCCAAGATTGGTTGCGTTCTCAGCTTGAAGGTATAATAAGTTTGTACAATTGTATCATATGTATAATTATCATGTTAGTAGACTGTTTCTAATGTACATTTGCTTGGTTGTAGGTGATAATGGAGATGGAAGTTTCTGGACATGCCTTGATGAAGTTCAAGAGGACATGAGGGAGTCTGTGTCGACCATTGATTCCGATTGTGATTAATTGACATGCTTTTCATAGTGTCCTATACTCCTGTTTGCATGCGATGGCTTGTTTGGCTGCCTCAAAACTCTATTATGCTCATATGTGTGTTTGATTTAGTCATTATGTCAAACTATGTCATTTGAAGTTTGTTGATTGTGCTAAACTATGTCATTTGAAGTTGTCATTGATGAACTTGTAATGCTTGTATTGAACTTGGTACTATTGTACCCTTTCTTTAAATTCTTTAAATTGTGACATTGTCTTTACTTGTGGGAATTATAGTTGAACTGATCAGGGACGGGTAAACGGGCATACCTGCGGGCACATGGCGCCCACGGGCAACGGGCATGGGAAGTACTACTTGCCCGTCATGTAGTAACGGGCATACCCGCGGGTATAAATTACCTCGCGGGCACAGGCATGGGTAGTCACTACCTGTGCCCATTATGCCCGACTGCCATCCCTAATCCTACTACTTCCATCCTCGAGTCGTACGGACGCTAACCGCTGCTAGAGCATCACCAAAGCATCTTAAAATTTTATTCCTAAATTTTTTATTATGAGAATCCTAAAAGTGTTAAAATTTTTCTCTCTCCAACAGATTATGTAAAATTAGTTTATCAGAACTAAAAGGGAGGGTGGGCCACGATAAAATCTCCACCTAAAAAAATGTTTTGCGTTCCTTCCTCCCATCAGATCGTGTGTGCATCTCTTCCCGCGCGTGAAGTGCCACGATTGGGAGCCAAAGTAATTAGGGAATAGTAAATTTTGAAAATGAGATTAGAGAATCTTCTAAATCAATTTTTTTTTAAAAAAAAAATCGTCAGATTATTGGATAGGGAATAAATAGTGATGCTCTGAATCCCCAAATCCTCCGTGAGACCGTGACTATCCAAAAGCACCGCGCGCCGCCGTCGCCGCCTAGGAAAAATGGATGCGCTCGTGGTGCGGCGGCTCGGGGACCCCACGCTGGCCCCCGGCGGCGAGGCCTCCCCGTTCGCGCCGGTCACCGGGGACCACCCGGCGCCGGCGCTCGCGTCGCCGGCGTCCGTGCGGGTGCGCGTGGCGGCCACCAGCCTCAACTTCGCCACCTACCTGCAGGTGCAGGGCAAGTACCAGGAGCGCCCCGCGCTGCCGTTCGTCCCGGGCTCCGACTACGCCGGGGTCGTCGACGCCGTCGGCCCCGCCGTGCGGAGGTTCCGCCCCGGGGACCGCGTCTGCGGCCTCGCCGCCGTCGGCTCCTTCGCGGATCTCATCGTCGCCGACGAGAAGCAGCTGTGAGTTCGTTTTTTCGCCTCTCGCTGCCTCGTATGGTGATCTCTGTTTGGAAGATTAGCTTACTCCAAGTGGCTGTCTCTTTGGAAATCCCCATTTTTGGGTTAATTTATCAGTATATGCGTGAATTAGTGGGGATACAGCATCACGAGTTGGAGTATATTTGGTTTTCTCTTTCAATTGTTCGATGCATTTTCTTGTATGTAGTTGATTAGTTGTTGTAGCATTTCTACATCGGCTTATATCTGTTCGCTCTACTCATGTCCTATCGTACAGTTAAACTTTCTGCTAGTTCGGTAGGTGCTATGCAGATTTTATAGCTTATGAGAAGGGTTGTTTGCTTTTGGGAGTAAATGTTTCTTTTTCTTATGGAAGGAAAAACAATTTATTGTATGATATGCCTAAATATGGGGATGTGGGAGTGGGAGAGACTATGCTGGTTTTCGACGAAAAAGATGAGAATGTTGCTGTCTGTCTCTATAGATAGTTGAGCCTTTTTTTCTTTTTTTTTGCGGGGAGATAGTTGAGCCTTGATCCCCTAATAAAGAGGTGGAATCTTTCAATTGTTGGGATGCCTTAAAAAAGGCGATGTTAATGTTGTAGTGAGGACTGGATTGTATTTTTTTTTTTGTTATTTCTAGCTTGATTTCACTAGCAAACAAAGCGCACAGTATGTCTCCTGTTTGTTTATCTTAGCAATATGCAATGTATAAATCAACTAATACAATAGCTGCACTTGTGGTGGTTGCAGTCGCAGAGTAAAACAGTTAGCACTGTTGTGAAATAAAATAAAGGAAGCAAATGTTGGTTAGATACTTTTATATATGTGAATTTCTGAATTTTTGTATATGAGGGGTTATCTGTAGATACCAGAATTTGTTTGTAAGTATAACATGCATTTTAAATCGTTGGATCAGAATCATAATCAGACAGGCGCACATCTCAAAGCTAATGCTTTGTGCAGGTCTGCAGGAAAAAATTGAATTGTACTTGGCCAATAATCAGGGAACTTACACAATAGAGAAACATCTTATTTATTCTGGTATGTTCTATTGAATCAGTGCTATGTTGTTTCAAATCAGATTTTCGGTGCCTGATGGATGTGACCTTGTTGCTGCTGGAGCATTGCCTGTTGCATTTGGTACATCGCATTTGGCCCTTGTACACAGAGCTCAACTAAAGGCTGGCCAGGTGCACCCCTGTGTTCATCTCTTTGTTTATAAAATGCCTATAAGATATCCATTTGGTACTTGTGCATTGTTCATGTTATTGTTATGGACATTCATCATGGATAGGGCACAAATCTCCTTTGGAATGGCCATCCACATTCTCGGAGCACTGCATTGAGTAAATCAGCATCTCTCTGCTGCTGCTCCACATCTCCATATCCATAATTACTGTTAGTGTATTAAGTTATGTGGCAGTGGCATCAGTGTCTTACCTTCGTTTGTGACATATCATGTACACACAATATTATGAGCTAGACAGCATTACCTCAAATGGCTCATTTTGATGGCCATTATTGGTCAAACATAGGCCTTGTATTTTATCTTTATGAAATTTATTATGTCAATTTTCTATATAACTTAAATTCTACAGTTTCTATCATAGAGGTGAACTTCTGCTACAGTACCCAAACATCCACACCGTTCTGATACGGTCAAAATGTTATGGATGCTTATTCGTGGATAAGGAAGGGTCCACAGATTGGGATAAAGGTCCACAGATAGGATACCACTTAACTATTCCCTATCCTTGAAAACTAAAATCATCTAGGGGCATATTTCTAATGCTACAGTGTGCAGGCACTGTTCATCCGCAGTACCGTTAGTCCGTTACCATAGCACCATTTTGTTGGTGTCTCCAATTAAAACCCTTCCATTTATGACCCACCATCTGATGATCTGATACAGGGGTTTTGATTATTTTATTCTCACATTAATGAAATCTGTCAGCACTGTTCTGTTTTTTATGGTACTGTAGCAGTAGGACTAGGGAAGCATTTGCCTTCCAAAATAAGAATATCTATACTATATTGATTAATTAATTAGCTTCCTGGCATAGAGAATAGTTGTTTGTATCCTATCTATTTGAGATATGGTTTATTCCGAAGGTCAGGATTCTAAGCCTGTTTGGTTGGTGACCTGGGCGTCATGCCTGAGAAAAATGTGTGCCTGAGTGTTGCATGAGGTGGGAGTGGTTCATGCCTGAGAGAAACTTGTTTGGTTGGTGACCTGTGCCTGAGAACACTTAAAACTAATATTATCTAGCATTTTTCTCTTTTTAAGCTTGGAGTTTAATCATAAATCGAATATAGATACTTAAAAGATTTAACAGATATTTTTTTACATAGTCTCATAACATATCTTTAGCTAATCAAGTGGAGAGCAGTTCAGCACGTTTGCCAATCACAAGATAGTGCATGCAAAAGAAAGCAACCAGCTGCAGCGTGAGAGAATTACTTTAATTCAGCAGTTAGTAGAGAAGTACTTCGGCTAATCAAGTGGCCTGGCTCTGCATGCAACTGAGGTCACCAAATTTGGTCTCCTGACTCAGGTTGGTTGAGCTGCCGGAGAGCCCAGGCCAGGAAAGGTATGGAGTGCAGCAGTGGCTCAGGCACTAACCAAACAAGGTGTATTTTTTCTCAGGCTTGACTCTGGCTAGGCAGATTTGTCTCAGGGTGGCAACCAAACAGCCTAAGGCTGTGTTTGGCACCGCATGTTCCCAACTCCTCTCCCTTGTATTCCGTGCGCACGTTTTTCAAACTGCTAAACGGTGCATTTTTGGCAAAAACTTTTTATAGGAAAGTTGCTTTAAAAAATCATATTGATCCATTTTTGAAAAAAAAAAACCTAAATACTTAATTAATCACGTGCTAATAGACCGCTCCGTTTTCCATGCGCAGGAGATTGGTTCCCATCTCTTCCAAACGAACTCAGCCTAAATCTTCTAATGGGTGAAGTTACTATTCACTCAAACCTGTTCAGTAATATACCAAATCATCCCTATGAAAGGGATGCATGCACCTCTATTATGATTAAGCGATAAGAAGAAATAAGTTAGGTCTAGTTTGATCAGAAATTCAGAATCCCTCGGCAATCCAGCTTGGCACCAATGAGTGCGATCCCATCTTTGTGCAGGTCTTCATTGTCCATCCGTAAATCAATGTCCATTACAGTTTCCCTTCTTTGATTAAGAGTCAGCTACCAAAGCTCCTAGTAACGATATACATATTAAGATTTCTAGTGAGTGATGCTTGTCTTAGTATTGTAATGCAAAACATAGTTAAGACACATGCATATAGCTTTAGCAAACATAAAGGTTATAATGCTCGGATGTGCTCCCAGTACATTGTCGGATATTGTTAATAAAGGTTGTGATTGCAGGTGCTACTTGTTCTGGGTGCTGCTGGTGGTGTCGGGGCATCTGCTGTACAAATAGGAAAAGTTTGTGGTGCTGTTGTTATTGCAGTTGCTAGGTGATTGGTGTGATGAGATAATTCTTGTACGGTTGCTATTGCATTTCACCAATTTGTGTTCTCTTCCTAAATATCCCCTTTTTTTTCTTGACTTTAGGGGAACTGAGAAATTGCAGTATCTCAAGACTATAGGGGCTGACCATGTAATTGACTCAAGCAAGGAAAGTATTATGGAAAGTGCCAAATCTTTTTTAAAGACCAAAGGCCTCAGAGGTGTTGATGTCTTATATGATCCTGTTGGAGGCAAATTAACACAAGATAGCCTAAAACTTCTCAATTGGGGTGCACATATTCTGATAATTGGATTTGCCAGTGGAGATGTACCAATTATTCGAGCAAACATCGCTCTTGTTAAGGTAAACCAATTTTTTTTGTGGAATTTCCAGAATTTTTACTTTTCGACACAGCTCTGTGCCTTGTTTGTATGCACTCCATTGTAGAATCAGAATGATTTAATCACTGCTGACTTTTATTTGCTTAAGAGGTAGGACTGAAGTCATTTCTCTTAAGAGCATCATAGGGAACTGGATTCACTGTCATGTACCTTGTTTTTGTGCACCGTATAACTATTTTAGACAAGCTTCCATTTGCTTAAGAGGTGGGACTGGTCCTTTCTCAATAAGCGAGAGTATGATATGAATTCTGATGAATTATTGATTGGGCAAGGTTAGCCTGAATTCATTCTCATTGAAACTAATTTGAGGATTAAGAATCCTATGAATTAAGAAATACTTAAAGCAGACAACAATAGTGTAAAGATTGCATCTGTGGAATCAGAAAAAATAATATGATCAACCCAATCTAAAGTTGAATTTTTAGAAGACTTTGAATTTGCGCGATAGCTTTCCAGCTAGAATGTGAAATGGAATTGCTGGGGAATTCAGAATATTTGAAGCACCAGATTGGATGTTGATTGCAGATAAAATGTCTTCGTACATAACTTTTTTTTTAAAAAAAGAAAATGAGTAACGAATTGCTGCTGTGCTGTTTCAGAATTGGACAATTCATGGTTTGTACTGGGGAAGCTACTTCACTCATCGGCCACCTGTACTCATTGACTCCCTCAATGAACTCTTTTCGTGGCTTTCAAAGGGGTTGATAAAAATCCAGATTTCCCACACTTACAGGCTCCCTGAGGTAAGCCACAACATTTTAACAAACCTTATTATGATTACAGTTCTTGTAACACTAACCATGTCACATGAAACGTTGCATGGCCCAATCTATCTTGAAGACGACACATTAATCTTGAATGCAAAAAACTTGCATAAATTTCATTAGAGACAGCTCTGCACAATATTTATATATAACTCCCATGTTCTGAATGGATCTTTCATTTGTAATGTGAGCTTTTTCATCAGCTAGGATAGCTTAAAGTTGCTTGGCACTTTTTGCATCATTTGGCTGCCATATTGGTTTTTGAGATTACGATCCAATCTTGTTGATACTTATGAAGTCAAAGTAGTTCCAGTAACACTAAAATGTAGAGTACTTATGAAGCAACTAGGTGTGACTGCCTGAGCATGTCAACACGGACACACGTGGTAATATATGCCAGTGGTGCATCTTATCTAAGAAAATGGTACTGATTTTAGTCAATTTCTGGCTTTGTATGGTGATCAACTGCCCAGATTATACTGTACTGTCAGCCAGTCAGAATAAGGACCAACTACGTGGTTTTTTTACCATTTGTAACTACTGTTCATATCTTCAAGCTTGTAAATGGATTACTGTGTATATTGAAAATTCTCTTATCTTTGTGTTTTGTTGCCTTATCATTTATAAGTGAACCATGTGATGTTAAATTCTCTACAGGCACATCTCGCTTTCGCAGCCCTGAGAGACAGGAAGGCCGTTGGTAAAGTGATGATTGTGATGGACTCACCAGCAAAATCAAGACTCTAACGCCCTTCAGGGTTCACGTTCAAAACGATACATCTATGCACATGTCATATGTATAGACCATGACGGTATTATTTAAAGCAGCGGTAGACCCTTTCAATAATGTGGTTTACATGTACTGCTAGCTTGCAAACCACCAGAGACATGAATTATTTTATGTATGTAGATTAGTGGAGAATGAAGTTGAAAAATAAAATAGAGTTATCTGTAGGTTGGGCCGTCCCCTGTAATGTCTGGCTTCTGCAATGTAACCGAAACACTGTGTACCAATGCTGCAGGATGTATAAGAAGAGAAAAAGTGAGAAATATGTGAAGTTATTAATTGTAGTATAAATTTCAGAAAACATAATCTTTTGAGCTCTCCCTAGAAGATCTCATGCATGTAAGCAAAAATCACCCTTCGCTGACAGTCCAGGCTTGATTTAACCTGATCTTTTTTTTTTAAATTTCTACTCTCCCGTTTTCATGTGCATATTTTCTAAACTACTGAACGGTATATTTTTATAAAATAATTTATATAAAAAATGTTTTAAAAAATTATTTTAATCTATTTTAAGTATTTTAATTAATATTTAATTAATCAGTCACTGATCCACGACTCTCTTTTACGGAAAGAATTTTTTTCTCCACAATCACAAAAGATGAAAAGAACGCAATTTTCCTCCCCCGCAGGCCTCCCCCGGCAAGGACTGGGCCTGGATTGGGCCTGGGTTGAGAGGCCCATCTATTCCTCCCCCTTTGGCTCCTCCGACGAGGAGACGGCGCAAATGCAAATCCCCTCTTTTTGGCGAATTTTTTTTTATTTTTTTATTAAAAGTTTTATAAAAATAATTTTTTATTTCAAAATTTGACAAAAAGTAGTCGCCCGCCGCTCTCTGGGAGGGCGATTTTTAAAAATCGTCCTCCCACAGGGCGGCAAATATGACGTGGCAGATGGCCGTTCGCTCTCGGGCGACGGCCGACAAGGAAATTTGCAAGCGGCCCCCTTGCCGCCCTCCGCAAGGGCGATTTTATATTGTGCGGGGGGCCGCCTACAAATGGGCGGCGAGGGGGCCTGGAATTTTACAGGCGGCCCCTTGCCGCCCTGGGGGAGGGCGATTTTTGCCCCTCCCCTATATAACCCACTCCCCCTCCCTGAAATTTCATTATAATCTCTAAAAAATCCAAAAAAAAAAGAAAGAGGGAGATGGGAGGGCAGCAGAAGGGGAGTGGCGAAGCCCTGCTGGTTTGCTCACTTCATCACAGGTTTGCTCCCATACCTCTTTTGTATTCGTACTAATATATTATGTTTGAGTAATATATGTTGCGTTTTAGTTTTAGTTCCATATATTTTAGCAGATCTGTAGCACACAGCATATATGTGTAGATCTAGAGCACAGAATATAATAGTATGAATTGAGACATAAACCGTAGTGTTAATTGTAAGATGTAGTTTAGTTTGATCTGGAGAACGTCACCTATTTTTAGAATTTTGGACATAGGAGAGAGAACAATATTGTAGAGAATGTAACTTAGTGTGTAGTACAGAAATGCGAGGTTAACGTAGTTATTGTTTTCATCAGGCACTGTGGGGACCTCCGGTTTTATACACCGGTAATCCCATGTGTTATACAGTACCACTCCCTGGATCAGTAGGTGGTACACACATAGTACAGTATAATATCACAACTGACATCGTTTACAGGTGTTTCTACAATAATAATACAAGGGTAACCTCATTGGGTCCCGAAATAGACCAAGCAGGGTCACTTACAATACAAAATGCCAAAGCAATAGATAGAATAGCAGAAGCGAAGCAGCGGCGGTCCATCGAACTCTACAAGCAATGACTGGTGAACCTATGATCCCTAATCCATCGTCTTCAACATGTACTTGGCAGCAGCATGGCATAAATCTAATCGACGCCAACTCCTTTCTAAAAGATTTAATTAAACAAGAGTGAGTACATACGTACTCAGCAAGCCACCACTACGAAATGAATCTAATGCACACAGGGGTTCAAGGATGGCTTGGTTTATTTGCATAAAGCTAGTTTTCACAATCCATTTCACAAACCTACGACATAGCAGTTTTAACTGAAAAATAACGTTAATGTTGAAGTTGTAATTATCCAGGGTTCATCCACCTCTCCAAGCCCCGCTTGGTTGGTTTACCCTCACATTTCATCTTATATCAACTCTACTGTACTAACCTTCCCACTCTTTGGGCAAGGTTCACATGTCTTTCATATTTACTCTAAGTAGGATTAAAATCTATGAGTCTAGTCAAGGGTAGTACAGGTCCCGACGCTCATTAACCGCGAGCACGGCTATTCGAATAGATTGGTTTACTCACACTGCAATGGATGTACGCTTTTAATCCCGCACTCCGCGGCTTGCCCAACACATGAGCCTAGTCCCAACACATGAGACTTTCCACGGCACAGCTTTTTAGTAGCTCTCGCACTTCGGCATCTGCTCCAAGGACTATGAACCCCCATTGCACCCCGGCACTCCTAACCCCTCTGCCGGATAGTGAGGGGAGTCCTGGCTCTCCAGGGGGAGGGATATATATTATATTTACATTAAGTTTACACCCAGGCCTTTACTCCTTTCCGACACTGCACTCATCAACACAACACACTCACACAGAACTAAGCATGACCGAGCTGCCGCCTTACGAGAGCTTCCTAATCCGCTGGTCTATACCCATACGAGAAATGCAGTCGTACTCTGTTCGTTTCCCGTATAGCTTCCTGACTCGGTCCTTAAGTGACCAGGGTCGGCGACTAACCGTTTCCAGACCCACCCATATTCTATCCATGCCGCCCCAGTCGAAATAGTTTTGTTGTATTAAGTGTTGGTTTTCGCAGAAGATTTGTGTGTGGCGGGTGGCGCTCATGTCTCCACCCGCAAATCATCAATCACTCACATCGAGCGATCTCACATCCATAATCATCTAGCATAAATATGGAGTATACGTATGTCTACAATAGCATTACTAAGCATCGTCAATAATTGACCGCATGTAAATAAATGACTCAGGCAATCAAAGGCATTCAACATGTAATAAGGTAATCAATATCAAGGGTAGGCATAATCAAGCATAGGTATGCACTTTATAAATAGCATGCAATTTATTCGTAAACCAAACATTTATAAATCTAGGATCGATATGTTCAAGGTAGGGTGCGTAGTGACTTGCCTTGCTAACGGTTCTAATGTCTTCGAGATAATTGCTCTAGTTAGGCAACTAGAATACCCGCGATTGATAATTATTCGGCACGTCCGATAAATAATCAAAGAATATCCACACACAATCCTAAAAGAAGTAAAATAAAGCAACATTCAATACAAATAATGGTGCCATTAAATAGATCTCGATTTTAGAGAGATTACGGAAGTTGAACGGAGTCGATCGGAGTTACGGTTTGAAAGATATGGATTTTCGAAGTTGGAAGAGTTTATAAACCGAAGGGGAGCTGCTCCTCGGGTTGGGGAGGAGTCAGAGATTTTCAGAGAGGGCTCTAGGTTGCACAGGGGATTTGTTGTGGACTTTAGTGGATGAGGTGGCTAATGATGGGCTCTGTGGAAGGGTATTATGTAGACTTTTATAGGTTGTCCCATCTCTCGGCTCGGCTAGGGGGTAACATAGACTTCAACAGAGGCCTTGGTGTTTGGGCTTGTCCTGGAGGAGTCAGGGAGATGCTGTAGACTTCATGGAGGAGAGATGGCTCACGGATGGAGGTCCAAAGGAGTGGGTCTCATCCCTTATTTCCTTTTCTTTATTTTTCCTTCTCTCTTATTTCTCTCTCTTTCTTATCCTTCCTCTCGATTCTTCCTCCTCCCTTCTGTTCGTGCGCCTGAGAGGCGAGAGGCGTCGGTGGTGGCGGATGGGCGCCGGGCGACGGATCGAGGGTGGCAGCGGCGAAGATGGAGGAGGGGCCAGCGGCCGGATGGGAGCTCGAAAAAGGGGACGGGGATTGTGCCGGTTGGAGGTGATTGGGGCGGCGTGGCGCGGCCAGGCAGCGCTCGTGCGCGGCGGCGGCGGCCATGGGGAGAGGGAGGCGGCGTGTGGCGGCGGGGCGATGGCTTGATGTGGCGGCGGTGGCATGGTGTGACGGTGGCGGGGCAGCGCGGCGCTTCGGCGCGGCTCAGGAGGACGGAGGCGACACCGAGGGGAGGGGTCTGGGTGGCGCCGGCAGAGAAGTGGAATGGGGCTCGGCTGTGGGATGGAAGGGGAAGGCCGGCGCGGCGCCAAGGCGGCTGCTGGGAACATCGGCTCAGCGCGGCGATG
Source organism: Oryza meridionalis (assembly GCA_000338895.3). Classification (NCBI taxonomy): domain Eukaryota; kingdom Viridiplantae; phylum Streptophyta; class Magnoliopsida; order Poales; family Poaceae; genus Oryza; species Oryza meridionalis. The sequence continues at coordinate 15,561,366 of CM002526.2, forward strand.
GTTTGAAGGCGGCCGCGGCGCTGAGCAGAGGAGGGGAGGAGGGCGATGGAGGAAGGGGAGCCAGAGAGGGAACGGCCTCGGGCCAGAGGGGGTCGGGGCATCAGCCGACAATACCGCGCGCACGGCGTGGGTGACGGCGCGGTGCGGCGTCGGGGCGGCTTTAGTGGCGGAGGCGGAAGTGGTCGCGAAGGTGGTGGAAGGGTGGGGAAGGCAGAGGCTCGGGGAGGAGGAGTCGGGCGACGAGGTTGGGGGTGTCGATGGCGATGCTGTGCACCTGGCACGGGTGATGGCGCGGCCACACGGCGGCGTCCTAGAGCGAGTCCAAGGCGTCGGCGTAGCGCGGCGGCAGCCAGGCTTGGCTGCGCGAGGGCGCAGCCGGGCGTGGCGGAGGAGGGACGGTGCGTGGACCGGCTAGGCGTCGGCCACGCAAGGGGGTGGCGACGGTGCGCACGATGGTGGCACCGCGCCGAGACAGCGACAAGTGAATGGAAAAACGGAGAGAGGGTGATCGACAACACTAAGGAACGGCGATGGGAAGGTGGGCAAGGAAGGGTAGGAGGAGATGCTCACATTGCGGCAGCCGAGTAGCGGCACACCGTTCGTGGTCGATGGGCGTCGACGATCGGCTCGCGGATCATCCTAGGCTTGCTGTTCGTCCTCGCACACCACGTGTTCGTTCGTCGTCAACAAAGGAACACACAATGCTAAGGGACAACGTCAGCGGGTTAGTGCAAAGTAAGAGTTAGGAGTTATGGTGTTAGCGAGTTAGGAGTTAGCAAAACGAAAGAAAAGGGAGTCAGCGGGTTAGTGAGTTAGGGGTTAGCGGAACGAAATAAAGGAGTTAGTGGGTTAGCGAAACAAAAATGGAAAGGTCAGTGAGTCAGTGAGTCAGAGGTTAGTGCAACTGAAAATAAAGAGTCCGTGGGTTAGATGTTAGGGTTTAGTCGTCCAAAGCTAGTCGTTCTTGGATCAAACAACGGCGCGGCGGCCTACCCGTCCCTTTGCCCAACCGAAGCTTGGCCGAGGCTAGCCGCGGCGGGGCAAACGGAGAGGCGGCAGCATGTGCGCGAGGGAATGGAGTAGTGGCGACGACAGAGCTTGATCAGGGAGGGGGAGGAGAAAATGGAGGGGTGCATGGCTGTGGTGGTGTTTATATAGGCTCCTTGGTGTTGTGGTTGTCTGCATGGGAGGCAAGGTGAGTTCTCCTCTGTGAACTTGGTGTTGATTTTCGGTGTGAACCCTCCTCACTGTGTTGCTCATGTTGGTTTGCTTCCTGGGAATGGCTTGGTGGGTTTGGAGTATGGGTGCACACGTTGCTGCTGTTGGGGAGGGACCCTAGCATTTGATAGCCGCCAAAGTTGGGTGCATTTTACTGTGGTGAGCCGGCAAAGGTGGTTGCAAACTACTGTAGTGTCTTGTGGGCATTTTAACGAACAGGTTCTGTGCATGCTTCTGCGTTGAGGGAGGTAAATTAGACTTTCGGTGGTTGGCTGAGCAAGATAACAGGGGTGGGCTGCTAGGTCGCTGGGGTGGTAAATAGACTTATTCTGGGTTGTTCGTTGGGCTGGGAGAGAGAGGAGAATGGCCCAATTGTAATAGGAGTTCTTAGTATTTTCCTGGGATTTGTAATTTGGTAGTCTGAACTTGGAACATGTAAATGGGACTGTATAATTGGACATTGATTTTTACTCCGTATGTTGGACTGTGTTTGTGTGGTTAAATATGGGCCATATATGTGGACGATGTGACTTGGGCAGTGCCTTGGAAATGGGATGGTATATGTGGACTGTATGGTTGGGACTGACATATGTGCACTAACTTTATATTTGGATGGGTTTATTTGCAACTCGCACTGCCATTCTAGTTTGCATCCCCTCAGGGGGTTTTGGATGTTGGAAACCTGGAATTGGAGTTGCTTGGACGGATGCACCGTTTTGCCGCTTAGGAATTTAGGCATAACGCCCGACAATGAATTTATCGGTCCTTGTAGGATTATCTTGAGAGTGTTCGTACGAACGAACGATGGCAGCGAAGGGAGGATTTTAGGGACGACGTGTGGCATACAAATCCAATCATCGCGGTAGGAATAGATTTGAGGATATTCGAATCAACGTACGATAAATAAATACGTCGATCGTTTGTAGATATTCGAGGGAATTATCGAGTCGAAATAATAGATCGGTTTGAAATAACCGGAGGGTAAGAATTGAGAAGGATATGTCGTGTTGCGACATAAGGGAAGATTTTTGGTTATATATTCAGGTCTGATTTGTTTAGTACCGAAGCACTTAATAAATCAGACCGTGAAGATAAGGAAAGGAAAGGACGTTGGACAGAGGGCGTCCCTTTAGGAGATAAGATTTAATCGAGATCTTTGGCACACAACCTAAATACACATATTTGCATAATAAATCCCAGCATGCAAAAAGGTTTAAAAAGATTTTTGATTATTCCGAATTTTTAACTCTGTATTTCAGATTCGAAATTTTCAGGGTGTTACAGGCACAATGTCAAATAAGGTCACATTTCAGATAGTTCACGGTGAAGGAAATCTTAGATTTGGTCCAAATGGTATTGATTTGTCAGATTTTATAATGACATCTAAGGGCATCGATAGGCCTGCAGAGAGAACATTTCAGTCAATTTATAGTTGGTTGTTGAGAGGATTTAGAATAGACCAAGAAGTCTACACAATGTCAGTATTTGTTGTAGTGAGTCGTGCAATAGAAGGTTATTTTTGGGAACTAATGCTGATGGACAGCACTACTGCTTGGAGACGGTATGTGGAGATGGCTTTTGAACGGTCATGGCCCCTCGTTATATTTGTGTCGGTACAAGAGAAAGATACAAATGTTTCAATGCAAACCGAAGATGTGGAGGGTCCTAGCAATGCAGGGGATGTTGTTGGACCATCAATGCAAAATGAGGAAAATCAAACAAGGGAGGAGCAGGCCATGGGCATGGCAGATGAGGGGGAGAGAGTCGGTATAATCGTTGATGAAATGGAGAGGGAAGATTCGGATAATGAGCAAACGGAGGACGATGCATCATCCGATGAGGAAGGTGATGTAATGGCCACTGATTGGACAAATGAGGACTTCTCTGGACTTGTTATATCAGAGGGTGATCATGTACCCTGGGAATATAAGGAGAACGAGATAATTGAGGGTGTTAGGTATGCTCATAAGGAGGAGATGAAGGAGGCGGTGAAGCATTGGGCAGTTTCTTTGCAGAGAGAGTTTAGGGTGGTCAAGTCAACAAATTATGTGTATGAAGTGAGATGCATGAAGGAAGATTGTCCGTGGCGTATCTATGCATATAAGGATAAATGGAATGATTATTGGAAAGTTAGCATTGTGACCGAGCACCAGTGCTACTTACAAGGGGTGGAGAAGTATCACCGAAACATTACTTCAGCTTTTGTGGCAAGTGAGATATACATCAGTGTTATCGATAACATTGGCTTTGAACCAAAATTAATTATTAGCCACATCGAGAACAAACTCAAGTACACCATAAGCTATGCAAAGACCTGGAGAGCCAAACAAAAGATTATTGAGATGAGGTATGGCACATTTGAAGCATCTTATGATAATTTGCCTCGTCTGTTAGCAACCATTGCCCAGAGGAATAGTAATACTTATTATGACCTACATACATTTACATCAACTGATGATCGAACAAAGAGTGTGCTGCAAAGAGCCTTTTTCTCATTGGGTGCTTGCATCAATGCTTTTGTGCATTGTCGACATGTTCCATGCATAGATGGAACTTTTTTGACATGTAAATACCGAGGTCAGATATTGACAGCAATTGGGTGTGATGGGAACAACCAGGTTCTATGGCTTTTGCATTTGTAGAGCGTGAGAACACTGAAAGCTGGTATTGGTTCCTAGAGAGAGTGCCCATTGTAGTGGTGCGTATGAGGCCCAACGTTTGCCTTATACATGATCGTCATGCGGGTATGTTGCGGGCTATTGACTACTTGCAGAACGGTTGGGATGAGAAGGGACTTCCAGCTAAGTGGCCTGATGTTCGGAGTCGGTGGTGCATGCGTCACATGGGTGCAAATTTCTACAAGCAATTCAAGAACAAGCATCTTATGGAGCTTTTTAAGAGGCTCTGTGCACAGAACCAAGAGAAGAAATTTGATGAGTTGTGGGACAGGTTGGATGAGTTGACAACAAAGCAAACAGACGAGCAATCTCGCCGACCACAAGTTGAAGGTGACGAGCCTCCCATACCTCTTGGTGCATTACATGACGACCCACCAACAATGAGAAGGAGGTTGGGGTCGTCCATCAGAAATTTCACTCAGTGGGTTGAGAATGAACCTAAGGAGAAGTGGTCTCTATTGTTCAACACTGATGGATCTCAGTATGGCATAATGACAACCAATTTGGCAGAGGTGTACAGCTGGGTAATGCGAGCGTCAGGTGGAAATTGCAAGCTTAGACTGGAGGAATAATCCATTAGGGTTACCTAAATGGTCGGAGCGTCTAAAGTGTGGGTGTAGAGATCGCTGCTAGGTGGCTATCTCCTTTGCAGAACAAATATTTGGCAGGAGATATTTTGTCTGCCCCAATGTAGACAACGATTACTTTGTATGTCTAACTGTTTCCAAATTCCACTATGATTTGCACAAAATTTCTACCCAAACTGAATAACATTACTATTTTGTCAGGGCAATCCAAGGATGTATGGATTTACTCGGTGGATCGACAATGTCACTCCATCATATCATGGCCAAAAGATAATAGAGTCAGAAACAGAAGTAGAGTATCAACGATTGAAGGACCATGAAAATGCAATGCATATTGACCGACCTAGAAGGGGCCGATAGGTTAGCGCAGGCTAGATTCGTCGAGACCGACAAATTTGTATCGTGTATCCATGGCACTTCTTAACTATCTTATCATTACAATGTTTAATTATGATGGTGTATTGTTGTATGCGTAAAAATAAAAAAATGATAAGATTGGATTTTATCAATCTTGGAGGCTAAAATCTTGTAGTGAGTTTTCAATATAAAATATTGGATAACTGATCTATTGATAATTATAACAATATTTATTTGAAAAATAGATGCACAGTGCAAAATCGCCTACCACCAGGCTATCACGTCCTTTGTGTTTAGATAGAATGCTTAATATATTTAATATATTATTGAACCAGATTCAAACTGGTTAAACCAGTGAACCATTGAACCGAGAGCCTCACCGGTTCGATTACCGGTCCGGTTTTAATAACTATGCCCCAAGGCGGCAAGTGGGGCCGCCTGCAAAATAGCCAAGCCCCTGCTGCCCTCTTACAGGCACCCCCCCCCCCCCCCCCCCCGCACAGTGCAAAATCGCCCTTGGCGAGGGCGGCAAGGGGGCCGCCTGCAAATTTGCCTGACGGCCGTCGCCCGAGAGCGAACGACCGTCTGCCACGTCACATTTGCCGCCCTGTGGGAGGACGATTTTTAAAAATAGCCCTCCCAGAGTGCGGCGGGCGACTACTTTTGTCAAATTTTGAAATAGAAAATTATATTTGTAAAACTTTTAATAAAAAAAATTAAAAATAAAAAAAAATCTCTTTTTCGCTACGCGCGATAGACCAGACCACTCCCTCAGAGCATCTCCAACAGCATGGCTATTTTTAGCTCTCCATTTGTCTATTTAGCCAACTAGCTAAAAAGATCCTCTCCAAATCTGCTGCACACTCCGACAGACTCTCCATTGACATGTGTTTTTTTCTATGCATTTTGCTGGGTAGTCAGTTTCCAAAGCAGTTGCACACATATTTTTTTCAATCTTCAGAGTTGCAGACATAACACACATTACAGATGCACACATATTTCTTTCGATCTTTCGATCTACAGAGCAAATACAGATGGGATTTTCGATCTACAGAGCAAATACAGAGGGAAAGGAATGGTGGATGGGGTTTTTACCTGCTTTGCTGTGAGCGTCGGCAGGGTGGTCTCGGCAGGGACAACGGCGGCCTCGGCACTCCTATCGGCAGCAGTCGACGGCGGCTTCGGCAGCAAAAGACCACGGCGGAGGGGGCAGACCTGGCAGCAGAAGATGACGGCGGACAGGTGGTGCAGAGGGGCTGCGCCGGCGGCAAAATATGATGGCGGTGGTCGACGACGTCTTCGGTAGCAAACTACGACGGCAGAGGGGTGACCCTGGCAGAGGCGGCAGCGCCGAGGGGGCGGCGCCGCGCTCGATTTGGGAACTATCTGGACAACGATAAGAGGAGAGGATCGATGCCTCGGTGGGAGTAGTACATGAGACGGAGAGAGAAAGAGGAGGGGAAAATGCAGGATATACGTGGGGCCCACAAATGGCTAGGCCTTTTTGGCTAGCCGGATAGCTTGGCCATCCGGTTGGCTAGTCTGCTGGAGCACGTTTTTTAGCCAAAATAGCCAAATTTTAACTTGGAGAGCAGAGTAAGGAGGCTGTTGGAGTGCTCTCTGACTCCCATCCCCTCCCCTCTTCGCTCTGTTAGCTCTCGTGCCGCCGCGACGGGGCGGCCGGCGGCGGCGGTGGCTTGTCGAGGGCTGAACTGAAAAGGTCGGTGTTGTTTCACTGGTGCACCGGCGGCGGAGAGGGATCAGCGGATCGCTCCACGATTCGATGATCCGCACCTCCTCGGCGTCTATTGCCTCTGCGTCGTCGTCCTACTTCGCCTCCAAGCTCCTCTCCAAATGCTGCTGCCCTCGTCGCCGTCAAGCAGCTCCACGCCCACCTCCTTCCCTTACAACCACTTCCTCTCCAAGCACCTCTCCCTCTTCACCTCCTCCTTCTCCTCCACTACCACCCACTCCGCCGCCGCCGACTACGTTCTCCTGCTCCTCGCATCCCACCCCGCCCCCACCGCCTTCTCCTACAACGCTTGCCATCCGCTTCTTCGCTTCCTCCCGTCCCAACCACCTCGCTCCACCTCTTCCTCGAAATGCTCCGCTCCGACCTCCGCCCCAGACTCCTACATGCTTCCTTTCCTCCTCCTCCTCGCCGCTGGCCCGATGCCCCACGCCATCTCTCGCTGAAAGACCAAGAACGGCTATAGAGGGGGGGGTGAATATAGCAATTCAAAACTTGCCCCCCCGGAAAATACTCATCAAGCCGGATTTCTCAAAATTTGTCACGCCCAGAAATTCACTAGTAATTTCCGAACTAATTTGTGCATAAAATCCTCGTCCAGGAATCAGCTGAGGTACACAAACTGACAATTAATATACAGGATTCATCATAATATAACTTTACATACTTACAAAAGAAAAGAAAACAGCAGCGGAATAACGGTCTAGCGAAGCTCCGGCTCCACTCCCACCGGCAGCTTGAACTGGGGTATAAGCCAAACGTCTTCTCCTTCGCAACTTGTCTTCAACTGAGGTTTGATTGATTGTTGCAAGGTGAGCATATGACATACTCAGCAAGCCACGCAGCAAATATGCAAGTGCACAAGGATACCAAAGAATGGCATAATATAGGCTCATTTGCATAAATAGCATTTAATAAATATTTCAGAATTTAATAAAACAGTAGAGTAATTAATCATCAACTTTAATCAACACTGAACAGCACACCCATGCTGCTCAGGCCCAACCATCCTGAACAACCATACCCGGCTATACAGATCTATCTCCATACCAGGAATGTACCATTCCAAATCAGGAGCTAATCAAATTATTACCAGTTATAGCATCATTTATTATGGTGAGAAGTGTGAGACTAATCACGAAAGACATTGTTAGACCCACCCATAACCGCGGGCACGGCTATTCGAATAGTTTTACTCTAGCCAGAGGTGTACCACTGTACCCACAAGACACAACCCACCAGCATGTTACCGTGCCAGGCCAGACACGTCACCATGTTGAGTGATTGTGACAAGACCCCTCGCATAACTCAACCCAAAGTAGTGCACCGTTCCTGGATCATAATCAACCCCCTTATAAACAAGGCATGGACTCCCCAGCGACCCCCGTGGGCTTATCTCCGCCACTTCTCAGTCTGGTGCTCCACAATGAGCCTTGTTTATACAAAGTGTCCAGCCGTTGCCCATTCTGGCTTGTGGTTGGCACGGTTAATGTTTCACAACCGAAACTCGTGAACCGGTCCTTAATTGTCATGAGCACGACCATCAAAACCATATGCTCACAACCCACCATTATCAAGTTTTAGTTGGCACATTAATTAATTAACCAATCACGATTAACCATCGTGAGCTATCATTAAATATCCATCGTTAAGTAATAGTGAAACATTAGTTATCCCAATAGTTTGCTAATGTTTTCTAAGCATGGCTAAGCAATGATGTCTAACATCTAGCTGAACCAATATATAAAGCTCAATTAGTCAAATTATAATAACCCAAGGTATCAAAGAATAGAGTAATCAATGCAAACAGGCCATAACAAAGGAATAAGTTCACACCACCCGGTGACATTCGAAAATAAATGCACAGTTGAAATAAATAAAGAATTCAAATATAGGATCAACATGCTCAAAGGAATTGCGTTTGGGATCTGTGTGACTTGCCTTGCTGGCCTTGGAACTCTTCAAATTCTTCTCCTGCGAAAACGGACTCTCCGGGAAACGACGGAATCTAAACAGAAAAGAGCAAAATCACCAAAACAGCACATAAACAAGCATGAACAGTACATGTGGATATTTTTAACATGTAGATCTCAATTTTAGAAAAAATTACAGACTTGAACCAACTAAATCCGAGCTAAGATGAATTAGTTATGAATTTTTAAAGATTAAATAGGATTAAATCATTTATATAGATTTTAATTGAATTATGACGTAATAATGAATTATTTTTGAAAAGAAAAGGAGGATTATTGTGTCAGCGGGCTCGGGTTCACGGTGGACCGGGTGCACGGCGGCGGTCTATGGAAACGAACGGCCGAGATCGATCCAGACCACGGCGATCCACGGGTAAAACGACGACGATGATGTCAGCGGTGACGTCATCACCGGCGACGGCTCGGGCGGCACATGCTCGCCGGCGAACGACGGCGCGGCGGCGCATACAGAGAGCACCTACGGGTTGCGGGCATCGCGGCAAACTCACCGGTGACCAAAACGGCGGCGGATGGTCAATGGACGGCGACGACGACGAGGAAGAAGCGGGCGTGCGACCTTCGGCTTGACGACGACGAGCGTGGCTCCAGCGATCTACAGCGACGACGGAGGGGCGGGACAAGATCGGCGACGGCTTGGCGACCACGGCGGCGGCTTTCCCCGAGCGACGACGACGACCGTAGCGACGGCGGCGCACGGCTGAACGAACGGCGGCGACGGTGGCGCTAGGCTACACGGCGCTAGAGCTCTACCGGTGACGAGAGACGAAAACGAGGGTGGCGGCGGGTAGAGGAGACATCGGGGTCCTTTTTATAGGGGCTAGGAGGCGCGACGGAGGCCCACGGTGATCGGCGACGAGAAGGAAAGGTTAGGTTTAGAGGAGAGAGACGAATCCGAATCAAACTCGAATCTGGCGATTTCCAAACGAAATTAGACGAAGTTTCCAAAAGAGAAAAGGAAGAAAAGGAAGAGGAGATCGAGGAGATTATTTCCCCTCAATTGATTTGGCCGGAGAAGGAAAGGGGCAGCCGAATTTGGAAGGGGCGGCGGCGGCTTGCGGCGCGGCTAGGAGCGGCCGGAGGTTGAAGACGACTGACAGGTGGGCCCCACCTGTCTGCGGCACCGAGAGAGAGAGGAGGGAGGGCGCGGCCGAACGGGGCCGGGCGCGAGCAGGGGCCGAGGAGAGGGAGAGAGAGAGACTTGGGCCGACTTTCGGCCCAAAGCCAAAAAGGGAGATTTTAAAATAAAACCTTTTTCAATTAAAATTATTCATGAAATGCAATTTCATTTATTAAAAATACTTCCTTAGCTCAAATAAATCCCAGAAAAATCTAGGAACTATAGAATTAAGTAAAGTATTTAATAAAATTTTATCTAGCCCATTTTTATATTGGAATTTATTATTTAAAATTAGAGCTTCTCTTCTAGGCTTTATAATTATTTCTAATAATAACTTTTAAACAACAATTATAATTTAAGGATTTTTTAAACAAGAAAAGCACTTAACAATTATAATTAGATCATTAATGATTAAATAATTACTGAACTGTTCTTTGTATCATTTAGGAATTGAGCTCTTGAAAAAATCCGAGAAAATTTCAGAGAGTATAATTAATCATGGAGAATTTAATAAAAATTAAATCCAACCATGCTTTAATTTTAGGAAGTTTTTATTTCCCACATTTAACTTCACTTGTAAATTAAAGAACATTTAATATAAATTCTATTAATAATTTATTAGATAATTTATAAATCCTAAAACGAAAATCAGAGCGGTGACAAATTCTTACTAGAACCGCGGCTATTAGAAAAGCCGGATCTAGAAAAGAAGAGAGAAGGAATTCCCGAAACTAGAAGTAAGGGGAGAAGGAGATAGCAAAACTCATCATCGCAAAATTCAAATCGCAAGCGGAATTTAAAAGGCAAAAGACAGACGAAATGCTTCAAATCATTTCATTCATAGGTGTTGCAAAATAACCGCTCAACTAGGAGCAAACATACACCTTCAGAGGAACATTAAATCAACTTAAAAACCTCTTGGGCAAACACACACCAAACTAATTCTAACACAAAAGCCTCTCGGGCAAATACACTCCGAACTCACACCGCGACTACCTCTCCGAGCATCTTAAAGGATACAAAAGGAGCAACCCCCATCCTTGCATCCATCTCTCTATTTATAGCCTAAGACCCCCTAAGACATTGTCACAAATGCCTTAGGGCGAACCCTGGTTCAGATGCAATGTGGACCTTCCGTTGTTCCTTACATCCTAAGGAAACCCCTTGGATTTGAGCCACGTCGTTGATCCGAAGCTTCACATGCAGATCAATCCGCGTGCTCCCCGTCTTGACGAATCTGAGTGCGACACGTTGCCGCGTCGAAATCCGCGCACGCGAGAGACCGCGCACTCGTCCGCGCGCCCAGTCCGAAGCCGCCACGTCGCCATCCTCCATGTGCGCACAGCGCGCTCTCCTCCATGTCGGGCCCGCATGGCAGCGAGCCACCAGTCCAGAGCCGCTCCCGCGCGCGCGCTCCAAATTTCACTGGGTCCCGCGCCTGTACGGTTTCCCGCGTGAGAGAGCTCGAGCGAAACAGATGCCGCCGCGTGTCCTTCCTCCCGCGTGCGCCTGCCTCCGCACGTCGAGCTGGGCCTTGATGCCGTCTTGGGCCGTCGCTGCTTGGACCATGCAGGCTTGCCGAGCCGAGCCGTCCACCACTTGGGCCACGTGGAACGGCTGGATTGGCTTGGCCTCCCTGCCAACCAATCACAGTGCACAAGCACAGCTAGCTAGCTTGACTTTTCCACCAAGCCATGCTAGGAGCAACCATACAGTGCAAGCTCCTCCTTGCACGTGTACATGCATGTATAGCTATAGTAGCAATACACTTGTACAGTCCTTCTCTTTCTGATTTCTTTGCGAATCCCGGCGCTTGTACACTTGACCTTGTGAAGCCCGTTGCGACAACCTCCCAACACGGTGTTCTCCACAGTGCGTCACGTTGATCTCAACCTTGTCACACGACTTCCTCGATCGTTCTGGACCTTAACTCCTCCCTGAGTTTAGTCCCGATCTGCCGTCGACCCAGGTTGATCATCAAAGATCCTGACGTCAGTCCCACCTTGTCACATGGCCTCTTCACCGTGCCGGACCTCTACTCCTCCCTGAGCATAGTCCCGGTCCTTGCCATTGACCGCGGTTGACTTCGATCATCTGCACACACATGAATCAAGCAACCGTTGTCTTGGCACAGAGTCGCAACCTGACCAATGTTAGTCCACACACACATTTCTTGCACTTCCAGTACTTGTCAATTTCCTATTACAAAAGAACCATAACCACACATGGTTTCACACTCGCCCGTGGCGTGCACGCGCTGCTTGAGAAGATCGGCTTGAATAGCCATGACCACACTGTCCATTCTCTTATCACCATGTACTCCTACTAGATGATCCTGGAGCCGCACGAAAGATGTTCGACGGAATTCCCAGCCGGGACGTGGTCTCTTTGAACGCTATGATGAAGGCGTATGGGGGGTGGAGATGAACGGTGAGGTAGGCAGGATGTTCCGGGACATGGTGAAGGACGGTGCGGTTGTGCCCAATGCCATGACGCTGGCTGTCATGCTAGCTGCATGCAGGGATGAGGGGGATTTGGTGCTTGGAAGGTGGGTAGAAGAGTGGTCAAAGTCCGCAGGGATGGAAACGGGCTCTCTTGTTGGCTCAGCACTTGTGGGTATGCATGATAAATGTGGAGAGATTGCAGAGGCGCGGCGTGTGTTTGATAGCATCATTGACAAGGACGTCGTCGCTTGGAATGCCATGATTACTGGGTAAGAATATAAAACTCTTTGATTATTACCTGAAAAGAAGCTAATTAGTTTATCCCTCTTGCTTGTTTATTTATATATTGCATTTAAGATGATGCAGATATGCGCAAAATGGCATGTCAAATGAAGCATTTCCTTGTTCCACAGCATGAGGAAAGCAGGCGTATGTCCAGATAAGATAACATTGGGCTGGAGTCCTCTCGGCCTGCTCTGCTGTTGGAGCTTTGGAGCTAGGTTCTGAACTGGACGGTTACGCCTCATGCAGAGGTCTGTACAGCAATGCTTACGTCGGGACAGCCTTAGTGGACATGATGATATCACTTCCATATGTGTCCTTTCTGCTTGTGTACATGCTGGGTTAGTGAAAGATGGCAAGCTTTGGTTCAATTCCCTGACATCTGAGTTTCAGATTATTCCTAAGATTGAGCACTACTCATGTATGGTTTGATCTATTGGCGCGGAGTGGACATTTGGAGGAAGCGTGGGACTTCATCGAGAAGATCCCTGACAAGGTAGATGCAGTGATGTTGGGGGCTTTGCTTGCAGCTTGTCGAAAATGCAAGAATGTTGAATTGGTGAGAGGGTCATCAACAGGATCATTCAGCTGGAACCCACAAACTCGTGGAACTATGTGGTGTCGTCCAAGATATACGCCAGCTCAGATAGATTGGATGACTCAGCAAAGATGAGAGGGCTAATGAGGGAAAGAGGTGTCAACAAAACTCCAGGTTGCAGCTGGGTTGAGATTAGTGGGAAAGTCCTTGAATTCTATGTAGGGGACGAACCACAGCATGGTGCAGATGATATGTATCAGGTCCTAGACCTACTGGTTGATGAGATGAGGTTGGAAGGATATGTTCCAAATCTTGATGTGGTGTAGCAAATAACTTTCAGTTGTTGCCGTCTTGCTGAAAGTTGCTTCTGCATTGGTGTTTGCGTCTCTGAGGCTGTGACTTTGTGGATATGTGATACAAGTTACTTCATGATACCACCTTCCTAACTGAAATGTTGCTTTGCTACAGAATTGGGATGGGCAAACACAATTTAGAACGGCATCACAGTAGAGGAAATTCTTGGCACAATTATTCAGGAAAGTGACTCAAGGTTGCCCTGGATATATCAACTTGACCAGGTAATTATTTTGCAGTTCCTTATTAACTTATTCAGGAATATGTCATGTGCCATTCAGTTTCTTACTAACAGAAATCTTCCAGAAAACTAATTTGTTGCACCCTCAAACTCTTCACCACTCGGCACCCTCAAACTCACTGTGGAAGGTATTTTGCTTTGTCTGTTATATCAATGTTCAGTCAACATGCAAATCCTAGCTAAATTAGCACCCATGTGCACAAGTATCTTCTTTTCTCTTCTTATGTTATGCATCAGTCAAATTCTTCTTAATAAGCATTTGCCTCATGAAGCATCTTGAATTAACATTTTCACTTTCTATAAAGAATGTATTGGTATGCTGCTTCCAGATCTCATATAGGCGCCAATGCAATCACGACCAACTGTTCAATTTAATCTTGCTTAGAGGTTGCATAGGAGATCCAAAATTTGCGATGATGGCTACCTACACCCTACGTGTTGACGAAGCAGACGAGATTGTTGCTGTTGAAGATCACATAATTGTATTTGGGATAAGCAATCCATCAATGTACCCTGCAAGCGTTGGCTTCCCAAAACAAGAGGAGAACTCTCACAAAGGCGGTAATCTGAAATAGGGGCACTGATCATCCTGCACTACAGATGCAACAATTTTTGCTTTGTTGCTTTGCAAGTGGCAAGCAGCAATGTTATCTTTGTTATTGAGGCATTTGCTTCTCCTTCTCTGTGCATGCAGTAGCATCCTCTGTTTTACACGATTTTTTTCTCCTCAATTCTGTGTATTAACATGTAAATGCTGTTCTTGCTCCTCACTTTTGCATCAGCTGTCTTGTACAAACATGTAAAAACACGGAATTCTGTGTACAATTGAAATAACTAGGAACACTTGCTTAATGCAATTCTAGTCAAATCGTCATATAACAGACCAGATCATTAATCAGAGCATGACCAATGTGACAAGAATCGTCCCTGGAAATTTCTATTTTATAAAATCTACAAAAGTAGATAAATCATTGACAAATCCTACCCTGCTGTAGCTCGTCAACACTCTGCTGGCCTATCTTTCAGGAAGAAGCTGAGCTTCTGTAGCATAAACAAAGCCCAAGCGTACACTTGAAATAAGGTTGAACAATTGTTTAAGACAAATCATATCGCATTCATATATCATCAGAATAATGTACAGTATACATATGATGGGGCCACTGCCAGCACAAGTTGGCTGCAAATAATCAATGGGCTTCAAGTAAATTACATTAAACAGATTTCTAAGGCTCAAAGCAGGCTTGACAAGCAACCAAAGAATCGAACAGACAGCAGAAACAGACGAGATCATGGTCCTATTCCTACTCTGCTCTAGCTCATCAAAACTCTGCTTTCAGGAAGAAGCGAGTCTCTGTAGCAGGCTGCCTCCACGGCGACGCAGGCTGTCCTGAGATTTCACCGGGCTGACAATGACTGCGCCTCGCCGGAGATCCCCAGTTGCTTCATGTCTCTGGGATCGATGATGTCGAAGACCGGCTGCACCGTCCCTCTTCATCTCCTACAGCTGCTCACGCGCCCGCCTTCCTGTCAAGCTCACGCGCCGCCTTTCTCTCGAGCTCACGCCTGAGTTTCTGCCTCTCCTGGGCCCTTGCAATCAGCTCCTGCATCTCAGTGTGAGAAGATGCTGCTCTCTCAGTGACCAGCTCCTGCATCTCAGTGTGAGGAGATGCTGCCCTCTCAGTGATCAGCTCCTGCTCCTCCATTGGCTTCACTTCAGCTTCGGTGGGATGATCAGCGGTGGTGTCTGGCCTGCTGCTCGCACTGTCGCCGTCGTCGTCGTCGGAGTTTCTTTCCGAAGAGGAGGAGGATGAACTGCTGGAAGAGTCGCTGCTGCTCGAGCGAGGGGTTTCAGGGAATTAGCCGACCGATACAGGGGAGTCGATGCCACCACAGATGTCGATCAACTCGTCATCCTCCTGTTGCTGCTTCGGAAGCGGCGAGAACTGAGCCTTGTCCATGACCAGGGGAGAGACGCCGCCGCAGATGTCGATGCCCATGTCCGCGATGCAGAACTGAGGTGCAGGAGATGCTGCTGCCCTCTCAGTGATCAGCTTCTTGTCTTGCTCCATGACCTTGTGCTCCTCCATTGGCTTCACTTCAGCTCCGATGGGATGATCTATGGTGGTGTCTGGCCTGCTGCTCGCACTGTCGGCGTCGACGTCGGTGTCACTTCCCGACGACGAGGAGGATGAACCGGCGCGGGATGATGATCCAGAAGAGGCGCCACTGCTGGAAGATGAGGAGGAGCCAGAGCCATTGCTAGAGCTGGAGGATGATGAGGAGTCGCTTCTGCTGCTGCTCGAACGAGGAGAATCAGGGAAGTTGTTGACTGATACAGGGGAGACGCCGCCATAGATGTCGATCAACTCGTCATCCTCTTGTTGCTTCGGAAGTGGCAAGAGCTGAGCACTGTCCACGATGAGGGGAGAGACGCCGCCGCAGATGTCCATGCCCATGGCCGCACCCTCATCGGCTATCTCGCCGTCCTCGAGGAGGTCGCAGATCGACGAGCGGCTGGTGGCTCGGATGCCTCGATCTTGGGCGGTTCTTGCTCTCAATCTTGGTGGTCTGCTGTTGAGCGAATTCCACGGGCAGGTTCAGCAGCTGGAACAAGGCAGCATCCTTCGCGGAGCCGAGATCCACATCCATCTCTTCGCCGTTTAGGGTCCACGACGCAGCAGCATTGGCTTCGCATCAGGCCGACGATATGCGGCGGCAATGGCATGTCCGCCGTCAGCGAGGCGAGGAGGCCGTAGACACGATCCCTCTGCGCCTTGGGCATGGTCGGCTCGATCACCTCAACCTCCACCTCCACGATCGGGCTCGCGGCCGTCGTCTTCCTCCTCTTCTCGGGGGGAGAGGCATCCCCGTCGATCGCGGTGGCGGCCTCCGGTGGGGTCTCCTGGCGGTGCAAGAAACGGCCGCTCTTCTTGCCGCGGCTAGGGTGATCGGACTGCTGCTCCCCTGCCACCGCGCACCGCCATGGGCGCCCTTGGTGCGGGCCGCCATTACCAAGGAGGCCTCCGCCTTGTCGAGCAGGGCAGCGACCACCTAGCGCTCCGAGTGGATCCGCTACGTCAGGCGGCGCCCACAGGGTGCCATGTCGCGCGCGCGTAGGGCGCGAGAGGTCCACGGCGCAGGGGAGGAGATGGGACGGGGAGGCGCTTCGCGAATCCGCGAGAGATGGAGATGGAGATGGAGGGGGAGGCCCGCGCAGGTGCAGATGGATCGAGCTGAGTGAGTGCGATGGATGGATCGAGGATGGGAGAGAAGGGGGAAAGACGAGACGAGGAGCGCGGCGGCTATTTATGGTCGGCTATACGGGACAGACTCGGAGTCGAAGAAGCCAAAGGTGCGAGCCTACTTCGGATACATACACACAACCGCCTTTCTCTTTTTTTTTCTTTTTTGTTTTTTTTAGAACATACACAACACGCCTGGATGCTTTCGTCTTCGAAAAGGCTGATGTCGAGTGTTCACGCGCGTATGGACGATGACGAACGCCCTTAGATACCGGATGTATCTGTCATCGAACACTAGGGGGCATGAGCTCTAACTCAGAGCGGTTGAAGTACCTGCATTAGCAATTGTAAATCAATTAGTTAATATAATGTTAAACACACGCTATCGATACTTAGGTACAAGTGAATCAATGCCGATTCATACCCTCCCCGCCTCGATCGAAGCCCCGCGATGACGGGCCTCGTAGTACTCCTCCAAGGCTGGGTAAGTCGGCGGTTGTCCCTCGGCCATCCTACATGAAAAAGTAATAAATTCACCGGTAGTTACCAACATGATATAACTTAAAAGAAAATGAATGCGAGAATCCAAAATAAATAAATAGACATTAAATAGACAAGAATAAAACATGCATTGACTTAAGTAGGAAAAAAGATTACCTCCCTAACACTTCTATTTTTTTTTGGACTTCTTCTTTTTTGGACGCTTAGGACACTTAGGTTTCTTGTGACCCTCCTCGTGACACAACGAGCATCAATTTTGCACCGGTGCAGCATCAAGTTGAAACACCTGAAGGTGGTTTCCTTCTAGAACCACCAAGACCCGAGTCCATTTCGTTCTTGAATCGCTTCGATCTCCTCTTCCCTCTTGTTTTAATCTTCAAATCTGGGTCAGCAACAAATTCTTCACCATCGTACGATGGCCATTCTGTGGGGTCGAGGTATTGCTCAAAGCGACTTGCCCATGTGTTCACAATAGCTCTTGAAGAGAACTGATACAGTATTCGGTTGGGAGATTCCTCATCAATTGCATGAATCAGATAATCGTGGATGAGATGTGAGCAAGGCATATGGTAGAGCAATGGCCTTTGGCAAGAACATGAGTTCCCCTCACCTTCAACTTGAAAGCTCTTGCGGAGAATCTAACACCACCACATGTTATACCACCCCTCTCTGTGACCTCGTATGTCTTTTTCTGCTTATCGAAACACCTTGAAGTGTTTGTTTGCCTTACTTTTTTGCACCTTCATCTTACTAGCGACCTTGGCGACAAACGCTCCCTTGACTGGACTCGCTTCACTGCTTCATCATGTCTGTTCACAAAGTAATCATTGCACTTCATGAAGGTAAATGATACTATGGCCATCACTGGAAGCTTACGAACACCAACTAGCACGCTATTGAACTGTTCGGCCATGTTGGTTGTCATGTAACCCTACCGGCGGCCATTTCTATCGTATGCACGAGACCACTTATCTTTATCCAACAACTCATCTTCAAGCCATTTACGAGGAACTTCGGGAATACGCTGTCTTAGTGCCTCAACATCCCTCTCAAATACCCACTTCTCGTCAATCTGACATATCCTTAGGAGCTCTTCTGTCTGATGCTTGTCCGCACCGGCCTTGTGGAAATTAGCACTGAAGTGCCTCGTGCACCATCGGTGGTGAACCGGTGGCAACCTGGAACAAGAGTCCTCATGGCATTCATTATTCCAGCACGTCGATCTGAGATAATACAAACCTCCCTGTGCGGCCCAACCACAACCCGATGGACAAGATCGATAAACCAGCACCAGTCTCGTGAATTCTCTTTCTCCACCAAGGCAAAAGCTAAAGGTACAAGTTGGTCCTCCGCATCAGCTGATAATGCAGTCATCAAGGCACTACCGTATTTCCCAGTTAGGAAGGTTGCATCTATAGCTAGTACTAGCCTGCAATGCTTAAAAGCCTCAATGGAAGGACCAAAACACCAGAATGCATGCATAAAAATTTTCTTGGTCACTCCATCAACGTTGACAACCTATCAGGATAAGTATTGATGTAAACCATACTGGGATTTCTCTGCTTAATGGCTTGTAGCAAAATAGGCAAACGGACGTACGCTTCACCCCATTCACCGTAATGAGCTTCATAGCCTCCTCTCGTGCCCTCCAAGCCTTGCCATACTTCACCCTATACTGGAAAACCTCAAATATATACAAAGCTAACGCAGAAGCAGAGAGTGTAGGTTGCAGTTTTATGGCATTGCATAACCTATTTGCTATGAACTTGGATGTCAGCTGCCGAGGGCTCCCTGAACCTTCGGCAGTAGCACAACTATGTGCCTTACCAACCCGTGATATCCTCCACGTGCCACTAGACCTCTTAGTTGCATAGACCTTCCATTTGCACTGTGGGTTTTCACATTTAACAGCGTACCTCCTATTTGCGGCAGAATTGACAACGCGGTATGGACGATGGTGCACGATGGCGTACTCCTGGAGCCATAGCTTCAATGCGTCCATGGATGGGAACTCTAAACCCTTTCTGAGAACATCCACTTGGAATGGTTTTGGCAACTGATCTAGGTTAATGCCGCCATCTAGTATTGCACCATGGCCATGTGTTAGGTCCCTAAACTCAGGAATGTCCGGCTTCCTCCCAAACACCTTCTCAAACGCACGACATTCCTCTAATGCTAACTTGTCATTGTTAGTTAGTGGAGGGAATGGACGGTCATCATCAGAGTCTTCAGCAAATTCAACATCATATTGCTCAACACTTGCCTCCGTCAACCTCCTCTATTGATTTCTACTGAGACAGAATCGTGACCACCACTCAATTCGACAACAAAGTAATCATCTGGATTCACATATTGGCCTACTACTTGCGTCGGGTATTCAGGGTTGCCTCCGTACGACGACCAATGCACACTCTCAAATGTTCACTTAGATCAAGCCCCTCTTGCTAACTCCCTTTTCATCTCCCTCTGCATCCACATCATTACTACCGCAATGTCTCTTTGATGGTCCTGCCTCCCCTAAATCATTTCCAAACAAAGGTCTCTTCTCTCCTTCCCCCTCCAAGTCTTCTCGTACCAACTCAGTCTTATTTGCACCCCCTCCACAACGAGAAGAATATGTCACAAAATTCTTCTCAACGTAATGATAAGAAAGGAGATTTGTTTAGATCCAAATTTTCTATGTACGTACCAACTTTGATGCAAACACCTCTAAAGATCTAAACTGAGACTCTTTTATCAAATCAAAGTAACTTCCCATTCCAACTGACCTATCACATTTAATATATACTAATGCCCTTGACCAACATCGTATCTCCCATAAAAAACGAATCTCCACATTATCCTCGGTCCATCAAGAACTTCTTTCACTCATGACCTTAGTTTCATCTAGTTGGGTGGGTGGGAAACAAAATGGTCTTCAATGACATATCCTCAAACTCAACATGTGCACCAACATAAGGTTCCACCACTCTACCACCGTAGTAAACATGAACAATTCTATCCATCTACACCAAAAAAATCAAATATAACTTTGCAACAAAAATTAAATCTTCCTTCCTAAACGTGGTACAAACCGACATATTATAACCAATGCATAACTTAAATTGTCCCAAAGCTACTACTCCAAAAAAAATTTTAATTCACCTACAACTATCAACAAGTTTACTAGTGCATTACACATCGAAATATTACAAATACTCCATCATACAACCCAACCAGTTCTAATTAACTATAATCAATTTCTATAATGCAACCAAAATTTTCTCCCCTTCATATAATTAATGGTTAAAAGTTTAACCTATAGGCTATAGCATCAAGTCCATCAAATTAAAATTACTTTCATGCCTCAACCCTAATTTTTCATCCATCCATCCAACCAAACCATCCAAAAATTAACATTACCACATATGGTTCAAAAATTCGTGACACCAATGAGTACATTGCAAACATGTAGCACTACAACAAGCCAATCCTAAGAACAAATGCTAAAAATCACAAATTTGGGCAAAAAGTGGTTCTAGGGTTACCCTCCGATCTACAAATTCAACCAATAAAAACGAAAAAACAGGGGGGAATGGAGGAGTCTACCTTTCTCTTCGATTTCCACAAAAAATCCCGTGAAAAACGAGTTCAAATGGAGTGAATTTGAGGTGGAGAGGTGAGGGGGGAGAGAGAGGGGGTGAGCTGCTGCTGCTCAGCTCGGGCTGGAGATGGGTGTGAATGAGGGTGGGGAGAAGAAGATGGTGGCCCATGCGGATTAAAGGGGGCGGCCCACGCTGAAGGGGTGCACCAACCATGCTGGCGCCGTGGTGCGTGGGGCGGCGCCAGTGTGGCTGGCGCCCCCACCCCTCCCAGTCAGCACAACCACGTCACCCCTATTGCCACGGTGGCAAAGGCGCGGCGCCAGTGTGGCTGGCGCTGCCATGTTGGGGGACGGCGCCAGCCACTCTGGCGCCCCAAAAAGGACCATTTGCGGTTAAGTTTTTTCAGAGGTCTTTTGTAAAATAAGTTTTCGAAAAGGACCAACATGTAAAAATTTCAGTCTAGCTAGCCGGTGAGACCGGGTAGTGGCGAAGGTGTAGGAGTAAGGGAATCGAGTAGTGGTGAATGGCGATGCATGAGTCGAGGCAATAGTGGGATGAGGAGGGATGAAAGAAGTTAGGCTTGTATGGTATCACACAAATCTTAAAGCAATCTAATAGTATGAAATTTGCAAGATTTCCTTGGATGTTTTCTGTCAAATTAGAAATAGAGATAGTGCCTTTATTTCCTGTTCACATTGCACACATATATATGTACTTCTTTAAAAAGACTTCAATGATATTGGCAATAAATCTGTGACCCCACCTACTCCAATTGTAGATTTTACACATTAGCCCTTAAACTTCTTAATATATACTCAGTCTGAGTCTGATTTTTAATAAATGATGTCGTTGACTTTTGAACAATGTTTGATCATTTGTTTTATTCATAAAATTATGTAATTGTATAAGATATAAATCATACTTAAAAACTTTGAGTGATAAAACAACTCACAATAAAATAAACTATAATTACATAATTACATATTGTTTTTAAATATGACGAATGGTCAAACGTGTAACAAATAGTCAACGGCGTTATCTATTAAAATGGAGGTAGTACATAAACAACTATATCTAAATAGATAGATAGCCTCATAAAATTAAATCGACATGAGTATTCCTCGTAGCAAAAAGTGGATATCATATTGATGAAAAATATACTTTTATTTATTTTAGGCAATATTATGATATTCTTTTTTCATAGCAAAGCTCAGACATTTAGCTAGTACCGTAAGAAAAATATAAAACCCATTTCAAATCAAAGTTGAAAAAACTTGCCCCCTCATAATTCTTCGAAAGAAAAACTCTGCTAGCTGCACTATATTTATGCCTTGTAAGGAGTTCCTACAAAATAAATAAGAAATAATGTCTACCACAAACAAAATTCAACAAATGTTGGATGAGAAACATATCGCAGTGTCTGTTCAAAGAAAAAAAAAATTCTATGCCATCGAGTTTGCTCATTTCTATGATAAGCTACTGAGTAAGCCCATTTCTACTCAATACCATCGAGTTTGCAAAAAATATTTACTCTATGCATCTATATCAATAAGTTATGGTGCTGTTTTGCCCATATTAAATGATAAAATTGTCCCTAGTGCCATATTCACATATGGAAGTTTGACTGTGCACTCCTAGGGTATCCCAATTCCCAACAGGAATTTTGTCCATCATGCTGTAGAGGAGCAGCCTTGTTCGTTCCAACCCAGAAAAGATTTCACTTCCTACATTCATCCAGGATATACTTTCGAACCATAGGTGGTGCTCCACCGAAGCTAGCAAGAGTACAGCGTTCTGTAAGCTTCGCGCTTGCCACGCAAGATTGCAAGTTGAACTGTCTTCTTGGATCTCGAGGGCCGCCACATCTTAGTAGGAAGAAAGGCTTCAGATATTGTATTTGGTGGAAGGGGAAGAACGGGCGACCTGTTCTCAATTGGCAGGTTGTGAATGTAGTCCATCTTCCTAGCAGCCGCACATAAGTAATTTGAACCTACAAACTCAGGTTGAATATCAAACAAGAACCTTGAGATGGTCGTCCATACACCTTTCGAAGATAGGGCGACGTTTTCATAGTAAAAGAATGGTGGTCCAAAAGCTAGTTTCAGGAAGGTTTCTGTGGACTAACCTTAAACTGTCACTGGGCAAGCTGAATCCCACCAATCCACCATAGGATTTGGCAGAGGCATTGGCTCTTCATGGCTGCCACCAAATGGCATTTGATTCCCTTGTGGCCCACTTCCATACCACTTTCTCTTTTTCTTGCTTCCATCCATGAATCTTGTATTCTTTCTTCCTCCAAAGGAACTGAACTCTGCATCCTGCAAAATTATAAACACGATGCTAGTGCCATTACATTTAAAGAAATGAAACAATTTCTTGATTCATATGCATTATAATCACAAGGTACCTCATAGTCAGATAGGTTTGCAGAGTAAACATTTCCTGCAGCCAGATAATATTGAATCAGCCAACATATCTACATATGCTTTGAAACCTGTGAAATTTTACCCAACGTAGGCAGTATAAGGTCCCTTCCTGTGAAAGCAGCAAATTCAAGAGGCATACCACATCTAGTAATAGCCATCTTTGCTTCATCTTCTGGAAAACCCATGCTGACTAAGGACTTGATTTTCTCATCGTTCTCTGACAGCTCCTGTAAGAAATCCTTCATAAAAGCACATGAAAAGCAGATTGAAAACATTTGCTACATCTCACAGATGACTTGCAGGTTGGAATAACAAAAGGTAGTACTCACACAAATATACCTGCTTTTTCCATGCTCGTAAATGTTCCTTGTATACCCACTCAGTAACAGATAAAGCCTACCTCCAATTTCCTCTTGCCTCAAGCCCTTCCAGTATTTGTAGTAGATTACCTTCACTATAAATTAGGTCAGATTTTTTTTTCATCAATCTAGTAAGCCTCCAATCATGCAAACTTCGATCATATTAGTTCAGTCTGACAGGCAAACATTCTTATGCAATATGGGAAAAATATGCAACACTTCATGCAGGTTCAAATGTCTTAGCATAGATTAAGAGGAGAAACCTCAGTCCCCAGACTAATTATTTAATCAATAAGAAAACTTAATTCGATAATAGCACTGGGATTTAGGATAAGTGAAGTTTACAATGAAGTTTAAGTGCATAACTGCATATAGGTGCATACTACACTGCTGTCTCAATGGTAAAATATCCAGGCTTTGTAAAAATTAGACCTTTCTTTCCTACTAATAGTGAATGGCAGAACTCCTGCCTCCTTCCTTGAAAAATACACTGCTGTCTCAATGGTGAAGGAACATGTGTATACCAGTCAGAAACAATGCATGCCAAGTCTACGCAAATTCTAACATATCTCATATTCATGAAAATGTGATTATTTAAGTCATAAAGCAACCAGCACTACTTCGTACTCCTACATGAAAGCAGGACAAAGGCCAAGAATGCCAGAAACAGCAGTAGCACGAACATACCTGGCACCACAGAGTTGACACCAGTATAAGCTGCATGAAAGTAGTTGCACGAAGCAGAAGGACATGTAGACAGAAGCAATGAACATCTACAGAACCTGGCATCACAGAGTTGAGACCAGTATATGCTGGCTACAAACAAAGACTTGACTTATGCTAGTAACTGTTATCATTTGTCTCCATCTTTGTTGGCCAAAGTTTGAGAACTTGAAACTAAACCTTTATCTACAAATTTCAGGATATCTGAGGAAGTTATTCCATCTTTCGACAGCTCCACAACTGCTTCATTTATTAATCCTACCATTTTCAAATTATTGCCGTAGGTATCTTTTTGGAGAACCTCTTTTAAAAGCTCACATCCCTTCATGGGATGTCCATTTGATATCAAAAAGTTTATAAATATAAGAGGGAAAAAGTATCTAACTCAAAACCTTTTGTCACCATCTCTTCAAAGTAGGTTAGTGCAGTCTCTATTCGGCCACATTTGCGCAACCCATTTATAAAAGCAGTATATGCTATATTGTTTGGAGCACAACCTTTCTCCCTCATTTCGCACCACAACTTAATGGCTTCATCAGGTCTTCCAGCACTGCAGAATCCATCTATCAAACTTGTATAAGTAATTACTGTTGGTTGCTTTTCTTCATCAACCATTTTATCTAAGTAAGAAATTGCTTTCTCAATCCTGCCAGTCTTGCAACAAACATCAATCATAAGGTTGTAGGTAACAACAGAAGGAAACAGACCCTTCTCTAACATCTCTTCCATAATTTTTTGTGCTTCATCCAATTTACTTGATTTTCGAAACCCATTTATCAAGATATTATGTGCTACCACATCAGGAAGATAATACTTACAGGAAATGTCACGGAAGAGGTGTAACGCATCGTCCACCTCTCCAGTGTTACACATTCCATTCATGGCTGCAGAGTATGTGACAATGTCAGGAAGAAAACCAATTTGAAGCATTCCATCTAGAAATTGCACTGCTTCTGTTACTCTGCCACTGAAGCAAAGCTGTTGCACCATCTCTGTGCAGTTCTTTATCCATGGGGGATGCCCATTTGTCTGCATCTCCCTTAGTAAATCCAGAGCAGCCTTTGGATCTTTTTTCCTACAAATGCCATAGAACAATGAATTATATGTGAACTCTGAGGGTGTCAAACCAAGGTCCTTCATTTGGTTAAATATTCCATATCCTTCTTCTAACCGATCCATATTGCACAACTCATGGATCAAATCATTAAACATCAAAATCTTGCCCTTACAACCAAGGCTAATCATGTCTTTTGTGAGAGCTAAGGCCATATCCAGCTTCTTAACCTTACATAGGCCACAGACAACAATGTTAAAGGAATCAGAATTTGGTTTAGCATCTTCACGGATATGCAACATATGTGCACCACCAGCCACATCATTGTTAACCCCTTGACCACCACATACCATGGAGCGGAGCAACTGATAAGCTGCTTCTACCTCACCACGATGGACAAGCTCTTCTAAAACTACATTGTATAGCGGGACAACACTGCCGGATTTCAAATACTCTGCATTCTCATTAATGAACTGACCAATAACAGCAAAATCCCCTTCTCTACAAAAAGCCTCGATCACCTTCTTGAGTAAGCGGGCGTCAGGAGCAACTCCACTGCTCTTCATTTCCTCGAACAACTTCACTGCTCTCGCAATGTCCTTCTGCTGACAGAGCCCCTCAATTAAAACGCTGTGCATTGCCAAATCAACAACAAACCCATAACTGACCATCTTGGCAAACATGTCCATGGCCTTGTCAACCCTGCCTTGCTTGGTGAACCCGTGGACAAGCACGCTCAATGTCTTCTCACTCAACCTCATCCCCAGTGCTTCCATGCTCCCCAGCAGCTCAACCGCACCGTCCACCTTCCCCCACTTGCTGAACGCCACTATCAGCGTCGTAAGCACATGCTCGTCCACCCACCCCCGCTCGCTCATCCTTTGGAACACGTCATTGGCGTCATCAGGACGACCTGCATTGCAGTAGCACCGCAGTGAGGTGAGCGTGTACTTATCAACGCTCCCGTCGCCGCACCTCGCCACCATCTCCCGGAGCCTTGCCTGGGCATCGTCCGCGCGGCCGGCCTTGGCGAGCGCGTCGAGGAGGCAGTTGTAGGTGTACGAGTTGGGGGTGCAACCGAAGGAGGTCCTCGCGGCGTCAAAGGCGCGGACGGCGGTGTCGGGCAGCCCCGCGGCCCGAGGCAGCGGAGGAGGAACCCGAGCGCGCCTGGCGTCATGAGGCAGCGCGCGGAGATCGCGTCGGCGGCGAGGCGGTCGAGGTGCGCGCGCTGGTGCCGCGGGAGGAGGGAGGCCATGGCGTTGAGCGAGTAGCAGGAGTGGCGGAAGCCCGCTGGTCGGCGCCCATTGGAAGAAGTCGAGGGCGGGCGGAGGGGCGGCGGGCGGGGGCGGGCTCGGCGGGCGAGCGGGCGGCGGAGGCGCGCCGTCGCGGGTGGCGCGCGGGCGGGAGAATTCGTCGAGCAGTGGTGGGCGAGGTAGGAAGGGGATGCGGGCACGGGAGCGCGCGGAGGCGGAGAGGCGGAGGCGGAGAAGGAGAAGGAGCGCGGGCGCAGAGAGAGCGCGACGAGGGGGAACGGGCTAGGCGGCGGAGCGACATGGAGGAGGCGCGGAGGCGGCGCACGGCGGAGGTGGCCGGAATCCGGAAGGGTAGAGAGAATTCCAAGCAAGCCGGACCAACTGGGCCTGGGCCGACCAGCCTGACTAAAGGCTCTCACAATGGATTTATTTATTTATTTATTAAAGATTTAAAAACATAAATTACCGTTCAAAGTTCTGCAAAAAAATATGCTTCTCCAACCCAACCGTAAGGGCGAGGACAGAAGGAGCATATTTATATGAAGTGGCACCTCGGAAGAGGGGCGTGCAATAGCAATTTTCCGGGTAGTCTTCTCCCGGTGATAAATCATTCTTTCCTAGGATGATTTATCGCTGGAAGGGGGTTACCTGCAAAATTGCCATGGCACAAGTTTAGCCATGCATGGGACGCACCATAGCAATTGTGCATGGCTCCTTCCCACAATAAATCGCCCTTCCCTAGGGCGATTTATTCTTGGGAAGAAGCCGCCTGCAAAATTACCATGGCACACCTCCACAGGGTACCACGTCGCGTAGATTGTTCTACTGTAGGACGATTTATCTACCCCCGCCCTACGGTAGGGCGGGAGGATATATTTATGTAAAACATTGAAATGAGAATATTTTTTGTAAATCTTAAAAATAAATATAAAAATAAAAAAAATTCCTCACAGGGAGGATATATTTATGTAAAACATTGAAATGAGAATATATTTTGTAAATCTTAAAAATAAATATAAAAATAAAAAAAATTCCTCACAGTGCATCCCACCTATATAAGAGGCCTCAGAGTGTCACGTAGGCTAGAGCTACGGATTCAAAATCTGCGTTGCTCATCGTGCATGTGGCTATAGAAGTAGCTTTAATTTTATAATTCCAGCCCATGATTTTTTTCGGTCCTTATATTTCTATAATTTACATAGAAGTACCAATTTTACATTGCACACCCTAAAATCCAAGAAATAATATCAAATCCCCTCGCCTACCCCCCCCCCCCCTCTCTCTCTTTATCCCCTTCCTCCCTCTCGGTTCCCACGGAACACATCGGTGCCACTCACTCCTCTACGTCACCGCCCCACCATCGGCACCGCTCCCCCTCCGCCACCCGCCAGCGCCGCTCCCCTTCCCCCCTCCCCCACCCCCACTGCTGGCACAACTCCCCTCCACCTCTCCGTCGCTCTTCTTCTCCCCACCTGCGGCGCCGCTCTTCCTCTCCATCTCTGCAGCTCGACTCGACCGAGCCGGCGGTGGCTCGACGATGATCACTCTGTGCCTCCTCCTCGCCAGATCTAACCTAAGACTCGCTGGATCTAGCCTTGGGAGGAGGTGGCGGTAGCTCGACGGTGGAGACGGTACGACGACGGCCATCCTGCGCCCCCTCCATGGCGGGGGCAACTCAACCCGAGGGAGGGGGGGAGGGGATCAATGTTGGTGGCGAGGGGACCATTGCTTCGCATTTGGGGACATGGCCTTTCCAAGGCGGTTTCGCCCCTCTCCTTGTGCATCATGGAGATTCCTCCTGACAAGTTCTGATGAGGTTCGCATGACCAAATGAAGCTCCACGTTCTTCACAGGGACTCACTCCACACTGATGTGGATCGAAATCTCTGAGCTGGCGAGGTGAGGCCGAATGCCATCTCACCGCACTGTGAATGCCCTAATAGCGCAACGCGCCCTACACTCTTCCACCTAAAATCATGTTTATTACTCCCTTTGTCCCAAAATAAGTGTACCTGATACATGATATGACATGTCCTAGTATTACAAATCTGGAAAGACAGATATCTAGATTCATATTCATAGTACTAGAGTACTAGGATATGTCATATTCTATACAATGTGTATTTATTTTTGGAACGGAGGGAGTAATACCTTTCCTTCTTTACGGTTTATATATAAACCGTTAGATCACACAACACAATGAATCTCAAGCACTGATTGACTTTAAAATGCATTCGTGCAGCCAAAGCATTTGCAGAAACTGGTAAAGTTGGAAATGGGAATATCCAGAAGAGTGATTCTCCGGTGCTCTCTACTGGTAGTAGAATTAATCTGAGCTATTTATTTTTTAAAAATAGAAGGGATTAGATCTATTTACTACCAACTTATAAATGGTAGTAGAATCGTGCAAGGGTACAATTGTCTAATAAAATAAAAACATCGGAGAAAAGTCAGATAGATATTTTTGACGCAGCTAGCTAAAACCTAAACCTGGGTTTTCTTGTTCTCCATGGTGATTCAAGGCGGCGGCACGAGGCTTTTTGTTCCTGGTCGAGGACAGATCAGCAATCTTGTGGCCTGGCTACCCATTAGCAGCTCCCGTGTTGGTTTTGATGTGAACATGTATTCATGCATCCGCATCTTCATCCAAACAAATCATATAGGAATAGTAAAAAACTGAATAGCGCTATTCAAGTGCATGAGTTGCTTGACATATATGGCAAGTGATCCTCTCGCCGCAAATCAAAGGCAAGAGATAAAAGATAATTTCTCGTTCTACGCGAGATCTAATCATGTGAATTTCTCGGAAAAAGAAAAGAATAGAAAGAACAAATCATACAAAGAAAAATTACCATTATAGCCTAATAAATCAATGGCTATGGCTAAGATCGTTTCTACTGGTAGTACGGTAGTATCATACTACCAGTAGATAGCACTGGAGAATCACTCTATTCAGAAAGGCCTTTGGAAACAAAAGACGGATGCACGAAGCAGATCTTCAAGGACTGTGTGGACTCAAAAAAATCCCTAAGACTTTTTTCGTTTAAAAAAATAATCAGCAATTAGAATGTAAGAACTGAAATATTTTCAGATTACCCTCTAATCTATATACTACTATTAGAAGACAAGTGATGGGCCACCACCCCATCAACGGACATGTTTTTTTTAAAGGAACCATCGTGGTCATGTGGGCCACGATATTAGGATTTGGGGGGGAGTCGTCTGTACCATGTAGACTGTAACTCTTTAATTTCTAAGCATGACATTTTTGTTTTTTCAGAGATGAAAGGTTGCGTTTCAACCAATTAAAAGTATTTGTTTTCAAGAAGGACTTAATTTCCCATTCTCAATTATTCGTTGCAACGCATAGGCATCTTAATAAAAGATGCAATCCAGCAGCATTAGAAGCAACAAGCAGTCGAAGGAAAACATAGAACTAACAGATAAACACACTTAGAAAGAAGGAAAACTATGGAGAGAGAGGTGGCTTGGGCATGCACAGCACAGCAGAGGGAGGGTGGGCGGAAGAAGAGTGAAACGCGTAGAGCCAGGTTGACAACTGGAGGAGCAGGAGGGAGAGCCGAGCGCAGTGGAGACAGCGGCACGGGCGGTGGCTCGGAGGAGCAGCGGCACAGGGTGAGGCCATCAGCTGCCGTCGTTGTTTGAGAGGAGGAGGTGGGTGTCGGCCGGGTGAAGGAAGCACGTAGGGTGTCGGCAGTAGGGTTAGCGGGGTGGACGACTGGGGTGGGTGAGCGGGCCCCTCCCCGCCATCGGGCATGCTCCCCTTCGCCAGGCCTGCTCTCTGCTGCCGGTCCAGCTTGCCGTTGTCTAGACGGCCTGTCATAGATGCCTGCTGCTCCCCCACCCCCAAAAAAAAAAAAGAAAACTAGTTGGGCCACCAATGTCGCCTTCTCCTGGCCAGGTCATCGCCGCCACCACCGTAGCTTGGCCTAGGGTTCGGGGATAGGGAAAGGTAGAGAAGGGCACGAGACAAGTAGAGGAAAGAGCAGTGACGTAGCGACTGGTGTTGGAGGAAGGGCATTCGGCGGTGGCAAAGTGGACATTAGCCATGGATGGCGGTAGTGGAGCCGGTGCGACCACCGTAGTTGGCCTAGGTTCGGGATAGAAAGGTAAGAAGGCGAGAAAGTAGAGGAGGCAGTGCTCATGGTTTGAGAAGATTCGGCTGGCAAGTACATAGATGATGGCGAGTATGCGACTTGATTCTTTAGTTGTCATGATTTATCGGTTTCCAGGCTCCTGATAGAAAAGATTGTAATTGATAATGTTTTGCGATAGGAAACGTATAGGAGGTTTGTGCTCATACGGTTTGAGAAAATGATTCGAATTTCTATCTAGAGTACAAATAGATAGAAATTCGACTATTACTTGCATTAATTTATGTATGAGAAAAACAAATTTCATTATATTCATGATACAGCTGACTAATTTAACTGACAAACTTAGTACAAGACAAAAATCTTTGAAATTTTGAGTTGTCTCTAAACTCTATATTTTGCCTCATCTCGAACGAATTCACTT
The DNA here is from genome assembly GCA_000338895.3 of Oryza meridionalis. Taxonomy (NCBI): domain Eukaryota; kingdom Viridiplantae; phylum Streptophyta; class Magnoliopsida; order Poales; family Poaceae; genus Oryza; species Oryza meridionalis. The sequence continues at coordinate 15,592,607 of CM002526.2, forward strand.
TTGTCCTCATTTTGGTCCAATTCTATCAATTGAAAATTGATGTTTTCTGTTGGAAGTAAAAGATGAAAAAGTGGCATGTGTGATGTGGGAAATATTTAATTTGTTACTAGTTAGTCAAGGACCTCGGCCACTATGGTGGTGAAAAAATAGCAATTAGATCATAGCAGTATTCTCTCTTAGTCTTTTAAACAGAGCGGCACAAAATACAAAATAAGGTTGTACTAATTTCATTGAATATAAAATGTCACATCTGTACTATAATGTAGTAATTTGAGCAAACACGTTAAATACGGATCATTCGATCATTAGACCCAACGGTCCAGATACATCCCACGATCCTCCGGATGAAATCATTCGTGCAACTCCCCCAAACCATTCCCGTCATTTGCTCAACCACGATGCACACTCTCCCCCTTCGTCGTGCCCGGCCTCCGCCTACTACCGCGCCTCCTATGCCGCACCCAATGGCCGATCTCCTGATCCCCTTTGCCGCTTTGCACCCACTGTCAGCCACTCTCGCCATCGTTTGGATCCCTTCCCACACTCTCACGACTGATAGACTTGCAAGGGACCCATGAGGGAGAAGGGGTGTGGCAACGGCATCTCCCATCATCGCCATTTTCGTGCTCGATCAACAGGTGCAGCTCCCTCTCCAGCATGATGCAACGGCATAGGTGAAAACTACAGGCAATGCCCATGCCCATGTCATGGACATCTTTTTACATCCTTTCACATGTCGAGCTCACTCTCACCATCCATTTCTCGATAATTCTGTTGTTTTAACCATAGATTTGGTTTTTTTTAATGAAAGACACAGCGTGTCTATTCGTGAATAGAAGGAGTGTTATTTACATGTAAACAAAAACAAGGAGATATTTACAGACAAAGCGGCATTCTACGGCAACATCTTAGCTAGGCGTTTGGCTCCCGCCAGTGCCCAAGATCTTGACTCCTTAATTTTTGCAATAAGATCAGGGGATAGCTCCTTGTTCCTAAAGACTCTCTGGTTCCGCTCTTTTCATTTCCCAAGAGATTAGGAAGACTAGGGATCGAATACCTTCTGGGGATGCCCTGGTGTGTTGCTAGCTTTTCCGACCAGTCGTGGACTGATGTCGCTTGTACCCAGTTAGTCGGCCTCATGTGGTTGCAGGCTATCAGGTAGTGATCGCTTCTTAAACTCTCCTTGTGAATATGCACTCCGCCATTAGGTGAAGGGCGGTTTCCCCTGTGCAACGACATAATGGATAGTAACCGTTGTTTTGCCATCCTCAGGTTTCTAGTCTGTCTGATGTCCATACCCTGTTTTGAATGATTAGTCACGCGAAGGTTTTGCATTTCCTCGGGGCGTTGACTTTCCAGATTAAGGTATCGAAGTTTGTTTTGAGTGACCCGAAGGATTGCGCTTTGTAAGCTAAGGAGGCGGTGTATTCCCCATAGCTGGTGAGCTTCCAAGAGATATTGTCGGCCTCGTTTGGTGATAGTGTTATCTGTTGAATTGCCGTCCACATAGTGACCAGCTGGTCGAGCAGATTCGTTGTCACCCCGTGTGCAATGGGTAAGTCGAGACCTTCAAGCCACTGCCAGCTCGAGATTGCCTTACTGAGCAAACGGTTCTTCCTCCAGGAGAACAAATACACCAGGGGTGCAACATCTTTAGGCCGTCGACCATTAATCCAAGCAGCTGTCCTAGAAGCTAATCGTGTTCCCGTTGCCGATTTGAATTTTCACGGCTACCGCGAAGAGGAGTTTGTCACTGTTGTTGCACGACGTCTCCATTCCCACCCAAGCATTTTCTAGTGACCTCCACTTGTGCCATAGCTAGTGAAGGTGTAGGGCCGTCACAAATTTCTCGAGGTTGAGGATCCTTAGACCCCCATTAACAGTGGGCATGCAAGTTTTGATCCAGTTGACCTTGCATTTTCCGCTAGTGATGTCTCGAGATCTGGCCCAGAGGAAACATTTTCGTTGCTTGTCGAGAACTTCCAAGGATTCTTTGTTCACCTTGAGGGCGGTGAGAAGGTAGACAGGTTGCGAGGTGAGCATAGATTTAACCAAGGTTGTTCTGCCCGCCAGACTCAGGTTCCTCCCTGTCCACCCAGCCAGGCGTCCTATCGACTTATCGAAGAGGGGCTAGAGGTGCACTTTGTGCAATCGACCGAGCATTAGAGGTATGTCACGCCCAGCCAGAATTTCTAAGCTGAATGTGCATTAAACCCCTGTCCAGGACCAGCCAGGGTACACAAACGACAATTGTTGACATACAGATCCACGTCTTACAAAAATATAAAAGATTACAAATGCAGCGGAAAAGAAAACGAGCTAAACTTGGAAGCTTGACTCCTGCAGCGGGCGACTCCACTCCACAGGCAATCCTTGACGGCAGTGACGAAACCAACTTCAACAAGACAGCTCCCACTAGGAAGATCATCAGCTCCGATGTGGGGGAAAAGAGAGCAAGAGTACTACCCACTGTACTCAGCAAGTCATACCAGAAGAGGAGGTATGATGCAGGATATATCCAGAGGAGGCTAAAGGTTCTTTTGCCTAACGCTAGCATTTAAAAGCAGTAGTTGAAAGCAGTAAAACAATTGTAGTAATTAAGCAATATTAACCAATCACTATCCAACGCTACACCACGTTGCAACAGGCCCAACCAACCACCTGAACTATACCAGTTCATTAAGCTAAACTAGGGGTGAGACTAATCACGGTGAATCTAGTTGATCGCCCATAACCGCGGGCACGGCTATTCGAATAGTTTTACTCTGGCCAGAGGTATACAACTGTACCCACAAGACACGATTCCACACATGTCGCCATGCCCCGAAGTATCACCATGATACTGCAAAGGGGGAAATCGTGACAAGACCCACCGCATAACCCTTCCCTAACCATCCACACCACGCTAAGGTTTCACCCCCACCCTCAAAAGGCAGTGGGCAGTCCCCTCTTGCGCCGCGGTGAATCCGGCAGCTGGACAACCGGACACCCCGGCCGACCCAACTCCATCACGCCCACCCTCGTCATCAGTGCCTAGGAAAGGGTCGAGCTATACTTCAGATCAAGCAGTTACTCACTCCCGCTTGTGGTAAGCACGGTAAGTCTCCCAGGGTTTCCCGTGAACTGGTCCTTAATTACCATGGGTGCGACCAGCAAAACCATGCGCCCACAGCTCACCATTCAGTGTATTTAATTAACTAACACCATTGCGGTGGCACCAATCCAAAACTATACTCATAGTCAAAGTCTATGTAATAATGTGATCCCCTTTGTGTACTAGTTGAGCTAAGCATGGCTAAGCATTTCCTAAATCAACAACTAATCATTTTGATACCCAAGTTATCAATGGCATATCGTAAATACCATATGGCTGAGTAATAGGACCCACCCCACATGACATTGTAAAAGGATGCAACATTTAATAGAAATGCGGGATATTTGTAAATTGGGTACAATATGATCAATTGTAATGCATGACTTGCCTTGCTCTCGCACTGATGAGATCTCAGCAACGTCTTCGAGAAACCGCGGATCGACGAAACGGCCGAAATCTACGCGACAAACAAAGCACACAAGCAAAACATGCTATAAGACTACTGAAACAGGAAACAAAACCATTTTTAATGGATTCTTTGCATTTTTCTTGATTTACTGAGACTTGAATGGACTTAAACGGAGCTCGGATGAATTACTTATGAATTTTAGAAGATAAACTGTGTTTTTACTAATAAAGAAAAATCCTTAATCAATTTTATTGTGCAATAAAGCCCAGGGCTGACGTCATCAAAGTAGGGGGGCGGCGCCGACAGATGGGCCCCGCACGTCAGCGGCTCAAGAGAGAGGGAGGGGGCGCCGGCACTCGGGCCACTGGCAGCGGCTAAAAGGGAGGGGGTGGTCCACCGGCTGGTGGGCCCCACCAGGCAGCAGCACAAGGCGGGAGAGGGGGCGTGGCTGCTGGCTCGGCACGGCTCAAGCCGGCTGGCCATGGCGAGGCGGCGACGGCGCACGACCGCCGGCGGTGACCGGCGGCGTGGGAGGCGGCGGACGGCGCGGAACGCAGTGGCGCACGCGGGAAGGGAGAGAAAAGGAGGGGGAGGGAGTCCTCACCGGGGGGGGGTGGCGGCCGGTGCGGGAAAACGAGGGTGGCGGCGATGACCGGTGATGCGGAGGCGCGGACAGGTGGCGGCATTACCTAAGGGGAATTGAGAGGAGTCAGGGTTGGGAGGAAGCCCAAGGCGGCTATTGTGGCCGGCCGGAGATGAGGGGAGCGGAGGGGCTCACTGGCGGCGATTTGCAGCAACCGAGTGGCGGCCGAGGAGCGGCCGGCACTGGAGATCGTGGAGGCGGCAGTGGCGAGGCTATATGACGGCCCTAGCGGCGGCTAGCGGCTACCAGAGGCGGCGGTAGGAGGCGGCGGCGCATGGGAAGAGGGGTACGGCGACGGCGCGCGGCAAGCGGCCGGAGGTGGGCGGTGGAGCTCGGGTGCGGCGCGGGGCAGTAGAAGGCACGGGAGAGTGCGGTGAAAAGAGGAAAAAGGGAGAGGAGGACGCGGGGAGCGATTTATAGGTGGAGGGGGAGGCGGATGTGGCCGGGAAAGCCTCCGATTTCGCCGGCGACGTGGGGTGGAGAGAGAGAGTGTGTGTGTGGGGTGGGATTCGAAATCGAATCCCGCCCTCTCGAGTGCGCGCGCGGGCGGGAGCGACGGGGCCTGGGCGGCGACGTGGGCACGCGGCACGGGCGGAGTGGGGGCACGAGGTGAAGCGGAGAAGGCGGCGGCGCGGGCGGTTGGAGCTCCAGCTCCAACGGCCGGAGGTAGGAGACGACCGACAGGTGGGGCCCACCTGTCGGCGTCCCAGAGAGAGGAGGAAGGGAGGACTTCGGGGAGGGGAAGGGAGGAGCGGGCCGGCCCAGCAAGGGGGCGCCGAGCACGGGAGAGAGATGGGCCGACGGCCCATCAAGAGAAAAAGGAAGGAAAAGAAAAGAGAAAAAGGAAAAGGATTTTCCTGGGATTAAAATATTGCACTTACTCAATTTTAATTGGTTAAAATTATTTCCAAGGCTCTAAAAATTCCATTAAAAATCCTGTTAATATATTGTGACATGTAGAACTCAAGAAAAATCCCACAATGCCAATTCCAATTATTAAATGCATTCATTAATTTAGGATTCAACTCTAGGTTAATTAGAACAATTTCTTCGGACGATTTATTCAACCCAATTTTTTAAAGCAAGGAAATGGGGGAAACTTCAGGGCGTGACAAGGTAGGCCTAAATATTTCAGCGGAAAGGCTGTCCTTGTGACTTGGGATTCCTCCAGGATGGTGTCGATGTCAAGATTGTCACACCTGATTGGTGCCACCGGCGATTTCTGGAAGTTTGTGCGAAGGCTCGTTGCTTCTCCGAACTTCTCAAGAAGGCTCATGGGAGCATCAATAAATTGTGTTGATAAAAACCACGGCGCATCTGCATAGAGAGAGGTTCAAAGGTGTGCATGCATGCCTCTCAAACTGCTGAGAATCTTTAGCTCCGTAGCTTTGCCCAGAATTTTTTGGAGTGGGTCAATTGCAAGGATGAAGAGGAGAGGGGACAGTGGATCGCCCTGACAGAGTCCGCAACCGTGGCGAATCTCCTCCCCTGGGACAGTGGATCTTTGAATGGGAGGTTACGAGGAGGGCCCCTAGCCAATTTATCCACCTTTGCGGGAAACCCTGATGCTGAAGCAACACCAGTAGGTAATCCCAACGAACGAAGTCAAAAGTTTTGGAGATGTCGAGCTTGAACAGCAATGTGGGTCGCTTGTTCCTGTGGTAGCTTCGAGCTAGGTTGCGCACATACATGATAACAATGGTTGCTCTGTCCACGGATGACAGCGCTCTGGCTAGTCAAAACCAAGGAGTGCCGCCTTAGGCGTAAGGCCAGCAGCTTGGAGAAGATTTGGTTGTTTGTTTTTACAACCTATTATTCATTCGTTTGTCTAAGAATCCTCATTGTCGGTGCCGAGAATGACTAGAAATTGCAGGATCACTATTGTTGCCCAAAAGGTGCTCGATGAATTCGTGCGTAACCCACTGGTTGTCCAAACATTTTATGGTTATCAATTTTTTTAAAATACGTACATTCAGACAAGGATGATACATGTAAAAGAACTGGTCTTTTATTCCCTATATATAGCTAGGTGCTTAATTGCGCAGTATGAATTGCAAAACGATTAAAACTACAATCTACAATTTCAATGCTATTTCAAATATATGAAAAATAATGGTTTGAAAAGAAAACTGGTGTGTACCTGTGCATTGATAGCTGAGATACCAGAGTCAACGGTCCGTAAGCCAACACCAGAAGTTAAGTATAGGGCAGTAGTTGAACCACAACCCATATCATTCCGGATCTGGCTCTTCAGGTGATAAAGGCATACGAGCATAGAAATATGTGCCTTGCGGTAAAGTGGGAAAGAGTGATTTTGCAGTTTATTGTGGTAGCAATGGCAAACAGTAAAAGTGTTGTATATATGTACCGTTCATGTGTTACTGTAGTGGGCTGTAGACATCGATATCGTTCGTTCGCTGTAAATTTGATAGCTGAAAATATTCTAAAGGCACAGCATTGTGCTTCTCTTCTCTTCACTGTGTGAAGTCAGAGGATCTCCTTCCCTGCCGTTACTCTAGAATTTAACATTTCGTATCACAAATAATAGAAACAGGTGTTATGACCACCAACGAGATTTTCGATCACAGTTAGAAGGATTCAAGCGATACGTACCAGAAATCGAGAACGAGGTCATGGTGATCTTGTCGCTGATTACTTTTCCGCAATCCTATCTACACCAATGAAATTTTCGTAGGAGATTTAGGATGAGACGGCTGTTGTTTCTGCGTATCGTACATGAACTTAGTGAGTGGTCTCCTTATTTCACCCAACGAGTTGATGCAACTGGTAGGAATAGTCTTTCGCTGCTTCAAAAGTGTACAACAGCTATCAGGATGTTAGGTTATGGAACCGTGGCTGATCAACTTGATGAAGTCTTGAGGATTGCTGCAAGCACTTGTTTGGAATGTTTGGGATAATTTGCTGAAGGGGGTGATTGAAAAGTTTGGTGACGAATATCTACGCCCGCCAAGAGCCGATGAATTGGAAAAATCTTACAAGAAAATGAGGCTCGTGGTTTTCCTGGAATGTACGGAAGAATCGATTGTATGCATTGGTCATAGAAGAATTGCCCGAAAGGTTGGGCAGGCATGTTCACTAGTGGTAACAAAGGTGTTCCTACTATGATTCTTTGAAGCAGTGGCAACTAAAGATCTTCATATATGGCATGCTTTTTTTTTACCGCCGGGTCTCAGAATGACATCAACGTTCTAAACAAGTCGCCGCTGTTTATTCAAGCAATAAAAGAGAAAGCTCCAACGGTACGCTACAACGGAAACGGAACACAATATGACATGGGTTACTATCTTGCCGATAGAATATATCCAGAATGGGGCAGTATTCGTGAAGACAGTGACGGCCTCTCAATTGGCAGAAGATAAATTATTTGCATTTAAAGCAAGAAGGGCGAAGGAAAGATGTCGAGTGCGCATTTGGTGTGCTACAATCACGCTTTGATATTATTCGTCGACCAGCAAGGTTATGGAAGCAGGGGACGTTATCAACATAATGCAAGCTTGTGTTATCCTTCACAATATGATAGTGGAAAATGAGAAGTAAGCAATTAGATATGTCTTGGATTTGAATTATAATCCAAGTGCGACGATAGTGCTCCCACCTGAAGTGCAAAGAAGCGACAACCCAGATCCATGCTTCGCAGAGGTACTTCGTAGAAATTCCGCTATCAAAACTCGGCCAACACATAGGAAGCTAAAAAGGATCTAATCGAGCACATATGGCAACGCTATGGAAACAAGAAAATTAGACTAAAGGCATTGTAATATAATTATATATTTATGGCTCCTAAAAATTATTGTAATCATGTATCTTATTCATGCTTGATAGTATTATATCAAATATATAGCCACACAATAGTATACACAAATGCATTGCAGTTGATCAAAGCTACATGCAAAGCATTAAACAGCTTACAGACCCTCTGTCTGTGGGTTATATGAGCTGTCTTTATATGTCTGGATGATAACTTCGAGGTTCTTGGAGACAGATGATAACTTCGAGGGTTCTTGGAGACGCGCCCTGTCTGTGGGTTGTACATGCCCTTATGCTTCATATCACATAAATTTGTATGGAGAACACCTACATACTGCCATAGCGCAATCAATACATTGCAGTGCTTTTAGCAATTCAGAAAGTGAGAAATCAACACGAACCAGAAGCAGTGCAGTTCCAAATTGTCTTCAGCTAATATATTGATGATTCAAACAGATGCTAACGATGCAACTTAGATACAAGAGACGTTCATAATCCATAACAACTCCAACTACAACACTGAACCATCAAATATAGCTGATTCTGGTCAATCTTAGCCAAAGGCGTTTGGACATTACTAAGAGCGACGTAGCAAAGAGGACAATCCTGGATACAAGACTATATAACTCATTTCGGGTTCCTGAGCACAATGATGACAGAATCCCCACGTAGGAACATCTTGCTAATGAACCTGTCCTTGTTCACTGGAAGAGCCTTCTTCTTGCCTTTACCAGTCTTTGGTACCTGCAGCAAGAGAAAACCCATGTTACTGAAAAATAGCAGGACCAGAAAATGGACCAAAGGTTCAGAACTTCAGATAACACCATGTACCTCAGTCCACATCTCCCTACATTCTCAAGAACCATGTTGCAATGGCGATCAAATGCCCTCACACGACCAAGCAACTTCTTGTTGTTCCGGCAATTGATAAGCACCTAGAAAGAAGAGTAATATAATCAGAACAGTGCATATCATACAAAGCATCAACTATAGTCAGAACAACCGTTTATGGTGGGCTAACTATGTAGGTAACTCCTAAAGACAACATTTACACTAACACTACAACAGAAGGACTATGGTCAATTATTCATATACATTCAAAAGGCTTCATTAACATAACGGGACTTAGAGAGCATCCTTATTGGCTAACAGAGTTGAGGAAACTACAGTTCATTCACCTATCTGGAAAGAACACTTCCTTTTTCAGAATCCAGAGTTCATTCACCCATCAGGAGAAGGGCACTTCCTTATTTCAGAAGTCATAAGCATGGATTCTGATGTTCCTTATTCCTCCTTCAATAATTCCATGTAAAGATGTATTTTTTCTCTTCCATTTTGAATATCGCGGTGTGTTGATGACTTTTAGTTACTAATGATGTACATAAATTTTAGCCATGTGCATATGCTTGTGATTACTTCATACATTATTTTCAATAGCTGCACAATGTATGGCTAAGCTGTATGATGTTACTGTGTTTTCTTATTTCTACACACATTCAATTTTTACATCATTAACTTTCACAGTTTGTGTCAAAGTAGTGATACATTTTCACAAAAATGGTTAAAATTTAGCGAACTTATTTATTTGTGTTTCCAATGACTTAACATGCATGCAGTGCAAAGCTAATAGTATTGAAGTAAATCCTATACAGGACACCACGATAAGTACTAATATTTACTGCATAATCAAGATCTCAAGGATATTTGGTTGGTTCTGTTATTTATTTTTTATTTAGATGTAATTTTCTTCGAAGATTTGATAGATGGCCTTATATCACCCTGTACAGCATATATATGTTCAATGTTAAATTGCTAATAGAAGAACTACAAAGTATATGTTGAACTTTCTCTATGAAATACCTTCAGTCTAGAGCAAAACCACCTCAAGTCGCTGTGTAATTTGTATAGTGAAGTGATCAAATCAAGTAGTAGTCATTGCACATGCACGATAACTAGTAGTTATTAAAGTTAGTAGCATTGTTCAATATTTCCAGTTTGAGGATGGAAAAGCTTTAAAAATAACCTTTATACTAAGATGATATTGGATTTATGAACATAGCTAACATCCTGAACAAGTTGATCTACTTGGGATGGGTAAGAGGCAACTCTAACTATTCCACGTCATATAGGTAGGGAACAAGAATTCTATGGGCATGATGACACCGTTGTAATATTCTTCATCCCCTCAATCCAATTAGTTGGAACATGTAAGGATGTACTTTTGCAGAAGAATACGTCCAAGTGAGGAAACAGAGTAACTGAGCTAGTTTTTAAACTATATTTGACTAATTGGCTAGTCTGCCGGCAAGAATACGTAGAACAAACGAATTCCCGGCTAGGGGAAACCCACAAGTAAAGCAACAGTAGCAAAAACCACAGTAAACAGTAAAGAAGTTCGGCTGAATCGAACTGAGAGCAGAAGAAGAAGAATCCCAGCACCAACCAACCTGGGTATTGTTCTTGACGCTCATCATCAGCACGGACAGCGGCCCCGTGCTGAATTCCTCCTCCTCCTTCTTCCCCTGCTGCTAGGAGAGAATAAGAAACAAGAGACCAGGTTAGGTTAGTAGTTTCCGCAGAAAACCACGCGAACGGAGAGAAGAAACTTTGGAGGGTTTTGGGAAGGCCGCTTACAGTGCTTCCTCCGCCATCGTCAGCGAAGGCGGGCGGGCGGCCGGCGAGCCTGGAGGCGGGAGAGGCCTCTGGATCTGGAGCTCAGGAGCGGAGACGATGTCGACGACGGCGAGTGGCGGCGTCTAGGGCAAACTCGCGGTTTGGGCACAAGTCCACCAAGATATATCGGCGCGACGGCTCACGGCTTCGTGGGCTAGGTTTGGCTGGCCTGTTAGGTATATATGGGCTTTGGGCCTTGGAGGTCGCTGCCAACCCCGCCCCGCCAGGCCGATGCAATTATTAACGTCGGTAAGTTCGAGTACATGATTTCCCTAATCTCTAATCCCAGAAATATTTACCCCTCAGGAATTCAAAACGGTAAATTTAATTGGAGAGGCCTCTCCAATTAGTCTTAATCAGAGACACCCATATGCTAGTATTTTAAAAGTTTTGGTTGCTATTAATCCATTGAGCAAGTAAGGGAAATATTCCTATCAGCTATGCTTCAAATAAAATTTTCCCTTAAATTACTCATCCGATTTACAATCCAATTACACCGTTATGTTCGTAGAATTAATCTTTACAACAAGATCTCACATGATTATATTTAATGAAAAATCACAAATTACTTTTATGATATGCCTAAATTACTTTTAGATTTCACTAAGTTACTTCTTAGACATATAAAAGTAAATTCAGTAAAGTCTAAAAGTAATTTACATATATTATAGAAGTAACTTATATAAAAAAGTAAATTTAATTAATACCTTTTTGATTAAACAAATTATCATATATATATTTGAAGTTACTTTTAGATTTGATTAAAATACTTCCTATACATTCATAATGCTCTGAGGTGATTACTTTTATTATTTTTCTGGTTAATTCCATAATTTGTGCTGATTAATTTAATTTCTAGATAGAGTCATATTTTTAATCTCTACAACGGATTTACTTCAAATGACATGCCAAAGTTACATTCGTTTTGTTCTAATTTATTTCTATAATATATGTAAATTACTTTTAGGTTTTACTGAATTTACTTTTATATATCTAAGAAATAACTTAGTGAAATCTAAAAGTAATTTAGACATATCGTAAAAGTAATTTGTGATTTTTCATCAAAATATAATCATGTGAGATCTTGTTGTAAAGATTTAATTCTTACGAACACAACGGTGTAATCGGATCATATATCGGATGAATAGTTTAAGAGAAAATTGTATTTGAAGTATAGGTGGATGGTGCCTCTTATAGATAGAGTGGTAGCTGGTTTAGACAAACCAGCTACCACTAGCTGTGTAGTTAGCATATTAGTCGACAAAAAGAAAATAAAAAAAATAGTGGGACCCATGTATCATCGCCTACTACTTTTACTGTTCCTTTTCCCATGCCGGACCACGCACGCACCACCTATCACAACCGCCGCCGTGCTGCAGCGGCAACCGACCCCACCTGCGTCTTCGCGGTGAACGCCATCGTGGCAGCCGTCGCACCGCACCACGCTGACCACCTCCGCCCGCTAGCGGCGATCCTCGTGCACGCGCCTCTTGCCATAGCCTAACCTCGGTCGCACCTTTGCGGTGAACAATGCCGGGAGAATGCCCCCACGGCAGCCGTCACCAACGTCCGTACTGGCACCACCCACCGCAAACCGCAGCCGACCCCGCCCGCGTCTTCGTCGCGGTGGTGGCGGTGAACGCCCCCACGACGACCGTCACACCCTACCGCGCATCCGCTCGCCGGGTGGCAACCCTCGTTCACGCGTCTCCCACCACAGCCGTAGCCGACCGCCACCCGCACCTTCGTGGCGGAGGACAACCCCGCAGTAGCCTTCACCAACTCGTGCTTGCGCCACCCACCGCAGCCACAGCCAACCCTGCCCGCATCTTCGTGGACGGAGGCGACGGCGAACGCCCCCACGGCGGCCGTCCCCACCACGCTAGACCGGCCTTTGCCCGCACCCTCGTGCACGCGTCTCCCATCACAACCACAGCAAACCCCACACCCACTCCTTCCTGGCGAAAGACCCTGCGACAGCCGTCGCCGACGTCATACTCGCGCATCCCACCATAGCCGCAACCGATCCCGCCTACGTCTTCACGGCGGAGACGGAGGCGGCGGCGAATGCCCCCACGGTGGTCGTCGCCGACGTCGTGCTCGCCATCATCAGATCAACAGACCAACCTCTGCATCTTCTTTTCCTCACCATCATCAGATCAACAGCTTCGCTCCTCGCCATCCAATCGATTTTCTGCTTGTTGATGCATGCGCAGACTTCACAGCTCTACTCTTCTATAAATCAATCAATCCCCACTTCCACAGGGGATGTCGAGGGGCACGGCTGGCGGCGTGTCGGAGGAGGGCGGCGACTTCGCTGCCACGGGTGGCGGTGCCCGGTGGCAGCTTGCTGGCATGGAGGAAACGAGGAGAACAGATGGGGAAGGGAGGAAGAGAGGAGGAAGGAGGAGAAGCCACTAACACGTGGATCCATATTTTTTTTATTCTCCTCGTGTTGATTAAGATGCCACGTCAGTTAAACCACCTATGCATACTGCCATGGGACCTACAGTACTTTACATGATTTTGAATATTTGAGGGGTAAACATTTCTGGTGTTGGAGATTAGGGATATCATACAGGCTCGACGTAAAGTTGAGGGATGGCAAGTGAACTTATTCCTTCTTCATATAGTGCTAAGATCCAGCCCAACTGAAAATAGTCCACTCGTTGCCACAATCTTGACCCAGCCTTTGTGGTAATGGGCCCTCGCGTCGGCCACAATCTTACCACGGTCCAACAAATAATGGGCTCCCATTTGTACGCAAACAGCGACTGTTTTGCCTTGTTATTCGGATTCCACTTTGGGCTCATTTTTTGTATGGTCCTGTCATCGGTCTCGTGGAGAAAAAAGGTTGGCGCCAATTTGAACCTTCCCGCGCGATTGCCATTCCGTGCGGACCGGGCGTAAGATCAGCAAGTAGTAACAAAATGAGGGAGGGGGGGATTTTAATTAGTTTGCTGGTTGAAATTGCAAGTGTTTGGTATTTAAAATCAACGTACAGCACAACACCGTCCTTGGTAATAATGTATGTATACATCATAAAAATGTTGTGCTCGGAAACGCGTCATCCACCTCGTCGAAAACTTCCTCTGTTTAAAAAAAAACTCAAAATTCCAGTTATGAGACTGAACAGATTTGATTTTTTTTTATGGAGGTTGTATCACGGGTGCGGCGCCCGCGGCCGGGCTAGCCAAACCGATCGATCCATATGCAATCAGGGAACGAACGGTGCGCGGGTGCGACTTGCGAGGTGCCTGTAGGCTGGCCTAGCTTGCCACGCACAAACTATACTCAAGGGAGTAGTAGTAGGGTCGTAGGGACCACATGCATGCGCACGGGCCTTTTTTTTTTTTAATTTGACACGGGTGAAAAAAATGATAAATATAATTCACAGGAATAAATCATCGGCCTAACAATTGAAATACATATACCATGTCCCATAAAAAAATACATATACCATGTACACCATCATGTACGTCGTTATAGACATCACGTCGGAGCTTACATATTTAATGAACATGGTTGATCAAGCATGTATCGCTGGCCTATATCGAATACATATACCATGGCACGTTGTAATTAATCTTTGATATTGTTTAATAGAAATGGCCTATATCACTGGCCCTCTTTTTTATAATGAATATTCCATTAAGTAATGAAATTACATACGGCCCTCTATACCTAGAGAGGATGTACGTACAATAAAAAAAAACAAAACAACATGAACACATCATATATAGTCTTGTGGCAGCTTTCTCTCTCTAAACAGCAATATGCCTATAACTATCCAAAACAAACGTCTTTAAAGAAGCCGACATTTGTCCGCCGATGTTGTCCAACCAACCAAACTATTACTTCCTCCGTTTCACAATGTTAGTTATTATGGTATTTTTATATTCAATAACATCAATATAAATGTGAGAAATACTAGAATGACTTATATTATAAAACGGAGGGAGTAGTACTGAGCTTTCATTCTCCCATACAACACTTTAAACAAACAAACGACAAGCAATCTCGAACAATACCGAAGAGTCATAGCTTTCGCCCCCGGTCGGAGATAATCACAGTAAGAATATCACCATTTGTTACAGAGGAAGGTTGTGCCTCCTATCAAAAGGACAACTAGAGACAAACCACACACTTTCTCAGAGAGAGAGAGACGAACCGCACAGGTAAATCGTGGGTCACTGCTAGAGAAACCCACAATAGTCCCTGATTTGCAATCCCATTTAGTCCCAAATTGCAAACCGGGATCACGAATTTGGGACTAAAGATGCCGATTGTTACTTGATTTTTTTTCATTGTTTTTTTGCTGTTTGCATATTAATTTCAAACCAAACTCAATTAGGGTTTCCCAAACCACCGGGACCGGGGTTACCGTGCCCCGGTGGTAAGCACGGTTACCGCGCGGTAACCGTGAAAAAACCGTACAAAATCGTGTAAAATGTTATCAAAAATTCAAATTATTTTTAAATTTATTTGAATTTAAGGAGGTTACCACGGTATTTATATTACCGTACCCCCGCGGTAAACCGCGCAGTTACCGACGGTAAGTCGAACCCATAAAATCGTCTACATTCACAGAAACATCACAAAATCATCCACAAATTCATAGATCGAATGAACATATTTAAATTGACATTACAAATTTACAGATCCAAAGACATTGCAAATCAACAAATCATCGAGTCGTCGGCACCGGAGCCAAAGCCGCACGGGCCGCCGCCGCCCCCCGCGCAGGCTGCCTTCGCTCATTCCTCGCTGCAGAAAAGGAGAGGATAGAGAGAGAAAAGAGAGAGGGAGAGAGAGGAGAGAGGAGGAAAGGAAAGAGGAGGAAAAGGGAGGAGGAGTTTGCGATCGAGAAGGAGAGGATAAGTGTAAGGGATTATATATGATGCGTTGATTTTTAGTCCCCGTTAGTAACGATAGTAGGGAGCCAGACTCTTTTTGAATCGGGATAAGAAAAAATCTTAGTCCCGGTTGGTAACATAAAGTGGCATTGGGCTTTTTAACACGGGACATGGATGTTTGTTGGAACCGGGACTAATATAATATTTGGCCGACCCATGAAAGATCCGTTCTCCAATAGTGTCACACCGCTTTGAACTTCCACAAGCTAATCTTCCGTAGCCCCTTTCCACTTGATCGCCATAAACTTAAAGCCTACCATGCACATAACCTATGAGTTTAGATAAAATAAGTGAGAACTTTGTTTTAAAAAACTTCATATTTATATACTAATTCTCAAATTTATGTTCATAATTTTCGCTTCATGACACATAAATTTGCAATTTATCACAATTTTGGAATAAAAAGATTCTGGCCTGTTGCATTTTAATTTTTCTTGGAGGTAGGCCTCCTGGCTCGAGCCTTGTTTCTTGCGTCACAAACCAGGTGCACCACCATTATAACGGCTCACAAGATCAAAAAGACATCCCCGCATCCCCCGCATGTTCTAGAACCCAAACACAAAGAAGAGACATATAGCAAGCAAGCAAGAACAAGCAGAGGAGGAGGAGGAGTCGATCAAGGAGGAACCCATCGCCGCAGCTGCTTCCTCCCGACAATACCCGCCACCCCCGTGTCTCTCCACCGCCGCTGCTCCCTCCTTCGATCGACCGCCGCCGCAGCGCGCTCCATCGACTCCGCGCGCCGGGGCATTTCGTGCGACGACGACTTCCGCGGCCCGCCCGACGCAGCGACCTCGCCATCGACAACCCCATCTCTCCTCTCCAGCGGCCGCGGCTTCCACGACCCCCTGCCCGCAAAGCAGCAGCGACCTTCTCCATCGACGACAGCTAGCGCGCGCGACACCGTCTCCAACCGACTTCCGCAGCCGCCACCCCCCCTCTGCCGTACTCGAACAACTCCATCGGCGCTACCTCCTGTCTCGCGTGCGAGGACGATCCCTCCGCGCGCCGCTGCAATCAACAAACGCCCCCGTTTCTCCGTCGTCTACGCCTCAGGGTCTTCCCGTGCACCTCCGCCGCTGGCCCGCCTCTCCATTGACGCGGCTGCGCCTCCTGTTGCGAGCCCGTTCAGCAGGTGAATTTCCCTGCGTTTCCCACCTTTCCTCGGTAGCAGTAGAACTCGTACGCCGGGAGAGTTGGGGTTCT
The DNA here is from genome assembly GCA_000338895.3 of Oryza meridionalis. Classification (NCBI taxonomy): domain Eukaryota; kingdom Viridiplantae; phylum Streptophyta; class Magnoliopsida; order Poales; family Poaceae; genus Oryza; species Oryza meridionalis. The sequence continues at coordinate 15,609,316 of CM002526.2, forward strand.
TGAAATCGTTTGTTATTCTGATGATTTTTTCATGGAGTAGTCAAGTGGATGAAATCGGTGGTTTATCCTGATGAATTTTTCGTCTAGTAGTGAAGCGTATGAAATCGGTGATCCATCCTGATGATTTTTTCCATGGAGTAGTCAAGTGGATGAAATTGGTGGTTCATCATGATGAATTTTCGTGTAGTAGTCAAGCGTATGAAATCTGTGATTTATCCTGATTATTTTTTTTTTCATGGAGTAGTAAGGTCTATGAAATCGATGGTTATCCTGATAACTTTTTTCATGGACTAGACAAGTGTATGAATGGATGAAATCAACACATGGATAGGATGTGGGGCAAAAGATTTAACGAGATTAGTGCTGTAGCCTTCCTATGATCCTTGTAGCTCTGCTTTTCTCTCTGCTCCCTCTTGCCTATCCGTCTCCTCTGTTTTTTTTCTTTTGGTCCTTCTCTGTTTCTCACCGTTTTCGGTGTTGCTGTACAATTTTCTCCCCTTTTAATATAAAAGCAGCAAAGCTGGCTCAGTTTCAAAAAATGAAAATGGGTGGTTTATTCTGACGATTTTTTGCATGAGTTGTCAATTGTATGAATAATCGGTAGTTTATTCTCATGATCTTTGTTGTTCTTGAAATCTTGGCCTAAGATTCGTTAAATTTACATTGAGTTGAGGAAATTAACGGATATATGATTGCAGAAATTTGTTAACAGGAGTAGTTTGATACATGGCAGCAAAGAAAGACAAAGGTCAAGCCCTGGAAGCGGCCTCTGCTGCCTATCACTCTTGCTAGGAAACGATAAGCGAACAAACGATAAAAAAACAATAGATCAATCGCAGAAGACACGAGATTTAACGTGGAAAATCCTTCTAAAATAGGAGAGAAAAAACCCACGGGCGCTAGCCAGCAAAATATCTTCACTATATCTGGGGTGAGATTACAACGCCGCACGGCGGCTTACAAGAGGTATATATATAGTGTAACCCTAAAAGGGCAATAGGAGTACTAACAGGCTTTGCATCATGTATGTTAAAACGCTGAAGAACCTTCTTAATGTAGCTTTGCTGACTAAGAAATAGCAAACCAGCATTTCTGTCTCTAGTGATTTCCATACCTAGAATTTTCTTAGCAGCACCAAGATCCTTCATATCAAACTCACTACTCAACTGTTTCTTCAATGTAGTGATTTGTTCCTTGCTCTTGGCAGCAATCAGCATATCATCAACATACAACAACAAGTATATAGGTGATCCATTAACAAATTTAATATACACACAGCTATCAAATTCAGACCTCTTAAAGCCATGTGACAACATAAATGAATCAAACCTTTTATACCATTGACGAGGAGACTGTTTCAACCTATACAAAGATCTTTTCAACTTGCAAACATAATCCTCCTTACCAGGTACTATGAACCCTTCTGCCTGGTCCATGTATATCTCCTCCTCAAGCTCTCCATGTAAAAATGCTGTCTTCACATCTAACTGCTCAAACTCAAGATCATGCATAGCAACAATACTGAAGAATGTGCGAATTGAACTATGCTTTACAACTGGAAAGAACACATCATTATAATCAACACCAGCAATTTGACTGAAACCTTTTGCTACTAACCTTGCCTTAAACCTCGGAGGCTCGCTAGGAGATAAACCCTCCTTTCTCTTGAAGATCCATTTACAACGAACAGGCTTCTTCTGTTTTGGCAAGTGCACAAGCTCCCATGTGCCATTCTTCTCAAGAGACTGCATCTCCTCCTGCATAGCTGAGATCCACTTCTCACAGTCTCCAGAAACAACAGCTTCAGTGTATGTGGCTGGCTCAAGAGTATTCTCCACCTGTTCAGCACAACTAAAGCATAATAAACCATATCACATTCCTCAATAAGGCGGACTGGAGCTCCACAACTCCTCTTTGTTCTGTGATGTGCAATAGGTTCATCTTGTGGCTGCAAAACAGGAGGTGAGTGCTGAACAGTATCATTAACATCATTACCAACAATTTCAGTTTCCTGATCATCCACGTGCTCCACCTGCACGCTAACATATTGCTGCTCCTTATCAGAACCACCTGGTATGATATCTGTGGGCAAACTGTCATTAAACATAACAGATTCATTGAAAACAACAACTTCTGCTCATGAATGTCTTATTAGTTTCAGGATTCCATAACTTATAACCTTTTACTCCTGAACCATAACCAAGAAACAGACATTTAATAGCTCTAGGCTCTAATTTTTCATTATCAACATGAGCATAAGCAGTGCATCCAAAAACTCTCAACTGTGAATAATCAGCAGGCATACCAGACCATACCTCAATGGGAGTTTTCTTATTAAGTGGGATAGAAGGCGACCTGTTGATCAAGTAGCAGGCGGTGTTAGCAGCCTCTGCCCAAAAACGCTTGTTCATGCGAGCGTTGGACAGCATACAACGAGCCTTGGAGATGATGGTTCTGTTCATGCGCTCAGCCACACCATTCTGCTGTGGAGTGTACGGGATGGTGTGATGCCTAACGATGCCTTCCTTCCTGCAGTAATCATCAAAGCATCCGAACAAAATTCACCACCATTGTCAGTGCGAAGTACTTTTACCTCCTTTTCAGTTTGCCTTTCTATCATGACTTTCCACTCTTTAAAAGCAGCAAATGTATCATCTTTACGTTTCAGGAAATAAGGCCAACACTTTTCTAGAGTAATCATCAATAATGGTAAGCATATAACGAGCACCACCAAGAGAGGGCTTACGAGAAGGCCCCCACAAATCAGCATGTACATAATCAAGTATACCTTTGGTGCGATGAACTGAGGTATTGAACTTTACCCTCTTGTGCTTACCAAAAACACAGTGCTCACAAAATTTCATGTTACTCTGAGTGCAGCCATCCAGCAGGTTCCTCTTCATCAATTCTGCCATACCAAGTTCACTCATATGTCCAAGACACATATGCCACAGGTTAGTCTTACTAGGTTCATCTTTAGAAACAGCAGCAGCGATAACAGAACCATGTAATGTACTTCCTCTAAGGACATATAAGTTTGCAGAATTCATATCACTAATCATATAAACGAGAGAACCTTTAGATACCTTTACAACTCCACCTGAACCGGAGTATTTGTATCCTTCCGCATCAAGTGTGCTGAGAGAGATGAGATTTCTCGCCATCCCTGGTATGTGTCCTCACATCTTTCAAGCGTGCGTGTCATGCCATCATGTGTCTTGATCTGTACGGAGCCAATGCCCATAATCTCACGTGGGTTATCATCTCCCATGCGCACAACATCTCCATTCTGCACAGACTTGTAAGAACTAAACCAATCTCTGTTAATGCAGATATGAAACGAACATGTAGTATCAAGAATCCATTCATCATGACTAGCAACACAACCAGCAAAAAACGACAAGACAATCTCCTGAATCAGAGTTTTCAGCACTGGTAACAACAGAGGCCTTACCATCAGATTTCCTTTTCTCCTTATTCTGCAGCTTCCAACATTCTTCAATGAAATGATTTTTCTTTTTGCAATACTTACAGAACTTTTTACCTCTGGACTTGGAACGGCCTCTACTCTGGCTCTTGTCACGATCATTGCTATCGTTGTAGGTTCTCTGCTCAGATCTGCCTCTGACCTGCAATGCTTCGCCCTTAGAGGACGACACATCAGACTGAACCATACCTTTCATCTTCTCCCTGTTTTGGAGCACCTCATAAACTTCCACTAGAGTTAGTTCATTACGGCTTAAAAGTATGGTGTCACGAAATTTGCATATGAACTAGGCAGTGAGCATAACAGTAAAAGACCTAAATCTTCATCATCAAACTGTACCTCCATCGACGCTAGGTCGGCAACGATCTCCTTAAAGACCGATATGTGGTTCAGCACAGAACCACTCTCTTGCAACTTGTGCGAGAACAACTTCATCTTGATATGCATCTTACTGGTTAGATCTTTAGACTTGCAGATCGATTTCAGTTTGAGCCAAAGTTCTGCAGCAGTCTTTTCCTGCAACACTTCTTGCAAAATATCATTAGATAGATGAAGTTGGATCAGCGACAGAGCCTTACGATCTTTCCGCTTCTCCTCAGCGGTCCATTCAGTCGATTTCTTCTTCCCGAAACTTTCCCAGCGCCTCATCAAGATCCGAAGTTTGCACCAGAACAGCCCGCATCTTGACTTGCCACAGCGAGAATCTCGTCTTGTAGTCTAGCAGCGGTAGATCATACTTCATCGATGCCATCGTGAAACCCTAATGTGGGAACAAGCTCTGATACCACTTGTTAGGAAACGATAAGTGAACAAAAGATAAAGAAACAATAGATCAATCACAGAAGACACGAGATTTAACGTGGAAAAACCCTCCCAAAGTAGGAGAGAAAAAACCATGGGCGCCAGCCAGCAAAATATCTTCACTATATCTGGGGTGAGGTTACAACGCCGCACTGCGGCTTACAAGAGGTATATATATAGTGGAACCAAGCCTCCCGGCGACGGGCCTCCGCTCCACTACGACAGAAGCTGGCCTTTATTAAGTGCAAATGAATTTGGATCACAACTCAACAACTATGAGTTACGAACTGTTGAGATGAAGTTCCCTGAGACCGATGCTGAATTGCTGTTCTACAGAAGGTATTCCATCACTTACAGAATCATGCTGAAGGTTTTGTACCATGTCACTGTTGTATGAACAGAGGAGCAGGGGCTGGTCCATCCTACGTCAAGAAAACTATGGTATAGTACTATGGTCTCTTGATGTAATCAAGTTCCTTGCTAATGATTTCTATGTTCTCTCTTGATATAATGAACTTGTTTGCTAATGATCACTTCATATATTCTCTTGGCATATTGGTTATACAGTCATTTGTAGTGAGCACATTTAACACAAATATCCTGTCCTGCTTATACTCATTGGGTACATTTTTTTCTTTTCTAATATAGATCCCAACCCATTGTGTGGATCATCATCCAAATTCCAACTTCAAGTGTCCTACTTGCTCCATGAAGTTTCAGTCTGCAGGAGAACTCGGAAAGCATGAAAAGTTTGTCCATGAATATGAAGAAGGTAAAAGTAATCCAATATATTGATAGGAGATGCTCTTTTTCCCTATATCTTGATGTCTATTTTTTTTCTACCGCTGTTATAATCTTCAAACGGCTCAATATATTTTTTGTTTTGGTGCAGATTGGTGGCTCAAAGTCTAGTAGATCTAGATTGTTGTTTCATGTGTTCATCCTACGGTACAGATAATTAATCTTGTGTCTTTGGCATGCCTTTTTTTCCCCATAGTTTGTTTATATACGGCTCAATTTGGTTTTGTTTTTATAGAGTGGCCAATCGAAGCTGACCATTGTGTCGGCATCGACATGTTTTTCTTTAGAGTTAGGACAATCTCATCAGTTTACTTAGCCAAAGAGTAACACATGACATTTCACTTCTCCCATTCTATTGGAGAAAACCTGACTGTTAGTGCACATCTTATGAACTCGCTGTCAGAATGTGAAACTTCCCCGAGGAAGATATCACATTTTACCATCATGTTACCAACATACTATATGCACTTTAAGATACAATATGCACATTTTTGTACTGTATCTTGCCTTAAGCAGCAACTATGCTTAGCAAGGTAGTTTTCCCCTATTCTGTCCCCACAACATTTTGTATCTCAGGTTTATGTTCCTGGGCTTGAGCTTGATGTTGCGTGACGAGTGCTGATACTTGACTTCAGTTATCCATGGATATAGGTTTATGTTTCTGTGCCTGATGCTGCTTGATGAGTACTTTTCTTGAATTCTATTATCTATTAACATAGGTTTTCTTTTCTGTGTCAGATGCTGCATGATGAATACAGCTACTTGATTTCACTTATCCATTAATATAGGTTTATGTTTCTATGTTTGATCATTTGATGCTGCATGGTGAGGTCTGTTACTTCGAGCCTATTTGGTTCTCTACCCTACTAATTCATTGGTAGTGCTAAAATCTATGTAAATTTTCGCACTGCTAATTTTCTTTTAGAGCAAAGTAAGCTAGCCCATGTTTGTTTTGATGCCAATATGAAGCCAAAGTTGAGTAGTATGGTGAAGAAGTTTCTAGAATACGACCAAAATTGAGTATGGGCACTACCAATTATTTGGCTTCAATCCAAACTAGCATGTTTACTACTTCGCCCATTTCACAATGTAAATCATTCTAGCATTTTCCACATTCATATTAATGTTAATGAATCTAGACATATATATCTATCTAGATTCATTAACATCAATATGAATATGGGAAATTGTAGAATGACTTACATTGTGAAACGGAGGGAGTATTTGAAGTTACCAAAATTTTGGTAAGGCATGTTTTGGCTTCAATCCACAACGGCCATTGACTTCAGTTATCCAATTATATGTTGGGCTTGTTTGGTTTGCAACCATGTCAAACTATTGGCAATGCCAAATCATGGGCATGTTTTTGCCAATGCCAATATTTTGGTAACATTTGTGTGGTATTGGCAAGTATTGGTAGCAAACCAAACATTGCCAAAATTACTGTTTAAAATGCCAATATTTTGGTATGGCAAGTTTTGGCTTCAAAACCAAATCAGCTCATTCTTCACTAGAAAAAGTGCTCGTGCGTTGCAACGGGAAAAGAAATAAAGGTACACCAAATATTAAATAACTTTAAAATGACATTTTTTTTTCATAACCTAGTGTAACATATGTTTTCGTTCCGTGTAGAAGCACCATGGTTTATAAATTAATTTATTATATTAATAAAGAAATATTGTCAGGGTTATGGATAGTCATACCCTCTATCCTACGACTTATGAAATATACTGATAAGGTATACCTTCATGTATACGGTTAGTTCCCGTATACGCTGTTAGAGATTTGCCTCAGATTATGGAAAATATCTCTATAAGTTAAGGAATTGCCGAAGTCCTACTTGGAAAGGGTAAAACCTCAGGTATATTATGTCAGTTTATATATCTCTAAGTCTTACTTGGGGTCAAGGTATTCCACGATATAAAAGGGACCCCTAAGGGGAGGCTAAAGGCATCGCACCTCATCGTCCACACACCCACCAAAGTTTGTGAAGCCGGAGTACGCGGAGCCAACTCGCCGGGAGATCTCATCGAATCCCTCGACTATGATCTCGTCGGTATCGCCTGTCTCGGTTACTCTCTTTGTAATTTGTTCTCATCATCATCAATTCCATATAAACTGGATTAGGGATATTACCTGACAAGGGGCCTGAACCAGTATAATCCTTGTCTTTTGTCTGTTTTGATGTCGTACTACGTAGATCCCTGTTCCAACGTACCCCAACACTCTATTCATCCAATCTGCGAGTATCACTCGTCGACAAATATTTATTCACATTTGTGGCTTAGAAATCAACACATTAAAAAATATACGCCGTTGATCATAGTGGATCTAGAAAAAGTTTGGTCCATATTTAGATATAATGATGTAGATTTATCAAATATAAGCTCTATCTTTATAATTAGAATTAGATTTAATCCAAATCATGATCTCATACTGGCCAGCACACATGGGATATACAGCTGGGGTATGGGAACATGAACACAAAATAAACGATAGATTATTCCAGCAATTATTTAATTGGAAAAAGGAATCAAAATCCTTCCTTTCAGGTTTGGGCCAATATGGAAAAGGCTAGATTCCATCCCTCTTGTCTCATCTTTGTTGTGGCATATTTCCTTTCTCCGTTAAAGTCCAGTTTGCATCCTCCTTTAATCGGGCCTAGGAATAGAAGTCTATTAACCTCCCTGTCGCTACAGTAGCTTCTTCAAGCTCTAGCCCCCAGATACACCTGACGCCACCTCAATCCTGCGTCCGATTCAACAAAACCTGCAGAGATAATCTCAAATTAGTCGAGGGCTTTTGATCTATACCTCATACTCTATCTTCCCCCTCAAGAAATTGGAGGAAATCCTGTGGAAATTGCTCATGTATCGAGCTCGAACTCGAGTTTATCTCTCCGGCGAACCCTAATTTTTATCTCTCCGGCGAACTTGAGTCCAATTCAACCAAATTAGTGTGTTGGTGGACAAAAACGCGGACAAAAAAGAGGTGACGAACGAGAAGTTACGGATTTTTTAATTAACTAGCAAAATGCCCGTGCGTTGCAACGGGAAGCGTACAGATCAGAAAAATATGCAATTAATTAAAATACAAATAAAAATATGCAATTAATCAATTTACAAGTAAAGCAAGTGTGAGAAATAAAACGACATGGCTAAATTTAATTTTATTAAATTCTCCATGCTTAGTTACGCTATTTGGAATTTTCAAAGCTTAATTGCTAATTTTAATAATACAAACATCATTTAATAATTATTTAATTAGAAAAAGAAAGAAAATCCTTCCTTTTAGGTTTGCTTAGAAATAAACACATTCAATAACTATAATTGTAAATGCTTTTGAAAAAATGAAGCACTAAACATGGACTTCATCTCTTTTTTCCGGCCCGAGGGACCTCAAATAGATTTTTTTTTCCGGCCCTTGCCGATCGGCCCACGGCCTTTTGCGCACGCGCGGGCGCACTTCCCCTCCCTAGGCCACAACCTGGTCTTGGGCCGGAAAAGTGGCCTCACTCTCGATCCCTCTTGGGCGATTTCGGCCCAGCGACGCCGACCGTCCGATCTCTAGGGTTTTGATCGGACGGCTGAGCGTCAATATCGGAGAAACAAAACCCCCTCCCTCTCCTCAGCCGCCGAAACACTAGCCCATTTCCTTCCCTCCCATCTCTCTCTTCGCCGCCCTCCCCTCCGCGCCCGCGAGCGGCGGTGGCGGCGGCAGCGGATCTAGCGGAGGCGGTGCTCTCCCCCTCCACCGGCGCCCTCCGCCGCCGCCGCTGGCGGATCTAGCGGGAGGAGCGGCGACCCCTTCGATCTAATTTTTGGTTTTTTTGATTTTTGATTTGGATATATATGTGTACATGCTTCATGCTTTCTCCGATTTTATTTGTGTGATTGAACTCCGATTGTGATTTTTTTGGGGGGGTTTGATTGGATTACGATTGAGATTTTAGGGGGGAGGGGGGGGTGTGACGGATGAAAAAATTCAACGCACGGACGAGGTGACGAACGGAAAAATACGAATCTTTTAATTAGTTAAGATTAAGATTTGCAGCATAATTATGGTACAAGTGAAGCCGAAAGTAGCATGTATGCATATGGTTATCATCTTGCAAGCAGTGCCAACACAACTGGTACTCCTACTTTTAAGGTATTTTTAATTAGAGTTGCTAGAAAACTTCCGTAAGATTTTTTGCCCCCAAAACTTTCAGATTTGTGACCATTGATTTGCTCGAGATTTGTACACGAAGGGAAAAAATTGTTAGAAAGAAATTTTCACGTATATCATGCGTAAGATCCTGGTGCAAGTTAACCAAACCATAGTTAAATATAACTTTTATACAATTATATCATAGTTATAATGCAGTTACAATATAGTTATGGTACAGTTACAAGGTAGTTATAATGTAGCATCTGAAAGTTTTTCACTCGAAAAACTTGCGCTAGTTTTCTAGATACTCCCATTTAATTTTAATTGTTACTACTGGCATTAATAATATATTCGCATGCGTGCATCTTGACATATCCGTTTGCATATGTGGTGATAATTGACAATTAAGAAACCGTTGCCCCAGTAAACATGGCCATCTTAATTATATCTGAAATGTAATTAAATCGCCTTCACATAAACAAAGTTGCAGCGCTGATCGATCACGCCACGAGCCTGGGAGCAGACGAGCAGCAGGCCAGCAGCCAGCCAATAAGACGGATATATCGATAGGCCACCACACAGATCGCTGCCGGCCAAATGCCAAGCACACACGATGATATTCCCGGATGAACCCAATCACCGAAACCGAATCGATCCCCTGTTGGTTTCAGCTCCGATGACAATTAATTAGTTTGCTTTTCGAGGAAGGCCGGGCTTATTATCCTATAATAATAACGTCTGAGATTAGCGATCTGTTGCACCGATCCGTCGTTGTTAGGGATATATTCTTCTCGTCGGCTCCGGCGCTGAGGTTCTTCGTCACTATGGACGCCGCGCCGCCGCCGCCGCCGCCGCCGGTGAACAGGTTAGATCTACCGGCCGACATGCTCTCCGCCGTCTTCACCACACTGGAATTCCCGGACCTGCTCCGCTGCGGCGCAGTATGCACCACCTGGCTCGCCACCGCGCGCGCTCTCCTCCGCGACGGCTTCTACTCCTGCCCTCAAACCCCCCGTCTCCTCTACGCTGCCGCTTCCTCCTCCGGCACCGATGCCGAGCTCTGCAGCCTCGCCGACAAGACCACCTATGCCGTTCCCTCCTTCACGGGCCCACCCATCAGTGACCGCTACATCGTCGGCTGCTCCCACGGTTGGCTCGTCACCGCCGACGCCCGCTCCGAGCTCCACCTCCTCAACCCCGTTACCGGCGATCAGATTTCTCTCCCCTCCGTCACCACCATCGAGCAGGTAACCCCCATCTTGGACGTCGACGACGCCGACGGCAGTGTCACCGCCTACAACCTCTTCTTCTACGACGGCAATATCCCAAGAAAGGAGTACAGGACTCCGGCGATCTACCAGCTCGACGAGCTCCGCAACTTCATCTATATGAAGGCGGTGATATCCTCCGACCCGGCGAGCGGCGACGATTTCACCGTCATGCTCATCCACAACCCCTACATGCAGCTCTCGTTCGCGAGATCATCGGACAAGCAATGGAACTGGATCACCTTCCACAACAACATCCGGTTCTCCGATTGCATCTTCGAAGACGATGTCTTCTACGCCATCACTTACCATGGAGTGGTTCATCTCATCGACGTCAAGGGGGATTTCTACACGAGAAGAGTGATTGTTCAGGAGACTTTACCCATGATGTACCTCATCGTCTACCTTGCTCGATCCCCGGATCATGGTGATTTTATGCAGATATTCAGATTCACAAGATCGTCGGAGACGGATCCTCCGGTGACACGCACTACCAAAATTTCTGTGCTCAAGCTAGATCTTGAAGATAAGGAGAGGTTTGTTGACTATGATTTGGGTGACAATGCTGTGTTCATCGGCCCGCAATTACACGACCTGCCTTTCTGCCAAGGATTATCCGGAGTTGATGCCAAATCACATCTATTTCACGGATGATGATGAGTACTCGCTTCGGGCCTTTAAAGATACTCCTAGGGATATCGGTGTGTATAACTATGAGGACGATAGTGTGGGTGAGGTTGTGTCTCCTCAGCCATGGTTGAAATGGCCACCTCCATTTGGATTACTCCCAGCTTCAAAAGACTTCCCAAACATGTATAAACAATAAAAAATTTTACAATATCGAGAGATATCAAGACGTACAAATTTTAAATTCTAATACCTCGTGACACCTGAGTTACTCAGAGGTTACCAAATTTTATAGTACCTCGTGACACCTGAGTTACTGATGTGGTACCTCCTAAGGACCATAAAATAACTCAAGGATCATAATGATCTTCCCTGGAAATGTTTGTTCCATTCAATTGTTTTAGACATTATTTGGACTGTAAAATAACTCACGAATCATCACATACTTGCAATTTTTTTTCAATTTATTCAATATTATTGGTTTGGACACTTTTGCACTATGCGCATGTTATATTTAACTAGCGGGTTATCCCATTTTTATTATTTTGCATGGGGCTAAAAGTAGATTTCATAAATATAACTGTAATTTATATACAATAGATCAATATAATTATATATACATCGCAGTGGCGGACCCAAGAAAATTACATTGGGTGCGCCCATGCTAGAGTGTATATATAGTGCCATTCTTTAACTGAAACCTGTGACGGACGCACGATTAAAAATAAGATGGGGGCGAAGATGTTCGTTTCATAAGGCCAACTAAGCGCAACAAATACCATATCTACACTATAATCGCACAAAAATTTAGTATAATCAATAAATAAAGACAAACAAAACCATTTTAAAAAAAAGCAATACTTTTTGCACCATACATAATTCATCGTACACAAAAAAAAATTATAAAACACGGTTGATAGATATCTTTAAAAAAAGACAAATATATGAGAAGACATACCTACGTGCATGACCACGACATGTCCTTGTCCCTATTCATCCATGTCCATAGACCATAGCAGTAGGACGACATCGATTAGGCGCTAGCCGCTAGGCAGCTAGCCACCACAAATGACGATGTCCTGCAGCTGTTGCTTGCGCTTGGCCCTGGCGGCTGGCCTGCCGGGCGCTAGGCTGCTAACTGTTGCAGTGTTGCACTGCTGCGCCCTGCGGACTGTTGGCCGCACAGCAGCGCGGCCGCACGAGGACGGGCGGCCGGCCGGACTGGACGAGGGTGGGGCTAGGATGTCCGGACTGTGACGGCGACGGCATCGCATTTTCAGGTTAGCGCCGAGCAGGAGGAGAGGAGGTGAGGAGCGAGCTATTGGCTGCGAGCAGTGTCACCGCAGGGGGGGTGGCTGGTTGGCTGTCGGCCGTTGCTCAGCGCCAGCAGGAAGTGGCTAGGCGCCGCGTGCACCGTGCGGTGCGGATAGTGCAAGTAGCGAGACGAGCGAGGCATCTAGAGTCACGGTCATGGCGGAGACGAAGCGTTGATGCCACCGCTACCGAGGAGTCGCACACGCGTGTGTCTACAGATAGACTCCCTAATTTCCTGAAAATCCTAAATTGGACAGTTGGGCTTCTCACTTATGGGCCAATTATGAATTAAATGTGGTGGTAAGCGGTCCAAGGGGAATATGGGGGGGGGGGTCAGGGGTGTAGCTTGTTTTATTATTCAGAATTGGATTATAGAAGATGGTGGTGATGAATTCATCATATCAGAGGAGGAATGGATGGCCAACTATAATTATTATGCATCATCAAGAAGTGGGCAAGCTAGTGAGCATGCATACATGGTTCAGTTCAAGCAGGAAACTGCTAACCAAATGTGGCAAGATCGTCAAGCTTACCATGGAAACTGATTATAAACCATATTTGTACTCCTAGATGTAGTCTATGTATTTGTATGGAGTTATAAGATTTGTTTGGGTCTGTATGGAATTCTATGACTTGTGTATTTGTACTCCTTTTTTAAGACTTATGTATTTGCTCATATGTATTTGCTTGCTGGAATGTATTACTTGATAATATACTTGCTGAAATTTACATACTTGCTGAAATTTATATACTTGCTGGAATGTATTACTTGATTTATTTGCTTGCTGAAATTTACACGCTTGATTTATTTAAATGTATTACTTTATAATTTGCTTGCTGAAATTTTTATAATTGCTGAAATCTATTTCTTTGTACATGCTAGGCAATGGAGGGAAGTGGACAAACTGATAAGAGTGGACATGTTACATGGATATCTTCAATGTCTACCTACATGCTTGAATACCTTGAGGGAATTGTTGCTAGTGGCAACAAAAATTCCTTGGGGTTAAAGCAAGTCCACTTGAAGGCTTGTGCTAAAAGCTTTAAATGAACATTTCAATATTAATTTGACTTCAGTTCAGATTATTAATCATATTAGGACTTGAAAAAGGAAGTATTCTAAGATAACTGATTTGAGGAAGTTGAGTGTTGCTCTGTGGGATGAGGACAATTTTATTATATCACTTGATCATAAATATTATACATACCACATTAGGGTATGGGACAACCACACTTACAATAGTTTTATTGTTAACTATAGCGGTTTGTTCTTTAATAATTGCTGAAATAGTCTAACTACAATTATTTTTATTGTTAGCTCATGTTGTAGGATCACAAGGCTAATGCTAAACATCTGAACAAACCTATTCATAATAGCTTGTGATTTTTGGCAATAGCTTGGCAACAGGAAAATATGCAAAAGGATCAAGTAATCCTCTAGCCATTGAATCTATTCCCATTGATGATGATGAAAATGAAATTGGTGTGGAGAGTGCTGCAGCTATAGGATCTACTAGTAGGGTTCATGCCCTAAATGAGGAGACCGGTACATCATCTTTAGCACCCAAACCCAAGAAAGCCAAGATTGTTGTTGCGATTGAATAGGATGGGTTGATAGGTGTATTTGAATCTGTTGGTGACAAGCTTGCTAGAGCAATAGTTCAGGCTGGAAAAGAGGCTGCAAAATTTAATAAGGAGATGCCTGATAACCTCTATAACAGTGTGCATAGCATTCCAGGATTTGAAGAAACACATCTTGCTCATTACCATGCATATTTGGTTGACAATCCTCCAACTGCAAGGGTGTTTGTTACACTTGAAATCTCTCACAAGGTTACTTGGGTTGCAAGATACGTTGCCACCACATTTAATGGGTGAAATATACTATGATGGTTGTGATTGTAATTGGTAGTAGGCTTATGTTGAGCCTCCTTTTACACAATAGAACATTGAACTATGGTTGTGGAGGTGCCTTAGAGGCATTAGTAATCCTATTGAAATTTATATTAATGTGTAAACTAGTTAACAAGTAGTTCAGAACCTCTCCATGCTAGATCATCGTCTAAGCTCGGCATGACGTAGATGTGTTTTGGAGGCATTATAGTGCAAGCCAGAACTATATGAAAAATTATTTGAGCTGTGGTACAAGGAAAATGGACATAGTACAAGTATTTCATATTGTCCTATGAGGTTATATTTCTTCACTTGATTTGAGCTATAATCTGTTCAGTCGATGAAAAACTGTGCAACAAGATATGTTTAGAATGTTTTCAAATGATTTCACCATATTTTCAAGTCCTATTGAATGAAATTGCAAACTTGGTCATTTCATGTCTCTTTCAGGACATTGCTATAACTACTACATGGGTAGGACCCTTGAAACAAGACAGGAAGAGTTATGAGATATTAAAGGCCTGAGATTCATGGGAAAACGTGTCTTAGCAAGGTGCCTAAGGATAGAAATCACTGGGCTGCTGATTGATGCTTCTAACTATGCCTTCAACAGGTAAAATGTTCATTAATGTGCCAATGTGCTTGATAGAATCCAACTGTGAGGAAATTTGTTTTGTTCTGCGTCAAGGCACAAGTACAGGAGAAAATTGACGTATTTTTGGAAATGCAAGCACCGGGCATTCAAAATAAGCTCTTTTGGTCATGTTTTCTATTTTCTATTTAACTACAGGAGTATAGCGTCTATTTTCCCTTGAGCCAAAATACAAATGGATTCCAGAGTGTAAAAATGGGCATAAAGATGCTCAGTGCATTTCCTAAGTACTTGCGCCATAAATCAATAAATCACTATGTACTTATGCTAAATGATGCATTTCAGATAGATTGGAGCCGTTTGTCCTCTCGTTCAGGCTTTTTGCTGTCGGTGCAAATGAACTTCAAATCAAATCAAACACCCTATCCTGAGAAGGAAGCGGTGGTCTGGTTGAGGTCACGATCGACGTGCTTGCAATCAACGGCAGTGCGGAAGCTAGAACAGCTAGACATCAGCGAGAGGCTGCCATCGCCGCCTCAATCATGAGCTTGCGTCGTCGAGCTTGATTTGAGTCTGCCATCAACGTAGGTAATTGTCCCCAACCAACCTCAATCCGTTTATTTGGTCCACATCTTGGGCTTCGTACCTTAGGTTTGGTATAATTCCTTCATTTCTGCCCCAGTAAGTTATTGCTTGGTTTGGTCTTGTGATTAATGAATTCTTACTATTTGTATGAGCATCTTACATGATGAATGTGCAGATTGCTACTTATTTTGTCTAGGTATATTCACAAGGTGTTTTTTCTTAAAACTTGAATTGTTTCGTCTTAATGGAGGCTTATTCAACCCATAGGAATAGGTTTTTAAAAGTTGAATGGTTCTCAGCTTGAAGCTAATATCTTTCATGTTTACTCTATAGGAATGAGTGTAATTAGGCTCGAAGTAATAATAATCTGTAAGGTGACACAGTTATTGACTTGAAATTGTAGTCAGATAAAGTATTTGATTATTTCCCTCCAAATTTGATTCATGTATATTAGTTTAACAAAGAAAGAATTGAAAGTGAAGTATAACCTATAACTAACGCCTAATGGTAGGCGTTTAAAGGAACCTCAAATCGTAATTGAATTTTCTTTTTAGATGAAAGAATTCAATACATAAATAGGCAGTTGTTTCATTTCATTCATTGACCCGGAAGGTCGTACAACTCCATAATCAGAAGCGCATGAAGCACCGACGAAGGATGGTCTAAGCCTAGAGGTGGGAACAAAGAAGAGGTGCACATGCAGTGAGGCTTTCTCAGAAACAAAGGCAATTCTTTTTCAGAAAGAAATGTGATTCTTACTGGTAAAATATCCTCTACCTGTTAGACATCAAAGGAAGTGTATTCATTTCTACTCTGATTTTGCTTTCTCTCAGGGTTGTTTCATGTTCTAAAGAGTGTATCTTGTTAGCTTAGAGATGGAAGTCCAATTATGCTAAAATATCACTTTGACTTGTTTGGTACTGTCCAATGCTAATAGTTATGGGTGGACGGAAAGCTTGTGGCTCATTAGCTTGCTCGACTCGTGACAAGCTTGGCTAGACTCGGTTCGGCTCGTTTTATTTTCCTAACGAGCCGAGCTAGCCTTTTAGCTCGTTAGAGATAACGAGCCAGCTCAAGCTGGCTCGCGAGCTGCTCGCGAGCGGTAGCAAGCTTTCGTAACAAGCAGCAACAGGCAGCCCACAAAGCCCACAAGGCCAGTAGGCCCATCAGACTAGAGCAAACCCTAAAATTGATGTCTCTCGAGTCTCGATCTCTCCTCACTTCATTTCTCCGCCGCCATAAACATCGCGTCACGTGGGATGCTCCAGCCGCCCATGCCACTCTCCCCAGCGCTCAAGTCTCGACGTTGCCGTCTGCCCGCAGCGCCCGACGGCCCCCAGCGCTCGACGTCGCCGCCCGCCTACAACGCCCAACAGCCCCCAGCGCTCGACGTCGCCGCCCGCCCGCTGCGCCCGACGCTGCCGCTCGCCCCCAGCATTCCTCCTCATGGTCCAAATGACGGCGGAGGTCGAGCTTGTCCCGTCCACCGTCGAGCTCCTCCCCGTGGTCGCCGGTGATCTCGAGCTCATTTCCTTCGCTGTCATGCTCCTCCCCGTGGTTGCAGTGCCGATGAGGTCGAGCTCGTCCAATCCACTGTTGAGCTCCTCCCATGGTCACCGGCAAGCTCATCCCCGTGGTTGCCGGCAAGCTCTCCCTGTGGTCGCAGCGCCGGCGAGGTTGAGCTTCTCCCCGTGGTCGCCGGCTAATTTCTATCTTGTCCCCCAAAGTTCACGAGCTAAACGAGCTAGCTCGAGCTTGCAGACGAGCCAAACCGAGCTAGCTCGTTATCCTAACGAGCCAGACCGAGCCGAGCGGACCTGAGCTAGTTTGACATCCACCCCTACCAATAGTGGTGATGAAGACAACTCTTCATACATCATCAGAGGAAATACTGACTCCATTATTTGTGGTAGAAAATGTTAAACATGGTGGAAGCATGGGAGTAGAATGTGGAGCAAATATAAATATTTTGAAGCTAGGCAGGACATGAGAGGGGCTCATAAATGTGATTTCTGTGAGCTCAAATTTTCTATCTATAAATAGCCATCTCCCCTTCTCGATTAATACTTCAATATTACAAAAGAAATCAACAATTGATATTTATTTTTATGCCATTCTTTGTAAGACTTGATTACTCTGAATCGTGAGAAAAAAAGTCTACAGAAAGTATATTGATCTATTGTACATGAATCTCTGTTTATGATTTTACATGAAGCTAAAAAACATATGTATGATATGCCCTACAGAGTAGTGACCTTATTTGTGCAAATATTAAATCTATCTTGTCATATGCTTAATTGCTAAAACAAATATCACCGTAGTGTTACCACATGTATATTACTAGTTTTAATATAATTTATGTTCCACATTTCAAAAATAATTTCTCTTTTTTATTGCTATCACCAGGTGCTCCATCTGAGGAGTGTAGCAGTCTACGCACTAAAAGACTAATCTAAAGCAATTCATTTCATTCTCATTATTATCATTTCGTAGGTTTCACATATATTTTAATTTTTATCTTGTTACCACTTATGTGGTGAGTTGCAGGGAATAGTCACACAGATAAAAAAAAAATGTAAGTCCAATAGCTTAGATGTACGACAACTTAAATTATTTGATGAGATCTTTTCTAGATATCAAATATTTTTTATTGGACGATGATATATGTAGAGAGGACACATATCCCTACAGAACATGGCCTAGGGACACATACCCCCGAGGTCTTGCCTATTTAACTCATATAGAAATTAACACAATCCCGACTATTGTCATCCCACGATTTTTTCATTAAATTAAATATATAATAAATTATTTCTGAAATTTTTATTAAGGTATAAAGTAGTTAATGTTGATAGGGACCTCTACTCCGTTGATCGGTAGTGCCTATGCTCAAGAAGGTGTGTGGAGGTGCTTTAGAGGCATTAGTAATTCTATTGAAATCTATACTAATGTAAAATAGTTAACAAGTAGCTGGAAGCTCTTCACGCTAGATCATCATCTAAGCTCGGCATGGGTAGAGGTGCTTCGGAGATATTATTGTCCAAGCCAAAACTATACGACCCTCGAAAGAAAAACTAGAGATCGGTATTCCGTCGTTGTAACGGTATAGGTAAAATTTTCTTTCCACGTTGGGATCTCCTAATCTTGAACAGTACGAGCCACGTTGAGCGCACATCAATGCGCAGGCATGCGTATGCTGGCCACGTTGCCATCCTAGGTTATTGGCTTAGCGCACTGGGTCAAGTATGACTAACACATGTGATACCATCGAACAACCACCAGCTTGGGACATGTCTTGGATCATATTTGATGGTTGACTACGGTTCTACAGTCTTTTGGCCTGAGGTTATCAGATGATACTTCAAGGGTATCGGATGTACCATGATAGTATACACTGGAAGGTATCGGGTGATCCCATGATATTTTAAGTAGACCGGATGTGATATCTCGAGATATGGGACAGAATCTCGAGGGTGTTGAATGATATATCGAGAGTACTCGATGTGATAACTCGAGGTAACGGTACCTTGGATGTGATACTTGAGGCGCCGGATGTAACCTTGAATGTGCCAGATGATACCTCGATGTCAGGGTATCGGATGTGATACCTCAAAATATTGGACAAAATCTCCAGGGTGTTGAATGATATATCGAGAGTACTCGATGTGATACTTGAGATACCTTGGACGTGATACCTTGAGGCACCGGATGAAACCTTGAATGTGACAGATGATACCTCGAGGTCAAAGGTACCAGATGTGATACCTCGAAGTATCGAACAAGGGATCGGGAAATACATAAAGGTTACAGGTATCATGATGCCTCATGGTGCTAGATTGGATGATACCTTGACAATATTGAATGTATCATAATACGTGAAGAATATTATACATATATGATGTTAGAGAATTAGAAATATGCATGTTAATGTGCGTCATTATGTTTAAAAAAAATAACACCAAAGACTGACTAGATATTTTTTTTCAAAAAGAAAAACTAAGATTAGCTCCCTCCTATATTGGGCTCCCAATTATGCCCAAATCAAAAAAATTAGACACCGGATCTGAAAGGAGGAAGGGGAGCAGCCGCTTGTCCATCCTCCGTGCACAGCTACCGCCTAAAGTCGCCGCTGCCACCGCCGATAGCCGCCGCCGCCACTGAGAGAGGAGAGTTGGGGGGAGGGGAGGGGAAGGAGAGGAGAGGGAGTGATTGGGGAAGGGTTTCAGGATCTAGGGGGTTGGTGTAGGATGTTTTGCAGAAAACCTCATGTGTTTTTAATGTTTATAGCGCTACCCCTAGAATCGGAATTTTCTTTTCTTCACATTGTATTTTCTTGGAAGACGAGGGGTTATACGTAAGAAACACAATAGGGTGTCAGGCGTTCTGAGGACGTATGCGATATTCCATGCAAACACGAGGAGCCTTTTGCAAAATTGCAAATCACGCTTTAATCTCCCTAAGGAGCCGAAAAAATTTCCAAAAAAAACGAGAAAATTCGTACGGGTAGGGGTGTTATTGATTGATGATACCATGAGGACGACTTCACAATGCTATACGGTTGAACCAACGGAATACTACTTTAAATGCTGACATCAAACACGGTATCATAATATCAAAACTGGTACCAGATTTGGTATCTTGATACCATACTACGTCATCGACGCCTTCAGCAATATAAACCATACCACCCAACGCTATAGTGTTTTGTAGTCTTTCTGGTCTATCATGCATGATTTTTTTTTTTTTGAGGCTACAAAGTTTAGAGGGCGCATGATCAAATCTTGAGAAATCCATTCTACTTCCTGTGCAATAACAAGTATGATACTCAAACTGTGACCCTATCCACAGTTGGCCATTAAAACAAGTATGATAACAAGTATTTTGGTGTTAAGTTCACGCCAAAAGTTTGGTTAAAATTAGAACGATGTGACGGAAAAATTGGAAGTTTGTGTGTGTAGGAAAGTTTTAATGTGATGAAAAAGTTAAAAGTTTGAAGAAAAAGTTTGAAACAAACTCGGCCAGACTACACTGTTCCGGTAAAGGAGAAGACAGGTCGCGTTCCCGTTGGCTGCTGTTTTCACAACGCCATGTACAACAGCCGATCCACATTTGGTTACACGTTAATTTCACACCTGTCAACAGCGGAATTTCATGGCTGCCTTCAGAGTTCATAGTGATCAGTATGACTGAAACGATTACAAGGACCACCGGAGCAGCGTCACTGGACATCCACTTCAACTTCTGGTGTTATTTCCTGCACACAGCACAGTACTGGTATAAAACAATATACTCCGGAAAGGTATCCAGAACACCGTCACGTGTTTCTTTTGATTTAAAACTTAATCCCACTAAATGTTTTCAAAGAAAAATGGCTGACAACTAAAATACATAGCAATTAATGTCTAAACTCCGGATACACAAGAGTATTTATACACCGATGTCGTGGGACGAGAGTCGTTTTTGGTATGTATAGCATACTCTCCCCCTGAAATTATTCCACCTTAAAACAATCACAGGTTTGATCAAACAACAGATATTTGATAATGCACTGGCAAATTTTGGATAAAATGCAAATAAAAAATTATCTAGTATTATCACGTACATAGTAGATAATAGGGCCATTAAGCATGGAGGGATAATTATGTACGAGTTGAGTTAGGGGGTAATTGATGATAAAAATGCTACTAGTACTAAAGCATTTTACTGATCCTTGATTCCTTGGTAATTTAGTGGACTAATTGACTTGTTTTGACTGTTAACATAGGCAAATCTTTTATGTATGAGTGGTTAATTAGCATACATATATACATACAAACTGGAAAAAAAATAGCGAAATGCGGTAAGATCTACCTAAATGTTAATTAAGCTCCATACCAAAACAAAAAATCTGTTGTACACATCATTGCACGTGCCAGTTAAGTTATCAATTTCGAACTCATTGGCAACATATGCCACGGGACATAAGAACAGAATAACTAAACCTATGCATGATTTGCGTTCTTCAGACAGGAAAGCAAAAGCTCAGGGACATATGCCAAGACGCATCATGTTGATTTTATTACTAAGTCTTAGTATATATATACCTTTTATCTATTTGAAGCAAATCTGGCTTTGGTTTATTTCTGCAGCACTCCCTTCTTGATGAAAATCCTAAGGCAATAAGAAGAGAATTTCCAGAGCGCAATATGTTCAAATGATCCTACTGGTAATGAAACCTATTTTGGTCTGGTTCTTAGGCGAAAGCTAATTCCTTGCATTATCAACTTTTGCTGAAGGTAAAGAATACATACCAACCCACTGGCCTTGCTTTCTGGAAATGGATCTTTCATCAGATTCTTTTGATCTCATCACATAAACCTAGATCCACCTAGTTTGCATATTCAAGCAATGCAGAGCTGCATGTACCAAACTTATGGGACTTCATGTCTTTCTTCGTATTCACCAATTTGGTTAGTTTTAATGTGAGAATTTTACACTAGCCACATCAAACAGCACTTGCCAGATCACCTATCCTCACATGGTGGTTCAGCCGTTTTAGCAGAAAACGTCCCATTTATCCTATCCTGCTCCCATAATTCAAGAATTTCTGATGCTGACGGCATCTCTCCGCATGAACCATCACCATACAAATTCATTGAATCAAGTACTTCATCAACTGCAGATACTCCTGTCCCCAACCAGCCGAGATCATGTTGTTCTTTCTGTTCACTCTCAAAATGTGAACCTATAACAATGTCCTCGCTCAAGCCAGCATTAGCATCAGATTGTGGAGTATCCATAATGTAATCAGAGAATTCACTGCTAACTTTCTCATCGGGAAATACATTTGTGTTTAGCGAATTCATGCAAGAAAGCTGATCTAGATTGCTATTTGAAGACTTGGTTATATTCTCTGGCAGAGAGAGTTGAGACTGTCCAGTATATGTACCATCAGCCAAAAAAGAAGTGTCGTTCACAAAAGTTGTCCCACATTGAGATTGCAGTGCACTTACAAAACAAAGTTCAGGATCCGATTTGATGATATCACTGGTACTGAGGTACTTTAAAAGATCTTTCAAAGCATTCACGCTGAATCGATGCATATTTTGCTCAAGTAGCTTGCTCCACTGAAGTTCACTGACATCAGTTGAAGCCTCAGCCATAATATTTATTAGATGAAGTGTCTTTGCATAGTTTCTTTGAGCAATAGTTTGGCATATCATCTCACTAAATAACTGTACATTGGGGGTCTCTCCTCTTTCAAGTATTGAATCAAGTGCATGTTCCAGCAAATATGACTGCATACAAATCAGGGAGTAAATTATTCATGCACCTGGTCACCTTCATAAAAGAGCATTTCATGATGATTGAAAAAAGGAACTTTAAGCATTCAGAATGTCCCTCCCTCGTTCAGTAGAACAAGAAAAAAAGAAGTCCACCCAAACTAAAAATGAGTACAATAGCATGAAAGAAAACCTGATGATGAAAGTTAAGACAATAAGGTTGAATAGGAGGTACAGTAATATTGTTCTAGGGGGAATTCACAATAAGGTTGAATAGGAGGTGCGGTAATATCGTTCTAGGGGATAAATTCACACTAACTGGCATAGAAAGGAAGATAGTAATTTCATAGCACCTCCAAGTCCAAAGGACCTTCAAGTGGACTGATTGGTGGACCCAAACTATACTAATCAGATATCACATAATGTAATGTAAGACCTCCATGCTGTACATTGAACAAAACTTTACTTTAAATAAAGTGTAGTGCTACATTAGCATAAATATCCTAGAGCAGATTAATTAAAATACAGACAATTCGTTTTGAGAGGGGAACCAAACATCTCAGGGTAACCGAAAATGATTGTTCAGATTGCTGATAATAAACATTACCTTTCCAGCTTTGGATGCCTTGATGAGCATCCATGCATATTTGCTTTGATCTAGGTGGTACTGAGAGAGAGTCATCTCTCTATACACATTTTCAAAGTATTCCCACTGTTGGGCAGATGCAGCTGCTTCAAGCATAGAGCTGTATGTATATGCGTCTGCTTTATGTGATGAATGATTTGAACTAGGCAAATTAACTTTGATGGTCTCAAATAAGTCCCTTGCTTTCACAAACATATCACAGCGTCCATACACTTTTATCATGACATTTATTGTACCAATATTTGGTGCACGGTGCCCTTCCATTGACTCAAATATTGAGATGCATTCTGAGATATATCCACCGTCAAAAGAGGCTAAGATCATGCCAGTAAATGTGAACTCTAGCGGTTTAGTGAGCGGAAGCTGTTTTAGCTTCTCAACCTGACAAAGAAAATTAATCTTAAAAATAACTCTCTGATGCCTATAGATTACTTATTCTTGTCAGTCCTAATAAGAGAACTAAAGCTTTCGCAACGGATAAAAATGTTATGCTGAACAAATAACAGTAATGATTTCTTAAATTGATAGAGAGTTAGATTTCACGTTTGACTGCCGCACATTATATTATAAAATGACATCTATTGGAGAACATCATCTAGAGTCAAATACAATAGTTTTCAAATCATACAGGTAAACATGACTTGTTAGAAAATTTAATGCTGTGGCAATAAAACTCTAAAGCTAAATAGGAAACCAATTGCATCTAAGATTTGTCAGGCAAAGTCAAAGACTCGAATTTCAACTGTTGGCATTCCACTTGAGGTGGTATGAACTCCTAATGCGGAAAAAGGCATGCCTAATGGCTTTACCAGAGACCTGGTAAGGTAATTTCCATTTAGATTGGAAAAAAAATAAAAAATCGTTTTCTTAAATCTTAATCTAGTTCAACCACCCAAAGAGTACAGTCGTATTTTATCTCAAGCTTGTGGGCACATACGACATAGTTCATGAGTTGGTGCAAGTTATGTTTTTGGAGGTGGTCATCGGCATAGCAAATGTTCTGGTTTTGTACTGCTGCATGTCCAAATTTTGCTATGATCTGTTTATTTTCATTCTTCCAAACTGTGATATGACTAGTACAAAGTTAGCACAATTTATTCCCTTCCAAGTCTATGTTGAGATAGAATAAAACTGGGTAGCAAGATGAGAGTTAAGGGATAAGAAAGAAGACAATGATATGTGATGGTGGGACCATTGCCCACTGGACAGTCCTGAGCCAACAAGGATCCTAGTCAGTGGCACATAGTACCAAAAGAAGGGCTGTTTACTTAGAGAGGCTTAAGTTAAATTTTCTTGAAGTTTAAGATGAAAATTAAACTCACTCAAGAGTTAGTGACCAAAATTTTAGTTTTGCCAACAGATTATTTCGATAGGCGGAGATGATCTCGTTGATTCACATGAAAAAGATTTTTGTAATATAACAACTTCTGATTGTTTTTTACTAAAGTGCTCATATAAAATGTAATAGATTTACCATTCCTTTATCGGATCTTTATCTACTACTTAAAATGACAAATTGGTGGTGGTAATTTTGCTATGTACTCCTTCACTTTAGATATTCCATAGATGGATTCATGTAGACTTGGTTGATTTGTTTGCTAGACCTTTTGCAAAATGAATGCATTATCTGCACTTGTGGATATGTGGTTGCTGATTGATGTAACATGATTTACATACACAACTTAGTAGGCACTTAGGCTTGAGAATAACTATGTCTGTGTTTAACTTGGGAGTTACAGTATACTCCCGTAAAGGAAGTCGTTTAGGACAGCGACACGGTCTCCAAAACACAACTTTGACTTCTTGTTTTTATAAAAATATTTATTGAAAAGTGATATATGTATACTTTTATGAAAGTATTTTTCAAGACAAATCTATACATATAATTTTTACATTTTCAAACTCAACAACTTGAGAGTTATTCATGATTTATATTCCCAAGGTTTGATTTAAACATTGTCCTAAACGACTTTCTTTATGAGTATGGAGGGAGTATTTATTTGAGACCCACTACAAAACAGGTACACTATGCTAGTCAAAGTTATGTGTTAGAGATCATGTTGATGTTGAAATAATAATACTTTTGAACGGAGGGAGTAAAATCACATAAGTAGCAACTATCCTACAAGGTATAAATGTTTGTTTCGTTACGCTAGAAAGATGACAGAAGTATAGTTTGCACTTAATTGCATATGAATGAATGATCATTCACAAACCTGTGACAAAGCATCTCTCCACCTTCCTTTATTGCAGAGACAGCAAGCTAGTTCATAATAAACACTTGCAGCTCCAACAATTCCCCTTTGTTCCATGTCCTTAACTGCTTCAACTGCTTCATTTACTTTCCCTTGTTCCCAGTAGGCTCTTACTAGAACTGAGCACATAATTAGAAAAATGACATGAATCTCAATACCAAAGAAGTCAAATGAACTTTATCTGAATTGCTACCTTTATAAGTTATTGCTCTTGGAGGTACCCCACTTTTTTGCATCTTCTGAAAGAACTTTTGGACAAAGTCATACTTCTTGGCTTTAAGCATGACCTAAAGTAACTCCAGTAAGTATGATAGAATGCCATATCAAAGTTTAGTAAGAAAGAACATGTCTTTATTATGATTGACTGACTGCGTATGCAATACCACACTATATGCTTGAGATTACTACCCACTGGACTACACGGAGGCACTTAAGGGTATCTTTATGAACTATTAGGCTAAATCTACCGACATTTGACATAAATGGAATGCACAGAACAAGAAGACAACGATGAGTGTGAGCTAATGCGGGAAATAAAGGCATTTAGTTCAGAGAAGAGGAAACTTTGCATCACCTCTTTTTTGCAAGCTTCTTTGACAAGGAACGTTGGCAGAAAAATGGCGTTACATGTAGCAGTACGGTGGATGCTATGTTTACGGATATAATAATCACTGGATGGCATGTTTGAAAGAGAAGGAATGGTACAAAAGAAAATGCTACGAGGGTTAAAGAGGTAGCGACAAACTCGCTCTCAACACTCCTGGCTAGCTCTTTTTGGTTTTACATTTCTTCCTAGCTCTTCTATAAAATAAAATTAAAAACTACTTATATTGTTTATATCATGGCAGGAGCATCTCCCAATATTTCCCAAAAAGAAAAGGAGAATGTGATGATCAGAAGACTACAATAATATGGTTTCGATCCCCAGACTTCTAAGGCAGATGCATGTAAAACAAGACAGGAATCATAAGCTGATCTAACCTAATTTCCATCAGGAGCAGACCCAGCTAAACTGGACTTGTGAACCTCACACACGCATGCTTTGCAAATAAATTTCACCTTCCATAAAGTGTTCCCAAATATGTACAACACATTTCCAAAATACCCATAGAACAGTACCAATCAGCCAAATGACAAAATGGACAGTTAAAAAGCATACCTCCATCGCTAACCCAAATGTTGCTCCTGTAGGTATCAAACTATTCCTTCTCATTTGCTGAAACACCCAAAATACCCCTTTCCACTGCTGTGATAGAACGCATGCATTAAGGACCTATAAAAACAATGGTCAAAGTGAAGACATGCAAAAGTTATACAGTTAAAAAAAATAAAAGACGTGCAAGGTTATGAACAAGACTTCTTCCAAGAGAGTGCAGGAAAACAGAAATAAAACAAAAACATCAGGCGCCATCCTTACCGAGTTATAAATCAGAACATCTGGCTCCAAGGAAGGATCCCAATCTTTGCGACGCATCTTCATTACCCTTTTCGAAGGCTTCTGTCTCATATACTCTATAATCTTGATTAGCTCGTTTAGAAGGCCAGCTCGACCAAGTGTAACAGCAATACTATGGTATGCAGCCATATCAGGGTATATTTGAGCATCACTCTGATTTAAAGTAAGATATAATGCTTATACCATTATGTTTTCTCAATTTTAGGCTGGAATATAAGAGACAAATGGAGTAAATTCTAAATGGGCAACAAATAAAATCTACCCGCATGATGGTGAAAACTCGAAGTGCTTCAGTTGGCCTCCATGCTTTTCCAAGGATTGATAGTAATTTCGTATACACGAACCTTGATATGTTATATTCCATTAGTCAAGCATCAGTACTTGAGTTCAATTTCATTAGATAACTTGTGCTTGCAGCGATCTGAAACCTAGTAAACTAGGATATACCTGCTTTTTCGATGCTTGTAGATGTTCTCATTGTACACCCACTCAGTAACAGATAAAGCCTGCCTCCAATTTCCTCTTGCCTCAAGCCCTTCCAGTATTTGTAGCAGATTATCTTCATTATATGTTAGGTCAGCTTGTTTCATCAATCTAGTAAGCCTCCAATCACGCATACTTAGATCATCTTCGTTCAGCCTGACAAAAAAAACTTACTTATGCAATATGGAACAAAGACAACATTTCACGCAATTCAATTCATTGTGAACGATTTAACTCAATAATGGCATTGGCATTTAGGATAATGAAGAGTGCAATGAAGTTAAATGCACATAAGGTGAATCCTAAACCGCTATCTATCTAAATTCTGCCATATCTCATATTCTTGTAAATGTGATTATTAAAATCATAAAGCAACCACCACTACTCGAAAGCAGTGAAAGGCCAAGAACGCCTGAAACAGCAAGAGCACGAACAGGGAGGGATTCTTCGCATATACCTCCTCACCAGCGACTCAATCCTCCTCTCCTCATCCCGAAAATCCGAATTCCAGCCGACGCCAGCACGCCCCCGCCTCCCCGCCGCCGCTTCCTCTTCACCCTCCTCTACGTCGTCATCCTCCAGTAGCCACTCGAATTTCCCGGCCCTCCTCGCCGCGAGCATCTCGCGGAGGCCGTCGAGGCCCTCGCCTTCGACTTCGACGACCCCACGCGGGGGTGCCGAGGCGCCGCCGTGCCACGGCCGGCCCATGAGCGCGCGGTACTCGGCGACGGCCACGCGGAAGCGGGCCTCGTCGTCTTCGCCCGCCACCACCACCGCCGCGGCGCCGCCCTCCTCCCTGGGCAGCGCATTGCTGGCCGCCTCCGCGGCGGCGGCGGCGGTGTCCTTCCTGGCGCGGCGGAGGGACTTGAGGGCCTCCTTCTTGCGGAGCGCGTGGAGGATTTTGGGGGTCGGGGAGACGCCCTTGCGGAGGAGGCGGCGGCGGAGCGTCTCGCTTGTCGGGGCGGGGTGCGGCCGGCGGCGGGGACTCGGGGTGGGGGTCGGGTTGTGGAGGTGGAGGGAGAGGTGGAGGCGAGGCGGGGGGCAGGAGGGGATAGCCATGGCCGCGCGAGGAGACGAGCGTCAGCCGAGGCTGCAGCGGCGCTTCCAAAGCGTCACTCATAAACGCTGGACAGGAAGGAAGAGAAATATCCGAAATTTTAAAAATATTTAAAAATATAAACAGGGAAGAGAAAACTTATTTCAAAATAAATCGTGACCTCGGCACTGTTGGACAGGAGACGAGGTGAGGCGGCAGTGCCACTTTTAAAGTTTAGAGTTAGTGTTACTAATATGTGTTGGACGCTTGACAGGAAGAGAAATACATGTAGGAGATTTATGGAAAAAAAAGATAAATATCCTTAATTTGAAATTATAGTTTTGGTCTTTTAATTTTCCCAGTACATTTTATATTATTTATTCTCCAATATGCATAGAAACACATTGCACTACACACTTACACATTAGCGAATGTGCCCCATAACAAACCACCACGAGGATTAAGGCGAATGGGTAATTATCATCCTTACTAAAGTCTTATTAAAAGTGCATCCGCATATGTATAATTGTCGGCATTAAAATTTAAAGAATAAATTTCAGTTTGGTCCATATTTTTTTATCCATGTTGTTGTTTGGACCATATCTTAGTCAAGGTTTTCACTTTGAACCACTTAAACTTACCATTTGGTGGCTTGATCTGTAGGGAGAAGGAGTAGTGCAGTAGTCTACAACTCCTATTGTTTAATCTAGAGGGAGGAGCTAGCAGAGCGTGGGGTCGAGCGCACATCCAGCACACTAGAGGTGGTGGTGATGGACATGCATGGATTGATGGACCTCGAGTAAGGGAGCAGGGCAGACATTGGACAGTGCTGAGCTCCTTAGCTCATCCGGCATCCGCACAAGCATAAGCGACGGTGCTGCCTCCTGATACACTGCTTTGCTTTAATCCTTTCACGGCAGCTTGACAACTCTATAGCCCCAGCTACAGGCACACGAGCGGCAGAACAAGACACGTAAGTATCAAAATTAGCTTCTATTTGAGTCAATTACCTGGCCATGCAAATCGGCTATGTAGTTGCCAGTTGCCACTGACCTCTCAACATATAGCACATAGGAGCCACTGTTTCGATCTAATCCAGCATGATATATGTTGTTTATCCCCTTGTGCTCAGTGCTCACCTCATCGTTCACTGTGGGCGAAATAGCCATGGTAGCAGCTCAAGATAGTACCCCGCAGTACCACTACACCTGGTCTAAACTGCTATGTTTTGGCAAGGTTAGATGATGCTAATTGAAAAGTTTTGATAGACCCTTGCCCACTGTGCAACTATGGTAATGAAAAGGGGTCCAATCTGAAATTTACTCAAATTTGAATCATGGTGTTTACAACTCCATTATCACACTAGTATTGTTTTCCTGTACATTTCATATGCTCGATTGGTAGTCTATATTTTTATTTATTAAAACATACAAATAATTATATTTATCTCATCTAAATTTATCTCTTTAAGGACATATCCATGTATTTGCAACCTAATAACTCAATACTGATAATGTATTATTAAGTTAGACTATACATTAAAAAGGAGATACATGAGATACTTGGCATTTGTTTTTTTTTTATGCATTTGCCATTTTTCTAAGGTGACAGTGTAGTTCAAGTCAAAAGCCATATAGCATTCAATACAGGAGACCAGGTTTTTCAAAGCCTTCTTTAATCTCCAATTCTCCATCATAACCTTCATACCATTAGTGTTGTGCAGAATTACTCTCCTAATCCAACATTGGCCATTATAAAAAGGGCATCCACATGCTTATCCTAGCATCCACATGCTTATCATGCCAAAGAGAGAAGACATTATATTTCAAATATAGGTAACAGCAACTACACCATCATCATATTGCAAGAAGACATCGTATTCATTGGCAGCCATGAGAGTAGGTTCCTAAGTCGATGGCATTGATGCACATGCTTGAAGAGCGTTGGAAGATGGTTGGTGGCTATCCATATCTCTCCCTAGATTTGGCAAAGCCACATAAGGAAAATTTCATAGGTTGGTTATGGTGCATTGGTACCTAGTTGAGCCATGAAAGATTAATTACGGGGTGTGTGGCTACATATTTAGCTACCACCACCACTCGCCTCTCTAGGCTCGACTCTAGTCGTAATGGGCATTGTCGAAGGGCAACCTATCTTCCTTACTTTGCTATGAGGGAAAGCACACCTATAGTATTGTACTTTTCTCCCTAAATCTATCTCAAGTTCATGGATATGGTTGATCAACAAAGGCATTTTTCCTACTTCAGCTTTGGTGGGTCTATTTTTTTCGAATGATAGATCTCATCCTACCACCGAGTAGACGAACATGATGCTTTTCTTAGACGATTGCTCGACTTTTTTCTACATTTGAAGCTGATGGTGATCAAGTAGTATTAGCTATGCAGACAAACCCTGGTTCCCTATTGAAGTCATTCTACGAGAAGTTTTCATGGATGTGTCAGGTGGGTTGTAGGATAATAAGAGAGTAAGTTATCGAAATGATATATGATATGTTCAAGTTGTCTTAGTTTTTTTTTCTTTGTTGTTCTTTTCTTTATTAGTTATGTTCATATTTAATAGGTGTAGATGCCGAATGTAATTTCGTTGCTTGATAAAGTATATGTATTCTAAATATATACATGACATATATACACACCTTGGTTTCTCCACCTCAACCAAAATGAGATGTAGACAAAAGTATTAGAAGCGAGTAAAACATGAACCAACAAGATATGGTGCGCACGGGAAATCAGTAAGGTCAAAAGATCAATGCATATCATATGGCATTAGTACTACCCAAATATAACCCATAGTTACCTTGCTAGATACAGGATACGAGAAACAATATTATGGGTGTCTATCTTGACAGGGATAGATATATATAGAAAGTGTCAGTTTATGAGTAACTAACTTAAATGGAGTGATATTGCTTTAAGGCTTCTTTTGAAATGCATGATTTCAAAAAACACATGAATAGAAATAAAATACAGGATATTGACCATAGGAGCTACAGTCATAGTATTGCTCAAAAAACGTGTTTAAATGGCTCAAGGGATAATATAGGAATTTTGAGATTATGTATTACTTAGATGGAGTAAGAGAAGAGAGAAAGGGAGATGATGCTTTGGAATTCTCTTAAAAAAGGTTGGAGCTCATGTTTAAAGTTCTTTAGAATTGGGGCATAGGAACAAATTCCAAAGGAATTTTGCAAGGCCAAATACCACAAACCAAGCAACCTCCTTATGAATTTATTTTCCTAAGAATCAAATCCTTCAATCCAAAAAAATGTAAATATCACCGTGTAACATCTTTGGTTGTATATAGAATATATGATAAGATCATAAAAATTAGATTAAAAAATCTAGAGGAGGTTATGAAAATG
The DNA here is from genome assembly GCA_000338895.3 of Oryza meridionalis. Taxonomy (NCBI): domain Eukaryota; kingdom Viridiplantae; phylum Streptophyta; class Magnoliopsida; order Poales; family Poaceae; genus Oryza; species Oryza meridionalis. The sequence goes on from CM002526.2 coordinate 15,641,353, forward strand.
AGATTCTCTAGTACGAGTCTAGTGTAGGGAGCTATAGTAATTTGAACGCATTGTATTATAGAGACTACTCGAAAACTCTGGCTACAACAGCGAAGCTGCTGAGCTACAGCCATGTAGCTTGGTTATCTTCAAGGCAATCACCCGGGCTGGCTGCAGCAGCATAAGTGTAGCAGCTTTGTTGTACAATCCAATAGTTGTTTAAGATTGTCCTATCTATGACAATCACTATTTATATATATGATATCTATTTTCAATATTTGCGTAAGAGCAGGTACAATAGGATGATTAAGTAGGCTCCAAAATTTCTCACACCATTCTAATCCTGGATTAAGGGAGAGAACGGAAAAGGGAGAAACGAGCGAGTGCTTGTTCTAGCGCCGGGTGTTAGCCGCTCTTTCCATGCGCTACCGTCTACCTGTAGCCATTCTTGACGATAGAAAACACGTTTTATGGGGCCCACGCTTTCCCAGCCGATCCCGTGAGTCCGTTTCTTGCACCACACTGCTGCGGCAATGACGTCCTGGTCGAACGAGTGAGTCAGTGCCGTGCACCAAAATGGCCATAGAGATGATGATTTGTATTGATCCTACTAGTTGCTGTGATCATGCAAATATTAAATACTTCAATGATTTAATCAATGATAGATTGTGGCTAACTTGTAGCCTTTCGTTGTACTCCATAAGTTAGCTCTAAGTGAACTCCTAATAACATAAAACTATTTTGGAGCTAGCAGTTAGCTCTTCTATTTACCTTGCTCTAAGAGCAAGTTTAATAGTATAGCTCACTACTAACTCCAATTTATCTATAGCTAATCTAATAGCCAATTCATACAATAGTTGCTTACTATATTATTAATATATGGTCTCACCTGTCATACACACATTGCGTCTTGGAGTCCGTGCTACAGCTGGCTACAGAGCTGTAGCTCGTTGCTTTTCTCTCTCATCTTTTATCTCATTAAAATATGTTTATAGCTGGCCAATAGCCTGCTATTGTACATGCTCTAAATAAGTTAGTAGATCTTTTATGACACATCACGAGTGCCGGCAGTTTTTGGGATGCTTGGATCTTGGATTGTGTGATGTCCACTAGGAGTATAGCTATGACCCATTCGAAAAATGTAACGCCCCGATTTTCGTTCGGGATTAAAAATCATTTAATAATGCATTTTCTAGAAATTTAATAAAAGTTAAAGCAATTTAATCAAGCGAAATAATGGGAGAATTAAAATTTTCCCTTAAAAAAATCATTGGCCGAGAATATTTTGTAATATTTTTTGTGCCCTAATATACTCTCCGGATTTTTCCGCGAATTTTTGGAGCTTAACAAGTAATTTTAATGTCACAAAGTTCATTTCATCAATTTAAATAAAAAGAAAATAAATTAAAATCCTCTCCTTTCCCTTGGGCCATTTTTGGCCCAAGTCCTCCCTCCCTGGGGCCGGCCCAGCTCGCTCCCCTCTCCCTCAAAAGTTCACATAACCCCCTCGGCTCCCTCTCTCTCAGGCTGACAAGTGGGACCGTGGGACCCACTTGTTAGGCCCTCCTCCTACCTCTGGCCTCCCAGGCCGAAGCCGCCATGGCCGACGGTTGCCGCCCACGTCCCGTTGAATCAGGCGCCCTCCCGCTCGCGCCCTCGCGCCCAAACCACATGAAATCGGTTCCCCACCACCTCCTCCACCTTTTCCCCCACTCACCCCGCAAGAAACGGTGCCGGTTTGACCTCCCCACGTCGCCGGCCGATCCCGCCTCTCCCGGCCACGATCTCAATCCCCGAGCCCTATATAAAGCACCCTCGTGCTCTCCTCTTCCGTTTCCCCCTCCTCCCCGAGCTCCTCGCGCCCTCTCCCGTGCTCCCCGCGTGAGCCCGCGCTCCGCCGCTCGCCGCCGTGCCTCCAGCCGCCGCTTCCCGCCGTTCCCGCCGCCACCACTAGCTTCGTCACGCCACGCTGCACCCCAGCATCCATTTCTCCTCCCCGAAGCCTTGCCGTAGCGCCGCTTCCACCGCCGACCCGAGCCACCTCCGCCATCGCCACCTCCAGCCACGCCGCGCCGCCTCTCCGATCCACCTCGCGTTGCGCCGTCGCCTTCCCCGGCACCGCAGCCGCCGTGCGCACGCCGTCCACCGCTCTATTTCCCCAAATCCCCCACCAAAACTGCCTTCCCACTGCAAGCCGAGGCCGCCGCTGCTTTTGCCGCCTCCGGCCGACGCTTGCCGCCGCTCCGAGCCATCCCCGGCCGTCGCACCTTCCTCCTCAGCTCCGCAATCTCGAGGGGAAGCCTGGCATCCCCTCATCCAAGCTCTTCATCGCCGGAATCCATTCCCCACTGTGAGAGATGAGCTTCTCCCCTCATCGCCGAGTTTTCACGTCGCCTCGCGCCTCCTCCCTTTTCCCTAACCCTTCCACCGCGCTCCTCAGGTCGCCATCCTCCGCCTCGCGTTCGCGGCACGCCATCGGACCGCCGCCACCGCACGTTGCCCTCGCCACCTTGGCGAATGGTGAGTACTCCCTCCTCCTTCCCTTTCCCCCCTCCGCTGCCTCCCGTGTCCGGCGCCACGTCGCGCCACCATCGTCGGCGGCCGTTTGGTCGTCTGCCGCCGCCACCTTGCCGGCCGGACTGGCTGGCGAGCCCCCTCCCTTGCCGATTTGGGGTGCCGCTCGTGGACCGCCCATGGTCCTAGTCCATGGCGCACCCGAGGCCGCGGTGGACGCGATCCACCGTGTGCCTGCCCCTTGACCCGCTGACGTGTGGGGCCCGCCTGTCGGCGCCGGCCCCTTTTGATGACGTCAGCAGCAACCATTCCCTTTGAGAAATTAATTAATAATTGCACAGTAAATCATTAATAATTCTAGAAATTCATTAAAATGGCTCAAAACTTCTAAAATTCATATCTAATTCATACGAACTCCAAATTGGGCCATTCAAGTTGCAAAATTCATCTAAAATTGAGATTTACATGCTCGTTTACTTTTTATGTACTGTTTCCTTGGTTTTTATTAGAGTTTTTCCTCGTTTTGCGTGCCAGCGTGTAGTTTCCGTTGTTTCGGAAGTTCGCGGTCGCAAGGATTAGAGTTCAGAAGGTTGTTTGAAGAAGCAAGGCAAGTCACACAATCCCTTTGAGCATGTTGATCCCAATTTACAAATGTTTTACCGTTTGCAAATAAATATGCATGTTTTGCTAATTACATGGGATCAGGGTTTACCTATCTGCTCGCTTGTGCCATGTTTATTTGATAACTGTCATTTGTCAACATTCGGTAATAAATCGACTAGCTCATGTTACTTATGTGACACAGCTAGAACTATATGCTTAGCCATGATTAATTGCCACTAGCTCAGTTGATGGGATGATTACAGTATTAGACATCTTAGTATCTTGAAGAGCTGCGTGCTCGAGACATTTGGCCATGTTTCATGGTCGTAATTATCCAACTAAAACGCGACTGAATGGTAGGCTGTGGGTGCATGGTTTTGCTAGTCGCACCCATGGCAATTAAGGACCGGTTCACGGAAAACCCTGGAAGACTAACAGTGCTTACCACAAGCGGGAGTGGGTAACTGTTTGATCTGAAGTATAGCTCGACCCTTTCCTAGGCACCGGTGGTGAGGGTGGGCGTGATGGTGTTGGGTCGGCCGGGGTGTCCAGTTGTCCAGCTGCCGGATTCACCACGGCACACGAGGGGACTGCCCACCTCTGGGGTAGGGGGTGGGGGTGAAACCTTAGCGTGGTGTGGATGGTTAGGGGAGGGTTATGCGGAGGGTCTTGTCACAATCGCTCGACATGGTGACGTGTGCATCATGGGCACATGATGACACGGTGACATGCCGGTAGATTGTGTCTTGTGGGTACAGTTGTGCACCTCTGGCCAGAGTAAAACTATTCGAATAGCCGTGCCCGTGGTTATGGGCGATCGACCAGATTCACCATGATTATTCCCACACTTAATAAATCGACTCAATGCACTGTAGTTCAGGTGGGTTGGTTGGGCCTGTTCAACGTGGTGTAGCGTTGATCAGTGGAGATTTAATATTACCTTAATTAATCAACAATTTTACTATTTTGCTCAATAAAGTATTTTACAACCGCCTTAATGCAAATAGCCACAAACCCCTCTTTGTGTCCCCTTGCACGTGTGCATCATTTTTGTGTCTTGCTGAGTACGGTGGTTGTATTCAGCCTTGCTATTATTCCCCCTTTTCAGAAGTGTAGTGCTTCTGAGCTAAAGATAGAGTTAGAAGATAAAGGCTCAGACCCCAGTTGAGTTTTGCCTGTGGAGTGGAGCTGAAGCCCCGCTAGGGTTGCCTTTTTCCGCTGCTGCTGCTTTCGTTTCGGTATGAGGACTAAGTGTCTCTTCTGTAAGCATTTATGCTTTATTTACGTTTTGAACTGTTTATTACTTTCGTTTTGTGTACCCTGGCTGATTCCTGGACAGGGATTTAATACACAAAATAGTCTGAAAATTTGGGCTAAATTTCTGGGCGTGACCAAGGTTGTCAGTATCCCGATTCGTATCGTAGTATCGTAATCCTACCAAGCTGAAACGATACCGATCCCACATAGTATCCAAGTTTTCATAGTATCTCGATTCTACTATTCATTACTACACGATCCTACGAAATCTTAGGTGGTATCCCGATTCTACGATCCCTATGATACTATAAAATATTATTTAAAATAACATGGTTTGAAAATAATGTAACTAAATATGCTCAAATTTATATAAAAATCAGTTAAATATATCAAAACCAATGTGGTTTCTCATGATAAATGTCTTTATTTGCATGATATATATCATTACTATATTTTTTTATATATAATGGCTATATATAATTAATATAAATATTAATTAAACTTAAAAAAAAATCTCATAGTATCCCGATACTGCGATACGATCTGTCAGGGTTATGGGTAAGGTATACCCTTTACCCTTCGATATACGTCACATATCGATATGGTATACCTGCGCATTCTCTGCATACATTAAGGAAATCCATCACGGAGTTCACAGATGGATGGAGTCCTACTCGGACAGGACTGGGTCATCAATATATCGTGCAGGGTCCGATGTCTCCGAGTTTGACTTAGAAACCGCCTGACCTGCGATATAAAAGGGACCCCCTGGAAGGACCTAAGGGATCGAATCACATAACCAACACATCCACCACAGCCTACGAAGTCGGAGCCTACAGGAGCCAAGTCGCCGGGGGATCTAGTCGAACCTGCTTGATTACGATCTCGTTGGTATCATCGAGTTCCACTATTCCCTTTGTAATTTGTGGTTTCCATCATATAATCCCGTATCAACTGGATTAGGGCTATTACCTATCAAGGGGCCCGAACCAGTATAATCTTTGTTTCTATCTGCTTGACGTCGTATTACGTAGATCCTCGTACCAGCGTACCCCAATACCATCTATATCTAGTCTATGGGTATCCCCCGTCGACAGTGGCGCGCCAGGTAGGGGGCCTTGGTTCTCAATGTTCTACTACTATGTCGTCGCCGGCCTCAACCAAGGAGTTCCTACTTCAACAATGCTGGTGTGGACTCAAGTCGGCGAAATTATCTTCCCGGTTTACACTACGGTGCCGATCTCGGCTGGTCCATCAATGACCGGAAGCGAGAACGCGGTGGCTACAACCCAAGACGACTCCATGTCGAAGGATCCTCCCGCCGAGGCGGAGAATGGGACGTCGACGACATCCGCGCCCGAGAAGGATCTTAGTGCGGCCAAACCTTGTCTTTTCAACAAGAATCACGAGCCGACGAGGATAACTTCCGAGGTGACAAGGTCCTGGTGTCCTATCCACAAGTCGGATAGACACTCTCTGGAAGATTGCCTCGTCTTCAAAAAGTCGCTCACAAAGCACATGGCATCGGAAAAAGGCAAGCGAGTATGTTTGGTCGAGAAGGACGCTGAGGCGCCTACTCAGGAATCGGACTCAGCATACCCAGACTCCGATCTCCATGTCTCGCACATCTTCGGAGGTTCCACGGCATACTCCTCAAAGCGAGAATACAAGAAAGTGGAATGTGAAGTCTGTTCGACATGGCAGGGGGCTGTACCCAAGATGAAGTGGTCTGAACAGAAGATAGAATTCTCAGAAGAAGACCACCCCAAGACTGCTGTCATCCCAGGACGCTATCCGATCGTGGTCGAACCCACTATTCAGAATATCAAAGTCGCGCGAGTTCTCATCGACGGCGGCAGCTCAATCAACCTTCTCTTCGCCAGCACCTTGGACGCGATGGGGATCCCACGAAGCGAGTTGACACCCACCGATCAACCCTTCCATGGAATCACTCCTCAGTCATCGTCCAAACTATTGGGCAAAATTACGTTATCCGTGACTTTCGGCCAAGCAAATAACTTCCGAACGGAGCAGATCACCTTTGATGTTGCTGAATTCGATACAGCATACAATGCCATCATTGGGAGAACTGCACTAGAGAAGTTCATGGCCGCATCTCACTACTCATATCAAGTGCTCAAGATGCCGGGACCGAAGGGAACAATCACTATTCAAGGGAACGCTAAGCTGGCAGTGCAATGCGACAAGCGGAGCCTCGACATGGTCGAGCACACGCCCAGCCCACCCGCCACAGCTGAGCCACCCAAGAAAGTGAGCAAAACAAACAAAACGCCGAAACCGGACGGCGCAATCAAGATCGTTCCACTCTCCAGTGCCAACCCCGACAAGACCGTCAAGATCGGGGCATCACTAGGCGAGAAATAGGAACTCGCGCTCATCACCTTCCTCCGAGACAATGCTGACGTGTTCGCTTGGCAGCCGTCCGACATGCCAGGGGTCCCCAGGGAGGTGATTGAGCACATACTCATGGTGCGACCCGACGCCAAGCCAGTAAAGCAAAAACTGCAGAGATTTGCACCAGATCGAAAACAAGTCATACGAGAAGAGCTCGTCAAGCTTTTCAAAGCTGGTTTCATCAGAGAGGTACTCCATCCAGAGTGGCTAGCCAATCCAGTCATGGTGCGGAAGGCCAACGGGAAATGGAGAATGTGTGTCGATTTCACCGACCTCAACAAGGCGTGTCCCAAGGATCACTTCCCTCTTCCTCGAATAGACCAACTGGTGGACTCAACAGCCGGTTGTGAGTTGTTGAGCTTTCTCGACGCTTACTCCGGCTACCACCAAATTAGCATGGCGAAAGAAGACGAGGAGAAGACAGCATTCATCACGCCGTTCGGGGATTCTGCTACGTTAAGATGCCGTTCGGACTGATAACCGCAGGAAACACTTTCCAGCGCACTGTCCAGGGCGCACTTAGCGACCAACTTGGAAACAATGTCGAGGCCTACATCGATGACATTGTTGTCAAGACCAAGACAAGCGACTCATTGATTGACGATCTGCAGGAAACGTTCGACAACCTCTGACGATATCGCCTCATGCTCAACCCAGAGAAGGGCACGTTCGGAGTACCATCAGGCAAGCTGCTCGGTTTCCTTGTCTCTGGCAGAGGAATAGAGGCAAATCTCGAGAAGATCAAGGCAATCGAGAACATGAAGTCGCCCACAAGACTCAAGGAAGTACAGAAGCTAACCGGATGCATGGCGGCACTAGGCAGGTTTGTCGCTGGGATTGAAGAGCGAGGACAACCTTTCTTCGCTTTGCTGAAGAAGCAAGACAAGTTTTTATGGACATAGGAAGCCGAAGAGGCATTCATTGCACTCAAGCGCTACCTAACAAATCCCCCTGTACTTGTTGCTCCCCAACCTAATGAAGAATTATTTCGCTATATTGCCGCCACGCCATATTCCGTTAGCACTGTCATTGTTGTCGAGAGAGAGAAGGTGCAACGACCAGTCTACTACGTCAGCGAAGCTCTCCACGACGCAAAGACAAGATATCCACAGATCCAAAAACTGCTCTACGCGGTAATCATGACATCAAGAAAGCTACGCCACTACTTCCAAGCCCACAGGGTCACAGTTGTCTCCTCCTTCCCTCTCGGTGAAGTCGTGAGAAACAAAGACGTTATCGGCCGCATTGCGAAATGGGTAGTCGAGCTAAGCCAGTTTGATGTTCACTTTGTGCCACGAACAGCCATCAAGTCCCAGGTACTCGCCGACTTCGTAGCCGATTGGACTATGCCTGATAACAGGCCAGACAACCAAATCGACAACGAAACGTGGATAATGGCGTTCGATGGCGCACTCAATAGCCAAGGAGCAGGGGCAGGATTCATCTTGACATCACCTTCGGGAGATCAATTCAAGCATGCAATTCACCTCAACTTCAGGGCGACCAATAACACAGCCGAGTACGAAGGACTACTCGCCGGGATAAGAGCCGCAGCCGCACTCGGAGTCAAGCGACTGGTCCTGAAAGGGGATTCCGAACTAGTCGCGAACCAGGTGCACAAAGACTATAAGTGCTCTAGCCCCGAGTTATCCAAGTATCTCGCAGAAGTCAGGAAGCAGGAAAAAAGGTTCAATGGGATCGAGGTCCGACACGTATACCGCAAGGACAACATCGAGCCGGATGATCTAGCATGGCGTGCGTCCAGACGAGAGCCACTCGAACCCGGCACTTTTCTGGACGTCCTAACAAAGCCATCGGTGAAAGAGGCAAGCGGCGAGGATAGCCCAGTCGCCCCCGAGATCAGCTCGGGGTCTACAGAGGCAGAGCGCGCTGTTGCCGATATCGAGACCACAGACGACTAGCGCACCCCACTGATTAAATTCATATGCAGCGAAGAGTTACCCGAGGACGACGCAGAAGCCGAGAAAATAATCTGTAAAGCAAAAATCTACTATATGATCGGCAACGATCTAACAAGAAAGCGCCAAATGGGGTACTTCTCAAATTCGTATCGTCCAACGACGGCAGACATCTCCTCCTCGACATACATGAAGGGATCTGCGGGACACATGCAGCCGGTCGCACATTGGTCGGAAAAGCTTTTCGACAAGAGTTTTTCTGGCCAACCGCCCTCAAAGATGCTTGCGACATGGTTCAGCGATGTGAAGCCTGTCAATTTCACAGTAAACACACAAAGCTACCAGCGCAAGCGCTCCAGACTATCCCTCTTACTTGGCTGTTCTCGTGCTGGGGGCTTGACATACTCGGACCATTCCCACGAGGACAGGGCGGCTACAGGTTCCTATTCGTGGCGATCGACAAATTCACTAAGTGGATCGAAGCGACACCAACGGGGGAAATCAAGGCCGACAACGCCATCAAATTCATCAAAGGGATATTTTGTAGATATGGACTGCCGCACTGCATCATAACCGACAACGGCTCCCAGTTGATCAGCGCCGACTTCCAGGATTACTGTATCGGGCTGGGAGTCAAGATCTGCTTCGCCTCGGTTTTTCACCCTCAGAGCAACGGACAGGTCGAGAGGGCAAATGGCATAGTACTACAAGGAATCAAGACCCACGTCTACGACAGGCTCATGTCACATGACAAGAAGTGGGTCAAAGAACTCCCATCAGTACTATGGGCCGTGCGTACCACACTGACAACGTCTAACAAGGAAACACCCTTCTTCCTCGTGTACGGCTCAGAGGCCATGCTCCCCACAGAGCTACGACATCAAAGTACATGAGTATAGAAGTATTCCGATGAGGATCAGGAGGAGCAGCGAAACGACGATGTGAATCTACTCGAGGAACATTGCGAAGAGTTGCCGTCCGAGTAGCCAGCTACCAACAGGCCCTTCGCCGTTACCACGAGAAGCGCATCCGAGCACGCATGCTTTCGGTCGGCGACTACGTCCTCCGACGGGTTCAAAACCAAGCAAGGCGAAACAAGCTCTCACCCAAATGGGAATGACCGTACACGATCACACAAGTCTTGCGGCCAGGCGCATTCAAAATTACAGACGGCGACGGTCGCGAGTTGGAAAATTCCTGGAACATTGATCAATTACGTAAATTCTACGTATAAATCAATAGTATCCATACTTGTAAGACATCTTACAGCTTCAATAAAGCCTATTTTCAGGTACAGATTACAATCAAAGTGTTCCTTCCCGATGATCCCTTACCCAGATGACACCTAGCATTGAGACCTATCCTCATGTCCCTTTACGCCGTCTTGACAAGGCCTCCGAGGAACCTAAGGGATCTTCGGCTGGGGACGCCCAGAGCCGATAAGGCCTTGTCGGATCTTGTAGAGACGAAATACCATGTAAGATCTGGTCGTGTAAGAGTTCTCGCCATGCGTATTAACCAAGCCGTGTAATTGGAAATCAATTTTCCAACTTCACGGCTAGGGGCTAGGATCAGTGCTTGTTCAACTGAGGCAGGTCAAAGGTCCAAGAGCCTTATCTTCCGAGAAGGATTCTCCGATGACAAGGCTGGGGGCTAGGGAGAGTGTATGACTCAAATGACTGATTCAAGTCGCGAAGTGAGAAGACACTCTTACACACTACATCCAGAGTAAGAAAGCTTAGTGTAAGATAGATTTCTTTTCTATTTCACATGTACTTCTTACAATTCCGTAAAAATCCAAAACTATATTACACTTTTCCCTAAGATGTTTGTCACAGGGTACAGAGACTACCAGGAAGGCTAACGCCAGTCCATAGACTGGAAGACCTTCTCTGCCAACGGCGCCATCGACTTCGCCAGGTGATCTATCTCCGCCGGAGTTCTCCGAGAACGAGAAAACCCTTCGTGGAGGAACTTGAGGTGCAGTTGCGGACGATGATCTCGTATGCAAGCCAACACGTGCCCTCCGGCATATCGGCTCGATCGACGGCACTCCTGCTTCAGAGCTTCGTCGATACGCTTGCCGATGCCTTCGAGCTGGGTGCAAGCCCCATTCAGCCACGAGATGTATCCGGCTGCCGACTCCTCGGGATGCCCACGGGGTACTCGGAGCTCTCTACAGACTTACGTGCAGCAACTCTTCAGGTACGAGTTGAACCACACCTCGCGACCTCGGAGTGTTTCCACGGCTTGCTCCTTCTTCACTTCCAGCATAGTCCTCTCGAGTTCTGCTACCTCAAATTTCGTCTTCCAATATTGGATGCGACGATCTTGGTCAGCAAGCGTACCCTCCAGGTCTGCTCAGCATGGAAACGACTAAGTCAAGCTACTCTTCTCTTCCGAGAACACAGCAAATCAATTCAATCCAGACGGAAGAGTAAAGAAGATGAAAACAAAGATTACCAACCTAAGGAAGTCGTCGCCATGCCCGTTTCCACGGGCAAATCTTGATCTACATTGTCCTGTGACACATGTGGTTCGAACGCAAGCGCCGGAACGATCACCGGCAACTCAGGCTGCCGCGCTGCTGGACATCCTCGACATCGACATCTCTACAAACGACAATAAAGTACTCGGGATCAAAATGCTAAAGAAAACTAAGGTGATGACTGCACACGCGAAGGCAGTTGAAGCCAACAAAGTTTTACAAGGCATGACTGGTTAAAGAGTACAAGGGAAGTGAAGTCCTACTCTTCAAAAGTGGGAGAACAGACTCTCCCAGCTCGCCGACTTCTTCCATCACGCCCTTACGCGTGTCGTTAGCCGCTTCCTGATCCAAGATCCGCTGGAGATCGAGTTCAGGGTGCGCCAACCTCACGCACGCGAGGACGTGACATGCCGCAGTGTAAATCCCGTTGGACGCCTCTTCTCCGATCCTGGCTGCATGCTTGGAGGGGATCGCCTCCATCGCCTTTGCCAGTTCCGCGAGCGAACTCGTCAGCGAGAACTCATCGAGGTTCGCCGGGATGGTGGTCGTAACACCACACTCCCCGACGAGCTGGTGTAGGCCGGTGTAGGTGACCCGCAACGAGCCATGGATCTCTGACAGGTTATTCTCGAGTTCCGACATGCGGCTCTCGAGCCCCCGCCGTTTCCGCTCGTTGCCGGCCACCAGCTCCCTCATTTTCTGGAGGTCCTCGCGAGCCTCTGCCAGGTCATGTGCCAACTTGTCGGCACGCTCGTTCGCCGACGACGCCGCCGCCGCCCTCGCCTCCGCAATCTCGCGACTTATGCCGCGTGCACCAGCCTCGAGGATGCGCCCCATCTCGACTTGGAGCTCCCCCCGGTGAGGACGTCAGCAGGCGGGCCGTGAGCAGGCCCGAGATCACTGGCTGGGCCGCTGGGTGTCGCCTCACGGCTCCTGGGCATGACCACAACATCGGTCGAGGCCACCGCAGGAGATGCGCTGGAGTTCCCTTCGGACCCATCTTGTGCCGCCTTCGCCCGCGCCGACCTACAGAAGATTATCATGTCTGGCCCTCAAGACAAGTTGCCAGAATTCAACCAAGGGAAGGATCTCAATTTTCGTCCACTTACTTCTCGCCTAGTATCACCAGCTTCTGCCGTCGTGGAGGTGGCGGAGACGCATCCAAGGCCTAAGTAAACTGAGTACGACTTGAGGGGGACATCTTCCGACTACGAAGTTAACAACTCAAGAGACTCACCGATGGGGAGGACGCTGTCCGGCGGCTGCCGAGCATGGAGGTGAATTTTTTCCCCTTCCTCGGGACACGGCTGCCACTAGTCGTGGCAGCAGCAGCAACGGCCACGTCGGACGCCTCCTGGGCGACGCCCTCCTTCAACGAGGCCCCCGCCTGGTGGTCCACGAGCGGTCCAATGACGTCGGTCAGAGGGAGAGCCTGCACCGCGTGAAATCATTATGCGATCTAGGAGCGAAAATGAAGGGGTCGTCAAATACACTCACGTTAATCGCGGCTTCACGCTCAGCTTTCCCCTTCTCGCAGAGGGGGACAGGGACGTTGCTCGCCGTTGTCGGGCCGCTGATCATCAACTGGCCGACGCGGCGCTCCACGGTCTCGCTGTTCAAACCTATAGACCGAGAACCAGAATTCGGTAAGCCAGGAGGAACATGCAAATAAGGAAGTCAAATTAAACACAAGAAAAATACCCCGAGGAGAAACCCGGGTCGCGTCCTCCGGCCCAGAGTAGTCAAAGGCTGGGTGGGCTCGAGCCTGGAGCGGCTGGATCCGCCTACCAATGAAGTCGGCAGCGACTTCATACCCCGACAAGCCTCGTACTCGGAGGTCATCGATGGCATCGATGAAGGACTGAAGAGAAGGGGTCAAGGCGGGTTTGGCAGTCCAAGACGGAATCTTGTCTGGTTGTTCCTCGGGGACAACAATGATTGGATCTGAATATTCTATCTGAAGATAGAACCACCTTGCCCGCCACTTACTACGAGAGGAAGGGCACTGGAAGGGGATATACCGCGACTTCAGGCCATCCCGAAGTCGGAAACCCACGCATCCAGATACCCTAGTGGATTCCATCCAACGCAACTCATAGTAGAAGCGAAAGAGGTCGAGAAACGGGTTTACCCCAATGTAGGTCTCACAAAGATGTGAAAAGATACTGAGGAAGGCGATGGAATTGGGTTCAAATGGAGCAGAGAAATGCCGTAGAAATTCAAGACCAAGAGAAGAAATTCAGAAGGCGGAGGAAGAAAACCACAGAGAATATAGTCCTCGATCGCAACCATGCAACCCAGGACGGGTTCAGGTTCAGTACCTCCTGGTTCCCTCTCCATGGTCCCGCGACCGGGGAGGGCGCCATCCTCCTGTAGCTTCTTCAGCGACGCGCTGGTGGAGGTAGACTTGCCGAGATCCATCGCCGCTGGAGATCACCGGAGAAGGGACCGAGATGAACAAGCTAGGGTTTTGTGGGAGTGGAGAAGACGAGGAACGCTTGGAGGCTGGAGAGTTTTTTCACAACAGGCGGACTTCAAAATGGATCCCCAAGATCCTCTTAAATAGACGCATTTCCGACGGTGCGAATTCCAAGGAAAGGAGAGAGAGATGGCCGCCGGAAATTTCTGGGTCCGTTACGCACAGCAGTTTTTCGGACTTCAGTTTAAATTCACTCATGATTGTTGGGCTTCACATGGTGTTGTCGATTGCGTTCTGTCTCTACGGTCCTCACACCGAGAACGGCAACAGCCTCGACACCAGAAGTCGCGATCGGTTACACGAGTTCATTTAAGCAGAAGTCGGGGGCTACTGTCAAGGTTACGGATAAGGTATACACTTTACCCATCGATATACGTCACATATCGATATGGTATACCTGCGCATTCTCTGCATACATTAAGGAAATCCATCACGGAGTTCACAGATGGAAGGAGTCCTACTCGGACAGGACTGAGTCGTCAATATATCATGCAGGGTCCGATGTCTCCGAGTTCTACTTGGAAACCGCCTGACCTGCGATATAAAAGGGACCCCCTGGAAGGACCTAAAGGATCGAATCACATAGCCAACACATCCACCACAGCCTACGAAGTCGGAGCCTATAGGAGCCAAGTCGCCGGGGGATCTAGTCGAACCTGCTCGATTACGATCTCGTCGGTATTATCGAGTTCCATTATTCCCTTTGTAATTTGTGGTTTCCATCATATAATCCCGTATCAACTGGATTAGGGCTATTATCTATCAAGGGGCCTGAACCAGTATAATCTTTGTTTTCTGTCTGTTTGACGTCGTATTACGTAGATCCTCGTACTAGCGTACCTCAATACCATCTATATCTGGTCTACAGTATTTCCCGTCGACACGATTCTAGATACAATATTACTTTAAGTAAAATGATACTTTCTAGTATCCCGATCCTTACAACTTGGGCGTGAAAAAAAAAAAACCTCACTAATCCAGTCCCAAATCGCGGCGAAGCCCCCGTGCCCACGTGACAGTGAGCAGTGATCTCAGTTGGGCCAAGCCATTTTCACCGTTCACCGTGGTTTCGAGTTGACTTGCAGCGTGCCGCGTCCGAGTCCAAAGCCAAAGTGTCCTCCATCCGCATCACCGGTATAAAGGCGCGCCCCTCCCCTCCCCGCGTCGGATGCCGCCGCCGCGACCGCGACCGCCATGGCGTACCGCCGGAAGCCGCAACCGCAGCCTCCGCCGTCCTTGGACCACCACCACCACCCCCCTTCCGTGGGCCCTTCTTCCCCGCCGCAGGACTCCCTCGCCGCGCAGGCCATGCGCGCCTCCGCCGCGCACCGCGACGCCTCCTCCCTCTCCTCGGCCTACTCCTCCTCCTCCGCCTCCGCGGCCGCCGCCGCCGCAGCGGCTCGCCGGGGCCACCACGAGCCCTCCGTCTCCACGCCTTCCCCCGTAAGCTTCCCCGCTAAGACTCCCCTCCCCCACCCCGTAGATGTGTCTGATGCGTGGCCCGGATCTGGTCCGCTCGGGGCGGGCGGTTTGTCCCCCGTCCTAGCCGGTTCTTGAAATCCATGGTCGTGACTCGATTAGGGATCGATTTAGGGCCGCATCTCTTCGTTTTGATTCCAGTTATAACTTGTGATGCTTGACTACTTCTGTTTAGTGGTTTTGCCGCCGCCGCTGTTCTTGGGTTGGGTCTCCCTGACATCATCGGACCAAATTGTTGTATTTCTTGATTTGGGGAGCGAAGGTTCTATGTTTATACTGTCGCTTTGTTCTGTGTTGTAGGGTTCTTCGGGTTATGAATACACATCCATGAAGAACTTGAATGAGGCTAAGTACGGATTTTGGGGGGCCCTTGCTCGGAAAGCCAAGTCTTTTCTGGACGAGGATGGTTCACCAGGGCAATATGATTCCCCGGTGAGGCAGCAGCCGTCAAGAGATGCGCCACCGGTTGGTGTCCAGGTGGGAACTGCACTCCTGACATTCTCTTGCAGTTAATTGAACTGGTAGATTCTAATTTTTATTTAATGCGTGTACCGATCATTTCTTGAAGAGATTAGCAGCACAGTCTAAACTTTTGACTTTTGCTAATGATGTTAACACTTATTCTGTCATCATGGTCAGTACTTGACTACTTGTTCATTCATGTACTATAATCTGCACCTTGTAAGTTTGTGTTGTGCTTAACTGCCATTATTGTGTTTAGGCAGTTTACTTCCAGATGTTCTTGTGTCAATGCCAACATTTTTATTGATGTTGCAGTATACACGCTCACAACAACCACCGTCTGAAACATGGAAATCCGAGACACCTCCATCTCATAAGAGGTCCGAAGCCATAGCTTCCTCCCTCAACTATATTGGTGGCACAATAAAAAGTGCACTTGAAGTAAGTTGCTATACATCAACTACTTACCTAATCCTATTTAAACGATCACGTGAAAGTATATCTCCTTTTTCCGTCAATGTTATTTAAGAACTGTTCTAATAATTTCTATTCTAAAAATATCCTGGTAGCATTAGCAAACCATGTGTTAGAAGTATAGCACCAGGGAAATACTTTTCTCTTTCTTCTTTTACCTTTGTCTCAACTTGGAAAATATGAAGCATTTTACGTTGTTGTCTATTTCATATCACAACAGCACTAGAATAATGGTGATATGACTGGTTAATTTTTTTTATGATTGAGGCATCCTTCTGTTATGCTTTTATGTTACTTACCCATGCTAACATGTTTTAAATCTTCTTTCCAGGAAGGCCGGACGATTGTAGAAAATAAAACAGCCGACATTATTCATGAAACACGCAAATTGAACATAAGAAGAAAAGGAGCTGGCTCAACTACACAAGGAGAAGCTCCACAAAGATTTACTCAAAGGAATCTTCCACAAAATCCACTTGACTACGAAACTCAATTGAAGGCATCTCGCGACGTAAGGTGGCCAATATGTGTCACTAGATATGTTGCTTAGTGCTACATTTTGCATCTTGGAATCCGCGTAGTTTCCAAATTTGATCTGGTGGCATTTTTGATAAACATCATTTTTACCTGATAGCTGTTCAAGTTTTTTTTTTGTGTTGAGCGTGATATCTGTGTGATTATATTCTTAAAGTATTTTTCATTAAACATAGCCTTTCAGTGCTTATTTCATCCTGTCCTTTATTTTTCTCTGGTTGATGAACAGTGGCATCAGTTTAGTAGTCTTTTGTCTCTCATCGCCCTTTCTGTTGGAGTGGATTAGTGACCCATATTTTGCACTTGCAGGTTGCAAATGCCATGGCAGCAAAAGCAAAGCTGCTATTACGTGAGCTGAAGACTGTGAAGGCCGATTTAGCTTTTGCAAAGGAACGTTGCGCTCAGCTTGAAGATGAAAATAAGATTTTGCGGGAAAGTCATGATAAGGGTGATAACCCTGAAGATGATGATCTGGTTAGTATTTTTTTATTTAAAACAGACAAGCAATTATGAAAATCATCAGACTCTTGATTGCTGGAGTTATGTATTAAAATGTTTTGGGCTTCTTCTGTGCATCTAAAGTTTTACTAAATAACTACTCTTTTGACTTGAACACCTGTAGTCCAACTTTCTGAACTAATAAATAACTGTTGAGTCTACAAATTATAGCTTCACATGCTCAATTCAAACTTATCTTGGAACCTGTCGCATAGTCACATGCTCAATTCAAACTTATCTTGAAACTATTCCTGAGACACTGCTGATCCTGGCTTAACTGCCAAAAAAAATTATCATGGATTTTGACTCTCTTATATAATGTATGTTCATCAGTGTGAAATGTGGCCAAGTGATGCTTATCTTACCAATAGTTTATTAAAAATTGCCCCTGAGGGTTCTAATTACATTTTGTGTTCTATTCCGGGTTTTTTTTTTGTCATATTAGTTACTACCTCTGTCCCAAAATAAGTTCATTTTTCACCTACCCCACACATACCAATACAAAAGCAAAAGGACTAGAATACCCTCCACTTTACCAAATCTCAATGGAATTGCCCCCCACTTTATCTACTCCCAATGTATTTATCCCTACTTTCCCAAACTCCGATGCAATGATCGCGAAACATGAACTTCTTTTGGGACAAACAGGAGGGGGCAATGAACTTATTTTGGGATGGAGAAAGTATGTCGATATCTTTTTTGTGAATGGAACCTGTAATTTTCTGTGCCTTACCAATATGACAGGAGTCCAGGGTGGTACCTGTTACCTTCCGCTGTGGTTAATCATACTTTTTTTAAAAAAAATTTGCAGATCCGCCTCCAACTAGAGACACTATTAGCTGAGAAGGCACGGCTCGCACATGAGAATTCGGTGTACGCTCGAGAGAATAGATTCCTACGAGAAATTGTTGAGTACCACCAACTTACTATGCAGGATGTTATATATGTGGATGAAGGCATTGAAGAGGTCACTGAGGTCTACCCTACACAAGTACTACCACCTGCACCTTCTCGGGCTGGTTCAGGCCTTGGTCGCTCTGTAACCCCAGCTACTCCCAAGACTGCCAGCTCATCACCTTCATCAACATCCATTGTTGTACCAGAAACTTGTCCGGTCATTCCAGCCTCCTCAAAGTCGCTTTCTCGGACTTCATCTAAGCAATAGATCAAGCCCGGCACCACCAACCATGCTGAAGATTAAAGGGTGGTTAGTGGTGCGATACAATCCGGATGCCATTGCAAATGTAAAACCAAAGCTACGCCGTTGCTGTGCCCTGTATGTTAGTCTCTGATGAGTTGTGTCCTGGAAATGTGCGGACAAATGATGTTCATGCCTGAGATGTTTGTATGATCCGGTGTAACTTACACAGTATTTATAATTTTACTGCACCATCGATTTGGTACTGGCAAGGTGTGCATGCAATTGGCTTTGTTTTGCCCGTGTCAATTTGCACTCTGAAACGAACACATGTTGATGCAACCCTTCGTGATTATCTTGGCAGTTTCTTTGGTTGGCGAATCGAAGTGGTTAGCTTTCTTGTGATAGAACCAATTCACCTGTGATTAAGTTTTAGATTTGACACGGGTGCTCGTTTTTACGGCTAATTATTCTTTGTGGTGCGATAGCGAGGTGCCCGTGGTGTCTCCGTTAATTTCAAGGTCCATCGTCCAGTCTTCCGAAGATGCTTATAGGGGGTACATCGTCCTAATCTTTCGAAGATGCTTAAAAGGGTAGTATGTGCGGGGAGTGTGTACGTGTTGTGAGCGTGTGTGTTTCTATTGTGTTATACAAAATAGTTAAATCAAAATTTGGGTGGGGGGTTTTTTTAATGGGGGTAATGGTGTTGTTGGCTTCTTGCCCTAATTTTATGTTGCAATTGTGGATTTACCTACTTCTTTCTTTGTAGGGTTTATGATTTGCCCTCACGTTTTTAAATGAAGTTGATGTTTACTATGTTTTGGATGGTAATTAGGTAGGCCTGGAACTATTGAATCTACCCTATAATTCACCAACAACAGTCCTACATTCTATATACTTCATACTTCATTGATCGGTCAGGATTGTTTCACTCAAATCCGACGTTCCAGATCGCAAACTTAAAACATGCACAAACTTATAAAATGCATAAAAAAATTCATTACAATTTAAAATGAAGCAAACTCTGTTTCTACAGAATCACCATCTTATACTCTTTTGAAAAGTAAAATAAAATAGTATACATACTTTACATCAAAATGCCCCTAAAAATATTATCTACAAAATAATTAGTTTTAGATAAGCTAAATTTTGGAAATTCATATAAAATATATTTCAACTCATTTTTTAGTAAACTCAAGCTCTGGAGAATGACCAGAATATGTACTTACAAGTTATGAAATAAAAATATATACCTAGAGTACAATAAAACCCCTAAATATTTATACAAGGAATAAACAACTTAGGGTACACTTTAACTTGTAAAATTTGTAGAAAATTCATTCTTAATCCAAATGGAGTGAACTAAATTTATATAGAACCAGCAAGAGGTGAACTTTCCCATTATAAAATAAAATGTACAACCTTCTGTAACAGAAACATCACTAAACTTTAATTGAAGTAATAGTCACTTAATTATGAACTATGAACTATGCAATTTATATAAGAATGCAACCAAGCTAAAATAAACCAAAATAAAACTTGTTAGACCAGAGAAGTGATAAATCCATCCTCCACCACTAAAACTTGACACACTTAAGTTATATAAGGATTCATAGGATAATACATCAAGTCATCAACATAAAACACCCTCTAGTTCATATAAGGTAAAGCAACAATAATACAATCTTTAAAGTTATGAACTAAGGTTAGATTAGTTAAAAAATCATTTGCTTTATTCATCTCAAACAAAGTAGAATATATTCTGGACTTAAAACGCCAAAGCCTTGTACATACAGAACACTATGCACCTACAACACGTTATAACTTGTAAAATTCATAAAGAATTCATAATTACTCTAAAAATTATGAAACCAAATGTGTTAGTCTTAGAAAACACACCACTACTCCTCTGTGAAGTCAAATCTAATAAAAATCAAATAGAAAAAAATATTTCATCACACTACTCAGTAAAAACTACTATATACCAACATAACTTATAAAATTTGTGACTCCCAAATAAAAAGGGATAAAATGGAAATTCATTCACCTAAATTCATTTTAGACCAGAACCTACCCACTTTGCACAAGTCATGCAGTTTAGAGCATTTTGGATTTTTCGCCTATTTCGGTGTTTAATTGCATAACGTGTAAACAAGATAGATATTGCAATAACGGCGAAGGAGTGACTTAGGTGCTAACATTTTCCAGGAACAAGGCAAGTCCTTCCTCCCCTCTTCTTTGATCACATTGAAACCCATCTTTTTGGAGATGAAAAGTGTTGTTTGCAAAGTTGCATAATATTTGATTAAAACGATATTTGAAAACTTGGTAAATGGTAGTCATGACCTTATTGCTGCATGATCTACCTTGAATAATTGTTGTTATCACTGTTTGTTTGTAACCTTAAGAATGGTTAGAGTACTCTTCTTGTGCTCAAATGGGTCTATATAAGCTTAGAGAAGTTTTATGGTGTTTGCATTCCAAAAATAGTAAAGATCCAACGCTCCACAATTAAAGGTATCATACAAAAGGTATTTAAGTATTGCTATAGATACTTAGGTAGGAAGGGTAAAAAGATAATTTTCTTAAGAGATAAAAAAGGATATAATTGCCGTAATATTAGTTGGAGCTACATTGATACCGCATCGGTAGTTCATTACCATCATATGCTCTAATTCTCCATTGCATTATTTGTGATAAGGGATGTAAGATCCCGGTCTTCTGATAAGTGTCGATAAACAATCGATTTGGGCGGAGTCGCGACACAACTCGATCCGGCTTTGGAACGAACACGCTACTGAGCCCCGTAATCGCAGCACCACGTCTCCTCTGGTTATCAACCGTGCTGAAACCCGGTTGACCTCGCCGAGAAGGCTAATCCCTGCATGCGAATCGAAGAACACAAGTAAGAACAAGATAGATTGCAACCAAATTGCATATGAATGATTAAGCACTCGAATTTGGGGTTCCACAAACCGATCTAGCGGCGAAACTGTTCTTGACAGAATAATCTAAGCAAAACCCGACTCTAAACGATGACGGCTACTGAATAAATATGATTAGGGACGTCCTAGGGTTGCGCACACCCCCTTGGGCTAAGCCTACGACACAATTACAAGGCCCAAAACCCAAATCAGATTCAGACTGGATGAGATACGTGGCTTGTTTTCCAGATTCCTGGCAGCTCGGTAGGAATTTTGATGTGGGACTAAAACCATTTGAAAGTAGACTCCATAAGCTTTCCAAAAAGTACTCATGGGTCCTGGAATTCCTTCTATATCAGCAGCTAGGTCCGTTTGAAATTGATGCTGTCAGGAGGCCCGAATCCGAATCCAAAACGTGTAGAACTTTATCTCTTGTCTTCTATGGACCAAAAGTGATGTGGTAAGATGGAAGTGGACTTGGAGAAGGTCTTGGTTTGTTCTCCAATCAACTTCTTTGATCTTCCATGAATTCGTTACGTTCGGTCTCTTTTTCTTCGCCCAAGCAAGTACCTCTGCAAACAAAAACACACGAAACTCATTGTGTAGCACCATTTGTTCAAATATATAACATGTAAATCTAATATAGAACATATGCAACTTTAGTTTATTAATACATAAGGTAGTCATGGTTATATCCGAGCTAGTTGTGTCCTTATCATCCTCCCCTTCTTGATTGGAAACCGTCCTCGGTTTCACCTTATCATAGAGCGTATTGAACTTATTTTTATTTATCACAACATCCGGTGAGGAACATTTCTTGATGACCATATGGTTGGATCCTAAAATCTTTGTAGTCGAAAAACTACAACACTCCCCTTCTTGCAAACCAACCTATAACTCATTTAAACAACTAGAGAAACTAGATAGAGAATTACTTATACGCATGCGGTCCTCTAGACAACACATTTCATCATGAAAAGGAAGTATAGTCAAATTTGAACAAATATATACTTGATGCACATTATATTGTCATTTACTATCATAATTGCCAATAATATGAAAAATCACATCAGAAGGACATGGCAATTCAAATCTAGCAAATAATTTCTTCTCTAAACAGTTGAGTGGATAAAGATCATTAAATTGAATATAACCCTAAGTATTTAAAGAAGATAGCAATTTAAGCTCTTCATTCTCGCTAGCAATGTGAATAACATGTTTAAACTCAACACATAGTGATTCTACTATAAAATTAACATGTTCATTCACTAGTTGTGGCATGGATATAAGTGAAGCATCGCACAACTCTTCTTTATCACTAGAAACATCAGGCAAATTGTTTTGTAACAAAGGTATTTCAACAATTGTTTCCACTATGGGTTGCTCTAACGTAGCACAAGTAATGGACATAGTTGTCACATCATAACTATGCATACCTTGAGTAGTTGTAGCACCATTATCATTACCTTTTTTCTTAGGACATGACTAGATAGCTACTGGTAGCTGGTTTGTCTTATCCAGCTACCACTCCATCAAGTATAAATACAATAGTGTGTGTCTTTTTTTAACATCTTTAATAACTTATATCTTTTAAATCACATATTGTTTTTATAATCTATTTGCACCATTGTGCTCCACTCAAAATATGCAATAAAACAAGACCCATATTGAATATACTTAAATATTTTATTAATTTAAAAGTAATTTATTATATGTTAGAAGTAACTTCCATATTATCAGGAAGAAACTTTTACATGATTAATTCTCATTAGTTACTCCATCAATGTTATTTACAATCCATCAATGGTTTTATCTTCTTTTCTCATACTACATGAAAAACAAAAGTGAAAGGGAAAAAACAATGAGTGTTTAAAACAGATTTATGGATTTATAGAAAGTTACTTCGAATTAATATCGAAGTTACTTTTAAAAGTTGTTAAACTTACTTGTGCTGATTAAATTTAATTTCTATCTCCTACAACGAATTTACTTCTAATGTCGTGATAATGTTACTTTCTTTTTGTTTTAAGTTACTTTTATAATTTATCTAAATTACTTTTAGACTTTACTAAATTTGCTTTTATATGTCTAAGAAGTAATTTAGTGAAATCTAATAGTAATTTAGATATATTATAAAAGTAATTTATAATTTTTCATCAAAATATAATCATGTGAGATCTTGTTATAAAGATTTAATTGTTACGAACACAACGGTGTAATCGGATCATAGATCGGATGAGTAGTTTAAGAGAAAAAATTATTTGAAGCATAGGATGAATAGTATATATTTGAAGCATAGGGGAGAAACTTCTCTCTCTGGCGTAGCAGAGTGCGTCACGTGGCTTAAGATTTGGACTGTTCTGGCCTTCTCGGCAATGTCGGCATGTGGAACGGACGACTACACCAGCGTGCGTGGGATCGGACGGCTCTAGATGCGTCGCGCGATAAGACCAGGTCGAGAGGCCTCTCGAGATAGATTTTACGTTTTTCTTATCTTTAGAAATTATAGGCGCTTGGTCAATTGAACATTCTTCAAGCATGCATGGAGCTATAGATCTTCGCCTTTATTCTCTTCCTCCTCATCGTCTTCAACGTCGGAGGTGCTAATGTAGCCATCTTCCGTAGCAACGTATGCCCGTTGACTAGGGCAAACCTTCTGCACATGGCCAAATCCATGGCAGTGGTGGCACTGAATCTTGGGCATGCGTCCCGTCAAAACGACAGATGTGGCACTCTTGGTGGATACCTATGAAGAACCTTTACCTAAAACTACAGGTCGTGGGGGAGGTGGTTTTGGCACTACAGAAACTCCGGATGCAACTGGTCGCTTGCTCGTTGGTGAGGGTGCCCAAAAAGAGATGGGCTTGGGAAGCCTCGAAGATGGCTTCGCCCGTGGTGTGTACGTGCTCGCCTTGTTCTTGATCTGTTGATCACGCCCCTGCAATTCCTTCTCTGCAAGCATAGCAAACTGAAACAACTAGTTGACAGTGTTAAATTCCTTATTATCTACTATGTCCCGAATATCGCACCTCAATCCCATGTAAAAGCGACAAATAGAATCCTCGGTTCCCTCCACTATGCCACATCGTATCAATCCCTTTTGTAGCTCACCATAGTAATCCTGTACATATTTATTCCCTTGTTCTAAACACATCTGTTTCTTACGTAAATCTGTATGATATAATGGAGGAACAAATTTATCATGCATAGCTACCTTAAGTTCTTCCCAAGTAGTAGGCAAAGCACCCTCTGCAGCTAACCCAGTCCACCAAATGATAGCAAAATCTTTGAACTCCCTACTGGCTTGTCGAACTCTATATTGCTCAGGCACAAGGTGGGCACTAAACTTCTGCTCTATTGCCATCTCCCAATCAAGATATTTCTCAGCATCATAATAACCAGAAAAAGATGGCATTTTAAACTTAACCTTAGCATAAGGATCATCGGGCACACGATTATTGTTACCTTGTTGGTGTTGCTGATTTTGAGCGCCACCCATACTTGTCATTGCAAACATAAAAACAGCAACAAACAGTGACGGTTATCCCTAATAATTTGCTACGTTGTGTAGTGGTGCCTCTCAACAGTTCAGCCAAATGGAGCATCTTACCAAGCTCTTACAAGTGTCTTACCAGCAATGCTAAGGACGGTACAACCGGTGGCTGGTTTGTGACACCTTGAAGGATGTGATGTGGCGATTGCAAGGATCAAAGCGGTGCTAACCAGAAGTATATATGTGGAGCTTGGGAGGCACAATATATAGTAGCAAGAAACGCAGTTGTGCTAATCAGAAAATGCAAAGTTGAATAATAGTTCAAAGTACTAGTCAATGTGCTGGTCTAGCCTAGACTCAACTCTAGCTCAAGCAAGCACCCGACAACACTAAGGACTAGATATGAATCAATGCATAACTCTGCACTCTGAAAACATACTCAAAGGATGAATGATTTTTTTTCTTTCTTGGTGCGGCTTTTTTAAGCACCTTTCTGCCTTTTTTTCTTTTTTTAGGTGCGGCTTTTTCTTTCTTTTTCTTTGCACCTTTCTGCCTTTTCTTTCTTTATTTATTTTTTTTACTATTTTTTGGCAACAAGATTTGGCCACTGACCTCGAACAGGGACTCAATCTAAAATATAAATATTACAGGGACTCAAACGCAAAGTGCAAAATTAAAATTAGATTACCTTTAAAATGGAATATGCTCACATTACGTAGGTTCCATTTTATGCTCACCAAACAGAATGATTTAGAAGGAGAGGAGTCGGATGGATGGGTGTTCGTCCTGAACCCACCACGGTGGATTCGGCCACGGCAGACTAGAGGAGGGAGCCCAACTCTGATGGAGAAAAAGATTCCAATCTACTAATAGAAACCAATCTATCTCCTCCTGTTCTTCCTCACGTGAACAAGACACACACGGTACGGTACATGAAACCCTACCCCTTCATGCAATCATGCAACTTCACAACTGGCCAACGAAAACTTATGAAAACTATAAAAACGGAAACCCTGTGATGAGTAGATTTGATTTTTCAAGCTCCCGGCAACAACCGACGAGATGCAAAACTGGACCCCAAACTGACATAGAACTCACATACTTGAGTGATGAACCCTAGACCTAAGTGATGAACATATGCAATACGCAGAACTAAAAATTAAATCTAAAACTAAACCAACACTCGGCACGACGATGCAATCTAAAATTCAACAAAGCAAAATCTAATAGAACAATGCAACGGCTCAAATTGTTTAGGTAAAGAACAAATATTTTTGTGTGGCAATTTTCTGGTTATGGGAAGATAATTTACCTAACGGGCAACCGTGCTCTGATACCAACTGATGAGGGATGTAAGGTCCCGATCTTCCGATAGATATTGATAAACAGTCGATTCGGGCGGAGTCGCGACAATACTCGATCCGGCTTCTGAACGAACACATTACTGAGCCCCGCAATCGCAGCACCACGTCTCCTTTGGTTATTAACCGTGCCGAAACCCGGTTGACCTCGCCGGGAAGGCTAATCCCTGCATGCGAATCGAAGAACACAAGTAAGAACAAGATAGATTGCAACCAAATTGCATATGAATGATTAAGCACTCGAATTTGGGGTTCCACAAACCGATCTAGCGGCGAAACTGTTCTTGACAGAATAATCTAAGCAAAACCCGACTCTAAACGATGACAGCTACTGAATAAATATGACTAGGGACGTCCTAGGGTTGCGCACACCCCCTTGGGCTAAGCGCACGACACAAATACAAGGCCCAAAACCCAAATCAGATTCGGACTGGATGAGATACGTGGCTTGTTTTCCAGATTCCTGGCAGCTTGGAAGGAATTTTGACGTAGGACCAAGACCATCTGAAAGTAGACTCCATAAGCTTTCCAATAAGTACTCGTGGGCCCTGGAATTCTTTCTAGATCAGCAGCTAGGTCCGTTTCAAGTTGATGCTGTCAGGGGGCCCAAATCCGAATCCAAAACATGTAGAACTTTATCTCTTGCCTTCTATGGACCAAAAGTGACGTGGTAAGATGGAAGTGGACTTGGAGAAGGTCTTGGTTTGGTCTCCAATCAACTTCTTTGATCATCCATGAATTCTTTACGCTCGATCTCTTTTCCTTCGCCCAAGCAAGTACGTCTGCAAACAAAAACACATGAAACTCTTTGTGTAGCAACGTTGTTCAAATATATAACATGTAAATCTAATGTAGAACATATGCACCTTTGGTTGATTAATACATAAGGTTGTCATGGTTATATCCGAGCTAGTTGTGTCCTCATCAATTCGCGTGCTTTTTTTTGTGATTTACATATTGTTTCTGAGAACATGGTCGATTAAAATATCAGCAATTTATTGTGTGGTTTCATGAACTTTACGGTTAGTTAAGGTATCCAATCGGAGATATTTACGAACTAAGTAAATAAACAATCAACCATGTAAATAGGCAGTGAGATCTTATCCATGCGTTTGAGCCTATAGGCGTCAAATAGATCTTTTGCCTCCAATTCAATCACTCGACCATGGCGGCTTTTCTCCCTTTATCTCTTTCTAATGCAATAGTTTAAACCCTATAATAATTGAATGAGGAGAAAAAAGTGGATCTTGATATTTTTCCCTAACGAGGAGAAAAAAGCGGATTTTTATATTTTTCCATAGCGATGATCATATTATCGTATAGATGGGAAATGTTCCGATTCAACTAAGAAAGGTATTCACATAAAACAAAATTGCCTCTAATTTATTAGTTAATTACTCCAATGCCATCGGTTACACTAATTTTATTCCGTACCTTGCCCCTTTCTTAATCAACGGTTCATATTGCTCCACCTCTTACTACCTCTACGTACCTCGCAAAAACCATAAAACATCTCATAAGCTTATAAGTATGCCCATTGCTTAGCCATTGAAGCATCTAGGCCCCCGTTGTTAGTTTTGGTAATTAATGAAAGCGCTAATTGTGGACTAACCATTTCTCTTTGAGTTATATATTTTGTGTTAGTGCCACGTGATATGTGAGCATGGAGGATTACCGAAGGACTAAAATTTGATGGCGCAAAGCAAAGGATAGATGATGGTAAACTAGTGGTTGAATTCTAAATTGATCGAGGTGTTGGGCAATCAAAATTGTGCTAGTTTATTTATAGCTTTGCCGTACTATTAATGGGGGGTAATGACCTAGCAAAGAGATGATTAAATTGCCACCCTAGGTCATTTTGCATTTAGACTTGTGTTCTTTTTAATAACTCAAATCTTGCTATCTTTGGGCTATCTGACAAGGGCCGGTCTGATCGTGGGCTGTTGGCCAGTCTGACCGGTGAGTAGCAGCCAGTCTGACCGCCGGCTATATGCCGGTCTGACTGGCCCCCCTGGTGGCCCGGATGGTGTGCTCTGGGATCGCCGATCCAGAGCCGCTAGAGCCGAGGTCGGTTAGACCGAGCTGATGGCGGTCTGACCGAGCCGAGGTAGGTCTGACCGGCCGGGCCAATGGGGCCCAAACGGCTAGAAAACTAGCCGTTGTAGAGTAGCATGGTCTGACCGGCCACACACCTTCGGTCAGACCGGCAGTACATTGAGTTGGGTGATTTTGCCCCCAACGGCTAGTTTTGGTGGGTGGGAGTATAAATACTCCCTTACCAGCAGCAAGGGGATTCTCTTGGCACTCACTTCAATTGCGTACAACCCTTGCACCTCTCCCACACTCATTTGAGCTTAGTGTTCATCCATTGTAGTGGTTGAGGGTTGATTTAGCCAAGAGTCAAGTGCATTGCTTCATTGTAGAGCTAGTGTGGCACTTGATCATCTCCGAGCCGCGTCATTGCATGTTACTCTTGGAGGTTGCCGCCTCCTAGACGGCTTGTGGAGGAGTTGCCCGGTGACCTCTCAGAGAAGATTGTGGTGGAGGCCCGACACCGGTTGTGAGTGGTTTGGAGTTCACCACCTTCGGAGTGAAGGAAGAACTACCCCGAGTGATCGAGGCTTGGGTAGTCCTCTCCGTGGGCCGGCTCCCGCCTTGCCCACCCCTTGACGAAGGGGGCATGCGGTGGCTTCGTGGTTGAGCGGTGTAGTTGGGCTCGCCTCAACGGGGATTAGGAAACCGGCGAGTTTCTGAACCTCGGTGAAAAATTCCTTGTCTATTGTCTCATTTGCTCTGTGCATTTACATTTGTCCAATTTACATTTCATAGAGACATACTTAAGCCACTTTGACCCTAGGATTGCAAAACATTACTTAGTTGCTTAGTTAGTTTTGTCCCTCACCGAGCTTAGCAACTTAGGTTAGTTTTGATTATGTGACATTTATTTTTAAATCGTCTATTCAGCCCCCCCCCCCCTCTAGTCGACATCTTGATTCTACAGCCATGCTTAGAATTAAGCAAAATCTCAATTAAACTCTTTACATGATGAAGTTGGGAATTTAATCATTGCCGGACAGATTTGGAAATGCTACTTATTTGTGAACTAAAGGTGTTAAAATGTGGTTTTAGACTTGGGCGGCAAGTGGTATGCATATGATGTTAGTTGCATACCGATAGGGGGAGTGTTTGCCTAAGAGCGTAAGGACCGAACTTGTGTCACCAACTTAAAGTTATTCGTACATCCACATATGCTTTTTATGGGGAGCCTTAGTTGATTAAGTTACTTAGCATCTAGCCTTGCATATGGGGGCCGTAGTAGAATGAATTAGTCTGAGCGATGATTCATAGGAACTTCCTATTTACCGCGAGGTATAGGTGCCTAAGTCTGTCTAATTCAATGGTATAGTGCCACGTGGTGGGGATCGTTCGTTGTTTGCCATCCCGGCCTTAAGTTTAAGGCATGGGCCCGCCACTTAATGGTTCTAGATCATATGCCTAGGATGGAGTCACTTATCGTCGCTGATGCAAGGCTAGGTATTAAGTAATGTAAAGGCTTCGTTATGACATCTAGACCACATTCAACGTGTAGAATGTGGTGGACAGGTGGAGTCTTGCAAACTCAAAACAAACTAGAGTGTTCATATCTGTGGGTAAAGCTGTACAAACTCTGCAGAGTTCTAAAAACTAATCGATTAGTCGTGCTCATGATCATGAGCGCTTTGGTTTGGTCACATGAGTATAGACTTGTGTTTTAAATTGTGTTTATGAAACTTGGGATTGAAATGGATGATTTGTGTTGAGTTGTGTGAGTATGATGATGATTATATGACTTGTTGCCAAGGAAGACAACAAGGCTATGTTTATGATGATATGATGTTATTTATGATGAATTTACAAATTTGTTTTGTTAATTGAATCATCAACTCTTTTGCAAAAGTATTGTGAACCAAAACTTGCTTTATGCTAAAATTGAACTACATGTTGCCATCCTTTGAATATGTCTTACATGTAGTATGTTAGGATTGATTTTTGGCTTGACAGTACATTATTTCTCTGACTCTTGTTATTCTGGAATATCCATTTTTGTTGGTTGTATGTTTAGATTAATTTGAGTGATGAGGGTTTTGGCTGCTTCTTCTAGGACTTGAACTTAATGGGGTAAACCCCCTAGTCGGAGTGCTTGTGTTTGGGTGGTCAAGCTTCCGCTGTTCTCTGATAAATCTATATTTGGCTGGTTGGCCCATGTAACTTTAAATAAAGTAGTTGTAATTTGAGATCAATTTCGTCTTAAATGTATTTGCTATGTATATCTATCCTTAAGATGAAAGTGTGAATCTGGTACACATCCTGGGAACTAGATTAACATGAATACAAGTTAAGTATATTTGAGATGTTGTATATCTTAAACCATTTTTATCAAGTCTCCTGAATGTGTAACATATCTTATCACCACCTTCGTGTGGTTTAACGGGCACATCTCAGGCTGAAGTTGACTGGCAGGCTAAAGGGGCAGCAGTGTCTCTAATATCCTTCTCTCGAGGCGTCGGATATTTTGTTATGTTTGTTTGATAACTTGAATTATTCACTTCATCTCTCAAATATAATGAGAGGTTCGGACTGCCTCCGTCAAGCTGTGTGCAGGATAAAATAATGAACATAGTTGTGTGGTCCTGTGTGGACGGAATATCCTTTTTG
This sequence comes from Oryza meridionalis, assembly GCA_000338895.3. NCBI lineage: Eukaryota > Viridiplantae > Streptophyta > Magnoliopsida > Poales > Poaceae > Oryza > Oryza meridionalis. The sequence continues at coordinate 15,672,065 of CM002526.2, forward strand.
GTTGGTTGGTTGGTTAAAACTATAGTGGTTGCAAATGTTGTTTAAATTCAATTTATATCTATTTATTGTATTTAAATCTGCGAATGCATTTATGCAAATTAACCCTAACCTTCCTTTGAAGCCTTATATCATATATTGCATATTCCCGTACACTTGTGAGTACTTTATGTGCTCACCCTTGTTGTCTCACCAAAATTTCAGAGAAGGCCTGTTGTTTCGAAGTTTCTGTTGCGGAGGAAATCGAATGCCCGTGGTGTGTTGTTGATGCTCTGCGCTTCTTTTTCGGTTGTTTATCTCTGTGATTCATAGTCTCATGACTAGACGCGTTCGGGATCTCATCAAATAGTTCTGAAGCGTAGATCAGCATGTTTGAGAAAACCTTATCCAAAATTTAAAAACTTTAAGTCAATGTTTGAAAATACGTTTGCGGATGCGTGTGAGACTTGCTACTCGTTTCTCTCTCGCGCACGTGCATATTAGGAAGCCCCATGAGTATATGATGGAACCCGTGATAATTTCTCGGTCGAGATTGATATGAACATATCGATCTACGAAGTCATCACAATCACATCCAGCAACCGTGTGATCAGAACCTTTCAAAACTCAAACACATGCATGCGGAATGTTCAACTTCATCGCACGAATTCTTATTTGGGACAACAAGAGACGTTGCCGGCGGCTTAATTAATTAATTGATCGTTCCAAATTGACATAAACTAGCCAAAAGACCAAAGATTAATTATTCGGACAATCAGTTCTTTTCCATCTACTCCAGCCCGTTGGAGACTTTGAAATGGACAAGGGATTGATCAGACACTGGAAGTTCCTTTTTGTGAATAACTACATATGCATATGCAGCATGCATGCAACGCCTAATTACTTGATTAAGAAGTCAGCAAATGAGATCATGATTAGGTCAGTATTCTCCCCGACTTCATAATATATTTTTTTATGTTTTGAATAAGATCAAACTACTATCGATAACTTTAAAAATATTTAACTTAAAAGACATTAAAACAACATTTATATATTTACTTTATAAAATACCATAATAAAAAATATATTTATTTATTATATATATTATAATAGAAAGCTTAGTCCATGTTATTATCCAAAAGTTAAGAATTATAGAGCTTGAGGGAGTAGCTCGTACGTTCCGACCATGAATGATCATCTCACCAATCAGTTGCGATATAGGCTGAGTTCTTATCAAAATTTTCCCAACTCACCTTCTTCGTTTTTCGCGCGCACACTTTTCAAACTACTAAACGGTATATTTTTGTAAAAATTTTCTATATAAAAGTTGCTTTAAAAAATCATATTAATTCTTTTTCAAATTTATTTTAGCTAATACTTAATTAATTATGAGATAAACGCTACTTTGTTTTGCGTGCTAGGGAGTGAGGTTGGAGTTTCCCAACCCTCACTCCCTAACACACCCATAGCCTTGCTGTGTTTGGGAGGGTAAGTTCCCAACCTTGCCTCCCGACACAGAAAATAAAGCACGCGATTGTAGTGAGATTAATTAAATATTAGCTTAAAAAACTTAAAAAATGGATTAATATGATTTTTAAAGTAATTTTCATATAAAAACTTTTACAAAAATACACAATTTAGCCGTTTAAAAAACGTGCACGCAGAAATCGAGGGAAGTGAGTTGGAAAAGAGGGAAAAATAACGCAGCCTTAATTTGATAGTAGATAAATTCATTGATGCATGCTGCAAGTGTACGATATGAGACCACTTGCTATATTATTCAAGCTTAGATAAATTTAACTTATACAATGAAATAAATACCTTCTGAAACGGAGAAAGTACGCGTCAACTTCTTGATGTACACTCATATTCGAGTGCGCGTTTCGTAATTTTCCTCTTGCTGGTGACCTCGAGTCGTACGTTTCGTACGTTGTTAATTTTTTTTCCAGTCAGCAGTTTACCAAGTTTATAAAAAAATATAATAACACTTTTAACGAAAACAAACATACTATCAAAATATACCCAATGCCATATTTAATAACACTAATTTAATGTTATGGATGTTACTAAATTCTCTTATAAATTTAATTAAACTTAAAATAATTAATTAAAAAATCATAGCATGTTATAATACGAAATGGAGAATGTAGCCAATAGTCGTGTAGCATCCGTAGACCGTGACATCGTCGTCATGGAGTTCATATTCCCATGACCAGGCGCCACGAGGGAACACGCCGCACATGGTGAAATTTTTACATTTTAGTCCTTTTCGAAAACTTATTTTATGAATAGATTTTTAAAAAACTTATTCTAGAAATAGTCTTTTCTAGCGCGCCAGATTCGTTCGCGCCGTCGTCAAACAGGGCGGCACCGTCACATCTAGCGTCGTCCCCATACCATTGTGGCACCGCGTGGCCAGCCAGCACTGACGTGGCAGGAGGACTGCACAGTGGCACGGGGACGGCGCCAGATTACTAGCACCGACCCACCCCCCTCGACGGTGCCAACACCTGTGGCGTGTTCCTCCCGGGGGTGGGTGGCACTTAACCCATACCCACATGGGCCCCACCCCACTCCCCCTCCCCACCTATTCGCCCCCTCCTCCCCCGCCCGAGCCCAAGCAGCGCTCTTACTCTCTCTCTCTCTTTCTCCCTCCTCACCTCTCCTCTTCAAATCCACTCATTGTGAAGCAGTTTTTCACGAGATTTTTTAGGGAAATCGAAGAGCAAGGTATTCTCCTTCATTGCCCCTAATTTTTTCGTTTTAATTGATAGAATTTGTAGATCGTAGGGTAACCCTAGAACCTAAATTTGTGATTTTGAACATTGAAATTGGGGATTCGTTGATTATAGTGTTACATGTGTGCAATGTGCACATTAGTGCCACAATTTTTTGGAGTATATATGTGGTAATGTTGATTTTTAGGTGAGTCATGAATGGATGGTTGGATGGAAAAAGTTGCTTTATGTTAGATTTGTACTTATGTGGTATATTTTGGTTAATTTAATATAGTGATTAACATTTTTGGCTTTGTGGGATGCTTAGGAAGGATCATGTGGGCTATTCCTTGGAGCAGCTACCAACACCGGGCGTAATGTGCCCTATGGGTTGGTGCGGGGATGAATGTTGTTTTTAGATTAGTGATGACGGATATACCTACGTCTAGAGGTATTGGATGTACCACAACTATGCGTATAGTCCAGAAAAGGCTAAGCTTGTGCCTCAGGAAAGAAGGGAAAGGCGAAGAAGCCAGTGGAGGTAAATTTATTTATTTTATATGGTGCCACCTTGAATCTTTGCAACTCTATCATCAACATATAATGCGTTGCAATCTGCAGGCAATGAAGATCCCGTCTCCTCTTTGTGACTTTTGTGGAGTGGATTGACAAGGAGATGAATGAGTTTCATACGAGTTTGATTCGACATTGGCACGAGTGGAAGGAAGAACCTAAGGAGGGCCAATGCGAGTATGCGGCAATAGAGAAGGCTGAGAGAGAGGAGAGAGAGAGGAAGTTGGCAAGAGAGAACTGGGAGAAGGAAGAGGGTGATGTTGATTGGGTGAGGAAGGTGGCTAGGGCGCAGCGTGAGAAGGAGGTGAGGACGGAAGTGGCAAGGAAGGGCAAGTACCCTCGTGCACCCAATAGTGCGAGGGAAGTTCTAATCCAAAATTCAATTCCCTAAGGCATGTAATAGTGATACTTTGAAACGTTTTGCATTGAACTATATGCGTGTATGCCATAGACCTTTGGAATTCATCGGAATCTTTAGTTCGTCATGTCGGTCATTGGACTTCATCTCCTTCGACACTGTTCTGGGATCCTCTAATGCGTTCGCTGACCAGCGCCACCTTCCCTCGTTTCTTTGGTTGCAAACACCCTCCCTTCAGCTCACATTGTGGCAGTCACCCATCCCGACGACATGGTGCCAATCGTCATGTGACGCTTGACCGACGCCGCTGCCCACCCCATCCCCGCCAGCTCGCTCCTGCCTCTAGCGTGGGGCTGGCGCTGCCAACACAACTCAACCCAGGCGCCAGCCCCTGCCCCCTCTGCCTCGCTCCTGCCTCGCGTAGCCAGCTAGCGGCCCCTCCCCTCTCCGACCACAGCGCCAACAATACTGGCATCCTCCGCTCGTCCTGAACTTGCAAAGTAGCAAATTGACGCGTCGAAGCCAATAATTTACACAATTCGATATTGTATCAAATGCAAACATTTTCAACCAACTCGCAATGAGCATATTAATCAATTATCCGCATATGACATAATTGTTAACCTCCACACATGACCCAATTCCATCGAACAAGTCCACAAGTTCAAAAAATGCATATCACACATGACATACAAAAGTTCATTCATCACATTGGACCATACATCACCAAAGTTCATCAAACAAGTTCACAAGCCCATACATCACCGAAGTCCATCAAATAAGTTCACAACTCCATACATAACCCAAGTCCATCACACAAGTTAAAAAATGTTCTAAACATGAGAAGTACTAGCACATCATCAAGCTCACATCTTCCATTGACACCAAAGAGCCCACGACTCGGGAGTGTACCAGCATTTCAAAATACAATGTGAGGCAATAACACATCATGGATAATAGTAAGTGCACTGTATCATTGAAGTACCTCTTTTTCCCTTGCTGAGTGGGACATAAGTTGTATGTAGTGGGCTATGACGCCTGAGGCGCATCAGGCAGCTGCGACATGCCGATCTCATCAGCATCCGGTGTGATGTATAGTCATCGTCACCGGCATTGTCATCATCATCGTGTTAACGCCAAAATTTAGTAAGCCCGAAGTCATCATCGGCCTAGAGTCAGTATCGGCTTCAGAGTCTTGGAATCGACCGATGGGAGTCATCAAATCGCCAACAGTTGTGTTCTTGGTGGAGTCGGATCAATTAAAGAAAATTTATCCAGAAGAGTCCGAGTTCAAGGAGGATGCGGCATGGCAAGTGTATCTATTAATTAGGAATAGTTTGTTAGTTCCTTTTATCTTTAGGAAAGTGTGTTTAGTGTCCTATAAGGACTTTATGTTTCCCTTTTATCTTTAGGAAAGTTTCTTTCTTTTCCTATAAGGACTAGTATCTACCCATGGGTATAAATATGTACACCCGGGGTCATTGTAAAATCCCTCACAATCAATACTACTACTCTCGGCGCATCGCCACCCTCTTTCCTGAGGTTTTTACTTATTATCCGGCGGAATTCGGCACCTAACGCGGGGCTGCATCGGTTCAGTTCAATCTCCGGCGAAGGGGTAAGTCCTACGTTCCGCCGGCCCTGGTGAATCTATTGGCTACATTGGTGTTGTTCAAGGCTGCATTGCTTCGATCTCGGATCGCTCTAGTTTGGTTGATATATTTGCCTACCTGATATCTCGATTCTATCTCTAGTTGCATTGTGTTTAGAGACGCATCGGTTTAGTTGGAACAGTCTCTGTTAGGTCCGATCTTCTGTCTTAGCCGATATATCTCTACAATCACAATGCTGTTGTAAATAGATTTGTTATATCCATCACATTAGATAGATCTATCGGCTCATCGAGTATTAGATTATCATATATAATCTCGTGCTGCATCGGTTAGGTTCGACCTACTAGATTGTTGTTGATAATATAAATCTTGTTAAGCCGATAGGTTCATGCTAGTGTTTTATCGGGGTGCTAGCCGATAAGTTATCTGGACATTGCATCGGCTTATAAGGATCACATACAAGTTCGATTTAGCCGATGATTGTCAGGGTTATGGATAAGGTATACCTTCTACCCTTCGATATATGTCACATATCAGTATGGTATACATGCGCGTATACGGACGCTCTCTGCATACATTAAGGAAATTCACCACGGAGTTCACAGATGGAAGGAGTCCTACTCGGACAGGACTGGGTCGTCACTGTATCGTGCAGGGTCCGATGTCTCCGAGTTCTACATGGAAACCACCCGACCTGCGATATAAAAGGGAGCCCCTAGGAGGACCTAAGGGATCGAATCTCATAGCCAACACATCCACCACAGCGTACAAAGTCGAAGCTTACAGGATCCAAGTCGCCGGGAGATCTAGTCGAACCAGCTCGATTACGATCATGCCGGTACTCTCGAGTTTCACTATTCCCTTTGTAATCTGTGATTTCCATCATATAATCCCATATCAACTAGATTAGGGCTATTACCTATCAAGGGTCCTGAACCAGTATAATCTCTGTTTTCTGTCTGCTTGATGTCGTATTACGTAGATCCTCGTACCAGCGTACCCCAATACCCTCTATATCCGGTCTACGGGTATCCCCCGTCGACAGTGGTGCGCCAGGTAGGGGGACTTGGTGCTCAAGGTTCTACTACTATGTCGTCAAGCTTCATCGACAACAGCGTCAGCACTAGCCTCAGCCAAGGGATTCCTACTTCAATAATGCTGGTGTGGACTCAAGTCGGCGAAATCGTCTTCCCGGTTTACACCACGGTGCCGATCTCAGCTGGTCCATCGATAACCGGAAACGAGAACGCAGTGGCTATAACCCAGGACGACTCCATGTCGAAGGATCCTCCCACCGAAGCGGAGAACGGAACGTCGACGACATCCGAGCCCGAGAAGGATCCTAGTGCGGCCAAACCTTGTCTTTCCGACAAGAATCACGAGCCGACGAGGATAACTTCCGAGGTGACAAGGTCCTGGTGTACTATCCACAAAACCATAAAACACACCTTACAAGCCTCCTGGGTTTTTCTCAACGTACACGCCGAAATTCGTGCTTGCAAAGAGCGTGGAATTCAGCGTACTTCTCCAACTCGTGATATCTATTGTCCTATTCACAAGACAAAGAATCACGACCTCTCAAGCTGTAAGGTCTTTCTCAACGTCATGAAGACGCCGCTTCCTAAGGTCCAGCAGTCACGTATCTCTCTTAGGGATGCAGACAAGGAACAAGGAGCGACACTGATCTCGGATCGATTCGTTGGGGTGATCGACATCGACCCTCACGAGCCATCAGTTTTACACTTGCTCGAAGACTATGGCTCATCGTCAACAAGTACGCCACGCGAGGTGTTGGCTATCGATGGGACCGCACGTCAGCGCGCGCTAATGCAGAAGCGGAAATTCAAGTTACTACACCGGCCCAGCACATCAGGGCCGTCAACGCGATACTGAGGGAAACCCCCTACGATCCTATTCTGAACGACGATCTCGCACAGTGGACAGAACGGCTACGGGAATCAGTGACCAACCTCAGCAATGCGTTCGAAGAGGCCGCCGCTGCAGCGCGCCCGGAACAGCCACCAACTGGCGGCGCTAATGGGGAAAACCCTGAATAGCGGGAATCGCCTCATCGAGCCACCCCTCCACCTCGTGGCACCGGCGATCTCCGCGATCACCTGAATGGCCGCCGAGAGGCACGACGCACACGAGACAACGGGAACCGTTCCCGACATCGCGTCTCTTCACGACGTCAGGATAACGAAGAACGAGGAGGCCGCTCGAGCGAAGACCGAGACCGCGATAACCGTCACAACTGCCACGATCACGATGATCGCGAACAGCGGGTGCCAAGCGATACTGGTCGAGGACGCCGCCATAATGACGATGACGATGAAGATCGGCGCCGGGACAACAACGGGGGGCGACGACGGGATTCTCGAGAACCCGGCCGACGTCCTCGGAATCGTACACCGGAACCAAGTGACCCATCGTCATCGTCATCATCTTCCTCATCCTCATCATCAGATAGACATCCACGAAGGACTTGGGATCGCCGACAACCCACTGCCCCCAGCGCTGGGTGTAGAGCTTTCAGTCGTTCGCTGCGCGATGTCCGATGGCCTGAGAGATTCCGACCAGGAGCAATTGAGAAGTACGATGGGAGTACCGACCCGGAAGAGTTCCTTCAGGTCTACTCCACAGTACTCTACGCTGCCAGAGCAAACGACAACGCATTGGCAAATTATTTGCCAACTGCATTGAAAGGCTCTGCGCGTTCATGGCTGATGCATCTCCCGCCCTACTCGATTTCTTCGTGGGCAGACCTGTGGCAGCAGTTCGTCGCCAACTTCCAAGGAACTTACAAGCGCCATGCGATCGAAGACGACCTACATGCGTTGACACAGAACTCAGGTGAATCCTTGAGGGATTATGTTCGGTGCTTTAATGAGTGCAGAAATACAATCCTTGAAATCACCGACGCTTCTGTAATCCGCTATATTACCCAGGAGTTGGCAACGAGGCGCATCACAACTACTCGGAGATTATTCGAGATTGTCGATCGATGTGCCCACGTGGACGACGCACTGAAACGCAAGAACAACAAGCCGAAGACCGGAGGAGAGAAGAAACCAGCCAAGGACGCACCTGAGTCAAGCAAAAGAAAAATCGCAAGAGTGGGAAAAGGAAAGCTCAAGCGGAAGTTCTCGCAACAGAATACGCGGACCCTCCCAAACGCCCAGACCCACAGGGTAGCGACGCGAAGAAAGCATGGTGCCCTATACACAAGTCGGACAGACATTCTCTGGAAGATTGCCTTGTCTTCAAAAAGTCGCTCACAAAGCACATGGCATCGGAAAAAGGCAAGCGAGTACGTGCGGTCGAGAAAGACGCTGAGGCGGCTACTCAGGAATCGGACTCAGCATACCCAGACTCTGATCTCCATGTCTCGCACATCTTCGGAGGTTCCACGGCATACTCCTCAAAGCGAGAATACAAGAAAGTGGAACGTGAAGTCTGTTCGACGTGGTAGGGGGCTGCACCCAAGATGAAGTGGTCCGAACAGAAGATAGATTTCTCGGAAGAAGACCACCCCAAGATTGCCGTTATCCCAAGACGATATCCGATCGTGGTCGAACCCACTATTTGGAATATCAAGGTCGCGCAAGTTCTGATCGACGGCGGCAGCTCAATCAACCTTCTCTTTGCCAGCACTTTGGACGCGATGGGGATCCCACGAAGCGAGTTGACACCCACCCAATCAACCATTCCATGGAATCACTCCCCAGTCATCGTCCAAACCATTGGGCAAAATTACGTTGCCTGTGACTTTCGGCCAAGCAAACAACTTCCGAACGGAGCAGATCACCTTTGACATCGCTGACTTCGATACAGCAACAATGCCATCGTTGGGAGAACTGCACTCGTGAAGTTCATGGCCGCATCTCACTACTCGTATCAAGTGCTCAAGATGCCGGGACCGAAGGGAAAAATCACTGTTCAAGGGAACGCTAAGCTGGCAGTGCAATGCGACAAGCGGAGCCTCGACATGGTCAAGCACACGCCCAGCCCACCCGCCACAGCTGAGCACCCAAGAAAGTGAGTAACACAAACAAGACGCCGAAACCGGACGGCGCAATCAAGATCGTTCCACTCTCCAGTGCCAACCCCGACAAGACCATCAAGATCGGGGCATCACTAGGCGAGAAATAGGAACTCGCGCTCATCACCTTCCTCCGCGACAATGCTGACGTGTTTCGCTTGGCAGCCGTCTGACATGCCGGGGGTCCCCAGGGAGGTGATTGAGCACATACTCATGGTGCGACCCAACGCCAAGCCAGGTAAAGCAAAAACTGCGGAGATTTGCACCAGATCGAAAACAAGCCATACGAGAAGAGCTCGTCAAGCTTCTCAAAGCTGGTTTCATCAGAGAGGTACTCCATCCAGAGTGGCTAGCCAATCTAGTCATGGTGCGGAAGGCCAACGGGAAATGGAGAATGTGTGTCGATTTCACCGACCTCAACAAGGCGTGTCCCAAGGATCACTTCCCTCTTCCTCGAATAGACCAACTGGTGGACTCAACAGCCGGTTGTGAGTTGTTGAGCTTTCTCGACACTTACTCCGGCTACCACCCAAATCAGCATGGCGAAAGAGGACGAGGAGAAGACAGCATTCATCACGCCGTTCAGGGTATTCTGCTATGTTAAGATGCCGTTCGGACTGATAACCGCAGGAAACACTTTCCAACGCACGGTCCAAGGCGCACTTAGCGGACCAACTTGGAAACAATGTCGAGGCCTACGTCGATGACATTGTTGTCAAGACCAAGACAAGCAACTCATTGATTGACGATCTGCGGGAATGTTCGACAACCTCCGACGATATCGCCTCGTGCTCAACCCAGAGAAGTGCACGTTCGGTAGTACCATCGGGCAAGCTGCTCGGTTTCCTCGTCTCTGGCAGAGGAATAGAGGCAAATCCCGAGAAGATCAAGGCAATCGAGAACATGAAGTCGCCCAAAAGACTCAAGGAAGTACATAAGCTAACCCGATGCATGGCGGCACTAAGCAGGTTCGTCGCTAGGATGGGGGAGCGAGGACAACCTTTTCTTCGCTCTGCTGAAGAAGCAAGACAAATTTGTATGGACACAGGAAGCCGAAGACGCATTCATTGCACTCAAGCGCTACCTATCAAATCCCCCTGTACTTGTCGCTCCCCAACCTAATGAAGAATTATTTCTCTATATCGCCGCCACGCCATATTCCGTTAGCACTGTCATTGTTGTCGAGAGAGAGAAGGTGCAACGACCCACTCTACTACGTCAGCGAAGCTCTCCACGACGCAAAGACAAGATATCCACAGATCCAAAAAACTGCTCTACGCGGTAATCATGACATCAAGAAAGCTACGCCACTACTTCCAAGCCCACAGGTCACAGTTGTCTCCCTCCTTCCCTCTCGGTGAAGTCGTGAGAAACAAAGACGTTGTCAGCCGCATTGCGAAATGGGTAGTCGAGCTAAGCCAGTTTGATGTTCACTTTGTGCCACGAACAGCCATCAAGTCCCAGGTACTCGCGGACTTCGTAGCCGATTGGACTATGCCTGATAACAGGTCAGACAACCAAATCGACAACGAAACGTGGATAATGGTGTTCGATGGTGCACTCAACAGCCAAGGAGCAAGGGCAGGATTCATCTTGACATCACCTTCGGGAGATCAATTCAAGCATGCAATTCACCTCAACTTCAGGGTGACCAATAACACAGCCGAGTACGAAGGACTACCCGCCGGGATAAGAGCTGTAGCCGCACTCGGAGTCAAGCGACTGGTCGTGAAAGGGGATTCCGAACTAGTCGCGAACCAGGTGCACAAAGACTATAAGTGCTCTAACCCCGAGTTATCCAAGTATCTCGCAGAAGTCAGGAAGCTGGAAAAAAGGTTCGATGGGATCGAGGTCCGACGCGTATACCGCAAGGACAACATCGAGCCGGATGATCTAGCACGGTGTGCGTCCAGACGAGAGCCACTCGAACCCGGCACTTTTCTGGACGTCCTGACAAAGCCGTCGGTGAAAGAGGCAAGCGGCGAAGATAGTCCAGTCGCCCCCGACATCAGCTCGGGGGCTACAGAGGCAGAGCGCGCCGTTGCCGATATCGAGACCACAGACGACTGGCGCACCCCACTGATTAAATTCATATGCAGCGAAGAGTTACCCGAGGACGACGCAAGAAGCCGAGAAAATAACCCGTAAAGCAAAAATCTACTGTATGATCGGCAACGATCTATACAAGAAAGCGCCAAACGGAGTACTTCTCAAATGCATCTCGTCCGACGACGGCAGACATCTCCTCCTCGACATACATGAAGGAATCTGCGGGTCACACGCAGGCGGTCGCACATTGGTCAGAAAAGCTTTTCGACAAGGGTTTTTCTAGCCAACCGCCCTCAAAGACGCTTGCGACATGGTTCAGCGGTGTGAAGCCTGTCAATTTCACAGTAAACACACTAAGCTACCAGCGCAAGCGCTCCAGACTATCCCTCTTACTTGGCCGTTCGCGTGTTGGGGGCTCGACATACTCGGACCATTCCCACGAGGACAGGGCGGCTACAGGTTCCTATTCGTGGCGATCGACAAATTCACTAAGTGGATCGAAGCGACACCCACGGGGGAAATCAAGGCCGACAACGCCATCAAATTCATCAAAGGGATATTTTGCAGATATGGACTGTCGCACTGCATCATAACCGACAACGGCTCCCAGTTCATCAGCACCGACTTCCAGGATTACTGTATCGGGCTGGGAGTCAAGATCTGCTTCGCCTCAGTTTCTCACCCTCAGAGCAACGGACAGGTCGAGAGGGCAAACGGCATAGTACTACAAGGAATCAAGATTCGCGTCTACGACAGGCTCATGTCACATGACAAGAAGTGGGTCGAAGAACTCCCATCGGTACCATGGCCGTGCGTACCACACTGACAACGTCTAACAAGGAAACACCCTTCTTCCTCGTGTATGGCTCAGAGGCCATGCTCCCCACCGAGCTACGACATCAGAGTACACGAGTACAGAAGTATTCCGACGAGGGTCAAGAGGAGCAGCGAAACGACGATGTGAATCTACTCGAGGAACATCGCGAACGAGTTGTCGTCCGAGCAGCCAGCTACCAACAGGCCCTTCGCCGTTACCATGAGAAACGCATCCGAGCACGCATGCTTTCGATCGGCGACTACGTCCTCCGACGGGTTCAAAGCCAAGCAGGGCGAAACAAGCTCTCACCCAAACAGGAAGGGACCGTACACGATCACACAAGTCTTGTGGCCAGGCGCATTCAAAATTGCAGATGGCGACGGTCGCGAGTTGGCAAATATATGGAACATTGATCAATTACGTAAATTCTATGCATAAGTCAATAGTATCCATACTTGTAAGACATCTTACAGCTTCAATAAAGCCTATTTTCAGGTACAGATTACAATCAAACTGTTCATTCCCGATGATCCCTTACCCAGATGACACATAGCGTTGAAACCTATCCTCATGTCCCTTTACGCCATCTTGACAAGGCCTCCGAGGAACCTAAGGGATCTTCGGCTGGGGACACCCAGAGCCGATAAGGCCTTGTCGGATCCTGTATAGACGAAAGAGCATGTAAGATCTGGTCGTGTAAGAGTTCTCGCCGTGCGTATTAACCAAGCCGTGTAATCAGAAATCAATTTTCTAACTTCACGGCTAGGGGCTAGGATCAGTGCTTGTTCAACCGAGGCAGGTCAAAGGTCCAAGAGCCTTATCTTCCGAGAAGGATTCTCCGATGACAAGGCTGGGGGCTAGGGAGAGTGTATGACTCAAGCGACTGATCGAAGTCGAGCAGTGAGAAGACACTCGCACACACTACGTCCAGAGTAAGAAAGCTTAGTTAGATAGATTTCTTTTCTATTTTACAAGTACTTCTTACAATTCCGTAAAAATCCAAAACTATATTACACATTTCCCTAAGATATTTGTCACAGGGTACAGAGACTACCAGGAAGGCCAACGCCAGTCCATAGACTGGAAGACCTTCTCTGCCAGCGGCGCCATCGACTTCGCCAGGTGATCTATCTCCGCCGAAGTTCTCCGAGAAACGAGAAAACCCTTCGTGGAGGAACTCGAGGTGCAGTTGCGGACGATGATCTTGTATGCAAGCCAACACGTGCCCTCCGGCATATCGGCTCGATCGACGGCACTCTTGCTTCAGAGCTCCGTCGATACGCTTGCCGATGCCTTCGAGCTGGGTGCAGGCCCCATTTAGCCACGAGATTTATCCGGCCGTCGACTCTTCGGGATCCCCATGGGGTACTCGGAGCTCTCTACAGACTCTCGCCATAGACGTGCAGCAACTCTTCAGGTACGAGTTGAACCACACCTCGCGACCTTGGAGTGTTTCCACGGCCTGCTCCTTTACTTCCAGCATATTCCTCTCGAGTTCCGCTACCTCAAATTTCGTCTTCCAATATTGGATGCGACGATCTTGGTCAGCAAGCGCACTCTCGAGATCTGCCCAGCATGGAAACGACTAAGTCAAGCTGCTCTTCTCTTCCGAGAACACAGCAAATCAAGTCACTCCAGACGGAAGAGTAAAGGAGATGAAAACAAAGATCACCAACCTAAGGAAGTCGTCGCCATGCCCGTCTCCACGGGCAAATTTCGATCTACATCGTCCTGTGACACATGTGATTCGAATGCAAGTCGCCGGAACGATCACCGGTAACTCAGGCTGCCCGCGCTGCTGGACATCCTCGACATCGACATCTCTACAAACGACAACAAAGTACTCGGGATCAAAATGCTAAAGAAAACTAAGGTGATGACTGCACACGCAAAGGCAGTTGAAGCCAACAAAGTTTTATAAGGCATGAATGATTAAAAAGTATAAGGAAGCTGAAGTCCTACTCTTCAAAAAGCGGGAGAACAGACTCTCCCAGCTCGCTGACTTCCTCCATCACACCTTTACGCGTGTCGTTGGCCGCCCCCTGATCCAAGATCCGCTGAAGATCGAGTTCAGGGTGCGCTAACCTTACACACGCAAGGACGTGACACGCCCCGGTATAGATCCCGTTGGACGCCTCCTCCCCGATCCTGTCCACATGCTTGGAGGGTATCGCCTCCATCGCCGTGGCCAGTTCTGCGAGCGAAGACATCAGCAAGAACTCGTCGGGGTTCCCCGGGATGGTGGTCGTAACACCACATTCCCCGGCGAGCTGGTGTAGGCCGGTGTAGGAGACCCGCAACGAGCCACGGATCTCCGACAGGTTGTTCTCGAGTTCCGACATCCGGTTCTCGAGTCCCCGCCGTTGTCGCTCATTGCCGGCCACCAGTTCCCTCATTTTCTCGAGGTCCTCGCGACCCTCCACCAGGTCACGCGTCAGCTTGTCGGCACGCTCGTTCGCCGATGACGCCGCCGCCGTCCTCGCTTCCGCATTCTCGCGGCTTATGCCGTGAGCACCAGCCTCGAGGATGCGGCCCCATCTCGACTTGGAGCTCCCCCCAGGTGAGGACGTCGGCAGGCGGGCCGCGAGCAGGCCCGAGATCACTGGCTGGGCCGCTGGGCGTCACCTCACGGCTCCCGGGCACGGCCACGACATCTGTCGAGGCCATCGCAGGAGACACGCTGGAGTTCCCTCCGGAACCGTCTTGCGCCGCCTTCGCCCGCGCCGACCTACAGAAGTACCATGTCTGGCCCTCAAGACAAGACGCCAGAATTCAACCAAGGGAAGACCTCTATTTTCGTCCACTTACTTCTCGCCTAGTGTCACCAGCTTCTGCCGTCATGGAGGTGGCGGAGACGCATCCAAGGCCTAAGTAAACCGAGTACAACTTGAGGGGGACATCTTCCGACTACGAAGTTAACAACTCAAGAGACTCACCGATGGGGAGGACGCTCTCCGGCGGCTGCCGAGTACGGAGGTGAATTTCCTCCCCTTCCTCGGGACACGGCTGCCACTAGTCGTGGCAGCAGCAGTAATGGCTGCCTCGGACGCCTCCTGGGCGACGCCCTCCTTCAACGAGGCCGCCGCCTGGTGGTCCATGAGCGGTCCAATGACGTCGGTCAGAGGGAGAGCATGCACCGCGTGAAATCATTATGCGATCTAGGAGCAAAAATGAAGGGGTCGTCAAATACACTCACGTTGATTGCGACTTCACGCTCAGCCTTCCCCTTCTCGCAAAGGGGGACAGGGACGTCGCTCGCTGTTGTCGGGCCGCTGATCATCAACTGGCCGACGCGACGCTCCACGGTCTCGCTGTTCAAACATGTAGACCGAGAACCAGAATTCGGTAAGTCAGGAGGAACATGCACATAAGGAAGTCAAATTAAACATAAGAAAAATACCCCGAGGAGAGACCCGGGTCGTGTCCTCCGGCCCAGAATAGTCAAAGGCTAGGTGGGCTCGAGCCTGGAGCGGCTGGATCTTCCTACCAATGAAGTCGGCAGCGACTTCATACCCCGACAAACCTCGTACTCGGAGGTCATCGATGGCATCGATGAAGGACTGAAGAGAAGGGGTCAAGGCGGGTTTCGCAGTCCAAGACGGAATCTTGTCTGGTTGTTCCTCGGGAACAACAAAGATTGGATCTGAATCTTCTATCTGAAGATAGAACCACCTCGCCCGCCACTTGCTACGAGAAGAAGGGCACTGGAAGGGGATATACCACGACTTCAGGCCATCCCGAAGTCAGAAACCCACGCATCCAGATACCCTAGTGGATTCCATCCAACACAACTCGTAGTAGAAGCGAAAGAGGTCGAGAAACGGCTCTACCCCAATGTAGGCCTCACAAAGATGCGAAAAGATACAGAGGAAGGCGATGGAATTGGGGTTCAAATGGAGCAGAGAAAGGCCGTAGAAATTCAAGACCAAGAGAAGAAATTCGGAAGGCGGAGGAAGAAAACCACAGAGAATATAGTCCTCGATCGCAACCATACGACCCAAGACAGGTTCAGGTTCAGTACCTCCTAGTTCCCTCTCCATGGTCCCGCGACCGGGGAGGGCGCCATCCTCCTGTAGCTTCTTCAGCGACGCGCTGGTGGAGGTAGACTTGCTGAGATCCATCACCGCCTGAGATCGCCGGAGAAGGGACTGAGATGAACAAGTTAGGGTTTTGCGGGAGCGGAGAAGACGAGGAACGCTTGGAGGCTGGAGAGTTTTTTCACAAACATGCGGACTTCAAAATGGATTCTCAAAACTCCCTAAATAGACGCACTTCCGACGGTGCGAATTCCAAGGAAAGGAGAGAGATGGCCGCCGGAAATTTCTGGGTCCGTTATGCGCGGCGGCTCTTCGGACTTCAATTTAAATTCACTCATGACCGTTGGGCTTCACGTGGTGTTGTCGATCACCCCCTGTCTCTACGGTCCTCACACCGAGAATGACAACATCCTCGACACCAGAAGTCGCGATCGGTTACACAAGTTCATTTAAGCAGAAGTCGGGGGCTACTGTCAGGGTTATGGATAAGGTATACCTTCTACCCTTCGATATACGTCACATATCAGTATGGTATACCTGCGCGTATACGGACACTCTCTGCATACATTAAGGTATACCTTCTACCCTTCTGTTTTCTGTCTGCTTGATGTCGTATTACGTAGATCTCGTACCAGCGTACCCCAATACCCTCTATATCCGGTCTACGGGTATCCCCCGTCGACAATGATAACAAAGACTTTATTGAGTTATCTAATCTTGTGGATTTTATGACATCGGACCTCCAACTGATGTATGCTTTAACCTTCGGATCAATGCTTATTCTATTATATCATACTACTAGCCGATTGGTTTATACTGGATTATATTATTGTTATACTATAATATATTATTGGTTTATACTGGATTATATTATCATTATTTACATTGGACATATTGCCGATAGCTCAAAACCCTATCGCTATTGGCTGACATCGGCATCAGCTGGAATTACTCCATCTGCTTGTCAGCCGATCGGCTCATTGATCTATTATTTGCATATCTTGTCAGTTGCAGGGTCAAACTGACTAGCACGCCCGTATATCATCAACCTTTGGACCTGCACTAGAGCTAAGCAGATCTCCTAGGCCAGTGTGTGTTTTTCACATCAACACATCGTTCGACCCATCATCATCAAATCCTCTAGACATTATCAATATTTGATAACAAACTAAATATATCTATATGTTTGTTAATTTTACCAAAAATTGATATAGTTAAAATGTGCCCTTAAATGCCAAAGCTAATGGCGCCGAGCTAATATAATAACTCTTAAAACATTAATATATTATGGGACAGTTGGATGGGCATGGTGTAGTTGTCAGATTCTTGGAGAGCTAGCTGGTTCGGACTCATCTTCCTTGCTAGGACCAGCGGAATTTTTTTTCTAAAGTAATTAAGCAAACAGTTAATACGTTAATTCATTACGGAAAGGAATGAAGAAAAGGAAAGGAAAAAAAGAAGAAAATTGGACCGAATTCTTACCTTTGTGCCAAATTTATATCGATCTCCTTCTCTAGCTCTGGTGAGTTATGGTATTCCCTCCATCTATTTATGATTGTCATATTTCATCTTGGCACACAGACTAATGATAAATAATTCTACTTATTATCTATTTAAAACATGCTACTAGTCATTCCTCGTAAATAAACGATTTCATTAATATTTATATTTTTTCAATGCCCATGTAGCCAATCATGTGTGGAAGAATGGAGAGTCACGTATTAAATTCAAGAAAATCATTAAGAGGGATAGGTTATTGAATTGAAATATGCCTATGAAAAATAAAATTTTTAGGATTTAGAAATATGACTTTAAAAATTGATTAGAGTATATAGGTCCATAAACGAACGGTTGTGTTGCTAAGGTAAAGAGCTCGTGTGGCAATTAACAGGTCGTGAGAGATCGATTTAAACCCGTCTACAGTCCTGTTTTTTTTTTCGATTTGTTAGCTAAGCAGTACATAAATCTTAAAGCAATCTAGCTAAATAGCACAGATCTAATCTAGTTAAATATTAGCACAAATCCTGGGAGCAACTCATGAGACCAAAAAATCGTGTGATTTCTTAACGAAAATCACCCCTGTGATTTATAGCAAAAAAAAACCGTTCACATTATGTTTAGTTCCCAACATAGATCATTCTCTCGGCTAATGGGGGTATTATTCTACTCACGCGAGGAAACATCCTTTGTCGTTTCCATGTTACTCAAACGGATATATTTTAAAAAAAAATCAATAAGATTAATATAAATAAAATCATCACTCCGTAAACATGCAATGTCAAATTTAACATGTTGTAATAAAAAAACAAATTTAATGTGAATATACGTTAAGTATTTATTTTTTTTAATTTGTAGAAGTTGAATATTAACATGTATGTTTATAAGGTGATATAACACATATTAATATATCTTCTAATTTTTCTTAAGATATGATATGCAAATAATTAGAAAGTTTAAAATCCACTCCCCTGGCTAATAGTCTCGAGTTATTTAGTTGTGACCATCATTTCACCAACTTATACTTTTTCTTCTGTCCACGTCGAATATGGATCAGAATCTATCCACTCTCTCTCTAGGCTCACACGCCGCGCCACGTCTATATATATAGAGAGAGAGAGAGCAAAATTAACGTGACTCCATACCAACGATTGTTGTTTTAGAATCAAGTAGTCCCCACGCACCTGATCATTGTCTAAGTACGTAGTAGTTAGGGTGCAAATGGCCGGAGCACCGACGAGTTTAGGGTTCTCCGTCAGGCGCCGCGAACGCGAGCTGGTGGCGCCGGCGAGACCGACGCCGTACGAGTTCAAGATGCTGTCGGACATCGACGACCAGGACATCCTCCGCTTCAACCGCTCCGGCATCAGCTTCTACCGCCACAACCCCAACCAGGACGGCGTCGATCCTGTCACGGTGATCAGGGCGGCGCTCTCTGAGGCGCTCGTACACTTCTACCCGCTCGCCGGCCGGCTCCGCGAGCTGCGGCCCACCAGGAAGCTCGTGGTGGAGTGCACCGGCGAGGGCGTCGTGTTCGTCGAGGCCGACGCCAGCTTCCGCATGGATGACCTCGGGGACGGCACGTCGACGTCGTCGCTGCTGCTCGCGCCGCCGGTGCCGTGCTACGACATGCTGCTGTGCGAGGCGGAGAGCCCGACAGCGGATGTCGTCGACCGCCCCCTGCTGTTTGTTCAGGTGACTCGGCTGGCGTGCGGCGGCTTCGTGTTCGGATGCACATATGCCACTGCATGGCGGACGGCTCCGGGATGGTGCAGTTCCTGACGGCGGTGACCGAGTTCGCCCGTGGCGTGCCGGGCGCCCCGACGGTGCCGCCGGTGTGGGAGCGCGAGGCGCTCACCACCCGATCGTGGCCGCCGACCGTCACGCGCGACCACGTGGAGTACGCGCCCCTGCCCGTCGACGACGACGACGACGTGCTGCTCTCCCTCTCCCCGTCGACCAACGCGTACGCGCACCACGTCTTCTTCTTCGGGGATCGCGAGATCGCGGCGCTCCGGTCGCAGGTAGTGGCGGCCTGCTCGCGGTTCGACCTGGTGGGCGCGTTCATGTGGCGGTGCCGCACCGCCGCGCTGCGGCACGGCCGGGGCGACGTCGTCCGCCTGAACATGTTTGTGAACGCCCGGGTGAGGAACCGGCCATTGCCAAGGGGCTACTACGGCAACGCGATCGTGTTCGCCAGCGCGTCGGCGCCGGCGGGGGAGCTGTGCGGGAGGCCACTCGGCCACGCGCTGCGGCTGCTCGTGGAGGCGAAGGCGCGGGCGTGGGAGGACGGGTACGTGCAGTCGGTGGCCAGCTTCAACGCTGCTCGCCGGAGGCCGGCGTTCCCCAAGGGCGCCAGGACGTACCTCATCTCGGACATGACGCGGGCCGGGATGACGGGCATCGACTTCGGCTGGGGAAAGCCGGTGTACGGAGGGCCGGCGACGACGATGCTGGCCACGTTTCACCTCCAGGGGAGGAACGAGGCTGGCGAGGCAGGCATCGTGGTGCCCATAAGTTTGCCCAGTCCGGTGATGGAGAGGCTGATCCAGGAGGTGGACAAGGGGCTCAATGCCGGAGCTGCTGCCGTGCTAGACGACGCAAAAGCAAGGGTGGTGCCTGATGAAGACTACGTTCTAGCAAAATTGTAGGTCTCATCTCGACGGAGTACGAACCACGGACTGCATGTGCTACCACCACAGCAGCTCTTTCCGAAGAAATTATTATTATTATTATTATTATTAGGAAAAAGTACGAATTACCCCCCTGAAGTATTGGGTGAGTACGAATTACCCCCCAAACCTGAAAACCAGTCATTTTTTCACCCTTAACTATCGATACCGGACAAAAAAACCCCCCTGAGCAGCTTTGCAAGCGGTTTTGGTCAACGTGACAGCCCAGTCAGCCATTCTTTTCTTTTTGAATCAGCGGGCCCACATGTCAGTCTCTCACCCTCTCTTTTACCCCTCACCTCTCTCTCTCCAAAATCCTCTCTCTTCTCCCTCCCTCACCTTGAGGACGACAATGAGTAGAGCTCGGGCGATGAAGGGGGCGGCGGAGTTGGGGACGGTGGGAAGAGCTCGGGACGATGGCGGGCGGAGTGGGCGGCAGCGAAGAGGGGGCCCGCAGCCACTGGCGCTCAGGACGGCGGTGAGGGTGGATTGGGCGGTGGCGAAGAGGGCTCCGGCAGCCACCGGCGCTCAGGACAGTGGTGAGGGTGGAGTAGGCGGTGGTGAAGAGGGCGCCTGCAGCTTCCGGCGTTCGGGACGGCGCTTAGGGCGGAGTGGGCGGCGATGAAGAGGGCTCCTGCACCCACCGGCGCTCGGGACGACGGTGAGGGCGGAGTGGGCAGCAGCGAAGAGGGCCGCTTGGCGAGGAGGCCGTTGATGTCCCCGTGCTCCGCCATCTGCCACACGCGGTCCAGCATCACGAGGCTGCTTGACTCATCGTCCAGGGTGTCGGGCTTGATGCGGCCATGACCGATGGCCTCGCCATCGTCACCGTCTTCCACGAGCTGCGTCATGTAAACGGAGACAAGCCAGGCGTTCATGCCGACGGCGAACGAGCTGCTCGCCCGCCACGACGCGAACAAGCTGAGCAGGCTCGCCACCTCCGTTTCCCGCGCCGGCGCTCACCGCCGAGCAACCTGTGCCCACGCCTGAGAAAGAGGGAGTCCCTGGCGAGGGGGAGCGAGCCACCGCCTCCGGCGACGCCGCCTCGCCTCGCGCCCTCCCCCGCGTTCCGTTGCTGCAACTCGCGCACCGCCCGCCCATCCGCCACCGCCAACCGTGCCCGCCGCGTTCTTGATCCCCTCTCGCCGCCAGCCGTGCCCGCCGCTGCGGCTCACGCTGCCGTCCGCCCGTCCGCCGCCAGCCGCGCCCGCCGCCACTGGCTCGCGCCGCCGCCCAGGCGCCCACCTCCTGCCCCCTGCACCGGATGTGTGTGTGAGAGAGAGTGAAGAGAGAGGAAGAGGGGAAAGGGAGGTATGACATGTGGGTCACACATTTTTTTTAAAATAGGAAATGCTGACTGGATTGCCACGTAAGACAAAAGCACTTTCGATTGGACCGAGGGGGGTAATTCGTCCGGTATTTAAAGTTCGGGGTGAGCAATGTCTGGTTTTAGAGTTTAGAGGTGTAATTCGGTCAACCACGATAGTTTAGGAGGTAATTCGTACGTTTTCCTTATTATTATTATTAGTACTATTATTATTATTATTATTATTATTATTATTATTATTATTATTATTATTATATTGTTGATAATTGGGGGCAACTATGACTAGATGCCCGATATTTGTTAAATAGTGGCCGGTGTTGCATCCCATGGTTATAACCGTTTCACATGTTTCATCACTTAGTACAAAATGTTTCAGCACTTGGTAAAATGTAGTATTTACTTTAACAAGGAGAGAATCTACTCCATGCCACTGAACTTGTCAGTTGTCACAGTTCAATGATTTGTCGCTAACATTGTATCTTTCTCTAATATACTAGTGATTTTATCAATTATTTTACAATATGCATTGGGTTGGACTTTTTAAAAAAATACCCAAAATACCCTTAGAGACATAAAAGATTAACAATTAATTTTCTCATTAGAAGTTTCATAAAAAATATGAAATTTTTAATGTAGCTTCCTTACGCAACATGGAAACTTGTATATAAGTTTCAAGTTTTTCTAATATATTTATTTTCTAGAAAAATTATTTTTGTGTGGTATATGAGAGAGAGTTTGCTTACACAAAAAATGATTTATATTAAAAATACCAAAAAATATTTTATATAGCATATTACAGATAAGTTATATTTTTGAAAAATGTAGAAGTATAAAGAAATGAAACTTAAATACAAACTTCATATTGTGTATGGAGGCCATATGAAAATTTTCAGTTTTTGAAACTTCTAATAAGATAAATCAATTGTTAATCTTGTACCTATTAGGGTATTTTTAAATTTTTTAAAAGAATGTCCGATCCAATGGTGCATTGTAAAACAATTGATAAAGTCGTCGGTATATTATAAAAAGAGATAATGTCAGTGGTAAATTATTGAACTCGAATAAACTCAATGGTAATGGTATAGAATAGATTCTTTCTTTTAAAAAGTTGGTTGCAACACCGTTATATATGTTGTTAAACATATATAGTTTCTTAATTAAAATATAATCTTGTTGTTCTAAAAATTTAATTATAACGAATATATAACCACATCATGTAATAGAATCCAAAATTCTCAAATTGATCATTATATACCACATGGATACGGATTTCGTCATAATACAATTAATGGAGTATGGGAGAATATATGTATGCTAGGGTATAATTGGCATGGGGTTTTAATCGATGCATGCATTGTGGGAGAATATGTGCATGGTGTCTTGATTGATGTGATTTAAATTGTCCTTAGTCTTTGTGCATAAACTTATATGATGATTAATTTGGGAAGGAGAGGGTAATTTAGAAGAAAACAAATCATTTCAAGCCATTCAATGTTTAAATCTACACTCTATTGGATGCTCGCACGTGCATCCCTTCATATGTGAAAGACTGATGGCTGTTTCATAACATTGGGTAGGCACCGTCTGATTTTTTTTCCTCTGCTCGAACGCGTGAGTTTCAGTCAATTCCTAATTTAAAAAAGTCCACTTTGACTGCATTAAAGAAGACCAAATCTAATTCGTATCCCTCACCAACAGAACCGGATACGACGACTCCTCCAACTATTAAAACCAGTGCAATTAACTCACTTGGTGGTTTTGCTGACGTGGTGCTGATGTGGCAGTGTTGACCTGGTATTTGTCTCACGTGACGCTTATGTGACATTAGAATTAAAAAAATATATGTGGGACTCATCTGTCATTCACATAAAAAAAATATATTGTAGGATCACTGACATGTAGGTCCACATGTCATCCTCTCTCTCCCCCTTATCCCAACGTGTGGGAAGGAGCTCGCCGGCCGACCAACGTTCGCGCTGGGAAGGATCTCGCCAGGAGGCGGTGCGCTAGGAAGAGTCGTCAGCTGGGCAAGCGGGAGAGGAGCTCGCTGGCCGGACGTGCACGGAGTAGGAGTCCGCGACGCCATTGTGAGCGGGGTTCATCAGCCACTGCCTTTTTGCGCTTGTTCAGGGACAGCATGTCCACACCGCGCCCTGCTTTGCGGTTCCGCGTTTTTATCCACAGGTTAGGTATATTTATACTAAATCCTCCCATACATATATATAAATACAAATTATTAAGGAAAAGAATATATTTTCAAATTTTTTCCAAGATCTATCCGGTCGTGGTTGAACCTCTGCAAGCAGTTCATCTCCCAACTTTTAGGATACATACAAACTGCATTTCGCACCGATGATGAACTGGCAGCCTTATGATTTCTGACCAGTGAGCATATGTATTTTGCGAGATCCCGCGAACTGCATTTTCAAGTTGTTTTTGGGCTTGTTTAAATGTATGCAACTCGTCTGCATTTCTGAATCTCTTTCGTCCATGCAAAGGCTTTAGTTCTTTTACAAGGATAAGAAATCAGGGGGCTCCTAAAGGCTTGCTCGCGCAGCCGCGCGCGGGGCCCTCATGCCTAGCGCTAATAGCGTTGATTAGGGGCTAATGACTCTAATTAGTATTAATGGTAATTTTAGGAGTTTTCTTAAAAAATACATAAGTAATTCAGTTAAAAGTTTTTTAAAAATAGTTCAGTTCAGATTTCAAAACTTTAACGTTTAAATTTTTTGAAAACTTTCAACCCGTATTTAAAATTTTTCAACTCAAAGTTTGAAACTTTCAACTTAAATTTAAAAACTTTCATCTTAAAATTGAAAACGTTCAATTTAAATTTTAAAAACTTTCAAACTTAACTTTGACTCAAAATTCACGCATATCAAAAATATCAACAAAATAATCACGCGAAAAATTAAAAAAAAAATCAGGTAAAGAAAACTATATACACATATGATTAAAAATATCACCCGGAGAATAGCCTGTCACACAAGGAAGCCACACGCGCGTGCACTGATTTTCACTAGTAGGGTGGGTTCACATCCTCTACCATAATAGTACTATCATGCTATCTACGTATGGGACAAGAAGATCCACCCTACTGGCACATACACGCGAATTATCTTTTCCGAAGAAATCAACCGTGCCAAAAAAACTGCATTGCAATGTAGTGTACCACCCTGGATCTCTTTCGGCCGTGCAAAGCAAGAGATTGTCTTCTGGCGCAGCACAGGGCTGCAACTTACTCAGGTGAATTTTTTTTTTAGGAGTGCGACTAAAAATACTAAAAATAATGATAGCATTACAAGGGAGAAAATAAAGCATTTACTGTAGTTGTAACTACTATAATAAGAACGGCAATAAGAATCAGTGTCATACAAAATGAATGTCAAACAAAATGCTGACGCTTACCATTTAAACGGCAAAACTGACTAATATTGCACCAGGAAGCAGCAAATGGTTGAGTTGCTGCAAAATTTATCACTCCATAAAACGATGGGACCCAATTCCGCTTTTTTTCCGGAAGAAAAAGTGACAGACCATCTCATTCCATTGCTTAAATAAAACATAAAACCTGAGTTATTTCTCAAATGAAGCGTTATAAAACTGTACAATAACATACAAGACATGTTAACATTGTGGTCTGGTACTATTTACTGTTTAGTAAAAAGTACATTTTATATATGGTTTCAACATTTTGACGTATCAAAGCTTTACAGGTTACAATTTTACCACTGCCTTCCCTCGTCTTGCTAAGAAGCAAAACTTGTTCACTCCAGTTGCGCCGGGGTACATATACTTTTGCAAAAATTCCCAATTTTTACATTATGCAAGCCAATAGCGTGCGGGGATCACACACACCAGGGCTTTGCACTAGGATTGATCATTCTCCAGAAACCGACCAGGCCCATAAAGATTTGCTGCAAATCTATGCTAACGTCGCAACTGACCACAGACCAGTTCTCTAAACTATTTCTCGAACATATAGATGAATCAGACATATTGCGCTCATATAATCTCTGCGAATCTTCTCACTTTGACATCAGTGCAGGGGAAGACAGCATGACATGATAAAGAAAAAAAGGATTCACTTGGATTTTCATAAGCAATTGCTTGTCCATTGTTATATGTTAGCTGTTTCCCATTTGGTGTCCTAAAACAACTGGAAGAAAAGACTTGTAGAACCATCACCAAATGACCGAATATCAGCAGGCTTTACCAATGCTCTACACAGGGGGCAAGTCCGTTCTCGCTCAAACCTAAAACAGAACCAGGAAAACGCTGTCATTTCTTGATACTTGCTCAAATTAAGGGGAAAAAAGGAAAAGCTAAGCATTGAGGCACTTCATCTGAGAAGGAATTTATGTTCATGCAACTGAATTCTCATTAGTCATTTTAGGAATATATCTTCTGCAGCATCACCAAAAGCAGTAGTCATATAAAAGGCAGACTGTGACAAGATGCCACAGAAATATCACTCCACATCCTCTTCTCATACTATAAAATCTAATTGCCATTCTTAGATTGCTTCACGCCAATGTTAGAATAAACATGAATATGTTGCCAATATCCAACAAGATACCTTGCTCAATTCAAAACAAGAGGCCCAAAGAACCAAATAAAGCATGTAAAAAAGTATAAAATAAGAAAAGAATTTACCATTCAGAGACACAGTCCTCACAGAAAATATGTTTACAGCGGAGGAGGACAGGAACATGCATCTTTTCCTGGCAGATGGCACACATATCACCAGCAGCAATTACCTGCACCAGGTTCCAGCAAAAAACAAGTTCTTTAAACAAGATAGAGTGAGAGTTCAAGGGGGTATCCTGCTACCAAGTACCAACTAGCGAATACGTGTTAAATGGACAGTTGGCTCCACAAATAAGCCTGATGGCTGAAAGCTGTATGGTTTATCAATAAAATGATAGTATCTTATTGTACTATTACAAAATCCTACAAATGCTTAACGATTTATCAATAGTTATGGCATATTGCATTTTTATGTTGAGCAACTTGCCAGTAGATGAACGTTTACCTGTTCTGCTGTCGCATAAGACCCATAATGCACATCTTTACGTGACAATGCTTTCACTGCAGCCAAGAATGACTGAACCTGGAACATACAGTCACAATGAGAAAATAAGCATGCATGGAATGGAAAAAAAATATTTTATAGGTTCACAGCACTAATTTTGTATGTGAGCTGCAGTAACTAGTAAAAGTAGTACCTTTTCAACTACTGAAGTTAACTTGAAGGTCAGGTACAGTCCAGTGGTTAAAGATGAGAAAAGACTCCCATATTCCTTGTTCAGAAAGAAACGGTACCAAACAGGAGTTGGCAACAAGGCACGATATAGGAGCAGAAGGTATTCCACAAGGGTTAGCATTTGACCCTAGCAAAACAGAAAGTTTGAGCCTCAGAAGTCAGAACCAACTACTAAGCTTGCAACTATAAAAGGATCTAAAATAAGAAATAAGCTAGAATTCAAGATAATGAGACATGCACCTTTAGAACCAAAATAAAATAACAAAGATAAAGAAAGTAACAATGGAAAAACTAGTCACTTCATGCCAAAGTAAGACCCTCATAAGTATTTTTTTCCAAAATAAGTTATATCCTAGTGTTACTTGCGAACACATGGCACATGAAGCCAACAGAACTATAGGAATACATGATGTATACTTGACTATTTGGTAGTGCATCTACTAAACTATTTTTCAAACTGTTTCAGAATTGAGTACGGAGAAAAAACTACCATTCTTAGCTAAGTATTTGGGATATAGAACCCCTTTCTAGTGGACACATTTGAAGATGTCTAAGCATTGAGCTGCTACACAGACTAATTAAGTAGATCAAAACTTAAGGGGATAAAAATAATTGTATAGTCATAGACATGCAGTTATTAAATAAAGATAGCCCAGCATAGAAATACAAGATCATTCAGCATTCAGTTATTATGATTAGTTTCTAGTCAATATATACTCAGTATTGGATATGTGGAAATAAAGATAATTCAGTGTGGGAGAAAGGGTGCTGTCACAAAAGCACCCACATATACTAAGTGTTGGTACTTTTGAATTTTGATGGCTGCGATCACGTCACTAGTTTGGCTAGATCTCTACATTCTCTAACCAGCATAGTAATCACTGCATTGATTATCATTAGAAGTTAGGTAGAACCAACAACTAAAGGCAAGATGCTATAAACATGATGATAAAATCACAAAATAAATTTATGACAATTAGAAAAAAATGTCACCTGCTTACGGTAGTTACGACCTCTGCTATTCTTATAGTACATAAGTAGCATGCACTTAATGGCCATTGCTGCCTGGCGAACCATTGTATCTGCAAGTGGCATTTGGTTAGAAATACCAACTGCAACATGAAATAAATTGTGCTAACAGATAACTTAAAATGTTTTTCCCTGCAATCCTAGAAAACATACTTCTTTAAGTAAATGAAGATAGTGCCATACAGCTAATATGAACCTTTTTTGGCTAAAACAAATCTATGTTGCCTGTGTAATTTTAGCAGTTTGAAACTATGAATTGAACACCATAAATTTTGTGCCATTCAGGCATTCACAAATTTCTAGCACATTTAATGATCTAAAGTGTACAAATAAATTTATTAAATGATTAGTTTTCATCACACATTTAACTGAAGAGCATCTTTAAATTTGCTGGGAATTCAAAAGGCTAATACAAACCGAGAAACTAATGAGTTCAACACAAAGCCTTGAATTAAAAAGCAGCAGAAAGTGAAGTAAAAAAGGTCACTTTGAATGATTTTCATGATATGAAAAACGAGACAATTGCTCATTGTACATACATTTACAAAGGGCAATAAATTTTTAATCTAACAGGTCAAGAAAGGTACTTCTATGTATATTGGTCAGAGTTCACTATCAGATAATGGAGAAATGCATGCGAGCAAATTCAAGTAACCCTTTAAGGAAGCATCAGTACCATTGACCATGATGATAAAAATCGCATGCCAAAATGGCGGTATTTTCTTTTGGCGGAAGCATGAACAGAGGTCTGAGAAGATCATCATTCCTGTACCACCAATAGACACCAAACACATGAATCATGAAGATTACTGTAATCCCGACAAGCACAGCAATTTTTCTCTCGCCCTGCAAAAAGAGTTGGAAATATGAAATTTTGCTATTGACAAGTATTTTAGCAATTTAACAAGTAGCTTCAACTAGTTTCACAACAAATATGGTACATAGGTTGACCTAACTGTTACTAGAGATAGGATGACTAACCTGGTACTAGATTAATTAATGGTAAATGTGATCCAGGAAAAGCTAAGAGTAGATAAAAATGTTATTCTCTTTACCTACTTTCCAAACTGGGTAATAAAGTGCTGTGTAGTTCAGGAAATTCATCATTTCACAATGATGTGATGTTCACTGCATTAGTACAATTCATGATATATTGTTATGTAGTCATTGGCATTCAAATTTATTGACACCAGAAGGAAAGGTCTGGCCAGTAGTCTTCTGATTCTGTTATACTAAAATAATTTCATTGCAAAATTGGAAAGTGATGCATCAAGAAATAAGACCTTCAAAGCAGTTTGCTTCCGCAATATATCATTTGACTTGAACATTACAGCAGCAATCCAAATTGTGACAAAGAAACCTGCATAACAACCCTCTCCTTAGTGTGTATTGAAATGCTTACATGGCAATCATTGCACAAGCAAAATAGATATGCAATTGAAAGATGGATTTATATGTTAACTCAATCCATTAACCTTTCTTGACAGGAAAAAAACAATTTGGTTGTAGTGGCAGAAATGATAGAGGGCATGCACTTTGAAAAGTAAAGGATAGTATGAATGGATAAGGCAAGATGAATATAACATCCAAGATTGTGAACTGCAAGTAATTGAAGCTGTGCATAATTGGATACCACTAGTTGCTGGAATATTAATGTATCATCATTAGGCCTTGCCAAAAAAATGGTTGGCACATAAACACATAAATTATGAGTTGATTGGTGAGGCCTCCAAAGGAATAAATGTTAAAAGCTAAGAACCTGATATGATATATGCATCTTAATCATCATTCAAGACCACTAGGAGATAATCATGTAGCAGAAAATTCATGTCATGGTAAACAACTAAACACAGATATGTCATCTGATCCATAACTTAGGAGTTAGGACTGGTACCCCGACCACAATATCGTCCAGATAATGTAGCACAAAGAGAAGTTCCAACCTAATATAAGAAGCCTGGCTTGAGCAAGTCCAGTTTAAAGTTAGGGCAGCTAACTAGCAATACCAAGCTATAAATATCTCCCCATTAGGTTCATCTAGTAAAGCAGGCTAAACCCACTATATGAGATAAGTCGACTATAATCAAGTGATCATATTATCCTCTAAACCATAATGATAAAAAAATAACAAACAAAATAGTATCCCAGGAACTCAAATGGTTAACACAGATGTTAAGTTAACACATAATAATAATATAGACCAGCCTTAATCACAAACATGAACTCGCCTAAGTCAAGGTGTTTTACTCACAAAATCACTTTCCTTTTTTGGTTCAACATTTGTAATATATGGACATCAACATGAAGGAAATTCGATTTTGTTTGGACAAGTCACACCGCTTATAATCACACACAATCGCACGAGCCACAAGAGAATGAGTATTAGACCTTGGAGATGCTGCCGTATGAAGACGACGAGCAGCAGCAGCGAGAATGGCAGTATCTGCTCGATCCACCTCGCGACATGGTGCACGTCATACCGCTGGTAGGCGCGGTCCCACCCCCGTTCCCGGACGCGCCGTCCGCGCCTCCACCACTCGCCTCCGCGTCGGCGCCGCCACCCCTCCCCGCGGCAGCCGAGGCCGGGTCAACGTCCCCGGCGGCGGTCGCCTCGATCGAGTCCTCCCCCGACGAGGCCGCCCCCGCGACGCCCGCCGCGTCGGCCTCCCCGGGGCCGCCCTGGATCCGGATCGAGACCTCCCCGTCCCCAGCCGCGGCCGCGGAGAGCAGCCCATCGGCCTCCGACGACGACGATGACGAAGACGGCGAGGACGACAGCGCCGAGGGCGGCCCCGCCTGCGGGGCGCCGGGGCCGGAGGGGACGACGCCGGAGTACTCGAGCAGCGCGGCGAGCGGGACCTGCAGGAGGCTGGAGGCGGAGAATCTGAAGCCGTAGCGGCGGAGGCCCGACGGCGCGGCGGCTCCACCGGAGCCCGCGCCGGCCCCGGCACCCCGGCGATGATCGGAGGAGCCTCCCGCCGGTGGCTCCATCGCCGGCGGCGGCGGCGGCGGCGGCGGCGAAACCCTACAAGGCGGAGGCGGAGGCGGAGGCGGAGGAGGAGGAGACGAGGCCCCTGGAATGGGGAGATTCGAGAGATCCCCTTGCTTGGGTTGGGTTACTTTGCCTGCCTTCCTTTTGGTTTCTTTGGCTTTTTTATTTTCTTGCTTCGCTCGCCCGGTGCCGGTGGTGGCCTCGGCCTGTATTTCTTTTTCTAATTCTTATGCTAGATTTAGTGATTTAGAATTAGTCTTCTGGTTATATGCGTAAGCGTAACACATATCACTACTCAACATACCACATGTGCACGTAACATTATGCACATATACCGTATACGGATATTTATAACCTCTTAATATTTTCTAAGGACGAAGATCATCGGTAAATTTTCGGCCTCGTGTTCAACAAGTAAATAAAGATAAGTGACATAATAGCTAGGATATTATTAAGCAATTGCGTTATTTGCATGCTAAATGCTATTGGAAAAAAATTCAAACATTTTCATTAGACGATATCCACAGATCATGACTAGAGAAATTTTAAATAATTATAAATTTAGATTGAAAAGTGCATTTGATCTCTTTTTTTAACTAGTATATGATACCCCCTCCCTCCTCATCTTTCACCCTCTTCTAATCATGATTTGATTATTCAGAGCCTATCCTTTTTCTCATCACACCGTTTAACACAATAAATACCCTACTACTCTCTCCTTCCTAAAAACCAATATAGTACTGGATGTGACACACCTAGGTATGTCCAGATTCGTATTATTAAGATATGTCATATTCAGTTCTAGATTCGTTTTTTAGGGACGAATGAAGTATGCTAGAAGAGTAAATCCTAATAACCAACTCCTAATACCTCTTTAGTCTTGAATCCTAATTGGTGTTGTCCCCATCCCTTTTTTTTCTCCTAAAGTTATTTCACATTATGTATTATTGAGAAAGTAGAATGGTATTCCCTATATGCATCTAATAAAGTGTACATTAACTAGCATGAATATAAGGATATTACTGTTATGAAAATATGACTTAGGCATCCTTGTGTTTTTTTAAAAAACAATAAAAGGTGATGATTTATATTGGTATCTTCATATGCATATGAATAAGTATGATATAATGGAGTGAATAAATATACGAATAAAAACTCTGTAATTTGAGTGTTATGTTTGGAAAAGAATGGACAAGAGGCAAAATTGTATATTTTTTTCACCATCTATCTATGATTATATTAATGGGTATGCGGTTTGCACATTGTTTTGTCTAAACGACCTATGATCCAAAAATAAAACCTTGGTATTGATTCGCAAATAAACAATAAAGTTAAATTACTAAAACAATATATCACATTCTATATTCATTCAAAGTTTAAGTTAACCTAAACATTTATGAGGAAATTTAGGGTATAAAGGATCAAGTCCTTTTGTCTAGCAATAATTGTTTAATTATAAAATAGTTAAGTAGAAGAGGGTTCAGGTAATGTAAGGAAAGAGTAGCATCTACTTGACCGTGTCTGATCCCTAGGTTGAGATATAGAGGGTAGGCCTAGCTTGGTATGCTCAAATGGGAAAAATCTGATTAAGATGCTACAGAGATGAAGATAAGACATAATACATTCATAATTCCCTTATTCTTACATGATATCCTACTTAAGTTGATGGGGGGCTACTTGTCTAACCGTACTAATTAGGAAAAGAAAAAAAACATAAGTTGCATTTGGAGCCCTAGGAAGACTTTGCCTCAGCTTGCCTGTCTTGATTACCTCGTCTCGTAAAGCGAGCTTGGTGAGAAACATACACACTCCTAATAAAACCTCTACCATGAATGTGAAATAGCATCATAGTTGCTAGATGAATAAAACGACTGCTCTTTTAAAGCCAAGTTATCTATGCCTTTAAGAAAAATTCCATGACCTCTCATTGGTACAAATTCTGAGTAGGCATATTACGCCGTTGTATGGAACATCATAAATCACATGAACTTTATAGGAGTTTCGTATGAAACAATGCAATCAAGTAAGAAATAAAAATTGTGAGCGCTTCAAGTAGGTTTTTCTTGCCTTACATGCTTGACATATCTACCACGATAAAAGCGTTCGCTTGTATGGGTTTCCTTGTCAATTGTCCACATAGGTGATAACAAAGTGCAATCCCTTTTCATATAATTTTCTAAAATGCTCTAGGCTTAATGAAATATTTTCCTAATGCCTTCAGAAATGAGAAGCATCGCCTAACATTATTCTCTACTATTAGTTGATTAAGACCTTGTCGAGCGAGCATGCTAAGATATATCCTCTCAGTTAACATGCAAGCCAGAGCATGACATTACTAACATGAGAGCAGAGACAATGGATGAAACCAAATAGAGTGGGCATGACAAAGGCCAAGATCTTGAAAGGTGGTATGATGACTAGAATCTTGAAATATGGTATAATGACCAAGAGTGGAGGCCGAACGACCTTCTTGATGACATATCGTTATGAACCAAAAGACTCATTTCTTGATAAAAGCCGCTCTATTTGTCTGCCATTAGGAAGGTTACAAAAGTGCTCATGGAAGCAACATGGGGCTAACATGTGGCTGCCATGTTTTAGCAGCATTACAACCCTTAGATATTAAATCAACATTTATAATGGTAAAAAGAAAAGTTGTGTGTGAAAGTCCCAATAATTTCATTAAAGTCTAGGTCATTGCATCAAAACCAATGCATATGGCTAAACAATTATAGTAAGTGTCCTAATTTTTCACCTAGAGGTTATCCTTAATTATATGGGATATCATCCTAAACTTTCATAATATTTGTACCTTTTCCATTATAAATTCTTGTGAAATTTCCTCCACCACGCTAAACAACATCACATTATGTTGTGATTTGTCAAATTGTTTATTTGGATTGGGGTCTATTAAATATTAAATACTGTGATACTGAAATAAGTCTGCTATCGAAATTCAATATACTGCTGCAACGATTCACGGTAACACTTTCATGTGCCCGGTCTATTTTACAATTCACATTACTGTCCATCACTCTATCTCATGTCTAAGATGGTATAAAGTTGCATCGTGTTCTCTGTCTTCACATCACCATAAAAATTCCAAACTTGCTTGTCCTAGTGCAGTGTCCTGGGTTCTCCCTTAAACTGGAATGAAGTATCAAGTACTATGAGTTGGAGAAACTTTTGGAATTATGTTGCTTCAGTACATGGTCCTTCATGCACCTTTTGGAGGTACGAAGAAGCGTGTTATTTATTATAAACAGTAAAACACGGGATATGCCATAAACACGGTTGCTAGATTTGAGCTTGAACTAGAAGAAAAGCTGATCAGTTGCTACGGTTAATGAGTTTAATCTCCTGCAATTAAATGGTTTTTATCCACCAGAATGAATTCAGATGTACAGTTTGTCCATTTTACCCTAAAGTAGATATCCACCAATCAATAGAGCAGATCTTACAATAACTTTGCCAGTAATCCAGTATAGTACCACCTGGCAACATAAAAAGTTGAGTAAACCAAAACTTGCACACCACCTTTTTTTCTTTCAAGGTTGGCAACAATCCACAGTTTTCAGGACGAACAGGTGAAAAGACAAAATTAAACCGGTATATATTCCATGCCTATTTCCCTTTGATTTGTTCATACAAGGGGATTCCTCAACCTGAACGGTAATAATTTTTCCATTCATGTATCATCATTACACTGATATTACATGTTCTACAACTGTACCAGCAAAGAAAAGAAAGGTTATGTGACTGCTTCTGGAGCTGAGTTGCAGTAGGGGAGTGTGCAGCAAATGAATCTGGTCGACATCAGGCATACTAGAGCAAAGGCGAAAACCTATCAAAAGCCCACAGATGCTCTTCCGCATGTCCAACCTTAGCGAGCGTTTGAAGACTCGGCCAAAGCTTGAATCAAAGCACCACAGGCAATGACCATCCAGTAGTCCAGTCCACTGTAGTCAATCTTCGTGAGGATTGCACTGATGGCAAGCGCTTGGCCCTGCAAAGCCGGTCAAAGCAGCGGCTGCCAAGGCTGCCCGCCAACTATCAGTGGCACCATATATGCAGCTCGCAACAGCAGCAGCCTCGTGGTAGACCATGAAGGGAAACTGGAAGAACCATGTAGCGCCCTAGACCATAAGCCTTGCGCGCATCCACAACCAAGTTGAAGACCTCAGCATATGCGTGAAGGAAGACAGAACCGCAAGCAAGGAGCGATTGCAGTTGAGGACACTAAGTGAGAGGCCTGAGGATGATGTAATTACATTAACAGAAGATTTCTTGCGGTTAACTAGCTGAAGGATGTTTGATGTGGCGACATGGTAAATGAGAGAACCTCCAATGAGGAGGAATAAGGTGGTAAATAGACCCATCTTCGATGACATTAGAAGTTGTAAAGGTCTCCATGCTGCGAGACGGAAGGCTATGCCTGATGCTACACCAGTCAAAAGAGGGTGTGGCATGCTGAAAGTAAGAGAGAATGCAACAAGTACAATTCCTCCAAAAAGAGGACCTAGTCCAAATACAAGTGATACCAAAAAGCCTGCTGTATCTTCCGAGCTGCAGGTCAGAAGAAATTAATAACATCAATTAGAAATTCAAAGTACCCACATAGAAATCTGGAATTGTATAGAGGAAACTTACTTGTGGCCATCAGTAAATCCCTGAAGCACTGTACCCAATGTTTCCATGAAAGCAACAGCAAGCGTTCCGGCAGAAGCAACTTGAGATGGAGCAGCTTCCTGCATGCAAAGGAAAAGATGAGCAAACTGCACTTACAAATCAATGAAACAGAAGATTCAGCCATTAACAGATCTTCTAACTAAATGATTAGAGTTCACCTTAAAAGCATCAGGAAGAACCTCAGCCAATTACAATCCATATCATGCATCCAGCAGCAAAACCAGTACAAAGGGAAGCACCTTTTGAATGCATCGGCACAAAGGAATGCAGGGACAGCAACAATTGGCTGTATTAACCAAGAAAATGAACACATGGTCAGAGTAGTGTGGAAAGCAAAAGAATGTCAGCACCAAAATGTAGCTTGAAACCAAGTTGGTATGCTGTTGCATACAAGTAGACAAACATTTCGCTCACAATGAAATACTGACAGGAAGTTGCACTATTGGCAAGTAAAAGGAAAATAGATAGTGGCAATCCCCCATTAAGTGACTATCTATGGCTTTGTTATTTTCCACAATATGGTGGTGACAGTTCATTTAACACTTGAGATCCTTTGTGATGCGCCAATATTATTTCTTAATTTTGCTTCTTTGTGATGTTACTGAGCTAAATTTCCCAAAATCTATAGAAGTATGCATAACGAGCTAGTGATAAGTTTGATGGCTTGGCTTCTCACAAGTTTACAACCTTCCCATTTTCAATTAGATGACACCTCAGAATGCGTGCAATCAAATCTCGAATTCTTAATTCAAAGATATATGCAAAAACATTAAGATTGAATATGTTAAAATGACATTAATAGATTTGTCACAAAAAAATACTTTCATGTAGTTATTCTTTTAAATAATTCTCATGCATATATGATTGAGGAGGCAACAATCAGACATGTGTATTGGAGAAGTGTTGATGCCCTAAATTGCATCTGAAAAAGAATGGAAGGAGTGGTAGAGAGGCATTCAGCAAAAGTTTCTAAGTCTTAATGCTGATTTACTCAAACAAATGTTAGGACCTTGGAGATGGCCATGTTTTCTTATTTATCAGGTTAGGGCATTTAAGTCCTAACATGTCCAGCTTCACAGATGGCCACCAAACATAAATGAGGAACTACCAGATATGCAAGCAAGATAGGAAATTGTGAAGAGTATGCCGCCACAAAGAATGCTCCCTTCCCTTGCTACCATTATTATAATTGCACTATAAGTAACGATCATAGCAATGGAAGAATTCCAATTTAAAAAATCAGTGGACAAGATCATCATATATTATTCATAAAAGTAACTCCATTTCACAATGTGCATGCATGCACCAATGTGCTATGCTGCACAAAAGAAAACATGAGTAAATTATACATTTGTGGTACACGAACTTGTCAGGTGGGTGCAATCTAGTGCATAACTTGTAAAATGTTTGTGTTGGTGCATGAACTTGTCTGGTGTGTGCAAACCAAGACCAAATGGACACCATAAGGCTAATCTCATCGGTAAGTGGTGATTAGGATGCGACGTAAACATGCAAGTGAGAGGACGCCATATAGACATATATATGTTCAATAAAAGGTAAAATAAGGCATGATTGTTGTCAAAGAAAGACATAAAAAACCTGAGTAATGATGCAAGGGTGTAAACAAAAAGAAGGTTAATGTAGGAACCGAGTTTATAATATAGCATACCTCATGCCCATCTCATATGTGCATATCACGTCCTAATCAACGTCCAACTTGGTAAAATTAGCCTTCCTATGTTATTTTGGTCTTGGTTCACAACCATCAGGCAAGTCCGTACACCAAAACGAGCATTTTACAAGTTTATGGCACTAGATTGCACTCACCTAACAAGTTCGTGTATCACCAATGCAATTTACTGAAAGAACATAGTAGCACGTGTACACACTGACACAACAAAAGTGAAATACTATAGTAACTAAATTTATAGAAATGGAAATTCAGATTGTAGCCCCTTTGCAAAAGGAAAAAAACTGATTTCACTTTTCTGGCTACCAAACATGAACCTCTATAAGTCTATAACTAAAAAAATGGAGAACTCTCTATGTTGAACTCAAGAACAAGGACATTTATCAGGTAACGTCATATTTCAGTTCAAGGATAGAGCAAGTGCACCTGTGGTAAAGATGTTATGATACTCCATATCATTGCCTTTTGTGGGGATACACCCCTAGATGATAGCAACATGCTTACAGCTAAGCCTTCAGGTATGTTGTGTACAGCAATGGCTATAGTAACTAAAAGACCTTGAGAGAATCCTTTTGAGCCAGCAAAGGAAACACCCACACCAGAGCCCTCCCCAAAAGAATGGAGTGTCATTATTCCGACAACAGAAAACTTTACTTGCATCTGCACCTTTTATATCGAGCATGCTTACTTCTCCATATTGCTCAAGAAACTGTGTAAAATGAAATATACAAAACATCTAAGTAAGAGATAAATAACAAAAATACATGTAAAGAAATATATTGACGATAACCCAAACACAAACCATCAAACCAAACTGGTACAATGGTGAATGCACTTAATATGCAAGTACAATAGTGAATGCACTTTCAACATGTAATATTGAATATTGCACACCCTCAATTTATTAGAATCTGATCTTGGATTCAGGAGTCAGGAATAAGTAGATTAAATGAGAACAAAATTATGAGTATGCCAACATATATTGGGACAGAGGAAAACCCTTTTGAATGCCAGTGTTCTAACATAGAAGCTAACCACGAACCACAACAATATGTGTATAAGTGAATTGCAATCTTAATTATGTTAATGTATTGATATGTACATTGTACATGCCATTTAAATGAACATATGAACTGAATGGGTCTTTATGACATTCACGACTAGCTCCGTCAAGTTTAAATACATTTGTACATGGTTTGATATTTGTAGATTAGTGAAAATGCTATGTACTAAATAGTACTTCGTAAGTGATATCACAGAAAACTGAAGAGAATGAAACAGGAAGTACCTTCTTGCAAAGCCAGATGAAAAAACCTCCGCTCAAAATCCCAAACACAACCCAGCTCCCACTGCCATACATTGCCCTTCCTGCACAAGATCAGAAGCTCGCCGCTAACATCACCCCTCGCCGCGAGTCCATTGCAAAGTCCTGCCCACTGGGCCTCTAGCTCCAGGAAAAGAACGGCAGCGCACCCAAACCGTGGCAGCGGCCATTGCAAGCGTCGACCACAGCGACGTAGACACCGGCACCCTTCCCGCTCTTGAACCATCCTGCCTGCCTGTGCCCTCAAGCTTCCTATCAGGCGCTTCCTGCACGACGTGCACAACGCCAACCTCTGTCTCGGCGACCGCCGAGACATCCCGGACAAGGACAAAAAGCAGGCAGAATAGGACCACTCCGACTCTTGTGTCCATGTTCACTTCTAATGGAAGGCACTCATATCAGATTCAGAGATTCCCATGCCCGGGCCATCAATGCAGACACGGTCAGCATCGGCAAGAAATGCCAATTCATGAAGCGAATAGCAATCTTTTCGGTCCAGCACAACAGACCAGCAGTTCACGATTCCTGCAGGAGAGCTGCTCCATGCCCTGCGACAGAAAGGAGCACAAACACACACATTTAGCACGATTCTCCGCACCAATTAGGAAGGAATACAACAGAACACGCAAGCTAACACAAAAAGAACACATAGCTACTTCCGTCTTTTTCCCCACCTCCCCGTACGCAACGAGCTAACGACAGCAACAAGGAAAGATCCAACCCGACCATCCCCCGCCCAATCCCTCTGGTGGGGTGAGACATCCGACGACCCAGCCCCAAGGAGGATCCCTCCGCAGAGGAAACCCAATGAGTGGAGCACGAGAAGACTGACCTCGATTCGATATCCCATCGCCTGCAGGCCGACGGTGAGGGGGAGAGGGGCGGAGGAGGGGCCCGATTGGGGATTCTCCTCCTGTGGAGATCTAACGCGCGCGGAGGAGGAGGAGGAGGAAAGCAAAGCAGGGTCGGTCGGTGATATAGGCGGTGACGGGGTCGGGGGGCGCGGGCCGTGCGGGGCGGCGCACACGGATTTTGTGGGGGGATTTCGTTTTGTCGCCGAAACCGTCACGGGCGGAGGGGAGAATCTTGTATATGTGCCACTGTTAAAAGCTGGTTTCGCTCGCTACAATGCCAAACATTTTCCATCAAAATAGCTTTTTCTCGGACCGTTTTGCCCCTCTCACCAAATATCCAAATCTAAACTAAAAACCAAAAGAAAAGGATAAGATTATATCGATGGGAACCCCCGGTTCAGGTCTCCAGATAGTTCTTCCACATTGCCAACTTCAGAAGAACGAAAGTATAAATTTACATCATCGGAGACACAGATCGATCCGACAAAAAAGAGAGACCAAAAGAAAAGCAAAACACAAATAAAACAAAACCAAATCTACACAGCGAAACGATCGGAGCAAAAGAATCGAACTTTTCGACGGGATGAGCATAGCAGGTCGAGGAGATCGATTGGAAGGATGAGAGAGAGAGCCTTCCATGGCGGCGGAGTTCACTGGGTGGTGGAGAGGAGAGGCGGCGCGGTGGGAGAAGCTGCGCCGGCGAGGTGGGGAAGAAGGGAAGACGGCGGCGCGCTAGCTTGTGGAGGCGGCGGCCGCGCCAGCCGGTCGCCGGCGTCGTCGCCATCTGTTCTTCCTCTCCTCGCTCTCTGTCTTCACGCCTGGAACAGACGAGAGAACGATACTGGTAGAGACGTTGATTTGGTCCAGGGGCAAAACAGTCCGAGAAAAAAATATTTGATGAAAAATGTTTTGGCAGTAGCAACAAGCGGAAAAAATGACATTCCAGCGAACGCCCACATCTTGACAGTAGCATTGAAGCGACATTGGAGCGAATCCCATCTTAGACATGGCATTCGAGCGAAGCCAGTTTTTAATAGTGGCACATATACAAATTTCTATTAACGGGCGGAGGGGGTGGAGTCGCGAGATCTCATCCGGTGTGGTTACGAGAAGTCCACCGTGTCTTACGGTGTGCGGGTGCTGGTGCGTGCCCCGGTAGCAGCAAGATACGTACGATCTGGGCTCGAAGCAGTGGAACTGGGAAGTGCAGGGTAGGCAGCGGCAACACGGTCAGATTGCAGATCTTTTTCCATAAGCTAAAAATAGGAAACAAATTAATAAATAATTATGTTCTACCCATATTTAAAAGCATAAGATATTCTCTATCCTTCGTAGAGTTAACCTATTACTATATTAATGAGATTCTAGCCGCTAATAACGTTAGAGTGCATACTCCTACTGAAAAAGAGTATGCATCGCCGCCAAAGACTTGGTCGCAAGACGACTTATCGAGTTCTCCTCCCCATCGATCGAAAAAGAAGGTTATTCTCTAGACTACTGGGATGAAGAATCTGCTCTAACGTAAACTGTTACGAAACCTGATCGGTTATGGGGCATGCAACCACATATTTGATAAGCGCTAGACTTTAACAAGATATACATTAATAAGCATTTGACTCTCACGTAAATAAAATAAAAACATTTGACTCTATTACTGCTAGGCCATACGTGCAGTTGACGCTAACGGAGGTTTTTAATAGAAATTAAAATTGTGACGAGGTGGCACAATTCCAATTCCCTCAAATTATAGCGGCACATAGCCGATATCATGAATAGTAGTGATATTTTTTCAAATCAGCAAATTTACATGGCATGGATCCAATTAACCCTTTTACAAAGTAGCCCCCGATATTTCTAATATATAGTCCAATGTTTGTGTAAAATAAGTGAATACCATATATTTAAATAAGCAAACAAGTGATTCTAACATATTTAATAAAAATGTATTTTGTCTATAACATATTATAATATAGCATTTTCTTTTACCCATAGCAAAGCATGAGCATTTTGCTAGTATTCAAATATATGTGAGTAACAACCAATCCATTTATGAATGGACTATTGAACTCTCCACCCCCTCTTTTGAGGGTTGATGTTCATGTAAGTGAAACCTATTGTAGCCACATCATCAACGTCATTCCCTACCAAAAAGATAGTTATCTGTCACCGAAAGATCCAACATATCAGAAATGATACTCATATTTAACGGTCTATTACCATATGTTAATCTAACATACAACATCCCACTCAATCCTATTGTTCACACCCTGATGCTAGTTAAAAAAAACATCCCAAATATCACCCTAATTTTGAGATTCTCCAATAATATGATTGATTGAAAATACCCTCTCCTAATTTACCTTGGTTTGGAATTCCCCAGTTGTCGTCACTCATCCATTCTCATCAATTAAGACTACACCAGACATCGAACTGGTCAAGGCCTCGCTCTTGGTTTGCTCGATTGACCCACTGGCTCAACCCGGTTCAACTAAAATGAGATATAGCCTAGTGGTGGAAGCATGCCTCCCAGAGGGAGGTTGGGGGTTCGATACCTGACACGTGCCCCCTTGGACAGCTATACGACTCTTCCTCCCATGTTCTAACCTGAACATGCCTAATAAGTGGTATAATAGTCCGGTTTACCCGGTTTCTGTGGATCCGATTGCACACCGATCTTTTAGTTGGATTAGACCTGCCGAGGGTCTGGTTCCAGTTTTCTTGGACCGCCGGTTTAATCAGTGGTCAATAGTCCGGTTTTACCCAGTTTCTGTGGATCCAATTGCACACCGATCTTTTAGTTGGATCAAACCTGCCGAGGGTCTGGTTCCAGTTTTCTTGGATCATCGGTTTGGTCCTAATGACACGACAGTGACATCTCCACCCATGGTGGCCTACTGGCCAGCACATCGTTAGACGATAGTGAAGATGCGTTAATGCGCTTGCCTCATAGGGTTTGATGGTGTTTATTTTCTTTGGTAGATTCGAAGTGAAAAAGATGCTCAGCACGATCAAGGTCCTATTTGTAAAAGAGAAAAATAACACATGAATAATGATAAGTGAAGAGAAATATCAAATAAATATGAGTTAGGAGGACCTATTTGTAACCAATCGTTTTATAGGGGAATCTCATACTTTGGGAAGCAGATCGTCTGACGTTGGGCGGCCAATGTTAGAGAGACGTCGGGCGTCGATCCATCGTCCGATCGACATCTCGCGGCGCTGCTGCTTCCTTCGTTCCGCATCGCACGAGCGCAACGAATAAGGCGGTCAAACAGGATCACAGTCGACCCACGCCAGTGAAAATGGCCCACAAGCATCCTCATTGCCGTGCGCCGCCGTTTTTGAAGCTTTTCCGGGCTAGGCACCAACGGTCGCCCTTTCTCCCGTTTTATGCGGCTCTTGGCATTCCTCCGACGTGGGTGGTGGTGAAGAGCTTGGCGGCGCCGCCGCCGCCGTGGAAGCCGTCATTGTCGAGGACGCCGATGCCTGGAAGCTCTCACATGGGGGAGGACATGGGGCCGAGGGCTGGAGAGGAGGGCGACGTCGAAGGAGTCTTCCTCAGTAGTCCGCTCCTCCCACGCCTGCGTCGAGGAAGGCGGCGAGCCACAGCGGAGCGGCGGGCAGCCATGTCGGGATTGGTTTTTCTTTTCTTTTTTTTGTGCGACGG
Organism: Oryza meridionalis; assembly: GCA_000338895.3. Lineage (NCBI taxonomy): Eukaryota > Viridiplantae > Streptophyta > Magnoliopsida > Poales > Poaceae > Oryza > Oryza meridionalis. The sequence goes on from CM002526.2 coordinate 15,715,254, forward strand.
CGGACGAGTAGTCTCATTCGTTTTTCTCCCTCTGCGGTTGCTTAGGCTGAATGGGCCGTCCTCGCCGCGGTCGTGCGATGCGGAACGAAGGAAGCAACAGCGTCGCGAGATGCTGATCGGACGATGGATCAACGCCCAACGTCCCTCTGTTAGCCACCCAACGTCAGACGATCTGCTTCCCATACTTTGATATATTGGGCGGTTTTTGCAATTTTTGCTTTTTTTAAGGAAAAGTGCATCGAAGGTCCCTCAACTTGTCATCGGATTATAAATCGTCCCCGAACCACAAAACCAGATATAAGTCATCTCTCAACTTACAAAACCGACTCACTTTAGGTCCTCAGGCGGTTTTGACCCTGGTTGTATCCGATGTGACAGCTGAGTCAGCGTGGGACCCACGTGGGCTCCATATGTCAGGTTGACCACGTCATCACTTTTCTCTCTCTTTTTTTCCCCTCTTCTCTCCCTTCCTCCTCTCTCACTTTTTCTTCTCAGTCCGGGCAAGCCGGCGCGGCGAGGGCGCCAGGCAGGAGAGGAGGATGTCGGGAGGCCGGCGACCGGCGACGGCCGCGACGACGTGAGAGCAGGAGGGCCTCCCCCCACGCGGCCCTCGCCGCCGCCGTTGACAGCGCGGGCGCCAGATCTACGGCCATGGATGACGACGGCGACGTCCTCGCGCTCCCAGTCGGCGGCATCCGCGTCCGCCTCGTCCTCCCGCGCCTGCCCTCCCACGCCGCCGGCCTCCGTCGCCTTTCCACGTGCGGCCATGGATGACGACGGCGGCGACCTCCCTCTCCCCGTCGGTGCCATCCGCCTCCGCCTCGTCCTCCCGCGCCTGCCCTCCCACGCTGTCGGAGCAGGAGGGTCTCCCCACGCGTGGAGGCCAAGGACTCTCTGACCATCGTCGCGCGGCAGTCGCCAGCCATCGATCGAGTGCCCGTCCGCGGCGACCTTGAGGAGCTGTCATCGACCATGATGATGCACCGACTGATCCTGCAGGGTGCCGTGCGCTTGGGTTCAACATGATCATGTCCTTCCTCATCGCTCTGGTCGTGAACGTGTCCATGAGCTACCTGCTACCCCACGCATCGATGAGATCAACGACGGCGTAAAGCTAGCTACCGCGCCGCCATCAGCGCCTGCCTGCGCCCAGCACGCCGCCGCGTCGCTACGCGGCCCACGCCACTCCGCCGTCCGTTTCCTGCCTCGCCCCGCCGGCCGACCCGCACGAGGGGATTGGGGAAGCCGGCGAGCTTGCGCCGCCCTGAGCTCACGGCCACCACCCGGGAGCCGCCGGCCGCACCACCCTCCGGCCGCGCGCGCCGCTGTGGGCGGCAGCCCTAGCGCCGTTCCCATGCGAGAGCAGAGCGAGAGGAAGGAGAGAAACAGAGAGGAGGGGAAAAGAGAGTAGGGTGCTGACGTGGACACCTGACGTATGGGGCCCACGTGGGTCTCACGCTGACTCAGCTGCCACGTTGGATAAAATCGGAGTCAAAACCACTAAGGGACCAAATTTGCATTGGTTTTGTAAGTTGAGGAATTCGTTGTATCCGGTTTTGTGGTTGTGGGATGATTTTGTAATTCGATGACAAGTTGAGGGACCTTCGGTGTACTTTTTCATTTTTTTTACTTTGAGTTGAGACTAGTACTATACTGAACGGGCTTCTGTGAATTCCCAGACAGGCAGGCCAGCGGCCAGCCCATCCAGCTGGCCAAGTCTTCGTCGTCGTCCTCCTCAATCACATATCGGAGACAGCGACGCGATCTGATTTGGACGGGAGGACGCCGGCCGCCTGACTTCCACCCTCCGAGACTCCTTCGCGGCGAAGGCTTTACAGAGCTGCAGGCAGCTCATGCCGTTATAATCCCCCTCGCGACTCGCGAGCCAAGTGAGACCAACCCCCAACTCGACGATGACCATGGAGGCGGAGCGCGACGGCGAGGAGCAGCGCCGCCCCCTCCTCTCCTCCTCCTCTCCGCCACCGCCACCGCCGCCAGGTACGCGTACTGCCACCGCCTTCGCCGTCCGCCCTCGTGCTCTCCCCGATCCCCCATTTCGGGCTCCGTACCCTTCTCGCTCGCCCTGTCTCGTGATCGTCTCACCCTTGCCTCGTTTCGCCGAATTCCGTTCCCTGCAGCGGCGGAGCATCAGCACCAGCAGCAGTACCAGTACCTGGGCCGGAGCAGCTCGTCGGCGCTGCGCGGCGGCGGCGGCGGAGGAGGAGGAGGAGCGGGCTGGGGCGTGGGGCCGGAGGTCAGCGCCGCGGAGGTCAGGTCCGCCGCGTCGATCTCCTCCGCCAGCTACTACCCTCCGCCGCCGGCTCTCCACCACGACGTCTACCCGCCGGACAGCCACAGCGCCGTCCACTCCCCGTCCCCGTCGCCAGCTGCCCCTACTGCTCCGCACCCTCACGGTGATTCCGCATCGCCTCTTCTCGTCTCTCTGCATTTCGCATCGCATCAGCTGTGTCCGTGACCCTAACAGGTTGGTTATACCTTGCAGGAGGATTAGCAATTGTTCCTCAAGGGCCGTACCCGTATGGCGGCGAATACCAGCCTTCTCATGATGGCAGAAGGTGAGCACTTCCAATCGAAATCGGGTATTGCTGATTAGCTGTTATGATCCTGCTGCCGCAAGATCATATAACTAAAATGGGTAGTATGAAGTGTGAACGTGGTAAGAAATTGGGGACCGAAGACGAACATAAGAGAGAGGCGCTGTGTCCATTAAAACGCGTGAGATATCCACCCTACTTGAATCCCAGTTGCTCCTATATGTCCCCTTCTGAACTTGTTTGTGCCTCCTTTTCCCATGCCAGGTGCTTGTAAAGGTTCTTAAGAGTAGCCAGCTAGTTGGCAAGCAGTAGCCAGTTTATCTCTCATATTTAGCAAGCGGAATGTGCAATATTTTGATTTGGTGTTGCAGTGGCCAGTTGGATAATATTGCGAAACGATATGTCTGCACAAATGGCACAGTCAGGCCAGAAAGATTTTGACAATTTGCTAGCTAATGTAGTGCCAATTACACATACTCAGATTGTAAGTAGGGCCAATTCAGTCATCTTTCTGATTGTAGCCTGATGCATGCCACCTCCTTTTACCAGTTATTGTTGAATAGATAGTATTCACATGATGGTCAAATAGTGCAGTGATCTTTCTAGCCTCCAAAATCCAAAATAAATATCTGTTGGGTTGCCTCTTATTGATTTAGCTGATCTTGCCTTCAACTCCATCTACAAACCAACAATTTAACATGAATAATAATGAAGAGATAATGCCCGTGCACACTAATATGAAATTGTTGAATTTTCCTTCGAATAAATTCTCGGAAAAAAAGGGGGGAAAACTTGGAAAATGAGCGAATGAGCAATAAGCACTGGGATACAAAATACTGTATTTGATAAGATTGACCAGAAATATTATTTCACTAAAAACCATAAATTTCACTATAAGCAAATAGGATTCAACAGAGAAAATACTGGCTGCATCCAAAAGTCAACCTGGAAATAGTTCTCTTGGTGCTTATATAACCTCAGATTCTCAGTACATCAGCGCACAGCTGAAATATTCAAATCACAATTAATCCATATTTCCAAACATTAGTTATACCATTGTGCATTCTGCTCAAGCAGTTAGCTTTCAACAGCACACACATGCCTAATTTAATTTGTGCCAGTATTAAAAAAGTACATGGCAACAGCTAAATTATTGTCTTTGTAACCAACTTATGTAAGCTGATTGATACTTGGTTTGTCCGTTGGCCCCAAATCTCATAAAAATGAAAACACTGTTTACTCTTGGTCTGTTGTCCTGTGCAAATTTGAAGAGTGGCAGGAAGTGATTTGGGATGAGAATGACTTGGTACTTGTAGTTGAGGGATAATGCATCTTGAAGGAAGAAAGCTCTAGAGACCTAGAATATTTGTTATCGAGCATCGCTTGGGTTGGTTGTAGTGGGGTTGTTTCCTTGACCCCTTCTTTGTACATATATTTGCTTTCTTAATGTAATGAAACAGAGCTCTCCTGTGTTTTTGAGAAAAAAAACCTAGAATATTGTACCAGATTGTCAGACAGATAAAAAGAGATTGATGATGTGGAGCATTGGAATAACTAGTTTTGCACTAATATCTATAATGATTCCTCATTTTTCTCTGATGGCAAAAGGAAAGGAACCATAGCTAACCTGCACATTATTTCCCTTTTGTTCCATTTTTTTCCTGCAATGCTTTCTTTCCCAAGATCATACCAATTTTTCACATGGAATGATTGAAATATGCTGACAGGGATGTACTGGATGAGGGGTAGAGATCCGGCAGCTCCTTATTGATCATGTTAGGCATCGGTGCTGCTGGGGAAGTAGGCCTGCTCGCACATGGAAAATTACCTCTATTGAGGATTGCAATGTATATGTTGGAACTTTGGAAACTTTCATCGAGGAAAGGGACACTGTAACTAACAAGGAACCCTATGATGGTGGGAAAATAGATGGAAGAGACAAGGGTCCTGTGCTTGCAGTGTGGGAACTTGATCTGAGGTCTGAGTTTCCTCTACTGTTTGTACCAAAAAAGAAGTAATGGTCAAGATCCCTCACTCAGAAGTAATTGAAAAATGCTTAGGTATGGTTTTCATTCTGAAGCACTCATTTAGTCATATAGTTTCTTTTGCCGATTGTGTAATATCTGTACTTCCCAACTACAACTACTGTGTTTCTTTCGGTTGTCCTAGTTCCTATCTATTCTGCAAATATCCTTCTAAGCGTCAGCTAAAGTTCTGAAATATATTTTTCGTCCCATCGTATATCATCACCTTAATTCTTTTCGTTTATGTTGTTATGATGTTTTATAGGAATCAATATGTGCACTTATTTGGGTTTTTTTAAACACATCATTTTTCTTAGAACACGCAAGAGATATGCGTATCATTTCATTAAGATAGAGGGAAAAAGGTGGACGGCGTTAGAGATAAACTCTGGCACCTACCCACCCAGGAATTGCAAGACCGACACTACACACTTAAACTCACCAAAACAGAGAGAAAAGATAATAGGAGATAGTTTTTTTTTAAAAGATGCAAGAGATCTGTGTATCATTTCATTAAGCAAGAAAGAAACACGAGGAGGGGGCAGAAAACCCCAACCTTGCAAATAAACAAGTCTTACAATTACAAAGACTCGGAATGACCTTTGGCTTTCTTAAAGTATTTGTAGTTGGACTCCTTAAATATATTTTTCTTATCAAACACTTCTGGCTTCTTCCTTTATACTATAATTGTCCTATCAGTATGATGGTATATATGTTTTGCACGGCACATATCATAATTTATTCATCATTGTTTTTTCTATTTTGAATATTCTAGTTTTCTGATCTAAATTTTCTCCTAGATTGCGAGAGTCGTGGAGAGATACCATGTCCTATTTGCAATGCTGGTCAGGAGCACGGATTTTACAAGGCAAATCAGATGACCCGTTGCAGTGCATGTCATGGGAGGGGTTTACTTGCTCACCAAGATGGATCTGATACAGTGTTAGTCCTGCACTTCTGCTGCTAACTTTGTTTTTTAGTTCTACATCTCGCCGTTTACATTAGTGTCATTATCTAAAAAAATAGTTCACATTTGCACCTAATTTAAAGGCCACTAAAGAAGCACATCACCACATTAATCACCTAATTTTGGTTGCCTGTTCAATTTGAGTTGGTAAAATTGTGTACATGTTAAGGCAGTATTGTTGCATTTGTTCTTTGGTCCACTAGATATTTATTTGTATATACATGTCAATGGTTGCTATTTTATTTAAGTTTTTAATTCATGCCTGATTAGATAGAAAATAGTACTCTAAAATTTGAAAAATGCTTTCCTATTATTGAGATATTTTACATCTACTGGTAAAAGTATACCACTTCTGTTGAAAATGCTCACTTTGTGCGTATCTTTATTTGTAACAGATGTGGAATGTGCAGTGGTAAAGGAATGTTGCCTTGTATAGCATGTGGATCGCGTGGCCTAGTAACATGCAAGACATGTAGTGGCTATGGTTCCCTTCTCGCAAAAAGCACTGCTCATGTTCGATGGTAATTTGATTCTTTTTCTGCTGTTGCTGTTTTAGTGTTTACGTTGAGACGATGTATAGTAACAAGAAAATAAAATCAAAATATGTGATGGCTGAAAGGAACTTATAATTGCTACAATGCTTTATATCATGATAATATTGGTTTAATAGTTCAGTAATCCTGCAATGTGGTCAAAAAAAGCGTAGTGGAGAATTTGTTGTTGTAGATCTTGTGAATTGATGCTTTAATTGTGAGTTTGGCCTATCATATTAGTTTCATTGTTTTAGAGAGAGTCCTAGCATATTACTTAGTTGATTCATACAAAATACCTCGGTGATGTTCAGGGAACTTATTTATTAATGTTTCATTTGCTGGATGCTTTACAGTCGCATCTCCTAAAGCTATCAGTGTATCTGTAACTTATGCATGGCATAGTAGAAAAAGGCGTTTCTCCATGATTTGCCATCAACCAAGCAAAGCAATTTGTACACTTATAACGTGATGATATGCACATTATGGTTTGAAGGAACGCCTCTATGATTTCTACAGGGAATTTCTTTTATGCTTTTTATTCATGTTTTGGAGAAAATACTTTGCGTTTTTTTTTCAAGAATTACGTGATGCGTTGATCTAACTTTAAATTTTCCTGTTTCTAGGAAGACACTGTCCGCAAGAAAAGTGAGTGCAACTAGGGGAGCTGCCTCTGTGCCTGACGAAGTATTCCACAGAGCCCAGGGGGTTCAGCTATGCAACATACAGGCGTACCAGTGCACTCCTGCATTCTTCGCCGATTCGTACCAGCTCAACCAGTTCTCCTCAGAAGTCGTAGCTAGCCGGCTTCCGGTTCCACCGTCCGCGAGGGTCATTTCCGAGAGGCACATCATCTCCGTCGTGCCTGTGATCCGTGTCACAATGGCTCATCGCAAGCAATGTTTTAGCTTCTACATCGTCGGCTACAATAGGGATGTTTTCATAAGAGATTATCCTTCGAAATTCTGCTGGGGCCTCTGCTGTTGCTTCGAATGGCTGCGGAACTAGTTATTTCTTGCCATGTGACAAAAATCGAGTGTGCAGTATTTTATGGTATTACATACGGAGTAAGCTTGTGTATAATTATAACAAAACCGAAGATTAAAGAGGGTTGAATGAATAAGCATAACCCTGTGTGTTATGCATTTTTTACATTACAGAAGCTGTATCCTCGTATTCTATTACTGGGGCTTCGGCCATGTAGATCATATCTGTAATAACTGCTCGGGCATGAATCGAATCAGTTGTGAAGACTTTCTCTTAGATAATTGTGTCGGTGTTTTAATTCTGGCATTGAAATTTTCAGACGAAATTTTAAAATAATTTGCTGAAAGCATAAAAAGAAACGTACATGCAAATCAATTTTAAATATAAACATTTTGATTTTTTTTATCACACCATAGCGGCGACGCGGCGTGAGTCTAAACTCCAAACCCATGCCACGGACTTCTTTTAAGATGCGTAAAGTGTAAGGCTTAGAAACAGGTTATGGTATTCTTTATTTTTTTTATTTTTAAATCATTTTTAGAGAAATGGTTCAAAGATTAGAGACGATCAGAATTTCATATTGGATTTTGGACAGTTTCAATCCCTAATGCCAATTGAGGACAGCTTCAACGGCTTTTATAAATTAACGCCCTGTCCTCCTTGAACGCTCCTTTCTCCTCTCATTTGCAATAAAGCCAAATAACCCAAAAGCGATCAAAGAATCCGTTGCGATTTTGCGACATCGTGAACCGGGAATGACGACGAAGAAGAAGCCGCCGTCGTCGTCGCCGTCCACCTCCGCCGTGGCGAAGCTTCTCCTGCGGTGGCGCGGCCGGAGCAAGGCGGCCAAGGACGAGAGCATCGAGTTCTTCTCCGAGCTACGGAGCAGCCAGCCCGATCGCCGTGGCGCCGCCTCCGATCATGCCGGTGAGAAATTGAGATTGTCCGCTCCTCAATCTCTCCTCGTTCTTGCTGAGAACGAGGAAATTTCTGCAATGCAGGGGGAGGAGGAGCTCCGGATGGGAGGGGAAAGGCAAAGAGCGCCGCCCCCGCTGCCGCCGGTGGAGACGCCGGCGGCGGCGGCAAGCTCTTGTCGACGGGAACCGAGAAGCATGACTACGATTGGTACGGATGAACCGGTGGTGCATTGACCCCGAAATGTAGATGAAAAATTGTCTTACGTTTTTCTTTTCCTGAATTGCGTTGGCAGGCTTCTGACACCTCCGGCGTCGCCACTCTGGTCGCCGGCGGCGACGAGCGCCGCCGCAGGCCACCGTGTCTCCGCCGCGCCACCGAGCCGGCTGGAAAGAGCTAGCTCGGCGCCATACGCGAAAGGGAATTCACGGGTATATGTGCATGCGCTCTCGCCCTACCCGATCAAAATTTCACCTCTTGCAATTGCAAATTGTTGTTTGATCCCCCATTCTCCCTTGCGATTGCGAAGCAGCTGCCATTGACACGGGGGAGAACGGGCCCCGGCGTCGAGGCTGTCGAGGAGCAGCTCCGCGACGTCGCAACTCTCCACCGTCGCCCACGCGCCGGGCACCGTGTTCTCCGGCCGCCGGACGTTGTCGTCGGCGTCGGTGTCGTCGATCAACACGGCGAGCAGCACGTCCGTGGGCTCAACGCCGCGGGGGTCGTCGGCGTCGACGAGCCCACGCACGCCGGCCACCGCAAGGGGCGCGCTGGCCGGGGCGGCTCGGCCCCGTCACAGGGACAGAACACAAGCACTGCACGTGTTCGGCGCCGCCGCCGCCGGCGGCCAACCCAGCGCGTCGTCGCTGGCGTCCAGGTCGAGACCCTCGCTGACGGCGCCGTCGAGCGGAGCGGAGCGCTCCAGCGCGCGACGCCCGGCGCCACCGGCACGTCGAGCCCGAGGTCAACCCCCGGCGTGTCAGCAACCTGCAGCGACCAGACGTGGCGCCAACTCCGTGGCACGTTCGGGGTCAACGCCACGGGCCGCGTCGCCCTCGCCGCGAGCGCGTGATGTCAGCATTGCGGCGGGCGCGTCCCGTGCCGCGCAGCCGCCCGCGTCCAGCAGCAAGCCGAGGCAGGCGCCGGCGTCGGGGAAGCAAAGCAACGGCGACGGCATGGCGGCGGCGAGCACGGCAGCCCAGAGGTGGCGCTCGGCCGGGAGGAACGCACGGAGGGAGGAGCCGGTCACCCATGGATCATCAAGAAACAGCGACAGCCGCCGGAAGATCGACGTAGCGAACACCAGCGCCGCCGCTCGCCGCACTGCTGACCTCTCTAGCCCGCGCGGCGCGAACGGCGGTTCTCCGACGAGCTGCGCCGGCGGTCGGAACAAGTCGACGGACACCGACGCGAAGCGCAGCCTATGGCAGGGAGCAGCGGCACGGCACCTGATGGCGGCGGCGCGCCGGGACACAACCCCCACCACCCGCCGGAGCGGTGGTCTCTCGTCGGTGGCGTCAAGAAGCGCCTGGGGATCACGCCCGCCGCCTCCTCCGGTGACATCTCGACCACGCCTACTGGACGACGGTCCACGCCGGCGAAAGGCAGGCCCGCCGCCGACGCGGCCGCGGCCGCAGCCGCAGCCTCCCCGCGGGTGGCCGCGGGGGACGCGTTCCCGAGCTCGCGGTACGACGCCATGCTGCTCCGGGAGGACCCCAGGAAACCTGACGTGGCTGCACGGATGCGGCGACGGCGACGACGACGACGAGATCGGCGGCGGAGACCTGGTCGAGGCCTCGCTGGAGTCGTTCGACGTGCCGGCCGGGTCGAGCAGCACGGGGCTGCACGGCGGCAAGACTTTGAATTTTGGCGCCAATTTGTAAAGGCAGCCACGTGATTTAGGAGGACACTACGTATTTCCGTATGTATGTACTGCAATATTTGTACATGGACTTCTTTTTTCCCCATTCGAGGAACACGAATTATTTCTGCGTTGTGGGATGCATCAAGGATTCGTTTACGCTGATTGAGGCTGACTTTTTCCGATAGCACACGCTTCTCAAACCGACGTGTTTTAAAAAACTTTTATATAAAAATTTCTTTAAAGAATTAAAAAACTTATTATTTTATCAAGTGTACCATAATTAATATTCAACTAATCGTGCACTAATGGCTTATTCATTTTATGTGTAATGAAGTTATCACCTTCAATCACCCAAACGGATATAGCTGAGAATGGGTGACCACGCTGGAGCTTGTCCCAATTTAGATATACTCCATGTCAAAATTGAAGTATTTCTAGCTTGTTTTATAAAATATTATGGTCAAATTCTAAAATACTATTCCCTCATAAGCATATTGACTGAAAATATATGGATTTTCGTGCATTGAACAATGCAAGTACTATCAAGTACTACTCTATAAAAAAACGAATTCCTAGCTACGAATCTGGACACACATGTGTCTAGTTTCGTAGGTAGGATTGGTCATTTTTTTTTTGGACGGGGGGTAGACTCATTGGGGACACGGTGTCTCTCTACGTAGGACCTCGCGTAAAACAGTTCGGATAGTTTCAAACCGATTTCGATAATATTTGGAAAAGGACCATGTCAGTTCAGATGATAACTCAATTCGGAAATGAATCAATTTTTTATTCGGATGATAACTCAATTTGAAAATCTATACCTATTATAAAAAATTGAAGATGATTCCGTATTCAAAATCTCTCTTCGACCGTTGACCCCATAATCCGGATCGATTCCGTATTTCGTTATTACCAGCGATGATTGATCTTTTCTTGCGCGCTAGATATACTCCATCTCAAAATTGAAGTATTTCCAGCTTGTTCAATTAATAATTATAAAATTTATTATTATTATTTGGAATTTTAATTAATGTTGTGTGTTTTCATGGTCTCTTTCATATTCCTATGTTTTACTTAGAATTTTAGATATTTCTAAATTATATTTCTACTTAATAATATAATAGAGCTTATTTATTTTATTTAAAATTAATTAATCTCGTATTATGTTGCAGATGGTCTCCTCTTTTAATGTTTATTTTTCTTCTTCGAATTTCAGTTATTTAAAAGGGACAATTGCTTATTTGACCTGTTTGGAAGCTAACTACTGATTTGACCCTGTTTTTCTAAGTTTGCGATTTGACCTTGCATTTCTAATCGAAGTGCCGTTTGACCCTGTTCTTACTTACCGTTAGGGTTTCACTTCATCTTGACTAAAATGACGACGAAAATACCCCTAAGTACACATCAACTCTAATCTCCTCTACCCCTAATATGGCCTCATTTCCTGTTCACTCAGTCATCTAAGAAAACTACTGCAGCGGCGACCGGGAGCTCGGTCGGCGGTGCGTAGGCGTCCATGCGGCGAAAGCGGCGGCGGGCGGGAGCCCTGGCGGCGCGACGGGGGGAGGGCGAGCGGCGGCGCGCGGGCTTCCAGGCGGAGGGAGCAACGGGCGGTAGACGGGAGCCCGACCGGGGGCGCGCGGGCGTCCAGGCGGCGGAAGCGGCGGCGACAGGCGGGAGCCCTAGTGGCGACGACGGGCGGGATGGCGAGTGGCGGCGCGCGGGCTTCCAGGAGAAGGGAGCGCGGCGGCAGACGGGAGCCCGACCAGAGGGAGTGGTTGTCGATGACGGCGGGAGGGCGAGTGGAGGTGGCGCGGAGCTCGGGCGGAGGAAGCTGTAGAGGCGGCGGATCTCGGCGGGCTGGGTGGTGTGCGTGGGTAGTCGGCCGCCGGCTTATCCGGTCAAATAAACAAAAACTTTTAAGAATATTGGGCCAAATAAGCAAGGGCACAAATGTTATTTTGGTTATGTTAACACCGTTACGTTGACTTCACGGAAGAGGGTCACACCTGATCTTTAGTTTTGATCTTCAGTTTTGAAAATAAGGGTCAATAAGTAAACTAAAAAAACAGTTTTAAAAATAAGGGTCAAATGAGCAAACCTGAAAAAATAGTGTCAAGGTTTCAAAATGGGTCAAGAGGGCAATTGCCCTATTTTAAAATTGTATTTTTCTTGAACTCTCATTTTCTTTTTCTTTTGTAATTTATTTTATTTTTATTTTAAATTTTAATAAATTTCTTTCATTATTTTTGAAATACTAGTTATCTCTAAATTGTACGTCTAGTTATCAAAATTGATTATGTTTTAGTATTATAATTTTAATTAAATCTAGTATTATGTTGTAAATGGTCTTCTTTCAATTCTTTATCTTTTATTCCGAATTTACTTATTTCTTATAGTATTTCATAATTTATTCTAAATTTTAATTAATCTCGTGGTATGTCTATGAACTTTTATTAATATTTCTTAATTTTTTCTAAATTTAGTTATTCTAAATTGTATTTCTATTTGAACTCTTTTTTTAATAATCAATGTGGGGTATTTTAATCTTGCAGCGAACATGGTGCTTCATTTTAATATTATCTTATAATATAATAGGTTGGAGTATCCGTTAGACCGTACATATAGTGATCTATGTAAAGGTACTATAGTCAAAATTTACTACAGGACACGTAAAAAATGTGTAATTAGCTGGGAGACCCGCGAAAACGTGACACGACTGATAGATACTACAAAATTTGTGTAATTGGCTGTGGGACATTGGTCGCATTATTTTATTATTTCCGGGTCAAAATAGGTTAGATATTTTCCTAAATGCCGGATTTTCTTTCTCTTTCCTTTGTTTTCTCCTTCACCGGGAAGGCGCGCGGTGGGGCGAGGTTGGTGCGAGCGGCGAGCGCGAGCTCGACGGCGGCAGCGTGGCGAGTGGGGAAGCAGCTCACGCTGAGGAGTGGGGTGAACCTGTTCGTGCACTCGCTGGAGCTCGATGAGCCGGAAAAGTCTGTCATCAAGAGCTGGCGGAAGGGCGTCGATCCGCTCCCGCCTCGCTGCGCCGTGGCCATCATATGGTTCCGTGGCGAGTCCCACGTCCTCGACGTCGACCTCGGTGAGGGCGATGGTGCGGTGACTCCTCTGCCTGTCCCTGCCTCGGTTACCCGATGATGCTGGACGAGCAGACCAGCCTCAGCTTCGTGCCGTTCAAGGATGCGGCGTTAACGCCAGCCTTCGCCGCCGCGGCATCAGGGCCTCCGACGTCGCCTGCCTGCCCATCTCCCTTGGCTGGTACGGCCCCAGAGAAAACCGGTGACTCATCAAGAGCCAGTGCTTCTCAACCGAGGGCACCGCCAACTTCTACATGCGCCTCATTGAGGGCCTCACCGTGCTGGTGACATGGACACGGCGGAGGTCCTCCACGTCTCGATCGCGGTGCCGGCATCCCATCCCCACCGCCGCGAACACTGACTACCAGCATGGACACTGAACGCCTTCGCCCCGCTCCTCAGCGCGAGCTCCTCAGCGGACACTCAGCGTGAGCTCGACGGCCAGAGCGGGGGCCTTCCCTTCCCCTCCTCCTTCTCCTTCTCACCCTGCCGTCCTGCTGCCGCTGTCGAGGTCGTGCCTGTCCCGCTCGCACCGAGCTCGCGACGCATCCCCCCGCACGCACGGCTGCGGTCGGCGACCCCTCCCCGGGTGCGACCAGCGACACCCCAGACCTCCCTCGCCCCCCACCGCCACCACACCCTGCGCGTTTGTCTGCTACGCCACTGTGGCGGGTGAGGCGCTGCGCTCGCTAGCCCCACCGTCTCGCCTTGAGCTGCTCTCCCTCGACCTCCCCCTACGACCCCACCTGCTCTAGGCCTGTCGACCTCGCCGCCGTCGTCGGCGGCCCGGCGGCCTCGTTGTTGCGCTACGTGTCGCCAAGGCGGGCCTCTCCGTCTCCCGCTCCGTTGCCGCCGTCAAGCTCACGCTCGCCCCGCTCGTGCCGACCTCGCCGACCTCGCCCCACTGCGCGCGTTCCCGACGAAGGAGAAAATGAAGGAAAGAGAAGGGGCAATCTAGGCATTTAGGAAAATATCTCACCTCTTTTGACCCGGAAATAATAAAATAATGCGATCAGTGTCCTATAGCCAATTACACAAATTTTATAGTGTGCATCAGCCGTGTCACGTTTTCGTGGTGTCTCCTAGCTAATTACATGTTTTTTGCGTGTCCTTTAATAAATTTTGCCTAGTATTTTCCCAAGGCGTGACCCAAACGGCTGTGATCTGCAGTATGTATATGTAGACATGGTTGGTATAATTAGAGGGCAATTTAATATTTTTTTGAGAAATAAAGGACTAGTAATATCTCTTTATTGATTCTGAAGCCCATTTTAATCGGTTTTCATGTTCTGATAAATGCTCGTGACATATATATCGTTCCAGTTCACATTTTTAGATAATGGAAATGGATTACATCTCCGGCTTCTGTCATAAGACACACAGCCATAAGTTTAATAGTAATAAAAAGGTAAGATAAAAGTGAATCAAAATGAGAAATAAGGTGATGGGACAAATCCCCAACTCCCCTTTATTATTGACTAGCGTTAAACCACATAAAATATTTTAGCTAGCAATAGAATTATGGAACTATGCCACCCATAGTGGAATAAGAGGCCCTTGGCTACCGATTCCAAGAGTGTAGCACCATTACGCATAGTATCCTGCTCCTTCTGTGGTAGCATTGTAGACAAAATGGAGCCAGTAGGAAGACATAAAGATAACCTGCATAGGGTTAGATAATTGTTTACCATTAAAAACTTTATCATTGCGACAACGCCAAATTGACCAACATACAACACTAGCTCCAATTAGAATCATCTTCTTGATGGACATAGATACCCCTCTAAGCCAATTACCGAAAATGTTTTTGGCGTTACGGAGTGGGGGGATATTAAAAGCAAAAAACACACATCTCCAAACAAACTGAGCGATATGACACTCAAAGAAAAGATGTTGGATTGTCTCTTGTGCATAGCAGAAAGAACAATGTTTGTCTCCCCTCATTTTCTTTTAGCCAGGTTATCTTTCGTTAGAATTACTTTCTTATGAAGAAACCATATAAAGACCTTGATCTTTAGTGAAATTTTCAAGTCCCACAAAATTCTCTTTTTATCCGAACATTATAGTTCATGATCGTGGCATATATAGATTTGACGGAAAATTGACATTAGCTCGTGTTCCTTTCATGTCTAGAGTATTCCTTTCCGTTTCGATAATAATAGAGAAAATTATGAAAATAAATGTGATGAAGCCAGTTTCGTCCTTATTCGAATTGTTTGACACATTGACTCTATGATAAATTGATAATACTATCTTGTATTTTTCTCGGATATATATGGATACATTTTAGTTGTGTAAATATCTGGAAACTATTGACCGGCTAAGGGTACCATTCCCATTTGATGTATTGGGCTTTAAAATCTTGATGGGCCACTACATGTTGGTGGGCTACTATAAGTGGTGAGCATATAGGAGTACTCCTAAGGAGAAGATTATGATCCATACAACACTGATTAGACATACACATACGGTAGATAATAAATTTGAACAAGTTGAAAAGAAACGCATTTATATGATACGTTCCATGAAATATAGGGTAAATGACAATCCTTAACGACACATTTGTCCTGAATGCAATCCAACCATGAAATCAGAATTCCTATCTATCATTTTGCTTCGCTTAATCTTTATTTTCTCAAAGGCTCCTTGTTTACGCTGCTGCCATTACTTACAGTGATCATTTTGGAGATGGTAACTAAACCACATCAGAAACTTCATCACCAATTGGCAACGATTTGGCCACAGGCAGCTTAACATATGACATATTTCTACTGCTCGAGGCAGGTAACTAGCCCATTTAATTTTCGGCGGCTTCTTACTTTGAAATTAATTAAGCCACAAAATCTATGGCTTGACACACTTTGATTAGCAAAACTAAATTAAATTTGATAGCCAACCAAACATGTTAGTAGTTTTTTCACCCCCTACAGCAATGTCGGTAAAGACGTGGCCTCAGCTGAATAAATTATGGTGAACGTGGCAGTTTTCAGACGTGTGTTTCTTTAAAAAGGAGTAAGTGACAATTGTTAGGACAAATCACGGCCGGGGAGAGGTTGGAAGAGTGGTTTTTCTTTTTTATTTTCTGCAAAATATAGACACCTGGACAGATGCCAAATCGTCACTAATAAGACAAACAAAATCAAACTAGTGGTACTCCTATTTATTGATTATGTAGTTTCCAAATGGTTTGGACAAACTAATTAATAATTTATTGTCAACTGTCAATGACGCATTCCTGTTTCTTCATCTTCAAAACTTGGATTAGCAAGTCTCCTTGTCCTCATGCGGGTAGCCAAGTCAAGAATTTAACACATGGTATTTTCAAATCATTATTATACTACGCTACAAACTACTACAAAAGTGGCAGCAAGACTAATTCACTTGATCTACATGCATTACAAACCACTGGTACATCTACAATGATAATTACTTAATTGCTATGTTATGTCGTACTCCAACCTCAACATCCCTTTTTTAAGGGAATAAATCTCAAATATTAAATCAATAACATATGAAAAACGATTTGATATGTGAAGATAAACTGATAGATTTGTCAGTAAAAATGCTATCAAACTATTAATAATATCTATAAATAATTAAGTTGATTGAATATTATGGATTAGTTTTTAGCTCTTTCTTCATTGCTTTTAGTGCCCAACTCGCTTATGATTGATAGTATTGTAAGACATGTAAAATGATCTACCTAAAATTATTCAAAAAGGATAACCAAACTAAATTCAATTGTATCAATCTCTATTATAATATAAAAAAGGAGTCATAGTCTTGTTACAAACTACTCCCTCCGTTTCATATTATAAAACTTTATAGCATTGTCATTCATGTGTGTCTAGATTATTAATATTTATATAAATATGGACAATGCTTCATTAATATATTTATAAATGTGGGCAATGCAGGAAGTAGCCATTTGGTCTATTATGTGCCTTCTCCTGAAGGGGCTCAATTCTATATATGGGGTAAATATGTGGTGGAAACCCATATATATGAACCCACAATGCATGGAAAACGGCTCGGTTTCCCTTATTCCGCATCAAATATTTGTCCCAATTCTCTCTAGTCAAGATAAGTCTTTGACTGCTCCAATTTGGAAGCAGTACTGATCGACCAATATAAAGAAAGAAGTGCTACGCACAAACGTTTGGATCAATGACAATTATGCCCTACAAAATTTTCAGTTTGAATAGTAAATGTGGTGCATTTGGTTTGAAGCATGTTTGGTAATATTCATGCTCAATTTGGCACTATTTTAGAACTTTCTTCACCATAATATAAATTTTGGCTCCTAATTGGCATCAATCCAAACACATTTATTTTCAATGCTACCCTAACAAAACATTGGCAGTACCAAAATTTATCTAGATTTCTTTTACTACCAATGTTTTAGTATAGTAATAAACCAGACACATCTTTTTTAGCTTTTTAGTGACACACGAATGAGATGAGACATTATTATATGATTAATCGAGTACAAACTTATAAAATTGATTTATCTGATTTTGTTAAAAAAAATTATATAAATGTATTTAAAAATATAACGTTTAGCAATTAGGAAAACATGCTCAGAATAAACGAGAAAAGTAGCCAATCTGAGAAGAGCTTTAGAACTCATGCTTAATTAAATTTCTTTTACCAAATCTCTATAAATCCTGCTTACTCGCATGCCTTGCATCTTAGTAATTAATTACATATATTTATATTTATAGTTGTATAAATATTCTTGCATTGAGAGTATAATGAAGGATTCATATTTATTGGCTCATGCTTTTAAGCTAGTTTTATTTCTCTTGAAGTTTTATCAATTTTTAATTAAACTGCAAATTGAAGAAAGGAACCACACAAGTCGCTAAAAAATATTGTATAATAATGGTAGAACTAAAGTATAAGATGAATTTGTTTTCTAACTAAGTGACATAAAATTTATCTACTTCATATAATTAACGCTTTGACCAATCATTAGAAATGGTGTAAACAATTTAGATTAAATATATAATATAGATCGGTTATTCAAATAAAAAGAATTGAACGATGTGACTTCATAAGAGAAAGAAAGGAAAGAAACAATTTGAATTATAGATTATACAACCAAGGGCTAGAAATAATTAAGTTGATGAACGAGGTATTTAACTATTTGCTACTTTTAGATGTGGCATTTAACGATTCGTTACATATCCACATATCAGACACGTGATGACCCCATGTTCATAGGCCATGAATAAAAAATTGTTAAACTTCACATCTTAAAAGTGACAAGTAGTTAAAATCCCCGATGTGAGTCGTGACTGTTGATGACAGATAAAAAATTATAACATTGCATACACTTGCTTGAGATAAACTACATATAGATATATATAGGTTTTGCTTCACTAAATATGGTCTTTTTAAAATATTAATAAAATATCATATATTCGTTATGCCTCCTATCGTCTGTTTTTTTGGCTTATTAACTGCAACCGAAATTTAATGGGTATCCCTGGTTGATTTCCTATAATATCTAGTAAAATGGCTGGCCAACTGAGATATCTATAGTTCATTGCGTATAATATTGTTAGTAGAAATGGTTGGCCATCGAAAAAAATCTATAAGTTGCCTGGACTCGACATATCGCTAGCTATCGCTAGTGTCGCTGGTTCCGCCAATCTGTAAAGCAAGCGATGAGGCTTCACTTCAGTGATTTTCATGGCCTTGCTTAAACGCCAAGCGAGGGATTATTTTTACAATGACGAAGACGCTGTGACTAGGCCTAGACAAAATATCATGTTGGCGGCTGAATCGTTCATGCACGTGACAGCTAAATCTCTCCAACTCTTTCTTATCTTTAACAACAGAATAAGAAAAACGAATCACCACTAGCCATTTAATATACTTTTGGTGTTTTGTTTTGATTTTTGTGATGCTTTCCTAGAAGGAATAATTTTCACTCCTTCAGTCCAGTAGAACGATAAATATACATGTGAAGGGCATGTTTGGCACAACTCCAGCTCTATCTCCACCTCTCCTGGAGATAGAACCCAGTCAAACAGTTTCAGTTCCACCTAAAATGGAAGTAGAGCTGGGTGGAGCTCTATGACAAAATGAACTAGAGAGGTGGAGCTGCGTTTAGGTAGCTCCAACTCCACTCCAGACCCCAACTTCTAGAGTTAAATTTAGAAGTTTGAGCTCTACTAAACAGGCCCGAAGACTTACTTTGAGCTCTCTAATTAGTTGAAATTACCGGTACACTGTAAAAAAAAGTTTTTCAGACAACCCCTTCATTTTTTACAGTCTTAAAAAAACTTCCATATTCAAAAGCATTTTAGCAATGTGTGATAAATGCCCGCTTGTAAAATTTGATTTTGTAGCCAGGCTTTTTAGAAGGCCTGCCTAAAAAAATAGGGCTATTTCTGCAGGCATACATGTTAAGAGTCCGTATACAACAGCCAACCCGTCATCTCTCTATTGGCCAACAACTGGTTATATTCTAAAGAGTGAATTACACCTCGAGCTACCTTTGATTACCATTGTTACAATGTAGACTAGACTAAAGCTAAACTTTTCACTTTGGATCAGATATCTTTACATGATGTTTTAATTTGGACTCCCTTATTCTTCCTCCTCTCTCTCAATCTGTAAATTCTTCCAAAGAAGTCAAAGGGTAGTTTGCATTTTCAATCATCGACTAGCTAGTGCTTGTGGCTTAATTTCAAGGACAGCAGAGGGTGCACGATAAAGTATTCCTACTGGTAGCAAGTAGCATTCGAAGAAGCTGGCCAGCAATGATAAACAGTTGCTACTACTTGCTGACGATAAGAATTAAGAACTAAGCCAGGTAGCACTGTAGCAGACAACCACGCTCAAGCTCTTCGCTAGTGCTACATGTTGTGTTGCGCGCCTGCGCTAAATTTTCACATGTGCCGCTCGGGCTTCAGCAAGTTTTGCAGCGCTCAGGCTCCGTCGTCTTCGCAGTGCCGCCTGCATTTGAGCTCGAGCTCAACTTCGGCGGGCGACTGCCCTGTGAAGGGTTTTGCTCTTGCTCTCATGCACGCCTGATCGAGAAAGAGACCGTGAGCTGTACAGAGAAAAGAGAGGAAGAAAGGGAGCTGGAGGAAGAAAAAGAGAGTCCAAATTAAAACCTTGTGTAAACATATCTGGTCCAAAGGGAAAAATTTTATCTTACATTGGTCCAAGTTGCAACACAGGTAGGAAAAAGTAGCCCAAGATGCAATTTCCTGTATTCTAAATGATTAATTAACAATAAAAAAATATAGTAAAAAAATTATATAAGTTTTTAACAACTTAAAAGAGTTAAAAATACCATAAAATCAACTCCATAATTAAGTTCTTTTATATGTGTTTAACGATTCAAAAATACGATAAATTCAACTCAGTAATTAAGTTCTAGAAATCAAATTTTGGCATATACTAATCTCTTACAGGGCAAATGAGGCTCTTTTTGAACATCTCTTCCTCGTCATGCAAAACGCTGGACAAATTAGCGCATGATTATAAGTATTGACAAAATTGAAAATAGGTTAATATAATTTTTAAATCATTATATATATTTTTTAAAATAAAGTACTTTTTAGCATTTCGAGAAATGTGCACGAAAAAAATAAGGGAGTATAAGTTAATAAATGGAAGAAATATTACACACCTAGTCTTTCGAAAGAGTTACTACCTCTATTCTATAATACTTATTTTTCTTGATTTAAAATTTGAATTTAGAGTAGCGGAAATTGTCAAATTAATCACCTTCCATTTAAATTTCTCTACTACTTATAAGTTCTAATTACCTTCTTACTTCCAGCTATACATTATTTAATAATGGATAATATAGTTTGGTTTTCTTAAATCTTAATCGATATTAAATAAAATAGAATGATAAATATTTTTGGACATAGTAAGTAGTAAGTACTACCTCCTGAAATGGATGGGTTTTCTTTAAAAGTCACTGTACGTAGAACTCCCGAAAAAGGAAAAGAAAAACATAGAGAAGATAACTGTACACGGCTAGCACTTTCGTGAAGACGGGCACGTGTGGAACCCAGAAGAGGTCCAGCCGGCGGGCCCACGGGCGTTTCTCCACACCCTCGTCCGTCCCGTTCCCCGTGCGTCGCCGTCTCGTCCGTGTCGCGCACCACCGCATGCGGCCCACGTGGCGGAGCCTCCATTGTGCGCCACGTGTACTCCTCAGTCCTCACCCTCACACACTGCTTGCTTGTTGCTTCAACAGCACCCTTCTTCTTCCCCAGTGGGCATTGGCTTTCCACCCACCATGGGTGTCCATGACCGTCCCATGGGAACCCATCATCAGTTCATCACTTGCTTAGTTTGGCCAAATACAGATAATACGTTATTTTACTTATTAGCAAAGAATAATCAGATAAACGTTCTATGTATATGTTCTTATCAACTTAAATACTAAAGCTAAAAAACAAACTTCGATAAAAAAACTTCTCAAATCAACATCAAAATTGAGTCTTAATATTTAAATTTTGGCAACGGCCAAACAGGTGATGCTGCATGGAGGAAACAATGGGGCCTTCCTATTCCAAAAAATTCCTTCAAACCTAACTCTCAAGAAATATCATCCTACAAACTAACTTATCCAAAAATAGATTGAACCCTAGCATTTCATAATACAGTGAATCCGAACATAAAACATGTCTAAATTTATTATACTATAAAATGTCCCATCCGGTACTAGATTGTTATATCTTCATATCCGGATTTGTTGTACTGTGAAGTATCTTATCTAGTACTCCCTCCGTCCCATAATATAAGAGATTTTGAGTTTTTACTTGCAACGTTTGACCACTCGTCTTATTTAATTTTTTTTGAAATTATTAATTATTTATTTGTGACTTACTTTATTATCTACAATACTTTAAGTATAACTTTTTATTTTTTATATTTATAAAAAAAATTGAATAAGACGAGTGGTTAAACGTTGCAAGTAAAAACTCAAAATCCCTTATATTATAGGATGAAGGGAGCATTATATTGCTATATTATGAGATGGAATTATATTGCTATATTATGAGACGGAATAGTACATTTTAAAAATTAATTTCATCGATGATATTTGTTGGAATATGATGCTCTGAAATATCTGTTGGATTTTCCGTTTATCAGATTAGAGCGGAGAGATAACCACAGAAATGACGGCGCTGCCCCTGCAGACACAGCCTCGTCGGTTTTCTCCCTTTGCCAGTTCTGCCCTTCTTGCCTGGCGCTCCTCTCATCAAACGACGTTGCAGTCTGCTCTCATGTCATGATGGTGGGCATGGTCACGGTCAGTCTCGGAAGACGATGCAGGGAAAGTTGACGCGATCCATGTCGGATGATCATTAGCCATTATGGTTGGTTTGAGCCTAATTAATGCTTATTTGCTCGAGGAGATTGCCCGTCATTTTCGAATAATTGATGTTCTTGATTATCTTTGGTTTTAGGTACTTGGCAATTCACGTCTTTCAACTTTTCAAGTCTTTTTTTCTCTGAATTCACCCTAACATGCAAGTTTACTGCGCTTTTCTCCTTATTTATCTATTGAGAGTACTTCGGTTACTCTACTTAAATTTAGAGTGAGAAGTATTCCCTCCGTCCCACTGAATAAGTTACGATCAAACATGATATGGTCTCCAAATTAATATTCAATTTTAAATTTCTCATATAGCACTATAATTTTTATAGCACAAAACTAAATTATATAAAAATAAATTTAAATATCAATCCAATGATATAATTTTTATTAAATAAAATTTAACCTATAATAAAAATAATTAGTGACCAAATGTTTAAATAGTTGAATCTTAAAATTCATGCGCGTCTTATTGAGTGGGACAAAGGGAGTATCGGCATGTTTAAACTGATAGCGTCAATTATTAAAAATGGATGAAGTAATTGGGCTTGCCGGTATTTTAACTGTGCGTGGAAAAGAAAAAGAAAGACTCACAAACATGACTGAGAGAACTTCTATGATCTGCTGGATCCACTTCGTGGCCACCTCGAGAGTCGAGAGGGGACGAAATGGTTCATTTAAAATCTTTATAATTACAAAAATAATAGAAATTTTATAGCAATTATATGTTGAGATTATAGACATATAATGATTTAATCTATTCCATAAATAAATCATGACATTACAGATGAAAACTAGCATGAACACATCATTAGATCTACACATGTAAACTACACAGTATAACATGAACAGATCAAATATGCGCAACATATTGAACACGTACCGAGGTGACGGAAAGACCGGCTGCTTGGTCGAAACTTTTCGCAGGTGTCTACGAAGACACGAAACACGCGAGCGAAGAGGAAGGCGAGCCGTCGCGAACGAAGAGGGAGCAGTGGCGCAAAGCGCTTCCCAAAAACCTTATTGCCGCCTTCTCCCGGTGCAGGACGTCGAAGGCAGAGGTTCCGGAGACCTGCTCTCCCGATCGCCGGTGCACGCCGGGAGCGGGATGGAGTAGTCTACGAGCGACGGCGCAGTACAGAGTAGGAGGCAAACCCTAGATTGATTTCGCGTGTGTTGCGTAAAGACGGCAGGTCGGTTTATATAGAGAAGGGTCGCTTGATCAGGGCGCCCGCACGATCTCTACTGCGCGTAACCGAACCGGATAAGTCGCGCGTAACTTATCCGGACTCCACGCCGTTTGCACGCACCGGATTTTTCTGACAAAACGAATCCGAATTTGCAGCAAAACAAAACTGCAAAAGGAGGCTGCATCTGCGCAAGGGTGAGGAACCAATTTTTCGGACCATTCGACGCGTACGTCGTGCACGCCCGCCGCCTGCCCTGCCCTGCCAGGCCAGGCCAGGCCAGGCGAGCGAGCGCGCGCGTGTGTTTCCCCTCTTCTCTCCACCACACATGCTTCAAGTGACTAGGAGGGCATCCTCCCTTTTAAGGAGGTCCCCCTCTCCTAGAATAAGCAAGGTGGTACTAAACTCCACATGCATGCCATCCCATGAGGTGGGCTTTTGTGATTTTCCAAAGAATTAATCTTCGAGTGGGCTAAGGCCCATTCATTAATTCCAACAATCCCCCACCAAATCTCAAAATCCCACTGAGATTTGCCTTTTCCAATATACTGTTTATATACCAGTGGTTCGATGGAGACCAATTAAGGTTGAACATCCACCTAGAACTCCAAGCTACACTTACTCACAACTTGAACAATGGACTACGCCTTGAAATTGCAAGTCTTGTGCAAGCAAGTTTCACTCAAAGTCTTATCTGGTACTAGACCGTCTGTAGACTACCCCTCGGGTGGAGCGTATAAGTCATACCTAGGTCTTTAGTAAGCTTCCTAGAAGATTCACCCAAAATCTTCATAGACTGCGACCAACAGTCAAGCTCACAAAGGTGAGTTCTTTCAAGAATGCTCTGCAGGACAACATTCGCTAATTAAAGCCAACAGAACTCATTAAGGCATAGCCAACCTGCCTTGCAGCTCACGAGAGTATATGCATCTTCACTTGGAGAGGGTATATATATTGGTACTCTCCTCTAGTTTATTAATGGTTTGTTCTTCCCAGGATCTAATTCACGGGATCTCCGATCACATAGACTGGGTTACCACCATAGTATAACTCACATGGGTCTCAAACCCATCTCCTTCAATGCATTGTCTATCACATTTCGTGATAGTCCCTTCGTGAAGGGATCTGCCAGATTTCTCGCTGTTTGGATGTAATCCAACGTTATAACTCCGGAGTTTCTTAATTTCCTGACAGACTTCAATCGTCTTTTCACATGTCTAGACGATTTCATATTATCCTTAGAACTATTCACTTTGACAATTACCGTTTGATTGTCACAGTTCATAAGGATAGCCGGCACCGGTTTTTCAACAACAGGCAGATCCATTAATAGATCACGCAGCCATTCTGCCTCAACAGTAGCAGTATCCAGTGCCGTTAGCTCTGCTTCCATGGTTGACCTCGTCAAAATGGTCTGTTTGCAAGACCTCCATGAAACAGCACCACCACCCAGTGTGAAAACATATCCACTAGTGGCTTTGATCTCATCCACATCAGAGATCCAGTTAGAATCACTATAACCCTCCAGTACCGCAGGATACCCAGTATAGTGAAGCCCCAATTCCACAGTACCTTTCAGATAGCGCATTACTCGCTCAAGCGCACGCCAGTGATCATCTCCCGGATTAGAGGTAAATCGGCTCAACTTGCTTACAGCAAAGGAGATATCAGGCCTAGTTGCACTAGCCAGGTACATCAACGAGCCAATGATTTGGGAGTATTCCAGTTGATTCCTAGCAATTCTCTTGTTCTTGCGAAGCAACAAGCTAGGATCATAAGGTGTTGGAGAAGGCTTACTATCAATGTAACCAAAGCGATTCAAGATCTTCTCCACATAATGGGACTGCAAGAGTGTAATCCCATTCTCACCTCTAATTAGCTTAATGTTTAAGATAACATTAGCTACTCCCAAATCCTTCATATCAAAATTTTGAGACAAGAATGATTTAACCTCATTTATCACCTCAAGATTTGTCCCAAATATCAGTATGTCGTCAACATACAAGCACAAAATAACTCCCTCACCCCCACCATGGCGATAGTACACATTTATCTGCCTCATTGACTGCAAAGCCTGCAGATGTCAATGTTTTGTCAAATTTCTCATGCCATTGCTTAGGAGCTTGTTTCAGACCATACAAAGACTTCAACAATTTGCACACTTTGCCTTCTTGACCTTCAACTACAAACCCATCAGGTTGATCCATATAGATCTCCTCATCCAGCTCTCCATTAAGAAAAGCTGTTTTAACGTCCATTTGATGAACGAGAAGACCATGTGAGGCTGCTAGGGAAAGTAGCACACGAATTGTGGTCAATCTAGCAACAGGTGAGTAAGTATCAAAGAAATCTTCGCCTTCTTTCTGAGTATAGCCCTTAGCTACAAGCCGAGCCTTGTACTTTTCAATAGTACCGTCAGGCCTAAGCTTCTTCTTGGCACATAGGGTCGCTCTGTCACCTCCCAAGTCCCGTTAGCGATAATGGAATCCATTTCACTACGGACAGCCTCCTTCCAGTAGTCTGCATCAGGAGATGCATATGCTTCTGAAATTGACTTAGGAGTGTCATCCACGAGGTACACAGTGAAATCATCACCAAAAGACTTAGCCGTCCTTTGTCTCTTACTCCTTCGAGGAGCTTCACTGACATCCTCCTCAGAGACAAGTTCATGTATGTTCAGTTTGTTCTGGTGGTGTGATTGAACTGGGAATTATCTCAGAGGGTTGGTTCGAACCACTATGTGTATCCTTCATTGGGAAAAAACTCTCAAAGAGGTAGCATCACGAGACTCCATAATTGTACCAACATGAATGTCCGGTACCTCGGATTTAACTATTAAAAATCTATAGGCAATGCTATGATGAGCATATCCCAGAAAACACAGTCCACAATCTTAGGTCCAAGTTTGCGCTTCTTCGTTGGTACATTGACTTTCGCCAAGCACCCCCATGTGCGTAATAAGAAAGTGATGGTTTTCTACCAATCCATATCTCATATGGTGTTTTGTCCTTATTTCTGTTAGGAACTATTTAACACATGATTTGAGGTCAACAATGCCTCCCCCCACCATGCCTTAGGCAGTCCCGCGGTGTCCAACATGGCATTCACCAAGTCAGTCAGTGTGCGATTCTTCCTTTCAGCAATCCCATTAGACTCGGGAGAGTAGGGAGGCGTCCTCTCATGTATAATGCCATGTTCCTCACAGAATAAGTCAAACTCGTTCGAGAAAAACTCTCCACCACGATCAGACCTAAGCCTTTTTATCTTTCTGTCAAGTTGATTTTCAACTTCTGCCTTATAAATTTTAAAAAAGTCTAGAGCCTCGTCTTTCGTTTTCAACAAGTACACATAGCAAAATCTAGTAGCATCATCAATCAATGTCATGAAATATCGTTTTCCACCCTTCGTCAACACCCCATTCATTTCACAAGATCTGAATGTAGGAGTTCTAGTGGTGCCAAGTTTCTCTCCTCGGCAGCCTTGTGAGGCTTGCGAGGTTGCTTCGATTGCACAACTATGGCACTTAGAACCTTTGACAATGGAAAACTTAGGAATTAAACACATGCTGGAAAGCCGAGACATCAAGCCAAAATTAATATGACATAAACGTGAATGCCAAACATTAGCCTCATCATCCACACTGCCACAAATATGGTTCACAGACTTATTGCAGAAATCAGAAAGGGAAAAGCGGAACAGGCCTCCGCACTCATAACCTTTACCAATAAAATATCCATGTTTAGACACGACTACTTTATTAGACTCAAAAACCAACTTAAATCCGTCTTGGTCAGACGGGAGCCACTAACAAGATTCCTGTCGATAGAAGGGACATGCTGCACGTCTTCAGCTGCACGATCTTTCCCGAAGTAAACTTCAGATCTACCGTGCCAACACCATGAACAGAAGCATGTGACCCATTCCCCATTAGGACGGTGGAACCCCGTGCGACCTGATAAGAAGAAAACAATGAGATGTCAGCACAAACATACATTGGCCCCAGTATCAACCCACCAATTAGTAGACTGATTGACTGAAAAAACAGTAGGTAAATTACCATACCCGCTTCCATCTCCAGTGTTGCCAATGGTCACATTAGCAGACTTAGAAGTCTGCCCTGCAGGTGCCTTCATCCCCTTGCGCTGAGGACTTCCTAGCCAGATGACCAACTTGGCCACACACAAAGCAAGTCCTCTCATCCTGATTAGGATTGTTGTTGTTCTTCTTCTGCTTCTTGAAGTTGGTGGTCTGCTGAGCTTTGTATTTCCCCTTGCTCTTGTTCTGGGCCTTGTGCACAACATTGGCACTGGACTGCCCACCATCGCCCTTAGACGCGGCATCTTTTTCCCGAGCTTTCTCCTCAACATCAAGAGACGCTATCAACCCCTCAACGGAGTATTCCTGTCTTGTGTTTGAGTGCAGTACCGAAACTTCTCCAAGATGGAGGTAGTTTTGCAATAATGCACCCGGCCACAAATTTGTCGGGTAAGACACACTTAAGGAGTTCGAGTTCCTTAGCCATGGTTTGTATCTCATGAGCCTGTTCGACTACAGAACGGTTGTCAGCCATCTTGTAGTCATGAAACTGCTCCATGATATACAGATCATTGCTAGCATCAGTAGCACCGAATTTAGTATTCAGTGCATCCCACAACTCCTTAGCGTCGGTCATATGTATACACCTCGACCAGACGATCGCCAAGAACGCTAAGAATGCATCCCACAAAGAGAGTAGTGGCTTCCTCGAATTGCTCTGCTGTTCAGCAGTAAGAACTCCTTCAGGTTTGCCAGTACTCACCCAGAAGCATTTCATAGCTGTCAGCCACAGAGTGACCCTGATCTGCCATCTCTTAAAATGCACACCGGTGAATTTATCCGGCCTCAGTGCATCGGCAAAACCAGCCATAGTAAAATCACAGTGCCTATAATAAGGTTTTTGGATTGTTGAGATTATAGACATATAATGATTTAATCTATTCCATAAATAAATCATGACATTACAGATGAAAACTAGCATGAACGCATCATTAGATCTACACATGTAAACTACACAGTATAACATGAACAGATCAAATATGCGCAACATATTGAACACGTACCGAGGTGACGGAAAGACCGGCTGCTTGGTCGAAACTTTTCGCAGGTGTCTACGAAGACACGAAACACGCGAGCGAAGAGGAAGGCGAGCCGTCGCGAACGAAGAGGGAGCAGTGGCGCAAAGCGCTTCCCAAAAACCTTATTGCCGCCTTCTCCCGGTGCAGGACGTCGAAGGCAGAGGTTCCGGAGACCTGCTCTCCCGATCGCCGGTGCACGCCGGCGAGCGGGATGGAGTAGTCTACGAGCGACGGCGCAGTACAGAGTAGGAGGCAAACCCTAGATTGATTTCGCGTGTGTTGCGTAAAGACGGCAGGTCGGTTTATATAGAGAAGGGTCGCTTGATCAGGGCGCCCGCACGATCTCTACTGCGCGTAACCGAACCGGATAAGTCGCGCGTAACTTATCCGGACTCCACGCCGTTTGCACGCACCGGATTTTTCTGAACGTTTCCAAAACAAAAACGAATCCGAATTTGCAGCAAAACAAAACTGCAAAAGGAGGCTGCATCTGCGCAAGGGTGAGGAACCAATTTTTCGGACCATTCGACGCGTACGTCGTGCACGCGCGCCTGCCCTGCCAGGCCAGGCGAGCGAGCGAGCGCGTGTGTTTCCCCTCTTCTCTCCACCACACATGCTTCAAGTGACTAGGAGGGCATCCTCCCTTTTAAGGAGGTCCCCCTCTCCTAGAATAAGCAAGGTGGTACTAAACTCCACATGCATGCCATCCCATGAGGTGGGCTTTTGTGATTTTCCAAAGAATTAATCTTCGAGTGGGCTAAGGCCCATTCATTAATTCCAACATTATATACTAGCTAGCTATAGTTAAGTTTGCCCAGCTCTAACATTAAAAGTTGATATCGGCTAGGTATAAATAGTTGTTGCCATACTGCCTTCTCATCACAATGGATCATGGTAGTGGTACATATTTTCTATGCACAACCATATATAAGAGGAGGATGGCCAATTGTCAAATTGATTTGCCAGCAAATTAAAGAAAACTTGATCTGGAGAAATTGAGTATAGAAGACAAACATGGTGGAAAGAATGTTTTTAGTTACCTCGTTTACTTTGAGTTTCTAACCTCTAAAGTGAACATGGTGGCAACTTTTAAGATATGTTTGTAGTATTGCTAATAGATAGATTAATCTTTGTGAGGTCTAAAAATTTAGCTTTGAAAAAGGAGTGGCTTAGGCTGAGATTGATTCAGGAATTGGACTGAGCAACTTCCTATTTTTTTTCACATTTTCCAAACTGATAAACAGTATATTTTTGTTAAATACATTTTATATAGAACTTTTTTAAAAAAATCAAATATATCCATTTTTAAGTATATAATAATTAATGATCAATTAATCATACGCTAATAGTCCATCTTATTTTGTGTGCCACTAAAATTTTGCATAGTAGCCAATTATATTTTTTCCTTAATCTTCTTTTTTGGTATAAGATACTAAAAATGTCTCACCATAACAATCTATCTACAACTCTACGACAATTTCTAGAACTAGAAAACCCAACTTTAAAAAATTAAAAAAGAAAAACTTTGAGTTGGAACTGTGCAAAATGAAGCCCTTTATACGACATACAGGACTCGATTTTGTACTACTTCAGCAATAGTACTACCTCTGTCCTAGAAAGATTATAGTTTTACACTGTTTATATTCAACGTTTGATCGTCCGTCGTTTGAAAAACTTTTATGATTAGTATTTTTATTGTTATTAGATAATAAAATATGAATAATATTTTATGTGTGACTACTTTTTTTTACTTTTTTATAAAATTTTTAAATAAGATGGACAATCAAACGCTAGACATGAAAACCCTCAACTCCATTTACAATGGAACGGAGGTAGTACGTGACGATTCGTGCACTGACGACTGGGTTGAGTATATTCTTTCCTTAAAGAAAAGGGGCTCATGCCTTTAGGGAAAGCGCACATAAAAGCCGCGAGAACCTAAAAGGTGGCAAAGGAATTAAGTGCAGAATTAGATGCAACGGGTTACGGGTAGCTGCTGTTCATGTCATTGTCTCAAAACACCTATCTGCACGTACAATTCCATCACTCCTCTGGGTCTACATAGCCAACCATGCAATCTGATCAGCAATATCTTGCATGATTTGCGCCATATCATCGTCAAATTGTCGAAGAGATATTATGATAGCTTGTCCATGATTTGGAAAAGACTAGAGATATATGCACATATGCATCAATGCATGTGTGTACAAATGGTCGAATAGAAAGCAAACTTCCCAACAGATCGAGCTGATATTATTTTTGTTCATATCTGTAGTACACTCTTGTTGTATTCCTCGTCAACCTTATTATATCTTCCTCCGACATATCATTGTCTTGTTATCAGTTTCACTTTTGAAAGGTGATAATTGCATCCAGCTATTCTAGCCCCAAACAAATTAAAGCGATTGAAATCTAAAACAAATATTCACCGTCACTTTACACCACGGTTTACCTTAGCAGGGGAAGAGAGGTTACTGCACCCTAATGGTAAGCCTGTAAGCCACCAATGTGTATAGGAAGGGGTTGTTTTGTTCATTACTCCTCTCGTCAAGCCATATTTTAATCATGTTTGTCCTCCGACAATGGTCTTTCTAGCCGTTTGCATTGTATAACTGGAACTCTACTTTCTTCTAATACATTGACTTGCAATCCTTTTGCCGTTCGTGAAAAATATTTTAATCATGTCTCAGTTTTTCTTTAGAACTCATGCATCAGTTAGGTAGATATTTGTTTCACTCCCAACTTAGACTTGTCACACTTTGTTATTTGGATCAACATGTTATTCACTTATTTATTTGAGATAATTCAAGAAATGTCATTGACAAGCGTCCAAATCCCAGAAATACGTGAGTTTCAAGAAATGCCATCATACAAACGATTTTGTCCCAAAAATGCTATCGCCGTTAGGGTTCCATCTATTTTGCGCTGTTAAATACACTGTTCATCCTATAGAACTTAACGGCGCAAAATGGACGGAACCCTAACGGCGATGATATTTAGGACAAAATCATTTGTACGATGGCATTTTTTAGAACTCGCACTTGTCGATGGCATTTCTGGGACTTGGACGCTTGTCAATGGCATTTCTTGGATTATCTCTATCTATTTTAAGTGAACCATGGTACACTTGTGGCCAATAATTTTATAGCTTTACTCTTGTGTCATGCCACATTTTGCCTAAAGTACGTTACTCATGGTAAATTAGGCATCAACCAAATTGTTCCTAAGATCTTGTCTGTTCACAAACAATTTTCAAAGAGCAGAAAATAGTACAGATGAAGTAATTTATTATTAAAAAAATTAATTTGTTAATTTGTTGTTTATGAAGTAATTAGATAATTTTTCAAAGGAGATTTTTCAAATAACCTCCAAATGAAGTAATTTGATAATTTGTTATTAAAGAAAAGAGCACACGATCTAAAAAGGTATACTGTTGTTGAATAGCACAAAACTAACATATCAACAGAGTACATGAGACAGTGTATATTGGCTGTTTAAGAAGTGCCGAAGACTTTGAGGATCGACTGCCGCGAATTCAGCAATAGAGAATTTAGAGAAGTTGCAGTTAGTGTCGACGGGGGTACCCGTAGACCGGATAAATAGGATATTGGGGTACGTTGGTACGAGGATCTACACGATACGATATCAAAGCAAACAAAAGATAAAAATTATACTGGTTCAGGCCCCTTGTGAGGTAATAGCCCTAATATCCAGTTTATATGAGATTGATATAAAAAACCATATGGAAAACCACAGAGTACAAAGAGAACAGATGAATCCGGCGATACCGGCGAGATTCTTGTCGAGAGGAGTCAACAAGATCTCCTGGCGAATTTGGCTTTACGTCCTCTGACTTCGTAAACTATGGTGAGTATGTTGGTGCTATGATTCGATGATCTGAACCCCTTAGGGAGTGTGCCTTTTATATCAAGAGTTACCTTAGTCTTCAAATAGAACTCGGAGACAATGAATCCCACATGATATAGAATCAACCCAATCCTCCCGAGTGGGACTCTGTTAATCACCAGCCCATGAGGATACTTCCCATAATATCTTGTATACTTCCTTACCACATACAGAAATATATCATATGAACAATGGTATTGCCAGTCTCGTACATTCCGTAAGTCGTAGGATATGAGGTATGCCTTATCCGTAACTATAACAACATGCATCTGACTAATATATATATTTTTAAAACTCGTGTGTTTTATAATTAAGGACAAGTACATGAGTTACATTCCCCAATGGGGTAAAGTTGAAAGAACAACTATTTTGTAAAAGCCCATGAGTGATGAGCAAATTACACTTCAAACGTAACATACGCGAGGACCTAAAAATATAGAAAAAAGCAATCAGGTCCTTGTAACGACCACATCAATGATGATCGGATCCTCACGCACGCGACGGAAGGAGCAAAAGAACAATGGTTAACTGCAATGGGTAGAGCCAAAAAGCATACCCAAATGGGGCCTCTCAACAGAGGTTGAAGCCACCTTAGCCCATAGGGGAAATCATCGGCCGCCTTTTGCAGAACTGATGTTGGAGATGACCACCATAGGTGCGGGACACACCGAAGATGGAGCAAAAAACCGGTGCACTCCTTCTGTTCGACGGGTTAGAGAACAATCCTTCAACCCAAAAGCAAAATAGCAAAACTCCCAACTGAAAGCGTTTGAGATGAGCTTAGGATTCACCGAGCAGGAAGACGACAACGACAAGAACACTGACGAGGTCTGCCATGTCCGTCAAGTTGAGACAAGAAGAGTCGAATGTCGGCGACCCTCTTGAGCTACACAAAGAACAGGTAGAACCTGAGAACGAGAGAGACCCGACTAAATCTAAACTATCTCTACTAGTGAAGAAAGGAGCCAGACCCTCCCCAAATCCCATGCTGACAACCATAAGGCCACTGGAGAAGGAAGAAAAGGGGCCGGGAGTCGGAGATTTTTTTTCCACCTGAGATATCGCCTTTCGCTAGAGCTTTCGAGGCGAAGCGATAAGGACCGTATGGAGGCCTTAATGACTAAATACTTATTTCTTGATTTTATAATTAGTGTGTCTCAGAATCTTAAGTAAGAATTTGACAGCATAGGAACTAGAGTCTATAGGTATAGTTGTTATAAGCTCCCAAAAATTATAGGTATAGTTGTTATAAGCTCCCAAAAATAAGGTCTTAACGGGAGATTAAGTAGTAATTGATAGGTAAAAGGTCCATTTTACGCCTCTGAACTCTTGTGAAGTGGTTTCACTACTGCAACAAGTATTTTTGCATGTGGCCAAAACCAAATTTTGCATGCGGTTGAGCCATTCGTCTGTCCAAAAGTGTCTGCAAAAATAGTTATTTTTCCATGCAGGTGGCGCATCGCATGCAAAAATCAGATTTTCGCGTGCGGGTGCTTATGTCGTACACATGCAAAATAAATATCCGAAAAAAAAATTCCAAAGAAAAAAAAATCAAAACTCAAAACCCTAGCAAACTCCCATCCGTCAATGACGTCGTCGCCGCAGTCCGCAGTCCATCGCCGTCATCATCGCCGAGGCTGCTGTCACCCCTCCATGCATCTCCACCACTGCCCCTCCTCACCCCAATGGCAGCGGCCGCGTGGATCCGCCCGTCCTGGTGCCGCAGTTGCCGTCATCACCGCTAAGCCCGCTGCTTCCCGGTCCCGCTCGAGCCCGCCACTAGCCAGCCACCCGTCGCTGCCACTCGGGAGGAGAACTCGTGCGAGAGAGAGGAGGTGAGAAATGAGAGAGAGACATAGAGGGGAGTGAGAGATAATATGAGGCGGAGAGGATGTTAGAGAGAAGATGAGGAGATAAGGATGATGACTTTGAAAATTTTGAAGTGCTAAGAGGAAGAGAAGGGAAGTCAGACTTGTAGGTGGGCCTTTAATAGGCCTGTTTGCGAAAATACATTTTCGCACATAGCTGTTTAAGAGTCTCGCCTAGGAAAATAAGTCTATTTTCGCAGGCAGATCTCTTAAAGAGTCTTAAGAAGCCCCTTAACCTCCCCCTGAAACGATTTTGCGGAGAGCGGTTATGGTCCACCAACAACCTATTGGGGTTCTCGTTTGGAAAAAAATATTTATGTAGTGGTGTTATACAATATTGGATGCCACGTAGGATATCGATGCACATGTACACAATAGTCCACCTCAGCGAGGAGAGAGAGGGGTCACACCTATCATTGCCACCATATCTTCTTGTTCCTCTCATCTCCCTCCCCCTCTCTGTCCTGCTGCCCCTGACATGAGGGTCCATGACGAGCTCGATGGAGGTGAGCTCAAGCAGAGTTCTGACTCTGCGCATCGTCTCCTCTTCAATTTATATCTCACCTATTGGCCAGTGAGCTCGTTCCACTCCGGCTGACGATAATGTTGGGCAGGCTGGCATTGGATCTTGATGCCGACCGTCTCCTCCGTTGTTGGCTACCTCCTCCCCGTCTCTACCTTGCAGCTGACCATCTTCTCCTAGAAATGGAGGACAGTGTAGGTTGCATCGATGCTTGCCGCAGCAGCTTGTTGCACCTCCCCATGCTGCTCCTACACAGTCAGGCGACACTACTTTTTCCCTTCGATGCATTGTCATAGCTCCTTCTCGACTGCCACCTCCTCCTGTTTACACGACCCGTCACCAAGACCAGGGCAGCGAGCTCAACGGATGTAGTGGCTAAGTTGGACCTTGATACCGAGGGGTGGGGGAGTGGGGAGGACGTTGATCTCGAGCTCACCGGCACATTGAGGAGGAGGCAGTTAGTCAAGCTCGAGGCCGCCAGTGCATGGAAGAGGCTCTTGGGGAGGCAGAGTTTGAGCTCGCCAACACCGATTTTATGGCCAAGAGGTGTTTGTTGTTAGAGGTAGGTCCAGGAGATAGATGCGGAGTTGGTGGCGGTCATTGCCGCTGAAGGCTAGCAAGAAGGGGGAGGGGGGGGGGACCAGTGGATGAGAGAAAAGATAGGAGAGAGATGTCCCTTAATGAAGAGGGTCTCAATAACATGTGAGGCCATTATTACTTTTAATAGTTATGTTGACTAAGATTGACATGTAGTACCACGTAAGCACGCCCCGAAAAACCACTTTAGTTTGGTCTGGGGGTAAATGGAACGGTTTTAATAGTTAGAGGTGTTAGATGCCTGATTTTAGAGTTGAAGAGTAAATTTTAGACAAAGGCAAGAGTTGTGATCAGGTGTAAAATGGACTTATGCCAGCTAACTGTTAAGCATTCAAACTTATAGCCACAGTTTATATTCTGTATTTTCTAGCTACCAAATCTTAGTACCTCTGTTTAAAAATTTTAACCCAAGACTAAATTGAACACATCTAGTACTATAAATCTATAAGGATTTGTACAATCCTAGATTCGTACTGCTACAAACTTTCAATCCAATCCCAAGTTACTGTATTCTGAGATGGAGTGAGTAATATCTTGAGAGAGAATCTTAATATATAGACTAGAAAGAGGTTCTGATAGCGACATCAGCTCTCAAAAGCTCCCAAGGATCTTAAATAGTCGGGGATGGGAAGAGATGCATGAACAAAGAATGATCTTAAAGAACTTGAGTAGCTTTGCGTGGATCTTGCAATTTGAATTAATTTATGCGGAGAAAGAAAAAGAGAAGTGCATGACATGTGGACTAGCCTCAGTCCCCCCCCCCCCCCTATTGATTGGTATTTGGAGCGTGGGAATAAGCTAGTTGTTTTTTTAACTAATTTTACAAATAGAGGTGCATGGAACTACCAAATTTATTATATGTTAATACTCCCTCCGTTTATATTAAGACGGTTTGACACAAGTTTGATTAAATTGATAAAAAAAACATAGCAACATTTTTAAAAGAAAACAAACATACTATCAAAATAAAATTAATTTTAGATTTAATAAATGTAATCTTGTGTTTTAAATGTGGCTATTTTTCTAAAAACTTAACCAAGCTTAAATAACTTTGATTAGAAAGAAGTTAAACTGTTTCATAATATGAAATGACAGTATTGTCTAAGGTTTAAAAATGATAACCGTTGGTATTTCTTAACGACATTACCAGAAATATAATTCCCCACTAATGGCGCAGAAATACTCCTGGTATATTATGGTTACAGAGTTCATCCGCAAGCGCACGGATACACCATTGTAGCATTTCAATCGAGAGTATTCCAAGGGTATCGTATTTATTTAATCCCATGGAAGATCATAGTAGAGAGAACCTGGCTAATAATTTATATGTTACTTGTAATAATCATAGTCTAAGCAGGGGTTAAGATAAATCCAAGGGTAGAGTGACACACAAGCAGGAAATTACTCATTCCCATACTAAAATATCTAAGCCAAGTGGAAAGAAAAAGAGAAAAAGAATCTATCCTATACTCCTAGTATATATAGTACATACATCCTAGTTATCTGACATACTAGCTAATATCCTCTATCCGATGCCCTCCTGGTACTTCGAGAAGCCACCCCTGACTGCCGAGTTCCTTACGACAGCCCGTCATGACCATACAACCGGGGCTAAATACAGAGGAGTACCCCCCAAGGAAATTAACTTAAGACTATATACACGCGCGGAGGAATACCCGTACTGAGCTGTCACCATCAGCGGCCCACTCATCCGCAGCATATAACCCCAAATAATGTAACCCGTAATCTAGACACCACGTCTAAACTACCAGATACAACTCTAATATCATCGTCATGACATAGAGTAATTGCACAATCAAACACTATACCTGTCGGAGTATGGGCCCGGGGGTATGCGAAGTGAGGGGAATTTGCCTTCTCATCCTGCTGCGTGACCCTACAGCCTGGCCCTACCCCGCACCTGCGGATCGCAGGAGCGGCAAGGGGCGTCGGGGTGCCACGTCATGCCCCTCGGGCCCTCGCACCGCTTGCCCCGAGGCCCTCGCCCAGCCGCCATCTGGCGAGGGGAGCAAGCGGGGAGGGGGCCCAAGCTGAACCTCCTTTAATGCGCGCAGCGCCCCAATTGCCCCCTGCCGCATTCAATTCAGTAGGGGGCAGAACGTGCGGCATGCCGACTGGCGCGCGACGGTCAGGAATGACCGGTCTGACCGGCCTGTCGCCCACGTCGCATCTGCCTCCGGCGGAGTGGAGGTAGGTATGACCCGTCCCATCGGAGGGGTCATTCGGAGTTCTCCCCACGAGAGGGCGGCCACCACAAGTCTTCACCCATTAATGAGGAATGATAGGGCTGTCCCCCGTGTCAGGCAAGGGACGGCGCTGGGCCCTACTCAAGGACAAACTGGCTTAGCTTCCAGGCGAAAGCACGGGTCGAGATCCGGTCAAGGTAGGGTGGGCCCCCACCCGAGAGAAGAGTAGGTAGAGGCGGTGCATGTGGTATCCCCTTGAGGTATAAAAGGAGGACCTTGCCCACCGAGAAAGGGACGACTCTCAGAAAACCTGAGCTCTAGGAGAAGGCAAGCAAGAGCGTTCTCCGGGGCTTAGGGACCTTTGTAACTCTCAATCTAAATCCCATACACAGGAGTAGGGTATGACGCTCATAGCGGCCCGAACCTGTATAATCTTGTTGTGTACACACTAGCTGGTAGCCTTGGGGGCGGATACGTAATTTCCAGAGGCGGGCCTTTCCCCCGGCCGAACTCACGAAAGGGGGATCCCACGATCTACTGCTAGAGAGGATCACTCCTCGACAGCTGGCGCGCCAGGTAGGGGGATTTCGCGCGCTTCGAGGGAAGTCGTTTCCTTCCGTCCCAAGCTTTCCTTCGGGCCCCGACGATCATGGTCGAGGTTTTGGAGGAAGAGGTGGAGGTGCACACCCCCACTCCTTCTGGGAGTGAGGGATGCCAGCAGGAGCCGCAACGCACGTCACCGCCGACGCAACTCGCGGACTCCGCCCCTCCGCGACCCCCCGCGGAGGGAGGATCCCGCCCGATCGGGTGGCTCGGCCCTCTGCCCGCCTCCGGACGGGGGAAAGGCCATGGCACGTCAGAGCCCGCCGCCGCCTGATCTATCGCGACGGCCGCTCACCCAAGGCGCGCTTCAGGCGGCGGGAGCCCTCCTGGGATCCTCCGGTGAACACAGAGCCGGAGGCCCCCGTCCAACGATGGTTGGACGACGTCTCCAACTTGGTCACCACTGCCCAGCGGCAGTTGGCCGCGAGTGGCCGTTCCACCGCCAGGTATGTCATGTACCTCCACCACCCTCTCCTCGTCAGCAAGGAGGAGGGCCCGTCGGAGGTGAACACAGAGCCGGAGGCCCCCGTCCAACGATGGTTGGACGACGTCTCCAACTTGGTCACCACTGCCCAGCGGCAGTTGGCCGCGAGTGGCCGTTCCACCCACAGGTATGTCATGTACCTCCACCACCCTCTCCTCGTCAGCAAGGAGGAGGGCCCGTCGGACAGCCACAACCTCGAGACGATCTACGGCCCCAACGTCATCAGGGGCCTCGGGAAGTCGGAGGCGTCACGATGTCCTTTACGGGGAGCAGGACGCTCGAGTCAACATTGAGCGTCGCCGAGACGAGCGCCGCGTTGCCCGCATGGGAGAAGGCGCCTCCTCGTCTAGAGTGCCGCGCTCCTCCTCGCGCGGCGGCCCGCCCCTCATGTCCACCCCTGGGGGAACTGGTTGCAGGGCCTTCATGGCGAGTCTCCGGAACGTCCGGTGGCCCCCAAAGTTTCGCCCCAACCTCACGGAGAAATATGATGGCAGCATCAATCCCTCCGAGTTCCTCCAGATTTATACCACGATCATCGTGGCGGCGGGAGGGGATAACCAGGTCATGGCGAATTATTTCCCCATGGCTCTTAAGGGTCAGGTGCGCGAATGGCTCATGACCCAGCCCCCCGACTCCATCCACTCCTGGGAGGACCTGTGCCAGCAGTTCATCACGAACTTCCAGGGCACATACCCCCGTCCGGGGGAGGAGGCGGACCTACATGCTGTGCAGCGGAAGGACGACAAGTCCCTCCGCTCATACATACAACACTTCTGCAGGTCCGCAACACTATTCCGTGCATCCCGGCCCACGCGGTCGTTTATGCATTTCGGAACGGCGTGCGGCACAACCGCATGCTGGAGAAGATCGCCTCCAAGGAGCCAAAGACCACCGCTGAGCTCTTCGAGCTAGCGGACAAGGTGGCTCGGAAGGAGGAGGCGTGGGCTTGGAACTCCCCCAGCACCGGTGCGGCGGTAGCGGCCGCCCCCGAGACTGCCCCCCGCTCCAAGCGGTGGGACAGGAGGGGCAAGCGGAAGCCAGCCCGCTCTGATGACGAGGGCCACGTCCTTGCGGCTGATGGCCCTCACGGGCCCCGCGCAAGGAAAGGGCCACCGGCGGCAAGCCGAGCTCCACCGCCCCCTCCGGTGAGGGTCGATCGACGGACAAGTGGTGCTCGGTGCACAA
Organism: Oryza meridionalis; assembly: GCA_000338895.3. Classification (NCBI taxonomy): domain Eukaryota; kingdom Viridiplantae; phylum Streptophyta; class Magnoliopsida; order Poales; family Poaceae; genus Oryza; species Oryza meridionalis. Next base: position 15,755,229 of record CM002526.2, read on the forward strand.
TACTTATCGGCACAGTCTTGCCGACTGCCATTCGGTCAAGAACTTGGCCGAGCAGTTTCGGAAAGCCGATGAGAGAAGCGGCAGAATCGACGGGAGGGCAAAGCCCCCGCGACCCCCGCCAATGATCGGCGAGAGGAGTCTAAGAAGAAGGCCCCCGTCGATGCTGGCGATGACAACGAGGATCTGGAGTTCCAGATACCTCAGGGAACTGTCGCCACTCTTGATGGGGGGGCTTGCGCTCACACCTCCCGTCGTGGATTCAAGGCCATGAGGCGTGAGCTTCTGGCCGCCGTCCCGACTCACGAGGCGGCACGGAAGGCACGTTGGTCGGAGGTGAAGCTCACCTTCGATCAGAGCGACCATCCGACGGTACTCGCTCGAGGTGGGAAGTTGGCTCTTGTGGTCTCCCCGACCATCCACAACGTCAAGATGAAGCGAGTCCTAGTCGACTGGGGGGGGGGGGCAGCCTGAGCATCATCTCCCTGGTTGCCTTCGACGCGCTCAAGGCCCCGGGAATGAAGCTTCAGCCGTCACTGCCGATCATCGGCGTGACCCCGGGACACACGTGGCCTCTCGGCCACGTTGAGCTCCCGGTAACCTTCGGCGACTCCACCAACTTCCGCACCGAGTGGATCGACTTCGACGTGGCGGACCTTAATCTGCCCTACAACACGGTCCTGGGCAGGCCTGCGTTGGTGATGTTCATGGCCGCCACCCACTACGCCTACCTCCAGAAGAAGATGCCGGGCCCCAGCGGCTCCATCACCATCTTTGGCGATGTATAGGTCGCCCTCGCCTGCGCGCGAGCAGCGCGCCGACAACCTGGCGGCAGCCACGGAGCCGCAGGCTCCGGAGGCCTCCGCGCCCACGCTTCCAAGAAGCGCCTCACCTCGGCTGATCTATGCCTGTCAAGGAGATCCCCCTTGGCGATGATCCGTCCAAGACCGTCAAGGTTGGCGGTGTCTTGGATGCCAAATAGGAAAGCGCGCTCGTCTCCTTCCTGCGGGCAAATTCCGATGTCTTCGCATGGAAGCCGTCGGATATGCCTGGGGTCCCCAGGGAGGTGATCGAGCACCGCCTCGCCGTACGGCCGGATGCGCGACCCGTCCGACAGAAAGTGCGGCGCCAAGCCCCGGAGCGACAAGCCTTCATCCGAGAGGAGGTGACGCGGCTCCTGGAGGCTGGCTTCATCCGCGAGGTCATCCATCCAGAGTGGCTGGCAAACCCGGTGGTCGTCCCCAAGGCCAACGGCAAGCTCCGGATGTGCATCGACTACACGGACCTCAACAAGGCATACCCTAAGGATCCCTTCCCTTTACCACGCATAGATCAGATAGTCGATTCCACTGCGGGATGCGATCTTTTGTGTTTTAGATGCCTACTCTGGGTATCACCAGATCCGCATGGCTAGGGAAGATGAGGAAAAAACTGCCTTCATTACTCCTATGGGCACCTTTTGTTATACCACCATGCCTTTTGGTTTAAATAATGCAGGCCCTACTTTTCAGCGCATGACTCGCATTACTTTGAGTAATCAGATAGGGCGTAATGTAGAGGCATATGTCGATGACCTGGTGGTAAAGACGTGCCACCGGGACACATTGTTGCAGGACTTGGCTGAGACTTTCGACAGCCTTAAGTCCACGCGCATGAAGCTGAACCCCGAAAAGTGTGTGTTCGGTGTGCCAGCGGGCAAAGTCCTTGGCTTTCTAGTCTCCTCCGAGGCATAGAGGCTAATCCCGAGAAAATACGCGCAATAAAAAGGATGCGCCCCCCCCCCCCGGCAAACTTAGGGACGTGCAGTGCGTCACCGGATGCATGGCTGCCCTAAGCCGATTCATATCGAGGCTGGGAGAGAGGGCGCTGCCCCTATTCAAGCTCCTCAAGCGCCTCGGGCCGTTTGTGTGGACGGAGGAAGCCGAACAAGCTCTCAATCAGCTTAAGGCTTACCTCACCTCCCCCCCCCCCCCCCCCGCCTGCATCTTGGTTGCCCCAGGGCCTAAGGAACCGTTGCTCCCCTACTTGGCTGCGACCCCCACGCGGTGAGTGCCGCCCTAGTAGTCGAGCGCGATGAGAGTGAACCAGGGGCCCCTCAACTGGTGATGGCCCCTCGTCCCCCCGAGGCCCGATGCCGAAGCCCCTAACCCCTCGGAGACCCCCGTGGAAAGAGGAGAGGCTCTGGCAGGCACCCCGAGGCCTATAATCACAACGTGGCCCGAGACCCCCCTGAGGCCCCTGAGCACGGGCACCCCGGGCCACCTGCCCCTGACAACAAGAGGACCCACAGAAAGGTATAGCAAACCCGTCTATTTTGTCACGAGGCACTTTGAGACACGAAACCCGATACCCACAGGTCCAGAAAATGCTTTATGCAGTCTTAATAGCCTTAAGGAAATTGCGCCACTACTTCCAAGCGCATCGGGTTTCCGTAGTTATGTCCTCGTTCGGCTCGACTTCCGAGCTACGAACAACATGGCAGAATATGAAGGCTGCTAGCGGGATTGAGAGCGGCGGCCGGAATGGGCATCCGCCGCCTCCTGGTCCTTGGCGACTCTCAGCTAGTCGTGAATCAAGTCTCCAAGGAGTACCAGTGCACCGACCCGCAAATGGACGCATACGTCCGCGAAGTGCAACGCATGGAACGCCACTTCGACGGACTCGAACTATGGCACGTGCCCCGACGCGACAACGCAATGGCTGACGAGTTCGAACAACATGGCAGAATATGAAGGACTGCTAGCGGGATTGAGAGCGGCGGCCGGAATGGGCATCCGCCGCCTCCTGGTCCTTGGCGACTCTCAGCTAGTCGTGAATCAAGTCTCCAAGGAGTACCAGTGCACCGACCCGCAAATGGACGCATACGTCCGCGAAGTGCAACGCATGGAACGCCACTTCGACGGACTCGAACTATGGCACGTGCCCCGACGCGACAACGCAATGGCTGACGAGTTGTCGCGCATCGCGTCGGTGCGAGCCCCACTCCCCCCGGGGACCTTCGAGGAAAAACTTGCGCAGCCGTCCGCACGGCTGGACCCTCCAAGGGACCCCGACGCCTCGGCCTCCGCCCCGGCCTCCGAAGACCCATGGGCCTCGGGGCCCGAGGGGGTTGGCCCCGACCCCCCTCGTCAGGTCGTTTGACCGACATCCGGGCGTATCTCGACAAAATACTCTTCCCGAGGATCGCACACAGCTGAGAAGCTTGCACGTCTCTAAGCGGTACGTGCTCGTAGAAGGGACCCTCTACCGGCGTGCCACCAACGGGATACTCTTGAAATGTATTTCTCGGGAGCAAGGCGTCGAGCTCATAGCCGATGTTCATCAGGGTGAGTGCGGGGCCCATTCGGCCTCACGCACATTAGTCGGTAAAGTCTTCCGACAAGGTTTTTACTGGCCGACCGCGTTGCAAGACGCCCAGGAATGGGTCCGGCGATGCAAAGCGTGCCAGTTCCATGCCAAGCAAAACCACCAGCCGGCCCAAGCCTTACAGGTCATCCTGCTCTCTTGGCCTTTCGCAGTCTGGGGCTAGACATCCTTGGACTGTTCAAAGCGGCTCGAGGCGGGTATCAACACCTGTATGTCGCCATCGACAAGTTCACCAAGTGGCCCGAGGCTTACCCGGTCGTCAAAATCGACAAGCATTCCGCCCTCAAGTTCATCAGGGGCATCACGTCCCGGTTCGGGGTGCCCAACCATATCATTACAGATAATGGCACCCAGTTCACCAGTGAGCTGTTCGGCGACTATTGCGACGACATGGGTAAAAGGCTATGCTTCGCCTCGCCCGCCCACCCCAAGAGTAACGGCCAAGTCGAGCGAGCCAATGCAGAAATCCTTAAGGGCCTCAAGACTAAGACGTACAACATCCTCAAGAAGCACAGGGATTCGTGGCTTGAAGAGTTGCCCACTGTGCTGTGGGCAAACCGGACCACTCCAAGTCACGCCACAGGAGAAACCCCCTTTTTCCTGGTGTATGGCGCCGAGGTGGTCCTACCTTCGGAGCTTTCCCTGGGTTCACCTCGTGTCGCACTGTAAACGAGGCCACTCAGGATGATCTCCGTCGCGACGATCTTGACTACTTGGAAGAGCGGAGGAGGCGCGGCCCTGCGGGCGGCGTGTTATCAACAAAGCCTGCGGCGCTATCATCATCGCCACGTCCGGGCCCGATCACTACAAGTTGGCGACCTCGTCCTACGCCGCGTGCAGTCGCACTTGGGGCTAAGCAAGCTCTCACCAATGTGTTAAGGGCCATACAAAGTGATCAGCGTTCCCCGGCAAGGCTCTGTTCGGCTAACCATGGAGGACGGCACGGAGTTGCCTAATCCCTGGAATATCGAACACCTCCGCCGCTTCTATCCATAGCATCGCAATTTTTGCTTTCCGGGAGCTCGGGCCAACCTCCGCACAACCCTTCGGCTTGTGCGGGCTTGGCCGGGGCCTACCACTGTGAATTACTTTGTATCTTTTTCCCTTTCCAAGCAATAAATTTGTTTTCCGCCTAAAGTAGAGGCCGTTACGCACCTTTTTTTTGCTCTTTCCTCTGGCTCGTCCTGGTTCAAAGGACGATTCGCGCTTACTCCGAGCCCTAAGTGGTGTTGGGTGACCTGAAAACCGCCGAAAGGGAGCCTAAACGCGGGCCGCGCCCCGGGTTGCGGCGAACCCCGGGGCTCGGAAGGGCCTACACACGGCCGTCCCCGACCCCCGGTCGTCGTAGCCTCGTCCCAGACCCGCTGGGCGGCTTCCCTCGAGGCGGCGGTCTTGCCCCTCACCACTTAGGTCCCACGGGCCGAGTACGGATTTACCTTTTCACAGGAACGAGCCCGAGGGGGGGGTGGATGGGGTAAAAACGGCAATTCGGTCACAGGGAAGTTAATTGAATATTTTTGCTCTTGTTTTTCTTCTTTCCTGCCGCAGGCATTTAATGGAGAAAGCAAAAGGGTAGAAGGTGCGAAGGGGAAGCTTTATTTACAGACAAGATGGCACGATGGCCTAAAGATAAGAATTGTCCGATGCAGGCACCTTCCAAAGGAAATTAAAAGCGAGGATAATCATGGAGTGCCCGAGCCCCCGAGGCCGGCGCCGCTGACCACGTCATCCCAGTCCTCGCCGCCGACGTTGTCACCACCGTCTCTGCTCCCGCTCTCCTCGTCTTCGCTCCCGCTCTCCTCGTCCGAGGCAAGCCCGGAGGTGAACCGAGGGGCCGACCCCTCAAAATTAGAGACGATCGCGTCGGCCGCCTCCCGGACTTGCTCCCGAGCCCTTGCCTCGGTCCCCAGGGGGAAGTCCTCGAGTGCGCGCCATGGGGCGAAGTCAGGGTCACGGGCTTGGTAGCTTGCGAGGACCAATTCCACCGCAGCTCGTGCCAAGGAAGCCAACGATGATTTCACGGTCTCGCCGACCTCCTCCTCCAGCCTCTCCAGATCTGCTGCCAGCCCGTCTAGCCGGAGCGCGAGTGCCGGCTGTGTGGGCGGGAGCTTCCTATCCCGGCATACGGAGATGCCCACTCGGCGTCCCGCGTGCTCTAGCCGATCGACGGCATCGGAGAGTTGCCCGGGTCCGATCTCGTTGGTAAGGCAGAGGACCGCAATCTCGCTAGCTTGAAGAGTGCTCTGAGCCGCGGTAAGCTGGCTCGCCAACTCCGCGCCGCTGGGCTGGCCGCCCGCCGCCAGGTCCTTCTCCGGGCCTCCAGCTCAGAAGCCCTCGCCGCCATCACCGCGCACTCGGCACGAGCGCTCTCCAGATGCCGAGCCTCGCACACGGCCTCCTCGCGTTTCACGAGTTGCTCGCCCCCGCCCGCCACCTCACGGCGGTTCACCTCGGCCCGCTCTCGCGTCCCGTCCCGGGACGCCTCTTCCCGGAGCCGTAGCTCCTCCGCGCGACGGGCTGCCGAAGCCTTCGCAGCGAGGGTGGTCCGGTCACGCTCGCTGCGGCCTCCTCGCGAAGACGAATGCCTCCCTCCACTGCCGTTCTCTCGTGGGCGGCCAAAGTGGACTCCAGCTGGTTAGCAAACGCGCTCGCTCCTCCAACGCCTGAGCCCGCCCCTCCAGCTCCTGGGCTCGCTGCGCCTGCTCCAGGCTGCACGCATCCTGCTCGTGCTGGTTCCGGTCGAGGACCTCGATTCGCTGACGAATCATGGCCTCGAACTCCTGCGCGGAGCAGGGCGCTCGTCCAAGGCCTTGCGTTCGGCCTCGAGCGCCGCCATCCGAGCCCGCAGCGAGGCGTCGGCCTCCGATGCCCGCCGCTTGGGCGGCAGCCACGGGCGTTTCCGACCCTCTTCGCCAGGTCCTCGGCATGGGCCTCGTACTGCAAGCAGATGAAGCCCAGCGCCTCATCCAGGATGCTTGAGGCGATCAGCGCCGCCTGCTGCTCTTCCTCCTCTCCCATGACAGAGTCCAGCGTCTTCTCACGCGCCTGGATCTTTGCCAGTTGGGCTTAGCGCATTTTGCGCCCCACCTCCACCATGACGTCCACGGCGCGGCGCCCCTCGTCAACCCACGTGTGGTCCGCCGCGAGCTGTCACCCAGAAATTCCCGAATAGAATTCCAAGCAGAATGTGCATTAAAATCCCCGTCCAGGACCAGCCGGGGTACACAACGACAATGTTGACATTCAGATCCACGTCTTACAAACATCATAAAAGTCTTACATAAATGCATCGGAAAAACGAAAGATAACGGAAGCTAAGCCTTGACTTGAACTGCAGCGGAACACCACTCCACGGGCATCCTCGACGGCATGAACGAAGCCTACTCCTCAGAGAAACCACCATCTGACACATACTCGCACTCTGGGGTTGGGAAAATAGAGCAAGACTGAGTACTACCCACTGTACTCAGCAAGTCATACCGGAATAGGGTATGATGCAGGGATTTATCAAAGGGGAGCTAGAGTGGTTCATTAGCATAAAGCGAGCATTTAAACAGGAGTTGAAAGAAGAAAACAGTTGTAATAATTACTCAATATTAATCATCCACTGTTCAATGCTATCCCACGTTGCAACAGGCCCAACCATCCACCAAACTATCCAATTTCATTAGGCTAAACTAGGGTGAAACTAATCACGGTGAATCTGGTTGACCGACCGCCCATAACCGCGGGCACGGCTATTCGAATAGTTTACTCTGATCAGAGGTGTACAACGTACCCACAAGACACAGCCCCACGACACGTTACCGTGCGCCGACATGCCACCACGACATACGAAAGAGGCCGTGACAGAACCCTTCGCATAACCCCCTCTAACCAAGCACACCACACATCAGGTTTCACCCCCTCCTCGCAAGGCAGCGGGCAGTCCCCTCTCGTGCCTAGGTGAATCCGGAGGCGACAGAGGCCATCGCAGGGCTCGCCCCGCTCCATCACGCCCACCCTTGCCTGGATGCGTCGGCTAGAGGAAAGCTACACTACAAGCCCAGCCGTTGCCCACGCTGGCTTGTGGTAAGCACGATAAATTCTTCCAGGGTTTCCCATGAACCGGTCCTTAATTGCCATGGGTGCGACTAGCAAAACCATGCACCACAGCCCACCATGTGATTCCTTTTAATTAATCAACACCAAAGCGGTGTACTAATCCAACATTACCATTAGAACCTACAGTCTAAACATTAATAGGATTTCCCTCATGTGTGCTAGTTGAACTAAGCATGGCTAAGCATTCCCTAGTCCAATCTCTAGTCAAGTTATAACCCAAGCTAACAAAGGACATGGTACAGAATAGTATGGCTACGACAGTAGGTAAACATCCCATAGTGATATTATAAACAATGCAATATTTAGGAGAAAACGAGAGAGCATTTGCAATATAGGTTCAATATGATCAAGTGACAAGCATGACTTGCCTTGCTCTGCTACTGGAGGAACCTCGGCGACTATCTCGAAGTACACCGGAGCGTCGGAAGAACCAGAATCTAAACGACATACAAGGCAAACAATGCAAACTGGCTATAAGACTACTGAAACAGAGAATAAAACCATTTTTAATGGATTCTACACATTTTTCTTGATTTACTGAGACTTGAATGGGCTTAAACGGAGCACGGATGAATTAGTTATGAATTTTAGAAGATTCACTGTGTTTTTACTATAAACAGAAAAATCCTTAAGTGAATTATTGCGCAATAAATAAATCCGGAGAGAGAGAGGGCGGCGCCGACATGCGGGCCCCACATGGCAGTGACACGGGGAGGGCGGTTCACGTGACCGAGTCCACGGACCGGGGAAGGGGGCACCACGTGGCGCTGACGTGGCACCGACGCGGCGGCCCCGATCTACCCGAGGGTAGATCGGACGGCGACGGGGGCTGCGGCGGCGCGCGGGCGGCTCAAGCCGGCCCCGGCCATGGCGCGGCGGAGCGCGGACATGCGGCGGCGCGAGACGGCGGCGGCGGCGGGCGGCGGGCGGCGGCAGGTGGGCTAGCGCGGCCGAGCGACTAAGCGGCACGGGAGAGAGAGGGAGAAAGGGGAGGACTGAGCCACAAACTAAGCCTTACCCGCTAGACATGTGGAAGTACGGTAGTGCTTTGCAACAGAGGCCCGAAGACCGGTCCTATATGGCCGAGGTGCTACTATCAAAACCGTGCACCCCGAGCCCAGCCTAAAACCATTGTGAGGGTCCCAGCTCGTCCCAAGCCAACCCAGGCCAACCATTCGACATTTAGTTGTTTAGCAGGTTTTAGGAATTTAAAACACAACTTGGGTACATTGCTCGGCTTGCCCATAACCGAGGGCGCGGCTATTCGAATAGGTTACTCTGATCAGAGGTGTACATCTTTACCCACAAGACACATCTTCCTCACGTGAACCACGTGCCACATACCACCACGGTATACGGACGGAAGACGTGACATAGTTTCCAACCCATCCTAGCCATAGACAAGAGTACCGACCCAACCCCACCTACGGCCGGAACCTCCGGGACAGGTAGGCAGGACTGAGCCCCTAGCAGCAGGACACCGGCCCTGTGCCGTGACATCTCGACTACCGGCCGCAGCTCGTGTAGCCTTCATTTGCCCTGGAGATGTCCATCGACCCCCGACTTCGTCCATCTCCATCCGTGTACTTTTGTTTATAACCAGACTGAGCCACAAACTAAGCCTTACCCACTAGACATGTGGAAGTACGGTTGTGCTTTGCAACAGAGGCCCGAAGACCGGTCCTTATATGGCCGAGGTGCTACTATCAAAACCGTGCACCCCGAGCCCAGCCTAAAACCATTGTGAGGGTTTTGAATAGAGGGGGAGGTGTGAATCCAGTTCCACAATAATCCAATCATTCCATAATGTCCAGGTGATGAGAATATTCCCAAAGTCTAGAGTTGTAAAACCACCTAATGTTGCCTAATTAATCAGCGAAGCATCTACCTAAATCCATACTAATGGTACCATGAGTAGAGTGTCCACTAGTTGGGGTTTTCTTTAATCTAGGGTGAACAAGGTAATAATATCAATAACAATAATAATAAGGTCATAACAAAGGTAATAGGCATAGCTAAATAAAACAGTGAATACGCGGGAATTTAAATAAAGCGATAATGCAATAATTTAAATCAAAATAATTTTATAAACTGGGATTCAATATGTTCAAGGATGATGTGACTTGCCTTGCTCGCTTTCCCAACGTCGGCTTCAACCTCCACGAAGAGCGGATCTTCCGAAGCTGCAGCGTCTACACGACCAACGGAAAAGAAAGGCTTTTACTCTAATAAACTCCATATAACAAGCAGGAACAAAGCACAAAAATGGGTTCTTGACTTCTTAAGGAAAATTTAGAGACTTGAACGGTCCAATTCCGAGTTCAAATGGCCAAGTTATGGCCATTTGAAGTTTATTGCTTTAAATGAATATTTGCGAATTTCTTCATTTAAATTTTAATTTAAAAACGATTTATTGCATCAGCCGAGGGGGAGGGGCGCGGACCGGGTCCACGGGAGTGGGGCCCACGCGGCAGCCTCACGGTCCACGGTGGACCGGTGCACCCGGGCTCACACCGGCTGGCGCCGTGGGCCCCACGCGTCAGCCGCACCCGAGGGCGCGGGTGGCCGGCCGCCCCACGGCAGCCGCTCGCGCCCGCCCACGTCGTGGCCGGCGGGATGCGGAGCGCCCGCGCCCCGATGGTCGCCGCCGGAGACCACAGCGCGCGGAGCGAGGCCGAGAGAGGGAGGGAGGGGGAAAGACGGCGGCGGTCCACGGCTACCACGAGGCGACGGCGGCGACGGGGGAGGCGGCGGAGCGGAGGAGGCTGCGGCGCGGTTCTGGTCGACGGGGACGGGCGGCACTCCCGCGGTCGGCGACCGAAGCGGAAGGGGTGGACGGAGGTCGGCGAGGATGCCGGCGAAGCCGAAGGAGGCGGCGCCGAGAGCGGGAGACGGTTCGGGGGCGACGACGGCGGCGGACCGAGAGCTCTTGGCGGCGACGGCGGAGAGAGAGGGCGACGGCGCGAGCTCGAATCCGGCGAGGAGAAGGCGGCGGCGAGAGGCGGAACCGGACGGAGGAGGCGGGGGGGGGGGTGGGTGGTTTTTTGTTTTAATAGGGTTGGAAGGGGAGAGAGCGGCCGGGGAGCGGAGGAATCCGGCGCGGGAGGTCCGGCCGCAATCAATGGCGCCGGCGAGATTTGCGAAGGCAAATCCGCCCGTTTGAACGCGAGAGAGAGAGGGAAAGATGGGGGGAAAGGGAGAGGGAATCACGGGGAGTGATTCCCCCCTATTAATTTCACGCGGGGACGACGGGAGGCGGCGGGGATTCGCTGCGGCGGCGAGCGCTAGGGTGCGGGGGGGAGGGCGGCAGGAGCGGCGGGAGGAAGGGGGATGACAGGTGGGCCCCACCCGTCAGCGAGGGTGGCGGACGGGCCCACCCGTCAGCTGCGCGCGCACGGGGAGAGGCCGAGTGGGCCGCAGGGGAGAGGAGAGAGAGAGAGAGAGGGGGGGGAGGAGAGTTGGGCCGGGCCAGACCAAGGGAGGGGAGGGGGACTTTTAGGGTTTTCTTTTTTATAAAACCTTTTTAACTTTGTTTATTTCTTAATAACTATTATTTGTGCTCTGAAAATTCAACTAAAATTTATTTACACATTTTAGGCTGTTAGGAAATATACAAAAATCCTCGAAGCCTTATTTGACTTTTACTTTGCACATTTTAATTGTTGGAGGTTTTCCACGGATTTTAATTATTCTAGGCATAAATTAAAGGATACATTTTAGGGTCGTTTTGGGACGCGACAGGGAGGGACGCCGCCGCCGCTGTCGCCCGCGGCAGGTCGTGTTCTGGCTGTGGTGGACCCGAGGCCAGACATGGCGTGCGGCCCGTGGGCCCCCGCCGGAAGGGCTGTGAAGGCCCCCGCGGCGCTGGATCGGCCGAGCCCGAGCCGCTCCGGTCGCTCGGACTTTGAACCCTGCAAGGGGTCGGACGCCGAGACCCCCTAGGAAGGAATCTCGCTACAGAAGAACCCTGATCGCGTTAACAAAGAAAAAAAAGAAGAGGAAGGAACAAGAGGCCAAGATGAGTAAAGAGCACCGAAGCGCATGCCGGCAGTCATACCTGCGGGGGGGGGGGGGGGGGGGGGGGGGGGGGGTTGAAGGTCCACTTTGGGGGCTCGATAAAGCTCCCCCAGCACGGCTCCGTCTGACCTATCTTCCGGAGCCGCTTCTTCTTCCGTCCAACTTCAGGCGCGACAGGGCGCTTGTGGCCCGCCGGCGGTCGGTCTACCATGTGTTCGGCGCCCCTCCGCGCGGAGGAGAGGGCGGTCGAGATTCGACATTTTTTCGCTTCCCTCTCGGGTCCCTGGCCGAATCTCCTCCCAAGCCCGCGGCTCGGGCCAGGTGCCCTGGAGCTGCCACCCCCGCTGAAGCCGCTGGTCCGACCCCCGCCTGCGGCTGCGCGCTGCTACCCGCGCCGACGGCACCGCCACCGGCGCCGTCCCGGCGGGACCAACCCCTGCCGGCGCCGACGGCCGACATCACAGCCAGGATACTCTCCCGGTCGCGCTCGTTGCAAAGGGGAAGGATCCCGTCTGGAATCAGTGTTTGCTCAGCGGTGTCCAGACCCAGCACCCGCCGAATCACCGTCTTCGCGTCCTCCTCGCCCCAGTCCCAGCGCTCGCCCACATGGGTGCGCATGGGATCATTGGGTCCAGTGTACCCCCACGCGTCGCGGGACCGCTCCTGGAGAGGTGCGATGCAGCGGCGGAAGTAATCACCAAAGACCATCGCCCCCGAGAGGCCCTGGCTTCGCAGGCCCCTGAGGCGGTCCCGCACTGCATCGTACTCCTCGCCCAGTTCCGAAACTGCCAACCATGCGGCAGATCGTTCGGGGGGGCCGGCGGGAGTCGAAGTCGCGGGTGGTTCCAGCAGCGCGGTGTAGAACCAGTCCTTCTTCCAGTCCTCCCACTTCTTGCGGAGATGACTCTCGATGTATTGCCCCACCGTGCCTGGCCGGGGCTGGAAGTAGCATCCCCCCACCACCGCACCTTGCAGCAAGCTGCGGGACGAAGAAGAACAGGAACAGCCGCATCGTCGGCCGCACCCCGACGAACATCTCGCACAGATGCGCGAAGATGGCCAGCGTCATCACGGCGTTGGGTGGCGAGATGCAAGGCATGGATCTTGTAGAAATCCAAACCTCGTGGAAGAACCTGGAGAATGGCGGGATCAACCCCGCCATGGCGAAGGACAGGAGGTGCAGGATCGCTCCGGGGTACCGCGGTCGCGGCCCGCGACTCCCCCGCCCTCACGGTGGCGCCCTCCGGCATGATCTTGCTGGGAGGCTAAGGTGCCTATCCGCCGTGATGCGTGATGCCGGAAGCACAGCGTCGCCAACATCTTGGGCCATGATGACCGCGGTGTGAACGACGAGGGGCTTGGTGTGCGGAGTAGCGGGGAGTGGCGAGAGTGTAAGGGCTTAGGTAGGGAGCGTGTGTGCGGGTGAGCAGTCGGCGAAAGGAAGGAGGCAACTCCCCCGCCTCCGTATCCTTTTATCCCTGCCTCGCCCGCGCCCGCCTCCTCGTTTCGCGCCCTCACAGTTGCCCCTGATCTTGCGCCTGCAGTTGCCTCATCTTTTCCTGCGACCACTCATCACGTCGCTCACTGAATCCGCGCCCCGCATTTAGTTAGCCTGTCAGCGGCACACTCGGCGTTAGGGCGTGCGACGTTCACGGGTGCAGACTAGGCGGCCGCTATCAGTATCGCTTGCATGCGTGGCGGACGAGGGAATCGAGGTGTGGTCCAACCGACCCCTCGATTTTCGTTGCCTAAAGCGCCCCCATCATCAGCGCGATAGTGGTAGTCAAATCGCCGTTATTATCAGCACACCAACCTGGCCGCTCGGCGGCATCCATTTAGATTCCCCGCCGGGCCCACAACCCCAGCTTGAGAAGTCATGAGGCGCCACATCAGACCAACCTCAGGAGGCCAACGTCCGATGTGGTGCCGAGGGCTACTGTCGGAGATATGGGCCCAGGGGTATGCGAAGTGAGGAGAATTTACCTTCCCATCCTGTCACGTGACCCTACAGCCTGGCCCTACCCCCGCACCCCGCAGATCGCAGGAGGCGGCCAGGGGGCGTCGGGGTGCCACGTCATGCCCCTCAGGCCCTCGCACCGCTTTGCCCCGAGGCCCTCGCCCAGCCACCATTTGGCGGGGGGAGCAAGCGGGGAGAGGGCCCAAGCTGAACCTCCTTTAATGTGCACAGTGCCCCAACTGCCCCCTGCCGCATTCAATGCAGTAGGGGCAGACGTGCAGCATGCCCGACTAGTGCGCGACGGTCAGGAATGACCGGTCTGTGACCGGCCTGTCGCCGGTCACATCTAACTGGATGGACGGCTGTGCCCCCCACGTCGCATCTGCCTCCGGCGGAGTGGAGGTAGGTATGACCCGTCCCATCGGAGGGTCATTCGGAGTTCTCCCCACGAGAGGGCGGCCACCATAAGTCTTCACCCATTAATGAGGGAATGACAGGGCTGTCCCCCGTGTCAGGCAAGGGACGGCGCTGGGCCCCACTCAAGGACAAACTGTGGCTTAGCTTCCAGGCGAAGGCACGGGTCGAGATCCGGTCAAGGTAGGGTGGGCCCCCACCCGAGAGAAGAGTAGGTAGAGGCGGTGCATGTGGTATCCCCTTGAGGTATAAAAGGAGGACCTTGCCCACCGAGAAAAGGGACGACTCTCAGAAAACCTGAGCTCTAGGAGAAGGGAAGCAAGAGCGCTCTCCGGGGCTTAGGGACCTTTGTAACTCTCAGTCTAAATCCCATACACAGGAGTAGGGTATTACGCTTCATAGCGGCCTGAACCTGTATAATCTTGTTGTGTACACACTAGCTAGTAGCCTTGGAGGCGGATACGTGATTTCCAGATGCGGGCCTTTTCCCCGGTCGAACTCACAAAAGGGGGATCCCACGATCTCCTGCTAGAGAGGATCACTCCTCGACAATACCCGTACCAAAGCATCTCCCAGATAAGCTAGTAGTATACTCAGTATAACATGAACATAGAGTAAAGTTGGCATTCATATGCTCAGAAAGTACTCCAATACCATAAATGTATAAAGAAGAGTATTCTAATAAAAGTACAAAGCTTACAAAGAGAATAGAAGAGCTACTAGAGCCATACCCGAACTCTTCCGTAGGCTTTCGGACTCCGATTTCTACTCTATTCCTATTCCACTAGCTTGAGAACACTAAACTAACTTGAGAGAATACGAGAGAACTCTTGCTTGAGGTGTGTGAAGAGAGTGAGGAAGTGAAGTCCTTTTATAGCCTCCCAATGATGGTTATGGCAGTTGGAATGGTCGGAAATGCCCTCTAACCGTCATTGGGGAGCAATCCTGAACGTCCACGCCAAACCCTACGTCCAACGGAGCAGATGGGGGTTCGGCTGAACCCCCTGATTCGGCCGAACCATGGGCTGGTCCAATCCAACCCATTTTCGACTGGCGGCCCTCCTGGACTTCTCCTCTCTGTAGACTTGTGAATTTTATCCCAATTGGTCGTGTCATTTCTGAGTTCTTGGCCCATTCATACATAAGTCTAATCCTCGACATCGTCCGATTGATTTATCGTCTGGTTTGATGTCGATTCCTCTCCATTTTATGGTTATTCTCTACAAAAGGTTAGTGATCCAAATATTAGTGAAATATTATTATTCTAACATGGATATACATTGCAACCATAACTAGTTCTCCACTATTTTGGTAATATTGATGGGTGAAACTGATCGCTAACAACCGTCAACAATAACCAACGAAAACATGGCCTAGCATTGTAGCCGCTTTCTTATTATAATCTGAAAGTCAAATTCCCAACATTGTAACCCCTCGTGAAATATGTGAAAGATTGGCCGTAACCCCGTACACCCTTCATAAGAAAAAAATCTATTAGATATTGAATATGCTAGTACTATAAATTTAATTAAAAAACATCTATATTTGTACTATTAGGATATATCCACGTTTAATACTAAGGGGGTGTTTAGATGGGTCTAAAACTTTTTAAGTACATATCACATCGGATGTGTAGACACTAATTTAGAGTATTAAATATAGAGTAATAAAAAACTAATTTCATAAATAAGAACTAATTCACGAGACGAATTTTTTAAGCCTAATTAATCCATAATTAGCAAATGTTTACTGTAGCACCATATTATCAAATCATAGATTAATTAAATTTAATAAATTCGTCTCGCGAATTAGTCCAAGATTATGGAATGGGTTTTGTAGTTAATCTATGTTTAATACTTTATCCAAGATTATAGAATAGGTTTTGTAGTTAATCTATGTTTAACCCTTTAAATTAGTTTCGAAATATCCAAATATTATTTAGTCCCTAGCTCCCAGACAACCTCTAACAATGAATGATTTTTATGGGACAGAGTATGCGAGAAAGAAAACAACAGAAAAGTCCCGCGGGCGCAAACCTGGTAGCAAGAGGGGTCCAAGTGGTCCCACGTCCCATGGGCCCCACCGCGGCGAAATGACCCATCTACCCTCACACCCCGGCGGGAGCAGAGCAGCAGCACGGGTGACGTCGGCACAGCGATTCGGTTAGGCAATGGTACAGGTCAGCGAGAGGGCGAGGCGTGGGCCCCCCACCCCTGGGGGCTGGGGCGACGACCGGTCCAATCCAATCCAAATCCTCTTCGGACATCAAGGGCTAGGAGGAGTAGTAGGGGGCAGCAGCCGCAGCGGGCAGCGGCACGCGGTTGGGTGGTGATTCCAATCACGGTCTCGCTCGCTCGGCGATCGAGCCGCAGCGCAGCGTTGCGTTGCGTTGGTCGTCGCGTGCCGTGCCATGCATGCACCGCACTGGTATTGCGCCGCAGAGCGTCACATACGGCGCCCCAGGGCAGGCAGGCTCGTGCTTTTTCGTTCTTTTGAACAGACAAGGAGACGGCCAAAGGACATCTTGGACCGTAGCAGTATGCATCATCAGCATCACAAAGAGAGGAGAGGAGAGAAGGGGGAAAAGAAAAGCAGAAAGGTTTGGGTCGAGAGCTGAGCAAAAAAAAAAA
The DNA here is from genome assembly GCA_000338895.3 of Oryza meridionalis. Lineage (NCBI taxonomy): Eukaryota > Viridiplantae > Streptophyta > Magnoliopsida > Poales > Poaceae > Oryza > Oryza meridionalis. The sequence goes on from CM002526.2 coordinate 15,771,714, forward strand.
AAAAGAAAGGGAGGAGATCGAGACCGTACGTACGTACGTTTTGATCCTGATCGATCGGTGATTTTGCTTTGGGAGATCGAGAGCAGGGATTTTGGAATAGGAGTGGTTCCTTCTATTCTCTCGTGTCAAGGCTACCAAAGCATCTGTTTGTGTAGCTCTTTTTCCTTTTTTAAAAGATGTTACTCCTACTCTGTTTTGTCTACTAGTGCTAATTGCGGTGACTTTGCCGAGCAGCAATTTGTGAAAACAGCGGGATTCTAGTTGTATACTGATGTTAACGGACCGTGTCTAATCCCAATCCATGAAAACATGCACTGCGAGAGTGGCACTGTGGCAGCGCAGTTGGCTGTCTTTCCCTCAAACATCGCCAACCTGCTGGCTGTCCTAGTGCTTTGTGCCTAAACTTCCAACACATTCTCTTTGAGCAAGTTTAATAATATAGTCCACTGCTAACTCAAAATCATCTATACCCAATACAATATCTAATTTATACAATAGTTGCTTACTATATTATTAATACCTGGTCTCACATATCATACACATATTACGCCTTAGAGTCCGTGCTGCAGCTAGCTATAAATCTGTAGCCCACTGTTTTTCTCTCTCTTCCTTTATCTCTTTAAAATATGTTTATAGCTGGCTTATAGCCTGCTATTTACCTGCTCTTAGGGTGTGTTCGGTACCCCTTTTCTCAACCCATCTCCCTCGTTTTCCACGCGCACGTTTTTCAAACTGCTAAATGGTGCGTTTTTTAAAAAAAGTTTATATAATAAAGTTGCTTAAAAAAATCAAATTAATCCATTTTTTTAAAAGAATAGCTAATACTTAATTAATCACGCACTAATGGATCGTTTCGTTTTTCGTGCGCTGAGATAGGATCCCAACTTCCTCCAGCCAACACACCTTAGTTTAGCCTCAACCTTTTTTCCTTTTTTTTAACTAATACTGTAATACTTTTGATATTTGCACCAACAAAAATACACATATACTAGTTTATTTTTATATATTAAGAACTTTACCATATAGAAAGAGCTATATACGTCCATGGCTGCCACCATGTTTAATTGTGTTCCTCCCAAATATTTTTTTTCTACTGATGTGAGCTAGTAGCAAATTAATATGTACTCCATCCGTACTAAAATTACTAAAATATAATAATCTAAGAGGAGATTGAAACCATGTATTTTGAAATTGAGGAATTAGTAAGTTTTTTAGCCCAAATTAACACATATATGTGAAAATTAGTAATAAAAAACTATGAAATGCTATTTCATTCATCTCAAATTATTTGTCATTAGCATTCAAATTTTTATTAAAAATATATACTCCTATCACTCTCACATTTCAAAGCATATTTTATGCTTTGCCCGTCATCAATACTCCACCCCCACCTTCATCCCAAAGTGGTACTAATACTATTATAATTAATAGGGGTAGCTCAGTAATTTATCATAACTCCATATTTTATCTTTTTCCTCCATATTTTATCAGAAAATTGCTATAATGATACTCTATTAGTAATTTGAAATGGAAAGCATAATAATAATAATAATATAAGCCACCTAATGGTGCACTTGTCCGAACAATAGCTCTTTTGGAGTAGTAGTAGTTTCTTCCATTCTCCTGTCAAGGCTACCAAAGCATCTGTTTCTGCAGTTTTTTTTTTAGCAAAAGTTACTAGGACACGCAAAAAAACTTGTAATTGCTAAGAGACACCGAAAAAACGTGACACGGCTAATGGACACTTAAAAAAAGGTTTAATTGGCCATAGGACACCGGTATAATTATTTTATTATTTTCGGATCAAAAGATGTGAGATATTTATCTAAATGCCCGCATTGCCCTTTCTCTTTCCTTATTTAAACACCGGTGGGTTCCACGTGTCATGGACAGTGTATGTTTAATCTAATTTTTAATAGGTTTTTAACCATCTGGGCCCACGCGTCATGGACTAATTTATTCGTAATTAGAAGGGTGATTACTATTTGCTAATCATAAGTGGGGTCCACATCTCTCTCCTATCCTCTTCTTCCTCACGCACGCGGCGGAGTGGAGAAACGGCGCGACGGCCCAAGCCGGGACGGCTCGGCGCACGGCGGAAAAAGCGGCGGTGCTCCGCCAGGGTCTCACCGTCGGTGACGGCGAGGTGCGGCGGCCACCATACGCACGGCGTGACGGACAGGTGCACCGTGGCAGACAGGTGCGCGGCGGCGGCGAGCAACTGCTGGTGCGGCTACGGCGTCGGTGGCGGGGACTTGGCCGAGCACTGCGCCGTGGTGGCGGTGGTGGTGTTTGCAGAGCGGCTGCAGCAGCGGGTGGTGGTGGTCGTAGGGCATCGTCAGCCACGGCGCGATCTCCGGCTTTACGGCGTTGCTGCTGCTAGCTGTTGTTGTTGGGCATCGTTCTGCACTCACTACGGGGCGCCACGTGGAGGAGGACGCGCCAAGTCGGCACCAAACCAGCAGGAAGTTGACCACCTATCGCGGCGGCGGGCAACTCATCACGGCAGCGTCCACCTCCACCTCAACAGATGGATCCGGCGTTCCAAGTTCCAACGGGCAGCGAGCAACTCGTCACGACGGCGTCCATCGCCATTGTGATTTGTGCATTGCATTTGATCGATTTGTTGCCGTTGATTGGTTTCTTGTTGATGTGTGTGCAGGTTTGAGGTGGATCCATGGCGACGGGTCGGTGGAGAACAGGACCCGGAGCCCGCTCGCCATGGTGGTCACTATCGGCCTTTGCTGCTTCTTCTACGTGCTCAGCGTAGCAGCTACGGCAAGGGCGACAACATCGCCATGGCCTTGAACTTGCAGACCGCGGCCTGCGGCGGCAGCGACGGTGTCGTGGGGCTCAGCTTCGGGTACATGTTACTGAGGCCGAGGGCATTTCTATCCTTTTGAAATTTCTCTCCTCTTTTTTACCGGAAATGATAAAATATTGTCTCGGGTATCCTACAACTAATTACATAAATTTTATACTGTTCATTGATAGTGTTACTTTTTTGGTGTCTTCTAACTAATTATAAACTTTTGGATGTCCGGTGGCAAATTGTGCCTTTTTTTTCCTTTTTAAAAGATGTCGCCCCTACTCTGTTCTGTATACTAGTGCTAATAGCAGTAACTTTGTCGAGCAGCAATCTGTGGAAACAGTGGGCTTCTATAATGATGCTAACAGACCGTCTCTAATCCCCCAATCTATGATAACATGCACCGCGAGAGTCCTCTCAAACATGGCCGACCTGCTGGCTATCCTAGTGCTTTGTGTCTAAGCTTCCAACACATCCTCTTCCATTAAGCATTTAAGCCTCAATCTTTTTTTCTGTTTTTTTATTAATAATGACAATACTCCTTCCGTCCCAAATTATAAACTCAATAACTTTTGATTAATAATCATACTAACCATATCTATGATAAGTATTATACTTATTATATCATTAGATTTATATTTCAAATTACTTTCATATGATGGTAATTACATATTTATAGGGATATAACATGAAATAAATTAATGGTCAAAATATATTATTGAAGACCGTGCAAATATATAGAGAGAGAGGGGGAGTATCACTTTCAATACGTGCACCAACTAAAAAAACACGCAATTTATTTTTAGATATTAGGATTTCAACCCTGATGAATAGAGTTATATGCCTATAACTCCACCATGAGAATTGATCGTGTTTCCCCAAAAAATTATGGTGATGTGAACTAGTGGCAAATTATTAAATTTTTTGTAGCCCAAATGAATATATACATATATATATATATATATATATATATATATATATATATATATATATGTGTGTGTGTGTGTGTGTGTGTGTGTGTGTGTGTGTGTGTGTGTGTGTGAAATTAGTAAAAAGAAATTGTGAAATGCTACTCCGTCGGTCTCAAATTACATTCCCTTTTTTTTTTTCAAAATACCTCTCATTCCCATGTTTCAAAACATTTGGCTAATATCTTCTCTCTCTGCGCCTTATCAATGCATCTGCTTTTTTTATTGTAATCCACTCCTCCAGCTCAAAGGCGTACTAATGTTGTAATTAATAGGGGCAGCTCCATAATTTATCACAACTCCATATTTCATCTTAAAAAATGATATAATGGTTCTGTGTAAGTAATTCGGAATGGAATTAAGCATTAATATAAACACTTATAGTTGTAGAATATAGAAAATAAACTTAAAAAAAAAACTAAAAAATCAAACTTATTTAGATTCTCAGATACAGGTTACCAACCAGTAAATTCTTATAATTTTAAGCTTTCCTAGGTACGGAGGGAGTAGATAAAGAGGTCTTACACCTGTTCTTATCATATCATTGTTAGGCTTGAAAGCACGTACCAGGTACATCTTAACATGATATATATCAATATAATATAGATATGCAATCAGGACATGTGCCGAAAATGTAGTTAAGATGATTTAAAATCAAGCTTTTTTTAGGCTTTCTAACAGTACAGTTCAATTTTACTACTGCGCAATTAATACGCACTTACTGATTCACATGTGATGGGAGGGTTAATGAAACCGGCCAGGTCATTTGTAGCCAATACAGTTACAGTCACTGCTCATATATCCTGTGCAGGTACAAGCAGGCAGTCCGGACCGGACCCGATCGATCGATGGATGGATCGAGGGCATCCCAAGCCAGACGGTACAGATGCAGTGCAGGGTACGCGCGTACGTGCCGTGTGATCTTTGATCGATCCCTATTAATATTGGAGTACTGATCCGTATTTAATTAGTACCCACACGAGAAGTAATTGGAGCGTGTTAATGCACTGCTCCAGCTTCCGTAGCTTCCGTGCTTCTCCTGTACGACGGGCCTAGTGCGCTTCCACGTTTACATGCACGTACGTCCCCTCTAGTGGATAACGAATTAACGATCTCGATTATCCGAAAATGTTTTCGTTCTTTCATAATTCCTAATTTCTCGATCCAGTTCATCACGATGTTCACTTTATACTCTTTTATACTATGAGTACCTATATGACATGACAGAAAATCATAATTTAAATTATATAATTTTTAACTGTTGAAGTTGTTTTGAGATTTGTAGCGGGTCACACTTCCCTTGCATAGCACCACCGACTCACTTCCCTTGCAAAACACCACCGACTGTGCAACACCGTTTTCGTGATCCCTCCTTCTCGCCAGCGCTGGAAAGGTGCAAGCCGTGCCGGCAAGGCCCACTAGGCCTCCCTCTCCCCCTCCCTTCTTCTCATTTCCCACCTCTCATCCTCCTCGAGCTGACGCCCGCAACATACCCGCATCTCGTCGTTTACGTCTCCGATGACTCCCCGCTACCAAATTCGCCACCATGGGTCATTGTCTCCTAACCTTGTCGCCCCACTTTGTCCCCGTCGCAAACACCATCCCAACATCCACCATCGACCCCCACAACTTCAACAGTGATGTCGCCGCCTAACTACCGGCCCGTTCTGCCGCGCGTCCACCATCGGACAGCGCCTCTCACGGTCATCCTTTAAAGCTGGTGAACTCCTCCTCCTCCCATCCCCTTTCACCCCTATCCCAACTTAGGATCTTAATTTGTTCCTCCGCGAGAGTTTGGGATGTTACCGACACTGGAGATGAAGATGAGATCATCAGATATAGAGGAGAAAGATATAGAGGAGAAGGGTCTAGAGCACGGATCGTAAAGCACATTTAGTGATCCAAAACCGATAAGATTTGTGGATTGATTTTAACTAGTTTTTATGTATGAATCTGATAATATATAAAAGTCTGCTTATTTTGAGACGGTGGCATCAGCACCCTATGATATTGGCGAGTTTCATTGTCGACTTCGCCTGTGGTACGGGTGATATTTATGCATGAATGCACGCATTCAGGGGGTGTTTAGAGCCAGGGATGTAAAGTTTTGGCGTGTCACATCGGTTATTATATAGGGTGTCGCATGGGGTGTTCAAGCACTAATAAAAAAACTGATTACAGAATCTGTCAGTAAATCACGAGACGAATTTATTAAGCATAATTAATCCATCATTAGCAAATATTTACTGTAGCACCACATTGTCAAACCATGGAGCTATTAGGCTTAAAAGATTCGTCTCGCAAATTAGTCGTAATTTGTGCAATTAGTTATTTTTTTAGCCTATATTTAATACTTCATACATGTGTTCAAACGTTCGATGTGACATAGCGTACAATTTTGGGGTGGGATCTAAACACCCCCTTAAGAATAATCTTGATTTAAATAAACATTCGACAAAACCCTTGCTCTTAAAATAAAGGGTATGTTCAGTTTGTTACAAAATGAACACTACCAAAATTTAGTAATGCCAAAATTTCGGCAAATTGATAATATTGCCAAAATTTTGGTAGGATTGGTTCAATAGTGTTGCCAAAATTCTATATGCATTGCCAATAATTGGTGACAAACTAAATATAGCCACATAATTATCAATTTTACCAAATAATGGTATGGTTGAAACTATCATTAATTTGAACAGCCCCAAAGTCGAGGTGCGTCATGTCTGACGGCGAGAATCTCACACGCGTGCTACTACACCGATATACATCAAGTGCACTCAAACATGAAAATAAAAAGTTAGTTAGGGTAATTGCGTATTTGCCCCTGTTTTGGAGTTTAACCCTAATTTTTCAAATTTGCTCATTTGACTCTTCTTTTAAAAAATGAAAAAATGAAGATCGGATCAAACCGTATTCTGTGAAGGCAAGCTAACGGTGTTAACTTCAGGGAAAATAGACGTTTATACCCTGGCTCATTTGACCCTAGTTTCTGAAATTGTTTATTCAACCTTTTCTTTTTCACGCGCCGGCGTGCTCCCGAGCCGCCGAGCTCTGCCCTCCACACGCTGGCGAGCTCTCGTGTCGCCGCCCAGCCTCCTCGGGCCGACAAGCTCCCGCGCCGCCGCCCGCCCTCGCATGTACCACTGTCGACAGCCATCTGGCCTCCGTGCGCCGACGAGCTCCCACACCATGCTCCACGCCATCACCGCCATGCACCGACACGACCGCCCATGCTCCTACCGTGTGCCGGCGCTGTCACCGCCGCTCCAATCACGGGTCGGCGCCTCCAAAGCTCCTGCCGTCACCACGGCTGTCCTTGCTCAAACCGCACGTCGACGTCGTCGCCGCCGCTCCCACCGCGGGTCAACCCCTTCGCCGCTCCTGCTGTCTCTCCTGCTCCCCACCATCACCGAGGCCGCCTCTGCTCCCACTACGCACTGCCGCCGCGCTCCTACCGTGGTTTATCGCCTCTGCCGCTGCTCCCACCGCGTGTCGCCGCCGCCGGTGGTCCTCCTACCCTCGTCGCCTCGCCCCTCTGTAGCCGCCGTGCTGCCGGTGGTCCTCTTCGTCGCGCCACTGCCGTCGAGCCCAGCTGCCCCCCGAGCAGACACAACCACTGCCGATGGTCCGCCCGCCCTCGTCGCGCCTCTGCAGCCGCCGTTGCCGCTGGCGGTCCTCCTCATCGTGCCGCCGCCGTGGAGCCAACGTAGCCGCCACAGCTACAGCCGCAACGGCCTTCGCACCTCCTGCCATTTGTGCTCTGGTGAGAGAGGATAGAGAGGATAAGAAATGAGTGAATATGGGCATTTTAGTCATTTAGGCTTGTTAATTTATTTTTTTAATTTGTTCTAAATGGAACCTTGACGGTGTTTGGAAATAGGGTGAAACGGTAACTTCAGTTTTGAAAAACGGGGTCAAATAAACAAACTTTGGAAAAACGATGTCAAATTGGTAGTTAAGCTTCAGAGTAGGGTCAAATGGACAATTGTCCCAAAGTTAGTATACATGAAAGGATATATGACGTGTTACAATTTATTGATATATTACCAATTTTTCTAAAAGGATTTCTATGAATATGCACATGGACAAGCACTTGTGAGGTGAATAACCAGAGATGAACTATTTTTGAACGTAGCTGGTAAAAATAAAAATAATGTGTTTTATTAACAGTAATATGTGCTGTTTTTTTTTCCTTTGGGATGAATATGTGGTGTGTGTTGTGCACCGCTTCGAGCCCGAAATTAATCTGTGTTTCTTTGTATATATGTAAATTTAATTTTGAGTTGATTTTATTTAATGATGGTACATGGCATTATGTTGCACATATCAATTTTTTTAATTTTCTTTTTCATGTTTGAGTGCACATATTATTGTGTTTAGCACGGCAGCACTATACTCTGTGGGTAACCCACTGCTATGTCAGTCTTTAAATACTTGTTGCTACTCCTAGATAGGACTCCCATTTGTCTTCGACCATTGTCTGCTCGAATTTTATTTATTGAAGAGAATATATAAATACTGAAAAATATTTCATGTTAACGAAATAGGTCGTATTCCAGTCCTGAAAACTTTCATACATAATGATATAATAATTTAAAATTTAATGGTCAAAGTTAAAATAATTAGACAGCAATGATGGTTGTTTGAAATCAAAGCGAATAATATTTTCTCAGTTATGTCCTCTTTCATAGCTATAAATTTACAGGGTGTGCTTTCATAAGGTTCAGTGTGTGCACGCGTGTAGATGAGCTTCTGTGTTTATACTTGTTTTGAAAACAAAAGAAAATAAGTTTTATATGAGGACAGTTCACCATTATAGTCAGAAGGCCATCATTATTTTGCTTATGCTTATACTTATAAGCTAAAATTTACATTTTAAATGTAAATTTTAAAGTTAATTTTGTGATTTTTCATCGTGATTTATTTTACAACATTTGCTATTATACCACTAAGGACACGTATGAAAGTTTTACTTACATTTTTTTAGTAAATTTTAGAAAACTACAATTTTAGTGACAAAACTATTAGTTTGCTACAATATTAGTGACATATTTCAGTTTGCTGTAACAATAGCGTAGGAAATTATCACAACTTTTATGTTATATTCTGTTACAGTTGTAATAATTTTCCACGCTATTGTTGCAGCAAACTGAAATATGTCGCTAATGTTGTAGTTTTCTGAAATTTACTCTTTTTTTAATTTGCTAATAAGTGGTACGGATAAGTATAAGGATAAGCAAAACGATGGGGCTTAAAGAATTTACATTTGATGATAGTTACTCCCTCCGTCTCACAAAGACTTTATTTTTAGGTTTTTATGTCCAACGTTTCACCGTCCGTCTTATATAATTCTTTTTTTAAATAAAAAAGTAACACATAAAACACTATTCGTATTTTATTATCTAATAACAAACAAAATATTAATCATAGATTTTTTTTAAATAAGACGAAGAGTCAAACGTTGTATAAAAACTGAAAAATTGAGTAATTACTTAGTAGAAGTACATTTGGGCCTCGTGCCTCTGGTTGCACTAATGGCCATTTTACTCGTGAAATTATTGACTTACTGTATACATATAACTTTTTGACCTATTCGTTAATTACATTTACCGGTTCTGCCTACGATATTGATAGTATTTAAAAAAGAAACAACTGTCACTTAATTATTTTATTGTAAACTCACCAATCATGCCAATCCAGTCACTTACCTAACACAAAAGTTTCAAGCCATTGTATTGTGAACAAGCCATCAAAAAACGAGGTGAAGCACACGGAAAATCCCTCGAGCACATGTGAAACTTCCCGTGATCATGTCTTTTAAACAGGAGTACTAACAAGTACACCTTGATTGAAGTGGATTTTATTATTACACCATGAAGGATCATGGTTATGAACATCAATACATCATCAAGTTGAATTCAAGCAAAAGTTCAAATTCAAAACCACACACGTTTCTTTTGGGAATCAAAAAAACAATAAATGAATCAGACAGGGAGGGGCAAAGAAGTAAACTCCCACTGAACACATGAACCGAAGCCCACACTGTCCCCTGCACTCGGTTTCACTCTCAGCGGCTCAGCGCGGTCCAGCTGGACCTAGCAGGTGGGCAAAACAGTAATATCCCCAAGCGTGATAAGATCAAGAACAGTGGTACTACAGTGGTAGTGGTATCCACCTGTGCCATAAATATATCCTCCACCTCGTCTTCCCCCTTTCTCCTCCCACAGCCCACAAATCCCCCTCCTCTCCCTTTCCCGCCCTTAACCTCAAGCTAAAACCCCTCTTAAAACCCCCCGGATTATCCTGAGATCGACGGAGGGTTGCGTGATTTATTTTGCCTCGGTTTAGGAGTTCTTGGATCTCTGGTTTTTGAGGTTTTGGGGGTTTGGGATTTTCCGGGTGCCTTTGCTTGTTTGACCCGGTTCTTGGAGAGTGAGCAGTGAGCTAGTGGTGGCAGTGATAGTTCACTCACTGGGGGGAGTGCTAGATCTGTGGCTGGAGCTTGATCCCAGAAGAGAAGGAGATAAATCTTTGGGATTTTCTTGTGTTTTTTAAAGTTGATTTGGGAAGTTTGAAGGAGAAATTTGAGGTCTTGTTTGTTTGGGTTTTACCTCCAATTCGGGTGAGTTTGTTTGCTGGGTTGGTGGGTGCGTTTTCTTGGATGAGATTTGGGGTGACGTCCTCGTAGCGGGCGGTGGATATGCGTCCTCCGGCGATGTCTCCGGCGGACTCCCTCGCTGCCGGCAGGAGCCGCCGTGTTGGGGCTAGCATGCCTCGGCCCAAGCGTGTCCGCGTCTACTTCGTGGACGCCGACGCCACGGACACCGACTCCTCCGGGGACGAGCGCTCCAGGCGGCTCGTCCGGGAGGTCATCGACATCGACGTCGGGGCCGCCTCGCCGGCGCCGAAGCACCCGAGGCGGCTGGTTCCGACGGCGACGGCGGCGCTGGCCCGGCGGCGCGCGGGGATGGCGGCGAGCCGGCGGTTCCGCGGCGTGCGGCGGCGGCCGTGGGGCAGGTTCTCGGCGGAGATCCGCGACCCGAGCCTGCAGAAGCGGCTGTGGCTCGGCACCTTCGACACCGCCGAGGAGGCCGCCGCCGTGTACGACGACGCCGCGCTCCGCATCAAGGGCTCCCACGCCGTCACCAACTTCCCCTCCGACTCCGACACCCCCTCCGCCAAGGCCAAGCAGATGAACCTCCACCCTCGCCGGCACACCACCCCGGACAAGACCACCACCACAAGCTCCGCCGCTGCCGCCGCCGTCCCCGATACGACGCCGGCGCCACCGGAGGAGGACCGTGCCAACGACAGCACGTTCAACCCGTTCGCGTCGCCGACCTCGGTGCTCCGGTACGCGTCGGCGGACGAGGTGGCCGCGCCCTCCTTCGAGCACCTCCTCGTCGAGCTGGGTGACCTCTCCGCGCCGCCGCCTTCCACCAAGGCGGCGGAGTTCGACTGGCTGCCGTGGTGGGAAGGGGAGGACTTCGTGACGGCGGGGCTGACGGCGAGCAACGCCGTCAGCGTGAAATGACGCCGCTGCCCCCCACCACCCCATTTCGCGCTCTCGGGGCGGGAAAAGTTGGCGGGAGACGGCGCATCAGCAGCAACCAGCAGCAATGTTATTACTACTAGTATTATATTAATTTATTATTATTATTTCGTGGCAGTAAAAAAACCCAGCGGAGTTTGTACTCCCTAGTGAAGTGAGCCTAGCAGCAAGCAGCAGCAGTAGTAAATGGTGGTGGCGTGGGGCCCAAGGCGGGCGCTCGCTTTGTGCGTGAGCTGCCTTGAATGGCACGTCTCCCGCGTGGAAACGGAACAGTGTAATTGCGTGGCAGATATTTATTTTTTCTCTCTTTTTTTCTTTTGTTGGGAGTGGAGTGGGGGAGAAGTAATTAAATGGTGGTGTGGCGTTCTCTCGTCTCACGTGGTGCGCAGTGGTCAGACCATGTCAGCGCTCACAGCCGCAGTTGGAGTGAAAGAATCGGGTGTGATTAGTGGCTGCTGATGTGGGTGATTAGCTGTTAATTACACACCCTGGTCGTCTCACGACCGGTGACAGCAACGGGGGTTTGTTAATGTGGTTGGTGATTTTTAATCTGATGAGGGAAAATGGATGTCCGGATTTACTACTACTTTTGTCCCGTCTCCTGGATGAATCTCCTATGAGGAGCAACAGTCTTCCACGCTTCCGTTGCTTTCTTTCGAACAAGTGGATTTTGTTTTCTTTACTAATCACTAGCAGTATTACGTCTCGAATTATTGTGTTTTAACAACGTGCGAAGAAAAGTCAAAGAGAACGGGAAGAACAGAAGAGGTTATTATTCCACAAGCCGAGTACTTGCAGCAGCCAGAGCCAGATCAAGTGAACATGGCCACAGGCAGCGTTGTGTGTGTGTGTCAGTGTCACAGCTCGCATCGCATCGGCTGCGACGAGAAGAAAAACAACGCAAACAGGAGAAGCGAAGCGAGGAGGAGACGACAGCTGACAAAGCGGCAACCTCGCCACGTTTCCGCACCGCACCCGCTCCCCCACTCTCGCGCCTTCCCCGGGTTTATGGGCCCCGCGCCTCGGTCGCGTCGGCGCGCCACGTGGCGCGATCCTGGGCGTCGGATGGTGGGGCCCACCTCCGGCGCGGGGTGTGGATTGGGCGGGAAACCCCCGACGTGTCTCGTCGTCTCCGGGGGTGAGGCCAACTTTCGCGCCAATTCCCGCCACGCCGGCCGAGGTGAAATGACGGGAATACCCCCTGGGAGGCTGGGAGCCGGCCCACGAGGCGGCGAGGAAAGGAGGGAGGCGCCACCGGTTCGGGGGGGGGGGGGGGGGGAGTCGCGGTCAAGCCGGATAAAGACAAGGAATTTTGTTTTTCCTTTTTTCTTTTCTTTTTGTTGGTTTAGGAGATCTGATTTCGTCGGGTGGGCTCCACTGGACAGGATTCTTCGGGTACAGTGGTTTTATGATAAAAGTTTTATCTTCTCCGAGATTCTTTTACAAGTTGGTACTTCTCCGTCCAAAAAAAATCGTCGTATTCATATTTAACTGTAGAAGTGTTTTTCCTATGAAGGGAATATCTATTTTAAAATATAAGCATGTCCCAGATTTTTAACAAAATGTTACTAACTCAGTCTTACAATATAATAAGTTTTTATTAGACATGACTATTAAAAATGAGTAGAATTAAATAGGAGGTGTTGTGATTGGTTGAAAAGTGGAGGTACGTGAAAAAAAATGAATGTTAAATAATTGTGATTGGTCAAGAATACAATGTGGATGAAGAAGTTGTTACATTTTCGGTTAAACTCTAAATGCTATAAGTTGTTATATTTTAGGACGAAAGGAATACTAAGTTGGAGGAAAATAAATTCTCTTTTGATCATTTTAACTACTACAATTTAGAAAAAAAGTCCAAATACACCCTTTCTAAACTTTGAATGGAAATCCGTCTAGCATATCGATACCGTCCCCTAAACCTTACAATACTATCCATATCACCCCTAAGATGGTTTTAAATGGTGATTTTGTATATTTTGGAATCTTAAATGAACTAATTTGAATATCTAATATAGCATATTTGCATATCATCAGTTATAAGTTATTAATTTATCTTTACACAGTTATGCCATACCATTATTATGTTGGGTATTTGAATCTAAGGAGGTAAAATATGATTTACGTGGAGATTTTAACATAGATGTCAAACTGCGATAGGGTATTAAACTTGCGATTTTAGCCAATCAACATATGCTTTTGCAATTTTTTTTTATTAAAACAATACTATTTGTAAAAAAATCTAATCTCGCCGAGTTGTTATATATATGCGGGTACAAAGATTGCTATCGATACCGTCGCTTTCCCCACTATAACATGATAGTGCTGCCCTACGGCGGGGTGATCCCCGGCACTGGCCGCGGCCGACTACATCTTCACCAACTAAATAGCCCCCACCCCATGGGTATGTACAACAAAGGAAAAAAAAGAAAATATACACTATTTTTAATTTTTTGCAATTATACATGCCTTTTTAAAAGATTTACGAAAATATGTGGCGCGGTGTGGACGCGTGGGACCAACGGCCAGGACAACACCGTGTCGTCCCGCGGCCCGGCCGCGCGCCACTGAGTGCAGCCGACTAATGTGACTACATGCATGTATGCATGCCTGCGTGCGCTGCCTTTGTGCACTCGGTTGCGCGCGACCGGACCGCGCCACCGCGTGGTGCCGTGAGGCCAAGCCGCGGGACCATCGGTCTGCACGTCCACGCAACACCAATGAACCGGATGTGCGCCTCCACATCACGGTACACGTATATTTTCGTATCTTTCAAAAAAGCATGTATAACTAAAAAAGATTAAAAATAATGTATATTTTCAATTTTTATTCGTTCAACGAAGACCACTATTATCAGCGGTTTCAACATGTCATATATGATAGATCTACACAAATATCACAACACTCACTATGGAAACCACTATAAAGTATATTTATGTTTCAGTCCCTACTTATTTACGTGCCAGTACTTCTAATATATTTTATTATCAACATTTGTATTTTGGACCTTCTAACAACAAAAAGAAGTAGGTAGGTACCCTTAGCCTTTACATGGTCCCACTGTCGGCTTCTCCCATCATATATTTTCCATCCCTCCCCACAATCTCTCTCTTATCTCCTTCCCACACCTATCCCTTTTTCTCGCCCTCGCCTCTGATGATGTCTGCCGCCTCCGCCGATGCCCACACCTTCGTCATCCATCTCCGCATCTCTACCTCTCCCCATCCACCGCAGCATCGTCTGCCACTGGGGGAGAAGGGACATGGCGGGAGCAGGATGGCAGATCTAGATGCAAGGTCGTCGGATCCGGCCCATGCTTGCTGAGGACATCAATCTCCCTCCCGCCTCCGCGACGATCGAGCTCCTTCCCTACCGCCTCTCCTTCTTCGGTCACTGTTATTGGCGCAGATTAAGGTTCCCTCATTGGTCGCCGTGACAGGATCCCAAGTGTTCGTCGCGCATCTGGTGGACGGTGACGCCCCCCCTCCCACCTCTCCTATCCCCACTCTGGCACAGTCGGCGAGTTTTGCAGTGGCTGATGGCGATGGTGGGAGTCCTCTCGATGGCGAGACGAGGTGCACTCTCTCTCGCACTTTCTCAGATGGCTTCTGATCAGGGGCTTGGACGACTTCTTTTTCTTCCAAAACCACTACTTTTCTCCTCAAACCACTGTGACATCTATAGGTCATTCTAGAACAAATGAAGACTCTCTCAAACCTCCACCATGGCATCTGAGCCTAGTTGGAGGCTGGAACCAAAAGTATGAGAACATGCATTTTACATGGCCTAAGACAATGCCAAACGTTCCTAGCTGGCATGTGGTCTTACCCTATCCGAGGCAAATATTCATGCCAGCTATAAAGAAACCGCACCCATACAGAGGTACGCGAACCATGCAGGAGGTCCATGCGTCCTCAGCATAGCCACATCTCTGCTGGTAGGCGAGAATCATGCGAGGAAACGTGTTAGGAGCGGCCTCGCCCCATGCCGTCGGCCCATGCCGTTGATGCAAACAAACTTCTACGTGTTGCCATCACAAATGAGGTAAAAAAGGGCCTACCCGATGGTTCATTGAGGACGATGGTGAGATGCTCCATTGCGGGAAGACGTCGCCTCGAAGCTCCGCCTATCATCGCCGCCTCCATCTACACTGCCACCTACTATTTGACCGCTCCTTCCACCACTTCATGCAGATCCGCCACTGAGGTCACCATATTGGGCAGATCCATCGTCACCACCCTGATCCACGCCGTGGCACCCTGATTTACACCTTTGCCCCTTCAATCCACACCCCGCTGCCTTGATATCCACCCTCATTGCCTCCGATCTAGTCTCCTTGGTGGCGCTGTTGAGGAAAGAGAGGGGAAAAGAATCACCACTGGAGAGGGGAGAGGTGGCAATGTCATGGGACATGAGAGAGGAGTTACAGGGAGATGTGAGGGAAAGGTAGAAGGAAAGGGAAGGGATGGATTCTTATATATGATTTTCAGGGTGTGGATTATTAATTTATTAGACTTGCATGTGCGAATAGAAAAAAAAGTGAGGATTTAAATACAAAAGTAACCGATTGACATGGATAAAGAAAAGATCATGTGGCTATGGCTTCATATGGAAATTGCTTTGCGTACGATGATATTTGCACGATTTTAATACGATACTACCATCCATGATTTTTGATTGGGTGAAAACATGTTGTACTGTGCCTCATATTTGCAGTACACACTAGAGACTATGAAGTATCGTACTCTGATCATATGAAGTTTTATCGTACGTATAGCAATGCTCGGCTTCATATTAGGTAGTAAAGAATATCACAATATGGTTTTATCCTAATTGACATTTACTTTTTCTTGTGGCCATAGCTTTTTATATTGGTCCTGGTTCGTCGAGCCGGAATACGAGGGCCGAACGCAAGCAGGAGGAGGCGGCATCGACCGAGGCGGATGTGCGTGGCAACGGTTTTAGGTTGCAGGGAGGACGAGGGGTGTGTGACGCCGTGACACGTACGTACGGCAACTCCTCTGGTTCGTCGTCGCACATCACGTGGCGATAACAGTGCGTGCGGGAACGTGCTGCAAATTGAATGGTACGTGCACCTGTCCGGTAATTAGTTAATTCAATTTGAGTGGTGTACAATACACAATTAATTCGCCGTATGTCGTAGAACTACACAGCAGGTGGCCATTATTGTGATTTCTATGTCGAATATCCCTCCATTCTCTTTTAATTATTATTATGGGATAAAAAGAATACGCCGAGACCAACAACAACACAGCCTCCCTAGCTCATTCTGAAGTTAATCGTAGCAATCACATAATCTTCCATTAATTATTGGTCATGTACTCCATCCGGTTATATAATAATTAACGTTGTGATAAGATTAAGGTTAAAGTTTTTAACCATCAATAACTTTAAAAATATTTAGTAGAACAATATATATAGATTTATCTTTTAAAACACTATAATAAAAGTAAACATATATTTATTTATTGTATATATTATAATAGAAAAATAAGGTCAAAGGTATATTTTATAAACCGTGTCATTATCCAAAACGTCAATTAAAATAAAACCGGAGGGAGTAATTAATCTTCCAAAGATTAATGCTACTCCATTGGAGCAAGTTTAATAGTATAACTGACTACTAATTTCAAATCATTTATAGGCAATATCTAATAGCCTATTCGTACGATGGCTACCTATAAATATATATACTACACTATTAATATTTATTCTTATCTTTTCTACATACGTAACAGTTCGTGTTGTAGCTGGTTACAATTATGTTACCTATTTTTCTTCTCTTTTCTTCTTCCTATGTTCTTATAGTTGCTGCTACGTTCATTTGCATTAGTTCCCAACTGCCCCTCTCGTTTTTCGTGTGCACACTTTTCAAACTGCTAAATGGTGTGGTTTTTTATAAAAAGTTTCAATATGAAAATTGCTTAAAAACCTCATATTGATCTATTTTTTTTTAAAAAATAGCCAATACTTAATTAATCATGCGTTAATGGATCATTCGGTTTTCCGTGCGCGTTAGATGGTTTCCAGCTCCCACCAACGAACACAGCTTAGCATTTTTTGATGCACACATGTGCAAAAGCCAGTAAAAAAATTCATGGGTGGGTAGGAAAACCAACTAACCTAGGCCTAACTCCTAACACTTTACCAAGCTAGTTAGCTATAGTTCTTATCTTTGCCTGGTCTTTTGCATTGCATGGGAATGTACTTGTTAATTACTATAGTGTCACCAGAGACATGGAACCACGACATTACGACGAAAGGCACAAAAGTGCTGAACTGTCCTAATCCTGAGATCTTGCTCAACCTAACCTCCAATTACAGTGACATGATCAATCAAATCTGCAATGGAATAATCATAGTATATTGTGTAGTGCGTGTCACCTTCATATCTAGTATGTTCCATGTATGGGCGGTGAGTAATTAAACTAGCAATAAGCTGTTACTTAATAACCCCGGTTTGATCGAGAGGGGTACATCCGTACATGTACAACTGTGTGTTCTAATCTGTACAAACTTATATGGCTTCTTTAACGGTCCTTCAGTAATGTGGTCACCCATTCTTGTAATCCCATCGATCGATTGGCTTTGTTTTACACTTCCCCATACAAAAAAGTGGTCGTTTGAGACGACGCATCTGGGTCATAATTATTATTTGGAATATGCATTTTGAATGTATGTAAACGATGACCCTAGGAAAAATATGTGGTAGAAACCACGTATATAGTGAAAACTTAATAACTGTCATTGGATCAAAATAGACGTCCGAGATTCGTCCGCGTCATCACTGATAAAAATTTTATTTACGGATTTACTCATGAGTAAAAATTTTATTATAAAGGTCTATTTTTCGATCCAACGGTAGTTTTTAAGCTACTACATATATGGTTTTCACCCCATATTTTCCTATAAAACTAAGTTTGTTACTAAAATGTTGCTTACATAATTCTCCTATTACACTTGTGTACTAGTAGTAGTTTATATTTGATTTTTAGCATTACTTTACAAAAATCCCGGATTTGTGAAAATAATAACTAGTCCTTATTAATTTTTAAAAGTATAAAACTAAATGTTCTTTTGAGACTTTAGAAAGTATGCAGTTCTACTGTACTCCTCAACATGAGCAATAAAATACCAAGGCCACGTTCTTTTATTAATTCATCTCCAAACTTCAACTTTTTTTGGTTACCACGCTTTCAAACTATTAAATTGTATGTTTTTAAATAATTTCTATATACAAATTGTTTTTAAAAATCAAATAAATCTATTTTTAAAATTTATAATAACTAATACATAATTAATCATGTGCTAATGAGTTTTTTCATTTTAGGTACATTAAAAATAACTCCAGTGTTGGACGGAACAAACGCAACCTAACTTTACAAACAGATGTTGTGGGATATTATCTCGAACCCTTTCTGTATAAATAGAGGGGACGAATTAAAGGTGCTTACCATAATACAATTGTACACATGAATCATTGATATTGAAGAGAGAATATCCTACATCTATGTACATTGTCTATGTTTTTGGTAAAAGGAAGGACACATGTGTTTTATACCTTCTCACGCCTCTCTTGTTGCGGGTGTAAAAGGAACGGATCTGGTGATCGCTAATATACATGTTGGTTTACTATTGATACTACTCATAACTACTTTCCCAATTTCAAATTACTTATCGTTATAGGTTTTGTCCTAAGTGAAACATACCTATGTTTAACATTAGTTTTTAGAATTATGTTTAGTTAACCACATATGAATTGTTAATTAAATATTTCTCATAGTGTATCTCAAAAGTGTAAATCTTATGATGTTAAAATATTTATATATAGAAATTAAAGGTTAAAGATTAAAAGTAATTTGAAATGGATGGAGCAGTGGGCGAGGAGTAACTGGGCTTCATTCTTAATTGTGCTGTTACGCAGGCCTTAGTGAGTCGAGCACCAATGGGAATAAGTCCACTTTGACTCCTTAGTGGTTAAATCTAATTCATATCCATGACCTGCAATATCGGATATCTCGACTATTAAAACCAGTGCAATCTGACTCCCTCGATATTTTTGAAGGACTGTTTCACTGATGTGACGCTTTGATTTGGTCTAACCTGCTATGTCACCTTGTGGGACCCACCTATCAATGACGTTTTATCTTTTCCCTCTCACCGGTGCTGGTAAGAAGGCAGGGCAGAGGCGCCACACCACTCCGGTCTTCTCTTCTCTCGGCGAAATCAGACATGTTGGCGACGGCAGAGGTGAGGAAGAGGCAGTGGCGGAAGGGACGAGCGGTGTAGTATGAGACAGACCGGGGTGGCCGTCGGGGTGACGACTGCGTGCCGTGCCACTCCGATCTTCTCTTTCCTCAGCGGAATCGGTCGGATGAGACAGAGCGTGGTGGCCGTCGAGGCGACGACGACGCGTTGTTGGCGGAGTAGGTGCGGCGGCTTTCCCCATGTAGGGACAGTAGGGTTATGGGTGGGAGGGACGGTGACGTGATGATGACCTCCCCTCTCACCACCGCCACCATCCTCGCTCGTGCTTCCTCCTCCTCAATGGCAGTGAACGAAAGGGGGCAGCGGAGGCGGTGGCGGGAGAGAGGACGATGCAATGATGGCCTCCCCTCTCACCGTCGTTGCCATCCTCGCTCGTGCTTTCTCCTCCTTGACGACGGCGAGCGGAAGGGGGCAGCAGAGGGGAGGCGGAGACGGTGACGGGAGAGTCGGCGGCATGACGACAGCCTCCCCTCTCACCGCTGTTGTCATTCTCGCTCGTGCTTCCTCCTCCTCGACGGAGACGAGCGGAAGGGGAAAGAGGGGTTGGCGACACAACAATGACCTCTCCTCGTCACCACCGTATGCTGCTACTTCCGTCAGAGAGGAAAGTGAGGAGGGGAAAGGGAAGGAAGAGAAGAGAGTATGTGGCACTGACATACGGGCCCCACTAGGTGACTCAGCAGATTGGAACAAGTCAAAGTGCAACGTCAGCGAAAACACCCTAAAATGAGGAAGTTAACTTGAATCAGTTTTCATAGTTGAGGGGGTGATATATCTGGTATTACGATTCAGGGGGATATGAATCATATTAGAGCTATAGTTGAGGGAGTCAAAGTGGACTTATCTGCACCCAATACTAACAAGGGTGGGCGCCCAACAGGCTGTGTTCTGTCCCAACTTTACCTCTCGTTTTTCACACTTACGCTTCCGAAACTGCTAAACGATACATTTTTTATGCAAAAAAAATTTCTATAAAAAAGTTACTTTAGAAAAATCATATTAATCCATTATTTAAATATTTTATGCTAATACTTAATTAATCAAACACTCATGGGCAATACCGTTTTCTGTGTTCGCAACCTGCATTCGTTGCCTTGAGTTGGAAACCTTTCTCTCCGAAAAAACGGAGCAGCTCATTAGCATATGATTAATTAAGTATTAATAAAAACTAACTCAAGAAATATGTTAATATTATTTTTTAAAACAACTTTTCTATATAAAATTATAAAAACAACCCCATCTAGCAATTTGAAAAGCGTATTATAAATTGGGAAAGCTAACTGCCGAACGCGGCCTGGAAGCTTTTTATACAAAAGGTGGAGCACTCGAGCATCTTCCACTTCCTTCCCTTGGCGTAAAAGAAACAGAAATCTCTCGTCTCGTCGTCTCCGCTCCTTGCGCCAAGACGAGTCGCGGCTGAACAGGGGAGGTGCGCCGATCTCCATCTGGCGAGCAGAGCAGGGGAGGGGGAGGGGCGCCGATCTCGATCTGGCGAGCAGAGCAGGGGAGGGGAGGGGATCGTGGTGAGCATCCACATCCTCTTTCTGATTCATCTCTCTCTCCCACCGGGAGTACTTTTTTTGCCTGGAATTTGCTTGCGTTAACCCTAGCTTCTATTCTAGATCTTTCTTAATTTGTTTGCTCCCCCAAAAGTTCGAACCCCCATGTCCCAAGTTTGATCCGCCCCTGATTTCCTTTGATCCCACGCACAGACTATGCTGCTGTACAGAGTAAGGAATAATTATAACTTTAACCCTTTAATTATTCCTCTCCTACTGTTGCTAATATGCACAAAGTGGTTGTTTACTTTACTCTTTGTTCTTAGGTGAGATCATGTTATCTTATTTTTTTCTTCAAATGTAAATCCGTGTCCCTTTCTAATTGCTTGCAACTTCGAAGGACCTTGCCTTAAGATATTGGCCCTTTGAGCAAACCAGAGATGGATGCTATATTTTATTGAATTATCTTCTCTACAAGTCTTCAACTTGTCATAAGATTCCTGCTAATCTACTTACTCCACTTACAAAATATTTCTGTCAACCTCGTTGCTTCGTGCTGAATCTTACATATCATCTTGACTGCTAACCTGTTGTGATAGTGCTGTTGCTTCCACGAGTCAGCTTGTAATGTTGAGTCGTTCTCACTGTAGAAGTAGGCAACTGCAGGATTCACAAGCAATTTCATTATTGTACTTTTTAGCAACTTAAGTTGACCTTTGGGAATTTTGTTGTCATCATAAAATAATTTGTGCGGTGCTCTGAGCAATACCATTTAACATTCATTGGAGATGCGGATATGTTATTTACTCAAAGAGATTAAAACTACCAAGTATTTACTGTTTTACTGCACTTTACAGTTTTTTGCTCTGCATAACAAGGTTGTCTAATATATGCTGTACTCATGCTGCTGAATCTGTTTATACCATACGATCATTTTTAATTTTGTTAGTTGGAAGAAGAGTACCAGTGCTTCTAAATATTGTTCATTGCTAGTATTTTTCATTTTTCCATGATTCATAATGTTAAATAGAATGCTACTGTAGTACGAAAGCATTCTCCATGCTGCACTAATCTAGTTATACTCATTTCTTCTGTTCAAGGCAATTATTTATAAAATTGAGAAGAAATTAGTTATTACTTATTTGCAACATACTAACATGATGGTTATTAACACTTTATACTTTCTTGTAGCGAAATTTGTGAAATCTTTCAGTTGATGAAATCTTAAAATCATGGGAGAAAATACTGGCGATAATCCAAACATGTCAATTCTTCAAAGAATTGCCACAAGTGATGTTCCACTGGTGAAAGAGTATGGTCTGCCTGGAATTATTGGTGCCATTCTACTTGCTGTAGTTATTCCTATCATGCTTTCTTCCATATTCAACAAAAAGGGAAAGAAAAGAGCAGTACAAGCTGATGTGGGTGGTGAGGCAGGACTTGCCATGCGAAACAGTAGATTTTCCACATTAGTTGAAGTTCCATGGGAGGGTGCCACCACAATGGCAGCTTTATTTGAGATGGCTAGCAAAAAGTACCCTCGACACAGGTGTCTTGGCACAAGGAAACTAATCAATAGAGAATTTGTGGAGTCACCTGATGGCAGGAAGTTCGAGAAATTGCATTTAGGTGAATATGAATGGGATACCTACGCAGAAGCATTTAGTCGTGCATGTAATTTTGCTTCTGGTCTCATCAAGTTGGGTCACCAACGAGATAGTCGTGCTGCAATATTTGCTGATACAAGAACTGAGTGGATCATTGCTGCTCAGGTGATTATAATAAATAGTGTGGCTTTCTGTATACATTTGTGAGAACCTATGAACCTGTATGACAATAATTGTTTTATTTTGTCAGGGATGCTTTCGACAAAATCTAACAGTTGTAACTATCTATGCATCTCTTGGCGAGGATGCGCTGGTGCATTCACTGAATGAGGTACAACCCATATGTGGCTTTTTTGTGCAGTATTTATGTTCATTCTTATAATTATCCACTTGGGAAACTAGTACATTCCTACCGTTTCTTTTTTTTCTTTATATATGGGTAATTTTACACATTTTATTGAAGTATGGGTCATCCTTATATGTCAGCAACTTTTAAGATTTTGGGCGAACTGTTTGGTGGATGAAATGTAATACCGAAGCTTATATGGTAGTTCATGTTGTTGATATGATACTTTTTTTGTCTGTTTGGTTTACATTGTTTAATCAGTTTATTACCTGTCTTGCCTAAACTATCTTCATTAGTTGGTTGTTCTTGAGAGAAATCTTTACCAGTATGAACATTCAAGCAATAACCATGCAAATTGTTTCCCAAGGCTTACAAAAACTCTATGAGAAGATTTTTTTTTTCCGAATACGCATGAGATCTGCGTATCATTTCATTAAGCAAGAATAAAGAGGCAAGCGGTGAAGGATTTAGCAAACCTCAGCACCCACCTACCAAGGTTATACAAAACAATAACACCTCACAAAAACACACACAAAACATCAAGCACGCGCTTTGACCTCCTATGGTACAGGAGCTATTGCTTTCGCAAATAGCTCTTGGAGTTTTGATGCTCCCGTAAAACACCAAAGTGCACCCTCATTAGCTATGGCTTGGATTGCCACAGGCACACTATGCGTAGCTCTATTGAAAACACAATCATTTATATGTTTCCAAATTTCCCAAATGGCTAAGATGACTAGCGAATTGAGCCCCTTCTTCTCATTCTTCTGTAAGCCTTTCACTGTCCTTGACCACCAACTCGAAAACTTACGTGTATCCTGATTCGGAAGTGTGAAGGAGAAACCAAGCCTTTGCAGGACCAAGGACCAAACTTGTCGACTGAACACACAGGAAACCAAGATGTGCTGTATCGTCTCGTCGGCCTGATCATAAAGCGGACAAGCGTCCCGGTGAGGCAAGCCTCGCTTTGCAAGTCGATCCGCCGTCCAACATCTGTTGTAAATGGCCAACCACACAAAAAACTTACACTTAAGAGGAGCCCAACTATTCCAAATCCTTTTCCAAGGAGCAAAACAGACAGTCCCAACAAAGAAGGCCCTGTAGGCAGACTTGGAAGTGTAGGACCCTGAGTCTGTTAGTTTCCAAACGTGCTGATCCGGGACGCCTTCTTGCAGCCCTATACCAAAAACTGAGTCCCATATCTGGAGATACTCATTAATCACTTGCACAGTCAAGGGCCCTTTTATGTCCGTGATCCATTTCCCGTTATTGAGAGCGTGAGCCACTGTACAACGTTTAACCACCCTCTTAGCAACCAACATACACAGATTAGGGGCCATTTTTAAGATATTCCTTCCTAGTAACCACCTATCAGTCCAAAACAAAGTAGACTGCCCATTCCCAACTCGTGATTCAACAGCCACACTGAAGAGATTATGAGACATGCGAGGAACCTGGATGGGTAGGCCTTGCCACGCACGGTCACTATCTGTCTTCTGGAGCCATAACCAACGGATACGTAGTGCCCAACTCAGGCGGAGAGGACCACCCGCACCAAGATGAGTCGCCGGCCTTGTTCATGAGGGAGGCCTTCCGCATTGGGAGGTAATCTGCTACCTTATCAACCGGAGCTTGCAACTTGGCTTTAGAAGGCTTCTTAATGTTCAGCGGCAAGCCCAAATATGAACAAGGAAAATCCTTGACCTCACATGGCAGCATGTTAGAAATCACTTTCAACTCATCCTCATTGCACCTAATGGGAGTTATCGAGCTTTTCTGCATGTTAGTCACAAGTCCTGAAGCATGACCAAAAATATCAAGAACCTGTGTGATAACTGAGAGATCGTCAGCTGTTGGCCTAGAGAACAAGACCACATCATCAGCAAAAAAGGAGCATCGCTGCTGCGTTTGCCGAAAAGCAAGAGGTTGCAACCATCCTTCTTGGGCCACCCAATCAACTAGTGAGCTGAGAACATCCATGACTAGAATAAAAAGCATCGGGGACAATGGATCACCTTGCCTTAGGCCGCGGCGGTGCAGAATCACCTCCTCAGGCTCCCCATTGATTAGAACCCGAGTAGAAGAGGTAGACAGCAGCAAACAAAGTAGGTTGCACCAAAAACGACCAAAATCCAACTGTTGTAGAACCTCCAAAAGAGAAGGCCAAGAAACTGAGTCAAAAGCCTTAGATATATCCAGCTTCAACAGAACATGTGGTTCTTTTCTTGCATGCAAACACTTGGCCATTTGCTGCACAAGGAAGAAATTATCATGGATACTTCTCCCTTTGATAAAAGCACTTTGATTAATAGAAACCATACTAGGTAGCAGCGGAGCAAGACGGTTTGCCAAGATCTTTGAAACCAACTTCGCAAAACTGCGAATGAGGCTTATGGGGCGAAAATCTTTAACTCTACAAGCATCCACCTGTTTTGGTAAGAGAGTTATAAAGGCAGAGTTCAACAACTTGAATTTTGACACATGTCCATGCTGAATTGCCGTTAGTAGATGGTTACACTTTAGAAGAGTTAAATGACAGCAACCATTAGTAGATGGGAAACTCATTTTTTTTGTGTGTTATAAATTTCAGACACAGGTTTCAACTCTGATATGTGATTCAAAGCAACTTAAGAAGCTACCTGCAATCAGTTCCAAGTTGCAGAGTGTTAAGCATGTTATCTATATTGAGGATGAACCTGTTGAGGCTGAGGTACTCAATCAAATGAAGCACTGGACAACATTTTCTTTTGGTGAAGTTGAAGAATTGGGTAAAACATCACATACAGATGCAAGATTACCTTCAAGCACTGATACTGCAGTTATTATGTATACAAGTGGAAGTACGGGTCTTCCCAAGGTACACTTGTGCTCAAAGATATTCTGATTTTTCCTGTCATATGCTGTTATCTATTTTTATTCATGAAAATAAATAAGGACAAAAGCAGGGGTCATTCTTTCTTGTTCCTCCTTTTCTTTTTGCTTCATCTGAAGGTGTACACACATGATGAGCCTACCATCCTGTTACTTTCACTGAACAAGAGCTTAAGTGATGTATGATATAGAGAATTACGATCCTATTAGCCCATTAGCTTGACAGATATTATGATAATCTCTTGGGCCTATTCTCAACGTACTCACATAACTTCCTTTTGAACTGATGCTCTCCATAATTAAGGGCAACATTGAGAGTTATGATAATATGCAGTTATGCCCATTTAATTTACAAATGAGAAATAAAGCAGGACATTAAATCCTTTCTACAAATTAAATTCACTTTCCTGATATATACTCTCTTTTCCTCTCTTCCCCAAGGAAAGTTGGTTTTTCCTTGGTAATTTTGCAAGTGCAATTACCCACTTTGCTTATTGTGGAAGGATAGCAGGGATGGGAACAGGATGAACCAAACTGATCCATCACTGCTTCATCCACTCCTCACCATCATGTAGAGATCCATGGACTGTTCCAATGTACAATTAAGACCCTCTATAACCACTGGATCTCTAGGTTGACTCTAGTATTCAGAGAAAAAAAAAATAAATTCAGAAACCATATGCATTTTGATACGCGAAAAATGCTCAAATTTGAAATTCATAACGAGAACATCATTTTGCACAAACAACTCAAAATTCCTCGGATTAGGAAAAACAGGTATAGATAAAATATATGAATTAACTGTTCATGAGTGTGACAACGTTCGTCTTTTTGACAAAATGATAAGCATAATGCATATTTGTTTGTGCAAACTTGAATTACAATCCATTGTGGATCCACAGCTATGTACTTTCATTTATCACAATGTCAACCACTTTTGAGTTTGCAGTTCTTCTGTTCTCTTTTAATCCAGTTTTATGGTTTCCTTTGACATAGGGTGTAATGATTA
Organism: Oryza meridionalis; assembly: GCA_000338895.3. Classification (NCBI taxonomy): domain Eukaryota; kingdom Viridiplantae; phylum Streptophyta; class Magnoliopsida; order Poales; family Poaceae; genus Oryza; species Oryza meridionalis. The sequence continues at coordinate 15,798,664 of CM002526.2, forward strand.
CACATGGAAATATGGTGGCCACAACTGCAGCTGTCATGACAATCATACCAAAACTTGGCACAGGGGATGTTTATCTGGCATACCTTCCGCTGGCTCATGTCTTTGAACTAGCAGCAGAGGTGACATCTTTTGCAATTGAGAGAGATGCCATTATTAAGAACTGTGAATATTTCTATGACATATTGTTGTTTTGTTTGGCCAGACTGTCATGTTAGCTTCTGGTGCTGCCATTGGATATGGCTCGGCTCTGACTATGACAGATACATCAAATAAAATAAAGAAGGGGACAAAAGGAGATGTTTCTGCACTGAAGCCTACTCTTATGATTTCAGTCCCTGCAATTTTAGACCGCATCAGAGATGCCGTGTTTAAAAAGGTTCAAGATTCTCCTCTCATACCATCTATCTCAGTAGTTTACACTATTATCTTTCCATCTTTGACTAGTTCTGCAATCTTTTATATGCCATTTGCATTCAGCTGCAACATGTCTTTAGAGTGCCTTTGATGCATTAATCATTTATATGTTTAAATATCTGCCTGTGAATAAACTAAAGAAAAAAGTTTTGAACCATACAGGTCCAAATATTGTTTTATGTTAAGCGTTATCTGTATGGCCATGAACTTAATTTCCTTTTCGTTTTAGTAATGTTTGACTGTATTCGCACATGCCACATATACATTGGCCCATCTTGGACATTTTCATGTCAACTTCTAATTTTTAGAAGGCCAAATAAGAACAAACAACATATGGGATATTGAGGTATTGTAATGTAAGGAAATCAAGGCAGCAATTCATAAAAATTGCAGTGCAGAGTTGGTGAGTGGTGGATTCACAACCACCACAACCTTATTTTTAAAGGAGTGCTACTGCTAGCAATGTGCCCACGTATTTCAATGGATGTACATGCCATATGGGATCAGCTAAAACCTAAATACTGCAAACAGTTTATATGTCACCACTTATACCTGACCACACAACTTGGTGGGGTATAGAAGAGCACACTATCACCCCCAATTCAGTATTTTTAAGGAATTAAGATTAGGATATAGATGCACTGTTTGGTTGTTGTTTGCACAGCTAGCAGCCTAGCAACTTGTAGATTTTTCTGTACCTTACACCAGGCATATCTTAAAAAAAAAATTGATGTTCTGGCTAGCTCAATGGGCAAAGTCAAGTGCAGGCCCCAGCCATTTCTAGCGTAGTATAACATGCATGTTTTTGGTATCGTACAACACTACAACCTTCAGTTTTGGTGCACTGCTCTGGTCTGCATCTCTTATTTCCCAACCCTAGCCATTATAATGCCTACCATACCATAGCACGCTTTATGTCTTGTCTAGCATACAAGTCTGAGCTACGGCTTAGGCTGATAAGCCATAGAAAATGAAGCAACCGAAAATAATTTTTGGGTTAAACTGTTATACTCCCTCCGTTTTTTAACATATGGCGCTGTTGACATTTTGAGATACATTTGACCATTCTTCTTATTAAAAAATATGTAATTATCATTTATTTTATTATGATTTGATTTATTGTCAAATGTTCTTTAAGCATGGCTTAAATTTTTTTATATTCACTCTAAAATTTTGAATAGGACGAATGATCAAACGTTTATCAAAAAGTTAACGGCATCATATATTAAAAATGGGAGGTACAAGGCTGGAGAATAGACTATGATGAGAAAACCCCAAATTCAACTCTAAAATTAAGTTTCAAATTCAAATTGGTTGTGGCTGATAAGCCAACAAGCAGATGATGAAAGCGAAGGCTGGAAACATGTTTGAAACAATGAGTTTCTGTGGACTTAATATTTTAAATACATTGCATCAAATGGCATGTATCATGCAGGCAGAATTGAATGGTCAAATGTTATGATCATGCACCAAAATATGGTTTAAACATACTTCTCATCCCAAAACTTAATATTTAAATTATGTTTCCAGGTTGGTGAGAAGGGTGGTCTGACCAAAAAGCTGTTTGACATTGCCTATAAACGAAATCTTGGAGCTATTGAAGGAAGTTGGTTTGGATCCTGGGCACCAGAGAGGATGATATGGGATAACCTCATTTTTAAACCAATACGTTCCATGCTTGGTGGGCGCATTAGATTTGTTCTTTGTGGTGGTGCACCTCTATCGAGTGACACACAAAGATTTATGAATATATGTCTTGGGTAATTTCTTTTGTCCTATTTGGATTATCTTAAATTTAACCATTTGCAATCAGTGAGATGTCAACTGAAGAAGTATTCTTCCAAAAATTTCCACTGAGTTTATTTGTTGAAGATTGTGTGCCAGTCATAGAGCATAGTGTCATTTCTCGGATACTTGAATTATCTTTTTTTCTTCGAAAAATGAGGCTAGAATTACATGAATTCCAAAAACATACAAGGAGTCAACTTTTTTTTTGTCTTATTGTACATCTTAAGTTTGTTTAAGACGTTACTAAAAAAATACTGATTTTAATGAACTTACCTCATGGAAAATTCAAGTTCAATGCCATACTCAAGTCCTAGACATTGTTAGAGCGTACTTTTGCAGGTAGTGCGCTCATCAAACCTTTGGATTTATTTATTTACAGAAAACAAAACATTTGTTGGATAAGCTCATAAAATTTGGGCGTGCTACTTATATGTTTTTTTTTAATTCAAACAGTTTGTCAAAAATCACTTTATAGTGAAATTTGTATTTGCACGTTTAGTGAATCAAATGCTGAAAGTTGAAATATTAAACAGAGGACCTTTCTAGAGTACATGCACTATGCTATAATGTGATGAGCTTCCTTTTATTGTATGTCGCTGCATTTGTTTTTGGTTCTTATGCAGTTTTGAATTACCTGTGCTGCAGTGTACCAGTAGGTCAAGGCTATGGATTGACAGAGACTTGTGCTGGAGCAGCCTTTTCTGAATGGGATGACACAAGTGTGGGCCGTGTTGGTCCACCCCTTCCTTGTTGCTATGTCAAGGTCTGTGCCTTACTAGGGAGAGTCAGCTTATCTGATTTATTTGCTTATACTTACTAGGGACAGTCAACTTATCTGATGTATATGCATATAATTAACAGATAGAAGTGATATTTATGTATGCAAATTTATAATTAAATGAACATAATAGAGTTAAGATACATAAAATGGTAAAAATCTGTTTATGCTATGCCTAGAGAGAAATTACTGTCTCACGGCCCCACACCTCTCCGACCAAGGCTACCAGCCCATGTCTCCCACAAGGCTTTATCACCCTGGGGATTCCCATGAGGATATAACAACAGACAACAACTTAATTATTAGTAACCAGTCAAAAGTAACTGTAAATAACAATGTGGAAATAGTTCCATACACCTATGGATTCTCTCTTCTGATATACCGTTCATACATATATAGTTTTTTTATCAGTTTTGACATACTACATAATATTATACACCTATTGCTATCTGCATGAGCTGGCCTGCCATGATAATACGTCTTCCTTACTATTTGATCCTATTGTTCAGAAGCTACACTATTTTGGATGATTAGACTCTCTTTCTTTATCAAACAATACATGTCTTCCCCTTCCCCTTCTCTCACTTTTATTCAAGTTATAGTAATTATTTTGTTTCAACCCAAATAAAGATTATGTGAGTTGCTGTATGTTCATCTTGATGTTAGGAAAGATGGCCTATTGACAATAATAAATTTGTTACCTTAAGAATGACCAACATCCCCATTCTAAAACTTCCAGTGGCACACAGAAAGTCTGTAAAATTATTTTACAATACCACAATAGTTTTGGTTGGTTTATTAGTAAGCATTTCATTCTGTTGTGAGATATTTCTGTTCTCTTATCATGTTGTATATGTATCTCTAATTCTCTTTTTTCTGATCAAATGAATTCAGCTCGTTTCATGGGAAGAAGGTGGCTATAAAATTTCTGATTCTCCAATGCCCCGAGGAGAGGTTGTAGTTGGTGGATACAGCATAACAAAAGGTTATTTCAACAATGAAGCAAAAACAAATGAGGTCTACAAGGTAAAGGATCTTTGCCAATCATCCTTGGTGGTCAAATACAATATTTTTCACTTCAATTTTTGTTTCTGATTACTCCAGGTAGATGAGAGGGGAATGCACTGGTTTTACACTGGAGATATTGGCCAGTTCCATCCTGATGGGTGCCTCGAGATCATTGATAGAAAAAAGGATATAGTAAAACTTCAGCATGGAGAATATGTGTCTCTTGGCAAGGTTTGGTTACAATAGTGCCTCAACCATTATGGGTATTCTTTTTGTATTATAATTATATTAAACCCCCTCTCTCTCGTTCTCTCTGGCCTTTACAGGTTGAATCAGCTCTAACTACTAGCAATTATGTGGACAGCATAATGGTTTATGCTGATCCATTTCATAATTATTGTGTGGCGTTGGTAGTGCCGGCGCACCAGGCCTTAGAGCAGTGGGCTCAAAATTCTGGGATTAACTACAAAAACTTTGATGAGCTGTGCCACAATGATCAAGCCATTAAGGAGGCCCAGCAATCTCTATCAAAGGTTAGACTTAAGTTGATCACTTCTATGTACCATTACATCAGTATGATCTTGCATTTCTCCTGGAGAGTTGTCTTCTTGATCTATCAGGAATATTTCCCAATATCCAAAGGAGCACTTAAAAATTCCCAACCAGTTCTCTTACCACCCCCCCCCCCCCCCCCCCCCCCCCCAAAAAAAAAAAAAAAAAAAAAAAACCTACCAGCAAAGTGCCTAAATTTTGTGAAAATTAAATTTGGTTCATGCCATAGTACTGATTGGCAATTGGCAAGTATGCCATCTTTTATCATCTTTAATTTGAAATGGGTTCATTTCATGGATTAGGCAATGCCATTTTCTGGATTACATTTGAAAGATATAAATTATGAAAGAACATAGGTGAAGTGCAAAAGCTGATGGATTTTACAAGCTCATCAGTGAGTACAACAACAGATAAGATGGATGCAGTAGACTTGTTTATAGAACTGCTAGGATATAATTATGCTGAAGAACATATTGTATTCTTCAAAGTATTTGGAGCCTGTAGTATCTTCATAACTGAAAACAACTAGTAGCGCATTGATCTTTCTGCTGTGTTATCCTGATTATATCCAAAGCTCATCACAGATTTATGACACGAAATGGGTATGTCTTTACTAACCTGGCGATTAGATGACCTGCGACTAATGTAAGGAGACCGACCTACTGTGGATTTCAGAGGATTTTGCTATCACATGAGTGCAATACAGTTTATGTTTGCATGACAAAGTACTTAGAAAAGCATCGCGATGGAGATGACAGATGATTCCTATAAGCAATCCATCGTCTTTGATGTCATTCAGATTGCTGATTAATGTACCTGTCATCTAAGGCGATCTTAACCTGCAAATGATAATACTAGTATAATTTTTATACTCATGTTAATTACATACCATCGTTCTCCATGATATCTAATGCAATGTGTTTTAACGGTGCAGGCTGCAAAAGCAGCGAGGCTTGAGAAATTTGAAATACCAGCAAAGATTGTGTTGCTGCCTGAGCCATGGACTCCAGAGTCTGGGCTGGTGACAGCTGCACTTAAACTGAAGAGGGAGCAGATAAAGACCAAATTCAAAGATGATCTGGGCAAGCTCTATCACTGAATCAGCTATGATGTCTGCTGGGGCACCATTATGGATGGAATAATCTATGTTCTTTTGCTATTTGTCATCCGCAAGGCTCTCTTGACGGGATGACCTGCTCACTAAATTCAGCGTGTAGTCAATACCCCGAATGCTAGGCCCGGGAAACGACTGGGACGTGGAGCAGTGTAATTATGGGATTTCTCCGTGCCTTTGTTAGGATAATAAATTTCTCAAGACCGGGTTAACCTGCTTCTGTTCTTCTGGTTAATAATATATAGTTGCATGTTCCTTTTCTTAGCTTGGGATGGTTGTTTCGTACTATGATGATTAACAAAAGCTGTTTCCACATAAGCTTCGTGTACATATACCGTAACACACCAATTAACAAATACTTCGTATGACCGAATCACGTACATTCGTCTGTCTTTCCTGCTTTTTGCAAGAATCCGGGTGATGAGCTCCATCCAGGCCTAGTGCACTCTTCCCGCTCCTCTCGTTTACTCCATGAATCCAGGCCAGTTGCCAGATTCTAGCACTACTAATCTGCCTAAAGCTGACTGGAATTCTATTGGTGATATGCAATCTTCTAACTTGAACCTACTATTGTCCTGAATAGATCTCCAGTTCTGCTCGACATGCTTGCAGAACCACCAGAGTCCCCTAATACAGGTACAAGACCCGTATTCCATAAACACATATAATTGACTCTAAACGGGATACCGTACTGTAGTGTTCCAACATCCAAATGATAGCAGGCAAGCCTCTAAAATTCAAGCAATATCCAAACGGATGTATAGGAAATTTCAATTTCACGTTTTTTTTGAAAAAAAGAACCATATTCGTCGAGATACTTGCATTCAAGTTGTAACAATTTTTCATCCAAGTTATATATAACAGCTGTAGCAGAGAGTTACATACAAGTACATATGAGCTGCTGAGTGAGAGTTCCATTGAAGTTTGACCAAGTTTATAAAAAAAATTAGCAATATCTACAGCAGCAAAGTCAGATTTCGTAAGGGTACTTTAGAGTCTCCAAATGTTTCAGTTAAACTTTAACCATAGTCTACCAGTTCCTAGACCTCAACATTGCATTGCAGACATGCTATGCTACTGGAAGAAAAGAATTTCAGATACGGAAGAACGCAATCACTAGCACATTAACTCCAGCAGGGCATTTGCTAAAAAAAAAAGAAAAAGAAAAAAAGAAGAAGTCAACAAGGCTAGCACCGTTCTCCCATGTGCAGCAAATCCTTCTTTCCTTAAAGGTCAGCGAGTTAAGAGAAGGGGGCACAAGGACACTATTGCATTTACATAATCAGACATCAAGGATGGACTGATACCCTGTACTTCAATCCGTCAGTTTTGTTACCTGAAATGGACTCCTGAGATCTTGCACCGCTTTCATCACTTTGTTTCTCTTTCTTGCTGACTCACTATTATTGTCAAACGCAGCAGGCCTGATTTTTGTTGGATCTTTTAGACAGCTTTCTGAAAGCACCTTCTCAGCTATCGTATTACTCTCATCCATGGTGATCCCTTTCCAATTCTTATCACAAATGTTGGGCCGAGGAAGGTGTTGATCTTGTCGGGTCAAGTTAATAGCGGCAAGCTTGTCAGTCAGTTCTTCAATTGAACGGAGGGCTAGATTGTATCCTTCCTGTGTTCTACATGCCTCACTTGCCATGCACACTGATTTCTTGCAAATTGTTGAATACCTCATTTTCCTAGTGGACGCTTCAGCCATGTTCAAAGGTACATGACTTCGTGTAGCAGCACTGTCTGATCCCTTCAGAGTCCACCTACGGAACAAGTATTTATCTGGTATCAGATTGACATTCCTATGTGTCATCACCTTTAGGATATGCTCACAGAGTAATCCTTCCCTCTCATACTGCTTGCAAACACATGTGAAGGTCTCATCCTCCAATTTGCAATGAACAACATATCTTCTGTTCTGGCTTTGGTCACCAAACACATTTTGGACCAAATAGGAATAAGGGGTTGCCTCGCATACTACATTGTACATAGTAGTGTTCTTGAGGTGCTCCTGAAACCTCTCAAATATTGCACGAGTGTAGAATTTTGATGCCTGCTCCTCCATTGGAAATTTGGACCACAAATTTGCATCTGTTTTGACAGTAAGAAAGAGCTGTTTATCATCCCTGTCCAGACAAGATTGAACAAGCTTCTCATATTGCACGATGAAGTTCTGGATGGAGTCCCCAGGGTGGACAAAATCCTTGAACAATGCTTCCATCACCTCACTCTGTTGGGTAGTGCTCATAAATGGGAAGAAGCAGTCCATGAAATAGCATGGAACCCATTTTTCTCTGATTTCGTAGAGGTCCTGCATATACTTGTTGCTTGCCAAATTGTATCGGTCAAGCACAGCAGCCCATCTTCTTTCAAACTCTTCAACATTAAACGACTCGTCAATGCAATGTCTTAGGTCATCTTCAAACCCTTCCAACCGAGACGGCAGCACACCAAGCTTGAACTTAGCATTTCTCCAAATGTACCATGAGCAACGCCTATGAGATGTGTTTGGCAAAACATTTGCGATTGCGTTCTCCATTGCTTCATCTTGATCGGTCATGATACTCTTTGGCACTTTCCCATCCATGGCCTTAAGAAAAGTCTGAAACACCCATTCAAATGTCTCCTCAGTTTCAGCCTTCAGCAACACACACCCGAAAAGCACAGTCTGCCTATGATTGTTCATACCAATAATGGGCGCAAATGGAAGACAGTACTTTGTTGTGATGTATTTTGTGTTAAAAAACACGCAATCACCAAATTCTCTATATGCTTCCCTTGATACTCCATCCACCCAAAAGACGCTGGTAATTTTGCTTTCGCTATCCAATTCCATACTGTAAAAGAATGATGGGTCATCTGCTTGCGATTCTTGGAAGTATTTGATTGTAGCTGCCATATCAGTGCAGGTGCCCTCAGCCTCTGGCCTCATGGTCGCCCTCAGGTTGCTCACATCTTTCCTTGCAAGAGGGATGTTTTGCATGCTTCCATACAAATCACAGAGAACAGACATGATCCTCTGCGTGGGTATCTTGTTTGTGCGCAGAAACTCTAGGAGATCATGATCTTCATCTTTTATGAGGCGATGAGGCTTTAAGGACATAAGTGCAGAAGGGTTCAAAGGTGGATGGTTGTGATCCAGATCTACTATGGTGACCACCCACTTCTCATCCCTCTTCACAACCACCATTCTTGCCTTACAACCTGTCTTCAGAACTCTACTGGACCTCCTTGACCTGCTGCCAGCACTAGCACCAGATTCCCTCGAGCTCCGCTCGGAGTGGCAAGCGAACTCATAACGATTGTATTGCTTTGTGATCTGGCTTCTTCTACAGCTTGAAATCTTTGTTATGAAACCCCATTTCCTCGCGTAGTCATCATAATAGTTCTTTGCCTCGTCCTTGTCACGAAACTCCATGCCAACATATGGTTTGTCGGGCTTCGAATTGGTATCTCCAATCTCCTCATCCCGCACACCCTCCACACCTTCACCAATCTCTTCATCCTGCACAACCTCTGCACCTTCACCTTCACCTTCTTGGTGTTCAGAAGTAGCAGCAAACACCTGGATTAAGGCATCCTTGAGATGATTCTCTTGGTCAGTGGTAATCTCAGCTGACGCCCTGTCATCATTGTCTTCCATGTGACCGGAGAAGGCCTGCACCACAGCAGCAACCGGACCAGGCCCTGTCAGGCATTTGATCGAACATGTAGCATACACCCACCATGGACGCCACCAATCAAGCCAAGGGAAACTTGCCTGATGCTCAGCGAGACTTCAGATCGCCCGGTCGCACCCGCACGGATCGAATAGAGCGTGCGAGCCCGACGAAGAGCCGCGCCAGGTCTGGGTCGCCCGGCGGCGAGGAGGTCAAGAGCTCCGGCGGGCCGGGGGGCGGCGGGCGCGCGCGCGCGTAGCCGTCCTGGAGATGTCCCGCAGAGAGCGCTTGATGGCGGCGGCGGCGCCGAGGAAAGGTGCGCGGTGGCGTACGGCGGCGCCTGCCACCGACGCCGAGGCAGCCGCGGCGGCGGAGGCGGAGGACGAGCCCTTAGTGTTCCGTTGGTGGGGGAATTTGCGGAGTTGATGGAGGATGACGTCAGCAGGATCTGGGCCCCATCAGGATGGGTACGATTCAGCGTCTCTTTGGATCTTATCCCGTTACAAGGCCAGGCTACGGTGTTCCGCGGCGTACCAAACTAGCAGGTACCAACCTGGTACTTTGAGGTTGTCCGTGTTACTGCCAAAAATCAACATTTACGAAATTTAGCAATGTTAAAATTTGGATGGTTTGATAATGTTAATAAATTTTAGTAGAATTATATCAATGTATTGTTGCCAAAATTTATATTTTATTACTATAGTTTCAAAACTTAGAATTAATAAATCAATATATTTAGCATATGATTATAGTTTTAGTATTCATAAATAATAGCACATTATGTTGGTGACAAAGAATCGCAATGCAGGTCTTAAAAAATAAAATCCTCATATTTGGTTCGCCGTAAATAAAAAAGTTCAAGTTTTAGCCTTTATATTTTTATACACGGTAGATAATATTTCCATAGAAATAGAACGGTTCATTCTTTTTAAGGACATATGCTCATACATATAAACATTCAAATAATGAGGTGGTGCGGCCTAAGCAACTAGTGCCTATAGAAGCATATCAAAACGCTATCTTGAGAGTTACATCAACACACCCTGCTGATGATAAGGCAACATGTACGAGGCGAGTGGCCCGATTCAGCCTAGCCTAGTTGGAAAGATATTCTAAATCTCGAATATGCACACCAAGAATAAATATCTATGTTAGCTAGCGGGTCCGACTTCCCTTGGTAGTCTTGCAAAATAAGTAGTTAGCTACTATCTCAGAAAAGAATTGCATCGACAAGGGAAGGAGAAAAATAAAATCCGTTTCTCTAGAAAAAAACATTACAGATGATTGTCATATAATAGTTTTTTTCTTAAACAACTCTCTCTTATAATTAAGAGATTAGATGGATTTTAATTTTAAATGTTGCAATGGTCGTACAATCTTCATACATTTATTCCAGTACATTTTGCAATGAAACAGCTCGATAAGATGCTAAGAATCAGATGTGCTTGCTCTGGTCTCTGGATCTCCAATGCGCCTAGGACTCCCATTAGATCGATTACTTGCCTCCTCAGTTCCTGATTGACTTGGAGGAGGCTATGGACATAATTGGCAACACTGCATTCAGTAAGTACGATTCTTCAGCAACTACTTAAGATAAATTATCACCCGACGAGCCAACCTGTCAAATGTCTCTAAAACTAAATATACTATGAGAAAATAGTGATGTATTGATTTATTGAATATATAAGTTAGACTTCTATATCATTATAAAAGATCACCATGAAAATTAACCAGCTAATACAATAACCGATGTGTGATATGCCGTGCATATCAACACGAATAAAATCTGCATGATATCTGAGAAGACGACTCCCTGTCTCGCAACACTCATTATTACCATGAGCCATCCATATTGTACATCAATGAACATTTCTCTCTTGGCTCATGCTCTATCCACTCTGTGAAGTACTTTGTAGCCCTCCCGCGCTTCCTACACCTCATGGCACTGGTAGTTTCATTTGGAACGGGTTCCAAGCCCTCGGGCTCCTCTTGCCGGGCAACCAACAAAGATCCACGTTAGTGGCTACTATTGTAGGGGTAGTTTTATGGAGAAGTTGTGTACATCACAAGGTTGAACCAATCTGTTTGAAGAAGACAAGACACAGGCAAATTTAAGCTGAAATATAATAGTGGATTAGGTGCTGAAGAAAAACGTTTTCAATGGAGCCTTATCGTGGATTCTTAATTTTTTTTCAGATAAGAAAATATTATAAATTTAGAGTCCATACATACAAAAGTGTACTTGTATTTGAACATCAATGTGAGATTTACATTTGAGATTCAATAATACCAAAATTCTGAATTAATAGATATGTGTCATTTAGATTCTTAGTTCACTTCCTCGCAAAAAAATAACTCTTAATTCACTAGTATATTAATAACAATCTTTTCGAAGCCCACACTATATTTAATTTATAATTAGCCAGTTTGCATACTCTTCTTTTTACGTAATCTAACAGAATACGTTCACTTTAGGTCCATCAATTTGTCATTGAGTCCGAAATTCGTCCCTCAACCGAAATAACAGATATAATGGGTCCCTCAAATTAAAATACCGGATCACCTGAGATCCTATCTAGTGTTATGCCCGGTTTCGGCTAATGTGGCAAGCTGAGTCAGCGTGGGCCTCACACGGGCCCCACATAATTAGTGGGTAGCACTTTCTCATCGGTTGATTTATCTTCCCATCTCGCAGATGATCATATTGGCGAGCTGAGGCAGGGGCCAGCAGCAGCACCAACACCAGTAGTAGCAACCTGGTGGGTTACGGACGTGGCGGGGCAACAGTAGCTGGTATCACAAACGGGGCCAGGACAGGCCGTACTCGGGAGAGCATGGTCGTGGACACAGCCAGGACGGGGTCGTACTCGGGTGGACATGGTGGGAGTTATGGTTGAGGAGGAGGCGTAAGTGGTGGGGGTGCCGTACTATGGCGGAGGAGGAGGAGGCCAAGGGCATGGATGCATTGCTGGCTGCATTGAATGGGAGTAATTGAGGGCGAGGCGGACCAATGCGGCACCGAAGCTCATGAAGAAGTGAGGTGGCGGAGGTATGCTGCCTTATGCATCGCAGCCATGCCCTGTGCTCTCCACCCCCTTCTCTCTCTCCCATCTTCTCTCCGTCAGTGGGTGCATTGAGAGCAAGTAGCTGAGGGTGAGGAGGACCGGTGCGGCATCGGAGCTCGTGGAGGAGAAGCGAGGTAGTGGCGGAGGCCTGCTACCCTATGTGCCACAGCTGCGCCCCACTCCCTCCTCCACCTCTGTCTCTCTCTCTCTCTCTATCTCTCCACCTTCTTCTCTCTTCCAGCGGTGGATGCATCGAGAGGGAGTAGCTGAGGGCGAGGAGAACCGGTGTAGTGTCGGAGCTCATGGAGGAGAAGCAGTGCGGCGGCGGAAGCCTACTGCCCTACGCGCTTGCAATCGCCGCTCCGTGCCCACGGGATCCCTATCTTGGACAAGAACGGCATCGATCCCTTCTCCAAGGCGCCCATTCGCCATTGCTGCTAGGAGACTGGCAACAAGGAGACGGTGTGGTACTTCTGTGGGCCATCACGGTGCCAGTACCACCATTACCAATACTGTAGAAGGAGGAGCTAGATGGCGGCGTAGGAGGCGGCTGAGCTTCCAAGGGCAGCTGAGGAGGCGGAGGATGGCGAGGAGCTCATCCTCGAAGACCGCATCCTGGAACAGGGAAGCCCATGTAGATGGCAAGGTTGGCGGTGCTGAGGAGGATAACATAGGTGATAACTTCCTCTCCAGCGGTGGTGAGGCCATGCGGCTCTCCGTCGACTAGGAGAGGGAGAGGAGGAAGGGAGAGACGAGGGGAAAGAGAGGGGGTAATGACTTAGGTCCTATTATAATTTTTGCTTATTTTAAGCAAACGCTAACTGATACGTGGGTCTCGCGTAGGTACCACGTTAGTAGAAACTGTCGTCCAAACTGCCTTAAGATTATATTTGCACTAGCTTTGGGACTTGAGGACACATCATAATACCGTGGTTCAGTGACGAATTTCGGACTAAGCGACAAATTGAGAGACTTAAGTAAACTTATTCCTAATAATCTAACCGATTTTGCGGTTCAGAGACACCAATAAAACTCGATCGTGGACTTTTCCTCAGCAGCCCACAGCTCCCACACGGCCACACCAGCTGGGTCCGAAACATAGGCCCAACAAGGAGCAACAACCCTGTTCTAGCCCACCACTCGACGCCGATGGCCGACACCGCCGACACGCTGTCCGCGGTCCGCGGTCCGCCGACGCTTGCCTCCCGCAGCCGCCGCCCGTCGGCCCTCCCCCCTCCCCTCGCTGGCTCGGCGGCTCGCCGGTCGTCGAGCACTGACCCGATGCTGCGACCTAGCCATCGGAGGAAGAGATTTTTAGCCGATGCCGTGAAGAAGCTGGAGAAGCAAGAGGAGGAATGGAGCTGGGGAGAAAAGGTCAACTTCGTGGGGGGTAAGGATCAAAATATCATATCCACCACTTTCTTTTTACAGGCATATTTAACTGTACATGATCTTTGGTTAGGTAAGACAAACAACACAATTAGTCAAAGTTTTTAGTATGAAGCATTTAAGTTCCCTAATTCTTCCAATAAAATGCAATCGGACTTGCAATATTAACTTGAACTGCACAGTTTACCTGTTTTGGAGAAGTATACAATTTCTTGGCCCTGCCCTTTTCAGATGTTTTCCAGAAAAAAAAAACAATGCCTTGGCCCTGGATGACCGTCCAAAAGAATACTCAATACTGTATTCAACAAAATACAAAACACAAAAAATAAAAATTGGACCGATTTGGAACCCGAGAAAAGTTTTCTGATGTTGATCTGTGGGAACTCAGGTACAATTTCTTATGTCCTGGAAAATTACTATAGAACTCCTAACTTCCGAATAGGAGATATTTTCTAATGTTTCATGATAACAACATTTGTCAATACTCTATATTTCCAGGAGTACAAATGGTGGGCTCGATGTCTTTCTCTATTAATGTGTTTCAGTGTACAGACGGGTCCACTAGAAGTCTCAGTCTCCTTAGCACCACAGGGAAATGATTATTAAAGATCATATACTTTGTTTAAATTTATTTTGACCTGATGAGACGACTTTGACTACTGGCTGAAGCCAGCGACCTGTTGGAAAATTGATTGGCTGGTGGCCATAGAAGGAGAACGAGAAAATATGGGTTGGTGGAGTTCTCATATGGCTCAGACATGGTCTCATGGTGTGGAGAGAAGCATGAGAAAGGAGATAGTAGATCAGCAATACCTTGTTTCTATTCATTGATATCTTGACATCTTGTTTCTATTCAATGATCATAACCAGTCCAATCCAGTTTATGCAGTTTTCTCCCCTTCGCGATGGAGTTTTCATGCATCTGGAGTGATCTTATCAGGTAAGTTCTTTCCACGTTGTCTCATCATTTTGTTCTCCAGGTTTCCTGTAATCATATTTGATATAAGGTAGTGCTAACCTTCTTTCCAGATCATGGCTTCATTTTTAGAAATAAGCTCTGCCCTTTATTTGATATCTTCTTTTCCTGCTTCGTAGAATTGTTTGTGATCTTACAGTTTTACAGGCTTCAAAACCCAGCTATTTTGGCTTCAATTTTTTCCCATTACAGTTATTTAATTAATTTATGATCTACCATATGTTGCTTTTGTATGTTTTCCTCTTGAAGTTAAATTAGGGGACGTTCGGCACCTAGATTTGCTTTAAACCAATTCGACTTTAATTCAGAATTCCAATTAGAGTAAATTTAATAAAACCCCATGTTTTATTACCAAAGTTAAAAAAATGCGTTATTGTAGCATGTACTTTGATGCTAAAGTTTCACAAAATCTCAACCCTATTTAAATTCCAGACAATGTAGCATGTATTTACTTAATTTTTGCCATTATAAAATGTCTATAGAATTTGAATTACGAATTTCTTGGTTAAAATGTTTCATTATATTGAACTCTTCATTACTCTGAACAATATTGTTTTAAATATTTAAAATTTGCTAAGAGTTGAATAAGGGCGGGACTTTATGAAATTTTTAACCTATATGCTACCAGATATAACTCCCAGAGTTTATAGCAAGTTTGACAATGAATAACCTATAGTTTACTGTGAAATTTGTTCTTGTATTTACTTTGATATTTTTGAAACTTGAATGGAAAACCATACAATTATTTTTTTCGATTTAATATGAATTCCTTTTTTCTTGGTTGCTTGACATGGACTCTTTACTTTTAAATTTGTAATCCCAATTTGAACAGAGTCTTATTAATGAAACTGTTTCGAGGACTGGATTGGAACACAGAGGAGATCTGCCTAAACAGGATTGGACTGGTTATGATCACTGAATAGAAACCAGAGTCTTATTAATGAAACCATACAATTTGAACGCAGATCTCCTGCGTGCAAAAAAAGTTATTGAACATAGGCTTTTTGGGGTCGCGGGAGGGGGTTGCTACACATAGGCCATTGAGCTCAATTGAGGCCTGCACACAAACATTTGTTTTAGTGCTTGAGCTGAAAGAATGTGATGGAACTGTTTCGAGAAAATCACTAAGTGGGGATGAACTGTAAATGTTATATAGAATTTGTAGCCTTTTAAACATCTAGGACTATATTCTTGAAGGACTCTAATTAATATTCTTTGTACAGGAGTGCAAAAAATTGTCTTTTGATGACCTAGACATATCGTTAATCTGCGCCAACCACATAGACAATGTTGCATTTTCTTTCTTTAATCATGTGCCTGTAGATGCTACTGTCCTGATACCATCCAATGGCTTGTTCTGGAGTCTTTGTTTTGTTCTTTCTTTTATTCATCCTATATTGGTCATTTTCTTCTCATTACAAATTTGTGACCTTTAACCTGATGATTTTTTTTTGGCAAAAAAACAACTCGTCACATTAAGTGTAATAGAACAGGAGCTCCTAGTAGTTCATGCAAATATTCTATTCTCCCATACCTCTCTTTTTGAAAATGTAATGAATATTTGAGCAAATAGTTAAATATGAGATCGTGAGTAATTTGTGTTAAACTGGAAGATGGATCAAGCCAAAATGTTTTGCCATAATATTCAACTCTGTTCTCTTCTGCAGAATTTACTAGCGGTTTTTCATAGTACTTGGTACAATGTATATTATTTTGGTGTGTTTTCTTCCATGATGAATTATTGATGTTGCTTCAATCTTCAGTTTGATTATAATTTCTTAAGCAGAAACTTACAATACAATTAGCTGAATTTCCAAATTCTTTGTTTCTTGTGATTGCAGGGAAGTCTATAGCTATCTGGACATGATTTCTCCATAAAAAACAGTTCAATTCCTCAAACACTCCAATTTCCTTGCCCCAAGTCCCACCCATAGAAAACATTATGCAATCGTTCCCACCTATCTTATAGCAATTTGTTAGCTGGTAATTTTATAGCAAATTGATGTGAAGGAACTTTCAAACTTCCATATTTTCATACAAAACAACAATCATTACCTATGATACACCCAAGCCTACTAACTACCATCCAATGGGTCGCACTGTCTACCCTCATATCGATCACCATAGCGGCTGATAACTACTCATCATCCTCTAGCCCAATCTTTCTAAATTGTGGAGCCTCCACCATGCAACTTGATATCAATAATCGGAGTTGGGAGGGGGACACTAGATCCAAGTTTGCATCAGCAATGAATGGAATTGCAGCTAGTGCTACATACCAAGACCCTTCACTCCCATCTCTTGTGCCTTACATGACATCCCGTATATTCATTTCAAATTACACCTATTCCTTCCCAATTAGCCCAGGGCGGATATTTGTGCGCCTTTACTTCTATCCAGTGGCCTATGGCTACTATGCTTCTGAAGATGCTTACTTTGGTGTCAAAACAAACAATTTGATTCTTTAGACAACTTCAATGCTTCACAAACTGCTCAGGCAGCAAACTATGCCTACATCCTTCGAGAATTCTCGCTGAACGTCACTTTAGGTAGTCTAGACCTCACCTTTTTCCCATCCACACGGAATGGTTCTTATGCATTTGTGAATGGGATTGAGATTGTGCCCACGCCTGACATCTTCACAACACGAACACCTACACATAACACCGAAGGGAACCTTGATCCATCCGATATTAGATTCTATGACCAGTTTCCAAACGATGTACCGTCTCAATGTTGGGGGCCAGGCGATCATTCCACAAGGTGATTCTAGGTTCTATCGTTCATGGGAGGATGACTCTCCATACATATATGGTGCTGCCTTTGGGGTGACCTTCGGCAAAGATAGTAATGTCACCATCACATATCCAAGTACTATGCCAAACTACACTGCACCTGTTGATGTGTATGCAACAGCACGATCAATGGGCCCAAATTGGCAGATCAACCTGAACTACAATCTTACATGGATCTTATCGGTTGACGCAGGGTTTTACTACCTCTTAAGGTTCCATTTCTGTGAGATCCAGTATCCTATAACCAAGATGAATCAGAGGTCATTCTTCATTTACATCAATAATCAGACAGTGCAGGATCAAATGGATGTTATTCGTTGGAGTGGAGGAATTGGCATGGCAACATATGCTGACTATCTTATCGTCACAGTTGGTTCCGGTCAGATGGATTTATGGGTTGCACTTCATCCTGATCCTTCAAGTAGACCACAGTATTAGGATGCAATACTAAATGGCCTTGAGGTCTTCAAGCTATGGGACATTGGGAAAAAAAACCTTGCTGGGCTTAACCCTCCATTTCCACCACAACCAAAGACTGATGTGAACCCTAAAAGGGCGTCTGGTGGAGGGAAATTAAAGGGTGCTGTCCCAGCAGCCGTATGTGCCGTGGTTGTGCTGATTACAGCTTGTTTTTGTGTGTGCATCATCTGTAGACGAAAGAAAGTGGCAAAGCATTCTGGCAAGACTGACAAAAAGTGCTTGACTTATCAAACCGAATTCTACAAATCACCATCAAATCTTTGTCGGAACTTCACCTTCCATGAAATGCAAATAGCAACTAGTAGCTTTGATGAAACCCTTCTGCTTGGTAGAGGTGGATTTGGTGATGTGTACCGTGGAGAGATAGATAATGGTACAACGGTGGCGATCAAACGGAGCAACCCATTGTCCCTGCAGGGTGTTCATGAGTTCCAGACCGAGATTGAGACGCTGTCCAAGGTCAGACACGGCCATCTTGTGTCTCTAATTGGATACTGCCAGGAAAAAAAATGAGATGATTTTGGTGTATGAATACATGGCCCGTGGAACACTTCGGGAGCACCTGTACAGCACCAAGAGGCCACCATTACCATGGAAGGAGCGCCTCAAGATCTGCATTGGTGCAGCCCGAGGGCTGTATTACCTGCACACGGGCCCGAAAGAAACAATCATCCATCGTGACGTGAAGACTGCCAACATTCTACTAGATGACAAGTGGGTGGCAAAGGTTTCAGACTTTGGGTTGTCCAAGGTTAATCCGGACATTGACGCCACCCATGTTAGCACTGTTGTGAAGGGTACATTCGGATATTTCGACCCTGAGTATTTTCGGTTGAAGCAACTTACCCAAAGATCAGATGTGTTCTCTTTTGGGGTTGTGTTGTTTGAGATCCTGTGCGCTCGCCCTCCAGTAAACACTGAGCTTCCAGAAGAGCAAGTGAGCTTGCGTGAATGGGCATTGTCTTGCAAGAAGATAGGCACTCTTGGTGAAATTATAGATCCCTATCTTCAGGGAGAAATCGCTCCTGATTGCCTCAAGAGGTTTGCTGATTGTGCAGAACAATGTGTTGCTGATCGAAGCATCGACAGGCCACAGATGGGTGATGTTCTTCGGAACCTAGAGGTTGCTCTGAAGATGCAGGAGTGTGCAGAGAACAATAGCAAATTCAGTGAAGAAACAACATCGTCGAAGATAACACCAGACATGACGACCATCATGGGTACTGACAAACAATCCACTCACTCGATAATGAGCATCACTGGACAAAGGACCATATTCTCTGATATGATGGATCCACAGGCCCGATGAAAGACAACAGTTGAGGATTTCAACTAATTTCAGATCCATAGTTCATGTCCTGGTGATCTTTTGATCGCAATCACTCTAGTATGTTGAATAATTAGTTGTTTCAGATTTTTCATACTAGTTCCAAATCCAAGCATAGTTAGACTTATCAAGTAAATAATTCTGCATACCATTTTTAAGAAGTAATGCTACATGTTTGAGTGGTTATTTTGTTACTTTTGGATAGTATAGTTTACCTAATCTAGCTACATACGAATGCGCTGTTAATGCAGTGTCGATCTTTTAAAAAAATGGTAATTAAGAAGCAAAGTTTACCCTTTATTATCATGTTAATCAGTTGCTAATGCTATAGTTCAGCTGTCAGTTGTGTTCATTCCTGATGGATCTACATTACATTAGGAGTAAATTGGCCGGGCATGGAGACCTTAGAAGAAACAAAATTGTAAGTTTGATATTTTTGTTCATAGACCTTAGGAGTAAATTGCCCCGCCACTATGACCACTAGAAGCGTCGCTTTGTATTTCCAGTAGACTTTGTCATGGAACTGCCTTGTAGAAAATTGGATTGATCATTTAATTTTGGTCCTCTAGGACCCATCCAGAAGAACTGCTCTTTGGTTCTAGCCAGAAAAAGTGGTTGGTTACGTCCAACAAGGCAACAAGTCTTTTTAAGTCATCCATCAGATTTGGAGAAAACCACTACCCCATATAAAATGCATCAATCATTTTCAGACCTGAAATTTCAGTGGTGGAATTTTTTCGCTCATCAACGGGCAAAAAGGTTTACTTTTAAATAGGTTATTAGAATTTTTATTTTTAAAAGTAAGTTATTCGAAAGTTAATTTGTTTTTAAAATTAAACAAAAAGAGGTTGAAAAAATCATTAAAATTTACATCTTCCACCAAGCATTACCGTATATATAAATTTTTTATTGTCCAACTAAATTTGGGCAATAGTTGTACATATGTCCTCACTTTGGCTCTTACTAATATTTTTGAGACGAGTTTGACTTGTGCTTCGGGATGAAACGTACAGGTTTTGCCTGTTTTATTGGAAACCAGAAAGAATAGAAATATACTTGACATGTTGAAAGAACTGGGGAATAGCTGGATCAAAACCAACCTCACAACTTCACCCTCATGGCTATTCTACTTGCTCTCTTAACAACTTAGGTTTTCAGCTGTATATAAAAAATTACTACTCCTATGTTGTATTAAGAAGTTTTTTACAGGAGTAAGAAAGCTAATTGTTGATTCAATAGCAATTTGCATTGATGTGCATTTTATGGCCAATAATGTCATTGTGCTGATTAAGGCAGATATAACGGATTGATTGATACATGATAGATGTCCAGAAGCCTCCATCAGTCCATCATATAGGCATTTTCAGGCACCCACAGGCCGTCCACAGCAGGCTTATACTTGCTTAATTAGTTTTTTTAGATAAAGTTACTCTTGCTTAATTAGTGTGTAATTTTTCTTATAGATTCAAAGACCAGTAGATGAAGTTCGCCCAAAGACATATTCAAGTAGATAACCTTGCATGGGTTTAATTAAAGCCTCATATTCACTTGTGAACACGCGATTCCATAGCCATTTGTTACAATGCCCTTGTACTGCCGTCTCTCTCCTAGCCATTCCATCGAACACCTGACGTACGCACTGTGGCATTCCAGGGCACACAAAGGGCATCATGGCCTTTTCTCACACCATTAAAAATGAGTGATTGCCACCCAAAGATAGTGATAGCCTGATAGAGATTCTTGTGTTACTGAACAATTAGTTAATTAATCTCGTCTCTCAAGTCTCAGCTGTGGGCGCGCGGCTTGGTCCTCGACTTCCCGTACGGGCTCTTGACTGGAGAGTCGTCGCAGCGACGCCGTTCGGCCACTGCTCGAGTACTAGGTTAAGACGAAATATGATTACTCCCTCCGTCCCACGAACCCTATTTTCCGTGCCTAACGTTTGACCGTCCGTCTTATTTGAAAAAATTATAAAAAAAATTAAAAAGACAAGTCACGCGTATTAATCATGTTTTATCATCTAACAACAATGAAAATACGAATTATAAAACAAATTCATATAAGACGGACAGTCAAAATTGGACACGGAAATCCATGGTTTGCCTTTTTTTAAGACGGAGGGAGTATGGTGTCGGCGGATTGAGAGTGACACAATCTTAAAAGTTTTACTCGAGCACTAGGTTAGAAATTTGTGGCCCCAAGTGTATTCTTGTCTTTTTTTTTTTTGAAGGAATCTCTCTCCAATTGGCTTGGAAATATCTTTTAACAAACTGCTAGTTTTTTAGTGTCCTCCAATGATAACACGTTTTGTGATGTCTAACTGCAAAATTGTCTATATCCCAATGGATCCGATTATATAGTACTGCACCGGGTAATATACTAAGCATTCCCTCTGATAAAAGAGGCTAGAGTGGTCCAAAGTAAAACAATAATACAATTAGCAATTAACTCAAAAAAATTTATAAGATCTAATAAATTTATAATACCATGCTGTCAGGGTTATTGATACCACATACCTAATAGTAGTTGACTAAATCTCGGCAGGGCCCACCACATATCGTGTCATATACGAAAATAACCTACGGATATAGGAGGAGTTCCGGATAAGGAAAGACAACTAGAGTTCTACATAGAAATGACAAGGGCTATTCAGATTGTATCCATGTTGGTTTCCTTCCACTTGGACAAGGGGACACCTATGGGTATAAATACAAGACCCCCTAGGAGGAGAGGGGAGACACCCACCATAGAAGAGACAATCAATATACACGGAACAATAGATCAAGACAGAAGATCAACATAGAAGCCAACATACGCCGAGACAAGACGCCGGATATTGACTTCAGGGATAAGCATGGCTAGTCCCCTACGGTGTCTCCGGATACTGTCAGGAGAGACGAAAGCACTATCTCTGATCTCGCCGGGCACAAACTCGAGGAGGAAGGCTACCCTGTTGTCGACTACGAGTCAGACCTTCAGACCGCCATGTCGACAGCAGTTAGATAGGCTACCCCAAATATTGTACTGGTGTGATTATGATGAATAAGAGTAACGACCGGCTTCGGCCAACAGGATGTAGGATTATTACCTGACAATTCAGGGGCCCGAACCTGTATAAAAATCCATGTCTCCATCTCTTTTACCTCAATCTAGCATATACCCTAGTACCAACGATCCCCATACTATGCAAATACCGGAATTGCGACATCAAACGTCGACACATGCGAATATTTTTCAAGAAAGACGTGTACAATTTATTATGTTTTAACCTTAAAAATAAGTATTTGAGAAATTATCGATGATTGTAAATTTTGAAGTTTTATTAAATATTATCCTAAACGTAAGATAGGGGAAGAAAATTCAAATAGTAAATTTGGGAATTAAAATATATGACGATACCATACATTTGCATATTATATATCGTATTAAAAGATGAATGATTAAATCCACCTTAGCAATGTTTTGCTTGAATAACTAAAATACCCATGAAAATCTATGGTAAAATTTGAGAGAACTCCCATTCTTGGGAGAGGTATATACTCTCACCACCACTTGAGTCAAAACTAACTAATAGATACACAGGTGAAGTTCCAATCTTATTCTCACTTATGGGATTACTTTTGATATCTCTTTTCTGGAAAAGTAAGTATTGCTCATGGGATGAGAAGGTATATAGCTTTGTTAGGATAGGAGAAAACTTCTAGATTTAAAATTCTACTCCCTCCACACCAAAAGAACTTCATTTCTAGCACTACCCTTTGACCTGCAAATCGATGA
Organism: Oryza meridionalis; assembly: GCA_000338895.3. Lineage (NCBI taxonomy): Eukaryota > Viridiplantae > Streptophyta > Magnoliopsida > Poales > Poaceae > Oryza > Oryza meridionalis. Next base: position 15,821,789 of record CM002526.2, read on the forward strand.
GTTATTTATTCAATACTCCTACCTCACTACCTCACTACTAGTAAAAACATTTTTCCCGATGTGGGGTTTTTTTTTTCGTAGACGGACATAACCCTTGGAGCCAAATGACTGCCTACAAAAATATAAATCGGGGTGAAGTTCGCTGTTCACACGCGGACCACTTAAGCGGCGCCTGCGAGGACCACTTAAGCGGCACCTGTGCGAAAATCTATTTTCGCAGGCGAACCTTATGTGGTCCACCTGCAAAAATCGTACCTACCCAAAAAAAAATCTTAATTCTTATCTTCTCCTCCCACCCCTCCCCACCACTCATTTCCCTCTCAACTCTCTCTCTCTCCCCACTGGCCTGTCCCCCTCCCCTCCCTCCCCGTTGGAGTGGGAGCGACGGCGGCTCCCGGCGCGGCGGACGCGGAGGCAGCGGCGCGGCTCCCCTCCCAGATCTGGCCGGAGGGAGGCTGGGGGAGGGCGGCGGCAGCGAAGCGAGGCGCGATTTCGTTTTTTTGTTCGTGCAGAGGATTATCGCAGGCAAGCCATTGGGCAGTCGTTGGTCTACAGACGGTCCTTCTCCCTGCCTGAAAAAACCACTTTTGACCGCCTGCAAAAATGCTTTTTCTAGTAGTGTATTTTATCTATCCACACGTATAAGGTAAAAAGATGAAGTTATTTTGGTCTAATGGAGCGGTACCTCACTACATCGCTAGTACAGTTGAAGGGTGTGTACCGTAGATATCTAATTGCTTAGTTGCAAATTTACCTAAAACAGGTCACACTTTCTATTTTTTATGCAATGGATAGTTAAAAGAAGAACCAGTGTGCGCATATTGCGGTTGTCCGCGTTTGTATTGTGTTTGTGTTTCGTAAAAAAAAAAGTGGGTTGTTTATTGATAAGTTGGATGGCATATTGACAAATTGGCCGGCGCCATATTTTTTGCCCCTGCTAATATATTCATTCACTTGGTTATAAAATGCCCATGCCCACGACCTCAGTTGGCGCGCGAGATTATCAGATAGCCCAGCGGGCGGCGTGCATGCATATGATCTCGTGAGACGCGGCAGGCCAGGCGACGTCAAGTAGACCGATCGACGCGCAGGCCGCGCGCGAAGATCGTATATACCTTCTTCGCCCCCGTACTGTGAGTTCTTTCAGTCAATCAATTAGCTTCAGCACATGCATATGCCATGCTGCCTGCACCAAAACACACCAGATCAAAAACGATAATTATATGCAGCACCTGACCTGATTTGTTCTTCAATTCTAGCTTTGACCTCTCGTCGTTCATGGCGTCTTGTTTAGCAGGCAACTCCAATATGTACGCCTGCAGCCGAAGAGCTATAGCGCGCTCGGCAGTTTATGCATGATGAGAAGAAAAAAGGGTCTTAGTTCATCACGGTGAAAAAAAACCTTGAGAAAATTAAGTTCAGTAATGGCCACAAATGGACTTTTCCCAATAAGCATATATGCGCTTCTAGATGAATTTTTTTTTGAAATGTTTAGATTAATTTTACTACCACTAGCAAAATACCCATGTACTATATATTCAACTACTATGTAGGTCCTTCGGTTCGTCGCACAAATCGAGGCCGGTCAAATTAATGTGCATGCTAGCAATATAATTTTACAAACAAAGTTTTATACACTGGGAGCAATATGATCAAAGGGTGATTTTCCTCTGTCTTCGTCTTTGAAACCTTCAAGATTCTGCATCCAAAGTAATTCTTGTCGTCGTTGACTAAGTGCAATAGAGAGAAAACCACACAAAATCCCAAAAAGAAAATACTATTACTGATTACTAATATTGCCATGGGGTATATCTCACTTTTATAAAAAAAAATTGGACACTTAAATAGGGTCTATCTGAATTGAGGATAGTGAGAAGTGAATTTTTAAGGATTAGAACATTTTTTTGGATTATAGAAAATTATTAAAAGAATTTTGGCTTTGGATTAGATGCTAACAGGTGGGGTCAGCCAGGAGGTGAACTAGACTTTATCTTCGGTAAAGGGTTAATGGTTTGGTGGGCTGGAGTTCAATGGGTTGAGGAAGGAGGTAGCATTCGTGGTCCATAGCCGTTTGATGCCCCGAGTTACCGACTTATTTATAATATAAGTGGATTCACGGGTCAACCCACTTGCACCCTTAGCCCCCGACCCTAGGCTGCACCGACAGTTGTCGGTGGTGGCAGGTGGTGCCCCGTCGAATGGCGCGCGGCTCGCTGGATGGGATGGCTGTAGGAGTAGGAAACGGAGGGGAGGGCGAAACTATTGAATGTGTTGGATTGGAAGGAGGGACTGTGAAGATGGTCGGCTACTAGCAGTGAAGAGGCTCGGTGGAGTGTGGTCATTATTTGGTTGCCGGCAGCGACCAAATCGACGGTGGAGGACGCTCGGGATGTGTTTGGTAGGGTGCAGTAATCGTGAACTAAAGGAAGGAGGGAGGAGGAGAAGGCTCAGTGGTGAAACGAGGGGATTTTGCGCCAGCGGCTGTAATATATTTTGGATGGGAGAGAGGAGAGGGAGGAGGAAAGTACGTGGTATGGTGCAAAAGGAGGAGAGGGGGTGGCTTGGAGCTTTAAGGTGAGGGATTCGTCGGCCAATTTAAAGCTGAGCTCAGCACTAGCTAACACAGAAGAGAGGCAATGGTGTGCGATTCACATCGTGGCTAGGAGCGGCGCGACGACAACTATAACCTGTGCAGAGGTCAGGGGGAAGCGAAGGCGGTGGGCTATCGGGACGACATCGATGCAACGAAACGATGTGGCGGAGCTGCAAGGGCAGTTGGGCGGCATTGCAGCTGTAGTTGCCGGCTTAAGGAAGGAGGCATGGCGGGTGGGCCCTATTGTCCGTTGCTGGCCATGGAGCGACCGAGCACGCTAGGCTATGGCTCGGGCGGTGGCGCATTTGGAGGGAATTGGCCTATTGGGCCTAATTGGTCAGCGCAGGTTGCGTGGGAGAAAGGAGAAAAAGCGATGGAGAGAGGAAGGAGGTTGGGCCGGCGGGAGGAAGAGGAAGATGGTTGGCCGAAGATGAATAGTGATTCGTGGGATTTTTCAAATCGATGAATGGAGATGGAACTTTGATTAATTCAAATTCAGGTTTGAATTCAAATTTGATACTTGAACTCGGGAAATTAAGGGAAGGCCAAGGAATAAAATTTCAATGGAAATTTTGATAGAAATTGATATTTAGGGTCTGTTTGCACAGCTCTAGCTCCTAACTCCAACTTACATGGAGACGGAGTTGTGCCAAACAGTCCAGATCCTCCGTTTTTTGGAGTGGAGCTAACAGAGCTACTCCAAGAAAATGAACTACGGGGGTGGAGCTAGGTTTTTGCTGCTCCATAACTCCAATCCACCCCAAAAGACCCACTACCCTTTAACTTTTTAGTCTATTTACACAAAAAATTACCACTCAACTACCCTTCACTCCTCTCCTCCCGTTCTCTCTCCTTCCCCATCTCCTCTCGATCCCAACCTAGCTCCACGGCGTCGGCGGGCGACGTGCGGAGACCACGCGCGGCCGGCGGCGCGTCTGGGAACGTCGAACAGCTAGCGGGCCGGCGGCGTGCGGCACTCACCGAGATGACGCGCAGCCGGCAGCCGGCGGAGCGCCTGGGGATGGCAAACGACTGGCGGGGCGCGCCTGGGGCCGGCGGCTATTTTTTTTTTTCAATTTTGCTAGAGCTGAAACGTAGCCAAACACTTTTCAACAAGCCTTCAACTCCAATAGGAGCTAGCTCTCACTGGAGTTGGAGTTTGGAGCTCGGATTTGGAGTTCGGAGCCTTACCAAACGAGCCTTTAATTGATGGGAAATTTATGAAAGGTATCAGAGGGAAATTCGAATTCCGGAATTTGAAACTGGATCGGGATTTTTGGGTTGAAGATTTAGGAAGGTCTCAAGCAGGGTTTTTTTTAGATCTTTTGGCAGTTAGTCCTTAACCACTCTCAGAGAACAAAAAATTTTGGAATTAGGGATTTACTAAAATAGTTTTTGTCAGCCCAAAAAATCGTGTCGTTATAGATTTACTCAACAATGTATTTCCCAGAGTTCGAAACCTCGAGATTCTACGTCTTCGTAGAGGAGCTTAAAAATATCCAGATCTTTTTCAACCCTATCCTTGTGAGGTTCTACAAATGCAATCCTCCTCGACTTGTTGTACATCTCTCCTTGCTTGAACAAGATCCAGCCTTCGCAAACTTCCTTGGCTCACCACAATCAAAATAGTGACCGAGGTCGACACCTAGCCATATATGAGTCCTCAACACCTCCAATAATAAATCCCTCACAACTACATGGAAACAACCATAGTGCTCAAATATCAAGAGAAGCACACACTTGGTCACAGCGGCAGAGCCATAAAACCTTCGTGCGTAAGCCTGAGCTAGTTAGAGCTCAAATATTTTCACAGATTATATAGCATATTTCAAGATTAGATGGGGATTATAGAGCTAGGCATAGGGCTCAAGCCCAAGCTACCCCATGCCTGTTTGTGCCCATGCTTGGTCCCAAACTCCAAATCCACACACCCAAAGATTCGAACCACAACGATCGAGAAGGATTTGAGAGAGCAAGAGAAAGAGTTCAAGATCCAAAGCACTATAGGACAAAGCTCTACCCACAAGCAAGATTGAATGGATGAATGGATAACCTTACAGAAGGGTTGGGTGGAGGTTTAAATAGGCAACCTAAAATCTGGTCGTTGTGGGGGGGGGGGGGGGGGGGTAATTTTAGTCCCACCTTGGATATTCTGACTTCATCGATGGATATGCTCCAACTGTGACAAACAAATATTGTCTCGTAAAAATACTGGTCGGATATTCCAATTTTGATATCGAAAACTCCAAAAGCAAAGAAGTAAACCAAACTGAGACTCAAGTTCCAAGGAATACAAGGCATTCCAGGTGATCTTATGTTCAGACTACTAGGTGATATGTGATGGAGCATATTGTTTCTACCCAATAGTTGAGTCCTTTGAATTTTGGATTGTTCGGTCCGTCTGGTATTTGATGTAAGCATTGAAAACTCCAGTCAAGAATTTAATCCCAAACACATAATCGAGTTCCTTAGAAAAACGAAGATTCCGATGGATCAGATATTCCAAAATTGCAGCGGATATCTTGATCACTTTTAATCTAGCCCAACCCTCAACTCGGCTAAAAAAAAAATTTCAATGCATTGGAATTCTATCAGTGAGTCAGACATTCCAACCTAAAAAGTACCAAGACTTCAAGAAAATGCAACTTTTATCACTAAATTATTACATGTGGCTTCCGTCTTAATAGTATGGTATCTTGGACTCAATAAAGCAAAATATTAGAAGTTCGCCAAAAGTCTCCAAACTGTCTTTTGCACCTTGCATCATGAGGTAGACAATTTGACCCTTTTAGACAACTTCAATGCTTCGCAAACAGCTCTAGCTGCAAAGTATGCCTACATCCTTCGAGAATTCTCGCTGAATGTCACTTCAGGTAGCCTGGACCTCACCTTTTTCCCATCCACACAGAATGGCTCTTACGCATTTGTGAATGGGATTGAGATTGTCCCCATGCCCGACATCTTTACAACACTATCACCTATACCACCTACCAATGGCAACCCCGATCCATCTAATATAGATTCTATGATCAGTTTCCAAACGATGTACCGCCTCAATGTTGGGGGCATGACAATCAGTCCACAAGGTGATTCTATGTTCTATCGTTCATGGGAGAATGATTCCCCATATATATATGGTTCTGCCTTTGGGGTCACCTTCAGCAAAGATAGTAATGTCACCATCACATATCCAAGTACTATGCCAAACTATATTGCACCTGCTGATGTATATGGAACAGCTAGGTCAATGGGGCCAACTGCACAGATCAACCTTCACTACAATCTTACATGGATCTTACCAGTTGATGCAGGGTTCTATTACCTCCTAAGGTTCCATTTTTGTGAGATCCAGTATCCTATAACCAAGGTGAACCAGAGGTCGTTCTTCATTTACATCAACAACCTGACGGTACAGGAACAAATGGATGTTATTGTTTGGAGTGGAGGAATTGGCATAACAACATATACCGACTATGTTATCGTCACAGTTGGTTCTGGTCAGATGGACTTGTGGGTTGCACTTCACCCTGATCTTTCAAGTAGACCAGAGTATTACGATGCAATACTAAATGGCCTTGAGGTCTTCAAGCTACAGGACATTGGAAAAAAAAGTCTTGCTGGCCTTAACCCTCCGCTTCCACCACAACCAAAGTCTGATGTGAACCCTAAAGGGGTATCTGGTGGAGGGAAATCAAAGGGCGCTATCCCAGCATCCATAGTTGGAGCCATGGGTATCACTGCCGCTATGCTGATTTCTTGTTTTTCTGTGTGCATCATCTGCAGACTAAAGAAGGTGGTGAAGCATTCTTTCATGACTGATAAAAGGTGCTTGACTTATCAAACTGAACTCTACCATCCACCATCAAATCTTTGTCAGAAGTTCACCTTCGACGAAATACAAGTTGCAACGAGTAACTTTGATCAAAGCCTTCTTCTCGGTAGAGGCGGATTTGGGGATGTGTACCGTGGAGAAATAGACAATGGCACAAATGTAGCGATCAAGAGGAGCAACCCATTATCTCCGCAGGGTGTTCACGAGTTCCAGACCGAGATTGAGTTGTTGTCCAAGCTCAGATACTGCCATCTCGTGTCTCTAATAGGATACTGTCAGGAAAAGAATGAGATGATATTGGTGTATGAATACATGGCCCAGGGGACACTTCGGGAGCACCTCTACAACACCGATAAGCCATCTTTACCATGGAAGCAACGTCTCAAGATCTGCATTGGTGCAGCCCGAGGGCTGCATTACCTGCATATGGGTGCAAATCAAACCATTATCCATCGTGACGTGAAGACTGCCAATATTCTATTGGATGACAAGTGGGTGGCAAAGGTTTCAGACTTTGGGTTGTCCAAGGCCAACCCAGACATTGACAGCACCCATGTCAGCACAGTTGTGAAGGGAACTTTCGGATATCTTGATCCTGAGTATTATCGGAGGAAGCAACTTACCCAAAAATCAGATGTCTACTCTTTTGGGGTTGTGTTGTTTGAGATCCTATGCGCGCGCCCTGCAGTGAACATAGAGCTTCCTGAAGAGCAAGCAAGCTTGCGTGACTGGGCGCTATCTTGCCAGAAGAAAGGCATGCTTGGCAAAATTATTGATCCACATCTCCATGGAGAAATCAGTCCTCCCTGCCTTAGGATGTTTGCTGATTGTGCAAAACAATGTATTGCTGATCGCAGCATTGACAGGCCGCTGATGAGCGATGTTCTTTGGAGTCTGGAAGCTGCACTTAAGCTGCAAGAGAATGCAGAGAATAACAAAAAATTCAGTGAAGCAACAACATCGTCAAAGAGAACACCAGAAAGAGAACACCAGACTTGATAACTATCATGGGTACTGACAAACCATCGACCTACTCAACAATGAGCATCACCGGACAAAAGATCATCTTCTCTGATATGATGCACCCACAGGGCCGATGAAGGACAACAGTTGAGGATTTCAATTAATTTCTGATCCAGAGTTCATGTCTTGATGATCTTTTGATCGCAATTACTAGAATATTGCATTATTGATCAATTGTGTCAGTTTCTGTCTAACTAGAACCAAATGTTAGTGATTCTAAATTCCGAATAAAAACCCAATGCTACAGGTTTGACTAGTTTTTTCTTGTTTCTGAATGGTAATTTAACTTATCTAGCTATATGCAAAGGCACTATATTTCCATTCTGTGGCTCAGCTGTCAACTGTACTGATTCCTGATGTTTCCACATATCCACATTACATTAGGAACAAATATCCAGGGCATGTGGAGACGGAACAAGGCTTTGCTGATTCTTTAACATTCATCACAATGGTTCTTTCATATCAATGTGAATTTCTGCAATGCTATGAATTGGAGCACACTCGATACACACAGTGTTGCTTGCACTGGCTGAGTGTTGCATGGGTCATGTGCATGGTCAAGAACAATGACCTACTACAGGCGCAAATTTTTCATTTAGTCTTTCTCGACTATTATAAAATTGAAGATCTTTTTGCCGGTATATTTTGGTACTTCATCTTTGGTTTTTAAGTTCGTTCACTTTTGGAAATACGGATTCATGTTTGAGTTGGATTTTTAAGTTCGTTTGCTTTTGGAAATACAAAAGAAGTCGTATAAGAAATTTCTTTTAAAAAAACTTGCATGCTAACTTGAGATTAAAGTCAGGCTCCTAATTGCAGCTCATGATTTTCTAAAAAAAAATATCCAAGCAAATTCCAACAGTGAATTTCATCCTAGCTAAACCGTATAACAATAATAAGATTAAAATAGCATTCATCCGTTGCAATGCACGGACATTTTTTCTAGTTATTAAAAAAAAGAAAGGTGAAGGTATGAGAAATTGCCTAAAATTGATTGATCGAGCTTGGGAGAACAAAGCTGTATAAAAATATTAAAAGCCAGAAACAATAAAGATTAGTTTCTCAAAATCAAAGGTTCTCATACTTTTGCCAGGTGCTTGAGCTTCCTCCTTAATCTTCTACATGAAAGTGCCATGAATTGTGCTGTGTTGTAAGCATTCCTCTCGTGAGCCTCCCAGGCAACCAAGAAGCGCAATGCTGGTCACGGATTGTCTCAGAAAATGCCGATCACGGACATAATGTGACGAAAGGGGTAAATTTCTAGGTACTGATCACATTTCTTTCAGGTGCGATGTCTATTGACAAACAAAAATCCTATGGTATGTGATGTTCTTCACCCCCTTTGCTAATCTTCCTTACCTCAGAAAATACGAATCTATGTTCTTAGGTGTTTTGTTTCTGAGGTGCAAGGTGTAACCTAATAATAACATATCGATAAGCTTAAACTGAATGATAACTATTGAATGCTTCTTTAAAAAAGGAAAAAAAAACAAGGACCATGGTGTTAGGACCACAGAGTCTTGCTCATTGGACAAGAACACCGCCTCAAAGGATGCCTGTCATTGTCGCGCCCGAAAATCACCCTAAAATTTTATCATCTAAATTATTTCTAGAAATTGTAAAAGCCAAAAATAGCCTTCAACAATTAAAATTCACCAAGTTTCAATTCAAATTGGCGTGTCGGAATTTTTGTTTGTTCCTCATGCTTTAAAACACTTAACCAATTTTTACTGGAATTTTTAGAGCATTATAAATAATTTTAATGCAACACTAACCTTTCTCAGTTTTATCTAAAAACAAAAACTAAAATAAATCTCTCTCCCTCTCCTTGGGCAATTTTCGGCCCATCTCTTCCCCCCCCCTCTCTCTCTACACATGTTTTCTTTAGAAAAATAAATCACAAATTCACAAAATGCCATTCAAAGAATACCTAAAATTCAAATAGCCATATCTTGACTATTTGAACTCGGAATCGACCCGTTCAAATTGCTAATTTTTCCTTAAACAGTAAAGAACCCATTTTAATGCTTTGCTCCTGCATCTTATATGGTTTTTATTTATGTTTTGGCCCTTTTTCTTTGCGTATGTTGTGTAGACGTTGCAGATCCGGAAGAGCCGCTCTACCTCGAAGTTGATCCAGGAGATTTTGGTAGCGAGCAAGGCAAGTCATGTCATTTTGATCATATTGCTATCCTAATTTATAAAATTATGTTTATTTAAATTATTGCATTTTGTTTTATTAAAAATTCCCGCGCTTATCACTGTTTTATTTAGCCTTACCGATTCTCCTTGTTATAGCCTTATTATTTGTATTATTATGATCCTTGATAACTCTAGGAAAAATGAAACTAGTGAGAACTTTATATATGTGGTGCTTACTAGTAAAATTAGGAATATGCTTAGCCCTGGTTAAATAGAAACAAATAGATGTTTTCCAATAATTAGACTTTGGGAATAACTTTTAAATAATGGTTAATATGGTTTAGTGGCTGTTTAGCCATGACATGATATTTCCCCTTCAAAATTCCCCAAACATGTTTTCAGCTGGGTTCGGAGTGCTTGGTTTTACTAGTCGCACCTCGGCCGTCATAAGGACCGGTCTTCGGGCCGACCGGACCTATGTTGCAAAGCGTACTCCATACAACCACATGTCTAGTGGGTAAGGCTTAACGCATCGTCTAGTACAGTCATAAACAAGGAAGACACGAATAGGGATGGATGAAGCCCTTGATGGGGTCGACATCTTTGGCTGTATGCCCGGGGGCATAGACTGTCTGCTCGACCCAGGGCACCTGGCAGGGAAGTCTATGTCGGACCTCTTTGTTTAGGGCAGTACTAAACAATAGGTTATGTCATGGCTTCTGGCCATATGCCATGGTGGCATGTGGCACATGGCAACATGTGAGGAAGACATGTCTGGTGGATAACGATGTACACCTTTGATCAGAGTATAATCTGTTCGAATAGCCGCGCCCTCGATTATGGGCAAGCCGAGCAATATACCCAAGTTAAAATTTAATTCTATTAAAATTTGAATAACTAGAGTAATCATCTATTGGCTTGGGTTAAGGCAAGATCGCATTGGAGCGCAGCTTGGTAATAATTTTACTAGATAAAGGTTTATGTTTTATCTAAATGCCTTTAAATATTTAAATGCTTCGAAATGCTAGTTTTCTGCAAAATAGCCTTATAAATTAATTCTTTGTACTCCCTTGCATTATATTTACATTTTCCCGACATGGCTTGCTTAGTACGGTGGTTGTACTCAGCCTTGCTCCTTTTCCCCCCTTCCAGCAGAGGAGTATTTCAGAGATGATGGCTTTGACGTCTAGCTCGTGCCTGCCGTCAAACGTCTGTGGTGGCCCAACGTAGCTTCCGGTTTTTATCGTTTATCTTTCAGTGTTGGGCATTTGGTTGCCCATGTAATAAAGTACTTTATTTACGCTTCCGCTTATATACTTTGTTATTTATTAACTTTGTAATGTGTACCTTGCCTTTTGAGACAAGGAATCATGCACTCACAAACGAAATATAGTGTTCTATTTTCCGGGCGTGACAGTCATCCACATCATGTTTCCTTCACTAGTCATATTCAGAAGGCTGAGAATAAATGCCCAAGTGCTGCCACTGTTCAGAAGGATTACTTGCTTAGTATGTTTTTTTTTCTCTTTCAAACACCATTTAGACCAAGGTCACCCAACGACAGATTCAAGCAGATAACCTTGTATGGGCTAAAAGGCTAACTAAAACTCACCTGTGAACACACGATCTCACAGTGATCTGTTGCAACGGCCTTGTACTGCAACCTCCGTCACTCTCCTAGACATTATATCGAACACCTGTCGCACACACTGTTGCATGCCATGTAAACAAGCACACGATCTCACCACACCATTAAGAAGTGAAAAGATAAAGGCAAAATACAATCTGTTTGACTAATCCCACCAAAGGATGGGGGTAGTAATTTTGGTATTACTGCACAATTAATCTCACCTTGTTGGACCTCGCCATATCCGAGCCACCGGCGTCCAACTCCCAGTGTCTGCGGTGCCTTTGCCTGTCCTCGCCCGGCGTCCGCTTTGCCGACGCCGCTTGCCGACTGTTGGCCGGAGCCGCGGAGCGTCGTTGCGGCGACGTCGTCCAGCAACCGCTCGCAACTGGGCGTCGCCACGGGTGATCGATCCATTCAACTTTGTGATCTTTGTTGGTTTGGTTAATAGCCGCCGAGTTAGAAATTTCAGGAAACGAATTAACCATCACTATGCTGGTCATATATGTCTACTGAAACCCAACAATTAATCAAAAACAAAAACCCAACAATTAAGCTCTCGGAATTCTCTTTCCAACGGATCCACGGAATTCTCTTTCTAACGGATCCAGTTTGATCTCCAAATTCCATCCCAGACAATCGTAATCACAGAAACAAGGTGTTGATTATTTAATCTGAGAGAGAGTACATATACCTTGCACCTATACCTTTGAGATATACAGCACAGTAGCAACTCCTGATCAACGATCAAGTTTTTGTTTCCTTTCGTCCTTCACTCGAGACGAGCATAGGTTCAAGTTTGGGGGGTTTTGTTGACGGTCGTTATCGATCAGTTTCGACCGTCAATATTACTAAAATAGAGGAGAACTAGTGATATTTGCAATGCATATATATGTTAGAATAATACTATTCCATTAGTATTAGGTTTACTAACCTTTTGCAGAGAATAACCATGAAACGGAGGAGAATCGACATCAACACAGACGATAAATTAATCGGACGATGTCGAGAATCAGACTTATGTATGAATGGACCAATAACTCAGAATTGACACGATAAACTGGGCCAAAATTCACAAGTCTGCGGAGAAAAACAATGGAGGAGGCCACTTGCCGAATTTGGGCCAGGTTGGGCCGGCCCCAGGATCGGCCAAACCAGGGGGTTCGGCCGAACCCCCCCGGTGCCGTTGGATGCAGGGTTGCGGCTGGACGGGTGGATTAGCTCCCAATAACGGTTGGAGGGTATTTCCGACCATTCCAACCGTCACAACCGTCATTGAGAGGCTATATAAACCCCTCACCTTCTCACTTCACTTACACACATCAAGCAAAGCTCTTTCATATTCTCTCAAGTGTAGTTTAGTAGTATCAAGCTAGTGGAATATGAATAGAGTAGAAATCAGGAGTCCGGAAGTCTTCGGAAGAGTTCGCGTATGGCTCTAGTAGCTTTCCTTTCCTCTTTTGTAAGCTTTGTACTTTTATTAGAATACTCTTCTATATACATTTATGGTATATAACTCCTTTGTGACGAGATAACCAATCCATCCCTAAGATAACATCTAGATCTTTGGATTCTAGCAAGATAAGCGAGGATGGGAAAGGAACTTCTTCTATTTCTATAGTAGCGGAAGGACAATACTGTGTCGAAAATACTTGATTGCCTGGGGTATTAACTAGTAAAGGTCTCCCAAGACTAACAACTTCCATCCCATGATTACTTGCAAAACTTTTAGACAAAAGGGAATGTGTAGCACCGGAATCAAAAAGCACAGTTGCGGGTATAGAGTTAACAGGAAACGTACCCAAAACAACATCTGGTGCATTCTGAGCTTCTGCTGCTGCAACATGATTAACACGTGCCTTCGGTGCTGGAACATTGGAGTTGTTCGGGGCTGGAGCGTTCTTCACACGCCGAGGCTTAGGACACTTGTCAGCATAATGTCCTGGATCACCACAGTTGAAGCATATCACTGGCTTGCTTCCCTGTTCCTTCCTGACGGGCTGGTTCTGAACTGGAACTGCTGCAGGACGAGCAACCATGTTGCGGTTATCATTGCCACGATTACCAGTATTGTTGTTGTAGAACTGGCGTTGGGGACGGACAACTGATGAAGATCCTCCCTGAGGGTACGATGAAGCTTGAGGTCCAGTAACGAGACGCGGCCTCTGGTTACTGCCCTGTTGTGCCTTGAATTGAGCAGCCCTGCGCTTCTTCTGCTCCATCCGGTTATACTTGTCTTCCTGACGAATCGCTTTGTCCACCAACTGCTGGAAATCCCGGAAATCCGTAGACATCAAAGCATAAGACAACTCATCATTCAGTCCCTCCAAAAACTTCTCCTGACGTTCTTCATCGGTGCGGACATCTTCCGGAGCATAACGAGCTAAACGATTGAAATCATGGAGGTACTCGGTGACCGAACGAGATCCCTGATTGAGTGCTCTAAACTCTCTCTTCTTTAGAGCTACAACACCTGACGGTATGTGCTCTGATACCAACTTGTCATGCCCGGAATTTCTATCCAAAATTCCAAACGCTTACATGTGTGTTAAACCCTCGTCCAGGAATCAACCGAGGCACACAATGACAATATTGATAATAGAGTACAAATAAATAACTATTTAATATTCGCAAATATTAAAATATTACAGAGGTGGATAATTCCTCTCAAACAAAAATAACATTCTACGCAGCGGAAAATAAAACTATAACAATCTACGGAACAGCTATGGCGACTCCACTCCACAGGCAACTTAACCGAAAACAAGCCTAATCCTCCAGATCATCACCTTCACTGAGAAGCTCCTCTTCTGATGAATGAATATTGCAAGAATGAGCATATAACATACTCAACAAGCCACACAGCAAATATGCAAGTGCACAGGATAACAAAGGATGGCATAATATAGCTCATTTGCAGAAACAACATTTAATAAATATTTAAGAGAATAGTAAAAACAGTTGAATAATTAATCAATATTAAATAAACACCATACAACACACCCGTGTTGCATAGGCCCAACCACATTTGAACAACCAACCCCGGTTGAACAAATCAAACCTCCAAACCAGGAATTAACCATTCCAAACCAGGAATCAAATTAATTACTCATTATTACCATTAATGAGTAGTGTGAGACTAATCACGAAAAACATTGCTCAACTCACCCATAACCGCGGGTACGGCTATTCGAATAGATTAAACTCTGATCAGAGGTGTACCACTGTACCCACAAGACACAACCCCACATCATGTCACCATGTGCCTCAGTACCACCACGATACCTCGGAAAGGAGTTGTGACAATACCCCTCGCACAACATAACCCATTACAGTGCACCTTTCCTGGATCATAATCACCCCCTTATAAACAAGGCATGGACTCCCCAGCGACCCCCATGGACTTCTCGCCACTTCTCAGTCTGGCGCACTATAATGAATCACGCTATACAAAAGATAAAGCCGTTGCCCACGCTGGCTTGTGGCTGGCACGATAAATGTTTCACAACAGTAGCTCGCGAACCGGTCCTTAATTGTCATGAGCACAACCTTCAAAACCATATGCTCACAACCCACCTTATCCAGGTTTTAATTATCAATTAATTAACATCACACGATTGACCATCGTGAGCTACCATTAAATATAACCATTAGTAATTATGTAATATAATTTATATTTAACCCCTTTTAGTTAGCTAATGTTTCTATGCAGGGCTAAGCAAACCTATATAGCATTTAGCTGAACCAATCCAATATATAAGGTTCATGCTAATCCAATTATAACCCATAGGAAAATAAAGTCATCTTTGGCCATTAAATAACTGGGAAAGGTTCACCACCCGATGACATTCGAAAACAATGCATAGTTGAAATAAAATAATAGCTTTAAACGGGATCAACATGCTCAAAGGGTTGTTTGGGATCTGTGTGACTTGCCTTGAGCTTCCACAAACGCTTCGGAACCTTCCTCAACGGAAACGCTCTCCTCCGGAACGTCGGAAACTAAAGCAAATAAACAAAATCAACAAAACAGTACAAAAACAAGCATAAATAGTACATGTGGATATTTTTAACATGTAGATCTTGATTTTAGAAGAATTTAGAAACTTGAACCACCTAAAACGGATCTACGGTTATTTAATTATGATTTTCCGAAGTTTTAATCTATTAGAAAATCGAGAAAAAGGAAAAAAAAGAGAGAGATGACGTCAGCCCTGGCGATGATGACGTCAGCCCTAGGGTTGACGTCATGCTGACGTCAGCACGGCAACCGGCTCGGGTCGACGAGCTCGCCGGCGCTAGGGACAACGGCGGCGGGATTGGAGACCACCTACGCGCAGAGGGTAACGAGGCGAACCCGTCGGTACTCACCACGTCGTCAAAGGATGCACGACGGCGGCCGGCGACGAGCAAAGGCGGCGCGGCGGCTCGGGTTAGCGGCGACGGCGGGGCTCCGGTGGTCGGCGGCGGAAACGGAGGGGCGGCCGAGCTTCCTTGCACCACGGCGCACCTAACGGTGGCGACGGCAAGCGGCGGCGACGGCGGAGACGGCGCGGCGGCGCGGCCGAAGGATGGCCGGCGGCGGCGGCGGCTAAACACACGCGGCGGCGACGCTACGGGGCACGAGAGAGCACGGGAAAGGGGGCAAACGAAAGAGAAGAACACGAGGAAGCTTTATAGGAGCTCGGATTGAAGAGATCAAGCCGCAAACGGGAGGAATCGACCCGGGAAGATCTCGGACTCGGGTTTTTAGGGATAAATCGAAACGAATTCGATTCGGGCAAGATACTCAACGGATTGCTTTGCTTCTTGGGGGAAAAGAAAGAGGAGATCGAGAGGAACAAAACCCCTCAAAATCCCGGAGATATCGGGCTCGGATTTGGGCGGAAACGGCGGCGCAAAACGGCGGCTCGGACGGCTTGCGCGGCGGCGGCCGGAGGTTGAAGACGGCCCTGACATGTGGGCCCCACATGTCAGCGGCTGGAGGAGGAGGGGGCGGGCGGCTCGGCTTGGGCCGGCATGGGCCGGGCGCGGGAGAGAGAGAGAAAGAGAGAGTTGGGCCGGATTCGGCCCAACGGCCTAGGAGGGGGCTTTTTGAACTTTTAAAATAAAACAATTTGTGAAATGATGTTTCAATTATTAAAAATACTTCCCTTGCTCAAATAATTCCCAGAAAATTCTAGAAAATAGAGGAGCAAGCATAGTATTTAATAAAATTTTATCTAGCTCATTTTTATATTGAAAATTTTCCTAAAAAATTAGGGTTTAGCTTGTAGGCTTTTAATTTAATTTCTAAAAATTCCAATTAAACAACAATTTATAAATTTAAGATTTTTAGGGCGTGACAAACCTACCCCCCTTAAACAGAATCTCGTCCTCGAGATTCAGAAGAACTAGCGAACAGATGAGGATGAGCTGACTTCAATTCATCTTCTCGCTCCCAAGTGGCTTCTTCTTCTGAATGATTACTCCACTGAACCTTACAGAACCGTATAACGCGATTCCTGGTTTTCCTCTCGCTTACTTCCAAAATTCTGACTGGCTTCTCAACATAAGTTAAATCTTCCTGAAGCTCTATACGATCAGGATCTGCTTCCTCCGTAGGTACACGTAAACATTTCTTCAACTGAGACACATGGAACACGTCATGTATTCCCGCCATTGACGGAGGCAACTCTAACTGGTAAGCTACTTCACCTCTTCGACTCACGATCTTAAAAGGTCCCACAAAACGCGGTGCCAATTTTCCTTTGGTTTGGAAACGATGAACTCCTCGTAACGGCGTAACCCGAAGATATACATAATCTCCTTCTTCGAAAGCTAAATCTCTGCGACGATTGTCGGCATAGCTCTTCTGACGCGACTGAGCAACGCGCAACCTTTCTTGGATAATCTTTACCTTTTCTTCTGCCTCTCGCAATATGTCTGTCCCAAAAACTTGACGCTCACCGGTTTGATCCCAAAGGAGCGGCGTACGACACTTTCGACCATATAATGCTTCATTCGGAGACATTTGCAAACTAGCTTGATAACTATTGTTATATGAGAATTCCGCATACGGCAAATTCTTATCCCAACTTCCACCAAAATCTAGAACACAGGCTCTCAACATATCTTCTAAAATTTGGTTTACTCTTTCCGTCTGACCATCTGTTTGAGGGTGATAGGCAGTACTGAAATTCAAACGGGTACCCAATTCTGATTGTAATTTCTGCCAAAACTTCGAAGTAAACTGGCTACCTCTATCTGACACTATCTTCTTAGGAACACCATGCAAACATACCACTCTGGCCATATATAATTCTGCAAGCTTATTTCCCGTGTAAGTTGTTTTGACTGGTATGAAGTGAGCGACTTTTGTCAACCGATCAACCACTACCCAAATAGAATCATGTCCTGCCGACGTTCTAGGTAGACCGGTTATAAAATCCATACCTATTTCTTCCCACTTCCACTCTGGAATCTTCAACGGTTGCAACAGACCAGCTGGCTTCTGATGTTCTGCCTTGACCCGCTGACATACATCACATAGAGCCACATATTCAGCTATCTCACGTCGCATACTGGCCCACCAGAATTGTTGCTTTAGGTCTTGATACATCTTAGTGCTTCCCGGGTGAATGGAATACAAAGTTTCATGAGCTTCTTTCATGATAGTATCCTTCAACTCCTTATTTTCTGGGACACAAATTCTTTCTCCTAACCACACAGTACCTTGATCATCTTCTACAAAATCGATGGCTTTTCCTCTTCGCATGTTCTTCTTAATTTCCTGTATGTCAGAATCATTCACTTGAGCTTCTCTAACTTGATCAAACAGAGTAGGTTTAGCTTCCAAAGCGGCCACAAAACCTTTGCTGACTATTCCCAAGTTCAACTTTTCAAATTCTTGGCATAACTCCCAAGG
The DNA here is from genome assembly GCA_000338895.3 of Oryza meridionalis. Lineage (NCBI taxonomy): Eukaryota > Viridiplantae > Streptophyta > Magnoliopsida > Poales > Poaceae > Oryza > Oryza meridionalis. Next base: position 15,839,913 of record CM002526.2, read on the forward strand.
TAAACGTCGACCTTCTGACATATTACAGTAGCTTTTCCTGCTAAGGGCATCGGCTACAACATTTGCTTTCCCCGGGTGATAGTGGATTTCCATATCATAGTCTTTAATCAACTCTAACCATCTTCGCTGACGCATGTTCAAATCAGGTTGAGTGAAAATGTACTTCAAACTTTTATGATCCGTATACATCTCCGTACGGTTACCGAAAAGATAATGACGCCAAATCTTCAATGCATGCACCACAGCTGCCAACTCTAGGTCATGCGTTGGGTAGTTATTCTCATGAGGACGTAATTGCCTAGACGCATAAGCAACCACCTTTCCTTCTTGCATCAACACACAACCCAAACCGAGTCGGGATGCATCACAATACACTTGGAAACCTTTCCTCGAATCAGGCAAAATTAACACAGGCGCAGTCACTAGCCTTTTCTTCAGTTCTTGGAAACTTTGTTCACAATCCTCTGTCCACTTGTACTTCACTTCCTTCTGAAGCAGACGAGTCATTGGTCTGGCGATCTTTGAAAAGTTCTCAATAAACCCGCGGTAAAACCCAGCAAGTCCAAGGAAACTACGAATTTCTGAAACCGTCTTGGGTTGCTTCCAACTTAACACTGACTCCACATTGCTTGGATCTACTGCCACTCCTCCGGACGAGATGACATGACCAAGAAACTTCACTTCGGACAACCAAAATTCACATTTACTGAACTTGGCATACAGCTGATGCTCACGTAGTTTCTCTAAAGCTGAACGAAGATGCTCTTCATGTTCTTCCTTCGTCTTGGAGTAAATAAGAATGTCATCAATAAACACCACGACAAACTTATCCAGATATTCCATAAACACCTTGTTCATCAGATTCATGAAAAAGGCTGGGGCATTAGTGAGTCCAAATGACATAACGGTACATTCAAACAAACCATACCGAGTTGTGAAGGCGGTCTTTGGTATATCTTCCTCACGGATTCGAAGTTGATGATATCCAGAACGGAGATCTATTTTGGAGAAAACTGTAGCACCTTCCAGTTGATCAAACAGGTCATCAATTCTGGGTAGAGGATATTTATTCTTGATAGTGACCTCATTCAACGCACGATAATCCACGCACATTCTCTGAGTATGATCTTTCTTCTCCACAAAGATGACTGGTGCTCCCCATGGCGAAGTACTGGGTCTGATGTATCCTTTCTGAAGCAAATCATCCACCTGTTTCTTCACCTCAGCTAACTCATTAGCTGCCATTCTGTATGGTCTCTTATGGATGGGGTTAGTTCCAGGTACCAAGTCTATCCGAAACTCTATGTCTCTCTTAGGTGGCATACCTGGCAAATCCTCGGGAAACACGTCTGGGTAGTCTTGTACTATGAGGATCTCTTGCAGAGCAACTTGGTTTAAGTTCACACCATGAGATTTAGGAGAGGACACAAAGAAAGAAACTGTTTCCCCATTGCTATTGGTTAAAGTCACCTTACGGTTGGCACAATCTATAACTCCTTTGTGACGAGATAACCAATCCATCCCTAAGATAACATCTAGATCTTTGGATTCTAGCAAGATAAGCGAGGATGGGAAAGGAACTTCTTCTATTTCTATAGTAGCGGAAGGACAATACTGTGTCGAAAATACTTGATTGCCTGGGGTATTAACTAGTAAAGGTCTCCCAAGACTAACAACTTCCATCCCATGATTACTTGCAAAACTTTTAGACAAAAAGGAATGTGTAGCACCGGAATCAAAAAGCACAGTTGCGGGTATAGAGTTAACAGGAAACGTACCCAAAACAACATCTGGTGCATTCTGAGCTTCTGCTGCTGCAACCGGCGATGATGACGTCAGCCCTGGCGATGATGACGTCAGCACGGCAACCGGCTCGGGTCGACGAGCTCGCCGGCGCTAGGGACAACGGCGGCGGGATTGGAGACCACCTACGCGCAGAGGGTAACAAGGCGAACCCGTCGGTACTCACCACGTCGTCAAAGGATGCACGACGGCGGCCGGCGACGAGCAAAGGCGGCGCGGCGGCTCGGGTTAGCGGCGACGGCGGGGCTCCGGTGGTCGGCGGCGGAAACGGAGGGGCGGCCGAGCTTCCTTGCACCACGGCGCACCTAACGGTGGCGACGGCAAGCGGCGGCGACGGCGGAGATGGCGCGGCGGCGCGGCCGAAGGATGGCCGGCGGCGGCGGCGGCTAAACACACGCGGCGGCGACGCTACGGGGCACGAGAGAGCACGGGAAAGGGGGCAAACGAAAGAGGAGAACACGAGGAAGCTTTATAGGAGCTCGGATTGAAGAGATCAAGCCGCAAACGGGAGGAATCGACCCGGGAAGATCTCGGACTCGGGTTTTTAGGGATAAATCGAAACGAATTCGATTCGGGCAAGATACTCAACGGATTGCTTTGCTTCTTGGGGGAAAAGAAAGAGGAGATCGAGAGGAACAAAACCCCTCAAAATCCCGGAGATATCGGGCTCGGATTTGGGCGGAAACGGCGGCGCAAAACGGCGGCTCGGACGGCTTGCGCGGCGGCGGCCGGAGGTTGAAGACGGCCCTGACATGTGGGCCCCACATGTCAGCGGCTGGAGGAGGAGGGGGCGGGCGGCTCGGCTTGGGCCGGCATGGGCCGGGCGCGGGAGAGAGAGAGAAAGAGAGAGTTGGGCCGGATTCGGCCCAACGGCCTAGGAGGGGGCTTTTTGAACTTTTAAAATAAAACAATTTGTGAAATGATGTTTCAATTATTAAAAATACTTCCCTTGCTCAAATAATTCCCAGAAAATTCTAGAAAATAGAGGAGCAAGCATAGTATTTAATAAAATTTTATCTAGCTCATTTTTATATTGAAAATTGTCCTAAAAAATTAGGGTTTAGCTTGTAGGCTTTTAATTTAATTTCTAAAAATTCCAATTAAACAACAATTTATAAATTTAAGATTTTTAGGGCGTGACACTCTAGTAGCTTTCCTTTCCTCTTTTGTAAGCTTTGTACTTTTATTAGAATACTCTTCTATATACATTTATGGTGTTGAAATACTTTCCGAGTATATGAATGCCTACTTTACATTATGTTCATGTTATACTGAATATGCTGCTAGCTTATCTGGGAGATGCTTTGGTGCGGGTATAATGTTTGCTTATGCAATTGTTCTATGTCATGACAATGATATTAGAGTAGTATCTGGTAGTTTAGACGTGGTGTCTAGATTACGGAATATCATTATTTGGGGTTATATGTTGCGGATGAGAGGTGGGCCGCTGATGGTGACAGCTCAGTACGGGTATTACTCCGCACGTGTATATAATCCTAAGTTAATTCCCTGGGGAGGGTACTCCTCCGTATTTAGCCCCAGTTGTATGGTCATACGGGCTGTCATAAGGAACTCGGCAGTCAGGGGTGGCTTCTCAAAGTACGAGGAGGGCATCGAATAGAGGGGATTAGCTAGCATATCGGATAACTAGAATGTATGTATACTATGTATACTAGAAGTATAGGAGTAGATTATCTTTCTCTTTTCTTTCCACTTAGCTTATATAATATATTATGAGAATGAGTAGCTACTGCTTGTGTGTGAAATGCTACAATGATATATCCGTGCGCTTGCGGATGAACTCTGTAACCATAATATACCAGAAGTATTTCTGCGTCATTGCTAGGAATTATATTTCTAATAATGTCGTTAAGAAATACCAACAAGTATTTATGGCGCCATTGCCGGGGAAGATTCATAATAGAGATTACCTGAACTAATACTTTATATTTACCTATGTATAATCAATGCCCTTTGCAGGCTAACCTTGGTTGTTTTCACTTTTTACTGTGAAAACAGGGTAGTGCATGACTGGTTTCAACTTGCCAGAAAACTTCAAAGAAAATTCAGAAGCTTTCTTCTGGAGCGTCAGGCCGCGAGTCGTTGCTCCACAGAAAACTCTACCGACAGAGAAACCAGCCGTACCAGCGCCACCGACCTTCAAGACTATGGCTGACAAGACCCTCCGCGAGTTCGCTGCTCCCTCTGCTAACAATGTGGCCATTGGGCCGCAGATCAACATGGGAGATGTAGATTTCGACTTGAAGTCCCCAGCCTCATCACTATGGTGCAGGCTAGCCCGTTCTGCGGCAAGCCTAATGAGGATGCCAATACTCATCTGTAGCAGTTCCTGGAGATCTGTGGCACATACACTATAAAGGGTGTCAGTCTAGACACCGTCAGGCTGAGGTTGTTTCCGTTTTCCCTCCTCGGGAGAGCGAAACAGTGGTTTTACGCCAACCGTGCTGCTGTCAACAACTGGGACAAATGCTCTATGACATTCCTCTCGAAATTCTTTCCGATGGGCAAAACCAATGCTCTTTGTGGAAGGATTTCAAGTTTCTAGCAGACAAGGGACGAGTCCATTCCTGAAGCATGGTAACGACTTCAGAAGTATGTGGCCGCCTGTCCTCATCATGGGATGGACGACTGGCTGATCCTGCATAACTTTTATAATGGACTCACTCCAATGTCCCGTGACTACCTGGACGCGGCAGCTGGAGGAACATTCTTCTCTAAGACGGTTTGAGCAGCCGTTGATCTAATAGAGAAGATGGTCTCCAATATGGGTTGGAGCGAGGAACGACTCCAGACCCGTCAACAAGGTATGCACACCGTCAGGGAGACGGAATTACTTGCTGCCAAGCTGGACCTCCTCATGAAACGATTGGACGACCACGACAAACGGACACAAGGCACCGTCAAGGCCTTGGATTCACACGTTATGTGTGAGGTCTGCGGCAACACGGGTCATTCTGAGAATGACTGCCCAGAAACCCGTGAGGAGGCGATGTACATGGGCAACAACAACAACGGATATTGTCCACAAGGAGGTCAGAGGTGGAACCAACCATGCCCGTATCATCAAGGAGGTAACAACAACGGTAACTTCTCTAACCAACCCTCCTTGAAGGATCTGGTCTTTGCGCAAGCTAAAACCACTGATGCGCTAAGCAAAAAGCTCACTGCCAATGACAAGATCCTTGAAAATATTAATGTTAAGCTAGATGGCTTCGCTTCCGCTTTTCAAAACCAGCTGAGCTTTAATAAAATGATAGAAACCCAGCTAGCTCAATTGGCTTCATTAGTCCCTGCAAATGAAACTGGGAGGATTCCGGGTCAACCTGACACCTCCGTTGAAAATGTCAAGGCAATCACGACGAGGGGAGGTAAGTCCACTCGTGATCCTCCATAACCTAACCCTGCAAGAACTAACGGGATTGCAAGAGAAGCATCATCCAGTGACTCGACTGACAAAGAGGTTCAGCCAGAAAAGACTGTGCCGCAGGAGTACTGCGACACACGATTGCTGCCGTTTCCTCAACGGAGTAGGAAACCGTCAGTGGACGAGCAGTTTGCTCGTTTTGTTGAAGTAATCCAGAAGATCCACATCAACGTGCTATTGTTGGATGCTATGTAAGTGCCAACATATGCCCGTTATCTCAAGGATATCCTCAACAACAAGAGACCACTCCCAACAACGGAGGTGGTTAAGCTGACAGAGCAGTGCAGCAACGTCATACTCCATAAGCTCCCGGAAAAGAAGAAGAATCCAGGGTGTCCTACGATCACCTGCTCGATCGGGGTACATCAGTTCGACCAAGCCCTATGCGATGTTGGAGCCAGTGTCAGCGTCATGCCAAAGGACGTCTTTGACAAGCTCAACTTCACGGTGTTGGCACCAACATCGATGCGCCTACAACTGGCTGATTCGTCAGTCTGTTACCCGACGGGGATAGTGGAGGAAAATATATTTTTATAATAAATTTATCTTGGGTTGAAAATATTATTTTTTTCTATAAACTTGGTCAAACTTAAAGCAATTTGACTTTAACCAAAGTCGAAACATCTTATAACCTGAAATAGAGGGAGTACATTCCGATGACTTCTAGAGCACGAGAATCAAAATCAGTGGATTGGTCACCGTGATCGGCCTGCAGCAGCCTCATCGCGAGGAGCGAACTGCCAGCCATGACGGACACCCTTGCCGGTCATCTTCGACTGTTCGTGCGGATCGTCTTCATGATGGTCAGGTTCAAGGCTTAGAGCTCCTGGCCAGCACGCCAACGCAGAAGCAATGTTTTAGGATTTTTTTTAGTGTACCTTTGGTTCGATGTGGACCATTGAACGGATGAGATAACTCCTTGCTACTACATCTGGTATTAGAGTGTAGTAGTGTAGTAGAAGGGTAATTGTGGAAAATTTATTATAGCATTATTGTAAATTCACCATTAGGATTAGGTGTAATATGTAATTGCTAATGGGATCAGATCGACGCTAGGTTTAGGGGCATCAGCTAGGAAAATGCTTCTCTTCGGGCGTCCGATCAGATACAAAACATCAGACGCCTAGGACCAGCTCACTCCTTTACTTACTAGTTTCTCCTTTCTCTCCGTTGACGTCAGGAAAATGTTGCAAATCGGTAGCATGTGAATTGAACGAACCCCTGTCGGTGTAAACATATATGCCTAGCCGTTTCTTTTCATTCTTTCCTCATCTCTTTAAATATTTTTCTCCTAAATTACTTATCCGATCTACGAACTGATCACACCGTTGTATTCGTTGCAATTAAATCTTTACAACAAGATATCACATGATTATATTATGTCAAAATAAAAACATGTGTTTCAAACCGTTAAAACAAAATGTTTCATACGTGATAGTGATATGTTTCAATATGTGTCTTCGGTGTGTTTCACAAAATTCCTGAAACTACCTGCTACTACTCTCTCTCCACCTCATGCATGCATACATGCATATATTTTAGCAAGCTTTAAAATGATTTTTCTCTTAAATTACTTATTCAATCTATGATCCGATTATACCGTTGTATTCGTTGTAATTAAATCTTTATATCAAGATATCGCATGATTATAATTTGATAAAAGAAAAACATATGTTTCAAACCGTTAATACTTGTTGTTTCATATGTTACAGCGACATGTTTCAACGTGTATCTTCATCATGTTTCATAAAATATTTAAATGATTCAGTTGTAATTTTTTTTGTTTCACCGTATATAACTTAATGTTTCACTTGCTGGTCAACTGTAACATTTAACCGTTCGATTTTTTTTTCAATTTTAAAATGTTTCACATAGTATACTTGTAATGTTTCACTATTTATGGATCAAATGTTACAGTGAATTGAAACATCCTTTCACTATTCGCTGAAACATTGTTTTCATATAAGGTGAAACAGCGTCCAATGAAATATTTTCGATCTACTTAGTGAAACAATTCTGATATACTTAGCGCAACATCGTGCAACATTTAAAAATAATTCAATAATAAGCTAAATTTTTTTTATCGGATTATATTTATGTGTGGTCTTGTTTTAAAGATTTAATTGCAACGGATTTAATGGTGCAATCGGATCATAATTTGGATAAATATTTTAAGAGAAAAAATAGTTTAAACCTCACTTAATTTATGCATGATGGATGGCTGACACACGCTGCATGATGGGGATGGTTGGCGCGTGCGAGGATCGGATGGTCGCGTGAGGCGTCCAATTTTTCGTCTTGCGCCGTACGTCCAACGCGTAGCGCTGTCCCATCAGCCAGGCCTATGGCCGCTCGCCCCCCACCTCTTGGCGGCGCTCCCGGCGTTGCCCGCCCACCGCCCTCCTCCCGTACCAACTCCCGGCGGCGCCCGTTCCCCTGCGCCTACCTCCCGGCGCCGCCCCCTTCCCCCGGCATCTCCCCCCTCCCCTCTTCCCCCCTCTCCCTCTCCCGGCGTAGCTCTAAGCATAATTAGCTCTATAGGAAGAGGCCTTAGTTTGAAACAGATTGGGCCTGTTCACTGGCCCCTTGACTACGGTTGTACAGCTACAGCTCCTGTAATTGTCTAGTTGCCGTGTTTCTTATACAATAGCTGTACTATAGGTGTAACTGTAACCGCTGCACCAATAATCTAAGCTGAACATGTTCATTATTGTGTGGATTGTACACAACATCTGCCTGATTATAGCGATAAATTAAATATTTTGATAATAAACTTAATAAATACTAGAAGAATGTATTTTAAGGAAATATATTCTTTAGTCGTGAAGCAAATAATCCGGCAAATAAACTAACAAGAATTGAGAAAATTTGATTTATTTTTTTTCCCGCTGACTTGACTCATGTATTGGCATTACTGGACCAGCCGCTTTTCCTGCAGGAGAATGGGATCAGGATCAAACCTGCCACGTCCGCAAGGACGCAATAGTCAACTCAGAAGTCAGAGGATGGCACTGACCAGAGTACTACGATAGGGAGTAGCTATATTTATGGCACCATATTTTTCACCAAAAAATAGTCGGTATATATTTACATTGTAAGTCCATAAATTACATATATAATTTTAGTGTGTTTATAATGTAACTTCTAAAATTAGATATGTAGGTCCTAAAATTACATATGTAAATCCCAAAATTACATACTAATTACATATGTAAGTGGTGTGTAAATGGGGTGTAACTATTGTGTAAATTTCATTTGACGTATTTTTACCTAAAAATTTATCACCATATTTTTATAGTTGCTAACGTCTTGCATCATTGTTTGGTTTATATCCCGTAATTTACCACAGCACGAATCTTAAAGGAGATCAAATGATCTAGAGATCGACTGTAAACAAGCTAAAAATGTGGCGACAGTATTTTAGCAAAACCGCTATGAATATGAGTACGATGCGAAATCGCTTTGACCAACTCAGCTTCCCGGCCTCTTAGCGCGTACTCATATTTTAGCAGTAGGTTAATCAAGTATACCCTATACTACTGATTAATCAGCCAAAATTTCAACATATAATCTCTCCAAAGCATCGAGTACTGACAATTTCTCATCTCGAGATTCTTGTACTGACAAGTTTTTATTATAAAAAAAAGAAAAAAAATCGTAAATTAGAAGGCGGCTACAAATTAAGCGGGTCAAACATTTTGGTAGAATGCAAGCAACGGACGGCAGATGTCGCGGACCACCTTAAAACCATACTCCTCGATGACAAGAGCGAGGATTACCACTAGTTAGCTTTGTAACTAGGAGCCTAAGCCAGGGAGGAGCAATGGCGAGCTCGAGCTTGTCGCGCCGTGCCCTCCTCCTCTTCTTCTTGGAGGTAGCCGTCGCCATGGCGCTGCTTCTTCCGGGCGGTCACGCGCGGGTGTGCCCGCCGTGCGGCTCGACGGAGGTGCCGTACCCGCTGAGCACGGCGGACGGGTGCGGCGACCCGGAGTACAAGGTCCGGTGCGCGGCGGCGGCGGCGGGGGGCACGGCGCCCACGCTCCTGTTCGACGCGCTCAACGGCACGTCGTACCCGATCACCTCCATCTCCCCGGCGTCGCAGCGCCTGGTGGTGTCCCCGGCGCCGTTCGTGTCGCCGGGCGCGTGCGTGTCGGTGGGCGCGGCGGCGTCCCGCGGCGTGCAGCTCGACCCGTCGCGGCCGTTCAACGTCAGCTCGTCCAACACCGTCATGCTGCTCAACTGCACGGAGCTGCTGCTGCGGTCGCCGCTCAACTGCTCCTCCAACTCGCTCTGCCACGCCTACGCGGGCGCCGCGGGGTCGACGGCGTCGGCGTGCGCGCCGCTGCCGCTGTGCTGCACGTTCGTGGCGGGGGGCTCGTCGACGTCGTACCGCATCCGGCTGGGCCCGCAGTCGTGCAGCGCGTACCGGAGTTTCGTGGGGCTCGACCCGTCGCAGCCGCCGGCGACGTGGGGCAGCCGCCTCGGGCTGGAGCTGCAGTGGGCGACGCCGAGGGAGCCGCTGTGCCGCACGCAGGCCGACTGCGAGGACGGCGCCGCCGCCACCTGCGCCGACGACCCGTCGGCAACCGGAGGCGCGGGCACGGTCCGGCGCTGCCTGTGCGTGTCCGGGCTCATCTGGAATCCCATCGCTGGCGCGTGCCAGCAGCAGAGTACGTTTAATTTTTTGCTTCGACGGCTGACAGCCCGGCTGTGAGGCGCCTCTATTTTTTTTTTTATGGCTGAAATGGCTGTTAATTTTGATGCAGATCTCACGGATAGCGGATCCAACCATGCGCCTCTCATTGCTGGTAATTATATTGCTTCCTTCCTTCTGCGCTAGCTAGCGTCTTAATTTCTTATTACTGTCATCCTGGGAAATTAATTAGGACCTCTGTTCTCGATCGGGATGCATGCTTGACGCCTACTATCTAGTTACGACTTCAATTCGCAAGGCGGGCGACTAGCTGCTTGCTTGGTTTTAACGGAGAGAGATCGAATTGTGGAGTCGTTATTCGTTGCTTTGGTGAAAACTCAGTGATTAAGTAGGCCGCTATTACCCTTTTGTTAGTTGTTACTGCGAGTAGTTACTCGCTCCGTGCACAAATATGAAAATTTCTCTTAGCATAGAGTAAAATTAAGAAGGAAAGAATGAGGTATGGATAGCGGTAGAAGTGTGGTCGTTGGGGATAAGACGAAAATAAATTTAAACGAGAGATAGATGATTGATGGGACACATTATTTTAAAATCTTTACATTTGTGAATAAATTTTAATTGATTGGAATGTTTATAATACTGAATTTTTCAAAAAATATTTAGAATGCTTATATTTGTAGATAGAGGGGGTCGTAGTATAAAATTTGAACTCACATTTTGTGAGATGAAGGGAATATATGGTATAGACTTATAGTTATTTGATTATGAATAAGAAATAATCCAAGCATCGAATACATATCAGGAGCATGGTCAAGGCAATTAGTCATTTTTATTCGGTATATACAATAAGTAATCCGGGCTGATAAGATAAAATTGAGGTCAATGATCTGGATTGAATATAAATGAGAGATCAACTGAAAGTAGGTTTACATCAGTATCATGCTGGGTCCCATACTCCCTTGCGCCAATGGTCAACTTGCGGCGGCTTACATCCGGAGAAAAGCATTGACCATACTAGAGCAAGTGTAAATCTACCTAACTCCATCCAGAGAGCTAGCATTGTCAGCTTTACAACACGGACGAACCAAGGAAGTTCAACGGTTGGAAATTTGGAATGAGTTGCTGCACGATTTAGCACGCTTTGGAGTTTGTACGAATTTTCCACGCGAAACAATTCAACTCCTTCGTGGAGCCCAACCATTAAATGGATGTACCAAGATTTTTCTTTGAAAACAATACTTAAGTATATATAAATAATTCATGGAGGCCACATCTTGGATAGTTTATATATGAAAATTGTCTATCCTGTCTCATGGTACCACATCAACTTAATTAATTTTTTCTAGATTTGGGATAATCGATTGATCAAAGGTCCAAAACATATAAAATATATCAAATCAAACCATGTTCGCTAATCGCTACAATGAAAATCAACACACCACACAACTCATTTTAACCATTGTGAATTCGGTAGATGTAACCTTATCACACGGTAACAGCAGCAACACACATGTAATTTTCATCTAGCTAGTTAAATATAGGGTGAATAGCTAATTTAGTCTCTCAAGTTTCACTGAAGGTTTAATTTGGTCCTTCATGTTTTATTTTGTCCATATAGCTCCCCCAAATATTTATTTTGGCTTGAAATCATCCTTGGGCCCACTTAATATGCCATATGGCTATTTCCAGTCAATATTCCTATTAGAAAATATCCTTTTTGCCCTTAATTTGTATACAACTATATACTAGAAAAGAGAAAGCCAACATAAATAAACAACATTACATATGTACTTTCCATTATTTCAATATGTGCACATGAAACTTAAGCAATTGCTATCGTATACACTTGCTAGTACATAATTTATTTTTGTTTTACATAATGTACTATGTATTATCTATAAAAAATTCAAGCATGTAATTTTTCTCTTATATATATATATATGAAAGATGAGGGGTATAAGTGTTATTTATGAAGAGAGTTGTTGGTTAAAGGATAAGTTTGAACTAAAAGGAAAATTTGAAGGACTAATATGAATAGATTGAAACATTAAGAGCTAAACTGAGTCTCTGATGAAACTTAGAGGACTACTTTAACTATTCACTCTTAAATATAGATATTTGATGTTTGTTGTTCCTTAAACATAAGCTAAGGAATTGAAGCATATGGAATTGATTAACCAGTTAGTACTATTGATGGACCGTTAATTAGGCACATAAGCGCAGCAAGCGTGGAATTTACTAACTAGTGAATTAAGAAGATAATTGATGGTTTAATATGTTGCTATAAATACATGCATGCAGGGATCGTGTGCGGCCTAGGCGGCGCGCTGCTGGTGGCGACTGCAGGACTGCTCGCTTATCGGCGGCAGCAGCGCATCCGGCTGGCCAAGGAGAAGCTGGCCAAGGAGCGCGAGGAGATCCTCAACGCGAACAACTCGAGCGGCCGCACCGCCAAGAACTTCTCCGGGCGAGAGCTGAGGCGCGCCACCGCCAACTTCTCCCGCGACAACCTGCTCGGCTCCGGCGGCTACGGCGAGGTGTACAGGGGCGTCCTCGCGGACGGCACCGTGGTGGCCGTCAAGTGCGCCAAGCTCGGCAACACCAAGTCCACGGACCAGGTGCTGAACGAGGTGCGCGTGCTGTCGCAGGTGAACCACCGCAGCCTCGTCCGCCTGCTCGGCTGCTGCGTCGACCTGGAGCAGCCTCTGATGGTGTACGAGTTCATCCCCAACGGCACGCTGGCCGACCACCTGTACGGTGCCCTGAGCCAGCCTCCGCTCCCGTGGCGACGGCGGCTGGCCATCGCGCACCACACGGCGCAGGGCATCGCGTACCTGCACTTCTCCGCTGTTCCGCCCATCTACCACCGGGACATCAAGTCGAGCAACATACTCCTCGACGAGCGGATGGATGGCAAGGTATCCGACTTTGGGCTGTCCCGGCTGGCGGAGCAGGGGTTGAGCCACGTCTCGACGTGCGCGCAGGGGACGCTGGGTTACCTCGACCCGGAGTACTACCGGAACTACCAGCTCACCGACAAGAGCGACGTGTATAGCTTCGGTGTCGTGCTGTTGGAGCTTCTGACGTGCAAGCGCGCCATTGACTTTGGCCGTGGCGCCGACGATGTCAACTTGGCCGTGCACGTGCAACGGGCAGCAGAGGAGGAGCGCCTTATGGATGTCGTGGACCCGGTGTTGAAGGATAACGCCACACAGCTGCAATGCGACACCATGAAGGCTCTCGGGTTTCTTGCGTTAGGATGCCTCGAGGAACGCCGCCAAAACCGGCCATCCATGAAGGAGGTTGCAGAGGAGATCGAATACATTATGAATATCGAGGCCGGCAACGCTGATCTCAAGGAGCTGCACAGCTTATGATCAGTGGTCAATTATAGTAGTTAGTCAAACAACCCATATAATGCACGGGTTATTATAGTTTTTCTTTCCGAGTTTTCTGTTTTTCTAGTGTCTCCTCACGTTTCAAAAGTAATGAATTTACTCTGTGGAGTTTTCCATTTACTCTTAACCAGGGTTCAAAATTTCGGATCGAAATTTCCAAAATTTTAGAAATTTTGGTTCTATCGGACCCCACCATATGATATTATTTCGGCTGAAATTTTTAATTTTTTTGTGCATTTGGTAATATTTTGTTCAAATTAGATCAAAATTTATTAAAAAAATTCATATAATTTCGGACCAAAATTTCCAAAATTTCGGTATTTCGGCCACCCCAGTACAAATGACCAAACCGAAAGATTAAACCCTGCTCGCAGCCTTCTACATCTGCTTATTCAAAAGTAACAAATTTACTTTCATGAATGCCCCCTCCAAAAGTAACAAATTTACTCGCATGATTGCCCACTATATTAGGGTTGGAAAGTTTGGACCCCTCCAATATGATATTATTTCGGCCGAAATTTTTCAAATTTTTTAATTTTTCGTGAATTTTGGTAATATTTGTTCAAATTCAACTGAATTTTGTTTAAAATTTCGGAAATTTCGGACCGAAATTTCCAAAATTTCGGTATTTCGGTGAGGTCCGATCAAATCGGCTAAACCGAAAAGTTTAACCCTGCCCCACATCATACGACACCATTCCTAGATGGCCGTAAAAGAATTACTATCAGCTTACAATGCTAGTAATTCTTTTACCAGTGTTACAAATATTGTTTAGACTTCATGGTCTGCGAGTAAAATAATTGCCACCTTCCTCTCGATATAGCCCATGATCTCATAGCCACCGTGTAGTAATATGTTTATTGATGTGTTCAATATACAGTATAAGAGTAAAAGTTGATACTAAGAGGATTGTTAATCTGTATCACAAAATGGCCATATGAATGAAAAAAATTATAGGCTCAATCACACACGAGGGATACAATTACTCACAGGTGAATCAAACTAGAAAATAAAAAAAATGATACAGCCAAAAATTCATCGTGAAGCTGGGATCCTGGTGGCTTTGTTGGATCTTGCAATAAGGATGGAGAGGCTGGTCTGTGTCTTGTGACTGGTAGTGGATAGGGATGGAATCATGGAAGGACAGAGTGGCGTGGTATAAAGATGAGCTCAACGTTGCGCAGTAGCATCCATCCATCATCTAACAAGCACGAAAAAAATGCAAAAGCATTCTCGTTCATGTCATAGAGACGACGAGGGAAAGAAAAATAGCAAACAACTTCCATCACCGGCGAACTCCACCTTATCCTCTATGACCAACCACATGGAGCACAATGTGCAAATGTTGGACCTGTGCAGCCGATCAATTCAGATAAGGTAATATTGGAGATTACACGTTAATTTGATTTGCAAAAAGAAACAGGGGCTTTATGCGTGAAGGTGAAGGAGAGTATGTAGATGTAAATTGAAGTGTCATTTCCTTACTTGCTTGTTCTGTCAATGTCACTGACGTGGAGCAGCCGCCGGTTGTTGCTCTCGGCCTAGGTGAACACCTCCTTGCTAGTTAAGGTACTGCCCAGCATCTGGCTGCGAGGCTCGAAGCAGCACCTTCGCCTCAACCGCCATCGGCCACCACTCGCTGGCCACCGCCGTCAACCGCCACGGTGCCGTCGTCCTTCTCCATGGTGCATCACCGATCTGTGGGCTAGGATGGTGGATCAATTCAGATAACCACACCCCCCAAAAAAAAAGGAAATAATGAAGTGAGGGCGAGAGTGGTTGGTTGGGTACGGGCAAAATATAATATATACCGGAAGCGAGGAAATTGTTTTTATCGAAATAAATCGTTTCCTCCAATAATGGTGGGAGCGGGATGATGGGACGTGGGGTGGAATCGGATGCAGAGAAGTTGTTTTTATCGAAGTAAATCGTTTGCTCCAATAATGGTGGGAGCGGGATGATGGGACGTGGGGTGGAATCAGATGCAGGGAAGTTGTTTTTATTGAAGTAAATCGTTTGCTCCGATAACGGTGGGAGCGGGATGATGGGACGTGGGTGAGGTGGGCATATATGTTTGACGCTCGGAATATTAGGAGCGCACTGCGCCCCTAGTAGTATCTCTATTTGTTTGGATTGCTTTTAACGTTGATTATGTTTTTCTTTTAATTACCTTTGCACCATATAAATTCTAACTAAAAAAGTTGATGTTAAATTAAAGATATAATGTTGTTCTATCATAAATGAACGCTAATTGTTCTCATTTCTGTTAACAATTATTAAAAAGCTTTCATATTGGTTCATACTATTATTTCACACGCGTTGTGCAAAATGTATATGACAATAAAATTGATCAAAATTGCCTCAGCATTCACTACCAAATTAAGGATGGATTAAAACTTAGATACCATTGCTTCCGTATAATATATAAGCAAATAAATCATCCACATAATTTGTGGCTAGCTAGCATATATATCATGATTGGTACGGTGAGAGTTAGAATTCTTCTTTTTCATCTGTTCACTTATTTTCTTCGAAAATGAATTTAATTTGAAATATGACTGCAACTATATAGATCGAGCACGTTGATGTGCTATAGACTAAAGCCTAGGTTTATTGTTTGAATTACTTTTCCTAACTAACATTCACATATTTAGTCATTAAAATATTTAAATCAAAACTATATTGTATATGACGACCGGGTCCTTTATGCTAAAAGGCAACCTTTTATGCAAATTAATTCTTCATCTAATTGATATATGAAAGAATTTGTATCCCTTTTACTCATACCATAATTGGATTATTTAAATATTTCTCGAAAGTATCTTCGAATTATTTTTGTTTCAATCAATTTAGTGTAGATATTAGTTTTGTACGACCTCAAGCTTGGCATTATTGGCACTGCCTCAAGCATGTCAACAGTCTGTACACGTTCCCGATATCACCCTGAGCTTGCTCGCCCGCCAACGCTAACCTCGAGTTCGCTAGCTTGCCAACGTTGCCTCCTTCGAACCTGCCTATGGTATCACTTCCCTCGAGTTTGGGCAGTTTGCCCGATGTTGTTTGACACTGCTACCCATGTTGCACACTAGCAGACACCTCGCTCAACCTCACATGTGCCCATAGCCATGGAGCTCGGCTATTGCTACCATCGGTATATATATTTTTGTTCACATGGTTGTAATCAAGATGCTAGTTTGATGTGTCTAATCCATAAATCATCGTCGAGCTTTGCATGGTTAGCAAATTGCCTGTTGCCGGGCCACATGCATGCTGTTGGTTGCCACTTGTGCTTCACTTAGTGGATTTTCATGGTGTTGGTCCGATTTTGAAAAAAAAAACTTATCTTTTGGTTTAATGTCTCGAGTGATTTTTTTAAAAGTCGGAACACGATCTTAAATTGATATATGATGACACGATCTTAAATTTATTGTCATTTTTTTATAAGTTTTGATGTCCGATTGGATGACATGCAAATTGCCAAATACATCAAATATATTTTTCTAACTTTTTAGGATATATCTTTCTACAAGTTAAAATTATACGTGTAAACTTTGGCTTAATTTTCTATACTACTTTGAAAAGAGTAGTAGTGGTGGCAGCGAATCATCCACCCCACCTATTTCCATTGTAATTTAACAATTTATCCCGTGAACTTCTCAGTATTAAAAATCAATTAAATCTAAATGGATAGCCACATATAAAGTTAAATTAAGGTGAATATTCCTTATAGCAAAATGATAGGTAACACGTTTCGTGGAGAATATATCTTTTATTTATTTTGAATATTATTATTATATTTCTTTTACCCTAGCAAAGATTCAGCTAGTCTATTATATTTATAAATGCTAGTGAAGTGGTATATGATGAAATAATATATAGTATCACAAATGTTCGAATGACATGCAAAGGTTCTCAATAAAAATTTAAAGAATATACATTTTTACAAGTGAAACAATAGTCAACACGTGTCTTAAATTCAAGTTGTGATTTTAATCATAAATAACACAAAAGGTGCAAATAGATAAAAAAATTGAATGTATAATTTAAAAACTAAAAGTTATAATTATTTAATTTTATTGTTACAAATAATATATAATCTAAAGTTATGGTATTTAAAATTTTTCGTTGGAAATATTTCCGTAATGAAGAGAAAAATTTAAGAAAAATAAACGGAGAAGACGTTCGTAAGTGACTGGATCCTTTCGTACGGGTATGGCATGTCTCCTTTGTTTTTAATCTAACTAGCTCCATACAAATTTTTTTAATTTTTTTTACATGTGGTTTTCTTTAAAATTTGTTAAATAGTCATCTCGTTGGCTTAGGATTTTGATAGACTAAACCTTATCATCATTGGGTTTTTAATTTTATAGTTTTTAAAAGTCATACTAGCCGTTACCTCTTACTCCTTTTCTGTCGCTTTGTTTGCTTGCACGGTCCGCCACGATTTCTACTTATGCACCATGAACTTTATGAACTTTAAAGATCTTATAGCTTTAGAGTTCAGTGTCACATCATTTTTCTTTTTATATTTTTTAGAAGTACTATCAAACGTAGCCACTATACTCCTTTACCATCCGCCCGCTACACTCCTCTTTAGCTTATTTCGATTTGAAAAATCAAACTTGATCAAGTTTGGTTTCTGTCACGCTCGAAAATTCACAGGTAATTTCCGAACTTATTTGTCCTCGTCCAAGAATCAGCCGAGGTACACAAACTAACAATTTAATATACAAATCCATCATAATAATAACGTTACATACTTACAAACCAAAAGAAAAACAACAGCGGAATGACGATCTAGCGATGGCTTCAGCTCCACTCCCACAGACAACTCAACTAGGGGTATAAACCAAACATCTTTTCTTTCTGGATCCTTTTTCTTCAACTGAGGTTGATTGATTATTGCAAGGTGAGCATATGACATCCTCCGCAAGCCACATAGCAAATATGCAAGTGCACAAGTGTCACGACCAATATATATATATATATATATATATTACATTGGTTGGTTCACTGATCAACTTATTGTCACCAGGACGAAACCCTATACTTAGCATGCAAGTATGTCCTCTGGATCTCTAAAGACTAAGTAGACCACACTCCCCATTAGGTCTGCATGTCATCATTTCCCTCTGACATCTCATCTTGACTAGTTTCTGCACACATCAAATAGTAATAATAATATATGAGTATGTTATACATACTCAGCAAGATTAGTGCCTATAGCTATATATATGTTTTTAAAGACAGAAGAAAAATACTACTACCCATAGATATTAACAGTCAATAATAATAAAGAACTTTAAACATAGTAAATGAGTTAAAATTACACTGCAGAGGTATTAAAATAATCGTCATAATCTCGTTCCTTCAATCCATTTTTTCCCCCAATTAGTGATACCCTCATCTGAGAATCACGCTGCCGAATTCCCTACTTGTGTGAGGCATTCCTCATCTCACACTGATATCAGCCGACCCGATATCGTTATTTCAGGTATCGGCCGTCTCAGGCTAAGTATCATAATCACGTTATTATTCTCACTGATAAAATCATCAATCCATTATTCGAGTGTTAATAATGTTTATTGTTAGATTGTTAGTACCACCATCTCAATATAATGCAGGTAAACAAATTCAGTTAGAGGTGCTTAAGTAAAATAGTTGATGGGCGCAGTCTTGCCTGGTTTCCTGCTGTTCTACGAGTGCGTCTCACCTAGTCAAATATGCAAATCTTTGATATTAATCAATGTATAAATTTGCATGCGTGACAGCTACTAACAGCCTACTAGAGTATAGCTAGCTGATGTGACTATACTAGAGGGAGGGAACCAACTAGTACTAGTAGATGCTTGCATGCATGCATGTAGCTGCTGCTAGCCACTAAAACTCGATGCATGCATGTAGCTGCTGCTAGCTAGAGCATTAGTCTTTTCACTAATATGTATACTAATCCATCTACTTATAGTTAGACATCAGATGTCTATTCTAGCCATGCACTCAATAAAACCAAAGGACAAGGTTCCATGTATTACCTGGAAGGCTTCTATTAGCTCTAAACTCTCAAATGTCTCACAGACCTCTCGCCACAGCCAGAGCAGGGAAATGTACTACTGATGGACAAGAGTTATAGGGTCACGTACGGCTTAAATAGTGCAGCTTCCTTCAGTGTGAAGCAGACATCTGTCCAAAGCCATGATGATAGGGATAGGATTCACCCTCCCTCTTCCTTACACTAGAAGGGTTCGATCCTATCCATCAATCTCGGTGATATTTATCTTGCCTCCTCCCAAAACAATTCAAGAATGTATGAACGGTTCCCCGCTGCTACTGCTATTACTATTACTATTACTATTACTATTACTACTACTATTATTATTATTATTATTATTATTATTATTATTATTATTATTATTATTCACTACTACTACAGGCTCCCCTCCTTTCGGAATTTCGTCCTCGAAATTGTTGTACCTTGGTGATAGAAAAACTGAGGATAGTTCTTTTGCAAATCATCTTCCTTCTCCCATGTGGCCTCATCTTTAGTGTGATGACTCCATTGTACCTTTAAAAATCGAATGGTTCGGTATCTTGTTTTTCGATCTTTAGTATCCAGAATGCAAACATGATATTCTTGATATGTCAAATCGTTACACAACTCAGCCATAGGAATTTCAACTTGATCACTTGGTCTCCGAAGGCATTTACGAAGCATTGAGATGTGAAATATATCATGTACTCCGATCAAAGAATCTGGTAGTTTCACCTTGTAAGCAACCTCTCCAATTCGCTTAACGATGGCAAATGGTCCAACATATCTGGGACTTAATTTTTTCCCAAGTCCGAGTCGCTTAACTCCCTTCATAGGTGATACTTTTAAATATACCCAGTCACCTATATCAAAACGAAGATCCCTTCTCCTATTATCTGCATAACTTTTCTGTCTATTTTGAGCAGTTTGCAGTCGTTCCCGTATCAGTCGTATTGTTTCTTCTGTCTGTTGTATTATATCTGGTCCTAGCAATTTTCTTTCTCCTACTTCGTTCCAGCAAACAGGTGTTCTGCATTTCCTTCCATATAAGGCTTCATACGGGGCCATTTGTATACTAGATTGATAACTATTGTTATATGCAAATTCTGCTAATGGCATAAATTCTTCCCATGATCCTTTAAATTCTAGGATGCAAGATCGTAACATATCTTCAATTATTTGATTCACCCTTTCAGTTTGTCCATCGGTTTGGGGGTGATACGTTGTGCTGAAATCTAGTTTTGTTCCTAGGGCCTTGTGTAGGCTTTTCCAAAATTTGGATAGAAACCGGGTATCTCCGTCTGACACAATCCTTATTGGAACCCCATGTAAAGATACTATTTCTTTGACATATAGTTTAGCTAACTTTTTCAAAGAAAAATTTCTTTTAATTGGTATGAAATGGGCAGATTTTGTTAGCCGATCTACTATTACCCAAATACTGTCATTTCTGGCAGGTGTGGTAGGTAATCCTTGAACAAAGTCCATACTAATTTCTTCCCATTTCCATAGTGGAATACTTAAGGGTTGTAACAGTCCTGCTGGCCTTTGATGTTCAGCTTTGACGCGCTGGCAAATATCACATTCTGCAATGAATTTGGCAATTTCCCTTTTCATGTTATTCCACCAAAAAGACCTTTTTATGTCATGATACATTTTAGTACTTCCTAGATGTATGGTATAGGGGGAGGAATGTGCTTCTTCCAATATTTTCTGTTTTAATTCAGGATCGTTAGGCACACACAATCTATCCTTGAAACGTATAGCGCCATTATGATCAATTCGAAATTCAGACACCTTCCCTTCTTCAATATTTTTCTTTGCCTTTTGTAATTCACTGTCGTCTCTTTGTTTCTCTAGAATATTTTCTTCTAAAGTAGGCTTTATTTGGAGCACTGCTAATAATACTCCGGGTTCATGGATCTTTAATTCCACATCCAATATTTCCAAGTCTCTAAGTATATGTTGATCCTGTGTGATCTGAATAGCCATATTACAGAGAGCCTTTCGACTTAAAGCATCTGCCACAATGTTGGCTTTCTCAGGGTGATAATTAATATTCAAATCATAATCTTTTAATAATTCTAACCATCTCCTTTGCCTCATATTTAATTCCTTCTGAGTAAATATGTACTTTAGGCTTTTGTGGTCGGTATATATTTCACAATGCTCCCTATATAGATAATGTCTCCAAATTTTCAAGGCAAAAATGATAGCAGCTAATTCCATATCATGGGTTGGATAATTTTGCTCATATGATTTTAATTGACGCGAAGCATAGGCAATTACCTTACCTTTTTGCATAAGAACAGAACCTAATCCAATTTTTGAAGCATCGCAGTAAATGGTAAATTCTTCTCCCATAATAGGTAAGGCAAGAATAGGTGCTGTGGTTAACCGATTCTTCAATTCTTGGAAACTTTCTTCGCAAGTCTGAGTCCACTCATATCTTACTCCCTTCTGTGTCAACCGGGTTAGAGGAGCTGCAATGCTAGCGAAGTTACTAATAAATCGACGGTAATATCCTGCCAACCCAAGAAAACTTCGTATCTCGATTACCGATGAGGGCCTTTTCCACTCCGTGATGGTTTTGACCTTTTCAGGATCCACGGATATACCTTCACCCGAAATAACATGACCAAGGAAAGATACTTTATCCATCCAAAAATCACATTTCTTTAATTTGGCAAATAGTTAATGATCTCGCAATGTCTGTAGTACTATTCTCAAATGATTTGCATGATCTTCCTTAGTCTTGGAATATATCAAAATATCATCTATAAATACCACTACAAATTGATCAAGATAAGATAAGGCTTGAATATACGATTCATTAAATCCATAAAAGCTACCGGTGCATTAGTCAAAGCAAATGGCATTACTAGATATTCATAGTGTCCATAGCGTGCACGGAAAGCAGTCTTGGGTATATCACTAGGTTTAATCCTTAGTTGATGGTAGCCTGATTGAAGATCAATTTTTGAGAAAACACGAGCTCCTTGTAGTTGATCAAATAAATCATCTATCCTTGGTAAAGGATATTTGTTTTTGATAGTCACCTTATTCAGTTCTCGGTAATCCGTGCATAATCTCAGACTTCCATCCTTTTTCTTGACAAATAGAACAGGAGCACCCCACGGGGAGACACTGGGACGAATGAATCCTTTATCTTCTAATTCTTTTAGTTGTACCTTTAGTTCCTTTAGCTCAACAGGGGCCCATTCTGAAGGGTGCCTTATAAATCGGAGTAGTTCCTGGTACTATTTGAATACCAAATTCAATCTCACGATCTGGTGGTAACCCTGGTAATTCAGCTGGAAAAACATCTAGAAATTCATTCACAACTAGTATTCCTTCCCAACTAGCTTCCTTTCTCATGATTTCTGCCACTAAAGGTCTAGGTAAATGGTTTTGATCTCCATAGTAAATAATTTGGTTTTGATCCCATGGTTTAAGTGTAATCTGTTTTCCATGGCAATTAATATTTGCTTTGTTCTTACATAACCAATCCATACCAAGTATAATATCAAAATCATGCATATCCAAGGGTATGAGGTCAGCAGTTAATTCCCATCCATCAATAGTAATTGGACACAATTTGCAAATTAGATTAGTTGTTTGGCTATCCAAAGGGGTTTCTATGCAAATTCTTTCTTTTAGCTGACTAGTAGGGATGGTGTATTTTCTCACAAAGTTGGTGGAGATAAACGAATGTGTGGCACCAGAATCAAATAAAACTTTACCAGGATAAGAGCAGATTAAGACATTACCTGTAACCACGGTGTTGGATTCTTCAGCTGTGCTCTTAGTTAAGTTGTATACCCGAGCACGATTCCCACCTTGTGAATTATTCGACCGTATTCCTCGTGTGGTATTAGTATTTGCAGGTGGCTTTCCTTGATTTGGCCCATGATTATTTGCTGAAGATGGTTCAGGTAAATAAAGCGAGGGTACTGGAGTCAATACTTTAGTATTTGGCTGAGTAGTTGAACTAACTCGATTTTTACCCTTCTGTAACAGTGGACATTGCTACCTAGTATGTCCTGCTTCTCCACACTCAAAGCACCTTTCCCAGCGATTAGGACAAATTGATGGAACATGGCTAGCTTGGCATATGGGACATTTTCTGCCTTGATTTTCTGAAGATTCTCTCTGCATTTGTCCAAAGTAGTTTCCACGAAATCTTTCCTGATTTTGTTGATTATTAGCCTTAAACTTCTTTTGAGGTTGTCCGTGTTCAATTCTTTGTTCATGATACCCCTTCTCAAGAAGTTGAGCTTTACTTACTACCTCCCTGAATATGGTTAATTCAAAGGCTTCGACGCGCCTTTTGAGCGGGTGACGTAATCCACTTTCAAATCGTCGAGCTTTAGAGCCGTCCGTCTGTACAAATTCAGGAGCAAATCTTGCAAGTCTCGAAAATTCTATTTCATATTCTGCTATGGATTTATTACCTTGCTTAAGCTCTAGAAATTCCTTCTCCTTCATTCTCTTAACACTTTCTGGAAAATATTTCTTGTAAAAAGCTTCCTTGAATAATTCCCATGTAATAGAGATACATTCGGAATATGACTTTTTGTGAGTATCCCACCATTCAAAAGCACTAGACTGAAGCATATAGGTAGCATATGTAATCTTTTCTTTATCTGTACAACCCATAGCTTCAAATGCCTTTTCCATGGATACAATCCAATCTTCCGCTTCGAGTGGATTGGCAGTTTCTGAAAATGTTGGTGGCTTCAATTTCTGAAATTCCCCAAGTCCATTTTGGTTAGCATCACTTTTAGTAATACGTTCTAAAATTTCCATCTGTCGTTGCTGGGTTTCCTGTTGCTTGCCCAAAATATTTGCGAGTAAGTTAGCCCAAGGGTCTTGATTACTTGCACTAGGTATTTTAATCCAGTGGCACCATGACTAGTATTATTTCCATCCTGACTAGTACCATTGCTGTTGTTGTTTTGCTCCATCTATCATATTCAACTCATTAGCCAGAATACACAAATGATCATTGGATGGATCTCAAAATGGTAAGAAAGAATCAGATTTACTATAAATAATCAATATAGGCAATATTAAAATAAAACTATTTAGTTATATTATCCTCACTATGCTTTTCTCTTCTTATTTTAGTCTTATCATCATTCTTAACATGCACCAATTTAAAGATGACAAAAAGTAGTACAAACCACAAGCACCACAGCAGTACTGCATTACTTCAACGAGAAGAAAGTGCAGGAGCCTATCCTGCTACACAAACACTAAGGCAAACACTTACTAGTGTACTACTGCCACATACAGAGCTCTGGGTTTTTTTACACAAGATGTCTAGAAAGACATCACCATGAGTTCTGATGTTAACTCCTCAGTTCTAAAAGCTCCTTTGGTTGTCTCGTAGCCCATCCACACATGCTACTGACGCTACAAGACTTATTATAGTGGAGTACATCCCATCCCAAGAGAAAACAAAACCCATACTGACACCATTCCTACATCTCACACACTGTCACTAGAGCTGTCACTACCCCACCCACACGCTGCAAAACAGTAATGGTTTCACTCAGGTAGCGGACGCGGTGGTACAGGCGATGGGTGAGGCGCTCTAGAAACATAACTTCATTCTCACTGGAGCGAACAATAGTCAGCAGTTCTGCACAGAGCTTCTCAGCATCCACCACCCTACCACGCAAGCACGCCACCTGATGACGCAGATGCTGCACCTGAGGGTAATTGACATCCCTTATCTCAATCTGGCGCTCTACTGCTAAGGCGTGTATAGCCATGAGTGAAGCAGTTTGCTCAGCTTCAGCTACTGTGGTCTTAGCTGCCTCATAATAAAGGTAGGGAACACGATTAGCCGGACCAAGGTTAACCTGCACCCCCACAACATGCAGTCCAGTAGAACTATGCCTCCCAGTAATAGTCGGTGGACCAAGGTCAAGCATGCGTGCAAACTCTTCTAAAAAGACTTTAGCAGGAACCTCAATGTACTGCGTCATACCTGGAAAAACAATGATACAAACAATTTATATTATTTACCCTAGAAAGCTGACATGTATCATCCTGACCTAAAGCTATATATGACCAGTCCTAGAAACCTATAGAGTCTCACATTTTACTGTACCAGTTCAACTGGACGACAACTAGTCATGCATTAAGGTCTCCTTTCTTAATATGCACTAATTTTATCTCCTTTTTCAATTTATATTATTGTCTAATACTAATCTAATTCTAACATGGAACCGGGCTCTGATACCACTCCATCTGTCAAGACCCAAATATATATATATATATATATATATATATATATATATATATATATATATATATATTTGTGACAGTCTGCCGTATCGTTATACGCATATATACTAATATTTATATATGTCCATAAGGATACAAGGCAAGATAAAATGTTTACCAATCACAACTGGAGCTTGGACACCTACAACAGTGGTTCCGTTTATTATTATGACTTTTTTTTTCACCAGCTACACTGCATATTACATCGGTTGGTTCACTGACCAACTTATTGTCACCAGGACGAAACCCTATACTTAGCATGCAAGTATGTCCTCTGGATCTCTAAAGACTAAGTAGACCACACTCCCCACTAGGTCTGCATGTCATCATTCCCCTCTGACATCTCATCTTGACTAGTTTCTACGCACATCAAATAGTAACAATAATATATGAGTATGTTATACATACTTAGCAAGATTAGTACCTATAGCTATATATATGTTTTTAAAGACGGAAGAAAAATACTAGTACCCATAGATATTAACAGCCAATAATAATAAAGAACTTTAAACATAGTAAATGAGTTAAAAATACACTGCAGAGGTATTAAAATAATCGTCATAATCTTGTTCCTTCAATCCATTTTTTCCCCCAATTAGTGATACCCTCATCTGAGAATCACGCCACCGGATTCCCTACTTGTATGAGGCATTCCTCATCTCACACTGATATCAGCCGACCCGATATCGTTATTTCAGGTATCGGCCGTCTCAGGCCAAGTATCATAATCACGTTATTATTCTCACTGATGAAATCATCAATCCATTATTCGAGTGTTAATAATGTTTATTGTTAGATTGTTAGTACCACCATCTCAATATAATGCAGGTAAACAAATTCAGTTAGAGGTGCTTAAGTAACATAGTTGATGGGCGCAGTCTTGCCTGGTTTCCTGCTGTTCTACGAGTGCGTCTCACCTAGTCAAATATGCAAATCTTTGATATTAATCAATGTATAAATTTGCATGCGTGACAGCTACTAACAACCTACTAGAGTATAGCTAGCTGATGTGACTATACTAGAGGGAGGGAACCAACTAGTACTAGTAGATGCTTGCATGCATGCATGTAGCTGCTGCTAGCTAGAGCATTAGCCTTTTCACTAATATGTATACTAATCCATCTACTTATAGTTAGACATCAGATGTTTATTCTAGCCATGCACTCAATAAAACCAAAGGACAAGGTTCCATGCATTACCTGGAAGGCTTCTATTAGCTCTAAACTCTCAAGTGTCTCACAGACCTCTCGCCACAACCAGAGCAGGGAAATGTACTACTGATGGACAAGAGTTGTAGGGTCACGTACGGCTTAAATAGTGCAGCTTCCTTCAGTGTGAAGCAGACATCTGTTCAAAGCCATGATGATAGGGATAGGATTCACCCTCCCTCTTCCTTACACTAGAAGGGTTCGATCCTATCCATCAACCTCGGTGATATTTATCTGTCCTCCTCCCAAAACAATTCAAGAATGTATGAACGTCCTCCTCCCAAAACAATTCAAGAATGTATGAATGGTTCCCTGCTGCTACTGCTGCTGCTGCTGCTATTACTACTACTACTACTACTACTATTATTATTATTATTATTCACTACTACTACAACAAGGATACCAAAGAATGGCATAATATAGGCTCATTTGCAAAAGTAACATTTAGCAAATATTTGAGAATGTAAAATAGTAGAGTAATTAATCAATTTTAATCAACACTGAACAGCACACCCATGCTGCTCAGGCCCAACCATCCTGAACATCCATACCCCGCTGTACAGATCTAACTCCAAACCAGGAGCTAAGCAAATTATTACCAGTTATAACATCCATAATTATTGTGAGAGGTGTGAGACTAATCACGAAAAACATTGCTCAACCCACCCATGACCGCGGGCACAGCTATTCAAATAGTTTTACTCTAGCCAAAGGTGTACCACTGTACCCACAAGACACAGCCCCAAAACATGTCACCATGCTCTTAGTACCACCACAGTACCTCGAAACGGGACTGTGACAGTACCCTTCGCACAACACAATCCACCACAGCGCACCATTCCTGGATCATAATCACCCCGTCTACAACCAGAGGCATGGACTCCCCAGCGACCCCCACGGACTTCTCGTTACTTCTCAGTCTGGTGCCCCGCAATGAACCATGCTATACGAAAGGTAAAGCCGTTGCCCACGCTGGCTTGTGGTTGGCACAGTTAATGTCTCACAACAGTAGCTCGCGAACCGGTCCTTAATTGTCATGAGCAGGACCTTCAAAATCATGTGCTCACAACCCACCATTGTCAAGTTTTAATTATCAATTAATTATCATAACACGATTAACCATCGTGAGCTACCATTAAATATAACCATAAATAATAATGTAGTATGATTCATCCCATTAGTGAGCTAATGTTTCTAAGCATGGCTAAGCAATTATATATATAGCATTTAGCTGAACCAATACAATATATAAGGTCCAAGCTAATCAATTTATTACCAATTGGAAAATAAAGTCATCTTCGGCCATAATTAATTGGGAAAGGCTCACCAACCGATGACATTCGAAAATAATGCATAAGTTGAAATAAAACAATAGTTTTAAACAGGTTCAACATGCTCAAAGGGTTGTTTGGGATCTATGTGACTTGCCTTGCAATAATCGGTCTTCAATTAATCTTTTGAACCACTTTCGACGCACTCACGAACCTTCGCAACGACGGAAACGACAAGCTAACACGCAAAACGAAGAAAAAGACTAATAAAAACCAAATAAACAGTACATAAAAAGTAAACAAACATGTAGATAATGATTTTAGATGAATTATGAGACTTGAACGGACTCATTCTGACTTCATATGAATTAGTTATGAATTTTACAAGATTAATTCCAATTAAACCTATTAAAGACAAGACAATTCTAAATTAATTAAACAATTTACAAATAATTTATAACTGAAATATAAGACTAAAGCATCCTCCGGAAATTATTGAAATGAATTTAGTAGACGACATATAGTAAAAAAAATTGATATGCCATTGAAAAGGGATAACAAGATTTATATTGATTTTAGACGGCTGAGATCAACTTTGACCTAGCTAACCAAAATTGGATGGCTCGGAATGATCTGATCTAAGGTTTTAGATGGCTGCCACGTGGGATCTGAGAGACGGCGTGGCACTTGGGTGGCAGGGACGGCAGCTGACCAGGCGATAACATGGCAACCACGTGAGATCGATGCCGACGGCTCTGTTCGGCGGTGAGGACGGCAAATGGCGGCACAACGGCGGAAACCGAGAGCACTGGGAGGAAGAGGAGGACGCGACGATCCTTACCAACACTTACGCAGCGACGAACAGCAAAGGAGATGACCGGCGACGAGAACGGGAGTGACGACGGGGTACTGATCGATGGTGGCAGCGGAGTTTCAGCGACAGGAGACGACAACCGAGGGGTGGACGGGCTTCTCCTCGGTGCTGCGAATCCAATGGAGGCGACGGCGACCGTAGGCGACAACGGGAGGTGTAGCAGGGCCTCGCCGGAGATCAAAACGCGACAGCTCCGGTGGATTTCGGCTTCGGGGAAGGGGTGGACGAGGTAGAGATCAACCTTGCGGAGCGGAGGGAAGTGGCGGAACTGACCGGAGATGGCGGAGGCGACGGCTACTGCCGGCTGGAGCGGCGGCCGGAGTTGGAGAGAGAAGGCAAACGTGGGGAGGCGGCTAGGGTTAGGAAAACTTCGCGAAACAGAGGGAAACAGAGGAAGAGGCCGAGGGGATGCTATTTATAGGAAAAGGTGGAGTAGATCGGCTCGGGAACGGAGGAATTCGGTGAAGGAAGATTTATCCCGAGTTCACCCGGATAAAAAGGCCAAAATTCGTGAGATAGATAACGAATTTTAAGGGTGTTCTTGGGGATAAGATAGAGGAGATAGAGAGGAATCCGTTTTTGCAATCAATTTTGGAAGGGAAGCAACGGATGCATCGAATTTGATGAAGGAGACGGCAGCTCTCGGGACGAACACGTCCTCTGGACGGCTGGCTGGAGGTTGAAGACGCACTGTAGCGAGGGGGAGACAAATCAGACTTTAGGCTGGGCTGAGGAACAGAGAGAAGGGAGGAAGGAATGGGCCGAAAAGGGCCCAAGCTGAGGAGGAGGATTTTTATTACTTTTCCAAATAAATCAATCACCAAAATGATCTTTGAATTATTAAAAATACTTCCTATGCTCAAATAATTTCAAGAAAAATCCTGAAACTAATTAGACACTCAAAGTACTTAACAAGATTATAATCAGACCATTTAATGACTAATTTAATATTTAAATAATTTCTGAAATGCTCTTTGTATTATTAAAATTAGGAGTTGAGCTCTGAAAAATCCGAGAAAATTCCAGAGAGTATAATTAGTCATGGAGAATTTAATAAAAATTAAATCCAGCCATACTTTATATTTAGGAAATTTTATTTCCCACATTTAACTTCACTTGTAAATTAATGAATATTTAATATAAATTCTAAAAATAATTTATTAAATAATTTATGAATCCTGAAACAAAAATCAGGATGTGACAGTTTCTTGTTTTCATTACTTTCTGGAAGTCCCGTCAATAACTGCGACCCAACTTCTTCATGGTCTACCCGCCACCCCTCCTCTTAATTGTCATTGGTACTCCAAAAATCAAACCTAATCATCATTCGGGTGTTATTCTATAGTTTTAGATGTCACATCAACCATCATCACCATACTCCTTTATGGCTCACCCTTGTGCCCCCTCTCTTTATTATCATTTGTCACTATTGTATTCTAGATAGATTGTTCTTTTAATATTCCTTATAGTTTATTTCGAATTTTTTATTTCTAAATTGTATTCCTACTTTTAACTCTTTTTTATAATTTCAAAATTTATTTTTATTTTTATTCCGTATTTTGACTAATGTTGTATTGCGTTTAACCTAGACTGTTCTTTCATTATTCCTAATTTTTTTTATTCCCGCACAATTGCACGGCTAGTATCCATACAAAATTATATATTTTTATAATGATTATCTTTAAAATTTGTTAAATAGCCATCTTATTGTCTTAAAAACCTTATCATCATCGGGTTTGCCGTCCCTTTGTTTACTTGCTTGACCTACTATGGTTCTATTCATACTTCTTGGAACCTCAAAGGTTTTTTTTTCGAATTTCAGCATTTCCAAGTGTATTCTTACTTGGACTCTTTTTTCTTTTTCTAATTTTGTATTTTATTTTATTTTTTATTCCGAATTTTGATTGTGTTGTACATGGACTCTTTTTTCAATACTTTTTTATCCCAAATTTCAATTATTTCTTAAATGTATTCCTACTTGAAATTTTATATTTATTTTTTAATTTTGGAATTTATTTTATTTTATTTGAAAATTTAATCTGTCGAAACTAGATTTCAGCAATACTAAAAGGGGTAGCGAACAAGTAAGGAAAGTGGATGGGTTATGAGACAAAGGCTTTATACTGATTCATACCTTCTCGATGAGAAGTAATACCCTACTCCTTTCCAGGGAAATATTCCGCCGAGTGTGTTATTGATCTAACGATCTGATTGTGGTTATTATTCTTGCCCTCAATGAGTGCCCGACCCCTCCTTATATAGGCAAAGGAATCAGGATTACAAGATAGAGACTTTTTCCCTTACTGTATAAAGCTCTACAGATACTTTACAATTGTAACCGATTGGGATTACGGGACATTACCTTGATACACAAGTTAACATAATACCCGCGTCCTTATCTATACATATTCTATCCACATGAACTATACCCTATAGCAGTCGGATAGCATAGCCATGTGGGTATATGGTACCCATAATCTCCACAGTAGCCCCTGAGACCTTCATAGTCGATGAAATAATCTTCTACCGAGTCATTAATTAGAAAACACGAGTGCTTTAGCCATTTCCCATATGCTTTCATCCATCATAGGCTATGAAGGGCTGAAAATAAAAACTTTAGGTGCATTGACTAGATGCACCTAATTAGGTGTAGCCCCCGACTATGTGATTAGTTGAACAAACTAAACATATAATCAAAGATAAAAACAAATAGCTAACCGAGTGGTTTATAATAATTTAATCACCAAAATG
Source organism: Oryza meridionalis (assembly GCA_000338895.3). Classification (NCBI taxonomy): domain Eukaryota; kingdom Viridiplantae; phylum Streptophyta; class Magnoliopsida; order Poales; family Poaceae; genus Oryza; species Oryza meridionalis. Next base: position 15,871,642 of record CM002526.2, read on the forward strand.
ACTTAATAAGACTTAACGTATATGCGGCACAGACCCTCAAAATATTAAAATCCGAGTAATATGCCGACTGCTTTTTAATCAAAGCATAAACCCAAAAGCCTTTAGCTTAAGCCAAATCATGGGTTAAAAATGAATTGCCCACTTACGTGGCTAAGGAAAAATGATATTGTATCCAATCATTCTCCTTCAAAACCTATGTAGCTTTCAATTTAAAAAAGTTGTCAAAATTATAAAAATATTACTGCCAGGCACCTTTTAAAATGCATCGTAACAATTCTCGAAGAATTAGCTAACTGCAATATGAAAGAATTTTTAGGGTATTGGACATTTTATCACGTGCAATTTTGCCTAAGCAAAAATTTGCCTAAGTCCCGAAAGAACATGATAAGCCACACCTAGAATGGGTTGAAAACGCTATTTGGGCCTCGACCCCAGCATTTTCCGATACCCTAATAAAAGCCGCCAAAACGGTCGTTGTCTTCCTCTCTGCTTCACCTTCTCAAAAATTTCCCATTAGCGTCACTGTGCACACATTGCGCCGCCGAAGCTTGGGCTTGAAATCTTGAAGCCTTCCACCACCTAAACACCTTGCGTCTAGCCAAGATCCACCGAGGACCAATCCATCTCCACACTCTTCCAAACTTCTTCATCAAAAACTTTCCAGATTCCCCTCTCCGAGATCCGAAAGATGGCAGAGGAAAGAGAAGTTGCTCATGACCAATGGGTCCATCAGATGTGAAAGAGTCAACTCTTCTAGAGATGGTGTCCCACGGCATCTTGCCAGCTAAAGAGATCATTGGGTGGCGTCCTGCATATGGCGAGCTGTTTCGTGGTATTCACTTAATTATTCTACTTCGGTTTTGCTCTTCCAACTTCAAACTTCTTTCATGGTCTTCTGGAATTCTATGGGATTAACATCTATCATCTGAATCCCAACTCCATGTTGCGCATTGCGGTCTTCATACATCTGTGTGAAGCTTTTCTTGGAATCCAACCAAATTTTGTTCTATTCCGCCGCATCTTCACCTTAAAACCCCAACCTAATAAGAATGATCCTTGTCTGGTTAGGGGATCTGGCTTCCAACTCGATGGAACTCTATCCAAAAAGTACTTCAACCTTCCCCTCAAAACCTCCAATAAAGGCTGGCACTCAGGCTGGTTCTACATCCAAAACCCAGCTCCTAGTCTTCCCGATTACGCAGGCATCCCGCCTGTTCCGCAAGAACACTGGAAGTCCTTGCCCCTTGGTGATGAATTGGAGCAAACCAACCAGCTGCTGAGCAGGCTATTGGGGATTAAAGAGCAAGGTCTTCAAGGTGAACAAGTCACTCGGCATTTCATCAAATATCGTTTGGCTTCCATCCAGGAGAGATCTAAACCAGCATATGATTATGAAGGCCAATCAGATCCAAACCGCGAAGATCCCAACTCCCTGGACTTCAAGGGAATGAAGGCCCGTATGTACAAGATTTTTTCCTCCGGCATCGTCGTCGATTATGGCCATAAGCTGCCAGTAGTTCCATTCAGCCTACACCATCCTCCACCGAAGGTATGCTTTATGCCAACTGTTTCCATTGCTCCTGTATCGGACTGAACACCATTTGTTTCATTAACATCTGTTAGGAAAATACTCTCTTCAGCTCCAAGCCTCCTCTCTCTCATCGTCGCTCTCCCCCGACAACACGCCAGCTGCCAAAGCCAACCCAAGGCGGCCCGACTACCAAGTCGACTAACCAGGAAAAAGAGCCGTCGGGGATGACGAACCAGCTCCCGAGAAGAAACGCCAAAAGCTGATATACAACTCAGATGAGGAGGAAGACACGAGCAGTCGGGCAGCAAGCATAGCAACTGCTTCGAAGACAACACCGACTACTTGATCAGTTCCAAAAATCAGAAAATCTTCAAGGTATGTAGACAAAATCTTAACTTCTCAATTCTTGAACATAAATCTCCAAGTGACATTGTATTATCACACAACTTGATTCAGGAAACCACTTGATATTGACCCGACTGGTCAATCTGAAGATCTGACTGCTGACTCGAAGGCTGCTGGCAAGGGTGCTGTTGAAATAGAGCTCCTGACTGGAGACTATTCGGGTGAAGAACTCCGAGCAGCTGATCAGGGCGATCTGGGTGGTAATGACCAAATCGCAGACATTGAAGACCAACCAACTGGTCCACTACCAACCGAAGAAGAAAATGAAACTAATCCTGGCCCCAACGCAACTGACTGAGTACATGGTCCTTCTCGCCCTCGTGCAAATATTATCAGAGGTAAACACCTTATCTTGACTTCTCCGAAGCTTGCTCCCATGTTCTTTACTCATAATATGTCATATTGTGAAGGCCCATTGATTGGAGAGGAAGAAGAAATTCCTCGGATCAAGTCGACTGAAGACTCGAATCCTCCCATCAAGCTGCAATGGAGAGATAGTCACAACAATCCTCAAGGTATCGTTATAAACAAGCAAAAGGAGGAGGAAGAGCTTCAGGATTTGATCAAAAGCCTCAACGAATCAACCCGACTTGTGAAAGTAAGTTGTCTTGTCTGAAACACCTCTTTTGTAACTTGAATAACTATTGATATAAATCATAGTGCAAATAATTCATCTTCGGAATAAGGCCAAGAGTGCCACTCTTGCCCAGCTTGTGCCATATTTGAACACATTCGAAGAAGTACAAGCTGAGGCTAGGAAAAAAGAGCTCGAGCTAAAAGAACAAGTGAGCAAACTCCAAGAAGCCAACTTCGACGCTCGAGACACCCTCGGAGGCAAGCTGTTCTTGCCTTCTTTGTTGATGTGACTTCAAAGGCATGAACCTGACTCGAATGCTTGCAGTTCAAGCTTCCAAATTGAAACTCAGGCCAAGCGTATAAAGGAGCTAGAGAAGCTTAATGCTAATCTGACCAAGGATAAAGACTTGGTCGAAAAATCACTGGAAGGTAACCCCTAAACTTAGATGACTCATTGTATTAAAATATCTTGCTACTGATCTTCTCAGTTTTGATGTATCTCTTGTTTTTTTGTAGAACATAAGATTAAAGCCAAAGCTCAATTTGATGTCTTTGCTGACAAAGTGAAGAGAGCTGAACAAAAGCGAGACGACATTACCATGTTGCTGCCCCAATATTGAATGCGGTGTTCCAAAATGGACTAGGTTCCAGCTCTGTTGGTGCTGTTGAAATCTTTGATAAGCTGAGCATTGCTCTAGAGACATATTTCAAGAATATAAAGGAGGCCGCTGCGATGGGTGCAAGCCAAGTTTTGGCAATGTCTAAGTCACTGTACCCGAGGATTGACATCGGAATAATTGATGGCTTTGCAGATGGCACCAGTGATGAGCAAGCCCTTGAGTTGATTAATGAAACTCAAGAGTCAACTGAGAAAATAGCTGATGATGTACTTGATAACTTTCGTAGTTAAACTGTTGTAATTGCGTAGATTTCTATGAATCTTGCAATGGAGGTTCAATGTGCAATAATGACTTATTTATGCTGTGCTTTGGAAATTATACTTAACTTTTGATTTCATAGAAGTTTTTGTCAAACTTTCTTGAGCCTAAAACTCGTCAAAGTCGTCAAAAAACTTTCAGTCCTCAGCTACTAAGTTAAAGTCCAAACAGAGTCAATGACAAGCCATGTAAACAGATTGAATTGATAAAAATCACATATTATTAATAGCCCCCGACTGACAACTCAAGTAGTTCTTGAAGTCGGCAGCTAGAAAAAGTGAAAAAGATACATGTTGCCTAAGCATAAAATCGATGAAGATGCTCGATGTTCCATGAGTTGTCAACAATCGTTCTGTCTTCACGCTTCAGTCGGTAGGCACCTGGTCGAGTAACTTCAGAAACAATAAAAGGCCCTTCCCATAAAGGAGATAACTAGTGCCGATCTCGAGTTGTCTGAACTTTCCTCAAGACCATATCTCCGACTATAAAAGCACGTGATCTAACATTGCGGTCATGATAACGTCGGAGTCCTTGCAGATACCGTGCCAACTGGATTAGCGTGGCTTCATGAGCTTCTTCCAATTGGTTGAGGTCATCGGTTCTGTCTTGCTCATGTCGGTCCTCATCACAATTTCGAACACGCAGAGATTCAAATTCTATCTTACTCGGCAGCATTGCTTCAGCTCCATAGACCAAGAAAAACGGCGACTGGCCTGTGGCCCGACTAGGTGTAGTGCATAACGACCAAAGTACGGAAGGGGAATCATCAACCCATTTGTCGGCGTAAGGACGTAGTCGGTCAAATACCCGAGTCTTTATACCTTGTAAAATCGTACCGTTTGCACACTCGACCTGTCCATTGCTCATTGGATGCACTACTGAGGTGTATCAGAGTTTGATTCCAAAGTCTTCACAAAAATCCTTAAAAAACACCACCAGTGAACTGGGTACCGTTATCTGTAATGATACGGTTAGGTACACCGAATCGATGTATAATATTGATGAAGAAATCACGAGCTTTGTCTACTGTTATTGTAGCCACCGGTTTAGCTTCGATCCACTTAGAAAACTGGTCTACAGCCACGAAAAGGTGTGTGAACCCGCCTGTTGCTCTCTTGAAAGGACCAACCATATCTAGCCTCCAAACCGCAAACGGCCACGAGAGTGGGATGGTTTGTAGTTCTTGAGCTGGTAAATAAGTCTGCCTAGCAAAAAATTAACAACCCTCACAAGTTCACACGATCTTTTCTGCATCGGTAACAACCGTAGGCCAAAAAAACCCTACCCATAAGCTTTCCCATCCTGGTGCGCCAACTATCGGCGAAAAACTTAACGTTGCCCCTACCTGGCGTGCCAACTATTGAAACTAGATTTCGGCAATACTAAAAGGGGTAGCAAACAAGTAAGGAAAGTGGATGGGTTATGAGACAAAGGCTTTATACAGGTTCAGGCCTTCTTGATGAGAAGTAATACCCTACTCCTTTCCGGGGAAATATTCCGCCGAGTGTGTTATTGATCTAATGATCTGATTGTGGTTATTGTTCTCGCCCTTAAGGAGTGCCCGACCCCTCCTTATATAAGCAAAGAAGTCAGGATTACCAAATAGAGACTTTATCCCTTACGGTCTAAAGCTCTACAGATACTTCACAATTGTAACCGACTAGGACTACGGGACATTACTTTGATACACAAGTTAACATAATACCCGAGTCCTTATCTATACGTATTCTATCCACATGAACTATCCCCTATATCAGTCGGATAGCATAGCCATTGGGTATATGGTACCCATAATCTCCACATAATCAATCCCTAATTGTGTTCTACGTGGACTCTTCTTATAATATTTTTTTTCTCTTTTATTCCGAATTTCAATTATTTCTAAATGTATTCCTTCTGGGACTCTTCTTTTCCTTTTGTCCGATTAATGTGGGAATTTCTAGCCTCCATAGCGAACGTGAAGCCTCCTTTCAAAGCTGTTTAATAATATAAGAGATAGATAGATCTAACAGATGGGAATGTTGGGCCCATTAATTTTAATGAAAATTAAAGGTTAGATGTATTATTCTCAGAATTGCCATTGGCAATCTAGGAGCGTTTTAAGAATTGTCACATGGTAGCTTGACAGTGTTTGATGGAAGTTTAATAGACCTTCAGTGTTGGGCCCACTAATTTTACTGAAAATCAAAGGTTAGATATATTTATTTCTCAGAATTACCATGTGGCAATCTAGAAGCATTTGAGGAATACTACATGACATCTTGAGAATGTTTTAAGGAAGTTGAATGATCTTTTAGTATATAATAGATGGCTTAGATTAGAAAATATTCCTCTTCAGTTACAACTTGCTAGTTTTTTATTTTGAATTTAAAAATTAAATTAATAAATATATTAAATGGAGAATCCAAGATGGATACAACTTCATATTTATTGATTTTGGATTTAATTAAAATGTAAGACTAAAGAAGAATCTATATCAGTCACAATTTACTAATTATGAATTTTAAATTTTCGAATTACATTAATTGGATATATACTAATATTAGAGTCTTGGGATACATTTTTGTCAGTATTTGGTATCAGAAATAATTTAAGGGTGCTACGCATGAGACTTAAAAGTGGATGAATGTAGAAGACATGGTTTTATACAGGTTTAGGGCTCCTCGATGTGGGGTAATACCCTATTCCTATTTTGGTGAATTGTATTCCGTCGGGTGTAAAGATCTTGGTGTTTCTATTGTTGCTATACCCAGGAGGGGCTCCCTGCCGGCCTTATATTGGTTGTGGGTAGGTTACAAATAGAGAAATGTAGCCGAACACGGTTTCTGTTTCCTAATTTATAGGAGGTAATATCCAACCAGGGCTCCATACCCAATCTTGGGTTACAAGGCAACATCGCACCAAAACATATTTTCTCTCGTTGAATGAGCAAGTTGTATGGGTATTTGGTACCCATGCTCTTCACGGTTGCTCCCGATCCCTTCATAGTCAAGTTAAAGTCTTTCTTGCGGTTCATGACCAATGTCGGGTGCTTCAGCTTCCCCATGAAGTCATCCCGAGTGCTTCTTTGTTCTAAACAGATGAACACCTATTAGGTTTGTAGCCCCAAAATCTATGCTTAGTTAGAAAACAACTAGAATCAAGTATGACTATATCTAAAGAAACAGAATTGGTAGGTGCATCGGATAGATGCACCTAATTGGTGTAACCCCTGACTTTGTGCTTACTTGGGAAACAACTAAACATAGATACAAAAATAGCAGCTATCACCCAAGTGTAGTGTTGACGGTCCTTAAGTGCAAACTTTAACCATCAACCCTTGCATAAAAGCTATCAAATATAATACTTCCTCCTTCCCTAAATGTTTGACACCGTTGACTTTTTAAACATGTTTGACCGTTCGTTTTATTCAAAAACTTTTGTGATATGTGTAAAACTATATGTATACATAAAAGTATATTTAACAATAAATCAAATGATAGAAAAAGAATTAACAATTACTTAAATTTTTTGAATAAGACGAACAGTCAAACATTTTTAAAAAAGTCAACGGAGTCAAACATTTTGGGATGGAGGTAGTATCAAAAGTTAGTGGTAGGAGTTTTCTACTGACCACTTCCACTAGTTTTGGTAAATATATATATGCAGGTTATTTAACGGGAAAATACACCCGACATGCGATGAAAATGAACCTCTGACCAATCACGTGCGAGTACAAGGATTGGAGGGCCCACCTGATAGTAGAAACCGACTTAAGGCGGGACTAAACCATCCTTAATCGTCATAGGGCCCCACTGTCAGCCTCCCAGCCAAGAGAGAGGCCAGGAGGTGGGGCTCACAGTCCGGCCGAACATGGAGTTCAGCCGAACAGCCATAGTGGTTGTTGATATTTCCTAATGACATTACTAGGAACTTAATCCCAAGCAATGTTGCCAGAAATATTAAACGGTAATCTTATGGGTTACAGAAATAAATCCGCAAGTGCACGGATATACCGCTGTAGCATTTCTCCCGGAAATATTTCCAAGGTATCGTATTTATTTAATCTCAAGGGAAAATATGGTAAGAGAGTACTATGCTATAAATTCTTATCATACTTACGTAAATCAAAGTCTTATGCATGGGTTAATCAATTGAGGGTAAGGACAGATTTGACACATAGAAGGTTTAGTTTAGAATACTCTCACTAATTATAAGTCTAGGCTAAGTAGAAAAGAAATAAGAAAAGCATCATCTCTGTACTTCTAGTATATAGTCATTTTAGTATATACTTGCTATTGTACAATACCCCCTAACTATGCACTCCTAGTATATCGAGAAACCACTCCTAATTGCTGAGTTCCTTATGATAATCCATCATGGCTATCCATTCGATTAAAGATACGGAGGAGTACCCACACCAGGAACCTTTCTTAGCCCTATATACGCACGTGGAGGAATACCCGTACTGAGCTGTCACCATCAGCGGCCTACCTCTACAGATCCGTGGCATATAGCACCACTTAATAATATCTAATAATCTAAGCACCGCACGTACTCGTATATTACTAAATATTACTCTACATCTCTGCAGATGACATAGAGCAATCAAATGAATGAACACTAAGCCAATACCATTGTATATCTCTAGTAAGCTATCCACATAATCAATACGAGACAAGTATAAGCTAAAGTTGGTACTCGAATAATTATGCTAGTAAGGTAAAGGACCAAAACTATATAAAGATGAATATTTCATTATTGGATAAAGTCTTACAAGAGAGGGAAGAGCTACTAGAACCATACCTGAATTCTCCGGAAGACTTGAAGAACTAGATAAGACTATTCTAATTCTAACTCTACTAGGACTAGAGCAAAAGTATGTACACTAAGAGAGTTTCTTCACTTGATTCATTCTTGGTGTGTGTGTTGAAATGAAGAGAGGACGTCCTTTTATAGCTATTCAATGACAGTTGTGTGCATTAATTCCTGTACAACCGTCATTGGGAGGTCGGTTGTAACCGCCTTCGGCTTGGGCCTGGGCCGGGGTCAACCGGACCCAAGGGTCAGTCGACCCCTACCTAGCCCCTCTGGCCCAGTCATTCTTCCTGGACTTCGTTTGATGGATCCTTAGCCCAATGGCATGGTGGTTGGGCCCATTTGCAGATGTTTAAATGGCCCATCCATCCATATATCTGCCACATGTCGGGCTCTGATTGATTGAACAATGATTTTTCCATCATTTCTGCTCCATTTATGAAGTGATCTCCTCAATACAAATAATTTGCCAAGTACAAGTGGAACTATATTATTTCTAAGTAAATATGCATGCAAGCATTGCTATATCTCCATTATTTTCGGATGTATTGACGGTCGAAATTGGTCTGTAATGACCACCAACAGTGGTGCCCCATCCCGACCTTCCATGTGTAGGTTCCAGATAGCTTCCCAATGGTGGTTATGCCCGGCTCTCAGCCTAGATAACCGTCACAACCGCCACATGGAGGCTATAAAAGGAGGACTTTATCACACTTCTCAACACACAACTTTGAGCTCAAGTAGAGTACAACTCACTTGTAGTTTCATATTTAGTAATGTAGTTTGGTAGAGAGTGAGGGGAAGCTCCGGAAGGAGTGCCCTGAAATGTCAGAATTCCTACGAGAATTTTACGGTGGAGTGCCGGAGTGTCGGCATTCTTCCAACGAAGTTCCGGAGAAAGCCAGGATTGTCGGCCTCACTTGTACCTCGGCAGATGCTTCCTTTAAAAAGTAAGTGTTCGAGTTTCTTTATGTTCTTTAGTTAGCTTATTTAAGTGAGATATATTCTCATCAGTGTGGGTTCGTCGCTTAGTGTGCAACTAAGTGTTTTAATACTAGGACTCTGGATAAATAAGAAAGTTCCTGTATTGGTTATTATTCACCAATAAAATTAGGTTGCAGATATCAATTGATAAACACCTATCTTTAAAAGCATTTGGCCCTCGGCTATGCATAATAAGCATACAGGTGTATCACTCGGGACGTTTCTGCTTCAATGGAAGAACTTGAGAGACGGGCACTCGACATGCTACATGTTGGTATTTCTTACGATCACAGATAAATCCGCATGCGCACGGAATACCGTTATATCATTTCATGAATAATCTAAATAGAAAAATGTTTTTAAATTCCTCTTTTGGCTTTGGGCCGAAAGTCGGCCCAAAACCCTTTCTCTCTCCTCCCCGGCCCAAGTCGGCCCGCGCGCGTGCAGCCGCTGCTCTCCTCTCTCTCCCGCTCGCTGACAGGTGGGGCCCGCCTGTCAGGTCGTCGTCTTCCTCGCACCCGAACCCTAGCCGAGCGCCGCCGCCGCTGCCCTTTCGATTTCGTCGCCCCTTTCCTTTTCCGGTGAAATCGTTTGAGGGGAAATGGTCCCCGTGATCCACTCTACCTTTTCTCCTTTGGAAGCTATCGCCATTTCGGTTTGGAAACCACGGATTCGAGCTCGGATCGGATTCCTCTCTCTCTCTCCGAACCCTAGGTTTCCATCGCGTCGCCGGTCGCCGTGGGCCTTCGCCGCCGCCTTCCAACCCCTATAAAAGGACCCCCGAGCTCCCCTCTACCCGTCGCCGCCTTCGTCTTCGTCTCTCGTCGCCCATAGCGCCCTAGCCCCGTGCAACCCTAGCACCGCCGTCGCCGTCGTAGCTCCAGCCGTGCGCCGCCGTCGCTCCAGTCGTCGTCGTCGCTCGGGGAGGTCACCGTCGTGGTCGCCGTCTCGTCGCCGTCCTCGTCCGACCCTTCGTCGTCGCCGTAGACCGCCGGAGCACCGTCGCCCGCCGTCGACCCGATCGTCTCCGCCGCTTCTTTCTTGTCGCCGTCGCCGTCCGTTGCTCCTCCGCCGCTACTTTGGTCACCGGTGAGTCCGCCGTGCCGCCCGCATCCCGTTGGTGCCCTCCGTTCGCGCCGCCGCGCCGTCGTTCGCCGTCGAGCGTGCGCCGCCCGAGCCACCGCCGGTGGTGACGTCACCGCTGACGTCATCGTCGTCGTTCCCCGTGGCTCGGCCGTGGACCGATGGATCTGGCCGTCCGTTTTGGATGGATGAATCTCGGCCGTTCGTTTTCGTGAACCGTCACCATGCACCCGGTCCACCGTGAGCCGAGCCCGCTGACGCAATAATCTCTTTTTCCTTTCAAAAATAATCATTATTGCGTCATAATTCAATTAAAATTTATATAAATGATTTAATCCGATTTAATCTTTAAAAATTCATAACTAATTCATCTTAGCTCGGATTTAGTTGATTCAAGTCTCTAAAGTTGTATAAAATAAAGATCTACATATTAAAACTATCCATAAATCGAATTAAATTTATTTAATTATTTTTAATGGGCTTTAATTAGAATAAATCTTGTGAAATTCATATTTAATTCATATGAAGTCAGAATGAGGCCGTTCAAGTCTCATAATTCATCTAAAATTATGATCTACATGTTTGTTTACTTTATATGTATTGTTTATTTGGAGTTTCTTAGTGTTTTCCTCATTTTGTGTATTAGCTTGTCGTTTCCGTCGTTTCGAAGGTTCGTGAGAGCGCCGGAAGTGTTCAAGAAGATTGATTGAAGACCGATTATTGCAAGGCAAGTCACACAGATTCCAAACACAATTCCTTTGAGCATGTTGATCCTATATTTAAATTCTCTATTTATTTCAACTGTGCATTTATTTTCGAATGTCACTGGGTGGTGTGAACCTATTCCTTTGTTATGACCACTTTGCTTTGATTACCCTATTTCTTGATTACCGTGGGTTAAAATTTGACTAGTTGGATTTATATATTGGTTCAGCTAGATATTAGATATAATTGCTTAGCCATGCTTAGAAACTTTAGCACATTATTGGAATAACTTATGATTCACTATTATTTTATGATGGCTTAATAATAGCTCACGATGGTTAATCGTGATTGGTTTAGTAATTAATTTGCCAACTAAAACTTGATAATGGTGGGTTGTGAGTACATGGTTTTGATGGTCGTGCTCATGACAATTAAGGACCGGTTCGCGAACTACTGTTGTGAGACATTAACCGTGCCAACCACAAGCCAGCATGGGCAACGGCTTTACCTTTCGTATAGCATGGTTCATTGGCAGAGCACCAGACTGAAAAGTGGCGGAGATAAGCCCACGGGGGTCGCTGGGGAGTCCATGCCTTGTTTATAAGGGGGTGACTATGATCCGGGAACGGTGCACTGTGGTGGATTGTGTTGTGCGAGGGGTACTGTCACAGCTCCTTTCCGAGGTACCGTGGTGGTATCGAGGCGCATGGTAACATGTTGTGGGGCTGTGTCTTGTGGGTACAGTGGTACACCTCTGGCCAGAGTAAAACTATTCGAATAGCCGTGCCCGCGGTTATGGGCGAGTTAGAGCAATGTTTTTCGTGATTAGTCTCACACCTCTCACAATATTTATTGATGCTATAATTGGTAATAATTTGTTTAGCTCCTGGTTTGGAGATAGATCTGTGCAGCTGGGTATGATGGTTGGGCCTGAGTAGCATGGGTATGCTGTTCAGTGTTGATTAAAATTGATAATTAATTACTCTACTGTTTTACAATTCTAAATTGTTTGCTAAATGCTGCTTTTGCAAATGAGCCCTATATTATGCCATTCTTTGGTATCCTTGTGCACTTGCATATTTCCTGCGTGGCTTGCTGAGTATGTCATATGCTCACCTTGCAATAATCAATCAAACCTCAGTTGAAGAAAAAGGATCCAGAAGGAGAAGACGTTTGGCTTATACCCCAGTTGAGCTGCCTGTGGGAGTGGAGCTGAAGCCATCGCTAGATCGTTAATTCCGCTGCTGTTTTCTTTTCTTTTGTAAGTATGTAACGTTATTTTTATGATGAATCTGTATATTAAATTGTCAGTTTGTGTACCTCGGCTGTTTCCTGGACGAGGATTTTATGCACAAATTAGTTCGGAAATTACTAGTGAATTTCTGGGCGTGACATTCTTCTGCGCTTGCAACGCCTCTGAATCTCCGATGTACAAGCTAGGGTTAGAGAAGCTTTTGGCTCGGGGATCCAGAGTTCGATCCCCCTTCCCGCTAGGTATGGTCCTCCTTTTATACTCTAAGGGGATACCACATGTGCTGCGAGTGCTACCTAGGGAGAAGGGAAAATATTCTCTATATTAATTACATGTTTTGTGCCTTAGCTTGGAAGCCGCATACACGTCGTCTCGGTCGTGGGGCCTACCACACCATGCTGCCTGACATGGGGGGCGCCCATGTCATTCACCATTTAATAGGTAAAGACTTCCGGGTTCTCGTTCGCACCAGGAAACAGGAAACCGGGTCAGTTCAGAGTGGTTGAACCAGCTCTGACCGGGGTAAGAGGCTGTGAAGCCCTCATTATTATGATGAGATGGGACGGAGCATGCCGCACGCCGCCTGACAAAACTGACAGGGTGAGGGTACATAGCCGCCGTCCCATCGGTCATTCGACCAGTCACGGACCTGTCACAAATCGGTCACAGATTGGTTGAGTGCACTGCACTCCACATTAAATGCGGCATGGCGCAACCGCTCAGGTCGCCATAAAAGCGGGTAGGTGAGTGCCTGGAGGCGGCCATCTAACCCATCGCACGTGGCGACCTAGAGAGGTGGTCGATGGATCCCAACCCCTAGTCATAGGAGGGGGCGGCCGCCGCCCTACCTCAGGCCCGATCCCCACTCTGGGGAGGGCCACGTGGTGCCTGGGGCAGCCTCCTCCCTCTAGTCTCGGCGAGGGAGTGGCCGCCGCCCTACCTCGGGCCCGACCCTTATCGGGGGAGGGCCAACGTGGCATTGGGGGGCAGCCTCCTCCGCCCAATCTCTGGGAGGGAGTGGCCACCACCCCACCTCGAGCCTCACTCCCCTCGGGGGAGGGCCACGTGGCATTGGGGGGCAGCCTCCTTCGACTAGTCTTTGGGAAGGAGTGGCCGCCACCCCACCTTGGGCCTCACTCCCCTTGGGGGAGGGCCACGTGGCATTGGGGGGCAGCCTCCTCCACCGACAGTAACCCCCGGCGTTAGCCCTGACCAAAAACCTTTCCCAGGTGGTCAGGGTTGACGCCAATCTGCTAGTCAGTTGACATGTGGGCCCGATCTTCTGTCCTATCATTCTGGGAGTTGAGCGGTGGGAGTTTAGTCACGTTCATACGTCGCCTTAACTTCCCACTTTCCTCCCGGTTTCTGAGGCGCTGTGGGCTCGGGAGTTTAGCCCATACCTTAGGCCGTGAACTTATTTCCTATATATACTCAGCAAACGTTGTTAGATTCTCTCGGGCCCGTGACCTTACGCCGCGTACCTCGCTTGCCCCTGCCTTTTGTTAACCTCTGTTCGTGTTCTACTTCATCTATTCAAACAATTATTTTCGCGTGAGTGTAAGGACTGAACTTTCCATTACCAGCAATCTTCACCCGCGATCAAGCCAAGCTGGGCGCCGTAGCCAGCCGGCGAGGCCAGAGCCAGCTGCTACGGAAGAGCCAGCGCAGGGGGCTCTGGGCATCGACAGCATCCAGAGCTCAACGTAGGGGTAGGATAGGGCTAGGAATCGTAGCCCCCACGCTTTTAGCAAAGAATCGTTTGAATGGATGAAGCGAATACAAACTTTTTCTTACCAAGGGAGGCAAGCCAACGCGCGACACGTGGGTACCGCGGGGACCGCGAGGAAGAGATGGGCGAGAGATAAATATAAGCAATAATAATTCTATACAAACGATTATCTTCGCGCGAGTGCGAGGACTAAATTTTCCATAGCCAACAATCTTCACCCACGATCAAGCCAAGCTGGGCACTGTAGCCAGCCGGCGGGGCCAAAGCCAGCCGCTACGGAAGAGCCAGCACAAGGGGCCCCAGGCGTCGACGGTGCCCAGAGCTCGATGTAGGGCCTAGGATAGAGCTAGGAATCGTAACCCCCACACTTATAGCAAAGAATCGCTTGTATGAATGAAGCAAACACAAACCTTGCTTGCATGTCGTGACCTTTCAAACCTTTAGCTCGAAGAGGGCCTCCCACCATGGGTTCCCAACCATTTTGGGAAGCCTGCGACCACAGAGCAAACGAGGTAAGGTTCCCATGAGCCTGTGTCCCCACGCTACACATTCTGTTTGCTCTTTCCTTTCGGTGGTCTCCTTCCAATATCTCTCCCTTTTACACGGACGACTACTTTCGCACGAGTGTGAGAGCCGAAAAAACTCTAGAGCCAGCGATCCCCGTCCACAGTTGAGCCAGGCCGGGCACCGTAAGCATCGGTCGAAAGGGGGCATCAGTCGAAAGGGGGCGCCACATACCATACCACATGGTCTGCACGGTCTCGGCCGAAGCTCCTATCTCACCCTTTGCCCGTGAGGGGGCTTGTTGGCTGTATGGCATGAGGCCCTTCGACCAAACTTGCCGAAACCATGCAGCCAGTAAGGATTCAAGCCTAAGACGTCAAGATCAGTTGGGGTGAAGCCCCCATGGCGAAGACCATGGAGCAAAGACGGCGAAGGGCGAAGGATCACGCGGATGCCTCATAGAGCCAAAGACCTCTTGGGCGATTGGATGTAAGGCGAAGGATGTGCGTCGATGGGAGGCGACTTTGCCATAGCAAGATCGGCCTCACGAAAGCCCAGTGGCCTTTGGGCCAACAATCGCCTGACGGCCCATTAGGAGCCCATGTACCTCAATTACGTTGTATACCCATGTAAATGTCCCTTTCATAAGGGCAACCATGTAAATCCCCCTGTAAAACCTAAACCCTAATAGGGGGACCCTGTAACAGGGATATAAATAGACCCCTAAGGCCATGTAATAGGGGGGACAGAGAGAAAATCCTCAATTTAATACACTTTACTGTTTCCAGTCACTATTGAGTAACCACGTCTTTCGACGTATGCGGTTGTCGTTTCGACAACAGCTGGCGCCGACCGTGGGACCTCTGAGCGAAACCACTAGAAGCGAATGCCACCGAAGAGGGTCACGAAGAGAAGGAGAAGGTTGCAAGGCGGAAGGGAGGCGAAGCCGGGGGCGAGATGGCCGTCGAAGAGGAGAGCAGAGCCTCGGCGCCCTTCGCCGAAGATGGAGGAGAGCCGTCTGCCTCCGCACCTGCACCATCTCTAACCGTCTTCGGCTCCTGCCGGCTCGGGGCAAGTGCCGAACACGGTCGATGCGGCGAAGGCGGCTGCGGCGTCAAGGGTGCTCCAGACCAGGGCGGAGATCCTTTTGACAAGCCATCTGCTGATGCCCCAAGCCGCTTCGTCACAGCCAGCGACGGCTTCTACCGCGCTCGCCGTTGTGCAAGTCAACCCTAACCCCGAAGCACAAGCCGAAGCCGATATTGAGGCCATGCGCCAGAACATGACTCGACTCCAAGACATGCTTCGCCAGATGCAAGAGCAGCAACAGGCGTATGAGGCAATACGACAAGCCACGGTCGCAATCGGCCCCAACACTCCAGTATTCGGCAGGCTACACTCCTCAAGTCTACCCGCAAGCATCGATTCAGGCCCTTTCTGCCGCAAGCCACGCAAGCGCCAGTGTACTTCGCTGGGCAGACTTCGGTCGCTACAGTATGCCCGGCCTCTCATGTGCTTGCCGCAGTCTAGGCCAGTTGCCTACCCAAGTACGCCCCCACCACATGGCCGAATTTTACAAGGCAATGGCGGAAGGGGCTTCGGCTTTGCAGGCGCAACTTCAAGCTTCCTTCAGCAACTCAGCCAACCCCACAACATTTCAAACACAAGCCCCTTCGGTCCGACCGGAGGGGAACACAAGCCAAGGTGCACCCAGTTGGCTGCCGTTCAAACCAGCCAGGTCCGGGGGGCTTCGCCTTGGAGTCAAGGACCGCAGTTCGACTTCAGCAACGCTGCTCAAGCCACCAAACCATTCAACCACAGGCACCGACACCAGGCTTCGGAGCAAATCAAGCACCCGAACCAGGTCGCCATGGCTTGGACCTAGCCTCCGTTCGACCAGTCCATTGGTGGCGCCCCAAGCGTCAGCATTCGGAAGCCGGGCAGCCGAAACACTGTGGCCCAACCTCACGCGCAAGCCATGACTTCGCCCTTCCCCACGCCATATCCGCAGAAGGTGCCGCGAGCAAACGCGGGGGGCGAAAAGGGGCTACCCGCTTGAGTGGGGGAATCAAGATCCGTCCAATCCCACCCCAGGTTCAAGTTCTCACCCGTTTCCGCGATACTCGGGCGAAAACAGACCCAAAAGAGTTTTTCTGTCCATCTACGAGTCCGCGATCGAAGCGCTCATAGCGACGAAAACACCAACGCAAAGGTAATCCATCTTGCTTTGGATGGCATCGCCCGCTCTTGGTATTTCAACTTACCTGCTAATAGCATTTACTCATGGGAGCAATTGCGCGATGTCTTTGTTCTTAACTTCGAGGCACCTATGAGGAGCCGAAGACACAGCAACACCTGCTCGACATTCGCCGAAGGCCGGGCGAATCAATACGGGTAGTACATGCATCATTTCTCGCAAGCCCGATGCCAAGTTCAAGACATAACCGAAGCATCTGTTATCAACGATGCTTCGGCCGGGCTGCTTGAAGGCGAACTCACAAGAAAAATCGCCAACAAGGAGCCACAGACACTCGAGCACCTGCTTCGCATTATTGATGGGTATGCAAGAGGCGAAGAGGATTCCAAGCGATGGCAAGCAATCCAAGCCGAGTATGACAAAGCCTCTGTCGCCGTTGCGCAGGCCCAAGTACAAGCGCAGGTCGCCGAACCGGCTCCTCTCAACGTTCGCTAACCACAGCCGGCGAACCAGGGACAACCGCCAAGGCCAAGTCCAGCTCCCGCGACTTGGAGGAAATTCAGAAATGATCGCACGGGCAAGGCTGTGATGGCCGTCGAAGAGGTCCAAGCCCTCCGCAAGGAATTCGACGCTCAGCAAGCAGGCAGCCATCAACAGCTTGTTCGCAAGAAGGTGAGGAAGGACCTCTATTGCGTGTACCACGGGCGATCCTCGCACACCACCGAGCAATGCCGAAATATCCGGCAGCGTGGCAACAATCAAGACCTAAAGCCGCAACAAGGGGCTACTATCGAAGCACTTCACGAAACCGCTCAAGAACAAGCACCCCCGTTTGAACAGCGCCAAGACATCCAGCGCAGAGTAATCCAAGTGATTACAAGGATCGATCCACCAGCCCAACAATCAAAGCGGCAAAAGAAAATGCAGCTACGAGCGGTACACAGCATCACTGCGGCAGCCGAAGGGGCTCCGAGGTACATGAACCAGCAAATCTCCTTCGGACCAAAAGACGCCGAAGGGGTCCTATTCCCACATCAAGACCCCTTGGTGATCTCGGCGAGGGTAGCTGGTTTTCGAAGTCCGGCGAATCCTGGTTCACGGGGGAAGTTCGGCCGACGTCATTTTCGCCGATGCATATGCCAAGATGGGGCTGCCAACCTTAGCCCTCACCCAAGCACCACCTCACTTCGTGGTTTCGGCGGTGAATCAGTTCAAGTCTCGGGCCAAGTGCAGCTGCTGTAGCCTTTGGCACAGATGAGAACAAGCATGAAGAGCAAATATTGTTCGATGTCGTCGACATCCCATATAGCTACAATGCCCTCTTTGGCCGTGCAACCCTGAAAAAATTCGAAGCCATCTCCCACCACAACTATCTCAAGCTCAAGAAGTCGGGTCCAATAGGCGTGATCGTCGTCATGGGGCTTCAATCTTCGGTTACATCAAAGGGCGATCTGGCCGAAATCAACAGAGCAGTGCACAATGTTGAGGCCGAACCACATGATCATGCTAAACGCATGCCGAAGCCTGCCCCTCATGGCAAGGGTAATCAAGAAGTAGATCGACGACACTAATCCTGCAAAGCTTGTTATGCTCGGGGGCGATCAAGGTGAAGAGGAAGTCGAAAATATCCTTGAGGTGCTCAAGAAGAACATTGACATCTTCGCCTGGAGCCCTGACAAAATTGGAGGTGTTTCGACAGACCTCATCATGCACCCTCTAGCAGTCAAGCCGGATGCCAAGCCAATAAAACAGAAGTTACGCAAGATGTCTGCCGATCGCCAAGAGGCAGCAAAGGCCGAAGTGCACAAGCTGCTTAACGCGGGGGTGATCCAAGAGATTGACCACCCAAAGTGGCTGGCGAACCCGGTTCTGTGAGGAAGTCGAACGGCAAGTGGCGCATGTGCGTCGACTTCACAGACCTCAACAAGGTGTGCCCGAAGACGACTTTCCCTTGCCGCGGATCGATCAGCTTGTCGATTCGACAACCGGCTGTGAGCTCATGAGCTTTCTGGATGCATATTCCGGCTATCACCAGATCCACATGAATCCGGCAGACATCCCAAAGGACAGCCTTCATCACGCCGTTCGGCACTTTCTGCCACCTCAGGAACGCTGGAGCAACATTTGCCAGGCTGGTGTACAAGGTCCTTACAAACAGTTGGGACGAAATGTGGAGGGCCTATGTCGACGATATCGTCGTAAAAAGCCGCAAGGCTTTCGACCATGCGTCCGACCTACAGGAGACCTTCGACAACTTGCACGCAGCTGGTATAAAACTAAACTCTGAAAAGTGTGTTTTTGGTGTTCGCCGCGGGCAAGTTGTTGGGTTTTCTCGTTTCTGAAAGGGCACGAGGCGAACCCTGAGAAAATCGGTGCCATTCAGCAAATGAAGCCTCCGTCAAGCGTACGCGAAGTACAAAAGCTCGTAGGCGAATTGCAGCACTAAGTCGATTCCTCTCAAAAGCAGCCGAAAGAGGTTACCCTTCTTCAAGACCCTCCGGGGCGCGGGAAAGTTTAGCTGGACACCCGAATGCCAAGTAGCGTTTGAACGAGCTAAAGCAGTATCTGCAAAGCCCACCCGCTTGGTCAGCCCAACACCGGGAAAGCGAACTGCTGCCCTATCTAGCAGAGCTTCGCCGGTGGCGGTCAGTGTAGCTCTTGTCCAAGAGACAGAGTCAAGCCAGAAGCCAGTGTATTTCATCTCCGAAGCTTTGCAAGGGGTGAAGATAAGATACATCGAAATGGAAAAGCTCGCTTACGCCCTGTAATGGCTTCGCGCAAGCTCAAGCACTACTTTCAGGCCCAACAAGTCACATGTGCCGTCACAGTATCCTTTGGGCAAAGTGCTACGAGGCAAGGAGATCACTGGCTGGCTCAGCAAGTGGGCAGCAGAGCTATCCCCTTTCGACCTGCATTTTGTCGCCCGCACGGCCATCAAGTCCCAGGTCCTAGCAGACTTCGTGGCCGAATGGACACAGACGTTCGCCCCCGGGCCCGAGCCCATCGAACAGCCTTGGGTAATGCACTCCGACGGCTCGTGGTCGCACAAGGGGGCGGGCGCCGCGGCCGTACTCACTTCGCCAAGGGGCGTGCCCATTCGGTATGCCGCAAGGCTGCAGTTCGACACGACCAACAATACGGCCGAATACGAAGCTGTACTTTTGGGCCTAAGAAAGGCGAAAGCTCTGGGGGTTCGGCGCTTGCTCATCCGAACAGACTCCAAGCTGGTGGCAAGTCATGTTGACAAATCCTTTGAGGCAAAAGAAGAAGGAATGAAGAGATATCTGGAGGATATTCGGTCTATGGAAAAGTGCTTCGCCGGCATAACGGTCGAACACTTACCTAGAGGCCAGAATGAGGAAGCGGATACCCTGGCGAAATCCGCCACCTGTGAGGTCCGCGTTCGCCAGGCATCTTTTTTGAAGTCTTGTACGCACCAAGTGTGCCCACAGAAAGCCTGAACATCATGGCAATCGACCAGGCAAACTAGGTGAAGATCTAGAGGACTGGCGAACACCGTTCGTCAAGTACCTCAAGAACGGCTGGCTCCCAGAGGAGGAAGCAGAAGCGAAGCGCTTACAGCTCAGAGCCACAAAATACAAGCTTGTCTCCAGCCAGCTGTATCGCTCCGGGGTGCTCCAACCCTTACTTCGCTGCATTTCTTTCGCCGAAGGAGAAGAAATGGCGAAAGAATACACCAGGGGCTGTGCGGCGCACATCAAGCCGCAAGAACAGTCGCCTCCAAAGTATTTCGCCAGGGAGTCTATTGGCCCATCATGCTGAAAGTTTGCGTCGAGCAAGCCAGGAAGTGCGAAAGCTGCCAGCGGCATGGCCGAAGCCAAACTGCACCTCAGTACGAGCTGCAGCCTATCGCACCAGTATGGCCTTTCGCCAGATGGGGGCTAGACATCATCGGCCCATTCCCTGTGGCAAGAAATGGGTACAAGTTCGCTATTGTAGCCATTGAGTACTTCTCCCGCTGGATCGAGGCCGAACCACTCGGGTGCGATCATTGCGGCAGCTGTACAGATGTTCATGTGGAAAAACATTGTTTGCCGTTCGGAGTGCCAAACGAGTTCATCACTGATAACGGCAAGCAATTCGACTCTAACAAGTTCAGAGAAATGTGCGAGGGGCTAAACCTGGAAATCAGGTTCGCCTCGGTCGCGCACCCACAATCAAATGGGGCGGCCGAGCACACAAATGGCAAAATCCTTGTGGCGCTCAAGAAAAGGCTTGAAGGAGCGGCGAAGGGTAAATGGCCAAACGAAATGCTATCTGTTCTTTGGCCCTTCGAACGACCCCCATAAGGCAACCAAGTTCAGCCCATTCATGCTCCTCTATGGCGACGAAGCAATGACCCCGACTGAGCTAAGGGCTAATTCGCCAAGGGTAATGTCTTGGGAGGCGAAGATAGGCGCAAGGTGTCACTCGAACTCCTTGAAGGGGTAAGAGTTGAAGCACTGGAACACATGCGCAAATACGCCACAAGCACTTCGGCAACTTATAACAAAAAAGTTCGAGCGACAGAGCTGTTGCCTGGCCATCTCGTTCTAAGGAAGAAGGCGCACCCAGTGGCAGTCGGGAAGCTTGAATCGAAGTGGGAAGGGCCGTACCTCATCAAGCACAGGTCCAGGATAGGCTCCTTTCGCCTAGCAACGCTGGAAGGCGAAGAGTTCGAGCATTCCTGGAACGCTGCCTTTCTCAAGCGTTTCTATGTCTAGAACGGGTGGGCACCCAAATCGCCAACTTGTACAAACCTACATATCATTATGTAAGCCTTTCGGCATAAAAATACAAAAAAAAAAGAGGAAAAATGAAAAAAGACAAAAAAAACTGGATGTAGGGTTTATTCCACCTTGGAGGCCCAAACCAGTAAAAAATCTTTGTGTTTCTCGCCTCTTTACTTGTGTGAATGATAATTCGTGGAAAAACCCCAAGGCAAACGCCCTGATCAGCGGAAACGCCAGGGGGGCGAAACAAATCGGCCGAAGCATTGCTCGTCAAACGTTGAAACCGCGACAGCTTATTTCGGAAATAACTAACCGAACACCGTTATACTCGATCCATGTGAAAACATAAGCGCTCCTTCAGCGCGGAACATCATAGATCGAAAACGGAAGTCGAAAGCTGAAAAGTCATGCATACCTATTTCGCTAAATACGCAACGGGGCCGACATGTTTCGACCCAACGAAAGCACGAAAGGTGACAATGCAAAAATAGCGAAAAGGAAATAAAACACACCTTTATTAACCTTGAAAATATAATCGAAGATTACAGCCATACAACATGCTACAAGCATATAAAGCAAAGGCCTCACAGCCCAACTTACAAATAGATTACATCTTCGCCCCCACAATCATTCTCTCTCTCCCTAAGGGATGATCGGGCGAACTAGGTTCCTCATAACTGCTAATATTATACACGACCCTAAGAGGAGAAGGGGGCGAAACATAGACTAAACTGTAACGACGTTGGGAGATCGCCTCCTGCCGATCAGTCTTCTGATGGTTTCACCAAAAGTGTCACGTCCTGATAAATTCATCCCGAAAATAAAATCATTTTCTAAAAGGGAATAATAGAATTAATTAAACATTCGGAAGAAGAAATTGGCAAACACTAAAATACGTACAAGAAAAATTCGAATGTGGCCCGGAGGATTTTTGTTAAATTCTCCTTGGTCTAAAAGGAGCCCTCAAATTTTAGTGGAATTTTCAGAGCACAAATAATAATTATTAAGAAATAAACAAAGTTAAAATGGTTTTATAAAAAGAAAAATCCTAAAAAGTCTTCTTCCCCCCCCTTCCCTTACTGGGCCGGCTCGGCCCAGTTCCCTCCCTCTCTCCCCTCTCCCCCGCGGCCCATCGGCCTCCTCCCCGCGCGCGCCGCTGACGGGCGGGCCCGCCCGCCACCCTCGCTGACGGGTGGGGCCCGCCTGTCATCCCTATCCTCCCGCCGCGCCCGCCGCCCAGCCCGTGCCCTAGCGCCGCCGCCGCCGCGGATTCCGCCGCATCCCGCCGACCCCCGCGCGCCATAAAGAGGGGGAAATCACTCCCCGTTGATTCCCTCTCCCGTTTCCCCCGCTTTCCCCTCTCTCTCTCCCTCGGATTCGCTCGGAATCTTTCCCCTAATCCTCGCGGCATCAATGGCGGCCGCATCTTTCGCGGCCGTTTCCCCCCTCGCCCGGCCGCTCTCTCCCCCTCCCACACCCTATATAATCGCTCCCCGTGCCTCCCTCCTCCGTTTCCGCCGCCTCGCCGCTCGCTCTTTCCGTCGGATCGTGCTCGCGCCGCCCCTCCTCTCTCTCCGCCGTCGCCGCCGACCTCCGGTTCGCCGCCGTCGTCGCCCCGAACTTCCTCCCGTCTCGGCGTCACCTCCATCGGCTTCGCCGCGTCGTCGTCGACCTCGTCCGCTCCTCCCGTTTCGCCCGCCGACCGCCGGAGCACCCGTCGTCCTCGCCGGTCCCGAACCGCGACCGCCGCTTTCCTCCGCTCCGGTCGTCGTTTTCCGCCGTCCTCGTCGTCCCGGGGGTAGCCCGTGGACCGCCCCTTTCGCTTCACCTCTTACTCTCCGCTCTCTCGGGCGCCGCTCCGACGCGCAGGCTGGTCGCACGGCTGGTTGCTGACCATAGGGGCTGCGGGCGCGCCGTCTCCGTCGGCCGTTGCCGGCGAGGCCGCCTTCGGGCGCGCCCCGCGGCTGCCTGGTGGGACCCGGCCGTCAGCCGCCCGCGCCCGCGGGTTGCGGCTGACGCGTGGGACCCACGGCGCCGGCCCGCCTCCAGCCGCGTGCTCCCGGTCCACCGTGGACCGTGAGGCTGCCGCGTGGGCCCCACTCCGTGGACCCGGTCCGCGCGCCCTCTCTCACGGCTGACGCAATAAATCCGTTTTTTAATTTAAAATTTAAATGAAGAAATTCGCAACTATCCATTAAAGAGCATATAAATTCAAATGGCCATAACTTGGCCATTTGAACTCGGAATTGGACCGTTCACGTCTCTAATTTTTCCTTAGAGTCAAGAATCCATTTTTGTGCTTTGTTTCTGTTGGTTGTATGGAGTTTATTAGTGTTTAAGCCTTTTTCTTTTCCGTTGGTGTGTAGACGCTTGCCGCTTCGGAAGATCCGCTCTTCGTTGGAAGTTGAAAGCCGGCGTTTGGGAAAGCGAGCAAGGCAAGTCACATCATCTTTGAACATATTGAATCCCAGTTTGTAAAATTATGGTGATTTAAATTATTGCATTATCGCTTTATTTAAATTCCCGCGTTATCACTGTTTTATCTAGCCATGCCTATTTACCTTTGTTATGACCTTATTATTATTGTTATTGTTATTATTACCTTGTTCACCCTAGAATAAACGAAACCTCAACTAGTGGACACTCTACTCATGGCACCACTAGTTAATTTTAGGTAGATGCTTCGCAATTTAATTAGGTAACATTAGGTGGTTTTCAACTATAGACTTGGGAAAGATTCATATCACCTGGATACTTTGGAATGGTCTGGTTATTGTGGAATTGGATTCACACCGCTCCTTCTATTCAAAATCCCCAAATGGTTTTAGGCTGGGCTCGGGGTGCATGGTTTTGATAGTAGCACCTCGGCCATATAAGGACCGGTCTTCGGGCCTCTGTTGCAAAGCACTACCGTACTTCCACATGTCTAGTGGGTAAGGCTTAGTTTGTGGCTCAGTCTAGTATAAACAAAAGTACACGGATTGGAGATGGATGAAGTCGGGGGGTCGATGGACATTCTCCAGGGCAAATGAAGGCTACACGAGCTGCGGCCCGGTAGTCGAGATGTCATGGCAGAGGGTTGGTGCCTGCTGCTAGGGGGCTCAATCCTGCCTACCTGTCCCGGAGGTTCCGGCCGGTAGGTGGGATTGGGTCGGTACTCTTGTCTATGGCTAGGATGGGTTGGAAACTATGTCACGTCTTCCGTCCGTATACCGTGGTGGTATGTGCACGTGGTTCAACGTGAGAAGAGGTGTCTTGTGGGTAAAGATGTACCACTCTGATCAGAGTATAATCTATTCGAATAGCCGCCGCCCTCGGTTATGGGCAAGCCGAGCAATGTACCCAAGTCAGTGTTTTAATTCTTAAAATTTGCCTCAACAACTAAAATGTGAAATGGTTGGCCTGGGTTGGCTTGGGACGAGCTGGAACCCAGGGTCGGGTTGCCAGTTCGGTCTGAATCATCGTAGGCCTTGGGTTAAGGCAGGTTCGTGAGGGTTCACGGCCTTGTTTAATAATACTGTGTAGCTCTAGGATCGTCTTTATAAAATAGCTTGAGCAACTAAGTGACTTTTAAATGCTGTTTACTGCAAAACTTAACCCCTATTATTATCCCCCTTGTACCCCCCTTGCATTAATCATGCATCTGCCGGTGTGACTTGCTGAGTACTGTGGTTGTACTCATTCTTACTCAATCTTTTCCCCCTTCAGTAAGAGAAGCTTTGGAGAAGATGTCTTAGGTGGAGTCCTGGCTTATACCCTAGTTGAGCGCCTGTGAGATGGAGCCGTAGGCCCGCTAGTCCGCTGCTGTTTATTTTTGATTGCCAGGCCTGAAGTGCCTTTGTAATAATGTAAATATTATAGATATAATAAAGATGTGTCTTTTATATCATGTTTGTGTGGTGTACCCCGGCTTTTCCTGGGACGGGGATTAATACACTAGCGTTCGGGAAAAGGCAATTTTCCTGGTCGCGACAAGCTGGTATCAGAGCCATCTCGACTGTAGGATAAGCCAAGTGGATAAAACCTAAGGACATATTTTATAAATAAAATTATTGCGAAAGTTCCTCTTTTCTCCTTCCCCTAATGCTATTTGCAAAAGGTTTACTCTTTTCTTCCTTCTTCAAATTTCAACTAGTACCAGATGGTCAGGTCAGTGAAGAAGAAGAACATCGTCAGTTGTCTGCCGAAGCTCCGGAAGGCTGGAGGATCCGCTAGCGAAGTGGAGGAAGCAGTGAAGCCAGCTGTGAAGGAGTGAAGATCTGGAGAACCCGTCGCAGAACCTAAGCCACCCTCTAGGGCAGAGTCGTTAGTCGTGTGTTTCCTTGCTTGTGTGTGTAGCGCATGGTTTGCATCAGTGGGTTGTGATGTAACCATGCTAGGTTGTTTGCTTAATCAACTTGCAGAATAAGCCCAACATACATCACAACAGCAAAAGGCATAGATCTGTTAAGGTCCTATCCTTAGTTTCTAATCTGTCTCTCCCCTTTTGTTTTCCCCTCTCTCCCTCTCCAAACCTTTGCAACAGATGGCTGACAATGAGAAAGGCAATAAGGTCAGAAGACAGGACATTGGTACCTCAAGCTCCCGAGTGAATGAAGCACCAGACACCAGTTGTGTGACACTGGTCCAACACCTGATTAACCAGAACCGATTGCTTATAGAGATACTACAGCAGCATCAGACGCCAATTCTGAACCTGAGTCAAATACAACCTCAAGTGCAGTTGGAGGCAGTCCAAGCACTCACACCACAAGTCAGCATGCCGCCAGCATCCCGAAGGACCCATGGTGACGTGCCACATGTTGACTCAAAAGACGCAAGTATCATTTGTTTTATGTGTGATGAGCAAGGGCACTATGCAAGGGAGTGTCCCCAGCAGAAAAGAAAACACCAATGCGAACCGAAGATGAAGTCCGTAAGATGATCATTACCAGCACAGAATGGCCTCCACCAGGAATGACAAAACGTCAGAGAAGAAATACCTTCCGAGGGGCACCACAGTTGACAGAGCATCTTTTAGCTAATGGAGGTAGAGTGTCTGATAGTGAAGATTCAGATCAAGTCTCCTCAGATGATGAAGAGGAGAAGTCTCCCCAAGGTTTCAACCAGAATAAAATGGAACATAAGGCATGTTCCCGTTGTGGAGAAATCGGTCATGTTGCCAGCTCGTGTGCCCCTACATTGCGTTCATTGTGAGGAAGACCATCCACCCGACAGGTGTCCAACGAGCAAGATCACTTGTTTCTTTTGTGAAGGAACTGATCATGTACCAAAAGATTGTCAATTCAGTTTTCTGCTAACGAAGAAGATGGCCCACCAACCCGCCAGTTCCAACGGAGAGAAGCATCAGGCAACACAAATCCTCGCCAAGATTACAGTTTCAGCCTAACTCCAGTGCCAGGACAGAGGAATCAAAATGAGAAAAGAAAATGCCGAGTCCGGGAAATATCTGTTGCTTCAATTGTCAAGGAATGGGCCATTTCGCCGACAGTGCCCCACAAAACAAGAAACATAGCTGCCAGCACGTCAGTCCACGCAGCCCCCCTGCAATCAGAAGCTTGTTCCTCGCGAATTGTCGTCCATGCCATCCCGAAGCAGTCCTATAGCCCGCGTTGCAATTAACTCCAACTCCAGGCGAGTGCATTTACCACAAGGTGTCAATGCTCAATTTCAGCAGCCCAGCCATCAATTGACAAGACAGAGGCCAGTATCGGCATTGTACCTTTGGATGTTCTTCCACCAGCAACGGCAGCCAAGAAATCCAGTACCAGATGAAGAACCGCGAGCATCAGTGTTCAAATACTTTTGTTTTATAGTTGTTCCCCCCCCGTCAATCATGTAATAACAGAGAAACATGAGATAATGAATGAGTTTGATAAGTTTATTGAGGGATCCATGTTAAGATTGCAAGTGCTGTGAGTTGTGTACATTTTGTTGCTGGTTAGGGAGACCTAGGGTCTCATTTCCGTAAGCTCATAATCTATTATGAATCAAATACCTAGCGATTGATGGCAAAGAAAATCAAGTGATCAACCAAAGAGACATTTGTTTGGACTGAGAGTTTCAGATGTGTCTTCTTCGGATCAAAGGCATGCGCCCGTTGTGGAGAAACTGGACACGTCGCTACCATGTGTCTCACACTCTGCTCTCACTATGAAGAAGACCATCCACCAGGGGAGTGTCCCACCCGCAAGATCACATGTTTTCTGTGCGAAGGTACAAACCATGTGCCCAAGGATTGCCAACTCAGTGTGTTGTAGACCAAGACCGCAGAAATCCAACGAACAACCCTACGATTGTCTCCTCAGCTAGTCAGCTCCAACAGCCATATCGACGATATCATCCACAGCACCAATGCTCCTCCTGCTGCACCTGACTCTGCAATAAATCATAGCAATAATACCTTCAGCACCAACCATTCTCTGCACCGACAGCCTCAGCAAAAGGACTTGTCGTCGATGGAGAAGTTGTGTCTCTCCCCGACCTACTCCAGGCCGAGCAAGGGCAATCAAACCTCCGGAGGCGATACCAAGCAGAAGACCGTTATTCGCCTCAAAACAGCACTCAGAAGGAAGCCTCTCCGGTGAATATAGCATATGCAGTCCTATCACATACTCATCACAGAACCATCAAGGATGATGCAGTCACTAGAACAATGCCCGCTATATCTCTCCAGAGTCAAAATGAGCAGCCACGCTGTGGTTTTCAGTTCGCTACCTATCATTGTGCAGCCGAAAGGTTTCGAAAGTTGCAGCAATCATGTAATCAATAAATATATCATGTCTGGTAAACAGTGAGCTTGCTATGTTTAGAGATGATTCATGTTGAGGATACATGTACCGATGATAAGTACCATTCCCTTTTTGTTTAAGGTAGTCCTTGTATTCGGGTAATAAGGGAGAAATGTGTAATACAGACAAATTCTAAGAGGATTCCTTTGGAGATGCGGATATGTGATCATGTGTACAATTGTTTACTGACAAAGGAGACCTAGGGTCTCGTGTCAGAGGAACTATATTCTAACCTCGAGTTAATAACCACAACCTGTTGATGGAAAAGAAACCAATTAAACAACTGTGTTGGGTTAAAAAGCCAATGAGATGGTAGTTGGGGATAGGAGTTTGGATACGCCTTTTTACAGATCAAGATAAAGGATTGCTGGATGGAAACCCATAAGGGTACCCCCGCCATGCCTCTACATTGATAAGTTCGGATATACCTGCAAACAGTTAAGAAGATCCAGGAGACATTAATATTGGGAACATAATAGTCGATGGTTGGTAATTAGTCTATCAGGTATCAGAAAAGGGTCAAAGGTGATATGGCAGAAGAACAATATGGATGCTCCCCATCTCGAGAAGCACTAAAGATGATCATCGGCAATTAAACCCTAAACGACATAGATACAGATAGCAAGCATGTGTTTTCCCTGAAGGAAGTCAGTGCAGCTTTTTGACGAACCCATCAGGTTTCACCTGAAAGGCAGCAAGCCAAAGGACCTCATCGTCCCCAGAAGCGTCCGCAATCCACATCAAAAGAATACCACCTGTTAGGATAAGCCGGAAGATGATTGATAAAAGAGAATTGGCAAAGATGTTCTCCAGCATGAAAGAAGTAGGCCGAAAGGTGATTGATAAACAGAAACATGCTCTGCACCGCTCAAGGAAGACCCCTGATTGTAATTGCCCCGCAAAGTCACCTTGTCATTAAGTAAGCAAGATGACCTAGGTAAAAGTGTTTCTATGAAGGCAAAGAGTGAAACCTTCAACCCGGTATCAGATGCTACACGGAGTGAAAAGTGCAAGCACCGGTTACCAGGTAATGCCATGTCTTGGGAGATGATCCAATGGGAAGAGCACATCAAGGTTAAAGGTGTAAAGGAATACGTTGAATGCTAACTGAGGACAACCTGAAGATAATAATGGGAAGTAAACTGAATGTAAAGAAAGTGAATCCGAGTTGCTTGTTCATGGGAGCTATTCCCAGTTATGAACCAAGTGTTATGTTCGAAGATAGTTTTACAGAGGTCAGATTAAAATCACATGTACAGCGAAGCTTCAGATTTGGCAGGGTAACGATCAAACAATAACAAGTCCAGCAGTAAAGTCATCTGGAAAGGCGTCAAAGCATGTCAAGTGGGATAGAGTTGGCTCTGTTGAGAAACATAACTGAAAGGCGAAAATTATTGACCCTTGCATCGAATAGCAGAAGTACCTAGCACCGGAGACCAGGAAAGCTAATATGAGATAGTTAATGGCAAGTTGTCAATCATGGTATCATTAGTAAGCGGGATATCATAGTCTAAAGCCTATGGTGGTAAGCTGGAAGGAAACCCAAGCATGGTATTCTCATGATGACAAGCATGGTGCCTAGAGTAATGAACAAGCAGGTTACGACCACTGACATGAAGGTTGATAACTTGTATGAGGGTTGACTCCAAAGATATGAACTATGCAAAGTTCTGGAACTGAAGCCCCCCATCTTCAAGTGCCGCAACCCAGTCCGAAGTCAGCTAAAGGTTCAACCAGGGACAGTCAGGTGAAGAGAAGATTCCATCTGCAACAGGAGATCGAGCCAAGCAGTCCAGAGTGGAGAAGTTTTGGTTAGGCAAGTTTGCTATAGAAGACGGAGCGGAAGAAGTCAGACAAGAAGAGAAGACCGCCCAACCTATCTTCTTGCTAGCCTCCTCGAATCTCGGGGACGAGATTCTTGTAAGGGGGGTGGATTTGTCACGTCCTGATAAATTCATCCCGAAATAAAAATCATTTTCTAAAAGGGAATAATAGAATTAATTAAAATTCGGAAAGAAATTGGCAAAACTAAATACGTACAAGAAAAATTCGAATGTGGCCCGGAGGATTTTGTTAAATTCTCCTTGGTCTAAAAGGAGCCCTCAAATTTTAGTGGAATTTTCAGAGCACAAATAATAATTATTAAGAAATAAACAAAGTTAAAATGGTTTTATAAAAAGAAAA
This sequence comes from Oryza meridionalis, assembly GCA_000338895.3. Classification (NCBI taxonomy): domain Eukaryota; kingdom Viridiplantae; phylum Streptophyta; class Magnoliopsida; order Poales; family Poaceae; genus Oryza; species Oryza meridionalis. The sequence continues at coordinate 15,902,051 of CM002526.2, forward strand.
ATCCTAAAAAGTCTTCTTTTCCCCCCCCCTTCCCTTACTGGGCCGGCTCGGCCCAGTTCCCTCCCTCTCTCCCCTCTCCCCCGCGGCCCATCGGCCTCCTCCCCGCGCGCGCGCGCTGACGGGCGGGCCCGCCCGCCACCCTCGCTGACGGGTGGGGCCCGCCTGTCATCCCTATCCTCCCGCCGCGCCCGCCGCCCGCCGTGCCTAGCGCCGCCGCCGCCGCGGATTCCGCCGCATCCCGCCGACCCCGCGCCATAAAGAGGGGGAAATCACTCCCCGTGATTCCCTCTCCCGTTTCCCCCGCTTTCCCCTCTCTCTCTCCCTCGGATTCGCTCGGAATCTTTCCCCTAATCCTCGCCGGCATCAATGGCGGCCGCATCTTTCGCGGCCGTTTCCCCCTCGCCCGGCCGCTCTCTCCCCCTCCCAACCCTATATAATCGCTCCCCGTGCCTCCCTCCTCCGTTTCCGCCGCTCACCGCTCGCTCTTTCCGTCGGATTCGTGCTCGCGCCGCCCTCCTCTCTCTCCGCCGTCGCCGCCGACCTCCGGTTCGCCGCCGTCGTCGCCCCGAACTTCCTCCCGTCTCGGCGTCACCTCCATCGGCTTCGCCGCGTCGTCGTCGACCTCGTCCGCTCCTCCGTTTCGCCCGCCGACCGCCGGAGCACCGTCGTCCTCGCCGTCCCGAACCGCGCCGCCGCTTTCCTCCGCTCCGGTCGTCGTTTCCGCCGTCCTCGTCGTCCCGGGGTGAGCCGTGGACCGCCCCTTTCGCTTCCCTCTCCTCTCCGCTCTCTCGGGCGCCGCTCCGCCGCGCCGGTGGTCGCCGGCGGTGACCATCGGGGCGCGGAAGCGCCGTCTCCCGTCGGCCGTGCCGGCGAGGCCGCCTTCGGGCGCGCCCCGCGGCTGCCTGGTGGGACCCGGCCGTCAGCCGCCCGCGCCCGCGGGTGCGGCTGACGCGTGGGACCCACGGCGCCGGCCGCCTCCAGCCGCGTGCTCCCGGTCCACCGTGGACCGTGAGGCTGCCGCGTGGGCCCCACTCCCGTGGACCCGGTCCGCGCGCCCTCTCTCCCGGCTGACGCAATAAATCCGTTTTTTAATTAAAATTTAAATGAAGAAATTCGCAAATATCCATTTAAAGAGCATATAAACTTCAAATGGCCATAACTTGGCCATTTGAACTCGGAATTGGACCGTTCAAGTCTCTAATTTTTCCTTAAGAAGTCAAGAATCCATTTTTGTGCTTTGTTTCTGTTGTTGTATGAAGTTTATTAGTGTTTAAGCCTTTTCTTTTCCGTTGGTCGTGTAGACGCTGCCGCTTCGGAAGATCCGCTCTTCGTGGAAGTTGAAGCCGGCGTTTGGGAAAGCGAGCAAGGCAAGTCACATCATCTTTGAACATATTGAATCCCAGTTAAAATTATGGTGATTTAAATTATTGCATTATCGCTTTATTTAAATTCCCGCGTTATCACTGTTTTATCTAGCCATGCCTATTTACCTTTGTTATGACCTTATTATTATTGTTATTGTTATTATTACCTTGTTCACCCTAGAATAAACAAAACCTCAACTAGTGGACACTCTACTCATGGCACCACTAGTTTAATTTTAGGTAGATGCTTCGCAATTTAATTAGGTAACATTAGGTGGTTTTTCAACTATAGACTTTGGGAAAGATTCATATCACCTGGATACTTTGGAATGGTCTGGTTATTGTGGAATTGGATTCACACCGCTCCTTCTATTCAAAATCCCCAAAATGGTTTTAGGCTGGGCTCGGGGTGCATGGTTTTGATAGTAGCACCTCGGCCATATAAGGACCGGTCTTCGGGCCTCTGTTGCAAAGCACTACCGTACTTCCACATGTCTAGTGGGTAAGGCTTAGTTTGTGGCTCAGTCTGGTTATAAACAAAAGTACACGGATTGGAGATGGATGAAGTCGGGGGTCGATGGACATTCTCCAGGGCAAATGAAGGCTACACGAGCTGCGGCCCGGTAGTCGAGATGTCATGGCAGAGGGTTGGTGCCCTGCTGCTAGGGGGCTCAATCCTGCCTACCTGTCCCGGAGGTTCCGGCCGTAAGTGGGATTGGGTCGGTACTCTTGTCTATGGCTAGGATGGGTTGGAAACTATGTCACGTCTTCCGTCCGTATACCGTGGTGGTATGTGGCACGTGGTTACACGTGAGGAAGAGGTGTCTTATGGGTAAAGATGTACACCTCTGATCAGAGTATAATCTATTCGAATAGCCGCGCCCTCGGTTATGGGCAAGCCGAGCAATGTACCCAAGTCAGTGTTTTAATTCTTAAAATTTGCTCAACAACTAAAATGTGGAATGGTTGGCCTGGGTTGGCTTGGGACGAGCTGGAACCCAGGGTCGGGTTGCCAGTTCGGTCTGAATCATCGTAGGCCTTGGGTTAAGGCAGGTTCGTGAGGGTTCACGGCCTTGTTTAATAATACTGTGTAGCTCTAGGATCGTCTTTATAAAATAGCTTGAGCAACTAAGTGACTTTTAAATGCTGTTTACTGCAAAACTTAACCCCTATTATTATCCCCTTGTACCCCCCTTGCATTAATCATGCATCTGCCGGTGTGACTTGCTGAGTACTGTGGTTGTACTCATTCTTGCTCAATCTTTCCCCCTTCAGTAAGAGAAGCTTTGGAGAAGATGTCTTAGGTGGAGTCCTGGCTTATACCCCAGTTGAGCGCCTGTGAAGATGGAGCCGTAGGCCCGCTAGTCCGCTGCTGTTATTTTTGATTGCCAGGCCTGAAGCGCCTTTGTAATAATGTAAATATTATCGATATATAAAGATGTGTCTTTTATATCAGGTTTGTGTGGTGTACCCCGGCTTTTCCTGGGACGGGGATTAATACACTAGCGTTCGGGAAAAGGCAATTTTCCTGGTCGCGACAAAAAGCGAGCCATATCCTCCAAGACGTCTTGTATGAACAAGATCGTAATCTTCTAAGGTTAGCCCGGGGTGCGTCCGTAACCAGCCGGCAACCTTAAAAGCCTTATAGCTATGGCCGTTTATCACCATTTCGCGATAAACAGGCCGAAATGTGCATCGCACCTTCGGCAAACCTTTCAACGCTACAAATTTCTCGTTCTTGCTTCGCCAATCCCCAAAGGGGGCCGAATACACAATTTCTGCCGAAGAACCTGCTAAACAGTGCAGAAAAGGCAAATATAGTTCGTATAGTAAGAATAGGCGAAAATGGCGCAACCATGCATGCCGAAGCCATTGACCATAAAAAGCGGCATATATTCCAAGTACCCAAAGGGCCTTTTTCAGCTACAATAAGGGGGTAGGAGGCCGAATGTACATTGTTCGCCTTGTTCGGCAAACGCAAAAGAGAAAAAACTTCAAAAATCTAGAAAAAAGGCGGAGGGCCTCACACCTCTGGGTGATACTGGGCATCGCCTCCACCCCCTCCAGCCGTTGCCCCTCCTCCTCTTCGCCCCGGTCTGCCGCTTCTGCCTTCCACGCCAGCTGCTCCAAAAGGCGCGCCTTAGTAGTAGAGCGGCCGTCCTTCTGCAGAACTGCTTATGCCAAGCTCGCAGAGCGGCTGATATGTCCCTGCGCACATGATCCTCCCAGTCCCTTCGCAAAGTTGGGGAACTCGGCGACGTGCTCGCAGCCGAACTGCTGCAGAAGACCCAGGGCGAAAGACGCGACACGCTCTCACAGCTGTCGCCATATACGCAGTGGCGCAGTCTGAGACTGCAACCGCCGGCCTGCTGAGTTCACTTGGAGAAGTCGAAGGCGAAGCAACCCTTCGCCCAGGGACTCCATGCACTCTCGTCCCATGTCAGAAAGGGCAAGGCGAAGCGTTGGCAAGCGGTCTTCGCGGACTCGGTCACTTTGCCATCTCCCGCGCGAACCGCTGAGCCTCCTTCCCAGCGTTCGTCTCCGCTTTGACGACCTCGTTGGCGAAGAGCCTCCATCTTCGGCTCGGTAAGGTTGTAGTAGTCGGTCAGAGCGGCGGAATGCCCCCGCTCTTTTTCGAGCTCGGCCTTGAGGCGCTCAACCTCCGCCTTGCCTCACTCCCCTTCTCCAGTTCGGCCCGGAGCCGCTTGTTCTCAGCCCTTCGTCTCTTGAGGGCGTGGGCAAGGCCTTCCATTTCCATCCAGCCTCTTGCGGCCCGTTCGTCGTCTTTGGCTCAAAGGCGGTTCTTCAAACCATCAAGACGAGCCCACATGGTTCGCTCAGTCGAACAGTGGGCCGCGAGGATTTGGTTCAAAGGTAGGAGAGATAGAGCGAATGTCAAAGACAAGGTGTTGAAAAGTGGCGATCAAAATAAAAACGACAGTCAATCTATGTACCCCGGACCGCCAAGCTCTTGACAGCAGAGCAGCCCTCGTCGAACTTGTTCAACTCTGTGAACAGACTCGAGCTCCCAGCCGGAGAGACGAGTTTACTCACCCCGTCGACAAAGGGAATAAGTTCCCGCTCGAGTCTCGAAATCGCCAGGGGCGAAGTGGGGCGCCGCAAGGGAATAATCCGAAACAGACGTTTCGAGCTCCGTCTTCTTCCCCTTCCCGAAGCCGAGCGGAGAAACAACCGGCTGGCGAACCAGGCTGCTGAAGACCCTAGTTGCAGCCTTCGCAACCCGGTCGGCTGAGGCCGAAAGCCCTGGCATTCACTCCCGCCAGCCATGCCCGCATCGACCTTGACGCCAGGAGCGGTCCAAAGACCCCAAGCTCCGGCCGGCGGGCGAAGTAGGGGTCTCGTCCGAGGACTCGTCGTCACTAAAGACATGACCGATATCGACGAGCCCCTTCCTAGAGGTCTTTTTAATCAACCCCCCCTTCGCCACCTTGGCCGCAGCAATCGCGACCAGCGCCTTCACCCCCTCCACATCCTTTTGGCGGAGAGGGGAGCAGTTCGACTCTACCACCCCGGTCTCGACGTGCTCAGGGCTCGAGTTGGGGGTGTAGCCGGGTGTCTCGGCGCGATTGTCGGCGGTTTCGCCTGCAAGCTTTTTCACCCACAACCTCCGTCTCCCCCGCATCCTCCCCCTCATCTTCAATCGTCATTATCTTCGACGGTCCTCCTCGTCGGTCGGCGTCGGAGTCGGGAGCCCTTCGCTTGCGAGGGGCCTTTTTCACCTGCCCGCGGCATACCGCTTGCGCGAAGGCCCCGCATCATCATCGCCCTTGAGTGGGTTCGCCCGGGGCAGGCTGTTCGCCATCATAAACCCGGTTCGCCCGGCCAGCTGCCTGCCGCGTGAGCAGCTGACTAAACTCAGCACCGACACGTCGCCGATCATCTTTCCGAGCTTTCAGTCTCGGCCTGTGCAAGAGTCAAAGCTGCGAGGACGAAAGGTACTAACCATATCAGGCGTCGAATCAGGAAAAGAGCGAAGCACGAAAAGTATGGCTAAGCATAGACTTACCACTCGCTCCCGCAGGCATGACGAGCTTCGGCAAGCCGTTGACCTCCCCGTCTTGGTCGATCTCGACTTGCCACGACTGGGAAAGGGGGAAGATGTCACGACCGGAATTAACCCAACGGCGTTCCTTTCTGTGGTGTATTATTCCTTGTCCCAGGAGGCAAGGTACACCAAAAGTTGATACATTTCAGAGTTTATCAAGCGGAAGCGTACATAAATAATTTATTACATGGGCAGCGAAGGCCCAGCACACACAAAAGCCAAACGGAAACAGCAGAAGACTAGGGCGACGACCACAGGCGCTTGACGGCAGGCACGAGCTAGACACCAAATCCTTCATCTTCCAGGAGCTCCTCTTCTGGGCTGGGAAAAATTGAGCAAGACTGAGTACAACCACCGTACTCAACAAGACACACCCACAAGTGCAGAATAAATGCAAGGGAGTACAAGGGAGCCCATAATATAGGGGTTAGGGTTTGCAGTAAACAGCGCTAAAAGTCACTTAGTTGCTCAAAGCTATTTTGTAAACACGATTCTAAGCTATATAATTTTATTAATCAAGGCCGTGAACCCACACGAACCTGCCGTAACCACAGGCCTATGATGACCGAACTGGCAACCCGACCCTAGGTCCCCCAGCTCGTCCCAAGCCAACCCAGGCCAACCATTCCACATTTTAGTTGTTAAGCAGGTTTGTTAAAGAATTTAAAACACTAACTTGGGTACATTGCTCAGCTTGCCCATGACCGAGGGCGCGGCTATTCGAATAGGTTATACTCTGATCAGAGGTGTACAACTTTACCCACAAGACATATCTTCCTCACGCGTAACCCGTGCCACAGTACCACCACGGTATAAATACGGACGGAAGACGTGACATAGTTTTCCAACCCATCCTAGCCATAGACAAGAGTACCGACCCAATCCCACCTACGGCCGGAACCCTCCGGGACAGGTAGGCAGGACTGAGCCCCTAGCAGCAGGACACCGGCCCTGTGCCGTGACATCTCGACTACCGGCCGCAGCTCGTGTAGCCTTCATTTGCCCTGGAGATGTCCATCGACCCCGACTTCGTCCATCTCCACCCGTGTACTTTTGTTTATGACCAGACTGAGCCACAAACTAAGCCTTACCCACTAGACATGTGGAAGTACGGTAGTGCTTTGCAACAGAGGCCCGAAGACCGGTCCTTATATGGCCGAGGTGCTACTATCGAAACCATGCACCCCGAGCCCAGCCTAAAATCATTTTGAGGATTTTGAATAGAGGGGGAGGTGTGAATCAAATTCCACAATAATCCAACCATTCCATAGTGTCCAGGTGATAAGAATATTCCCAAAGTCTAGAGTTGTAAAACCACCTAATGTTGCCTGATTAAAGCGACGAAGCATCTACCTAAAATCATACTAGTGGTACCATGAGTAAAGTGTCCACTAGTTGGGGTTTTGTTTATTTTAGGGTGAACAAGGAATAATAACAATAACAATAATAAGGTCATAACAAAGGTAAATAGGCATGGCTAGATAAAACAGTGATAACGCGGGAATTTAAATAAAGCGATAATGCAATAATTTAAATCAACATAATTTTATAAACTGGGATTCAATATGTTCAAGGATGATGTGACTTGTCTTGCTCGCTTTCCCCAAACGTCGGCTTCAACCTCCACGAAGAGCGGATCTTCCGAAGCTGCAGCGTCTACACGACCAACGGAAAGAAAAGGTTTATACTCTAATAAACTCCATATAACAAGCAGGAACAAAGCACAAAAAATGGGTTCTTGACTTCTTAAGGAAAAATTAGAGACTTGAACGGTCCAATTCCGAGTTTAAATGGCCAAGTTATGGCCATTTGAAGTTATATGCTCTTTAAATGAATATTTGCGAATTTCTTCATTTAAATTTTAATTTAAAAGCGATTTATTGCGTCAGCCGAGGGGAGGGGGCGCGCGGACCGGGTCCACGGGAGTGGGGCCCACGCGGCAAGCCTCACGGTCCACGGTGGACCGGGTGCACCCGGGCTCACACCGGCCGGCGCCGTGGGCCCCACGCGTCAGCCGCCCCCCGAGGGCGCGGGGGGCTTACGCGGCCGGCCCCACGCGTCAGCACTCTCTCTTCGCGCCCTAATGCTGCCTTCTTTTGCTCGAGTCCGGCTTTATTTGGCTGCGCCCTCGCCCCTATGTGTCCCACCGGCACCACCAAGCGCGGCGGAGCGGCTGCCGAGAGAGAGGAGGGAAGGGAGGAAAGAGGCGCCGGTCCATGGCTCACCCAGAGGCGACGGCTTGACGGAGGAGGCGGCCCGAAGCGGAGGGAGGCGGTTGGCGCGGTTCGGGTCGACGGGGACGGCGCGCTTCCAGCGGTCGGCGACCGAGGCGGAGGGGTGGACGAGGTCGGCGAGGTATGCGGCGAAGCCGAAGGAGGCGGCGCCGAGGCGGGAGAACGTCCAGGGCGACGACGACGGCGGACCGGAGCTCGCGGAGACTGCGGAGAGAGAAGAGCGACGGGGCGGGCTCGAATCCGGCGAGGAGGGAGGGCGGCGAGAGGCGGAACCGGACGGAGGAGACGCGGAAGGGTTTAAATAGGGTTTGAAGGGGAGAGAGCGGCTGTGGAGGGAGGAATCCAGCGCGGGAGGTTCGGCCGCCATCAATGGCGCCGGCGAGATTTGCGGGAGCAAATCCACCCTTTGAATGCGGGAGAGAGAGGGAAAGATGGGGGAAAGGGAGAGGGGATCACGGGGAGTGATTCCCCCTATTAATTTCGCGCGGGGACGACGGGAGGCGCGGGATTCGCGGCGGCGGCGACGCTAGGGCACGGGGGAGGGCGGCGGGGGCGGCGGGAGGAAGGGGATGACGGGTGGGCCCCACCCATCAGCGAGGGTGGCGGGTGGGCCCGCCCGTTAGCGGCGCGCGCGCGGGGGAGGCCGAGTGGGCCGCGGGGGAGAGGAGAGAGAGAGAGAGGGGGGGAAGGAGATGGGCCGGGCCGGCGCAAGAGGGAGAGGGAGGGAAAGGGGACTTTTTAGAGTTTTTCTTTTTATAAAATCATTTTAACTTTGTTTATTTCTTAATAATTATTATTTGTGCTCTGAAAATTCCACTAAAATTTATTTACGCATTTTAGGCTTTTAGGAAATATACAAAAATCCTCCAAGCCTTATTTGACTTTTAACTTTGCACATTTTAATTGTTGGAGGCTTTCACACGGATTTTAATTATTCTAGGCATAATTTAGAGGATGTATTTTAGAGTCGTTTTGGGACGCGACAAACCTACCCCCTTAAACGGAATCTCGACCCCGAGATTAGGAAGAACTGGCGAAGAGATCGGGATGGGCTGCCTTCAGCTCGTCTTCACGCTCCCAGGTAGCTTCTTCCTCAGCGTGGTTGCTTCATTGGACCTTGCAAAAACGGATTACCCGGTTCCTGGTCCTGCGCTCCATGGTGTCCAGGATTTTCACTGGTCTCTCCACGTAGGTCAAGTCTTCGCGAACTTCAATTTGCTCTGAATCGGCCTGCTCGGTTGGCACTCGAAGACATTTCTTGAGCTGCGACACATGGAACACATCATGCACGTTGCCCAAGGATGCGGGCAGCTCCAGCTGGTAAGCGACTTCTCCGCGTCGAGCAATGACACGGAAAGGACCCACGAAACGAGGTGCGAGCTTCCCTTTCGTCTGGAACCTGTGTACACCTCGCAATGGTGTGACCCTAAGGTACACAAAGTCATCCACTGCAAACTCCAGGTTACGGCGTCGGTTATCTGCATAGCTCTTCTGCCGGGACTGTGCCACCTTTAGATTATCCCGAATGGTTCTGACTTTAGCTTCAGCTTCTCTCAGGATATCGGTCCCGAACACTTGGCTTTCCCCAACTTGGTCCCACAATAGCGGTGTCCGGCATTTGCGGCCATACAACGCTTCATAGGGTGCCATTTGTATGCTGGCTTGGTAGCTGTTATTGTAAGAGAACTCGGCATAGGGGAGACTCTTATCCCAGGTCTTCCCGAAATCCAGAACGCAGGCACGGAGCATATCTTCTAGGATCTGATTCAGACGCTCGGTCTGTCCATCTGTCTGCGGGTGATATGCGGTGCTGAAATTTAATCGGGTACCCAACTCTTCTTGGAGCTTCTTCCAAAAGTGAGAGGTGAATTGGCTTCCCCTATCAGATACAATTTTCTTAGGAACGCCATGGAGACTCACGATCCTAGCGAAGTAGAGCTCGGCTAGTTTGTTCCCTCCATAGGTGGTCTTCACAGGAATAAACCGAGCTACCTTGGTTAGTCGGTCCACGACTACCCATATAGAATCATATCCGCCTTGGGTTTTTGGAAGTCCGGTGATGAAATCCATCCCAATTTCATCCCATTTCCATTCTGGTACTTGGAGAGGTTGGAGAAGTCCGGCTGGTCGTTGGTGCTCTGCCTTGACACGCTGGCACACATCACAAAGGGCCACGAACTCTGCAATTTCCCGCTTCATACTAACCCACCAGTATTTCTCTTTCAAGTCTAAGTACATCTTCGTACTGCCAGGGTGGATGGAATAAGGGCTTTCGTGAGCTTCCTGAAGTATCAGCTGTTTAAGTTCTCTGTCGTCCGGAACGCATATCCGATTTCCGTTCCATAGGGTTCCATGTTCATCCTCTGTGAAACCTGCGGCTTTACCCTGTTTCATATTCTTGAGGAGTCCACGCATATCCGGATCATTCTTCTGAGCCTCGCGGATTTGATCGAGCAAGATAGGCTTGGCTTCCAGCGTAGCCAAGAATCCACGACCAACTATGCTTAGGTTCAGGGCTTCCATCTGTTGATTAAGTTCGGGTGGAATGCCACGGACGTCAAGAGTGTTGCAATGGCTTTTTCGACTTAGAGCGTCGGCGACCACATTGGCCTTACCAGGATGATAGTGAATTCCCACATCATAATCCTTGATGAGTTCTAACCATCTCCTCTGCTGAAGATTCAGATCCGACTGAGTGAAGATGTATTTCAAACTCTTATGATCCGTATATATTTCACAGCGATTCCCAATGAGATAGTGCCGCCAGATCTTTAGAGCATGAACCACAGCGGCTAACTCCAAATCATGGGTAGGGTAGTTGCCTTCATGAGGCCGTAGCTGGCGTGAGGCATAGGCTACCACATGACCTTCCTGCATAAGCACGCACCCCAATCCTTGGCGCGAAGCGTCATAGTACACCAGGAAATCCTTGCGAGTATCTGGTAAGATTAAAACCGGCGAGGAAACCAGCTTTTCTTTGAGAGTTTAGAACGCCTTCTCGCATTGCGGGCTCCACACAAACTTTTCTTCCTTCTTCAGCAACTACGTCATAGGTCTGGTGATTTTGGAGAAATTCTCAATGAATCTTCGGTAGTACTCGGCCAAACCCAAAAAGCTGCGGACTTGGGTGACTGTCTTGGGTTGCTTCCAATCAGTGACGGCTGTCACCGTGTCGGGATCCACGGCAACTCCTTTAGCAGATATCACGTGCCCTAAGAACTTGACTTCGGACAACCAGAACTTACACTTGCTGAGCTTAGCATACAATTGGTGTTCCCGCAACTTTCCCAACACCAGACGGAGATGCTGCTGATGGTCTTCCTCTGATTGTGAGTATATCAGGATGTCGTCAATGAAAACCACAACAAACTTATCCAAGTATTCCATGAATACTTTGTTCATTAAGTTCATGAAGAAGGCAGGAGCATTGGTTAGACCGAACGACATCACCGTGAATTCATACAGTCCGTAACGCGTGGTGAATGCGGTCTTCGGGATATCTTCTTCACGAATCCGCAATTGGTGATATCCGGAACGAAGATCGATTTTAGAAAAGACAGTGGCACCCTTAAGCTGATCGAACAGATCATCAATCCGGGGAAGAGGGTACTTGTTTTTGATAGTAACTTCATTGAGAGCTCTGTAGTCAACGCACATCCTCTTTGTCTTGTCCTTCTTTTCCACAAAAATCACGGGAGCACCCCAGGGGGAAGTGCTCGGCCGTATATACCCCTTTTCTTTCAACTCTTCCAACTGTTTCTTGACTTCGGCCAGTTCATTTGCTGCCATACGGTAGGGTCGCTTGTATAGAGGAGTGGTTCCTGGAGCAAGATCTATCCGGAACTCAATCTCTCGCTTGGGCGGCATACCGGGTAGTTCTTCCGGAAACACATCTCCGAACTCTCTGACGATGGGGATTTCCGACAGTCCCATCTGATGAAGTTCTGAACTGCTGACAGAGGTTGAGGGTGCAAAGAAAACAACCGGTTGTTCCGGCCCTCGGTACAGGGTGATAGTGCGTCTTGCGCAATCCACTACTCCTTGGAATTGAGCTAACCAATTCATCCCAAGGATCACATCCAAGTTCTTGGTGTCCAGAAGAATCAGATTCGAGGGAAAAGGAATTCCCTGGATTTCTATAGGAACGGCAGGGCTATAATACTTTGCTGTCATAACCCCTCCAGGGGTGGTGATGAGCAGAGGGTTCCTAAGCCTTTCTACCCCCAACTGATTTCTCCCCACGAATGGCACAGATATAAACGAGTGGGAAGCTCCAGAGTCGAACAAAATGGTAGCAGGGATGGAATGAATGAGGAACGTACCAACGATGACGTCTGGAGTTGTTAGCACGTCCTCGGCCGTCACGTGATTCACACGACCCCGAATGACATCCTTACCACCGTTGTTGAAGCGGGGAGGCGCTTGGCCTTGCTGGCGCCTCGGCTTTGGGCATTTATCCGCAAAATGCCCAGGCTCGAAGCAGTTGAAGCACGGACGCTGCTGACCTTGAATGTCCCTGTGGCCTTGACCAGGCTGCACAGCTGGCGTAGGGGGACGGGGCGCACGAGTCCCTTGCTGACTCTGCTATTGCTGCGGCTGTGGGACGCGCACCATGAATTGAGGTCGGGGCATGGAGCGTGGTTGCTGCTGCTGTTGCTGCTGCGAGGATGATCCCCCTGGATAGGGATTGGTGTAGCGGACCCTTTGGTTAGCCCCCTGTTGATTGCGGAAATTCGCCAAGCGACGCTTGTGCGACTCCAGTTCGTTGTGCTTGGCTTCCAAGCGGATGCTCTTGTCAACCAAACGCTGGAAATCCGGATAATCCCCGGAGACCAGACGCACGGACAGCTCGGGGTCCATTCCTGCCAAGAACTTCTCCTGCTTTTCCTCATCTTCCCGTACATCCTCCGGGGCGTACCGGGCCAGGTTGTTAAACTCATGCAAATACTCCATCACGGAGCGGTTGCCTTGCTTCAACTCTCGAAATTCCCTTTTCTTAAGGGCCATGACTCCGGCGGGCACATGGGTTCTCCGGAAAGCGGCGGTGAAGCGGGCCCAAGTAATAGGCTGCCCCTCTGGCTGCGTAGCCTGGAAATGGTCCCACCAAAGAGATGCGGGCCCCTGCAGTTGATGGGCGGCGAAGATGACTTTCTCCTCATCATTGCACTGCACAGTATCTAACTTTTTCCCCACGGCATGCAACCAATCCAAAGCATCCACGGGGTTATTGGAGCTAGAGAAGGTAGGCGGACGGATGCGGAGGAACTCGGCGAGTTTGGAGTGCTGCGGGGGTGGTGGTGGAGGTGGGGCATTATGCTGTGGCGGATTATGGATGTGGTGGAGGAAAGCAGCCATCATGTTGGCCTGCTGGGCGAGGATTTGGGCGAGGATGGAGTTGGTGTCTGGTGGTGGTGGTGGAGGCGGGGGAGGAGGTGGAGGTGGGCTGCCCTGGACGTTGGGGTTGCTGCCTTCGGGTTGGTTGCCATCACCGGTGTCACGCCCGGAATTTCTATCCAAAATTCCAAACGCTTACATGTGTGTTAAGTCCTCGTCCAGAAATCAGTCGAGGCACACAATAACAAATTGATAATAGAGTACTAATAAACAACTAATTAATATTCGCAATATAATAAATTATTACAGAGGTAGATAGTTCCTCTCAGAGAATAAAATTCTACGCAGCGGAAAAAGAAAATAAAACAAACTACGGAACAGCTATGGCGACTCCACTCCACAGGCAACTTAACCCGGATCAAGCCTAGTCCTCCAGATCATCACCTTCACTGAAGCACTCCTCCTCTGATGAATGAATATTGCAAGAATGGGCATATCACATACTCAACAAGCCACACAGCAAATATGCAAGTGCACAGGATAACAAAGGATGGCATAATATAGCTCATTTGCATAAACAGCATTTAGTAAATATTTAAGAGAATAGTAAAACAGTTGATTAATTGATCAGTATTAAATAAACACCATACAACACCCCCGTGTTGCATAGGCCCAACCTCATCTGAACAACCAACCCCGGTTGTACAAATCAAACCTTCAAACCAGGAATATTCCATTCCAAACCAGGAGTCAATTTAATTATCACATTTTATCACCAGTAATGAGTAGTGTGAGACTAATCACGAAAAACATTGTTAGACTCACCCATAACCGCGGGTACGGCTATTCGAATAGTTTTACTCTGATCAGAGATGTACCACTGTACCCACAAGACACAATCCCACAACATGTCACCATGCGCCTCAGCACCATCATGGTACCTCGGAAAGGAACTGTGACAATACCCTTCGCACAACACAACTCACCACAGTGCACCGTTCCTGGATCATAATCTCCCCCTCAAAATCAGAGGCAATAGACTCCCCAACGACCCCCACGGACTTCTCGCCGCTTCTCAGTCTGGCACACCATAATGAATCATGCTATACAAAAGATAAAGCCGTTGCCCACGCTGGCTTGTGGTTGGCACGGTAAATGTTTCACAACAGTAGCTCGTGAACCGGTCCTTAATTGCCATGAGCACGACCTTCAAAACCACATGCTCACAACCCACCTTAACCAGGTTTTAATTATGAATTAATTATTATAACACGATTAACCATCGTGAGCTACCATTGAATATATAAATAATAATGTAGTATATATGATTCATCCCATTAATGAGCTTATCTTTCTAAGCATGGCTAAGCAATTATATATATAGCATTTAGCTGAACCAATCCAATATATAAGGTTCAAGCTAATCAAATTATAACCCATAGGAAAATAAGATTATCTTCAGCCATTAATTAATTGGGAAAGGCTCACCACCCGATGACATTCGAAAATAATGCATAAGTTGAAATAAAACATTAGCTTTAAACGGGTTCAACATGCTCAAAGGGTTGTTTGGGATCTGTGTGACTTGCCTTGAGCTTCTGCAAACGCTTCCGAACTTTCCTCAACGAAAACGCTCTCCTCCAGAACGTCGGAAACTAAAGCAAATAAACAAAATCAACAAAACAGTACAAAAACAAGCATAAACAGTACATGTGGATATTTTTATCATGTAGATCTCAATTTAAGAAAAATTTAGCAACTTGAACCACCTGAATCGGAGCTACGGTTATTTAGATATGATTTTCCGAAGATTTAATCTATTTCATCTATTAAAAAAAAACTGAAAAAGAGGAGATGATGACGTCAGCATGACGTCATCAACGACGGCATGGTACGGACGACGACCTCACCGGCGCTAGGAAGGTCGGCCGGGGTTTTGGAGGACACCTACACGAAGAGGACGACTAGACGAACCCAACGGTACTCACCGAAGCGACAAACGACGACCGACGACGGCCAGCGACGAAGGGGCGGCGGCGGCGGCTCGGGCTCGCGGTGGTGGCGGGCTACGGCGGCCGGCGGCGAAGGGGGATGCGTGGCCGAGCTTCCCCACCCCTTGGCGCACCTAGAGGCGGCGGCGGCAAGCGGCGGCGACGGCGGAGACGGCGGCGCGGCACGGCTGCAAGATGGCCGGCCGCGGCGGCGAGGCTACGGTGCACGGGAGAGCTCGGGAAAGGGGGCAAACGAGAGAGGACGACAAGGGGGTGCTATAAAAAGGCTTGGATTGAAGAGATCGGACTCCAAACGAGAGGAATCGAACCCGGAAAAATCAAAACTCGGTTTTGGAGATAAACTCGAAAACGAGTTTGATTCGGACAAAATACCCAACGATTTGCTCCGATTTTTGGGGGTAAAGATAGAGGACAACAAGGGGATAAAAACCCCTCAACCAATCGGGAGAAACGGGGTCGGATTGGGGCGGATTTGGAGGGAGAAGGGGGCGGCTCGGGCGGCTTGGCTCGGCCGGCCGAAGGTTGAAGATGACCCCGACATGTGGGCCCCACATGTCGGCGGCTAGAGGAGGAGGGGCGGTCGGCTCGGGCTGGGCCGGCTTGGGCCGGTTCGCCCGCGGAGAGAGAAAAAGATGTTGGGCCGAATTCGGCCCAACAGCCTAGGAGAGGATTTTAAAAACTTTTTCAATTAAAATAATTCGTGAAATGATGTTTCATTTATTAAAAATACTTCCCTTGCTCAAATAATTCCCAGAAAAATCTAGAAAATAGAGGAACAAGCAAAGCATTTAATAAAATTTTATCTAGCTCAATTTTATGTTGAAAATTTTTCCTAGATTATTAGAGTTTAACTTGTAGGCTTTTAAATTAATTTCTAAAAATGATTTAAAATATGAATTATTAATTTAGGCGATTTTTAGGGCGTGACAAACCTACCCCCCTTAAACGGAATCTCGTCCTCGAGATTCAGAAGAACTGGCAAAAAGATGAGGATGAGCTGACTTCAGTTCATCTTCTCGCTCCCAAGTGGCTTCTTCTTCTGAATGATTGCTCCACTGAACCTTACAGAACCGTATAACGTAATTCCTGGTGTTTCTTTCACTCACCTCCAAAATTCTGACTGGCTTCTCAACATAGGTTAAATCTTCTTGAAGTTCTATATGCTCAGGATCCGCTTCCTCTGTAGGAACACGCAAACATTTCTTTAACTGCGACACATGGAACACGTCATGGATTCCCGCCATTGACGGAGGTAACTCTAGCTGATAAGCTACTTCACCTCTTCGGCTCACGATCTTAAAAGGTCCCACAAAACGTGGTGCCAATTTCCCTTTGGTCTGAAAACGATGAACTCCTCGCAGCGGCGTAACCCGTAGGTATACAAAATTCCCTTCTTCGAAAATCAAATCCCTACGGCGATTGTCTGCATAGCTCTTCTGGCGCGACTGGGCAACTCGCAACCTCTCTTGGATAATTTTCACCTTTTCTTCTGCCTCTCGCAATATATCTGTCCGAAAAACTTGACGCTCACCGGTCTGATCCCAAAGGAGCGGCGTGCGACACTTCCGGCCATACAATGCTTCATACGGAGCCATTTGCAAGCTAGCTTGATAACTGTTGTTATATGAGAATTCTGCGTACGGCAAATTCTTATCCCAACTTCCACCAAAATCTAGAACACAGGCTCTCAACATGTCTTCTAAAATTTGATTCACTCTTTCTGTCTGACCATCGGTTTGAGGGTGATAGGCCGTACTGAAATTCAAACGGGTACCCATCTCTTCTTGTAGTTTCTGCCAAAACTTTGAAGTAAACTGACTACCTCTATCTGACACTATTTTCTTGGGCACACCATGTAAACATACAATTCTTGCCATATATAATTCTGCGAGCTTATTTCCCGTGTAGGTTGTTTTGACAGGTATGAAATGAGCGACTTTAGTAAGCCTGTCAACTACTACCCAAATGGAGTCATGTCCTGCTGACGTTTTGGGTAAACCGGTGATAAAATCCATTCCTATTTCCTCCCATTTCCACTCGGGAATTTTCAACGGTTGCAACAGACCGGCTGGCTTCTGATGTTCCGCCTTAACTCGCTGACACACATCACATAGAGCCACATATTCTGCTATCTCTCGTCGCATGCTAGCCCACCAGAATTGTTGCTTCAGGTCTTGATACATCTTAGTGCTCCCAGGATGAATGGAATACAAAGTTTCATGAGCTTCTTTCATGATGGTATTCTTCAACTCCTGATTTTCGGGCACGCAAATTCTTTCTCCTAACCACACAGTTCCTTGTTCATCTTTTATATAACCAACGGCTTTTCCTCTTCTCATGTTCTTTTTGATTTCTTGGATATCGGGATCCTTCACTTGAGCTTCTCTAACTCGATCAAACAGAGTAGGTTGAGCTTCTAGAGCGGCCACGAAACCTTTGTTGACTATTCCCAAGTTCAACCTTTCAAATTCCTGGCATAACTCCCAAGGTAGATGTCGTCCTTTTGACATATTACAGTAGCTTTTCCTGCTGAGAGCATCTGCTACAACATTAGCTTTACCTGGATGATAGTGGATTTCCATATCATAATCCTTGATCAACTCTAACCATCTTCGCTGACGCATATTCAAATCTGGTTGAGTGAAAATGTACTTTAAACTTTTATGATCCGTATACATCTCCGTACGGTTACCAAAAAGATAATGACGCCAAATCTTCAATGCATGAACCACAGCTGCCATTTCTAGATCATGCGTTGGGTAATTATTCTCATGAGGGCGTAACTGCCTAGATGCATAGGCAACCACCTTCCCATCTTGCATCAAAACACAACCCAAACCAAGTCGGGATGCATCACAGTACACTTGAAAACCTTTCTTTGGATCAGGCAAGACTAACACAGGCGCAGTCACTAGCCTTTTCTTCAGTTTTTGGAAACTTTGCTCACATTCTTCCGTCCACTTATACTTCACATCCTTCTGAAGCAGACGAGTTATTGGTCTGGCGATCTTTGAGAAGTTCTCAATAAACCTGCGGTAATACCCTGCAAGACCAAGAAAACTACGAATCTCTGACACCGTCTTGGGTTGCTTCCAATTTAACACTGACTCCACATTGCTTGGATCTACTGCCACTCCTCCGGCTGAGATGACATGACCAAGAAACTTCACTTCTGACAACCAAAACTCACATTTACTAAACTTGGCATAGAGCTGATGTTCACGTAGCTTCTCTAAAGCAAGACGAAGATGCTCTTCATGTTCCTCCTTTGTCTTAGAGTAAATAAGAATGTCATCAATAAACACCACGACAAACTTATCTAGATATTCCATAAACACCTTGTTCATCAGATTCATGAAAAAGGCTGGGGCATTAGTGAGTCCAAATGACATAACGGTACACTCGAATAAACCATATCGGGTTGTAAAGGCGGTCTTTGGCATATCCTCCTCACGGATTCGAAGTTGGTGATATCCGGAACGGAGATCTATCTTGGAGAAAACTGTAGCACCCTCTAGTTGATCAAACAAATCATCAATCCTAGGTAGAGGATACTTATTCTTAATTGTGACCTCATTCAACGCACGATAGTCCACACACATTCTTTGAGTATGATCTTTCTTCTCTACGAAGATGACTGGTGCTCCCCATGGTGAAGTACTGGGTCTGATATATCCTTTCTGAAGCAAATCATCCACCTGTTTCTTTACCTCTGCTAACTCATTAGCTGCCATTCTGTATGGTCTCTTATGGATAGGGTTGGTCCCAGGTACTAAGTCTATCCGGAACTCTATGTCTCTCTTAGGTGGCATTTCCTGGCAAATCCTCAGGGAACACATCTGGATAGTCTTGTACTATCGGGATCTCTTGCAAAGAAACGTGATTTAATGTCAAACCATGAGATCTAGGGGATGACACAAAGAAAGACACTGTTTCCCCAATGCTACTGGTTAAAGTCACCTTACGATTAGCACAATCTATAACTCCTCTGTGACGGGATAACCAATCCATCCCTAAGATAACATCCAGATCCTTGGATTCGAGCAAGATAAGCGAGGATGGGAAAGGAATTCCTTCTATTTCTATAGTAACGGAAGGACAGTACTGCGTTGAAGATACTTGGTTACCTGGGGTATTAACTAGTAAAGGCCTCCCAAGACTAATGACTTCCATCCCATGATTGCTTGCAAAACTTTTAGACAAAAAGGAATGTGTAGCACCGGAATCAAAAAGCACAGTTGCGGGTATAGAGTTAACAGGAAACGTACCCAAAACCACATCAGGTGCATTCTGGGCTTCTGCAGCTGCCACATGATTAACATGAGCCTTCGATGCTGGAGCATTGGGGTTGCTCTGGACAGGAGCATTCTTCACCCGTCGGGGCTTTGAACACTTATCAGCATAATGACCTGGATCACCACAATTGAAGCACACCCCTGGCTTGCTTCCTTGTTCCTTCCTGACAGGCTGGTTCTGAGTTGGAGCTGCTGCAGGACGGACGACCATATTACGATTGTCATTGCTGCGATTCCCAGTGTTGTTGTTGTAGAACTGGCGTTGAGGGCGAGCAACTGAAGAGGATCCTCCCTGAAAGTATGGTGCAGCTTGAGGTCCCAAAGCAATGCGCGGCCTCTGGTTACTACCCTGTCGAGCCTTGAATTGAGCAGCCCTGCGCTTCTTCTGCTCCATCCTGTTGTACTTGTCTTCTTGGCGAATCGCCTTGTCCACCAGCTGCTGGAAATCCCGGTAATCCGAAGACATCAATGCATAAGACAACTCATCATTCAGTCCCTCTAAAAACTTCTCCTGACGTTCTTCATCGGAGCGAACATCTTCTGGGGCATAGCGAGCTAAGCGATTAAAATCATGGAGATACTCTGTGACAAAACGGGATCCCTGGGTAAGTGCTCTGAACTCTCTCTTTTTCAGGGCCACAACACCTGATGGTATATGTGTCTTCTTGAAAGCAGCAGTAAACTCCCGCCAAGTGATAGGCTCTCCTTCAGCTCTGTTCTGGCGGAAATGATCCCACCACTCAGCAGCAGGACCATGCAACTGATGCGAAGCAAAAGAAACCTTTTCCTGCTCAGTGCACCGAATCAAATCCAACTTCTTCTCAACAGCATGCAGCCAATCTCCTGCCTCTACCGGGTTAGTGGTGCTTGAGAAGGTAGGTGGTCTCACACGTAGAAAATTTGCCAACTTATTCTGTGGAGGTGGTGGTTGATTGTGGGGGTTTGCCTGCTGGTTCTGCGCTTGCTGCACTAACAGATTAATCAATTGAGTCTGCTGGGCCAAAACTTGGGCAAGCGTAGGATCTCCTTCATTGTGACCAGTTCCACTTCCACTTCCACTTCCAGTGCGGGTGTTCACCATCTGAAGAAAAGCATTGGCCAAAGGAAAGAGCGACTGAGAGATACCCTTAGAACGGAGAACTTTAATTAATTTAAATTCTATATTGCTCTTAACTGTGTATGATTACATTTAAATTGCATTAACACTATCTCACCAACTACTTACTCTCTGACAAGCAAAAGAACCTAGCTCATGCAGTTACATCCCACCAACGATGTAAACAACATGCTAAAACCCACACACACACAAGCAAACTTAAGCAAACAAACTAACACAGCGAACCACGGCAACGGTCTAACTAGGCAACTACTCGCGCCTTGCGTCGGAACAAAGAGACGGATCTTCCTCCTCTGGAGTAGCTGGCTCTCTTTCTTCGGGGTCTTCCTCTTCTTCCTCATCACTTAAGACATGGATGACAGGCTCAACATGGTCGGGCACAACATCTCCCACCACTCTAATCTTCGAAGCTAACTGGAGACGAGGTGGTGGACGGGTTCTCATCCTTGCAGTGAGGCGAAACTTGGGTGCTGGCGGCAGTGCTTCTCCCTTAAGCTCAGCTAATTCCTTCTGTAGATGGTGCACCTGGCTCTCCAACTTGCAAATCTGGCCACGGTTCAAATTTTCCCTCTCATGAGCTGCTTTCTCTCGCTCCACACCTACTGCATCCATGGCACTAAGCATATGCACCGCATGCGTCAGAGTAGCACTTTCTTCACCATCAGGACAGGTGTAAGTTCCATATCCTTGACCATGAGGCTTGTGTGGATGATACTGGAAAGCTGATGACTCCAACTCCTCATCAAAACGATGACGTAGCTCTCCAATGGCCACCAAAGCTGCTTCCTGACAAGCATGGCTGTATTTTCTTCCCCCAGCTTCGAACTTTATCGACGGAAGGTCTCCACGATCACTAGCCAATGTCACGCGAACGCGACACTTCTCCTCGTTAGGGTCATGGGGAATCTGACGATACTCAGGAACAACCTCATAGCCTACTTCAAATGCCATCAATCTTAGCTCCCTGACGAATCCTAGCACCTTGATCAAATTTTTCGGTGGATGGGGCGGCATCTAAGGAAACATGGAAGAAGGAATTAATGCATATTTTTAAGTTAGCTGCACAAACTAGACTTAATTGATTTGACCTAAAAAGGAAGAAAAATAAAAGAAAAGAAAACATACCGAACTTAAACAAATACATTTTCTTTTCTCGAGTAGAAATTAAATCAACTTTGGACAAAGACAAATAATTTTTCGACCAAAGAATAAAATAAAACTAAAATACTTAAAATCTGCTATAGGCAAGGTACAGTGTCACCATTAAGAGGGGTGAGTAGTACTAGCGTTATCTTGATTGAATCGATACCATAATGGATGTACAGTGCCGATTAATGATTGAAATTCAGAAAACTATTTAACACCTTGAATCAGCAAAGGAAAAAGAGAGATTTTTTTTTTAAAAGAAAACCGCTTTTCGTTTTTAAAAGGTAGAATTTAACATATTTTTGTGCATGACCTTGCATGTGCTGCCAACTTAATTAGTTTGTAAGAGAATAGAGAAGAGCAGTCCTATTTTTTTCAAAATATTTTGAAGGCTACTTAAGGTTTACCATTTGGCTTGTCCTAAGGTCAAGGTGGCTCTGATACCAACTTGTCACGCCCGGAATTTCTATCCAAAATTCCAAACGCTTACATGTGTGTTAAGTCCTCGTCCAGGAATCAGCCGAGGCACACAATAACAAATTGATAATAGAGTACTAATAAACAACTAATTAATATTCGCAATATAATAAATTATTACAGAGGTAGATAGTTCCTCTCAGAGAATAAAATTCTATGCAGCGGAAAAAGAAAATAAAACAAACTACGGAACAGCTATGGCGACTCCACTCCACAGGCAACTTAACCCGGATCAAGCCTAGTCCTCCAGATCATCACCTTCACTGAAGCACTCCTCCTCTGATGAATGAATATTGCAAGAATGAGCATATGACATACTCAACAAGCCACACAGCAAATATGCAAGTGCACAGGATAACAAAGGATGGCATAATATAGCCCATTTGCATAAACAGCATTTAGTAAATATTTAAGAGAATAGTAAAACAGTTGATTAATTGATCAGTATTAAATAAACACCATACAACTTGTCACGCCCGGAATTTCTATCCAAAATTCCAAACGCTTACATGTGTGTAAACCCTCGTCCAGAAATCAGCCGAGGCACACAATAACAAATTGATAATAGAGTACAATTATTACTCTAATTAATAAGCGAACAAAATGTCATTACAGAGGTGGATAGTTCCTCTCAACCAATAAAGATCTAAGCAGCGGAAAATAAAGAAATAAATAGCGCAGACGACTCCACTCCACAGGTAGCTTGACAAGGACTACGCCAAATCCTCACCACCATCAGCTTCATTGTAGAACTCCTCTTCTGATGAATGATTGCAAGGTGAGTATATGACATACTCAGCAAGCCACGCAGCAAATATGCAAGTGCACAGGATAACCAAAGATGGCATAATATAGGCTCCTTTGCATAAACAGCATTTAAAGAATATTTCAGAATTTAATAAAACAGTAGAGTATTAATTAAACAGTATTAATCCAACACTATACAACATACCCTGTTGTATAGGCCCAACCATTTAGTACAACCAATCCCGGCTGCACAGATCTAATCTCCAAACCAGGAATATACCATTCCAAACCAGGAGCTAATCAATTATATCCAGTTATAGCATCTTTCATTATAGTGGGAAGGGTGAGACTAATCATGAAAGACATTGTTAGACCCGCCCATAACCGCGGGCACGGCTATTCGAATAGTTTTACTCTGATCAGAGGTGTACCACTGTACCCACAAGACACAGCCCCACATCATGTCACCATGTGCCTCAGTACCACCACGGTACCTCGGAAAGGAGCTGTGACATTACCCCTCACACAACACAATTCACTACAGTGCACCATTCCCGGATCATAGTCACCCCCTTATAAACAAGGCATGGACTCCCCAGCGACCCCCGTGGGCTTATCTCCGCCACTTCTCAGTCTGGTGCTCTGCAATGAACTATGCTATGTAAAAGATAAAGCCGTTGCCCACGCTGGCTTATGGTTGGCACGGTTAATGTTTCACAACCGAAGTTCGTGAACCGGTCCTTAATTGTCATGAGCACGACCATCAAAACCATGTACTCACAACCCACCATTATCAGGTTTTAGTTGTCACATTCATTAATTAACCAATCACGATTAGCCATCGTGAACTATCATTAAGCCATCATTAAATAATAGCGAATCATAAGTTATCCCATTAGTGTGCTAAAGTTTCTAAGCATGGCTAAGCACTTACATCTAATCATCTAGCTGAACCAATATATAAAGCTCAACTAGTCAAGTTATAATAACCCAAGGTATCAAGGAATAGGATAATCAAGAACAAAAGGGCTATAACAAACAATAGGCTATTTCCACCCAATGACATTCGAAAATAAATGCAATAGTTGAATAAAAACAATAGCTTTAAACGGGATCAACATGCTCAAAGGATCGATTAGGATCTGTGTGACTTGCCTTGCTGGCCTTGGAACTCTTCTAAATCTTCTCCTGCAAAAGCGGACTCTCCGGAAACGTCGGATTCTAAACGGAAAAGAACAAAAACACCAAAACAGCACATAAGCAAGCATGAACAGTACATGTGGATATTTTTAACATGTAGATCTTAATTTTAGAAAAATTTAGAGACTTGAACCAACTAAATCCGAGCTAAGATGAATTAGTTATGAATTTTTAAAGATTTAATCGGTTTAAATCATTTATATAAATTTTAATTGAATTATGACGCAATAATGATTTATTTTTGAAAAGAAAAAGGGGCTTTATTGCGTCAGCGGGCTCGGGGTCTACGGTGGACCGGGTCCACGGCAACGGTCTACGGGAACGAACGGCCGAGATCGATCGGACCGAACGGACGGCCAAGATTAAACGGCTCACGGCCGGCTCACGGGCGACGGCACTGATGACGTCAGCGATGACGTCATCCCGACCGACGGCGACGACGGCGGCTCGGACTCGCGTGCTCGCCGGCGATCTACGGCGCGGTGGCGCGAACGGAAAGCGGCAACGGATAGCGGAGAGCACGGCGAACTCACCGCGACCAAAGGAGCGGCGGAGAATGACCGGACGGCAACGGCGGCGAGGTTGAAGCGGCGGAGAGGTTCGGGTCGACGGCGACGGCGAAGGAAACCTCGGGTTCAGCCGAATCCGATCCGAGCTCGAATCCTCTCTTTCCAAAGCGAGATAGCCGAAGCTTCCAAAGAGAAAGAGGTAGAGGAGATCACGGGATGCATTTCCCCTCAAACAATTTCGCCGGAGATGGAAAGGCGCGGCCGAATTGGAAAGGGCGGTGGCAGCTAGGGTTTCGGGCGCGGCCGGCGCGACGAAGACGACGACTCCGACAGGCGGGCCCCACCTGTCAGCGAGCGAGAGAGAGGGAGCGGCGCGCGCACGCGGCGGCTCGGCTGGGCTGGGCCGGACTGGGCCGAAGAGAGAGAAGAGAGAGGTTTTGGGCCGACTTTCGGCCCAAAGCCAAAAGAAGACTTTTTAAACCCTTTTCAATTTAAATAATTCATAAAATGCAATTCCATTTATTAAAAATACTTCCTTAGCTCAAATAATTCCCAGAAAAATCTAGAAATTATAGAATTAAGCAAAGTATTTAATGAAATTTTATCTGGCCCAATTTTATATTGGAATTTATTATTTACAATTAAGTCTTTTCTTCTAGGCTTTTAAAAATTATTTCTAAAATTCCATTTACACAATAATTTATATTTTTGGGATTTTTAGGGTGTGACACAACACCCCCGTGTTGCATAGGCCCAACCTCATCTGAACAACCAACCCCGGTTGTACAAATCAAACCTCCAAACCAGGAATATTCCATTCCAAACCAGGAGTCAATTTAATTATCACATTTTATCACCAGTAATGAGTAGTGTGAGACTAATCACGAAAAACATTGTTAGACTCACCCATAACCGCGGGTACGGCTATTCGAATAGTTTTACTCTGATCAGAGATGTACCACTGTACCCACAAGACACAATCCCACAACATGTCACCATGCGCCTCAGCACCACCATGGTACCTCGGAAAGGAACTGTGACAATACCCTTCGCACAACACAACTCACCACAGTGCACCGTTCCTGGATCATAATCTCCCCCTCAAAATCAGAGGCAATAGACTCCCCAACGACCCCCACGGACTTCTCGCCGCTTCTCAGTCTGGCACACCATAATGAATCATGCTATACAAAAGATAAAGCCGTTGCCCACGCTGGCTTGTTGGTTGGCACGGTAAATGTTTCACAACAGTAGCTCGTGAACCGGTCCTTAATTGCCATGAGCACGACCTTCAAAACCACATGCTCACAACCCACCTTAACCAGGTTTTAATTATTAATTAATTATTATAACACCATTAACCATCGTGAGCTACCATTGAATATATAAATAATAATGTAGTATATATGATTCATCCCATTAATGAGCTTATCTTTCTAAGCATGGCTAAGCAATTATATATATAGCATTTAGCTGAACCAATCCAATATATAAGGTTCAAGCTAATCAAATTATAACCCATAGGAAAATAAGATTATCTTCAGCCATTAATTAATTGGGAAAGGCTCACCACCCGATGACATTCGAAAATAATGCATAAGTTGAAATAAAACATTAGCTTTAAACGGGTTCAACATGCTCAAAGGGTTGTTTGGGATCTGTGTGACTTGCCTTGAGCTTCTGCAAACGCTTCCGAACTTTCCTCAACGAAAACGCTCTCCTCCAGAACGTCGGAAACTAAAGCAAATAAACAAAATCAACAAAACAGTGCAAAAACAAGCATAAACAGTACATGTGGATATTTTTATCATGTAGATCTCAATTTAAGAAAAATTTAGCAACTTGAACCACCTGAATCGGAGCTACGGTTATTTAGATATGATTTTCCGAAGATTTAATCTATTTCATCTATTAAAAAAAACTGAAAAAGAGGAGATGATGACGTCAGCATGACGTCATCAACGACGGCATGGTATGGACGACGACCTCGCCGGCGCTAGGAAGGTCGGCCGGGGTTTTGGAGGACACCTACACGAAGAGGACGACTAAACGAACCCAACGGTACTCACCGAAGCGACAAACGACGACCGACGACGGCCGGCGACGAAGGGGCGGCGGCGGCGGCTCGGGCTCGCGGTGGCGGCGGGCTACGGCGGCCGGCGGCGAAGGGGGATGCGCGGCCGAGCTTCCCCACCCCTTGGCGCACCTAGAGGCGGCGGCGGCAAGCGGCGGCGACGGCGGAGACGGCGGCGCGGCACGGCTGCAAGATGGCCGGCGGTGGCGACGACTATAGCGGCGCGGCGGCCAGGCTACGGTGCACGGGAGAGCTCGGGAAAGGGGGCAAACGAGAGAGGACGACAAGGGGGTGCTATAAAAAGGCTTGGATTGAAGAGATCGGACTCCAAACGAGAGGAATCGAACCCGGAAAAATCAAAACTCGGTTTTGGAGATAAACTCGAAAACGAGTTTGATTCGGACAAAATACCCAACGATTTGCTCCGATTTTTTGGGGTAAAGATAGAGGACAACAAGGGGATAAAAACCCCTCAACCAATCGGGAGAAACGGGGTCGGATTGGGGCGGATTTGGAGGGAGAAGGGGGCGGCTCGGGCGGCTTGGCTCGGCCGGCCGAAGGTTGAAGATGACCCCGACATGTGGGCCCCACATGTCGGCGGCTAGAGGAGGAGGGGCGGTCGGCTCGGGCTGGGCCGGCTTGGGCCGGTTCGCCCGCGGAGAGAGAAAAAGATGTTGGGCCGAATTCGGCCCAACAGCCTAGGAGAGGATTTTAAAAACTTTTTCAATTAAAATAATTCGTGAAATGATGTTTCATTTATTAAAAATATTTCCCTTGCTCAAATAATTCCCAGAAAAATCTAGAAAATAGAGGAACAAGCAAAAACAAAGCCAGTCAGGTCCAGGCCACGACGGTTGATGCTGCCGGCCATCTACAAACAAAAACAAAAGAGAAAAGCAACATTTTAAGAATCAGATTTTGACGATAAATGAAGCAGCAGGACAGAGAGAGACTAAAGGATTTTCACAAATAAGAAGGAATTTTTATTTTGAAAATATTGCTAAGGCTTGGGATCTACGGCTCGTCCTAGGGTCAAGGGGGCTCTGATACCAACTTGTCACGACCGGAATTAACCCAATGGGCGTTCCTTTCGTGTGTGTATTATTCCTTGTCCCAGGAGGCAAGGTACACCAAAAGTTGATACATTTCAGAGTTTATCAAGCGGAAGCGTACATAAATAATTTATTACAAGGGCAGCGAAGCCCCAGCACACACAAAGCCAAACGGAAACAGCGGAAGACTAGGGCGACGACCACAGGCGCTTGACGGCAGGCACGAGCTAGACACCAAAGCCTTCATCTTCCAGGAGCTCCTCTTCTGGGCTTGGGAAAAATTGAGCAAGACTGAGTACAACCACCGTACTCAACAAGACACACCCACAAGTGCAGAATAAATGCAAGGGAGTACAAGGGAGCCATAATATAGGGGGTTAGGGTTTGCAGTAAACAGCGCTAAAAGTCACTTAGTTGCTCAAAGCTGTTTTGTAAACACGATTCTAGAGCTATATAATTTTATTAATCAAGGCCGTGAACCCACACGAACCTGCCTTAACCCAAGGCCTATGATGATTCAGACCGAACTGGCAACCCGACCCTAGGTCCCAGCTCGTCCCAAGCCAACCCAGGCTAACCATTCCACATTTTAGTTGTTAAGCAGGTTTTAAGAATTTAAAACACTAACTTGGGTACATTGCTCAGCTTGCCCATGACCGAGGGCGCGGCTATTCGAGTAGGTTATACTCTGATCAGAGGTGTACAACTTTACCCACAAGACACATCTTCCTCACGCGTAACCACGTGCCACATACCACCACGGTATACGGACGGAAGACGTGACATAGTTTCCAACCCATCCTAGCCATAGACAAGAGTACCGACCCAATCCCACCTACGGCCGGAACCTCCGGGACAGGTAGGCAGGACTGAGCCCCTAGCAGCAGGACACCGGCCCTGTGCCGTGACATCTCGACTACCGGCCGCAGCTCGTGTAGCCTTCATTTGCCCTGGAGATGTCCATCGACCCCCGATTTCGTCCATCTCCACCCGTGTACTTTTGTTTATGACCAGACTGAGCCACAAACTAAGCCTTACCCACTAGACATGTGGAAGTACGGTAGTGCTTTGCAACAGAGGCCCGAAGACCGGTCCTTATATGGCCGAGGTGCTACTATCGAAACCATGCACCCCGAGCCCAGCCTAAAATCATTTTGAGGATTTTGAATAGAGGGGGAGGTGTGAATCAAATTCCACAATAATCCAACCATTCCATAGTGTCCAGGTGATAAGAATATTCCCAAAGTCTAGAGTTGTAAAACCACCTAATGTTGCCTGATTAAGCGACGAAGCATCTACCTAAAATCATACTAGTGGTACCATGAGTAAAGTGTCCACTAGTTGGGGTTTTGTTTATTTTAGGGTGAACAAGGAAATAATAACAATAACAATAATAAGGACATAACAAAGGTAAATAGGCATGGCTAGATAAAACAGTGATAACGCGGGAATTTAAATAAAGCGATAATGCAATAATTTAAATCAACATAATTTTATAAACTGGGATTCAATATGTTCAAGGATGATGTGACTTGCCTTGCTCGCTTTCCCAAACGTCGGCTTCAACCTCCACGAAGAGCGGATCTTCCGAAGCTGCAGCGTCTACACGACCAACGGAAAAGAAAAGGTTTATACTCTAATAAACTCCATATAACAAGCAGGAACAAAGCACAAAAATGGGTTCTTGACTTCTTAAGGAAAAATTAGAGACTTGAACGGTCCAATTCCGAGTTTAAATGGCCAAGTTATGGCCATTTGAAGTTTATATGCTCTTTAAATGAATATTTGCGAATTTCTTCATTTAAATTTTAATTTAAAAGCGATTTATTGCGTCAGCCGAGGGGAGGGGGCGCGCGGACCGGGTCCACGGGAGTGGGGCCCACGCGGCAGCCTCACGGTCCACGGTGGACCGGGTGCACCCGGGCTCACACCGGCCGGCGCCGTGGGCCCCACGCATCAGCCGCACCCGAGGGCGCGGGGGCTGACGGCCGGGCCCCACGCGGCAGCCGCTCGGCGCGCCCGAAGGCGGCCGCGTCGGCGCGGCCGGCGGGAGGCGGCGCGCCCGCGCCCCGATGGTCGCCGCCGGCGACCACCAGCACGGCGGAGCGGCGGCCGAGAGAGAGGAGGGAAGGGGGAAAGGAGGCGGCGGTCCACGGCTCACCCCGAGGCGACGGCGGCGACGGAGGAGGCGGCCGGAGCGGAGGGAGGCGGCGGCGCGGTTCGGGTCGACGGGGACGGCGGCGCTCCGGCAGTCGGCGACCGAGGCGGAGGGGTGGACGAGGTCGGCGAGGATGCGGCGAAGCCGAAGGAGGCGGCGCCGAGGCGGGAGACGGTCCGGGGCGACGACGACGGCGGACCGGAGCTCGGCGGAGACGGCGGAGAGAGAGAGCGACGGCGCGGGCTCGAATCCGGCGAGGAGGAAGGGCGGCGAGAGGCGGAACCAGACGGAGGAGACGCGGGAAGGGTTTAAATAGGGTTTGAAGGGGGAGAGAGCGGCCGGGGAGGGAGGAATCCAGCACGGGAGGTCCGGCCGCCATCAATGGCGCCGGCGAGATTTGCGGGAGCAAATCCGCCCGTTTGAATGCGGGAGAGAGAGGGAAAGATGGGGGGAAAGGGAGAGGGGATCACGGGGAGTGATTCCCCCCTATTAATTTCGCGCGGGGACGACGGGAGGCGGCGGGATTCGCGGCGGCGGCGGCGCTAGGGCACGGGGGAGGCGGCGGGGGCGGCGGGAGGAAGGGGATGACGGGTGGGCCCCACCCGTCAGCGAGGTGGCGGGCGGGCCCGCCCGTCAGCGGCGCGCGCGCGGGGGAGGCCGAGTGGGCTGCGGGGGAGAGGAGAGAGAGAGGGGGGGGGGAAGGAGATGGGCCGGGCCGGCCCAAGAGGGAGAGGGAGGGAAAGGGGACTTTTTAGTGTTTTTCTTTTTATAAAATCATTTTAACTTTGTTTATTTCTTAATAATTATTATTTGTGCTCTGAAAATTCCACTAAACTTTATTTACGCATTTTAGGCTTTTAGGAAATATACAAAAATCCTCCAAGCCTTATTTGACTTTTAACTTTGCACATTTTAATTGTTGGAGGCTTTCACACGGATTTTAATTATTCTAGGCATAATTTAGAGGATGTATTTTAGAGTCGTTTTGGGACGCGACAGAAGATGCGAAGCATGCAGAACTCTTCCACCAGGTCACGGCAGCTGAGGCGACAGCATATGTTGTGTAGTAGAGCGAACCGGGCCTCCATGGCGCCATCAATGGCGACCTTGGGCTTCCTGTTCGGCGAGATTGCCCCACGCCGCCACCTGAGGGCATTTGCCACATCAGACCCAGCCTTGAAGGGGATGGAGTGGTAGAACCACTTCGCCATCCAATGGCGATCCCACTTCGACATGGCGGTGTTCACCGGCCAAAGATCGGAATGCTCGGGGCGAACATTGAAGTTCACGCTCCCGAATACGGTCTTCTTCGTCCCGGCCGGTGTGACCACCGTCTTCGAGTACACAGTGGCGAAAAAAAACCGCGCCGAAGAGGTCGGCGCTCAGTTCGAACCCAGCGGTCCGGCACGCCTAGTCAAAGATGGCGATGCGGACGAGCGCTAACGGGCTCAGCTGGGGAAGCTCCACCTGGAAGAGGTGGAGGATTTCTGGCAACAATATGTTGCACGGAAACCGAAGCCCTGCCTCGAAGAAGACGGCAAATACAACCGTCCGA
Organism: Oryza meridionalis; assembly: GCA_000338895.3. Classification (NCBI taxonomy): domain Eukaryota; kingdom Viridiplantae; phylum Streptophyta; class Magnoliopsida; order Poales; family Poaceae; genus Oryza; species Oryza meridionalis. Next base: position 15,933,391 of record CM002526.2, read on the forward strand.
TAGTCGCAGGGCTTCGGCACCACGGCCTTCCCGGGGCGAATGCCTGCCCCTCGCGGCCTACCACCGCGCTAGAGCTAACCAACTTCGCCAGCTCGTCCTTGTCCACAAGTGAAACCCCTAAAAAGGCGGTGGTGTCGTCATCGATCTGGCCCGGATCAGGGCCCGTCGCAGAAGCTGGATTCGGTTTGCGGGGAGCCATGGCGAAAAGCGTGCGCTGTAGCGAAAAGGGTGGACAGGCGAACGGCCTAGCAATTCTAAGGGCGCTGTGAAGAAAAAAGACGGAGAAAGAAAGTGCTCTCGCCGTGAAAGTGACAGGGGAGCGGCGGTGAAAAAGGGGAAAGGGGGATATATAGCCCACCCAGGCAACGGTTCGCCTACCCTCCAGTGATAAAGCGCCACGTGTCGCGAGGGTGGGCGAAGTGGTAAATTCCCATCGACCGAACCGCACAGTAATAAGCCCACGAAGGGAAAGCCCATTACTGTTCCTTTCGGCCCAAAAAAATATAGTTAATATCTCCACCAACCGCAAGAGGCGAAAGCTACAAAACAATACCAACTGAAAAAGCACAACACACTTTCTTTGCAGGAATAAGATAGGTTTCGGCAGGAGCATCGGTCGAAAGGGGGCGCCACATACCATACCACATGGTCTGCACGATCTCGGCCGAAGCTCCTATCTCACCCTTGCCCGTGAGGGGCTTGTTGGCGGTATGGCATGAGGCCCTTCGACCAAACTTGTCGAAACCATGCAGCCAGTAAGGATTCAAGCCTAAGACGTCAAGATCAGTTGGGGCGAAGCCCCCATGGCGAAGACCATGGAGCAAAGACGGCGAAGGGCGAAGGATCACGCAGGTGCCTCGTAGAGCCAAAGACCACTTGGGCGATGGATGTAAGGCGAAGGGTGTGCATCGAAGGGCAGCGACTTCGCCATAGCAAGATCGGCCTCACGAAAGCCCAGTGGCCTTTGGGCCAACGATCGCCTGACGGCCCATTAGGAGCCCATGTACCTCAATTACGCTGTATACCTATGTAAATGTCCCTTTCATAAGGGCAACCATGTAAATCCCCCTGTAAAACCTAAACCCTAATAGGGGGACCTGTAACAGTGTTATAAATAGACCCCTAAGGCCATGTAATAGGGGGATTGAGAGAAAAATCCTCAATTTAATACACTACTGTTTCCAGTCACTGTTGAGTAACCACGTCTTTTGATGTATGCGGTTGTCGTTTCGACAACAGTTCATGTAGATGGGAGAGAGGTTGGGCTCTTACCACCAAGGGAGAAAACAAATGCGTAACACGTGAGCGTCGCAGGGCCATGAGAAAAGAACGGGGGGAAAATAAATATAAGACTTCAAGCTGTATTAAGCTGATGAATTGCAAAATTGAAAATACTTGAAGCTTGAAAGGACGATTAGTTGAGCCGAGCCGGGCACCGTAGCCAGCCGGCGGGACCAAAGCTAGCCGCTACGGAAGAGCTAGCACAGGGGGTTCCGGGCTTCAACGGCACCCGGAGCTCAACTACAAGAGCCCTCCCAGGAGTAGACCGAGGCGGGTGGCAGGTTCATTAGTGATCCCCGCGCTTGGCCCTGGAGGGCCATGGGGAAGAAATTCGCCTTGACTCTATCGTCACCCCACGCCGCCTCCATGATCGTCGTGTGAATTTGGAGGGACTCGGAGGGGTTGACGCTACCGTGGTACCTTTCGGTGAGGCTGGGCCGAAACTTTCGGGGTCATCGGACATTCTGAAGACTCACCATCAAGACCTGGACGCCAGCCTTACCCAGTGAAGATGCGGGGGGCCTAGCCCCCTGCCTAGGGTGGTGCGACACTCCTGAGGAGGCTGCGCCTTCCCCCACATTGGCGGTGCGGCGCTTATCACGCCGGCGCTCGAAAGAACCTCAAAAATCACGAACGCGCCCCCTACCTGGCGCGCCAGATGTCGGAGGGCAATCTCCTCCACCAGGGAACCGTGAGGCACCCCTTTTTTGAGTTCGGCCGGGGCAGTGGGTGAGATCCGAGGTTTTTTGAGACAGAAAAGAGACACACGGGATTTATACAGGTTCGGGCCGCTATGAAGCGTAATACCCTACTCCTATGTATATGATGATTCTTCTGCGCTTGCAAAGCCTCTGAATCTCCGATGTACAAGCTAGGGTTAGAGAAGCTTTGGCTCGGGGATCCAGAGTTCGATCCACCTTCCCTCTAGGTATGGTCCTCCTTTTATACTATAAGGGGATACCACATGTGCTGCGAGTGCTACCTAGGAAGAAGGGAAAATATTCTCTATATTAATTACATGTCTTGTGCCTTAGCTTGGAAGCCGCATACACGTCGTCTCGGTCATGGGGCCTACTACACCATGCCGCCTGACACGAGAGGCGCTCATGTCATTCACCATTTAATGGGTGAAGACTTCCGGGTTCTCGTTCGCACCAGGAAACGGGAACCCGGGTCAGTTCAGAGTGGTTGAACCAGCCCTGACCGGGGTAAGAGGCTGTGAAGCCCCTCATTATTATGATGGGATGGGATGGAGCATGCCGCACGCCGCCTGACAAACTGACAGGGCGAGGGTACACAGCCGCCGTCCCATCGGTCATTCGACCGGTCACGGACCTGTCACAAATCGGTCACAGATCGGTTGAGTGCACTGCACGCCACATTAAATGCGGCGTGGCGCAACCGCTTAGGTCGCCATAAAAGCGGGTAGGTGAGCGCCTGGAGGCGGCCATCTAACCCATCGTACGTGGCGACCTAGAGAGGTGGTCGAGGGAGCCCGACCCCTAGTCACAGGAGGGGGCGGCCGCCGCCCTACCTCGAGCCCGATCTCCCCTCGAGGGAGGGCCACGTGGCTCCTGGGGAAGCCTCCTCCCTCTAGTGTCGGCCAGGGAGTGGCCGCCGCCCTACCTCGGGCCCGACCCTTCTCGGGAGAGGGCCACATGGCATTGGGGGGCAGCCTCCTCCGCCCAATCTCTGGGAGGGAGTGGCCGCCACCCCACCTCGGGCCTCACTCCCCTCGGGGGAGGGCCACGTGGCATTGGGGGGCAGCCTCCTCTGACTAGTCTTTGGGAAGGAGTGGCCGCCACCCCACCTCGGGCCTCACTCCCCTCGGGGAGGGCCACGTGGCATTGGGGGGCAGCTTCCTCCGACTAGTCTTTGGGAAGGAGTGGCTGCCACCCCACCTCGGGCCTCACTCCCCTCGGGGAGGGCCACGTGGCATTGGGGGGCAGCCTCCTCCGACTAGTCTTTGGGAAGGAGTGGCCGCCACCCCACCTCGGGCCTCACTCCCCTCGAGGGAGGGCCACGTGGCATTGGGGGGCAGCCTCCTCCCTCTAAATATGATACCCCTGGGCCCATATCACCGACACATATCTAGAGAAGGTTCTAAAGAAATACAGATCGATCAAATGAAAGTGGTTCCATATGCTTCAGCTGTCGGAAGCCTACAGTATGCTCAAGTATGTACGCGCCCTGACTTAGCGTTTGTTACTGGGATACTGGGCGGATATCAGGAAAATCCAGGTATAGATCACTAGAGAATGGTAAAGAAAGCTTTGCGTTATGTGCAAGGCACAAAAGGCCTCATGCTAACATTAACATACAGAAGATCTAATTCCGTAGAGATAGAAGGGTATTCAGACATAGATTTTGCGGGAGATGTAGACGATAGAAAGTCCACATCAGGCTATATATTCACTCTCGCAAAAGGAGCCATTTCGTGGAAAAGCTCCAAGCAAAACGTCATAGCGTCATCGACGATGTATGCCGAGTTTGTAGCTAGTTATCAGGCCACGGGGCAGGCAAAGTGGTTAAAGAAGTTTGTACCCGGGTTGAAAGTGGTCGACGGCATTCAAAGGCCACTCAAGATGTACTGTGACAATGAGCCAGCAGTCTTTTATGCTCACAACAATAAGTCAAGTAGTGCTGCTAAACACATTGACATTAAGTTTTATATTGTGAAAGAAAAAAATCCAGGATCAGACAATTAGTCTCGAGCATATAGAAACAAAGGAGATGTTACCGCCTAGTGTGTTCAGAGAACACTTAGCCGGCATGGGTTTACAGGAAAGCCTATGATCCTTGGATTACAAAAGGGCATAGTGTTTATTTCAAGATAGAAAGGTGCATTGTAGTCGTTGCGTCTGATGGTTCAGTAGTGACTGTCATGATGAAGCGTGCTCTATACATCAATCTATTGAGAAGTAAATGTTGAGTATAAGAAGTTAGAAAGGTGGAGATCGAAGGGGAGAATGTTAGTTAGATCTCCGGGAGTTTTGGATCCCACTCCACCTACATGCGCCCTGATCGGGGGCGCCAGCCGTACGTGGCTGTGGGCCTCCTCTCATGCAGCGCTATATAAAAGAGGGGGAGCCACCGGCGCACGGGAACCAACATTCGTCGCCGTGCACACAGGCTCCCCACACAAACCCTAGAATCCCACCTATCCGGGACGCGCTGAAGTGAGGGGAGAACGTCCTCAGTTTCTCTCCCAGCACCGTTATCTGCATCGACGTTGCCGGTCCTAGGAGGACCTCGCATTCCTGTATCGACTCCATGGCTGCATCTACCTCAAAGGGCGAAGGTTCGACTCTCTCTCTCTCTCTCTATCTCTCTACTCCCTCTCTAAGATCCCCTCTACCACAAGATTCACTACCTCTAGATCTGCACCTAGATGAACTGTATTATCTAACAGAAGACACCTTAAAAGGGAGAGCCACCCTTCCCCTATTGGACTAGTCTTTTAGGGAGATTGGGCATTTCCCTGAGTGGGTGTGCCTAAGAACTGTTGGGGTCCGGATAACCTTAATTTATTGGACCTCGGCCAACCCCCACCTAGGCCGGATGCATCAGAGAACCTATATGGCTGGAGGATGGCTAGAGAGAGAGAAGAGCTAGCCTGGGCACATGGAATCGACGGCCAGCTACATCTCGCCAAAACAACCTAATAGAACAGCTTTAATTATGTTGGCTAACAGAATTGTCCATGTCCCGTGGGCCTCCTGATGTCTCGTGCATCTCTTCCTTCCACGATTCTTGAAAAACCAGAAGTCCCAGATGATTATGATTCATGATTTGTGACAAACCGAGTGTGAGCAATACCACCGAGTGACTGAAAGTGGCTTTTGCTAGTAGAATTAACTAGGTCGTGCTTTCCATTTTTTCAGACAATCAAAATCCCTTTTTACATGCGGGGCGAAGCAGCTGCTTGCACTCAGGTGGCCAGGTATCTGCGAAAATTATATTTTTTTCCATGTGGCTAGTACAACTGCATACAAAAACATGCAGTCACAAATGCCAACCACCTGCAAACCTAATTTCGATGAAAAAAGAAAATAGAAATATTCCAAAAAAACAAATCAGCCGAAACCCTAGCTCCAGCCTACCGCCAGCTGAAATTCTAACTCTCCAAGCCGACATCGTCGTCACCACCACCACCACCATCATCATTGTCATCATGGTCACTGTAGTCCGCCGTCGTCATCACCATAGCAGTCAATGCCTTTCCCAAGGCAAGCAGCGATAGATCTGCAACTCCCGAGTTCGACACCGCCTGATACACCGCCGCCGTCATCGTAGTTGTAGCTGTAGTCGATAGATCCACCTGTCCCGTAGTCGTTGGGGACATTTCTGGATGGCACGAGGTCGCCAGCGGTGGATCCGCCTGCCCAGCGGTCGCAGGCAATGGATCCACCTAAACTCCCTAAGCCAAAATCGTCGTCGCCACCACCACTGCCATCATCGCTGTCGTCGTAGTCTGCCATCGTCGTCACCACAGCTGTCAACACGCCGATGGTGACGGATCCACCACTCCCGAGTTTGGCGCTGCCGGATCCGCTGTCACCGTCGTCGTTGTTATCACCGTCATCGATGGATCCACCAGTCTCACAGTCGTCGGGGATGGATCTAGATGCCACGAGGTCGCTGGCGGTGGATCCGCCTGTCTCATGGTCGCCAGCGATGGATCCACCCATCCTGTGATCGCCGCTGATCGATGCGGGCGTCGCGAGGTCGTTGGCAATGGATCCGGGCATCGCGAGGTCGCCAACGCCAGCTACGGACGCGAGCAGTGGATCTAGCTGCCCCGCTCCTGTGCCTGTGCTAAAGCTGCTGTCGCCACCCCCGTTTTCACATGAGGGGACCGTCGATCCGTTGCCGCCGTGCTCGCGTGATGGAGTCGTCGATGCCGCCGCCGCCTTTGCCACCTCCCAGAGCGCTTGCCTTTGCAGCCCATGAAGTGGATCGGAGGAGAGGTGGAGTAGGAAGAGGAGAGGATGAGGAAGGAGAGGAAAAGAGGACAGAGGATAAGTAGAGGATATTTTTTGAAGGTGAGGGGAGTGAGGCGCGTGACTGGCTAGTGGACTGGTAGCAAGTGGGCCTCTTAACAGGCTTGCATGCAAAAATAGGTTTATTTTCGCAGGCAGTCCTTGAACCATCCTTGGAAGCACAATTTTTGCATACACGGACAGTCATGGCCTGCCTACAACCTATAGGGTGTCTCGTCCGAAAAAAATAAATTATGTAGTAGTATAAGAAATCCGATGAAAAAAAAGAGAAAAACATGAAACCAGCTACAACATAATCGATTTTTCAGGACGAGACCTCCTCAAGATTGCAGACAGACCATAATTGCTCTCGTATGCAAAAATCGCTCCCCTAAGGACGGTTTAAGGACTGCATGTGAAAATTTTTCAATTTTTGTAGGTGGGCCTAAACCAATTTTCACAAGTGGGCCTGTTAAGAGACATACTATTCACTAGCCCTCTAAGTCGAGCTCATCCTTATAATATCTAAGTACTATCTCTCTCTCCTCTTCCTCATCCTCATCGTCTCCACTCTACCCCTCCTCTCCCCACTTCCTCTTCTCTCCACCTTATCTCCCTTACCTCATCCTCGTCCCTCTCTCTCGGTGGAAGCTCGATGTCGATGATAGTTCGACATGCGGAGGCGGGTCTAGCGATGTGGCGCACATCGATGACAAAAATAGGGGCATCACTGGCCTCGGTGGATCTGCTACCACCAGCAACGGGAGGGATGGATCCGCCACTGCCAGAATCGGGAGTGGCTGGCCTCCCCCACCTCTCCCGCTCCATCATCGACCTAGTGGTGGCAGCCTCGAGAGGTGCGGCTCCTCCACCATCGGACTCGGGAGCAACCAACCTCTCTCGCCTCTCCCTCCCCGTCGTCGATCTAGCAACGGTGGTGGCGGCCTTGAGAGTGGAGGATCCACAGCCACTAGACTTGGGAGTAGCTGGCCTCTCTTGCCTTTCCTTCTCCTTCGTCAATTTGGCAGCGATAGTATTGGAAGGGTTGGATCTGCCGTCGCCGGACTCGGGAGCGGCAGCGGGGGGCTCGAGCGATGGCAGTGGGCTCGGGCTGGGCGTGATGAGGACCTCACTAGCTCGGATATGACCATGGCTACCTTATGTATTCATCAAGCAAGGGTGCATGCTTTCTATGTGAGATTTACGTGCTATATTTTTGAACAAACATTATTGCACTATCGTTAACAGTGGAATTTGGAGAGCAACTCGGAGTCGAAGAACAGATCAAGACGGATTTGGGGGGAGAATGAGTTGTTTCCAAATTCTAGTTGCGCATTGGCTGGAGGCTGTATCGGCTCGAAACAAAGTCGGACTGGGTCGAGTCGATGAAGTGTGACTTGAGCCGATACGGATATGGTTGAGCTCACGACAGGCCCAGATTGGATTACAAGGCATTGCCGTACGAGGAAAGAGTCCGTTATAAGCAATTTTATCTATTAATTAGATATATTAGTGTCAGTTTCTTAGAGACTTGGCAACAGTCCGCCATGAGGAATTATTTGTATGTTTTTGTAACTTAGGAGAGTTTGAGTCGTGTCCATAATGGACAAGTTTGTACTATGGGTATATAAATATATGCACTTTCGGCGCATCTCCACACCTTTTCTTTTAGTTTTCGAAGAGTTCTTGCTTCGAGTCGGGATATCAGCAGCGATCTTCTGACAAGAGGTAACTTGTCTCGACTGGTTGCATTATCGGGGCTATTTTGTCGCTTTAGATGTATTAATTTTTTTACTGTAACTATCATTATATCTTAGTTAATCTAGCTTAGCACTTTAATTTGACCATATCAGCTAAGATCTTCTTTAGGGTTTATGCTAGTATTGGCTAAATTTAGTGTCTTCATTATCACAAAACTACTGGTTTTAACAATGCTAAAACCTGTATTTTGTGATAATGAAGACAATAAACCAGTTTTGTGATAAATGAAGATATTAAATCTGTAGTTTTCTGAAACAAGTTCTTAAATCTGTAGTTGTGTGATATATCGTGCAAAGTATCTATAGTTTTGTGATAAGCGAAGATTTGAATCTGTAGTTTTGTGAACACTGAATCTGTAGTTTCGTGGAACATGTTCTTAGATCTGTAGTTTTATAACAGATTGTGTAAAATATCTATAATTTTATGAAAAGTACTCAATATTTTTTTCTAACATGAAATTTTAAGAATTATTAAAGACAAATAGAATTATACCGTAGCACCACTACTCAACCAATCACAATCCTCTACCATTTATTTCTACCTACTTTCTTAATAACCGTGTCCAACTCTAAAAATGCTTATAATATAAGACGGAGGGAGTAAAACAGAGCACATATTAGTGCATGATTAATTAAGTATTAGTTTAAAAAACGTGAAATTAATATTATTTTTAAAGCATCTTTTCTTTATTATTTTTTACATAAAATACACAGATCGGAAAAGCGTGCGTATAAAAAGAAGTAAGTATAAGTTAGGAAGATGGAGTAAAAAGCACACCCTTAACCCACTAACTTATGTTTTGCCTCATTGTACACCTTGAACTACTAAAATTGGTTTGCTCGAGCATTTATCTTCTTCGTCTCTTTTTATACGAGTCATATTCTAAAGCTGACATTTTGCAGGGCCAGACATAACACCATTATCAAAGCTCTAAAATATTTTTAAAAGTTTTCATGACTATTGTTTGAAATTTAAAGCCACTATGTTTAAATCATGCTTAGTGCTTTGAAATATATGTATACGGTGGTAAAAAAAATATGAAAAATGCTAATGTATCTATATATCAATCCTACCAAATTTGCTTGCAAAATACGACACATGTAGTTATATATCTTTATCTACTTAAAACATTAATAGTGTTTTTGCCGCGCATCGTAGGAAAGTGTCTCACACAATTTTTCATCTGACATAAATTGTTGGTCCGTTTCCATGTCCCGCGCAAGTGTTCGATTCTTCCGCCCACGTGAAACGGAAACAATCACATACGGTCCCCTTAAAAGATCGGTTGTGCAACTGACCGGACCGGGTGGGTCCGACCGGGGAAAACCGGAGCCAAGGCCTCGGCCTGTCCGGTCCCCGTGCAACTGAACCGGGGAAAACCGATCGGACCGGACCGGGCGGGTCCGACCGGGAAAAACCGGAGCCAGGGCCTCGGCCTGCCTACCAAATTTGCTTGCAAAATACGACGCATGTAGTTATATATCTTTATCTACTTAAAACATTAATAGTGTTTTTGCCGCGCATCGTAGGAAAGTGTCTCACACAATTTTTCATCTGACATAAATTGTTGGTCCGTTTCCATGTCCCCCGCAAGTGTTCGATTCTTCTGCCCACGTGAAACGGAAACAATCACATACATGTCCCCCGCAAGTGTTTGATTCTTCCGCCCACGTGAAACGGAAACAATCACATACGGTCCCCTTAAAAGATCGGTTGTGCAACTGACCGGACCGGGCGGGTCCGACCGGGGAAAACCGGAGCCAGGGCCTCGGCCTGTTCGGTCCCCGTGCAACTGAACCGGAGAAAACCGATCGGACCGGACCGGGCGGGTCCGACCGGGAAAAACCGGAGCCAGGGCCTCGGCCTGTCCGGTCCCTTTAAAAGATTGGCTGTGCAACTGAACCGGGGAAAACCGATTGAACCGGGCGGTTTTTATGTAAACCGGCCTTTAAACAGGGGTGGTCAGACCGGGCTGGCTTTTGGTGATGGGCTGAGGCGAGGCCCGCTGAGCAAAGTACACCAAAAATCGCTGGAGAAGGACGTGGGACCTCGGGTCGTGCGGTTGAGAGCTGCAGGCGCTAGGCACCACACCATCGCTTTGCTTCTGTTGGTCTATGACATTTAATCCTATAATACTTTGAACCGCGGTTGGACCGGCCAAACCACCAAACCAGTGAACCAAGAGCTCGACCGGTTCATTCTCCGGTTCGGTCTTAATAACTATGCTGTCTTCAAGTGTATAGAAATCTTGTGACCGCCAACGGTTCATAGAATATACTTTACTCCCTTCGTTTCATATTATTTTTTTCACTCAACCAGTTTTAGCTATTAATTATTTTTGTTTCACTGATTCACCAATTGCATATATAATAGTTCATTTTCTTAAAAAATAGCTACCATATGTGCCCACGTGTGAAAACCCTGTTTTTTATGCGTTTTGTGCTGCCCATATGAAAAGATACTAAAAAATATTTTTTTTATAGTGATAAGCGCCCTTATAGCAAAAAAATATTTAGACCTAGTAGCCTGCAAGAACAGGTTTTAGCCAAATGCGAAAATCATTTTTTATAGTGATAAGTGCCCTTGCAACAAAAAATAAAATCTTTATACCACACCAATAAGTAATTACGCCTTCAGCTATTGATTATCTCTACGTGAAACTCACATCTCTATCATATGTTCCATCCACGGCGTGCATGAGACCCACCCAGGTTCATGAAAAAAGGCCCCCAAATATCCATCATCTAACTCTCCGCCACCGTACACGAAAAAAATAACATATGTAATTTGGATTTGCTATCACAATGCATGAGCATGTTTGCTATTCTTAAAAGAAAGAAATGAGAGAGATGAAAGGAAAAGGTTCACTTGAGGTCCCTTATCTTGTCGTCGAGTTTCGAAATTGACCCTGAACTGAAATACCAGATATAACAGATCCCTAATGTTGCAAAACTGGGTCACATTAGGTCCCAAGGCAGTATTGCTCCCCGGTTTTGGTGACGTGGTGGCTGAGTCAGCGTGGGGCCCATGTGGGTCCCACATGTCAGCCGATAATCTTCTCCCACCTATCTCCCCTTTCTTCCCTTCTCAACCCAAACCTCCAGGGCAGCCGACAACAGGTGGGGAGAAGAGTGGCGACTGACGGCTGTGTCATGGACCTGCACGAACCTGCACGGCGAAGAGCGCGAAGAAGCGAAGTAGGAAGGGCTCCCGACACGTCGTCCCCTCGGGTCACACCACCACATTGTTGCGTGGCAGCTCGCCGCGCATCTGCGTCGTGTCCGCATTGTGGTCACATGTCAGCCACACTGTCGAGATTGGTGAGAGGATCTCTAAGAGTTGGGAGATGGAGTACGTTGCGATGCCTGAGCATACCCGCGAGCACCACTGACTCCATGAGTGCCCGTGCATGCACGCGAAGAGGACACTAGACGCTGAATCGCGGGAGAGGTGTGTGGTGGTCGGTGACCAGCAGGGAGAAAGGAGGCGGTCGTTGGGCGGCGGTGTTAGGTAGAAACCCGACGATGGCGCCTGGCGATGGGTGGGAAGAAGGTTGGCAGCCAACAAGAAGCTTGGCAGTCGCGAGCATTGGGGAGAAGGGCGCATGCATCGAGGACGATGCGACCGCAATGTAGAGTAGATGGAGTTGACCTCGAAGACGATGCGGCGGAGCCGTGCGTTCGCCTCTGCGGAGGAGAAGCGAAGCTCGGGGACACCTGAACACATCGGCTTTTGAGCAGCTCGACAGGGGCGACTATGAGCTTGGGGGATAGGAGCTTGGCCAGCGTGACGAGGCGGAAGCCCCAGCCCTCATGCGTGCTGATGAAAACGACATTGCAGTTGTAGTTGGGACCCGTGCCGCACCCCGCACGCGCGCAAGTCCATGACGTGAGCTCTCCCGGCCGTTGGGAGCCGCCCGCCAACCGACACCCTTCTCCCCACCTATTGGCGAATGCCCTGGAGGTTTGGGTTGAGATGTGAGTAGAGGGGAGTGAGGTGGAAGAAGATTGCTCGTTGGCTTGTGGGGTCCACGTGGGTCCTACACTGACTTAGCCGCCACGTCAATAAAACCGGAAAGCAATACTACCTTGAATTAAAAGTGATCCGTTTTGCAAGATTAGGGGTTCAGGCCCGTTTAAAACTCAACGACAAGATAAGGGACCTTAGATGAACTTTTTTGGGAGATGAAAACCAGCCTCATGGTGCATATGACCCATAGGCAGGCGACACCGCGGCAGCAGAGCGCTGCACGACCTCCGCCTCCCCAATCCGTTCCGTCTCCTCGCCCGCCGCCCTCGACTCCCGTCTCCTCGCCTGCCGCTGGCGCCGATCTCCATCCTGCTAGCAGAGGTGGCGCCGGCGTCCTCCTGCTCCCGCCGCATTCGCTCACCGGTGAGCATCCTAATCCATCCCATCCGGCCTCGGCCTCGAATTTCGTCTCCTCGCCCGCCGCTTGCACCGATCCCCATCCTGCGAGCAGAGGTGGCACCCGGCGTCCTCCTTCTTCCACCGCATCGTCGCTCGCCGGTGAGCATCCCTCCCTACCCACACCTCATCAGGTATTCTGCGTTATCCCTCAAAAAGTTTGGGGGTTCAACCGAAACAGGGTTAGATCTGCCTCTACCCAGCTCCACCTACTTTCAAGTTGTTAATTTTGATTTCCGTTTTTAGCAGATGTAATTCGGTTACTGAATCTCATCCAAACACCCTTAGAACGAAAAATGTAAGCTCACATAATTTGTACTCATCCAAACTCACATAAATTTCTTAAGAAAAATCTAGACCACAAACTACTCATAGTCACACAAAATATCTTTTTATCAAGGTATATTCTTATAAGAAATTTTCATTCCACAAAATTTTCTAAAGGGCATACTGTGACACTTGGCATTAATCTAATTTAACTTTTTTTTTCTTTATCAGGTTATAAATTTTCTAAAAGACATTTGTGCCACTTGGCATGAATCTAATTTAACATTCTTTCTTTATCAGGTTATAAATTGAAACCATTGAACGTACTTTGTCTTTCTGTCCACCCATGGCTACCACCGCTGCGACGACCATGGTGGCGGCGGCGCACCACCCCTGCCTCCGCTTCCACGTGCGCGCCGCCTGGGACATGAACCCGAGCGCCTCCCCCAAGCCCAAGGCCAAGCCCCCGCCTCCCCCGCCGCTGCCGTTGCCGACCGCCCCCCGCCCCCACCCACGCCGACCTCTTCGCCCGCCGCAGCAACAGCGAGGGCCAAGGTAATCTCCATCCCTCTCCGCTTTCCCAAACCGCTGGAAGCTTATGAGGATATTGTGTGCTTAGGTGGTAGTGGCGCTGAACCACTATATATGACATCTACTGAATGTGTCTTAATACAATTTCTATGAAATGATTATGTAGAGTTATTGTCTTCGATTGTCAAGAGCAATAGAATGGTTGTGCCATCTGTGTCTCTGTAATCGGTTTGTTCTAGTGTGTGTAGTTGAAATGGTTGGTCTGAAAATGTCTGAATTTGATCGATGGTTTGTTGCTTTGGTTTGCAGTGCCAAAGAAGACCATAAGTATGGGCTTTGAAAGGTGGTGGTTACCACCTCTGCCAGAGGTGAAGAAGCCCCGTTCGCTCTACAACGCTGCATCATTGGCGTACTTGGGAGACTGCGTATATGAAGTGAGAAACAGTTTGACTCAATTGTGGTTATGCACTGAAAATTGTTATTATGTAATTTTATTACATATAGCTCAGCCTATTTGTCACTTCTATTTGTATTGGATTAGTAAGAGATAAGATGGTGCATATAACGTGCACAAAACTTTCAACTTCAGGTCTGTATACTGTAGGATGATCTGATAAGAATGGTTGTGCTCTTTGATTATGCAGCTTTATGCTCGGAGACATTTCTTCTTTCCACCACTGAGCATCAATGACTACAACAAGCGTGTCATGGATGTCGTGAAATGTGAATCACAGGTTTGGATTTGGCTCTTCATCTTTCTAATCAAATGGATTTGATAGCCAGATTCTTCTTATTATCTATCTTTTTGGGTCTGTGCTTTGCATACCTTGATGGACATTGTCTGCTATAAGCAAAAAGTTACTCAATGCTTTCCATTTTTATGGCTGTTGTTTTTAATTCTAAAGAGCAGTTCTCTTGTTTGTTATTTTTCTGTTCTGTTTGCTACATGATAATCACACAATAAGTATATCAAATATTATTTACATTATTTTTGGTTATTTTCCTTTATTCAGGACCTTCTGCTGAACAAACTTCTTGGGAGAAGATTTTCTAACTCAAGAAGAAAGGTAAACCAATAATTCTAGCCTTCTGCCAGATGTAAAATATATGCTAATGATAAAATTCTTATCAGGAAATTTTATGCTCTAGTGCCCATGTACATGACTGAACTTTTATGGGATGTTAGTCCTTTAGTGTCCACTGTCCAGGACTTATAAATTCATCTATCTAGGACTTGTCTTTTGTTGTAGGCCATCTGTTCTTTTATTTTTGGATTTTTATAGTGTTTGATACTATCTTCTGTGTCCGATGCCTGATATCAATGTGCGCATGCTTCAGAAGTACTGAATTTCCTTATTCTGCAGGGACATACTTCGTTGGGGAAGAAATATTGTTAGCAGCAAGACACGTACCAGAAAATGTGCTGGAATTGCAGTTTACAATCGAGCATCTTCACTTGAGACACTGGTGTGTTCCACTATAGACTAATTAATGATTGCTATATTGGGGAAAAATCAACTCTAAGCTGCAACTTCTGTTGTACTACCCTCACACTACTTTCGTTGAGAAGACTAATCCTTGCGTTGTTGGTTGGTATTTCTATTATTAGATTGGATATCTTTACCTCACAAATTTCAAGCGCTTGGAGCAATTGATGTTCCAGTTAGGATTTACAAGTGGTGCTTCCTCACATCATATTGCAGATGAGCTAGTCTCAAGCTTTAAGTAATGCATCGTTGGTTTCTTGTCATGTAATTAAGGTATTTCATCTTGACTTTCTGTTACTAACGGATAACCATTGGCAGGAAAAAGAACTCCACTTCTGTACAATCTCAGCAACAAGCAGCGCAGTGAATAGTTTCCGTATTGCAGCAAACATGGTATGATCTAAACAATAGTTATCTGGTGACCACAACCAGCACAAAAATGCATTTAGTTCTGGTGTATGACATCCAAAAGTGGTTGCTCAATGAATGAATAGCAATTACCGTTTGTCAGTCAAACAAGTATCGAGTGAATTGAGCAATGTACATGTCTGCAAATATCATTCAGTGCAAGAAAATGGTGTCACTTCCAGGAGGGTGTGACGGTTCTGATCTGTAGATCCTGAGGTGGCAAGCTGCTGTGATATTACTAATTAGGTTGATATAGGTCGTGGTATCTCTGACACCTTGTGTATGAAGGAGCTGCGAAACTGCAAGATATGCTGAATGATTTGATGCAGAGTTTTAGCACGACTTCAGAATTAACCTGTTCTATGTGCTTCATGGATTCAGTGCACTACCATTATGAGACAGATGCCTTTGCTTTGCTGTTTTATGAGACAGATGCCTTTGCTTTGCTGTTTGTTGTTATCTAATGTAAACAACACAATGTGGAAGTATTTGAGGCCATAAGAAAAGTGGCAGAGTTGGTATAATATATTTAATCTTAAGAACAAACCATAGAAATCTGTTGTATTTTCCATGTATAAACGGTGTACTTGGATCAACCAGACGATTGCTTACTTTGCATAAGATGTTTCATCTCATAACACGACCGATAAGTTACTAAGCAATCGCAATTAAAAGGAAAGAACTTCTCTTCTTTCTAAAGTAACTATTAAGATCAATCCATGAACCATTCAAGGAAAAGAGAAAAAAAAAAGCAAGATTAAAACCTAGATCCACGATGCTACCGCTGTCGCTGATGGCGAGGAGGGGTTAGCCGTGAACCGAGCTAGGATCAGAGGCCGAGCAGCGTCGGGCTCGTACTCGACCTGCGTCAGGGGGCGCTAATGGGCGGATCGCTGTGGGCGATCACCCCCCATCCCTCCCTTTACACACTCTCCTCTTTCTCCTCCCTTCTTCTCTTCGTACTACACCATAATTTTTTTAAAAAAAACAAGTTAAAAAAATTATGTATATAAATACTATATATAAAAAATATTTAAATTTAAATTCAAATTTGAATAGGGTATATAAACTTTTGACTTATATACTTTGGGTCTATAAACTATAGGTGTATAAACTTTACATGTGTAAACTTGAGGGGTACTATATATAAAAAATATTTGAATTCAAATTCAAATTTGAATCGGGTATATAAATTTTTGACTTATAAACTTTGGGTCTATAAACTTTAAGTGTATAAACTTTAGATGTGTAAACTTGAGGTGTACAAACTATATATAAAAAATATTTGAATTTAAATTCAAATTTAAATCGGTATATAAACTTTTGACTTATATACTTTGGGTCTATAAACTTTAGGTGTATAAACTTTACATGTGTAAATTTTAGATGTGTAAACTTGAAGTGTACTATATATAAAAAATATTTGAATTCAAATTCAAATTTGAATCGGATATATAAATTTTTGAGTGTACTATATATAAAAAATATTTGAATTCAAATTCAAATTTGAATCGGGTATATAAATTTTTGACTTATAAACTTTAGGTCTATAAACTTTAGGTGTATAAACTTTAGATGTGTAAACTTGAGGTGTACAAACTTTAGGTGCATAAATTTACTAAAATAGGAAAGTAATACGGTGCCAAAAAAGAAAACCACGTGAGAAGTAGAGGGGTGATCGCTCTGGGCGATCGATCGTCCATTAGCTTTCTCACGCTTGGTGGGGTATATACTGATCCCCTAGCACGTATCGTCTGGTTATACTCGGATACGACAATTGTACACGTATTTATGTATGTATGTATGTATACATGTATGTATGTATTTGGATACAATTCTTGTACCCTAGTATCCGAGTATGGTACAGGAATTATTTGTTACTTACCGGATAGATCTTGATTAATTGCTTGGTGCTACGGTCTGCTTAAGCACTTCGCGTCGCCCACGCGCCGGTAGCTCGGGGCGAAACCCTAGCCGCCCCTCCCTTTTTCATCTACAGCTGATGCAACATGTTTTAGGATTACTTATCTTTGTTTATCCTACGCTTTACAGCCGATTCGATCCAGATTGTATCGGCTAGGTCCTTACAATACGTCATCGGCTTATCAACCGATCAGCTATCATATTCTAGCATAATTTTATTATTTATTCTCGTCGGTTGCATGATCAAACCAATTGGCACGTCCTGAACCCGAAAGTATGATTTGGACATGCACTGGAGCTACCTAGAAGAACTCCCAGACCATTGTGTTTTTCACGTCAACACCCACATTCACCAACCCTAATGGCTAAAAGGTGGGCCCAGTGATAGCTTGGAGGACGGCTGCAGCCTGCAGCTACCCCCACTCCACGTGTCTAGCGGTAGGTGAGCCCATCGTATTCGACCAACCCGCTTGGAGGGACAATGACAAGACTAAGCCTACCAACTCTTATAAGTTGGATCCCACTTTTGTATGTATGCATGAGTTCCATTGACTCTCCTTGACATATAAATGAGGATCCATGCCAAAAAAAATGTTTCGATTCAGTTCGATTAAACTAGATTCAGAACACTTCGCAAAAAAGGACTCAACCTCTAGCTCATTGTAAACTTCATTATATAGAGGAAAACCACAAGGTGTAAAGTATTACGCTCCCGAGCAACCCAAACCTATAAATCACTTGTGCACATCCACTCGTACGAACCCAAACACAAGCTCGGGTACTTGCCACCTTGGTCAAACTTTTAAGGGAGGGTGTTGTGCCTTTCTGCTATAGGAGCGTCGTGCTCCAACAAAGTTGAAAGGGAAAAAAGTGAGAGAAGAACGAGAAGATGAAAAAAAAGAAAACTTTTAAGTGGGCCTCATTTTCCAATCACTGTAGAGTTAGTGATGATGTCACGTTAGTATCCTCTGGCATGCCATATCATCACCACATAGGATCCCACATAAACCATGGCAATTTGGGACCGAAATGACACGCTTTGACAAGCTCTAGATCGGAAGTTTACTTTATTTTTTTAAATATTTTTTAAAAAACATATAGTTTAAGAAATAATGATAAAACATATGCTTCAGAGACATTCCCGAGGTATGAAATTAACGTCAAATGAAAATAACAAATAGTATACTGTGGTTAGATGCGCATAATCGGCTTGAGAGGTGATTATTCAATTATGTTGGTGGCAGTTATCGATGGATGCCGAGCACAAGTATTGTTGACCACTGACTCCCAATTCGGCTTCACACCGGCCATCACTAGCTAGTGCTGACCATTGACCAGCCGTTGTACGTTTACCTCATGATCAGCCAGCGGTCGATCGACACAGATGTATGATTCATCTCGTATATATGTAGGAATCTGCAACTGAAGCTCCATTCAGAAGGGCACACAGCTTGATAAGCTAGTAACTGTATATATAGGTGAGAGTATATATATAGTGGCAGTGCACACCATGTCCAATTTTGTTCGTAGTCTTCGTCTTCCTGCAAGCGACACGAAGCTGCTGCTGCTGCTAACCGTGCTGCTTCTTGCCGTGATGCACTGCGGCTGCGCCATTGCAACGCAAGCAGGAGGAGGAGGAGGAGCATGGAGGAGGATGCTCCGCGGAGGTGTGTCAACGCCGGCGTCGCCGATGCCAAACAGTCCGGACCCGGGAGTCATTCATCACTGATCTATAGATCCAGTGATCGTCCAGCGGGAAGCCGGCCGCCAAACAGCCACCACGACTCTCCAGTGATCATGAGTCTCACCATCGTTGCTAAATTTTAAAACTTGGAGTTTGGTTTTGGGGTTTTTTTTTTCATCCTCGTGTATTTTAAACTCCTAATGGTATAAGTAGAAGTCACTGCTTTTCTCATATTTGTTTTTACTAATGATCTGTTTTAAATGAGATCTTATTTTACATGCATGTACTGTACTACCAAGAGGCGAAATAATAGATCAGGTTGTGGGTTGTGATGTATGCTTGTGGGTTGTGTCATATACTTGAAACCGCGTAGCTAAAATATTGGACAATCCCTTTGTATAATTGTTACGGCGTACTCTGTTCCGCAGGCTTCCTTTCATCCATGCATGTTCCTATTAAGTTCCTTACTAATTAAACTCCAACCGAAAATGTTAATTCGTGAGCAGGCGCCCGTTATCGCGATCAAGCCTCGTTGTCATTTTTTGTCCACCCATTAATGATTATATCTTTTTCTTCTATGGTTTGCACGTACGCATATTTTTCTATTTAGTCTTTACTGAATCCAACTATCCAAGGCCGAATCCAAAATATGAGTATGGGTTTTGAACACTTGAGATAGTTGGCCCAATCCAAAATATGAGTACGGGTTTTGAACACTTGAGATAGTTGTCGGATGGTGCCTGTAGATCGAGTCCTCTGCTAGCTGGGGCAAATGGCTGAGGCCGAGGGTCGATGTGTGGCTGGGAAGATAGAAGGGAGAAGGGTGAAGATTGAGAGAGAAGGGAAAAATGAAAGAAGATAGATATAAAAAGGTGTGGATGTATGGCTGGGAAGAGAGATAAGGCTTGGAGGTAAGGTGGAGAGAGAAGAGAGTGGAGAGTGCTGGAGAGAGATCGCCTCTAAAAAAACTAGACTGGGGCGCCGCCTCGGCGGAACTACAGTAAAGCAGCAGTGGATTAGTAGGAGGACGTCAGATATAGATGTCAGTAATTTTTCGTTTAAAACGAATAAGAAAGCAGAAAGTGAAATAGAAGCAAACTGCAGTACTAATTAGTTATAGACATCTTGATGCTTAGTGGTTATAGAAGAACGATGATCCTGTGAGGCAAAAAAATATTTGTACGTAAAATCTTCATTTCTCAATGAAGTATAATATATGTTTTTAAGACTGGTAAAAGCATGCCTGAACTACAAATAACAAATACATTAAAATCAATTCTAACAGATAAAAGATCAATAAAAACATTGGATGAAATAGGAATCCACCAGTTAGCATTGCAAGTGTGAACCTGACTGAATAAGTCCCTGGCATTAATAGAGCAGTGTATGCAAAACGACAGTTATAGCTACAATACCAACCATGGAAGGTGAAGACTGAACCATGAACGGTAGCATAGCAAGGCTCCATAGAACAGAGTAGCAGGGGCATGATGGTATATCAGCATGGATAGTTGGTGCGATATCAGCAATCATGTGAACAAAGGATTGCCTGATCGGTAGTGCTAGCAGGCTACATAGGGAATACTAAGACTAAGAAAGCATATAAACATGGGACAGCACTGGTGCTGCAAGTAATTCATTTCCTGCAAAAGAAAGACAGAAACTGAGTGATTTGAGCGAGGGAAAAATGATGGACACTGAAACAACAGGGTAGATGATATGCACCAGCACAAAAAATCACTTGGTCAGTTTAGTTTTCTTTCTTCGCCGGGCCGGCAAAGCCGACCGAAGTTTATTAAGAAGGGAAAAGAGAGCATCTGTTACAACATTTCCGGGCTTAGAGGGCCCCTTACAGCATTTTGCTACTTAGAGCTTAAGCTACCAAACCTTACGGCTCACAAAACACTAGGACACAAGCAGCAGTCTGCCCCCAACCGGGGTGATTCAGCTACCAACCGGGGTGATTCAGCTAGCCTGTTTGAACAGACCGGCTACCTCCCAAGACTTCCATTCATCGGCGATCGCCGCGCACAAAGATAGGACTGACATGGCCTTTCCGTCGAAGATGCGAGCGTTGCGTTCCTTCCAAATGAGCCACGAAACCAGAATTACACCGGCATCAAAGGACTTTCGGTCTTGCTTGGCAATTTTCTTCCGATTTTCAATCCACCAATCTGGGAGGTTGACTGAGGGCAGCGAGCAGGGGAAGCCCAAGCGACTTCTCACCCTATCCCAAACCTGACTGGTATACTCGCAATCATGGAAGAGGTGGGCACAAGATTCTAACTCCTTGCCACAGAGGAAGCAGCAGTTCGCCAAATGCTAGCCGCGATGCTGCAAATTATCCGTGGTGAGGCGTGCTCCACACATAGCAAGAAACATGAAGAATTTGCATCTTTCCGGCGCCCTTGCTTTCCAAATGATCTTCCTCAAGGGCCATCCGGAGCGCCTAAGACAGAGCAACGAGTAGGCCGACTTGACCGAGAAATCGCCACTTGCCATGAACGTCCACATGAAAGAATCAGGGATGCCAGGTACCAAAGCGACCTCTGCAACCAAGTCCCAAACCCTGAAGTACTCCACGAGACCCTGAAGAGACAGCCCGCTATTGATATCGGCAACCCAAGCATGCCCCTGCAGGGCAGTCGCCACCGTGCGCTTCCTGTTGACGACGAAGGAGGAGAGGCAGGGTGCCCAATTCGCAATGGAACCGCCCTCTGATAGCCAGCAATCGTTCCAGAAGGATGCAATCTCTCCATTCCCGAGCCCGCCGCGACGAGGTGCGCCACCTTTGCATCCAACGGGGCAGCTAGGGGAACCCAGGGGCGGTCAGGTTGGGTCTGACGCAGCCAACCCCATCTGGCACGCATCGCTAAACCCATCAGTCGCAGATTTCTGATGCCCAGGCCCCCGCATTCAACCGGCAAGCAAAGCTTTTCCCAAGCCACGAGACATCCGCCTGAGGCTTCTTCATCGCCCTTCCAAAGGAAACCTCTACATTTCTTTTCGATCTCCTTGATCGCCCAGACAGGTAACTCCAAGACCGACATGAAGTAAAGAGGGAGCGCCATCAGCACGTGCTTGATTAGTGCCAAGCGAGCATCGGGGGACAGTAACTTGGGTTTCCACCCCGCCAGATGCTTGGAGAGCCTATCCATCATAGGTTGAATCTGCATCTTCGAGGGCTTGCGAACGGAGAGAGGGAGGCCCAAATAAGTTATTGGTAGGGGCTTCACTGGGCAGCAGAGAACTTGAGTAACTTCGGCAATCGTTTAGTTTTCTTTCTGTGTTTGTCCTCTAGGCTTACGAGCGCTTGGAGAAGCTGGATCAGGGCTGAAGGAAAGAGCATGATTTAACCAATACAACACAGTTAATAGAGAAATGCATGTGCAGATAAAATAGTGTGGAGGATATAACAAATATGCATACCTCTTCTTTCTCACATCACGAGACGCAACTTGGTTTGCCTACAGAATAGAGATGATCAATTCGTTGGTTTCACTGTAAAGAACATACAATGGAACGGGGTAGCTGCAGCGATAAGATTTTTCTAGTTAATCTTAGCAGGTGCTTTAGGAGGAGCAGTTGGTACTGTAGATTGAGTACCTTCATCAGTCATGACAGGTTGTTTGTCAACAGACTATATCATCAGCGTGAGAGGTGGCACTAAAAGAGAAAGGCAAAACATTACATGGAGGAATGTGGCATGATATCCTGATGCTAGTTATAGGAGTCCATTGCATTTTAACATCATAGATTATATGCAAACGATTCCATGACGTGATATATCCGGTGTTATAGGAATTGAAAGAGTAATTATCGATACATGATATTAAAATCAACTCTCACCCAGCAGGACACCCAGCAGGACAGTGAACTGGCTCACTCTCTCTCGTTGGATGTGGCTACTTCAAATGTCCCGCAAAAGGTATCTAATTCAAGAACTTGTTCCCGCACTAATATAACAAGTAATAATCATAAACTTCTGAAAATTAATATACCGTGGGGGCCTACCTCACTGTGGCTTGATCAAAAAAATAATATAATAAGTAAAAAGCACAAATGCATTTACTAACAAAAACTTACACACAGCCAGAGTCAGGAATCTGTTGGTTAGCTCCAATATTGTCGATAATAATATTTTCAATTTTTTTATATTGCCCAAGAAAATTATGCTGCCTCAGCACCTGCATGAACAGGGTTTGGTTGGCATTTGTTTCATCTAACCAACAGATATGAAAATCATAGTTATAATCTAAAACTAAAGCTTTCACAGGACTAAACATTATTACCTTGTCACTCGCGAATTCAGAAGGCATCCCAACAATATAAACAAGCTTGCGTTGAAGCACACGAACACTATATGGGTCCATTGATTCTTCTGCCGCTCCTGACTGAACTTTTACTGGTCTCTGCTTTTGAGACGTGGTTTGTTCTTTTTGAAAGTTTGATTTGTCAGCACAAAGTTCCTTAAATCTGCCATTAGAAAGGGCACAATAATTACTGCACTGGTAAGCTCCATAAATTAGAAAAATTAAAAAACCATCCTATATATACTATCATAAGAAGGATTCCAAATCAGTTTCTTTTTTCCGAAACACAAATTGCATATAACAGCAGAAGTGGACAGGAAATGGTAGGATAAGTTAATGCACGTGCTTTTGGTTGCTGATGCCTGTTCCCATGATTCTGTCCTTGTTGTAGATAGAACGACACGCAGGGCATCTCCCGCCACATTCTTCCTTCTGATCCATTTCCATTATCTGATGCCAACACCAAAGACAAACCTGCCAGAAAATTATAAACACGCATATTTCATTAATACATAAGATTCACAACAGAAGACATTAACCAAGCCATAAATGTGCATATTTTATAGAATCCTAATCTGTAGTTCAGTAGTTTTTATTTGAGGAAAAAAAGCCCAGTACCTTTTGCAGTTAAATTTTCTACTAAATTACACCAAAAATTGCAAGGCGTGATAGCTAGCAGACTTGCTTTCCTTACAGGCCACATAGTTACATTTTTAAATAGTGCGATTTCATCCAAATGATTAATGATCCTACAGATCAGCAAAACTATATTCTTGGCCTTTCTTGAATAATCTCATTATTAAACACTCGTTGCTCCGATTTTAATTACTTACGGCAATGATGAAATGATCTGTTGTTTCCTCAGAAGCTGTCAACTATTGTGCAAGGCTGAAGCTAACATATCCAGTAATCTGCCAGAGAGCATTCCTAGTGAAGCAAACCAGTATGAGAAAATAGTTGAGCTGATTACCACTCTTTTCCCTGTCTGGGTAAGTTGATTTGGGGGCATTTGAGGATTTTATCTGCCTTTTTTTAGCTTCTAATTCTGTTACATTTGGTGGTTTGTAAAGCAAATATAAAAACATGTACTAAGGCAGAGCTCACCTTTTGCAGGTCATATTAGGTACCATTATTGGCATCTACAAGTCATCAATGGTAAAATTTCTGACTTGACAATACCCATTACTGTCTGTACTCAACAGCAAATGCCATAGAAACTAACTTTACAGTTTTCTTGGAAAACTTTCAGGTTACCTGGTTGGAGACTGATCCTTTCACTGTGGGCCTAGGATTCCTAATGCTTATCAATGGAACTAACATTGACCTTCGAAGATTTCAGGAGATGTATGAGGAATCCATGGACTGTATGTTTCTGCTCCTGAACACCTTCTCTTAAAGAAATGGTGATTATTTTTCTGTACTTGAGGCCTCCAACTTGATATAGGTTTATTAATACAATTGCTTGTTGCAGGTGGGTGTGGGATTTCTTGCGCAGTATTTGATCAAACCTATGCTAGGATTTGCTATTGCCATGGTAATGCTAGGCCATGCCTTCCTATTATTTCTAATGAAAGAACAGAAAAATGAAATAAATACAATCTGTTATTCCTTTGTTTGGATATGCTGCTATTCTAGGCTTTCCTTTCATGCGAAACAGGCTTATTAAAGATTCTCATGTAAACTATGGGAAATATTAAATTGAAAGGTTGGTGCCTTGCTCAAAGAAATAATTGATTTGACAAGCCCTTCCCTGAAAAGATGCACATGCCATTATGCACGGTTTCTTTTCATGAGATTTTTCATGCAAATGTTAATTGTAATTAAATTAAAAAGGTTGATGTCTTGATTAAATCAATAATCAATAAACTGATCTGTCTTGATCTCTACCCATTATCAATCAAATGTAAAGCTTCTAATTTTATCATATCAAATGTAAAACTCTACCCATTATCTGCATTCTTTGTTTTCCATTGCTGTCTATTTGAATCCATAGAATACAATTTCAGTGGTATAGTGTTTCTCTCTGGTCATTGCAAAAAAGTTTGAACCTAAACTTCTGTTCTGTTTTTTTTTTTTTTACTTTCTATGCAACCTCCTAATGGGAATAAACTAAGCATGTTCTTATTGATTTAGTTGATCGACATGAATGATTCACTGAAATATTTGTTAAATCTAAATTACTTTCCACTGGAAACATAATAACAAATCCAAGGAAGGAGGTTTCTGCATATAGACCTACTAAAAAGATAATCCACATAAACGTACTCAGACTTTAGTAGTACCTCAAGACATTTTATCGAGCAGTTCATGAGCACCCAAAACTCTAATGCTTTCCTCCTCTTCCTTGTTCCCTCTGTATTCTTCTATTCTCTGGCCATAGCAGTAGTACACGGCAGCACATACATCAGCGCAGAGCATTAGTAAATATATATTTCACAAGTTTATATTACAATCTAGCAGTATGCTTTGTTTGCTTGCACACCAATTAAAATCATGCTATAAATGATTTCCTTGAGGTGAACATCACACGTGGCAAATGAAAATGAATAATGCAGAGCTGCTAGCATTAAATGACAATGATATTAGCGGAGATTTATATATAAATGTCATCAGATAAATGAAGGCAATGTATAAGGGTGCAAAATTGAGTATTGAACAAGCGAATAGAGAAACCTACCAAATAGTAGAACTTTAGAATTGGATGATTCAGAATATGAAGATTGACTTGATTATTGAACGCATTGAAGCATATCTCTTAATATGCTCTAAGTGAAGTAATTAAAGTCAGAGACCCCCCCCCCCCACATCTTAAGTAGGAAGATATTGACATAAGACCTACTTTTATACATCTGGTCAAGAAGCCAGGAAAGCATATGGTAGTCACATATCCAACGTGTGTGAAAGGAGATGTGTTAGAAATGCAAATTATTGGAAGTACTAATTATGGAAGAGTGGAAGGGATGACAATAAATAAAAGATAGAACCGCATTCATCTTTTTATGACTTTCTTAGTTCCTTTCTATTCAACTGGGAAACGCTGGAATATCAGGAATAGCCTGCAAGGATAACCACAAAATTAAAGTCATAACATGCTATCGAAAAAAAATCACCACAACCAGTACCAAATAACTGCATATGCATCCAGCCATGCATTCCAATTTCCAAATAATCTCACGTACAAAAGCACATGGACATGAGTATAGTGTGTGGGAAATGACTTCAGAAACATGACATCCTTGCATTGACAATACCCCATATTTTAAAACCTAAATTGATTTAATGGAACCTAAACTATGGAAAGTATATATTGTCTACCATTGGTAACCATAAAGATCATAAGTGCACTCATGTGCTGAATTGAGCTGTAGATCATGCCAGCTCTTGGTTCTGCTGAAACCAGAAAGCACCGAAAACCTCATCATTAAAATATATGTGCATGTGTTAGCGATATAAAAAGCAGTTGCCATACTAAAAGGTCATGTTTATTAGTGTATAGATCGATTTCTAAAAAGACAAAAGGCCCAGCTTCCCATGAATATATTCAACATCTGCTGGGCCTGGGGATACCTCATCATTAAAATAAAAGAAAACATCAGAAAATAAAGCATTCAATACTTTGTGCATCGTCACCCCATGTCTCCATCCTGCTAGGATACCCACCATATCCATTGTTACCCAAAAAAAAGATAAAATAAAATAAAATAAAGTTGGCTCCTTGATCTTCCAACCAAGTGAGTCATTTTTGCTTCACTCTTATCTTTGTTTTTTTTTCTTTTTGTGTCCAATAAAGCATCCCAGGTACAAAGACAAGTGTGGGGGTGATCTTGCACATCAACGCCATAACCAAAGCAAGATCACCCTAGAAGTGATGAGCCATGACAAACCACACAAGGGGAAATTGATGCAGACAGACCTAATGAGGGGTCAACCAAGCCTCCAGTTCGGCTGAACCACCTCTTCCATGGATCGTCCTCTGTTTTATACAGAGGGTAGGTTTGCACAATTTTTTTTCTTTGGACATCCATTTTATCTTGAGTTTAATTTGATTATCAATTCTAAAACATTGAAGATAATTAAACTCAAGCTAGGGATGTTACAATTAGAGTTCATGGTCTCCCTGAAAATAACATGCATGCCTACTATTCTTAGCTCATTAATTGTTGTTTGTAGTGATATATCCAATAGGGACCCCATGCTATCTAGATAATTAAAAATCCTGCTTTTCATGTTGCACACTTGGGAATTTTATAAAAAATAATATATAAATATATAACGATGCTAAACTCCTCATTGATATTTTTATTCCCACTAGAGCTATAGGTTGATCATTTATGATTAGCTTGCTACATACGCTGCTCGTTATTACATTGAGCTTTGTCAAAATATTGTGACCCGTGTGAGATGCTTTTCATACTTTCATGATCAAGAACACACATACACTCCACATACACGCATAAATACTAAACTTCTACATTGGAAGCTAGCATCTCTCATGTACCATTCTTTCCATTCATTATCCACAAAATAAAATACTCCATGTCATTTATGCTTCTTCCTCCAAAGTTCTTTCAAAAAAAGAGATAGAGAGGCATGGGTATGCAAAAATAAATAAAAAGTCTTGCTCATACAAGTATGGAGCATCATGATGAAAAAAAAAGGAGAGAAAGCAAAGAAAAAAAAAGATAGCCATGCACTCTCCCAAATTTCACAAGACAGAAGAAATGGAGGAGGTATAAAAAAGGAGTTATTATTATTATTATTTTCCTTTTTCCACCTACAAATTTACTATACACATACACATGCACATTCTTGATCAGAAAGTATGTCTTGTATTTCCGTGGATCCATTATTTGACTTTGCAATATATGTGATACAAGTGATGCTCTACTCTTTTCCATACCCTGAGCTCCATATAAGCCTTATTAGATAGTAGGAAAAGAAAAGGCACAATCATATGCCTTTGTGAGGAATCATACACCATTAAGTGATTGAGAGAATCAATTGAGGAGCAAAGCAAAGTTATACTTTTGTGTTACTTGAAAAACCCCAAGTTGTTCTTCATGAAAAGTTAGGGTGGCTTGAGTCAAGATTGTTCCATTTCTCAATTGCCCAGGATCGCATGGTAGATACTACAAAGACCCACAAGTACAAATATGGCTTTGAATAATTTGTTTCCATGATTATTAGTAAGGAAGTCATAACCCTTTTGTAGAGTCCATAGCCTTCACTCGGGACGAGCAAAGGTTAAGTGTGGGGGTGTTGTTGACGGTCCTTAAATCATAATATCTGACCGTCAATGCCTACATATAATGAAATAAAATGAGGTATCTAACTTAGTGGTAGGGATTATTACTAACCATTTCCACTAGTGTTGGTGAAATATGTGTATGCAGGTATTTTATGGATGAAAACCACCCGTCATGCGACAAAATACACCTCCGGACAATCAGGACAAGTTTAGGCGGATTGGAGGGTCCATATGTCAATCAAAACCAATTAGAATTGAGCCAAATCAAAGTACATGATGTTGGGGGCCCATTAAGCAACCTTCTAGTCGAAGGAGAGGCCGGAAGGTGGGCTTTTGGGTTCAGCCGAACCACCAGTTTGGCCGAACCCTTCCTAGCACCTCCCACCATCTGCTTCCTCATGTACCTACCTGATTACTCCTCGATGACGGTTGGAGGGCATTTAGGATATTTCCCATAGCTGTAACCGTCATATAGAGCCTATAAAAGGAGAAGCTCATCTTACTTCCATCACACACAACTTTGAGCTGAATCACAGGAGGCTCTTATTTTATCTTTTTTTGACTGAGAGAACCCAAGTAGAAAAGATGTGTTTGCCCTCGGTCCAGCAACATGTAGCCTTCGCTAGGTCTGGTTCAAACAGGAATGAAGCCTCACTCTCTTCCTACACTACAGTGCACTTCGAACCAGACCGAACCGGGATATATGCCACTTGTTTGAGGGGTAAACTAATCTTTTCTAATTGTTTCTATCTCTTAATAATAAAATAATGGCCACAGCACCCTCTGGTAAATTATCAGTTTTTCGGTGTCCTTGACCGTCTCATGTTTTTACGGTGTACCACAAACTTTGAGTGTCACGTGGCAAATTTTACCTATGCAAATAATTATCCATCAGAAAAAGAGATTACTTAATTTACAATTATTTAAAAGAAACCATGCAAATATATAACCTTCAGAAATAATTAATGCAACAACACTAAGAGTTATTTGGAAACGGATGGAGTATGAAGCTCGACATTTTTTAGGTCTTCAATGTGTAAAGAATGAGTTTATAAAATCAAATAAATTAAGAGATTGTGTAGGTATTTTCCAAGATAAACATACACATAATATTTTCACGTTTTGAAACTTAGAATTTTAAAAGTTATTTGTATTAAAAATTTGACAAAATCTTGTCTAAAAGTCAAATATTCATGACCAAAGATAGTATAAGTATGTACTTGCTCCAAAATCAAATGAAAACCTGATGTATATTAGGAGAAAATAAAAAGGGTAAAACAAACTTCATATGATTAGGACATCTTCAGAATCATGCATACAAATGGCGTCCTCGTTGTAGTACAGTAGTTACTAATTAGTCCGTGTACTACAGAAGATTATTCCAGTCTCTGGGTTGTAAGGAAGGTAAACAAGAGTGTACGTGGGACACACAGATTAATCAACTGGTTCAGTATCTCACAGGACAGTCTGTTAACAATCAAATTAACTGTTATAAACTCCAACAATTTTCCCTATAAAACATGAGAACAGAAGCTTGAGAAGAATACTAAACGGTAGTTTGGTCTTATCGGCCATCTGGATGCATAATCTCTGAGAAGACAGCCTTTTGTCCAGAGATGCTCATAATTGAGCGGGATGATGGTTGCAACCTGGTCGTTAAAGGCGATGATGACACGTTCAATGCTGTCTCTTCACAGTTGTCCTCTGCACTCTCCTGCAGCTGTAGTGCAACCTCGAGGTTCCACAGGACATCACTCATGGATGGCCTGTTCATGCTGTAATCAGCAACACACTGCTCTGCAGTCTCTGTGAATTTCCTGAAGCACTGTGGGGTGATTTCCCCTTGGAGATGGGGGTCGATAATCTCACTGAGTATGCCTTTCTTACGGCAAGACAGTGCCCAGTCACGCAAGCTCACTTGCTCCTCTGGAAGTTCAGGGTTTATTACCGGACGTGCACATAGAACCTCAAACAAAAGAACCCCAAAGGAGAAGACATCTGATTTCTTGGTGAGTTTCTGCCTCCGAAAGTACTCAGGGTCGAGATATCCAAAGCTGCCTTTCACAACAGTGCTCACATAGGTTTTGTCCTTGTCTGTGCTAACCTTGGACAGCCCAAAATCTGAAACCTTTGCCACCCATTTGCCATCCAACAGAATGTTGGTACTCTTCACATCGCGGTGGATGATGGTCTGCTTCGCACCAGTGTGTAGGTAATGCAGCCCCAACGCTGCACCGATGCAGATCTCAAGCCGTTGCTTCCATGGAAGAGGTGGCTTTTGGGTGCCATACAAGTGCTCTTGAAGGGTACCATTTTCCATGTAATCATACACAAGGATCATCTCGCTCTGATCTTCGCAATAGCCAATCAGAGAAACTAGGTGGCGATGACGGAGCTTGGACAACATCTCGATCTCTGTCTGAAATTCATTGATACCCTGCTGGGACAGAGGGTCTCCACGCTTGATTGCCACCTTCATTCCATGGTCTAACTCACCCTTGTATACATTCCCAAACCCGCCTTTGCCAAGGAGAAAGGCTTCATCAAAGTTACTGGTAGCTTCCTGGATTTCCAAGAACGTGAATTGGTGGCAAAGGTTGGTTTTCTTTGAGAGCAAGGTGGCTAATAATAACTCTTTGTTCGCCTTTCCATGATCAACTCTTTTCTTTCGTATGTTGATAATACGCATGCTCAAACTGGCAATCAACAGCACCACCAAAACAAAAATAGCTCCACCAATGGTTGCCAGACTAGGATCCCCATCACGGTGGTTCCAGGGAATAGGGTTCATTCCAGCAAGGTTACTTTTGTTGATATCCTGTAGCTTGAAGACCTCAAGACCATTCAGAATTGCATCAACAAATTCTGGATTGGTTTCAACATCAGGGTGAAGTGCGACTCTCAGGTCTGTCTGACCATAACCAATTGGGCCAATTATGTAGTTGGTGTAGATTGGCACACCAATTCCTCCACTCAAAACAATGACATCCATCTTCTGTGCTGTCTGGTTGTTGATGTATACAAAGAATGTTCTCTGGTTCACCTTGGTTATTGGGTGCTGGATCTCACAGAAATGGAGCCGTAAAAGATAGTGGAATCCTGCATCAACCGGTAGAATCCATGTAAGATTGTACCTCAAGTTGATATATCCCTTTAGCCCCATGGACCTTGCTGTCTCATATAGACCAACCGGGGCTATGTAACTTGGCATGGTATGAGGGTAACTGATGGTTACAGTCTCATCCTTGAAAAAGTTCAGGCCTGAGTCTCCATTAATGTAAGGGGAATCTTTGTCCCATGTGCGATAAAATCCAGAATCATCTTTTGGGGATATTGTCTCACCCCCAACATTAAGACGATACATCGTCTGAAGGCCTATATCAACATAGATTGAGAATCGATCTGAGATCCCAACATTTAAAAATGCTGGTGCAGGTTTCGTGAAAATGTCAGGAGTGGACACAACCTCAATGCCATTCACAAACGCATAAGAACCGGTGTGGTGAGGAGACAGGGAAAATGTGACATCGAGATCACCCGAAGGAACATTCACTGAGTATTCAAGGATGAGATAGGTTCGACCCATCACATGAGCTGCCTGGGAAGGATTAAAATCATTCAGAAGGACAAGGATCCCAGCAGTGACACGAAACAAGGCATCTGCAGCAGCACGATCAGCATACTCAGTAGGATAAAAGTAGAGGCGAAGGAACACACGACCAGGGTTAAGACCAAACCAATATGTGAAATTGGAACTGAATATGCGTGCCGTCATGTAAGGCACTGGGGAGGGAAGCAAGGGGTCTAGGTATGACGCGTTTGCTGCCAAACCATCCAATGCTAACTTGGAGTTAGCATCCCCTTCCCAAGTTCGACCATCAGAATCAATGGCAGTGCTGGTGGCACCACATCTAAGGCGGATTTGGTGAGGACCTGTGAAGTTACCAGCCACCACATCAAGTAACAAGAGAGAGAACAGTGGAATGCACAGGAGGGTAGCCAGTTCTGTTCTGTTAGCCATTCCAGCTGCTGGGTGTATGAAGTTAAGTCATGTGAGGATTTCTGTACAACAGAATAATATAATCCTATAAGGTGTGTTACAGCTAAGAGCAGTTGTTCTATCATGCTAGAATATTGGAAAGCCTTCTATGGACATGCGAAAAGATTTAGAATAACAATTAACTTGTGTACAGTATTCTTGTTCGTGAACTAGATATAACCACACAGAGCTAGATACTTGACCTGAAATTACCAACGGAAAGGAAGAAAACTACACTTTTGTGATTAAAATCTGAATCGAGAAAAAATATTAATTAACTATAAGATTCTCCTTGTTTGATTTAATTGTTCTTCTATTTTCCCTTTGTATGATTTTTCAACAATAAAGGCTAGTAAAAATTTTCGGATATGTGGATCTATTTCCAAATCGACATACAGTGACTACAATTTCTTTCAAGATAAGGGTGATTTCTCAGATCAAATTAAATATTAACCTTTTTGTTGCTCCAAAGGAGATTCTTTGTATTTTACGATAATATGAATATCAAAAATATCTTCATAATCTGATGATTGATGTCATTTTAATTCACTGACTTATCTCACCAGTTAAGCAGTTAGTTTTATGTAAGCACCTATAGGACATGACAGATCTTCGATCGAATCTTGGCCATCATCTAAGGGTTTATAGTTTTGAGTAGAGAAAGATAGCTGCATACCAGTAAGAAAACCTCCAGAACAACAAACCAAATCGCATTTCAAACAACAAAAAAGAAACTAGCTCAAAGATGGAAATGATGAAACAAGGAGGTTTAAATTACCTCATAAGATAGTCGAAGCTATCATTTGCCAAAGAAATGGAGGTTTAACCTATAGGACGGATGATAAAATGGGAGCTGCGGCTTGTCTGGTGGATGTAGAGATCAGGTGACTACATCAGGAGATTGTGGAGGGCATATGGTAGTGGATATTGAGTGGAGGGCATATGGTAGTGGATATTGACACAAAAGTACCTATAATTACAACAAAATTGGAAGAATCACTTCTTGGTTTCTTTATTTGAATTATCATGTCACTAAGGTTTCTAATGTCAATGTATCAAACTTTCATGAATTGTCGGGTTGTCATACATTAGTCATACAAAATAGGTTTAGTTCTTTCCCTACTTCCGAAACCAATATATATCAAAATGCTAGTTTAAGTAAAACTTGGTCCATCAAAATTCAAATGAGACATAAATATATCACACAATATGCTGATAGCAATGTAAAAATGGTTTACCTGTTTTCCAGATAATTTCATAAATTCGCTCACCAATAGACAAAGGTTCTGAAAACCAACAGACACAAATCAATTATTGACATGTATAGCTATTTTTCAGCATACAAAAATAGCTGCAGCAATGGTTAATATTGTTTTGGCTGAATGCAAATATTACTTGGTGCATGATAGACTCGCACCTAGTTAAGAGTTTGAATGCTTTGATTACAGTCAAAACGGTAAAACTAGAAGAAATGTAACATAACTTACAAAGCTTGGGTATAGTCTTTTTCTGGAAATACCAGGTTCTACCTAGCACAACATAATCAATGCTACAACCAATTCCATGTGCTTTGTTAACTCACAGCCCCTACCCACATGATACTGATCTAATCATCCAAAAAGAACAGGTCGAAGCACGTACATGATGAAAAGAGAAAATAATACAGAGAAAAATGAGGAACAAGACCATGGACAGAGAACACAACAAAGAGTGAACAACATGTTCTGTGACTCAATAGTTTAAGTGCCTGATTTAGACCTAGATCCAACCATCAGAATACAATAAAAAAAAGGAGGCAGGTATCTGAACATGAAATGGTGCCATAAAGTGCATAGTATCAGATCAGAAAACTGGAAAACTTATAAGGGTTCCAAAGAAAATTAACTAATAGTATATATGAGGAGACATTCTGCTAAATGGCAACGAAGTAGCTTTCACAAGAGACCAGTGAATTGTCCTATGTAGC
The DNA here is from genome assembly GCA_000338895.3 of Oryza meridionalis. Lineage (NCBI taxonomy): Eukaryota > Viridiplantae > Streptophyta > Magnoliopsida > Poales > Poaceae > Oryza > Oryza meridionalis. Next base: position 15,967,706 of record CM002526.2, read on the forward strand.
ATTTCAGAATTGACAATAGAAAGTTCAGTATTTGTACCTTTGCGATTTCTTTTCTTCCTATTGACGATTTATAGTGCCATTTCTAGAAGGAAATGAAATAAATATAGGCGACATTGACTCCAATGTCTTCAACAGAGATACATAAGTACAAGTAGAATATCTGTGTTGGGGTGTGTGTGTGTGTGTGTGCACAGAGAACACAACAAAGGGTGAACACATATATATATCCTTGGTATATTTCCAATTTTTCCAAAGCAGAAGGGCGACAAGAATAATCCTTTTAGCTTCCCGCTTGAGCTTTTAGCATTGAAAGACATGGCCCAGGAATGCGCCAGTTCGATTAAGCATGCCAGGGAATGCAAAGTGTGCAACACGACAAGCTAATCGAGCTAAAGTTATGGGGCCTCTGAGTTCCGATTTCTCGAATCAGTTTCATATCTAATTCGTTTATTTAATTTAGTGAGCACATCATAAGAACAGAATACATAGAAAAATATTCACATTGACATGGCAATCAAGCAAGCAGATAACCTTGCATGCACTAAAACTCACCGGTGAACATGCGATTCCACTGCCATTTGTTGCGAGGCCACCGTCCCTCTCCTAGACATTCCATCGAACACCTCGCGTGCACACTGTAGGCCTGTAGCAATGCCAGGGTACAGACGCACGAACGAACTCGTTCTCACACCGTTACAAAACAAGAAGATAATAAGTACACGTCTGACTGAATGCCACCCAAAAGGATGCTTGTAGAGAATGGTGATATTGTTAATCTCACCTTGGTGGTTTGGCGTTCCTCGACTTCGCCATCCGAGCGGGCGAGCACCACCCCACCCCCCAACGGCTGCCGTGCCGTTACCTGCTCGTCTTGACCGGCCGGAGTCCGGAGCATATCGGGCGTCGCCGCGTCGGCATGACAGATCGGTTCAATTCAACCTTGTGATATTTGTCGCTTTGGCTAGGACTAGGAGCCGCCGTTCTAATTGGCCATTGTATCGGCCGTACAAAAATAGACCAAACAACTTCTAAAATTGTTACAGTATACCCCGTTCCGTTCACCATACAGGACTGACTTTACCGGGGGCATCGTCAAAATATGGCTTCGTACAGACCATTCGGGGTCAATTTGACTTTTCTTTTTATTATTAGGCAAAATTTGCTACAGCACATCTAAAAAATTTTACCAGTTTTTTACGGTGTCCTCTAGCAAATTCGTATTTTTTCGATGTCCTATAGCAAATTTTGCCTTATTAGAAACGTTTGACCATTCGTCTTATTTCAAAAATTAGTGCAAATATATTCATACTTAAATTGATCATTAAGCAAGTCAAAAAAGAGTAAATAATAATTAAGACAAATGTCAAACCTTACCAACAAAAACTCAAAGCAACTAGTATTTTAGGACGGAGGTAGTACTCACTTCATCTAGAATATATATATCTAGATAACTTGCCATGCTATATTATCCTTGAACTCGGTCTCTTCTGGATAAGCTTCCTTGAATAAATTAATTTCCTTAACCGAATCCTCCAAGAATCCGACTGCTGGCGACTTGATAACTACCATCGGCCGATTCCAGAACTCTAAAGCCAATGTTGATTTTGGGCTGATGACATCTTTGGGGCTTACCAAATTTCGCTGTTAACATTGGTGGACAGCATGGTGGCAACGGTGAAGCGAGACGACGCTGCTGCTGGGCGACGACGATTGAGTGATGGCTCCTCACTCTCTCACCTCCCTCCCGTTGCCCCTGCCTCCATTCGTGACGAGATGCGGCGTCGGAAGCAGGTGGCGTGGGTGACCCTGGCTGGCTGGGGCGGCGCGGTGCTAGGCGGTGGGTAGCAACAAGGTGTCGACAGCGGAGTCCTTTCGGACGACGGTGGCCTGAGTGTCGATGTCCAGTCCGTGGCAGGAAGAAGATGGTTCCGGCAGTGGTCTCGTAGGTAGTGGCAACGCCCTAGGACAGTGGTGGTCTGAGCACCGGCGCAAGGCTCTCGGCGAGGAGCAGGTGGAGGTCAACCCTAGCGACGGCGGCGGCCCGGGACAGCGGCGACCTTAGCTCTGGCGTAGGGCTCTTAGCGAGGAGCAGGCGGAGGTCAACCCCAGTAGCGGCGGTGGGCCTAGGAGCAGCAGAACCCGGGACGACAGCGGCTTGAGCAACGGCGCAAGGCTCCCGGTGAGGAGCAAGGCAGAGGTTGACTCTGGCGGCGGCGATGGCCTTAGGGGCAATGGCGGCGCCCTAAGAACGGGTGCAGGACTCTCAGTGAGGAGCAGGTGGAGGTTGGCCCTGGCGGCGGTGGCGGCCCTAGGGGCGGCGGGCTAGGAGTACAAAGGGCGGACACACATCCTCCGATGACAACGACGGCCCTATGGGTGGCGGAGGCCGAGGAATTTGGCAAAGTGGAAGCCGATCCCGTCGGCTCGTGTATAGTCGGCTAGTTCTGACTAAACACCGAATGACGACGGATGAAAGTCGGATGAAGATGGCACCAACAAAGGTTGACAGCGACGGCGCACTAGGGGCCGCGGCGACTAGATGACTTCCACTCGCTAGTATGTCGGGAAGAAGAGAAGCAGGGGTGTGCCGAGGTCATTTGTTTTTTTTTTCTTTTTTGGTTGAGTGTTCTCCTCCTTGTTGAGGTGTGAGTCTAAGTGTTCTTATATCCTTTTGGCTCTGTATATCCACGAGTTCTCCTTCTTGTTAAGATGTGAGTCTAAGTGTTCTTATATCCTTTTGGCTCTGTATATCCTTCGTGGATATAGAGGCCGGACTAATGAAAATCTATTATCTAAAAAAAATCTTCCACTCACACCAAAGCCAAATATAATCCACACAAACAAAACGAGCTCCTGCCAAACTTGGTAAAGGTGATAGGCACCGAAAGCCACCTCACTTCCAATGGACGGCAGAATCCCAGCTATAGCTATAGCTTAGGTTCTTCGTTCCGGGATCTGTTGGCAGCGTCCCCCATCACATCACATCACATCTGCCTTCCCCTCTGCATCGTCTGTCCATACGATCCGCGGTTCGGCTGGTTTCCACTTTCTCCAGGCAGACTGGCGTTTTTCCAAGCTGTCATTTGCTAGTGGTTGCTATTAGTGATTTGATTGGAACCTGTAGTACCGGCTAGTGGATGTCGTTCACATCTGATGTTCCAAGAAGCAAGAGCAGCGAATTAACCAGGTTTGTTCATACAGCAACGAGCAGCAGGAAGCAATTGCACATTGTTTGAACATTACTGAACTGAGAGGAGAGATAGCCGTTCCTTTACTCATGTCATCACTCATCACATCTGATCAGGGTCAGTGAGGAGGAATATCCAATATTACCTTTGTTTATTACCAACCTCTAGAAATTAAGATACTTGAACAATGCTGAAAAATTCTGAAAATACTTCAAGAGTAGGGCACTGGTATTATATATGTACCATCCTGAAAATGTTAAATCTATTATATACTAAAAATCCATTAAACTTCCTATAAACGTTCTACCGCCACGTGGCAATGTCTAATCTCACCGTCGATTTTTACTTAAATCGGTGGACCCGATAATTTATACCATTAGATTAGATTAGATGTATTTTATTTAAAAGGAAACTAATATTTTACTGTTCACCAGAAAAAGAAAACAAAAACACACAAGTACTCCATATGTACGTACGTGAGACTTAAACAACAATGAATCTTACTGTTCACCGGAAAAAGAAAACAAAAACACCAGACAAGTACTCCATAGGTACGTTCATACGTAAGACTAAAAAACAATGAATCTAACCTACTGTTTATCGAAAGAAAAAAAACTACGCACAGACTTACTATAAAAAACAATAAAGCGAACAAAACATACGTCGGACCATTAAAAAAATCGATTATCCTTTCTACTATTTAAAGATAAAATCTATTGCTCTATAAATTTAAGCAAATATCACCATTGATTTTTACTTAAATTGGTGAATACAATATTTTAGACAATTAGATTAGATGTATTTTATTTTAAAAACTAATACCTTAATACTCCCTCCATCCATAAAAGTTACACATATTACTTTTTACACCAAGACCAAGGAGAAATTAAATCACCTTGGATATTACAAAATCAAGGAGTGAATGCAAGCATGCAACCAATGAGTATTTAGATGACTCCTTGGGTTCTAATAAAAATATTTAATTTATCTCTTCATTTAAGTCTTCAATGCATAAAGACTAAAAATAGGAACAATTTATTTGAAAAAACTCAAATGTGAAATAGGTGTAACTTTTGTGGATGGAGGGAGTACCTTATTACTCTGTGTATGTATACGGGTGAGCTATATAACTGTTAGGCTAATAAAAACATAAGTAGTCCGTACTTACATACAACTTGGAGAAAGAAATGAAGCTTACCTACTGTCCATCGGAACAAAGAAAAATCTACGCACGATGGTCATTTGAAATAGTATTTTCAAAATCCCTTACTATAAAAACAAAAAAAACAAAAAAATGTGTATCATTGGGAAAAGATCGATGGTCTTATCAAATAGTATTATCTACTATTTAAAGACAAATATATTACTCTACAAATTTACATAAATATACGTAGTTAAACTAAATTTATATTATAAATATGAAATATCCTTCTTTATTCATTCTATCTTAACATACTAGGCTGATATATATAATATTTAATTTTATGATATTTTTTATTTCACATCATATTTAGGGTGTCTTGACGAATACACAATGCTAATTTAAATCTACATTTGTAAAAATGAAAACATAATTTAGTTGTTTCATTTTACACCATTAGATTAGATTTATTAGTTAAAAATAATGATACATGAGAAATATGAAACTGTTGACAGGAAAAAAATACTCCGTATGTACATATGATTGAAAAAAAATATATTGCTTACATATCATTTGCTGGAATAACAGAAAACGTACTTATGATAAAGCCAAAAAAATCGGCAGTCCTTAAAAAAGAATTTTCTACAATTTAAAGATAAAATATAATAATCTTCAAATTTACGCAAATGCAAATATAAAATAACCAATCAATGCTTTTAAGCGTTTTATCTTTTAAATTATTTTAAAATTATATATCCAATTTGTGATCCAGTTGTATTCCTTTAAATAAATAAACTACTAAATATATATAGCCCTAAATACATCACAAATATGGAGCCGACATGTAATAATTAATGTTATGATAATAATTTCACATCATATTTTAGGTGTAAAAAACACTTGAGGAATACACAACGCTGATTTAAATGTACAGATGTATTCTCCAAATTACCAATAGTGTCTCGTATGATTAGAAACAATAGGTGTTGAAAACAAATTGGACATTGAACTAACACTATAGATATTATAGATTTTTGTCAAAATATGATACAGTACTTTGGAGATTAACGTGGTAGTATTTTAAAAAAATCACTTTGTCCCGGTTACGTATAAATTCTTCTATTGTTTTGGGATAAAATTTAACTCCTTCGATTTATGTGACAGAGGAAATATAAGTAATATAAGTCTATCTTTGATTAGATGAAGTAGTATCATTAGCTATATTTTTAATAGACAATATCTTTCATTAATATATAATAAAATTAAAATGTTACTTAAAGTCGTCTATGGCGTATAAAATAAAATATATTATATAAAGTTTGGAAACTTAAAAAACTTTAAAAAAAGAATCACACATAATACAAATAGATATGAAAACTCCATTATTGTGACACATTTTTTCTAATAAATTTGAAGATATACAATTTCAAGTAATACGCCCAAACCAGTTATTAACGAACATATTTTTAAAATAGAGTAAAAAATATTTCAAAAATATCATCAACACATAAATATTTATAATAAAAGTTCAAATAAGATTAAACAACATGCTCCCGCGTATGCACGGGCTACCTTCAATCTAGAAGACAGTCAGGGCACCAAGGTTTAGTGTTGTGCAATACGATCTACGATGCTGATCTACTTGTAGTTTAATACAGGATGGGATCAAACAGCTGAAAGTACAGAACCTCTCTTAGTTGTAAAAGGGAGTATGTAGTGAAAACTCAGAAAGGGATAATTGGGTGATATCTTCCATGCTCTTTTATTACAAGATTACAACTGCATTAGGAGGTAAGAATCTCAACCCCCTTCAATTTAGAGGTACCTATACAATTACTGCGATTTTGAAAGAAACATAGATCTGCTAAAGAACTAAAAACATACATATATTTAGCCCAAAATGATGCATGGGAAGGCTAGTAGAGTAAGATAGATAAGTATACTATTAGCTATTCCTGACAAGAATTCTGTTGAGGCACACCACAAATCTAGAGAGCAATATTACAGCTTGCAATTTGATTTTCATCTTCCATCTGGTGTCATGAGCTGGGAGAAGATGTTGCTTGGGGTCCACCCATCCGACTCCACGCTCGCAATGCTCCGGTCAGTGATGCTCAAAGAAGTTGTCGTGGTAGTGGTAGTAGTCACATCGGTCGACGGCTCATCTGAATGTAGCCTGGCCACAACCATCGGCGACGTGCTCGCTGACGTCCCCTCGGTCAGGCTACTACTGTCCTCCGTGCTCTCCTGCAGCTGGAGCGCAAACTCGAGGTTCCAGAGCACATCACCCATGGACGGCCTGTCGATGCTGCGATCGGCCACGCATTTCTCCGCGGTCTCGGCGAACTTCAAGAAGCACTGGGGAGCGATCTTCCCTTTGAGGAGTGGGTCAATGATCTCGCCAAGAACACCTTTCTTCTGGCAATGCAGCGCCCAGTCTGCAAGGCTCACTTGCTCCTTCGGAAGCGATGGGCTCAGGGCGTTGCGGGCGCACAGGACCTCGAACAGCACAACCCCAAAGGAGTAGACATCAGATTTCTCGGTAAGCTGCTGCCGTCGGAAGTACTCGGGATCAAGGTATCCGAAGCTGCCCTTCACCACTGTGCTCACATGGGTGTTGTCCACGTTTGGACCGGCCTTGGACAGCCCGAAGTCGGAAACCTTGGCAACCCACTTGTCATCCAGCAAGATGTTGGTGGTCTTGACATCGCGGTGGATGATGGTTTGCTTTGCACCCGTATGCAGGTAATACAGCCCGCGGGCTGCGCCGATGCAGATCTCCAACCTCTGCTTCCACGACAATGGTGGGTTCTTGGTGTTGTACAAGTGTTCTCGAAGTGTACCATGAGCCATGTAGTCATATACCAAAATCATCTCATTCCTATCCTCACAGTACCCAATTAGAGACACAAGGTGACGGTGTCGGAGCTTGGACAGCATCTCAATCTCATTCTGGAACTCATGGACACCCTGCTCAGACAACGGGTTCCCACGCTTGATTGCAACTCTAGTGCCACTGTCTATCTCTCCAAGGTAAACGTTGCCAAATCCACCTTTGCCGAGGAGGAAGGATTTGTCGAAATTGTTGGTGGCAGCCTGGATTTCTGCAAACGAGAAGTGCCGGCAAAGATTGGCTGGCAGCATCGAGTGGCTCCCTGTGTTGGTTGTCTTTCCTGAGGTGGCTGACTGTGACTTGGTGAAATCAGTGAGAGGAGTCCAGCGTCCTTCATCAGATTTGCCAGAATCCTTTGCTACCTTCTTCTTTCGTCTACAGATGATGCACAATCCAAGACAAGCAATCAACAACACGGCAAAGCCGCCCACGGCTCCACCTATGGCTGCTGGAACAACACCCTTTGATTTACCTCCACTAGATCCCCCATTGGGATTCACATCAGGCTTTGGTGGAAGTGGAGGGTTGAGCCCAGCAAGGTTATTTCTTCCAAGGTCCTCTAGCTTGAAGACCTCAAGGCCATTTAGTATTGCATCATAATACTCTGGTTTGCTTGAAAGATCAGGGTGAAGCGCGACCCACAGGTCCGTCTGGCCAGAACCAACCGTTGTGACAACATAGTTGGTATATGTTGTTCTGCCAATTCCTCCACTCCAAACAATGACGTCCATTTGAGTCTGCGCCATCTGGTTGTTGATGTAAATGAAAAATGATCTCTGATTCACCTTGGTTATTGGATACTGGATCTCACAGAAATGGAACCTTAAGAGGTAGGTGAACCCCGCATCAACCGGTAAGATCCATGTAAGATTGTAGTTCAGGTTGATCTGTGCAGTTGGCCCCATTGACCTGGCTGTTGTATAGACAGCAACTGGCGCGATATAATCTGGCTCAGTATTTGGATATTTGATGGTGACATTACTATCTTTGGAGAAGGTCACCCCATAGGCAGCACCATATATGTAAGGAGAATCATTATCCCAAGAACGATAGAATCCAGAATCACCTTGCGGAGAGATGGGCTGTCCCCCAACATTGAGCCGGTACATCGTTTGGAAACCCGTCACAGGATCTATGCCATATTGCACATTGTCCCCGCCATTGGCAGATGTAGGTGTCGGTGTTGTGAAGATGTCAGGCGTGGGCACAATCTCAATCCCATTCACAAATGCATAAGACCCGTTTCGTGTGGACGGGGCAAAGGTGAGTTTTAGGCTGCTTGAAGTGACATTAACCGAGAATTCTCGAAAGAAGTAGGCAGAGCTTGTTGCCAGAGCAGTTTGTGATGCGTTGAAGTTGTCTAAAAGGATCAGATTGTTGGTTGTGACACCAAAGTAGGCATTTGCAGAATCAAGGTTCCCATTATAATTAGTTGGATAGAAGTGTAGGCGCACGAACATGCGGCCTGGGCTGACAGGGAAGGAATAGGTGTAATTTGAAGTGAAGAATCGAGCAGTCATGTAAGGCACAGGTGATGGGAGCGAAGGGTTTTGGTATGAAGCCCCGGCTGCATTGCCTTTCACCGATGGCGCAAACTTGGAGCTAGCGTCCCCGTCCCAGCTCCGATTGTAGCTATCAGGTTGCACACCAGAGGCTCCACAATTTAGAAAGATTGGGGCAGAGGCCGTGGAATTGTTATCAGCCGCCATGGCAATCGATAGGAGGGCTGACAGTGCAAACCATTGGATGGTACCTAGTAGGCTTGGGTGCATCATTGTAGTGGTGGTTGGTGTATCAGGATCAAAAGTTTGAGGATTCGTTCACATTAAATTCGCTATAAGAGTTGGGAACACTTGCATAATGCCTTTTCTCTGGGTGGGATTTGAGGCAAGGAAAATGTAGAGTTTGGAGGATTGTACTCTTGTTTACTGAAGAAAGCACGTCCAGATAGCTGTAGTCCTGTAGATTCACCTGCAATCAGAGGAAACAAAGGGTTCGGAAATTCTGCCAATTGTACGTTGGAAAGATGAATAACAAGAAATGGATCCCTAATAGCATAAGTTTATCTGTTTACGATGATAAAATATTGGAAGCAAACTGAATATAAACCATACCGAGAAGTACTATGAAATGCGGTAGTAATTTCTGCTGAAGAGAACAGAATTTGAAAGTTACGGCAAAACCTTTTTGGTTTGATCCATTTTCTAGTTATTATTATTATACAAATTTCCAACCATCTACTGTTACAAAAAGAGATGTGTCGGACATCAGAACATTAAGTTGTCGATACTGAACGCGACAAATCCTTTGTCAAAAACTAATATAAGTCAACAGGTAAAATGTTAGAAATTCGTAACTAAAACCAAAAGAAAAATCTAAAACGAGAGGAAAATAAACACGATCAAAGCTCCAGAACGATCATTTCGCATATGGGGAAAACTAACAGAATAAAAATCGCCCGTATTTCGCTAGTTCCGATCCCCATCTGCAAAACCGGCGATCCTGCAGTTCTGCTGATGAGAAGGGATCATAATACCAAGTACTCCAACTCCATTGCATGCAGCAAAAAAGAAATACAAAGAGAACTCGATCGATTAGCTCAACTGATCAACCACCCCCACCCCCCAAACCTCCCAGCCCAGATTTGGGGTTTTTCGCTGGGCCAAAATTTCGCGCCAAGAATAGCAACCCCATAACCAAGAACGTACCCCAAGAATGGCAGCCGCGGCGGCCACGGAGCACAACCAATCCAAGCAGGAAGAACTAACAGGAGAGGAGATGAAGAGGCAAGAGCTAGTACCTCGTCGACCTCGCGGCGTCGGAGAGGGAGAGATGGACTCCGCGCGCCCCGCGGCAGTTTCTAGTTGCTGCGCGTGTTTCGGTGGCCAAAACGATGGTGGGAAATCGAGCTCGGGTCCGTAGTGGAGTTGGGGGGTGGATGATGGGGCTCGTGCTAATAGTGCTAGTGCTGCTCTTGTATATAGTGGAGTTTCACGGAGAGGTCCCTCTGTTCTCCACAAATTCGTCGTTGCTTTTCTCTTTCTTGTTCACCTTCCCTTTCTTTTTCTCCATTCAATCAATTATTCTCATTTTTCTCCATTCCGGTGTGATGATGGTTTCTTGGTTATCCTTTTGTTTGGTATGGATGAATTACTGGGGTCAAGTCGGCACACTGGCACGCCCCTAGTTTTGTGGACGATGCCCTCCTTGAGGTTATAGACTTTTATAGTGGTGGAAAATCCAGTTGTCGAGTGACCTAACATTCTATGGTGTTACTGAATGCATGTGGTTTGTTTGGTGTGCTTTCGTCGGGGAAACACTGTAACACACTAATTTGATGAGATGTACTGGGCGCATTCTTTTCGGTCCGTAAGTTTTGACTGATTAGCGCACGCAAAACAATAAACACGCTTAGCATAGAATTAATTAAGAAATAATTATTAAATATTAAAAAAATAAATTTATTTGATTTTCTAAAAATACCTTCTATCTATAAAGTTTTCACAAGAAACATACTGTTTAACAATTTGAAAAACATGTTACCGGAAAACAATGAGTAGATAAGCTCAATTAACTCATTTAATTAGAACCGTAGATAGAATTGAGGAGAACTGTGTTTAAAGCCCTGTATGGATCAGGGACTAAAACTTTAGTCCCTATCACATCGGATATTTAGATACTAATTAAAAATATTAAATACAGACGAATGGTAAAACCCATACCATAACCCTGGACTAATTCGCGAGACAAATCTATTAAGTATAATTAATCCATGATTAGCCTATGTGATTAATTAATAGGCTTAAAAAAATTGTCTCATGAATTAGCTCTCATTTATACAATTAGTTTTGTAATTAGTCTATGTTTAATATTCCGAATTAGCGTCCAAACATCCGATGTGATAGAGACTAAAGTTTAGTATCTAGATCCAAATACTACCTAAGTCTTTTGCATTGATTCGGCCTCATGATTTTATTTTCTATGTAGATCATCTATCAAGTTCAAGACATACGGTGTTCTATTGATTGTTATATGCGTGTTTTTAAATGTTATATATATATATATGTGTGTGTGGGCGCGCGCGCGTATTGCTATATCACATTCGATAGAAATTTTGGGACGATTTCTTCTACATTTCCGACCTTAGGATTTACTTCGTGATTCGTGCTCCGGCGTGACCCTAACTCTCAGGATCTCGATGAACATCTATGTTAGGGTTTATGGTCCATACTTAGGTGGGGTGGGGGTGGGAGGGGAGATATCGCTAGGCTTAGAGAGATGACCGTGGGAGATGGCGGCTAGGCGGTGGATAGTGAACATGAGCATGAGGTGAGGCGGCAGCCCAACAGTGGATAGTGAGCACGGGCAAGCGGTGAGGTGTCGGGGTCAGTGCTAGAGCTACGGAGATGGACAAGGGTACCAGAGGTAGGGAACATGACGACGCCACCGCTGGCTTGTCGTAGGTATTGTTGGTGTCTTCTGGCAAGCTAGCAAGGCTAGCAGTGCCACAGGAGGTGGGGATGGAAGTAAGGGGGGCATCTAGTTGGCGCGTGCGCGCTCTCAACACACGTTTTTTGGGACTAAAAGGTAGTTAACTAATCAATTAGTTTTAGATAATTATAGTTTAAGATAATGACGGTAGTAGTTAGGATTTTCTTTTTTTCACGAGATTTTTTTAACTAACAAATTGAAGAGAAATCTATCACTGGTGGAGAAACCGTTTGTAGTACCAGTTTGTAACCCCCTTTAGTCTCGGTTGTCCAACCGGGACTACGAATCCGGGACTAAAGATCGGTGTACCATTTTTTTTATTTTGCATGGCCCTGTTTGCTGCAAGGTTGATTATATATATATATTTATATATATATATATATATATATATTTATATTTATATATATATTTATATATATATATATTTATATTTATATATATATTATGCATACATATATTACACACATATGTATAATTTAAAGCACTTAACATTTTATATGCATATATATTACCAAAATATATATTAACACTAAAGTAAATGTGTACATATATAAATATATATATACATGCATATATAGTACAATTTATTTGCTCGCTAGCTATAGCTATGACTTCGACGCCGGCGTTATGTCAGAAGAGGAAGGACCGACGTTATGAATTGTCGATCCATCGTAGTAGAATTCACCATCAGGATTAAGGACTTCTTCGTTGATGGATCCCATCAGTTGTTCTTGAACAGCCGTGATAAAATCCTTGTGTGGGAGATTATCCCTCATGTGAATACGCTATCATTCGAAAAATAATGACATATCAATATATGAAATTAATAAACAACTTAACAAATCGATACGCAATGAAATTTTGAATGGTTTATGTATACGTACATCGAGCTCTCGTGTGGTGTATATTTGGTTTGATAGGTAGTGGGCATACTCGCATACGTAGTAGCCACATAAGTTAGTTTCCTGGTCCTGCTTTGCACACTACATGAGAAACGATGAGAGATTTAATATAATCTTTATATTTAACTATAATTAGAGATTTAATTCAATACAATTTTGGATCATGCATATACTCACCAGAAAATGAAACCTCCGTCCAAGTTTTTCTTTCCAAGTCCCGCGAACCAATTGACGGAACCGATCCCAAGCCCTACATGTGCAGTTGCAAGCTATGATTAATTAATTATTACCCGAGATCAACATAATAGCAATAGAATCCTCGCGACTTTGGAATAGATGGCATTATATTACCTGTTTATCAGTTGGAAGACCTTGTCAAAAATCTTCTCCTCTTTATTCATTGAGTCGTACACAGTGACTTTGCATGCGTCCAAGTCGAAGAATAACATGACCTAGTGGAATCTGGAATATGCGTGAGATGAGATATATATGAAAATGTACATGCTATATGTATGGGAACAAAATTTGTTCGAACGACAATAAAAACTCACGCTGTGTTGTACGGCAGTAGTATGAACGTCTTGAAATGCTGCTGCGTTAGGAGATGGACGAGATTGTCCTCTATGTCTTTCTCGTACTTGTCGATCATTTCGGTGTTGATTTTTCGAGGGTTGATGAACCCAGTATCGTAAACCCCCTGCCGTCGGGCCCTTTGAATCTCCATTCTACAACGATAAAATGAAATTATTATTGTTTACATATATGACAGGAGCTAGTTATTGAACAAAACAAATCGAACTCAAAGATACTTACAAAATCCATGCGCTCTAAAGAGAGACGTCGAGGGCGTCCAGATGGTACAGATCGAAGACATCCTTGAAATGGAGCCAGAGAACATCTTCTCCTTGCAAGAACTCGGGGTTTCTGATCCTCGCTCCGAACATCTCTCTACCCTTGGCGCTCATTTCCATGTACCGTTTATGAAATTTGTATATCTGTGTCGGTAGGGACTACAGCTGCTCAGGCGTGACAAGTGGTTTACCGAGTTCAAACTTGTATGCCACTTCCGCCTTCGGGATTGGTGCGGCTCCAATCAGCTGATCCACAGTTAGACCGGTATCTGAAATGAAATCCGTTATTCCAAAATTTTCGCCGGTCACCAACGGCTCGACCTCTTGGTTTGGTTGTTCTCCAAGCTGAGAGACTGGTTTGGACTTCTTGTGATAGGCTTTCTGAAGTGTTCGGTCATAGTCCGATATCTTTAAGGCCTCCTTGTTTGCTATGGACATTCCCTTGAAGAAGTTCTTCACGCTCGGGTCAATAGGTATCTTCTTTTCAGGACTCCGAGGCTTGAGTTGCCTCTTCACTTCTCCTGCCACATAAGCATCAAGCTCCTCTTGACTGCAATCGTACGGCGGCTCCTTGTTTGTGGTGGCGTCAACTTTCGCCTTCTTCGTTGTCCTTGTGCAGGCAAGCGGTGGAGCTTGGCGAGACCTTATCTTGGGAGGTGCAGGCGGACACGGTGGAGGTGGAGGAGGCGGAGGAGCTGGAGGAGATGGTGCAGGAGGAGGTGGCGGAGGAGCCGGAGGAGATGGTGCAGGGGGACGTGGCGGAGGAACCAAGGATATGGTGCAGGAGGAGATGGCGGAGCCGGAGGAGATGGTGCACGAGACGCCGCTTGTCGCCCAGGGAGGATGATGTACCGCTTGCGCCATAGTATAATGGCGTGGCTTGTGTCTCGTAGATGCGTCTCACCGTCTCCTCCTGGGTAATCCAACTCGAGGTCCTCGTACACGGCTTCCACCAGCTCAACTTCGACCCTTGAGTATCCTGCTGGAATCGGCCTGCAGTGGTAAGTCCCTGAAATGTCCGTTGGGATGGCCATTCCTGACGCCACCTTCACGTGATGAAAGGTTATCTATTAGTAATCAACCTAAACAGCAACTTGCGGAATATACAAGTCAAAAAATCATAAAACTACGAGCATACCTTGATTGATAAGTTCTTGAAGGGAATATGTAGCTCACATGGTGTCCGTTGCGTGATCTCATCATCGGGGCTGGTGGTTTCATCCTGGGTTTGCATGGCGTCCATGCTCTGTGATCCTACCTGCCCCGTTGAGGCGCAACTGCTACGATTGCCTGATGGGCTGACCATTGCAGGAGGAATGTACGGCTGGGGATCCTGGGACCGATGTGCGGCCATGCGTTCATCCACCTTCCTTGCCACCTCCTCTTGCATGCTGAGCTCGTAGCTCGATACCCTGTACTCAAGATCTGCAATCTTCGCCTCGGTATCTCTCTTGCTCCTAATCCGACTCCTGTACGTGTGGATGTCCTCCTTGAATCCAATCTTCCAGGGAATCACGCCTTTCCCTCGTGTTCGTCCTGGATGCTCGGGAGTCTGTAGGGCGAGTGACAGCTCGTCCTTCTCTCTGTTGGGTCGGAATGTGCCCTGAGAAGAGGCTTCCACTGCATCCGTTAGTCGACTGGCAGCCTCGCGTATCTGATCGCTGAAGACAAGGGAGCCATCAACTGGGTTAAGCGTTCTACCGTGAACATAGTACCAGAACTTCGATCGATCCGGCTATTTAGCGGTGGCCGATTCGATACCCCTCTCAATCAATCTTGCCTCCATTCGGCATTGACGCTATATCCGCCTGACCCCAAGTGGTGATGGTACTTCTTCTTGGTGGCATTTTCTTTGTTTCTGGCCATCATCGCTTGCCCTTGTTGCCTTGTCTTGTAAGCAACGAACTCGTCCCAATGATCTCTTAGCTTTGGGAATACGTCGAAGTTCGGTGTTAGTCCATTCAGGATGTATTTCTTGTAGAGATCTCCCTTGAAGCTCTGGAATTGTTCTGCCATTTTCTTCAGAGTCCACTGTTTCACTATATTCTCCGTACCCGCGGGTAGCGTGAACGTCTCGAGCATTGTAGTCCACAACATCTCTTTCTCTGATTCCGGCACAAAGCTGTCATTATCCCCGCGTACCCTTATTCTGCGCCAGTACACCGTGCTGACAGGCATGTTGTCCCTCACAACCCAACCGATGTGGCGTACAAAATTCTTGGCTGCTTCTGCCGGGGCACTAGGTCGGCCGTCTTCGTCCACCTCAGTTATGAGTGCCGACCCTCTATCTTCTTCGCGGCACCTCGTTGTCCACGTGCCCTCTTCTGTCCAGCGGAGGGATGACTTCCACTAGCCTCCTCCTCCTCGTTCCCCTCCGCATCCCTCTCCACGTTCCCCTCCTCGTTTAAGTACTGATTTGGATCCTCGTTCCCCTCTTCTTCGTTCCAGTACTGGCTGCTTCCCTCTGCGATTGTATCGTACAGTATCTGTTCCTCATCGCGATCAGCCATCTGTGCATACAAAAAATATTTGTTAGGTCTATAGGTCATATTTGCAAAGCGTAATATTAAAACTCTACTAATCTTATATTAAATCTCTAATAATCTTATATTAAAATTATAGTAATCATATATGCTAAGTCTAACAATCTTATATTAAAACTCTAATAATCTTATATTAAAAATGTAATAATCATATATGCTAAGTCTAACAATTTTATAATAAATCGCTACTAATCTTATATTAAAATTGTAATAATCACATATATATATATGCTAAGTATAACAATCTTATATTAAATTGCTACTAATCTTATATTAAAATTGTAATAATCATATATGCTAAGTCTAACAATCTTATATTAAATCTCTACTAATCTTATATTAAATCTCTACTAATCTTACATTAAAATTGTAATAATCATATATGCTAAGTCTAACAATCTTATATTCAAACTCTAATAATCTTATATTAAAATTGTAATAATCATATATGCTAAGTCTAACAATCTTATATTCAAACTCTAATAATCTTATATTAAATTGTAATAATCATATATGCTAATTAAGTCTAACAATCTTATATTAAATCGCTACTAATCTTATATTAAAATTGTAATAATCATATATATATATATATATATATATATATATATATATATATATATATATATATGCTAAGTCTAACAATCTTATATTAAATCTCTACTAATCTTATATTAAAATTGTAATAATCTTATATTAAAACTCTAATAATCTAATAATCTTATATTAAAACTCTAATAATCATATATTAAATTTCTAACAATCACTTCTTTACATCACTTGCCTGCGCGAATTCCTTTGATGGCTAGCTACCACTTCGGCTTGAGGCACGACGACGACGTCTTCTCTGCAACATCACCAGGAAAATGTATTATTCTAAATGGGCCAGGTTACATATATTGTATTTCACGTTTTAACCTATATATATAATCATATATGTATGCTAAGTTTAATAATCGTTTAATTATCTCGTTCGTACACGTTTCGCTCGCGTTCGTTCTCACACTTTTAGTACAAGTGCATTCACGTTCAAAAGCGTTTCGTTCACGTTCGTTCGCGGTCGTTAGCGTTTCGTTCACGTTCATTCGCGTTTCGTTCACGTTCGTTCGCGTTCGTTCACGTTCGTTAAGCGTTCGTTCACGTTCGTTCGCGTTCGGTCACGTTTCAATCATGTTCGTTCACGTTCGGCGATGTTGGGGCGCGCGGCAGTGGCGTCGGCGGAGCGGTCGCAGGGCGGCGCGGCGGCGGCGTCGGGGCGCGGTCCGGCGCCGTGGGCCGGCCCGGCGGCGTGGGGGCGCGGCGGCAGCGTGGCGTCGCGGCGGCGTGGCGTAGCGTCCCGGCGGCGTGGCGCGGCGGCGTGGCGAGCTCGAGGCGGGGGCAGCGGCGTGGCAGTGGCGTTGGCGTCGTCGGCGGTGGTGGCCGCGTCGAAGTCGGTCGTCGGCGGTGGCGGTTGACCGCGGCGTGGTAGTGGCATCGGCAACGAGCTAGGCGGCGGCAGTTTGGAGAGAGAGAGAGATCGAGATCGAGAGAGAGGCAGCGGCGGCTCTCACCTGAGAGATGCCGCGGCGGCGTCTGTGGCGAGGACCGCCAAGCGACGGTGAGAGACGATGGCAGCGTCGGCACGGGGTTGCCCTAGGCAGTGGCGGCGAAGGAGAAGCCGAGATTGATCTCGATGAAAAAACTTCTAAGTGTTGGTGGAGAAGACGAGGGCGCACCGGGAATATATATACCCCCAGATCTTTAGTCCCGGTTGGTGAGAACATCTGGGAGTAAAGATATCTTTACTCCCGGTTCGTAACAACAACCGAGACTAAAGATCAAGATAAGATCTTTAGTCTCGGTTGTTGTTACGAACCGGGAGTAAAGATATCTTAGATCTTTAGTCTCGGTTGTTGTTACGAACCGGGAGTAAAGATATCTTTACTCCCGGATGTTCTCACCAACCGGGACTAAAGATCTTTTCCCGCTATTTTCAAATTCTTTTTAAACCCGGTTAGGGTTAAGAACCGGGACTAAAGATAATAGCACTGAATTTTGAATTTCATTACATTTGTGTTTCTAAAATAGTAAATAATGCATTACAATTATTTAAAGTCGAAAAATTAATGACAAAACCTTTGAAAAATTATTGTTGTCTGTAGTAAACTAAGTGGATAATATATAATTAGCACATGAATGATTTAAAATTGTTAAAAATTCTAATAATCATATATAATTAGCATATGCATGATATTAAATTGTTAAAAACTCTAATTAACATATGTAAATACCACATGCATGATTTAAAATTAATACAAATTTTAATAATCATATATAATTAGCATATGATGATATTAAATTGTTGAAAATTCTAATTAACATATGTAAATATCACATGTATGATTTAAAATTAATAAAAATTCTAATAATCATATATAATTAGCATATCATGATAATAAATTGTTGAAAATTCTAATTAACATATGTAAATACCACGTGCATGATTTAAAACTTTTAAAAATTCTAATAATCATATATAACTAGCATATGGATGATTTCAATTTGATAAAAATTCTAATAATCATACATAATTAACATATGCCATACAACAATTGATTTGTATGGATATTCAATACATCCAAAATAGTTTACATCGTGTACACAACAATTACGACAATACATCGGCGATGACGGTTGACCGCACGTACTTTCTCCTCACTATTGTTCCTTCCTTGTGATCGCTACGTGAGTAAGGGGTGTCTTCATTTGATAGGAGGATGCTAGGGTCAATCGTCACCGTGAAAGGGGGTTGCCCATCAAACTGATCGTAATCCTCGTCAGTCTTGTCCTCTACTCCGACGATTTTTCTTTTTCCTGGGAGAACCACGTGGCGCTTTGGCTCGTCAGGCCCTTTGCCCTTTTTTCCTTTGCTAGACATGTCCTTGACGTAAAAAACTTGCGTTACATCATTAGCAAGGACAAAAGGTTCGTCCGAGTATCCAACCTTGTTAAGGTCAACCGTTGTCATCCCACTGTCATCAATCGTTACGCCTCCACCAGTCAACCTAACCCATTGGCACCGGAACAGAGGGACCTTGAGAGGTCCATAGTCAAGTTCCCATATGTCCTCGATGGCACCGTAATACGTGCTAGTTGTACCATCGTGTCCCATGGCATCGATACGAACAACGCTGTTCTGGTTCGTGCTCTTCATGTCTTGGGCTCTCGTGTAGAATGTGTACCCATTGATTTCATATCCCTGGAATGTCGCGATCGAGTCAGATGGTCCCCTCGCCAGTAAGGCTAGTTGTTGGTTAATCGTCTCGTTACCCATGAGATGTTGTCGCAGCCACGCGAAGAAAGTATCAATGTGATGCCGTGTAATCCATGCATCGGACTTACCGATGTTTCTGGCACGAGCTAGAGCCAAGTGTTCCTCGATGTAAGGAGCCACCAATGAAGATTGTTGCAGAACCGTGAAATGGGCTTTACGAAATAAATTGTTGTCTACCGTCATTATTGCTTTCCTTCCGAGAGTCCCCTTTCCCCGTAGTCTCCCTTCATGGCGTGATTCAGATACCTCGATTGGGCGAAGGTCTTCAATAAATTCTACGCAAAATTCAATGACCTACTCTGTTCCATACCCCTTGGCGATGCTTGCCTCTGGACGAGCACGTTACGAACATATTTCTTCAGAACGCCCATGTACCACTCGAAAGGAAACATGTTGTGTAGGTACACAGGGCCGAGAATACCGATCTCTTTGACAAGGTGACAAAGCAGATGCGTCATTATATTGAAAAATGAAGGTGGAAATATCAACTCAAAGCTGACAAGACATTGCACCACATCATTCTGAAGGGCTTCTAATCTATCCGGATCGATGACCTTCTGCGAAATTACGTTCATGAAAGCACATAGCTTTGTTATTATTGCCCGGACATTGTCTGGGAGGATACCCCTCATTACAACTGGTAGCAGCTGTGTCATCAACACGTGACAGTCATGAGACTTTAGGTTTGTGAACTTCTTCTCCTTCGTGCTTATTATTCGCTTTATATTCATGGAGTATCCTGACGGTACCTTGATGCTCTCCAAGCATTCAAACATACTGTCATTCTCTGCCTTGCTAAGAGTGTAGCTGGCTGGACTCAAGTAATGGCTTCCTTTCTCCTTTGGTTCTGGGTGAAGGTTGCCGCGTTGTTCCATATGCTTCAGATCATTACGTGCTTCCAGTGTATCTTTCGACTTTCCATATACACCTAGGAAGCCAAGAAGGTTTACACAAAGGTTCTTAGTGAGGTGCATCACGTCGATTGCGTGGCGGACGTCCAAGAATTCCCAATAGGGTAACTCCCAAAATATGGAGTTTTTTTTCCACATCGCCGTGTAACCATCTTCGCTCTCTATAGGCTGACTGCCAGGCCCCTTTCCAAACACTACTTTAAGATCTTTCACCATAGCAAACACTGTTTTACCGCTGCGATGTTTTGGCTTCGTACGGTGGTCCGCCGTATGTTCAAAGTGCTTGCCTTTCTTCCGTACTGGGTGGTTTGCTGCAAGGAATCGACGATGACCCATGTACACAACCTTCCGACAGTGCTTAAGATACGTACTTTCTGTTTCATCCATACAGTGAGTGCAAACCTTGTACCCCTTGTTGGACTGCCCGGATAGGTTGCTAAGTGCAGGCCAATCGTTGATGGTTACGAACAGCAGCGCTCGTACGTTAAACTCCTCCTGTTTGTCCTCGTCCCACACGGGGACACCTTCCTTCTTCCACAACAGTTTAAGATCTTCGACCAGTGGTGTTAGGTACACATCGATGTCGTTACCAGGTTGCTTGGGGCCTTGAATAATAATCAGCATCATTATGTACTTCCTCTTCATGCATAGCCAAGGGGGGAGGTTGTAGATACACATCGTAACGGGCCAAGTGCTATGGCCGCTGCTCATCTCTCCAAAAGGATTCATGCCATCCGTACTTAAACCAAACCGTATGTTTCGTGCGTCCTTTCCAAAATCTTTAAATTTTCTGTCGATATTTCGCCACTGCGAACCATCAGCGGGGTGTCTCAGCATCCCGTCCTGTTGACGCTCTTCAGCGTGCCAACGCACCATTCTAGCATTCCCCTTGTTCCTGAACAAACGCCTTAGCCATGGTATTATAGGGAAATACCACATCACCTTAGCAGGAATTCTCTTCTTCGTTAGCTGTCCGTCAACTTCTCCTGGATCATCTCGTCTAATCTTGTATCATAATGCTTTACAAATAGGGCATGCTTCTAGGTTCTTATACTTCTCACCGCGATATAGGATACAATCATTCGGATATGCGTGAATCTTCTGAACTTCCAGTCCTAGAGGGCAGACTATCTTCTTAGCCTCGTACGTTGTCTCGGGCAATTGGTTTCCCTCCGGAAGAATGTTCTTGACGAGTTTCAATAAATCGCCAAATGCCTTGTCACTAACACCATTTTTTGCCTTCAATTGCAAGAACTCTAGAGTGGTATCCAACTTTTTGTGCCCCTGCTCGCAACCTGGGTACAACGACGTTCTGTGGTCCTCTAACATCTTGTCCAATTTATGGGCCCCCTTTTCACTTTCGCAGTCCTCCTTGGCGTCCTGTAACATCTTACCAAGATCATCCGCAACGTCGTTACCATTAGCATCCCTTTCCTCCTCGCCCGTTCGATTTCCTTCAAATCCAACGTAATGAGCAAAGTCCGGAATATTGTCGTCTTCCACTTCATCTTCTTCCATTTCAACCCCTTGCTCTCTATGGGATGTCCAATAGTTATAGCTTGGCATGAACCCCGACTCAAACAAGTGGAAATGAATAGTTCTGGATGCAGAATACTTCTTCTGATTCTTACACTTATTGCATGAACAATAAATAAAACCCTTATGCCTGTTAGCTTCGGCCACTCTCAAAAAATAATGCACGCCGTCAATAAACTCTTTGGACTGCCGGTCAGCGTACATCCATTGCCGATCCATCTACATGAAATGAAAAAAAATCGTACACAAATAATTATTCGTACAATAATGACAGTCATACAATAATAATAAAATAATTACAAACTCTTTCAACACTCGTACAGTAATGACATATCATTATTCATACAAAAATTATAAAATATTACACCAAATAATTCTTATTTACTATTTCTAAAGTTTTAAACTAATATTAATGTGTTGTACTTCTTTTAGTTTTCATTTTAGTTTGTTTTCTATTATTTAAGATTAACTTTCACTATATTTTCCTTCTCAACTATTTTAGAAAACCTTCTTTAGCAAATAAACTAAATTTCTATATATTCTTTCTTCCCCACACAAATTTTCTCTCTCATCAACTTAAAACAAAATTTTGGAGACAAAAAAGTGTACAAAACATAGCTCCAAATGTAATATGACAAAAAAAACATTGGAGGATGAAGTTGCTAACCTTTTAGGCACCTCCGATTTGTATATAATCACCAAAATAAATTCACTAGAAATTTTGGCATGACTTCCCCTCTTTTTTGAAGAAATTTTGAAGCTTACTCGGGCTGGAGGAAGAAGACATATATACAGGGGTGGGACTTTAGTCCCGGTTGGTGTTATGAACCGGGACTAAAGATCGCCGGGATCTTTAGTCCTGGTTCGTAACACCAACCGGGACTAAAGATACGATCTTTAGTCCCGGTTGGTGTTACGAACCGGGACTAAAGATCCCGGGGGGCCTGACAAGCCCTGACAGCATTTGAACCGGGACTAAAGATGATCTTTAGTTACCAACCGGGACTAAAGATCAAATATGCCCGTTACCCTTTGTAACCGAGAATAAAGATCATCTTTAGTCCTGGTTTTTATTGCAACCGGGACTATTGTTGAATTCGGTCGACCGACAAAAGATGGTTTCTCCACCAGTGTATATGTGAAGTCCAATTTTCAAAATTTTAAATCCATATTTGAAAACTTTTCACTCGAAATTTGAATTTTTTTTAAGTCAAAATTTGAAAACTTTCAACTTTTCATCTCAAATTTGAAAAACTTTCAACTCAACTTTGAAGACTTTCAACCTATATTTGAAAACTTTCAACTCGAGATTTGAAAAATTTCAACCCAGATTTGAAAACTTTCAACTCGAGATTTGAAAACTTTCAACCCAGATTTAACTTTCAAATCAGATTTGAAAATTTTTAAGTTAAGATTTTAAAATTTTCAAGTCAAGATTTAAAAGCTTTCAACTCAAACGTGTGCTAAAATATTTAAAAAAGTAATTAGAAAAAAAGGGGAAAAAGGAAAAAATCGCAAAAAAGGGAAAAAAAACTGTGTGGGGAGGAGCGTGCGGGCGCGCACGCGCGAATTAGCTCTCGTGGAAGTAAGGAAGGGAAGAAGAGATATTTGGGTTGGGATTGTTGCACGAATAGTCCCTATATGTATTAGAGAAAATTCTTATATATCATAGAGAGAAAAAACGTCTCATACACACTCAAATTAACGTCTCATACACGAATTCTTATATCATAGTAGTCTCAAATGCAAAAAAGAGTTAATTAAGTGCACACGTCAAGTATTATAATTAACTTAAGATGTAGGAGTAGGTCGAAAATGTGCAATCGCTCTTCTATTAGTCAAAAAGTACTTCATGATATTTGCCAGAGCGCTCAGGTTGTTAATTTCATGTAATAAATTTGTCTAAAATGAACGTTTCTGATGATAGAGATAGCCAGAAAATTCAAACACTTCAACCAAGATATTTCTACACAATGCCTGATGAAAAATGGTACTCATAAATGCTTGAGAATAGCATATATAGTGATCATCAGTTGCATCCTAGAATTAGATAAGTATAGCCGCCGAGAGATAACCGGCTATGTAGGCAATTGAGGAAGTACAAACGTAGAAGTAGCAATTATGCAAATGTCAAATGAATCCTTCGCTGAAAATGAACTTATAAGGCCACTGCCGTAAGAGGGATGCATAGTTTCGCACTATAGTCTACAAAATAATCAAATGTATTTACTGTATTATTTTGTACTACCTCATTCTTTTTTGGAAAAGTACGAATCACCCCCGAACTATCACGGTCGTCCGAATTACCCCCCGAACCACAAAACCGGGTATTTTTCACCCCCAACTATACAAACCGGACAAATTACCCCCCTCGACCCAATCCGCAGTGGTTTTGGTCCACGTGGCGTACGCGTGGTAGTCCAGTCAACACTCTATTTATAAAAAAATGTGGGACCACCTGTCATCTCCTCATCCTCTCTTCCTCTCTCTTCTCTCTCTCACTCTTCCTCTCTCTCTCAAACGCGGCGTGCGGAGGAGGACGCAGCGGCGGCGCGCCGACGAGGAGGGATGAGGAGGACAACAACGAGGATGGAGCACACAGCGGCGGCGCCTCTCGGCGGCGTGCGCGCAGGGAGGACGAGGGCGGCGGGACGGCAAACGTCGAGGGCCCCTTCGCCGCGCCGCTTCGACAGCGCCCCCACCTCCACCGTTGGCCAACTCGTCTGCGGCTGCCGCGACTCGGCCACCGTTCTGCCCGCACGCCGCCGAGAGGGAAGGGGAGAGCCACGCCGAGCGGCCGACTCCTCATCCCCCGCCGCCTCCACGTCACCCGCCGCCGCCGCTGCCGGCCAGCTCGTCCTCCTCATCCCCATGCGCTCCATCCTCGCACGGCGGCGGCGCCTCTCGGCGGCGTGTGCGCGGGGAGGACGAGGGCGGCGGGACAGCCGGCGTCGAGGCCCCCTCCGCCGCGTCACTCCGACGGCGCCCCACCTCCACCGCTGGCCAGCTCGTCCGCGGCTGCTGCGACTCGGCCACCGCTCTGCCCGCACGCTCCCCCTCCCTCTCGGCGGTGTGTGCGCGGGGAGGACGAGGGCGGCGGGACGGCCGGCGTTGAGGCCCCCTCCGCAGCGCCGCTCCGACGGCGCCCCCACCTCCACCGTCGGCCAGCTCGTCCGCGGCTGCTGCGACTCGGTCACCGCTCCGCCCGCATGCCGCCGAGAGGGAGGGGAGAGCCGCGCCAAGCGGCCACCTCCTCATCCCCCGCCGCCTCCACCTCCGCGGATTCACCCGCCGCCGCCGCCGCCGCTGTCGGCCAGCTCGTCCTCCTCATCCCCGTGCGCTCCATCCTCGTCGTCGTCCTCCTCATCCCCCATCGTCAGCGCCGCCCGCCGCCGCCGCGTCCTCCCGGCGCTCCGCCACCGCCCGCACGCCGCCGCCGCGTCCTCCCCCGCATGCAGCGTTTGAGAGAGAGAAGAGAGAGGAAGAGAGGATGAGGAGATGATAGGTGGGTCCCACATTTTTTTATAAATAGAGTGCTGGCTGGACTACCACGCGTACGCCACGTGGACCAAAACCACCGCGGATTGGGTCGAGGGGGGTAATTTGTCCGGTTTGCATAGTTGGGGGGTGAAAAATACCCGATTTTGTGGTTCGGGGGTAATTCGGACGACCGCGATAGTTCGGGGGGTAATTCTTACTTTTTCCTTCTTTTTTTACTCTACATTTTGGACATTGAAACATGCCCATTTGCACATATCTCATCAGTACATTTTATACCTATATGTTCATAAAAAATTACTAAAACTATGATTGTTTATGGAATATTTTTCAAAAAAATTACTAAATACCAATTTTGTATATTAAATCCTAATGTTTTTGTATTTATTAAAAGATTTTGTAATTTGACTATACACATTAATGCAAAAGTTTGTATATTTGAGAAGGAACGTAGTAGTATGTTGTTGCTTTAGTTATTAATGCAAAAAGTTGCGTGAATAGAATCAGTGAGCAGTGAATTCTAAACTTTCGAGGAGATGTCCCTTCGTGGTTTACATTCGTGGTTTACATCCAAATAGTTATGAAAAATTTTAAAATATTCGATAAGATAAATTAATATGTGATAGATAACTCCACAAACATGCAATTAAAATTCAACTTCTATAAATTGTAAAAAAAATAAATTAAATTATAGCTAGTTAACATATATTCACAGTCAAATTTGTTGTTTTTATTGCAACTTGTATATTAAAAAGTTAAATTTGACCTTGCATATTTGTAAAGTGATATATCACGTACTACTCTATCGTATCGAATTTTTTCAAAATTTTTTATAACCATTTAAATGACATGCAAAGAAAAAAAACGTACTCTCGAGAATCTAGAATAGTTTCTCCCGGTAGATGTCTTATTATGATTATATTTATTAATTTATTCTCTTTAGTTGAGGACAGGGCAATAGCCTAGTGATAGGAAGGATCGAAACAGGATAAACAAGCATGTGAGCGCGCCTGACGTGAGTATGCGACTATGCGAGATGTGTGCTACTCTATGGAGAGAAAAGAAATATCTCTCCAGTTTGTGGGCGCTGTGACTGTTAATTAAACTCTCGTAATTTAGACGAAACCGAGGGTTTTTCCTGCTTATATGATCGATCCGTTTCCGACCAAATGGAGCACAATTGTTGGCCAATCAGTCGAAAACGACGTATGGCCACGATAAGCAGGTTGTTAACTAACTCAAAGCACACTAAGCTAGCCAGCCCCGTGTACTTCACCATTAATTGCACACTTTTAATTCTGATTAAGATTTGATTAAGCTGCCGGCGACGATGCAAGTCACTGTCGTGTTCCCGCACGGGCACGTTTTCTACGGGGAAACTTTGACGGCCATAGAATAATTAATCAACGTGGAATGGGAATCGGGAAGAGACCGCCTCATCGTGTTTAAGAATTCAGACTAGGTCAATGTGTACTCCTCAATGCAGTAGGCACCAGGTTCGTGTGGCTGTTGTTTTGGCTCATTGTGTGTGCCAATGCTTTTGCTGTGTTGTCACGGGCATGCATGCCTGGAATCCGAATGGACTTCTCTACTGTAACCCAACAGTTTTGTTTGATTCCGCGAAAGTAAAAACTGTTCTTCGTTTTCATCGCTGGTACTTTTCTTTTCTGGTTAAGCCTCTGTTCCGTAGATACTGGATTATCGTTGGCACGTTTCCTAAAACTAGGAACCGTACGATTTGTTCTTTTTTTTTAAAAAAAAAAACTTATACACAGAAGTTTCTAAAATAAAACTAATTTATTTTTTAAAAATTTATAATATTTAATATTAAATTAATCATGCACTAATTATGAAGCTTCTCCAGAAAGGCAGAGACTAACAAGCCAAATCAACATTTAGAGCAGGTATAATAGCAGACTATAAACTAGCTACAAACATATTTTTACAGAAAATCTATCATACGGTATTCCGTAGAGACGGAATAGTACTACTGCCTTATCTTCTCTTCCCCTCTTTCTGTGTCTCTTCCTCTCCACTCGCTCTCTCTCTCTATCTGTCTCTTCCCCTCCACTCGATCTCTCTCTCTCACTACCACCCATGAGCACGGAGGCAGCGATGACGGCGGCGGCAACAACGGCGACGGCGGTGACAACGACGACAACGACGGCGGTGCCGTCACCACCAGCCCCCACGAACGACCTGGACGACAGCCGGCGGAGCTCCCGACCACCATGGGCGACGACCGCCGTCGAGAAGCCTTCCCATCAAGCTCCTCAAGGCGCTCCTCCTCTTCGTCGTTCTTGTCGCTAGCTTCCTCGCCGCTGCCGCCCTCCTCCTCCTCGGCGCGCTGGCGCCTCCTACGGTCGGGGAGCGGTGGACGCGGCCACCGGGGGCGAGCACTTGGCACAACATGAGCGACGAGGAGCTGCTCTAGGCAGCGTCGATGGAGCCACGGGTTCGGCAGTTTGGAGCGAGGCACGACGACGAGCGACGGAATGGCACAAGGTAGGCACCAGATCTATCGCCTCCCCTTCCTCTTCCTCCGCTGCCGCCCCGCTGCTCGACTTCCCTGACCCGCGACTCCTCCTCCTCCTCTCTCTTGGGATATCACACTGATACCCAGGTACCAAAGCCTCAAAGCCTGGTACCTAGGTATCAGCTCGATACCTAGGGTACCAGGTATCAGTCGATACCCAGGTACCAAGGTCTGATACCTAGGTATCAGCTCGATACCCAGGGTACTAGGTATCAGTCGATACCCAGGTACCAAGACCTGATACCTAGGTATCAGCTCGATACCTAGGGTACCAGGTATCAGTCAATACCAGGGTACCAGCTGATACTAGTGTACCAGGTACCACCTCGGTACCTTATCCAAGGTACCAGGGAGGATTGGATAAGGTGGAATCGCAGAATAACGTGGGCCTCCCCACGAAATTGATGATGCGTATTAAATCTCTTGGGATTTTAGTTATCCCGTGACTGCTAGGAGCAACGGAATACCGTGGGGTAGCAGCCCTCTATTTTTAAGAGATAAAAGAGGAGAGAGAATAGCAGCAGAGGCTACAGATCTGTAGCCAGCTGCAGCACGGACTCTAAGATACAATGTGTGTATGACAGGTGGGATCAGATATCAATAGTGTAGTAAGTAACTATTATATGAATTGGCTATAGATGATTTGGAGCTAGTAATTGACTATACTATTAAATTTGCTCTTACGAATAGGGCAACCAAAGATTTTTTTTTAAAAAAAAAGGCCGCCAAAGATATCATATAGCTGTAAACCTCAAAATATGTGGTAGAGTATCCGAGGAGCCCTAATGGGCGATCAGTCACGCCCTCTGCGTGGCGCGCGGTGAGTTCTGACCCTCTCTAGTCTCTCCTCTCTACTACTAGGGCGGCGGACAGCGCGTCGCTTGGAGCGCCTGTGTTTTCCTTTTTTTTTTTGTTTTTTCTGTTTTTCTTCCGTACCTTCCGTTTCGTTTTTTCTGTTTTTTTTCTTTCCATACCATTTTCTGTTTTTAATACGTATGCATGCAAACTTTATATACGTACAAATAAAAAACTTTGTATACGTGTATTTTTTAGGTTTTTATACATACGTATACCAATTTTATATACATGTATATAAAGTTTGTATACACATATATAAAGTTTGTATACATGTATTTTTGGGGTTTTATACGTACGTATACCAATTTTGTATACACGTATACAATGTTTATATACACATTTATAAAATTTATATACGTGTATTTTTTAGGTTTTTATATGTACGTATATACGCGTATACAAACCTTGCATCCCGTGCGTACACATATATAAACTTTGTATACACGTATGTAAAGTTTGTATACGCGTATACACTCGTATACAAACTTTGTATATATACATATTAAAAACCGAGAGAAAAAACACGAATACAAAATTTGTATATGTACAAATACAAAACTTGGTACACATACGAATATAAACTTTGTATATGTACATCTAAAAAAACGAAAAAGGAAGAGAAACAAAAAAAAAAGAAAAAAAAACCAAACAGAAAGAGAACCGAATCAAAAAGGAAGAGACACCGAAACAAAATTGAAGAAAACCAAAACAGAAAGAAAACCCAAAAAAAGGGAAGAGAAACGAAAAAAAAGGAAATCCCGCTCGAGTGCCATCCGCCGGCCCCTTCGCGCGCGACACGTGTCCAGTCTTGCGAGGAGGACCCGCGCGACTGGTCGCTGATTAGCTTTTTCGTAGAGTATCTGTCCTCACATGTTTAATTAAAAAAGGTGTAGGAGTAACAACTTAAATGCCTTACCACGAGGTTTTTAGTTGTTGGACCCTTGTTCTCATGCAAAACTTGCACTTCTATAAATTGAGATGGCACCGGTGGATTGGATGTAACCATCATGAATATAAGATCGAGTGCCCACTGCCCAGTACAGAGTGAAGCAGATGCAGAAGACAAACGTTTCGATAGACTTAGTGTTTTTTTTAAAAAAAAAAACAAAAAACAAAGGCAGAAGCTATATCCCATTTCATTGATAAAGAGGTACACATCGAACTAAATAGTTCACACTGAAAACATCATCCTACAAACACCTCAAGATCAATCGTTAAAGGTACACTTAACACCTGAAAAACACCAATACCACCGAAATAGACGTGGTGTTTTGAAAATATTGAAAATACAGAGGGTATAATGTTCATTTTATTCCCAAAAATATACTGCACGGTTAACGCATGAGTGGGAGATGAACATCCATTTAAGTGATTTACTAATAGTAACACATTAGTCTTCGGATCAAAACGATGCGAGTCAAGGTCAGCTAAATGACATTTTACTAGTCCCCAGCCTCGTCAATATCTAATGATGTCCCCATCAACCTTTCTCTGAAGAATCAAATTGAAGAATTTGATGTTTTGTTTCTATACAATTGTATAAATAGGTGACCTTGACGTCTTGGTTCTACTTGCGTAGACTGCGTGGCTGGCTGGCTAACAATAAGAAACTTTCATGACCAACTTGGGTCAATTAATCCATAGACAAATTTGGTTTAGGGTAGTCTATTGGGATTGATAGCTCAGGCTCCTCTTATCTTCTTGGATTTTAATGAATTGGAGTCAATGTTTTGTCTATCAAATGCAGAATTGCAGATAGAGTAGAATTGTTCAAACACGATGTAACTGAGTTTCAGAGACGAGGTAAGAAACTGTTAGATTTAATTGGGTAATTGATCCATTTAAATCAATTAAATCAAATAAATTTCAAGGCTCATTATGCTAGAAATTCATGTGTATTCATTCTCTTATGGGATATCAATGGGATGAGTAGTTTTGAGAATTAATCCACTTGATTAGGGAATTGGTAACTTATATCAATTACTCCTAATTGATGGATGATTGATGGTTGTGTAGTGGATGATGGTTCATGGCTAGTTGATGACAATTAGTTACTCTATTCCTCTTCCTATTCCATTGGTAACATACATCAATTACTCCTAATTAATGGTTGGTTGATAGTTGTGTAGTGGAGGATGGTTCATGGCTAATTGATGAGAATTAGTTACTCTATTCCTCTTCCTATTCCATGACTCTTACTCTTCATCTTCTATTCCTCATATAAAATGAGAATGGATTTGATCTCCCTAAGAAGTAGAGAGACACACTTTCATCCATTTCCAAGGCTGTTGCTGCCACGGTAATCCCATCCCGATGAGTGTGTGCACACGCGTTGGGAGAGTAGACCTCCGAAACCACGCACTGCTGCGACGTTTACACGGACGGGCGGTCGATCAGGTTTTTGGGGAGCGCAAGGCGTGGCTACTCACTGTTCGTCAACGTCTACTTCATCTTCACCAACATGTCAAACTTTGGAGACAACGGCAACACTGGAGACAACGAGAAGGAGGCTTCCGTCAACACCAACGGAGGCAATATTGCCTCAAACTCCAGCGGAGGACCATTCTTGGGGTATAACCTTCTTACATTATTTCAATTAGAAGTTTTACTGTTAATGTTCATCGCAATGTCAACATTACGTTATTATGTGATTGTTGATGCTTATTCTACGTTAAGCATGCTGATGTTGATTACATTCACCACTATCACTGGATCAAATCCCACTGTAAATATCATGTTTATTATCTTGTTATTTTGGATTAAAATACGCCGAATTATGACCAAATTTCCAACAATCCAAAAACCTGATAGGTCATTTTCGGTAGTTGGTTTTGCTGCAACACTGAAACCACATGCTTTTCATGGTTCTAATTATAAGAGATGGAAAGCACGTGCACTACTGTAGTTGATAGCGATGCAATGTTTCTATGTTTCACGGGGTAAACGAAGTGAACCACCTCTCTCTCCTGAGAAGGATGTTACGTTTGAGGCTTCGGATTTGCCTGTTTCGTGGAGCATTGATCAGTGTCCTCGCTGACAATATAGTGGACGTGTATATGCACATGCCTTCAGGGAAGGACATGTGGGATGCACTTGAGGCTAAGTTCGGAGTTTCCGACGCCGACAGCGAGCTGTATGTCATGGAGCAGTTCTATGACTACAAGATAGTTGATGACCATTCTGTAGTGGAACAAGCTCATGAGATTCAGATGCTGGCAAAGGAACTTGAGAACAACAACTGTGAGTTGCCGGACAAGTTTGTGGCGGGTGGCATTATTGCCAAATTGCCACCTTCTTGGTCGGACTTTGCCACTTCTCTAAAGCACAAGAGACAAGAGTCCAGTGTTACTGATCTTATTGGCTCTTTGGGTGTTGAAGAGAAGGCGAGGGCAAAGGACAACCGGGGCAAAAAGGTCGAGGGAGGTTCTAGTGCCAATATGGTGCAGAAGAAAAACCCTCACGCATCCCACAACAACAAGAAAGTCAAGCCTGATGTCAAACCCAAGGCTACAACCAATTTTAAGAAGAAAGGCAAGGGAAAGGCAAAGGGAGACTGCTTTGTGTGTGGCAAGCCTGGGCATTGGGCCAAGGACTGCCCTGAGCGCAAAGACATGAAATCTACCAACATGGTCATTAGCGAGGGCGGAGGAACGTCGGGGTACGGTAAATTTTTACCTACAGTTCTCTCTGTTTTTCATTCACCTGATTGGTGGGTTGATACTGGTGCTAATATTCATGTATGTGCTGATATTTCCCTGTTTTCTTCTTATCAGGTCGGGAGAGGTTCCTCCTTGTTGATGGGAAACGGGTCGCTTGCGGCTGTTCATGGTATTGGTACGATCGATCTGAAGTTTACTTCGGGAAAGACTGTGCAGCTGAAGAACGTGTAGCATGTCCCTTCAATAAAGAAGAATCTAGTTAGCGGCTCTCTATTGTGTAGAGAAGGTTTTAGACTTGTGTTTGAATCCAATAAATGTGTCATATCTAAATATGGAACTTTTATTGGAAAAAGGTTATGACAGCGGACGCTTGTTCCGCTTTTCTTTGGACGACATGTATAATAATAATAATGTTGTGAACCATATTAGCGAAAATGATGAGTCCAATGTGTGGCATTCGCGACTTTGTCATGTGAACTTCGGTTGTCTGACGCGCTTGGCTAACATGAGTTTAATTCCAAAATTAACTTTGGTCAAAGGTTCCAAGTGCCATACTTGTGTTCAATCGAAACAACCTCGCAAGCCTCACAAGGCATCTGAGGCAAGAAATTTGGCACCTCTAGAACTTGTTCATTCCGATCTGTGCGAAATGAATGGCGTGTTGACTAAAGGGGGAAAGAAATATTTCATGACACTGATAGATGATTGCACTAGATATTGCTATGTGTACCTATTGAAAACGAAGGATGAGGCATTGCATTACTTTAAGATCTATAAAGCTGAGGTAGAAAACCAACTTGAAAGGAAAATCAAATGGTTGAGGTCTGATAGGGGTGGAGAGTATTTTTCCAATGCGTTTACGTCCTTTTGTGAAGAATTTGGAATTATCCATGAGAGGACGCCTCCCTATTCACCCCAATCAAATGGGGTAGCCGAAAGAAAGAACCGCACTCTAACTGAGATGGTGAATGCCATGTGACACTGCGGGACTTTCCAAGGAATGGTGGGGTGAGGCAATTTTGACTGCTTGTTATGTCCTGAATAAAATTCCAGTGAAGCATAAGGAAGTAACACCATTCGAGGAATGGAAAAGGAAGAAATTAAATCTCTCATACCTACGCACATGGGGCTGCTTGGCCAAGGTAAATGTACCTATAGCCAAAAAGCGTAAACTTGGACCAAAGACCGTAGATTGTGTGTTCCTTGGTTATGCTATCCACAGTGTGGGATATAGGTTCTTAATAGTAAATTCTGGAGTACCCGACATGCGTGTTGGTACAATTACTGAGTCCAGAGATGCCACTTTTTTTGAGAATGAATTTCCTATGAAAAATGCACCTAGCACTTCTAGTCAAGAACCTATTTTATCCCCTGAGCACTTTGCGCCGATAGAACACATTGATCAAACACTTGAGGAAAATCCTGAGGAGGATATCATTGTAGCAACTCGAAAGAGTAAGAGACAAAGGACTGCAAAGTCTTTTGGAGATGACTATATTGTATATCTTGTGGATGATACTCCAAGAACCATAGAAGAGGCATATTCATCTCTTGACGCTGACTATTGGAAGGAAGCGGTACGCAGTGAGATGGACTCAATTATGTCTAATGGTACTTGGGAAGTCGTTGAGCGTCCATATGAGTGCAAGCCTGTAGGATGCAAATGGGTTTTCAAGAAAAAACTTAGGCCTGATGGTACAATTGAAAAGTATAAGGTAAGGCTTGTGGCCAAGGGTTATACCCAAAAAGAAGGCGAGAATTTTTTCGACACCTACTCACCAGTTACCCGCTTGACCACGATTCGAGTACTACTTGCCCTGGCAGCCTCTCATGGTCTTCTCGTCCATCAGATGGACGTTAAGACAGCTTTCCTAAACAGAGAGCTGGAAGAGGAGATCTATATGGATCAACCAAACGGATATGTACTAGAAGGTCAGGAGGGAATGGTGTGTAAACTGTTGAAATCCTTGTATGGCCTTAAGCAAGCACCTAAGCAATGGCATGAGAAGTTTGACACAACTCTTACATTTGTTGGCTTTGCTGTGAATGAAGCTGACAAATGTGTGTACTATCGCTATGGTGGGGGAGAGGGAGTGATCTTGTGTTTATATGTCGACGACATATTGATTTTTGGAACCAGCCTCAATGTGATTGAGGAGGTTAAGGACTTTTTGTCCAAAAGCTTTGAAATGAAGGATTTGGAAGTGGCTGATGTTATTCTTAACATTAAGCTACTGAGAGTAGATGAGGGTGGGATTACACTCGTGCAATCTCACTATGTGGACAAGGTTTTGAGTCGCTTTGGTTATAGTGACTGCAAGCCAGCTCCAACTCCATATGACTCCAGTGTGCTATTAAGGAAAAACCGAAGAATAGCAAGGGATCAATTGAGATACTCTCAAATCATTGGTTCATTGATGTACTTGGCTAGTGCAACGAGGCCTGACATCTCATTTGCTGTAAGCAAGCTGAGCCGGTTTGTTTCAAATCCGGGAAATGATCATTGGCAAGCTCTGAAAAGAGTAATGCGCTATATAAAGGGCACAATGAGCTATGGAATTCACTATACTGGGTACCCAAAAGTACTGGAAGGGTATAGTGACTCAAACTGGATATCTGATGTTGATGAGATAAAGGCCACAAGTGGATATGTGTTCACACTTGAAGGTGGCGCTGTTTCCTGGAAGTCTTGCAAGCAGACCATCTTAATGAGGTCAACAATGGAAGCAGAACTCACAGCACTAGATACTGCCATAGTTGAGGCCGAGTGGCTTCGTGAACTTCTGATGGATTTGCTGGTGGTTGACAAAACCAGTGCCAGCTATCCTAATGAACTGTGATAATCAAACAGTGATTATTAAGGTGAACGGTTCGAAGGACAACATGAAGTCATCTAGGCATGTAAGAGAAGACTGAAATCTGTCAGAAAGTAGAAAAACTCCGGAGTGATAGCACTGGACTATGTCCAGACAGCTAAAAATCTGGCAGATCAGTTTACCAAGGAGCTACCACGTAATGTGATAGACAGTGCATCGAGGGAAATGGGCTTGAGACCCACTTAGAGTTGCACAATAGTGGAAACCTGTCCATTGTGATCGGAGATCCCGTGAATTTGGATGGCGAAACAAACTATTATGTAACTGAGAGAAGAGACCCTTAAATGGGCTCATTTTCATGATGTATTTCTCTTCTATTCTGTATGGTAGGATGGCTTATGCCTCAATGTGTTCCAAGTGGCTTTCATTAAGCAAATATGTTGACCTGCAGAACATCTTAGAAGGAACACACCTATATGAGTTCGACTGCTAGTCACAGTCTATGAGATTTGGGTGATCTCTAGATACTCATGAAAGGCCTGGAGTATGACTTATAAGCTCCAACCCGAGGGAATACTAACGGTTGCCTAGTATCAGTTATGGAATTGAGTGAAACCTAACTGCACAAGACTGACAATTCAAAGTACAGTCTATTGTTCAGTTGTGGTTAGGTGTATCTCCTTTTCTAGGTGGAAGTTCAATTTAACAGTCTTCACCAAAACACTGGTATATAAAAGCTGCTATAGAATAGAGAGCATTCTCATGAGCCTTGAAATTTGGTGGGGATTGTTAGATTTAATTGGGTAATTGATCCATTTAAATCAATTAAATCAAATAAATTCCAAGGCTCATTATGCTTGGAATTCATGTGTATTCATTCTCTTATGGGATATCAATGGGATGAGGAGTTTTGAGAATTAATACATTTGATTAGGGAATTGGTAACTTATATCAATTACTCCTAATTGATGGATGGTTGATGGTTGTGTAGTGGAGGATGGTTCATGGCTAGTTGATGACAATTAGTTGCTCTATTCCTCTTCCTATTCCATTGGTAACCTATATCAATTACTCCTAATTGATGGTTGGTTGATGGTTGTGTAGTGGAGAATGGTTCATGGCTAATTGATGAGAATTAGTTACTCTATTCCTCTTCCTATTCCATGACTCTTACTCTTCATCTTCCATTCCTCATATAAAATGAGAACGGATTTGATCTCCCTAAGAAGTAGAGAGACACACTTTCATCCATTTCCAAGGCTATTGTTGCTATGGTAATCCAATCCCGACGAGTGTTGGGAGAGTAGGCCTCCGAAACCACGCACTGCTGCGACGTTTGCACGGATGGGCGGGCGATTAGGTTTTTGGGAGCGCAAGGCGCAACTACTCATTGTTCGTCAACGTCTACTTCATCTTCACCAACATGTCAAACTTTGGAGACAACGGCAACACTGGAAACAACGAGAAGGAGGCTTCCGTCAACACCAACGGAGGCAATACTGCCTCAAACTCCAGCGGAGGACCTTTTTGGGGTATAACTTTCTTATATTATTTCAATTAGAAGTTTTACTGTTAATGTTCATCGCAATGTCAACATTGCGTTGTTATGTGATTGTTGATGCTTATACTACGTTAAGCATGCTCATGTTGATTACATTCACCACTATCACTGGATCAAATCCCATTATAAATATCATGTTTATTATCTTATTATTTTGGATTAAAATACGTCGAATTATGACCAAATTTCCAACAGAAACAAGTGCATATGAAGGATGAATTCGAAACTGTCATAAACTCCTTTTCATCAGAGTTTCAGAGACGACATTTAACATGTGCTGGGATTCAGAGTTTCAGATTAGACACTCATTTTTCCCTGCATATTAATCTTTGTTTCCTCT
The DNA here is from genome assembly GCA_000338895.3 of Oryza meridionalis. NCBI lineage: Eukaryota > Viridiplantae > Streptophyta > Magnoliopsida > Poales > Poaceae > Oryza > Oryza meridionalis. The sequence goes on from CM002526.2 coordinate 16,004,743, forward strand.
TCATCAGTTTAGCGCAGTAAATGCAAATAACGTGGTCTACTCCTAAGTTCTTAGTTGCTTCATTCAAACAGGTTTGCAGGAATTAGTAATACTTTTTAAACACCATCGGTGCTACATAATTAGTTAATTACATATGACAAAATGAAATGGTAGGTTGAAAGGGAATAATGGGCGTGTTTGATGCAGCCACAAGGAAAGGTTTTAGCCCATACAATGCCATCTCTAAGAACACAGAATACCCAAATCAGGAAGTACATGCTGAGGGCAGACAATACTGAATACTACTGGAGAAAAATCCAATCCAATCAGACATAGCTCTGACTAGCCATTTAGGCCCATGCTTGCCCAATCAATTGCAACTTGGATTTGATCCACTATTTTTGCATGTGGCTCAAACCCCCCTTTAGGATAAAATACAATTTCTCTTGCATTCAGTTTTGCTTATCTTCCCCGCAAAAAGAAAAAGTCTGCTTATCTTCTTCAGGCTTCAGGCTTATAGCTTGAATACTCTGACCGATTGTCAAGCAGGTTAAACTTTTGATTTAGTGTCATTTTCCTCGACAATTTGAACATATGAATGCCAAGAGTTATAGCCTTATTCTTGCAGTTACATTCGAGGTCCAAATCTTCCTCATAAATATTCAACCTAGTTGCATTGTCACCTAAGCAACATCTTTTAGCTTAATTGTTAATACTGCATGATGGCAGGGTTTTGTAGTTGTGGAGGCATACTTCAGGAATTAGGATGCTGCTTACTCAACTTCGAGATTGCATTGCGAAATTCTGCAGCACTTCTTTTTTAAGGTATACTACGTGAGGTGACAGATACTTCCATTTATAAAAGCATGCTTAAAGTTAAACTTTTGTGGGATGGCAGATACTTCCAGTAGAGTTTTTAATCACTATTTGTATAAGTTGGAATCAATAACATCGAGATCTAAAACTGAATGAAAGCTGCACTGACCTATACTACTTCTACCAGCCTGCAGAGCCTTGGGAGCTCAGGGCAGTCGTCCTGACCGCACCGACCGGCCCTGTATAAAATAAGTTTAAAAAAATAGTTTACGGAGTTAAGTGTTTTGATGAAATAGTTCAGATGAGTGAAATAATTTATTTTTTCATAATAAGTTCAGTGAATCATTTTGAGGGGAAGAGGGTGAGCCATTGTGACTTTCTGAGGGGTTACGTGCAAGCAAAACCCGAACTAAGGCCTACAAAGCAAGCTTCGTCTCCACATCAAAATCCAGCCCAGCAAGGCCTGTTTACGAAAAGGGCGTGGCCCAACTAACGCACAAAAGACAGAAGCACAAAGGCCCACATTCCCAACAAGAACGTGTCGATTTTCTCCCATGCAGCCACGTACGCTTTGCGTTGCCGCTTCCCCAGTTCCCCAGCACCGCCAAATCTAATCCGTGATCCATCATCTCAATCTCCTCCCTCCCAAAACGACATCTTAATTCCTTTTGCTTAAAACCTTAACCTAAAACAAGTGTATCAGTCTCAGCAATGTCCATGATAGTAATAGCCACCACCATCTATCTGCATCGATGATCTCTCTCTCTCTCTCTCTCTCTGTTGCTTCCAAGCCAAGACGACCCTGTCTCGCTCACTGACTGTACGTACATGGATCTCATCAAGCTCAGCTCCCATGCATCCCTCCGCTATAAATTGCAGCCATGTGGAGCTTCACCACCGGCGGCGGCGGCGGCGGCCATGGCGACGTCGTACAGAGAGGAAGAAGCGAGGAGGAAGGCTTCCCTGCTCCACTGCATCTTCTTCTTCCTCCTCGGAGCTCTCGCCATGGCCGCAGCGATCGCCGTTCTACACGAGTCGTCATACTGGGAGTGGCGGTGCACTCGCCTCACCGAAATCGTCGTCGACGGCGATGTCGACGGTGATGATCCGAGCAGCAGCGAGGTGGTCGACGGCGGCGGGGAGTGGGGGATGGTGAGGACGAGGGGCGCGCAGTTCGTCGTCGGCGACGGCGGCGGCGGCGGCGGGCGGCCGTTCTACGTGAACGGGTTCAACACGTACTGGCTGATGGTCCTCGCCGTCGACCCGTCGACGAGGGGGAAGGTCACCGAGGTGTTCCGGCAGGCGGCGGCGGTCGGGCTCACGGTTTGCCGGACGTGGGCGTTCAACGACGGCGGGTGGCGGGCGCTCCAGAAGTCACCGGGAGTCTACGACGAGGAGGTCTTCAAGGTGAGCTCAACGATGACGTAGCTAGCTAGCCAGCTGCCACCCAAGCTCGCAAATACTATTTCGTTTTCTTTTTGATTGAACTGAATATTGTTTGGATCACACATTTGAACACCAATATTTCATTTACCATAAACCAAATATTATTTAATATATTGATTAATAAGCTGTATATTGATTAATAAGCTGTACCTATACCTAATGATGCGTTTATTTAAATCCTTGATTGATAGCTAGATTACATGATTTGTACATTTACTAACTAATGGTCATCAATACAAAAGTATGTATATATCACGATGGACTGAGCTTTACAATCCTATCGTTGAACTGACCACCCTATGAGTATCCTGGGACAACTCTTTGGTGTCCCCAAATTCAGCAACCGTTAAGAATGCCAGGTAGCATTCATGTGACAATGAACAAGATTATGACAACAATATCCGATATTTTACCATGCAGAATAAACAATCATTGTGCTTGCAGATAAGACACCTGCTGGCTTCAAACATCTCCACAAGCATCAATTTCCATTCGATTCCATCATAGTTGGGTTGGACGACAGGCATCTCTTCTCTAAACTGAGACGCAATTCACCCAATAATTAGCATCGATCGCGTAAAAACATATACATAATACATACGTGTCATTTTCGTTTTGAAAGGATCTATATCGAAGTGATCGATCGATTGCTTGCATTTCATGTTCAATCAATTAATTAATTCTCCAGGTATTTCCGTTCAAAAATAATAATAATTCTCCACCCGCGTACGTGCATGCAGGCCCTGGATTTCGTGGTGAGCGAGGCGCGGAAGCACAAGATCAGGCTGATCCTTCCGCTGATCAACAACTGGGACGACTACGGCGGCAAGGCGCAGTACGTGCGGTGGGCGCAGGCCGGCGCCGGCGCCGGCGCCGACGCCTTCTTCTCCGACGAGACCGTGAGGGGCTACTTCAAGAGCCACGTCACGGCGGTGCTGACGAGGGTGAACGCGTACACGGGCGTGGCGTACAGGGACGACCCGACCATCATGGCGTGGGAGCTCATGAACGAGCCCCGCTGCGCCTCCGACCCCACGGGCGACACGCTCCAGGCGTGGATCGCGGAGATGGCGTTCCACGTCAAGTCCGTCGACCCGGCGCACCTGCTCGGCGTCGGCGCCGAGGGGTTCTACGGCCCGTCCTCGCCGCCGGCGCGCCTCCGGGTGAACCCCAACGCCGACGTCGCCCTCGCCGGCGTCGACTTCGTCCGCAACCACCGCGTCCTCGGCGTCGACTTCGCCTCCGTCCACGTCTACCCGGACACTTGGTAAGCGCGCGGCAACAGGCTAACAACCAGCGCCGCCGCCGCGGCGGCCGGAGACGCAGATGCCGCTCGCAGCTAGCTCTAACGACACCGCGGCCGGTCGTGTTCTTGACTGCAGGCTGCCGGCGGGCGCGACGAAGGAGGCGCAGCTGAGGTTCACGACGTCGTGGGTGGAGGCGCACATCGCGGACGCCGAGGGCGCGCTCGGCGGCATGCCGGTGCTGTTCGCGGAGTTCGGGGTGTCCACGAGGGGCGCCCGGGCGGCGTTCAATGCGACGTCGAGGGACGCGTTCATCGAGGCGGTGTACGGCGCGATGCTGCGGTCGACGCGGCGCGGCGGCGGCGGCGCGGGGGCGCTGCTGTGGCAGGTGTTCCCGGAGGGCACGGATTACATGGACGACGGCTGCGCCGTCGTGCTGCCCCGGGCGGCGGCCACCGCCGGGATCGTGGCGGCGCACTCCAGGCGGCTGCAGTCGTTCAACTCCCGGTGCACCTGGAGCTGCCGCTGGGGCTGCAACAGGAGGGACAACGACACGGCTGAGACGACGACGGCGGAGGCTGACGTCGACGTGTCCTTCCACCACGAACTATAACGATATGCCGAGATGTACGGTGAAATTAGTAGGGAGACTAGTTATTTATTACTACTGTATATATATGGAAATTACTAAAATCAGTTGGGCGGCCCGCGTAATTGCGCGGCTAGCATCAATTTAAAATTATCTATTTTTACACGTGATTTTATTTAAAAATATTATTCCCCTGATTCTAATAATTTTATATTTTTTAAAAGCCACACCAGTTGCTACCTCTTACTCCTTTGACACCTTTTTTGTTTGCTTACTCGATCTACCACTACTTCTATTCATCACCTTTAGAACTTTAAAAATTAGACCTTATAGTTTTTAGAGTTCATTGTCTCGTTGGGTTTCATTTTCATAATTTTTAGAAGTATCGTCAAACATCGCCAATTTACTACTCTACGGCATGTTCGCTACCACATCTCTTTATTGTCATTGGGATTTTAAAAATATAACATAATTATTGTTTGTGTTCTTTCTTACTTTCTATAAGTCTCGCCAAATTGTTAGTGGCTTCGCCACTATACTCCTGTATAGCCCGCCCGCTGCCTCCCCTCCTTATTGTCGTTGAGATTTTAAAAACGAACATGATTACCATTGGGGTTTATTTTTACTCCCCATAAGTCCCACTAGCCGTCGTGACCATGCTGCTTAATGGCATGCCCATCATCACTCCTCTTAATCTTATTGGGATTCTATTTGGAGTTTTGTTTATAGTTTTTAAGATATCCTATCAACTGCCAGCACTCTACTCCCTTACAAACCTATTGCTTCTCCCCTCTTTATTGTGATTTGTTATCGTTGTGTTCTAGATAGACTTTTTCTTGAAAATTACATATTTTTCATTCCGATATTTTTATATAAATTATATTCCTACCTGAACTCTTATAATTATTTTTCTATTTTTTAAAATTTATTTTATTTGTTATTTCGAACTTTAATTAATCTCGTCATTTGTTCTCGATAGTCTCTCATTTCAATACTATTTTTTTATTACAAATTTTAGCTATTTATAAATTGTATTCTAGTTGAGCTCTTATTTTTATTTTTCTATTTTCCGAATTTATTTTATTTTTTATTTTAAATTTTAATTAATCTCGTATTGTGTTATATATAGACAATTCTTTTAATATTTTCTTATTTTTTATTTCTAATTTCAATTGTTTCAAAGTTGTATTCATACCTGAACTCTCTTTTTTATTTTTTATAATTTTAGATTTTATTTGATTTTTTATTTTCAATTTTAATTAATATTGTATTGGTTTCTTATATGAACTCTATTGAAAAATTTTTTCAATATTGCTTATTTTTAATTTCGAATTTTAGTTATTTCAGATTGTATTTCTACGTGAACTCTTCTTTTTTTTCTAATTTCGGATTATATTTTATTTTTATTTCAAATTTTAATTAATCTCGTATTGGGTTCTTATACGGACTTTTCTTTCAATATTCCTTATTTATAATTTCGAATTTCAGTTATTTTATATTGTATTCCCACTTGGACTCTTCTTTTTTATTCCTAATTTCGGATTTTATTTTATTTTTATTCTGAATTTTAATTAATCTCGTATTGGATTTTTATATGGACTCTTTTTTCAATATTCCTTATTTTTAATTCCGATTTTCAGCTATTTTTATATTGTATTTTTACTTGGACTCTTCTTTTCTTTTTCTCCGATTAATGTGAGAGTTTCTAGCCCTCACAACAAACGTGGTGCCTGCTTTCAAAGCTGTTTTAATAATATAATAGATTAGCATGGTAATAAATGGGTTGCCGTATCGTGCATCTAAAGCAAAAATTGCTTTCATCCCTCGAGGGATATCTCCTCGTTTCGTACAAGTTGTAACCGTCGACAGCAAGACATCTGCGATAATTTAATTTCATCAATATCCAGGATTTGTCGGTCCAGTCTTCGAAAATACTTATAAGGGTAGTGTTTGCGTGCGTGCGTTTATAGGGTGAGTATGTATGCATCGTAAATGTTTGCGTTATACTGTGTAATTCTAAAAATTCTAAAAGAAATAGTCATCAATAAATTTTAAAAAAATTAATAAGATAAATTAATATAAAATATATCACTTCACAAACTTACAAAACTTACAAGTTAACTTCTACAAGTTATAATAAATATAGGTACGAATGTACATGACTATTTTCAATTTAATTTAAAATAACAAATATAAACATGCAAGGTGATACAAATATAACGCCTGCAGTGCTTAGGAAAATGGGGAATCTACTGTCTAGAGGTAGGGGTGGGGACAGCTGCAGATTCAGCAGCACAACCGCACAAGCCACAAACAGAGTTAGGCCCTTCACAGTGCGGGCATGTGGACCGGTGCTCCACCGCACTAGCTAGGATTCGCGCTTGCGTGGCGCAAGGTTGCACATCCCACCAGAGGCGCTCGCTCCCAAGGAGGGAAGCGTGCTTCCTCGCTCGCGCTGGAGTGGAGGAACGGCTGGAGCCTGCACTATGGAGAGTGTGCCTCCGACTTGCCGTCACCTTGCGCCCTTCAGCTCCGCATCGCCGACCTCGTCGTCGTCCCCGCGCTCCGCTTTGCGCCGCCGCCTCCGAAACCTCGTCGCCAGCCGGAAGTGGACACAAAGCGAGAAGGACGACGACCACGAGCGGCTCCATCTTCTCGTCACTGGCCGAGAGAGGAGGAGCCCAGATCTGCGCCGCCACCGCTTCTTCAAGGACGACGCCGTCGCTGCCGCTCTGTCCGGAGGACGCCGCCGCCACTGCCGCACAGCATGGAGGACGCTGTCACCGCCGCTCGGTCCGGAGGACGCCGGCGCCGCTCGGCCCGGAGGAGAGGAGAGCCGGCGCCGGCGGAGGTAGGAGGGGAGCCAGCGCCAGCGAAGGGAGCAGGGGAGCCGGCGCCGACGGAGGGAGCAGGGGAGAGCCGGCGTGGTGAGTGAGGGAGGAGGAGGCGGGCGCGAATGACTGAGGCTGCGTTCTTTGCTGTGAGTTGCCAACTCTCCACCCTCGTTTTCCGTGTGCATGCTTTTCAAACTTCTAAACGGTGTATTTTTTTTTATAAAATTTTCTATACGAAAGTTGTTTAAAAAAACCATATTGATCCATTTTTTTAAAAAAAAAAAGCTAATACTTAGTTAATCAAGCGTTAATGCGAACATCATTTTGCATGCCAGGAATAGCCCAACCCCTTCTCCCGGACTGTTTAGGTCCCTTGGCAAAAGTTTTTACCTTGTCATATCGAATGTTTGGACACATATATGGAGTATTAAGTATAAACGAAAAAACTAATTACACAGATTGCGTGTAAATTGCGAGATGAATCTTTTAAGCCTAATCGCTCCATGATATGACAATGTGGTGCTACAGCAAATATTTGCTAATAACAAATTAATTATGCTTAATAAATTCGTCTCACGGTTTACAGGTGGATTCGATAATTTGTTTTGTTATTAGTCAACATTTAATGCTTCAATATGTCCATATATCCGATGTGACACGCCAAAACTTTACACCTCTGGATCTAAACACGGCCAGAGTGACAGAGAACAGATTAAGAGCATCATCTTTTGGCTTATACTCATACTTATCAGTCAAAATTTAAATTTTTAATCTTAAATTTAAAGCTGATTTTGGGGTTTTTTTCATCGAAGTTTATTTTTCAACCTTTGCTTTTAGATCACTAATAACTATATAAAAGTTTTATTCACAAATTACTTTTCGTTTGCAAATATAACGTTTGGCTTATTTCACGAATAAGCGAAACAATGGGGACGGATTTCTATATATAATCTAGTATATATAATCCCCAACCATACGACATGCAAGGTAATTGTTTTTATTACATAAACCATTTTGTTAAATAACTTTAAAAACAAATTCCCAAAACTGTTTTTTCAAAACTAAACCTTTTGATCGTACTAGCTCACACGGCGTGGCCAAAAATTATATTACCATGCCACATGCACATGTATGCTACTTTAGCTTGTGTGGGAGATCAAGATGTTCTTAAAACACACAGTACTAACACTCAGTCGCTTACATATACATGGCCACTCTTACCTGTATAAACATAAATAATTAATCGTAAATACGGGTATCTAGAGACTCAATTAGTAGAAGGGGGAGATGCTGATCTCCTTTTTTCGTGAAAACTATATTAACATCAGAGTGGCAAAATTGATTGAACTAAACTGGTCCTCACAAATAGGGGTAAAATAAGAAGAACATAGTTAAACCGGTAGTTTAGTGGATTCAATCGTTTTGAAAAAAAAAAAAAAAACATCTGCATTCTGAAAAAAAAAAAAGAACAGTTAAGCCTACACACATAGCCTCCACGGTAGCAGCAAACAGTTCACAGTAAAAAACTTAATCCACTAAATTAAACTTTTGTTCCCCTCCCTCTCTTCTCCCAATGTCCTACAATTTCCTTGGCCTCAAAATGCCCATCAATCCTTATATCTTAGGCCAAGATCGAGTTAATGTTTCTCTCCTCACTCTTCACTCCACATCAACAAATTAAGTTACCTAATTAGCAGCAGGCTTAGGTAGCAATGGATTACTGTTGCACATGCCCTTGGTATCTCTCCAGTGAAAAATAATTCACCGCACATCTGTTGGGTTGCAAATGGTTAAATCTCCCGAGTGTTGCTTTGCACCACGCGTCCATGAAGCGGCTTATCCTCTCCAGCGCAACATCCAGGGTGGCCAAGCTCATGTTCGCGAAGCACACCCTGAACCAGCCGGGCTCCGAGCAATGGCACGACGAGCCCGGCGACACGTTGAGCTTCACCTCGCGCAGCAACCTGTCCCACAGCCTCAGCTCGCCGGCGAAGGTCGCGGCCTCGCCGCCGTCGCCGAGCAGGAGCCGCCGCATGTCCATCCACACGAACAGCCCGGCGTTGCCGCGCAGGCACGGCACGCCGGCGCGGGCGAGCCCCGCCACGACGTGGTCGTGCCGCTCCCGGAGGCGCGCCCGGTTGGCGGCGACGTAGGCGTCGACGAACGCCTCGTCGGACAGCACGGCGGCCAGCGTCCTCTGCGTCTGCGACGACACGAGGGTGAAGCTCGACATGCGCCGCGCCGCGGCGACCACGGCGTCGTTGCGCGAGTACACCACGCCGACGCGGAACCCCGGGAGGCCCAGGTCCTTGGAAAGACTGTACACGACGTGCACGCGGTCGGCAACGTCGTCGTCCTCGCCACGGCGGCGTGCGCGCGAGGACGACGACTCGACGAGCTCCGCCACGCTGACGAGGTCCGGCGCGGCGAAGACGGAGCCGGAGTAGATCTCGTCGGAGACGAGGTGGATGTCGTTGCGCGCCACGAAGCCGAGGATGCCCTCGAGCGCCTCGCACCTCGCCGTGGTGCCGAGCGGGTTGGACGGGTTCGTGATCAGGACGCCGCGGACGCGCATGCCCGCCGCGGCGGCCTCGTCGTACGCCGCCTGGAGCGCGGCGGCCGTGACCTGGAACCCGTTCGTGCTGTCGCAGTGCACCGGCACGACGTTGACGCCCGTCCTCCACCTCAGGTCCCTGTCGAACCTGCATGCACAGGCACACGCGCGCACAGCCGCCATGGATGCCATGTCAGCCACTCTGATGGGTCTGAAGCTGAGCACTGAGCTGGTGCACACAATTATTGGCACAACATCACTCCCTCCATTCAATAATATAAGAGATTTTAGATGATGTAATATATTCTAGTACAAATGTACAATGAATCTGGATAGACCGTCTGTTCAGATTCATTATATTAGAATATATCACAGTCACCCAAAATTCCTTATATTATAGTACGGAGGGATTACAAGCTAGCTAGTCGTATGCAATGATGCTTGTTCAGATTCATAGCTACCCCCTCCGTCCAAAAAAAAAAGAAGACCAATACTACCTATGAACCTGGACACATGTAGGAATTCGTTTTTTTTTATGGAGTAGTATAATTTATACTCCCTCCATCCCAAAATATTTGATGCCGTTGACTTTTTTTAAAAATGTTTAACCGTATTAAAAAATTAAGTAATTATTAATTCTTTTCCTATCATTTGATTTATTGTTAAATATACTTTTATATATACGTATAGTTTTACATATTTCATAAAAATAAGACGAACAGTCAAATATGTTTGAAAAAGTTAATGGCGTTAAACATTTAGAGAAGGAGGAAGTAATATTTTGGAGCAGAAAAAGTAATAGATTGAACGACTACCCGGGATAGTAAGGGGTAGGGATCAGCAGGGCGTCTCCGGGGTCGGCGAGGATGAAGGTGAGGAGCTCGTTGGCCGCCGTCGCTCCGGCGGTGAGGACGATGCGGTCGGGGTCGAACGTCGCCTTGCCACCCATTATCTTCTCCATGAATGTTGCCATCGCCTGCATGCATGGAGATTTGTTTTTTAAAAAATAGTGTTTTTTGTCCCATCTTATACATCTTGTATTGCTTTAGAAAAAATATATCAATAAATATATTACAATATTATGTATGTTCCACAAATATGCATTACTAAATTTTATCTACACCACGCATTAAAAAATGACTATAAATACTAAGTTAGGCTGTGTTTAGATCCAAACTTTAGATCCAAAGTTTGCAAAATTCCATCACATCAACCTGTCATACACACATAACTTTTCAGTCACATCATCTCCAATTTCAACCAAAATCCAAACTTTGGATGGAACTAAACACAGCCTTAGTATCATTCATAACCAAATTTTTTTTATGTGAAATACTACCAGGACTTTGTCCAGTAGTTATATATTAAAGCAAAAAGAAGTTATTTACAGAGAGAAAAATAAAAAACCCCAAAACTATTACAAACTTTGTAACCAGCTAAGGATGGAGGAACAGAGAGATTATTTCATCCATAACCAAAATTTTCTATTTTGTTTCTCTTTGTATATAAAATTTGGACTTACAATTTTACAAGGTGGTGGAAGCCTATTTTATAAATGTTGTCATGTTTTTCTTCAAAAAAAATAGCCAGAAACAAAATACAATCAAACTATATAGAAGTCCAACTCGGCTTGACAAAAACAGAGCATTTTTTACGGGATGTAAATATTTCAAAAATTATGCGCAACGACCATCAGATTGATAGTTGACGAGCGAGAACTGAGAAACAAATGCAATCGTCCAGATATAAAATTCCAACTCGGGAGCCATGCATGCAAGCTACGTGGACGTTAGAGGGAGTATAAAATTAAGTGTACAAGCAAGCTGTTAAGAAAAAACAGAGCAGTTTGTCACGTACCTTCCTGAAGTTGGCGAGGCCATGGTAATCCTGGAACAGCGCATTGTCCCTGAAGCTGTCGCCGCCGCCGCCGCCGTCGCCGGCGACGCCCCAGCCGGCGGCCTCCGGGTGCTCCCGGAGGTAGCCCTCGAGGAGGTCGATGGAGACCTGGTTCTCGGCGAGGCCCATCTGGATGACGCCGTCCGGGTTCGCCGCGGCGTCGTAGGGGTCCTCGCCGTAGGCCTTCCACCCGGCGAAGTAGGGGGAGCCCTCGCCGTGCGCCGCGGAGGTCGCCACCCGCGACAGCGCAGGCGACGACGAGGCGCCGGCGCAGCCGTCAGCCAACAGCTTGACACCCATTGCTGCTAGCTAGCTAGCTGCTCTTGGGCTCTCGCTTCTTGCGCACTGCTCGTCAGAGAAAGCAACGGAATGCAACGCAGGACAGGTGTGCGTACGTGTGAGTCCTTTGCTGCCATCCCATATGTGTGGAGGGGTATATATAGGCAAGTGCCAGTATATAGTAGACATGTGTATGAATTAAACCGGGAATTAAATGTGCGGGAATGCATGCTCGGTTGGTGCATCCGTGGTATATATGGCTAAATTAATTTATTTCCGAAAATGGAAACCATGAATTATCATGTCACATATATATATTTGGAAACACGTAGATTATCATATAGGTGCCGGATTTGTACTTACAATTGGGTTTATTGTTCGAGTGTGAGTAGAGAACAGTATACCGTTCAGCCAATAGAACACTTTATGTGTTGGCGTTAGCATGGTACATGTATGAGATATGATACCGTAGTTACCAGATATTCTATTACCTATGTACCATATTGATGTCAGCATGATACTTAAGTAACCAAGCCTGGTATCAATCAAGGCCAAAGGAACATATCATGCTCCACCTACAGCCTCCAACGACGAGGTTGCATTACTACATAAAGATCTTCACAATTGAGTGCTCCACTTGTCGGGCGCAAGGAGTCTGCGAAAATTGGTATTTTCACGTGCATGTGCGCTGCCAAAACCGCATGCGATACCATCTTCGCATAAAGCCATCCTAAGAAGGCTGCTTGCAAAGATCCGATTTTTGCAAGTGGCCAAGTTGGATGTCCGATTAAAAAAAACCCAAAGCCCTAGCTAGGTCGCAACGAGGCCACTGTCGCCGCGGCTTCTCCACCTCCACTGTCACCGCGCCACCCTTGTCTCTACTGCACGCGAGGGTGGATCCGCCATTCTCGAGCCAAGCGGCGGCGGATCCACCCTTTCTGAGCCCGCCGGCGACAGATCTGTCGCTCCCGAGCCCACACGCAGCCATCGTGATCATGGTCGCTGCTCCTGGTGCCGGGGTCACGCGCTGTCCTTCGGCCTCCTTTCCGCCACACGCGAGGACGGATCAGTCGCTCCCGAGCCAGGCAGCGGATTCGTCCTTCCCGAGTCTGCCAGCAGCAGATTCGTCCTTCCCAAGCCCGCCGGCAGCATATCCGTCCTTCCCGAGCCCGCCAACAATGGATCCACCGCACGCTGCCACTGTGATCGTGGTCACCACTCATGGTGACGTGGTCACCACCGCTGCACGAAGCCAACACTGCTGCTCCTGTGGCTGTCCGAGGCCGTTGCTGCTCCAAGCTCGAATCCCGCCACTGCCGCTCGGAGAGGCGAGGAGGCCGGCCGGCTGATTGGGAAAGAGAGGGTAAGTGAGGGGGAATGGAGCAGTGGGTGAGGGAATTGGGAGTGGGACGAACGAAATGAAAGAGTGGAGGTGAGGGGGAGGTAGAGCGGAGAGGAACCTCCACATCTAAAAATATATTTTTTTGCAGCTGGGACTCTTAAGAGGCCCGTCTACGAAAATAGCATATTTTCGTATGCGGGTCGTCTTAACCAAAAACCACCCAAATCTTTGTACATGCGAATGTTATTTTAGTCTGCCTACGATAAAATAGGGGACATCCGTAAAATCATTTTTAAGTTGTGTTGGGGACCGAGATGATTGGAGAAAGGGGAGGGGAGAGGCCTGTGGAGGTGTCGGTGCTCGTTGCCAAGGTGGGAAGAGGAGAGAGGCTACAGCGGTGGCAAAGCAGCATCTCAGTGGTGGGGAAGGATAGGTTGGAGGTATCAGCTGGCACCTACGGCGACGCGCTGGGCGGGCGAGAATTGGAGCTCGAATGCTTGAGGTGAGCAATGGTGGGGAAATAGGTTGAGGAAAATGTTTCTGGTTTCTATACAACAAGGTGAAACTCCGTGCATTGATGCGGGAGTTTAGAATGATAACAATAAGTAGAAATAATGTGTAAAATTGCTAGACGATATAATCTTACATAAGTTGATATGGTTTACGGTAATTTAAATAGTATTTAAAATGATGATTCAAATATAAAAGTAAGGTGATGTGGCATTATAAGAGAAGAAAAGGAGGAAAATAATTTGAACCATAAATTAATCATCTAAGGGATAAAATAAAATTGAGGTGATATGGTTTAATAAGACAAGAAAATGATGGAGATAATTTGGACCATATATTAATCATCTGAGGGCTAAAAATAATTGATGTGATATGACTTAATGAGAAAAGAGAAATAATATTAAGCAAATGAGGATAAACTATATAGGTACATAGAATATTATAAAAAATGATGGAGAGATATATTAAAATATTATGTGAATTTTGTGGGATGATAATTTAACATGTTTGCATATTAGAGCTCTAAAATTTAATAAATCATAAAATTATAGATAATATAGCATACTCACATGATGTTTAAGATGTAATAATTATTAGTGAATGATGATGTGTCATTTTGTATATTAAGTTTTAGGATTTAGTGGGTTGTAACTTTATTTTATAGTAAGATATGATTCTTCTTTTTTATGATGGTGTTTATACTAATTGGATGACTGAAACGCAAATAAGCATGACTGAAAATAGAATATTACTTTCTCAAAAAAAGAAAGAAAATATAATATTACTGTGGGTCCCATAGCTTGTATTGTGGAGAAAGAGCTGGGCCCTGTTTGGTTCCATGCGCTAATTATTAGCCCTTACCTTTTAGCCCTGAATTAGCCCCTAAGAATCCAAATAGGTGGGTTAATTTGGAGCTAAAGTGAATTAGCTCCCCTCAAAATATTAGCCCCTCCAAAGAATGCTAATGGGGCTAATTTTTTATGGGACCATAAAAAAAGCAGCCTATCTCGTACTCTCTCTCCTTTCTGTCTACTCTCTCTCCATCTTTTAACTTTCAATTAGCTCACAGATATAAATATGTCACCTTAAGTTAATGTTTAGCCTACTAATTCGAAACTAAAAATTAGCTTTTAAAATTAGCTCTGAGCTAATCTTCCAAACAGATCCTAAAGATGTTCCTATCGTAGGTGACACTCTCTCACACTTTGAAGACCACGCATAAGAGAGATTTACACCGTGAATGGCATAATGGTCCCGTCGAGAACAGTGCACACTCATTCATTTTTACCGGATTTTAGTAGCGCATGGTAGCACGAAGCGGTTTGGCATACTAGAAAAGAGAACGGCATATCCGTTTCGAGAAACAAATTAACCAGCTCGGTAAAACGACAATGGAAGGATTTAGAAGGACCTGACAGCACCGGTATTCCCTGACATCTCGGAGTACGTATATGAGCACCGGTACGTCGCGATCGATGATACCGAGGAGGCAAGCTGATCGATCCGTGGGACGGTGGGAGCGGCGGATCGCATGGGCATGGCCGGTGGTGGCGTCCTCCGGTGCAGGTGCGGTGTGCCAAGTGTGCAAACGCGCGGGCGGCGGTGCATTGTCTCCTCTGCAGCGTGGATATATTGCACCTCGTTGTGTGTTGCGTGGCACTATGCCAGCCACCGGTGGACTCTACGCTACGCCTCGATCCCTCTGCCCTTCCCCCTTCCAGGCCAGGCCTACGGACCCAGAAAGGCTAGCTAGTATATTGCTCCTCTCTCCGTACTATCTTAATGCTACCATGAGTTTTCGTGTACAAGTTTAATCGTCTGTCTTATTTAAATTTTTTATAATTAGTATTTTTATTGTTATGAGATTATTTATATTTACTTTACTAGTGACTTATGTTTTTAATTTTTTTAAAATTTTCTTTAAATAAGCTGGATGATCACAAGTTTAACGCGGAAAACATGGCTGTAAAATCAAAGGTGTTTTTATTGTTATTCTGTGATGAACAATTGGCATCGGTGATTATTGGTTTTGTCATTTGGAATTTATTTGCGAAGTGGTTTTGGAGATGATTGGATTTCACAGGTGAATCTACAGGTAACGCTGGATTATTTTCGGTCAGACCGGGCAGTGTGTGCCGGTCAGACCGGCGTGTATAGTGCGGTCAGACCATCGCAGCCCGCGGTCTGACCGGCCGACTCTGTGTCGGTTTCGGTTTCGGGTTGTTTGTTTGGATATCCGTGATTGTTTTATTGTTATGACTTCTAGATGGATACTATGCGATGTAATACTGTTATTTGCTACTAATGAGTTAAGTTGTAGATAGCTTGGTCTCGGAATATGGTTTCTTTGTTTGTTCTATGTATAGGTGACTCAGATGCCGGAAGAGTAGTTGCGGTGATGGACCGGGAGTCGGCTTGGGGATAAGACGACATCCGTGGTGGTCAGAGATCATGCGGGATACTAAGGCTAGAGTTCAATACACGTGGTTTGTGAAGATTCCATATGCCATACGATGAAGGTATTGTGTGCGTATGGGATGCGGAGTCGAATTTAGAAGGAGTCCAAATTTGGTATGAGTGGTTATGTAAAGTTTGTTTCTTGTACTAGAGGGTTTCCTAAGGTGTTTTGGACTTCTAGTATGAGTTTGGTTCGTGGTTTTAGGCTGCCTACCTCAGGTATAAATAGAGGGGGAGCGTGAGGCTTCCCGATATCGCTTTTGAGAGCAATTGAGTTGAGAGTTGAGTTAGGGTTTTGAGTTTAGTCGAAATTTTTGTAAGGAGTGCTGTTGGTGCACTTTGTAAACACAGAGAGAATCAATAAAGTCGTCATCCACTTTAAGAGTTCTTCGATTCGTGTTTCACCGGGTTTCGGTGGTCTAACCGGTGACACACCGACGGTCAGACCGGCGTCGGCAACAGGCGACAGGTGCTGATCTCAGCAGTCAGACCGGAGATACAATCTCGGTCAGATCGACGGCAACCAGGCGGTCAGAATCGGCGTATCTACTTCGGTCAGACCGCGATCCGTCGAATTTAAGGGTAACTTTTATTTCCACTAAAAATTTCGGTTTTTGGGTATACCAACCATTCACTCCTCCCCCTCTGGTTGGCTTAGTTGTTGTGATTCGATCCTATAATAGCTACACTTACAATTGAAACGGAGGTGAGTTTCAAATGGCTGCACTTAAAATTAAAACGGAGGTGAGTTTCACGTGGAATTGGTGGACTGTAAGCAAAGTGGTCTCCATACTATGCCGGTATCATCAGTACTGGTAATATTTAAAGCTGGCATGCTGAGATATATTCCATCCGTCCCATAAAAAAGAATCTAGAATCGGAGGTGACATATTCTAATACTATAAATCTAAATCTGAATATATGTATATCCAGATTTATAGTACTAGGACGTGTCACATCTGATACTATGTAGGTTTTTTATGGGACGGAGAGAGTATATACTGGCCCAGATAAGAATCCAAACGTTAGAAAAAAAAAGTGCCTGTGTTAGATAAATTTACTGTGGCAAATTTTTTTGGTAAAAATTTTAGTGGCAAAAGATTTGATATTGAAGTTTTGCTAGTTGGTGTTTAGATGCATGGTAAAATCTTACCATTTGATATGTGCTGCTCTGTGCATATCAATTTTTCCCTCGATCGTCTTCTCTCATGCTCTTCTCTCCTGCTCTACCGATTGACACATTGAACATCGGGTGATGGGAGTAGGTTACCCTACCACTGAGGTGGCCAACGATGTTGGCATGGTCGCGAGCACCAGGAACTAGGTGTTTCATAACAATACTTATAACTCTCTATCTAAATTCGTTTCGTTATACTAGAAGAGATCATATCTCATTCTAAATTAATTATTTTTAAGACGGATTGAGTAAGTATGTTAAGAATATGGAGTCACACCGCATCCAATTAATAAAATGTCATTGGTTTTAGGATTGTTTCTTATTAGTCTATGTATGGTTATTTTTTTTCAAAATAATTAAGTTTTGTGAAAGGGCAAAAATATTAAAGCTCCAATGATTTTTTTTCTATACATTCTTTTTGGCGCGCACGTGCAGTGGGTTGGGCATGTCCTCTCGCCGCCCATATCTATACTATCCATAAAGTTACAACCTACTAAATTCTAAAACTCAACATATAAAGATGCTATATCATCATCCATTAGCAATTATTAAATTTTAAGCCTCATGTCACTACTTAAAAAATCGTCTTTACAAGCGGTTAAAAGTGATTTTTGCATGCGGCCATCCAACCGCATGCGCCTAAAGGTCTGCAAAAATCATATTTTTACATGTGGTCAGCGCAACCGCATGCGAAAATCTCTAAACCCTAAAACCTAAACCCCATTTTCGCATGTGGTCACCTATACCGGCAGCATGCGAAAATAAATTTGTTGAAAAAAAATTTGAGAAAACCTAAGTGAACCCTCGGCCGGATCGTAAACATGCAATATCATCTATATTTTATTATGTCTTAGAGCTTTAAAATACCAGCATGTTAAATCATCATCCCACATAATTTACATAATATTTCAACATATATCACCCTACCATTTTCTACAATATCCAATATACATGTATAGTTCATCTTCATTAGTTAATTTTTTTATCTTCTCTTAATAAACCATATCACCTCAATTATTACTAGCCTTTAGATGATTAATCTATAGTACAAATTATTTTCCTCATCTTCTTGTATCGTGAAACCACATCACCCTACTTTTTTACTTTTTGATTATCAATCTATATACTATTTAAAATATCATAAATCACATCAACTTAATGGTTTATGGCCTTTTCTAATGACCGATAAAAATAAAAATTCTATAAGCTTATGACATCTGGCTGCGTTACATGTTATTTCTACTATTATCGTCCTAAACTTCCGCAGCAATACGCGAGGTTTCATTAGTAGCTATCCATTCAACCAGCCGAGGAACCGAAGCATGACTGCATGACATCTGTCGATCATCCATGCACCATGCATGATTGCCCCTAAGAGCAGGTACAATAGTAGGCTATAAGGCAGCTATAGAGATATATTTTAAAGAGAGAAAGAGAGAGAGAAGAGCAGCGAGCTACAGATCTGTAGCCAACTGCAGTACAGATTCCAAGACGTAACGTGCGTATGACAGGTGGGACCAGGTATTAATAGTATAATAAACAACTATTATGTGAATTAGCTATTACATTGGCTCTAAATGATTTGGAGCTAGTAGTTAGCTCTACTATTAAACTTGCTCTAATAATCTCCTAAAATCATGGAGATGCTAGAGCCGGCCCAGCTTGGGCTGATCCACAGGCCCAGTATTGGGGCCCGGCCGGCTCGCAAGGTAATGAGGTCGGCAAAGTCGCAAGCAGCAGCCCATGCGACGAGCTCGATCCGCGCGGAGTCCGTTGGTACGTAGTACGTCGTAGATGCGACTCACGCGTGTGCTCTCGGATACTGCCACGTACAGCGGCGCCTCCTTCCAGTTGACTTCGTGAGCACGTCGACTGCGCCGCGCTACCTCCAAGCTGATATTGCCAGTTGGTAGTAACATTAATTCTTTTCCATGAATAACGGGAAGCATGTCAAATTACGCAGCATTATCCTACTTTTTATTCTTTTCCAGGCTCCAGCATGCAGTAGCTCAGCCCAATACATGCCCGTACTGAACGTTCGTTCGAGCCAGAAACCGCGGCCAAATTGGCACGTATACACGCAGCAGATTCCAGGCTTTCCAGCTAGTAGCTAGTTAAAGAACATCTGCACAAAAAATAAGTCTTTTGGTTCAAAATAAAATAATTTTTTTAGAATTGAACATGTTTATGTATTAAGAAAATTGGTAAAATTAAACAAATGACAGCTGTGATGGGTTGAGAAGATGAGATAGGTAAGATATTAAAAGGAAAATATCGTGATTTGTTAAGAAAGGAATGTAAGTGGATAAACTGCTATATTCTAGGCTAAATTTTAAATACTAGAAGGAAAAAGTACGAATTCCCCGCCCCACTATCACGGTCATCCGAATTACCCCCCTGAACCACAAAACCAGACATTCTTCGCCCTAAACTATGCAAACCGGATGAATTACCCCCCTCAAACCAATTCAGAGCGGTTTTGTCTAACGTGGCGCACACGTGGCAATCCAGTCAGCGTTTTTTAATAAAAAATTATGGGGCACTCCTGCCATACTCTTCTCTTCTTCCTCTCTCTCTCTTCTCTCTCTCGCGGCTCGCGCAGCGCGCACGGCGAGGACGGCGAGGATTCAAACTCCGGCGTCTGCGCGCATAGCGCCAACGAGCGTGGCGCCCTGGTGGATGTCCTTGATGGCTTTAAGCGTGATCTCCGCATGAGTTGGTATACGACATCGTCGAGATGCCATGCTGATAGAAGTATAGAACACACGTCAGCTAGTAGCAGTTGGCGTAGCGACGGCGGAGGAGGCAGCGGCGGCAAGGCGAGGCGGCGGCGGAGGCAGCGCCTGCGACGAAGCGGAGGAAGGCGCGGCCTCGCCTCCGCCGCTGCCTCCTCCGCCGCACCCCGCCGCCGCTCGCCTCCTCCTCCGTCGCCGCTCGCCTCCTCCACTGCCCTGCCCCGCCGTCGTGCGCAACAACCAGCCCCAGCCCGCGGCCGCGCCTTCCTCCGCTTCGTCGCGGTCGTTGTCTCCACCTCCGCGCTCGCCTCGCCACCGCCGCTGCCTCCTCCGCGCTCGCCTCGCCACCGCCGCTGCCTCCTCCGCCGTACCCCGCCGCCGCCGCCTCGCCTCGCCTCGAGCAACGCGAGCTCCCGCCGCTGCTCGCCTCCTCCACTGCCATGCCCCGCCGCTCGCGTCCCCGCGCTCGCTGCCTCCGCCGCCGCCTCGCCTCGCTGCCGCCGCTGCCTCCTCCGCCGCGCTCGCTGCCTCCACCATCGCCGACCGCCCGTCCTCGCCATGCGCGCTGTGCGAGCCGCGAGAGAGAAAAGAGCGAGAGAGATAGAGAGAATACAGAGAAAGGAAGAAGAGAAGAGTATGGCAGGCGGGTCCCACAATTTTTTAATTAAAAAAACGTTGACTGGATTGACACGTGTGCGCCATGTTGGACAAAACCACTCTGAATTGGTTTGAGGGGGTAATTCGTCCGGTTTGCATAGTTGGGGGTGAAGAATGTCCGGTTTTGTGGTTCAGGGGGGTAATTCGGACGACCGCGATAGTTCGGGGGGGGTATTTCGTACTTTTTCCATACTAGAAATTGCTAAATTTTGAAATGGAAGAAGTAATCAATTACAAAGAGATATGCTGGTTTTAATACTGAGGGCGATTATACTACGTCATTTTGTTTGGACGGGATGATATTAGGTAAGTATCACATCTATTACCTGCTAGCTATCAGGTAATACCAGGTAGGTATCAAGTGATACATGTGGTACTAGGGATGGTGCCCCGTAGATACTGACGAATCCCCATCTCTGTCATCACAATCGCCGTTCACTCCACCTTGCCTCCCGTCATCGCTATGGCTGAGCCCCTCCGCCCCTTTCCACGACGCACCGATGTGTCTCCCTACCTAGTGTGAGGTCCTCGATCCGCGCACATGCGGAGAAAACCGTTGTAGTTGCGACGACATCGATGCACATGCCACTATCACCATCCACCATGGCAAAGAACTGCAGCACAGCTCGATGCACACACTGGAGGAACAATGAGCTTGAGGAAGGACACTGGCCGGATCTAGGCGTGGAAAGGGCACCATCACCATCGCTGCAACCATGCATATTCCTCATCCTTCCTTTTGCCAGCCGCTACCAACTCCCTTCCTTCTGTTTTGGATCACCCAAATTCGTCGACAATGAGCCAGTAGGCACCAGATCTGCAGCCTTGAGCATGCGGCTACCAAATCTATCGTGCACCATAGCGACAAGAGTCCAAGGAGGACTGACGGAGGCCAGCGAGGCGTGGAGCGTAGCGCCAACTTCGAAGTGGCCCATGTTAGCCGCTTGGTGGAGGAAGGAAAGGAGGCAGGTGTAAGACGAGGTGAAGA
Source organism: Oryza meridionalis (assembly GCA_000338895.3). Lineage (NCBI taxonomy): Eukaryota > Viridiplantae > Streptophyta > Magnoliopsida > Poales > Poaceae > Oryza > Oryza meridionalis. The sequence goes on from CM002526.2 coordinate 16,026,246, forward strand.
GGTGCATCGCCCAATGGGAATACCACATTGGGAAGGTGATGGGCATGGGTTCCGTTTCTAGCATTCCTGCTAAGGTCATGTTCAGTTAATGCCTCTTTAAAAGGGATTAAAGGGCAATTGAAGAGGATTTTATTTCACATTAAGGTCTTGTTTGGTTAATCCTCTCCATAGTGGGTTGAGGCCGTGTTCTTCCCCAGTTTTCCCAACTCATATCTTTCGTTTTACGCGCGCATGCTTTTCAAACTGCTAAATGGTTTGTTTTTTTGCAAAATAAATTCTATACGAAAGTTGTTTTAAAAAATCATATTAATCCATTTTTTAAAAAAGTTGATACTTAATTAATATGCAGTAACACATACTTCGTTTTGCATGCCAGAGAGGAGGGGTTGCCAAACTCTCCTCCCGAACGCAGCCTGAATGAATTTGAAGAGATAATTTCACACCTACTGAGAAGTGGAATTAATCCCTTTCAATCCCTCCCTCCTAAAGATTAACCAGACAATGCATTGCATTGTTAAGAACAAAATTAATCTCTCCTAATCCCTTCAACCCCTTCCTTGTAAGGATCAACTGAACAAACCCTAATATAAAACCACGTCACTTTGCAAACAATCCTAGCTCCTCCTCTGACCGTCCGATCGAGATCCAACGTCAAGGACCGACACAGATGGTGATCAATTATGCGCTGCCGACCATTTTTCTAGATACGATAGTCGATGAACGGAAGAAAGTAGCACTCTAATACGTGCTAAGTACTAACGATCCCATTATTTCGTTCTTGATGAGCAAAGTACCGTAGTTTGTTGTTGTGATAGGATATAGGATAGGAATAGGTTATGATCATAACAGAAGAAAGGCAAATAGTGCCGTTGGTCCCCTGCTTCTTCTTGCAACAATTTACCAAAGGACGACGTCACTGGTTGTTGCCTTGTCGGTGGCCAGTGAGTGACAGACAGGTGGGACCCACACAGAGCTGATGCTGGATTAACGTACAAGGAGAGGAGACGGGTGTGGAGATAATGCTCGGGGGATGGGGGAGTCCTCTCATGGCTACTGTAGCGAAGTTATTAGGTCGGCTTCTTTTGGTGCTCAGCTTATCCTGGCACTTGCTTGTACAACAGCTACTGTGTAGTACTCCCTGAAGCCGTTGCGTATTTGAAATTTTTAGGCAAATAGGCAAAACATAAATTATTTTTCTTATCAAGGACATAGCCCCCCATTTTTATTAATAGAAATGTAAACCTTATATACAAAAAGGAGAAAAAAAACATAGTTTTCCTCTTTTTTACTTGACGACCGACTGTGAAGTGAACATAGCTCAATTGGTTTGATTTCTTGTGGTGAAACTAACCCATCTAAATTTAAAGATAATTATTTTTTTCAGTGGTAGGTGGCGTACCCGTCAACAGCGAGACATATATAATGACTTCGTCTATCTTAAGGTAATACCGACTCAGTTTTTCGAAAATGTTAATAGTAGTAGAGTGCGCATGTGTGCGTTCAAAGGGATTAGCGTTTTGAACGCCTACACTTCTATTGTGTTTCTTAAAAGTAAAATTCCGCGGTTGGATAGATTGTGTCACGTGCCATCCCACCCTTCACAAGAGCTAGACACCCAATGACTTACAGACAAAAATCACCCGAGGAATAGGACCAAGCCTCGTTACCTTTGGGATAACATGCCAAATAGGATAAGATCACATGAAATCCATACAATCTATAATGGAGACTACTGTTGAGTATATTTTATGTTTCAGCCCCTGGTTATTTATATGTCAGCCCTTACAATATTTATTATTATAAGATTAACAATTTTAGTCCTTATAACAAAAAAAACATGGATACCCCTAATCTACATATGGATCCACTGTTAACCTCTCACCCTCACCTTTTTCTCTCTACTACCGCACTCTATTCATACCGCAGGTGCCCGATCCCCTTTTCGCGTCGCCTCCTCTTCTCCGCATCCGAACGCCGACGCCTCCTCTTATGCCAGCGGCGCCTCTCCCCCTCCTCTCCATTCACCGCTGCAGTGCTCCTCTTCCACCTCCAGCCTCTCCCCCTCCCTTCTCTGCGAGTGGTGGCGGCGGAGGATCCCAGCACCGGATCTGGCCACATCGGCTGGCCTCTCCCCTCCCACCCCCTTCTCGCGACGGTGTGGGGCCACCGACGGCGACGGATCCGGCCATGAGCTCACCGGATCTAGCGGCGGCGGATTTCGCGAGCGGCGACGCGACCACAACAGTGGCGGTGAGCAGCGACGACGACCACGGGAAGTCCTTCTCGACCTCTCCTTTTCTCCAAGCGCGTCACGAGGCTCCAGTTCTCCCCAACGCGTGACCCCGAGCAGTGGTTTCACACCTCTCGAGCCGAAGCACGCCAAGGCAACTGTGACCTCTGCAAGCAAGCACGGCAGGGTTCATGGAACCACGGTCCCCACTGCCATGGGTGCTCGGTTCCAACGTGGAGGCTTAGACCACAGGATAGGGTGGAGCATTGTGCATAGCCTTATATCACCACAGACCTACAAGTTTCGTACTCAGGCAAAAGCACCTTTCACCTCATAGAAGCACAAGACCTGAAAGGAGGCAACTTAAGCCATGATTGCATCAGATCTTCCTCTTCTGCTACTCCAGCCGCTTCATGTTGACCCTCCGTCCAAATCTTGAGCAAAAGATGACATTTACCACTTGTCTTTGTAACTGGACCCCTCACAGCAGCTTTCTTCTGCTTTCGTTCTGTTTCTGCAAACGATACCACAAAGAAATCTAATGACATACATAATAAATTAGATATGTGGAATCACCTGGTAAAGTTTTCTGAAGCAAGATGCATTCCTGATTTTCCAGATGATCCAGAAGATGGCAGCCACTCCAACCATGACCAGCTGTTTCATTTCTTTGCCATGTGTTCTTTAATCTATCTTCCCAACTTCTACTCTCTCGTTTTTCACGTGCACGCTTTCTGACTACTAAATGATATGTTTTTTGAAAAAAATCTATAAAAAATTGCTTTACAAAAGTATATTAATCTATTTTCTAAGTTTTTAAGCTAATACTTTATTATAATTATGTGTTAATCTATGCTCCATTTTACATGCTGGAGAGGATGGGTTTCCAACTAATCCTTCCAAACTCACCTTAGCCAGTCCTAAACATGTACATTCCTCACTTGTTTTGTTTTGTTTGTTTTTTGTTAAAAGAAAGCACAATAAACCACATTCCGGACTAGTGTGGCCACTGGACAATCAATAAAGAGATTTGAATAGTTTTATTTGTGTTTTCTATCTTTTTCCCTCCATTCCCTTTTAAATAGGAACATATCATATGCACACAAGCTTTCTCATATACACATCGTATACACCAACTAACAAACTTTACCAAATTATTTTTGGAAAAATTATATATGTACTTTTAATAGTATCACATTTATATGTAAAGTCTAATCTTCAAATCCATTCTATATATATGGAGCACAAAAAAGATAAAATTCTGACCGATTTATACGCTTAAAACTATCGATTTTTTATAGCTAAAATATAATGAATTTGATGTTAAGACTTTACCCATAGGTGTAATGATATTAAAAGCACATGTACATTTTTTTTTCTAGATTCTTCGGTGAAATTTATTAGTTGATGTGTCCGATGTGTATACGAAAAGCTTGAGTGTACGTACGGGATACGTTCCCCTTTAAACGGATCATCTTTGGTGAGATTACTGCTTTTGTACATTAAACACATAGCGATTTTTATTTTCACCGGGGCCTTGAAGCCCCCAATTTTTTTGCACAAAGTTAATATGTATTTCAGAGCTTTATAGAAATAGTTCACGGTTAAATATTCATTTCTCATTATATCCCAAAGAGAACATATCCGATTAAAATGAGTTAAGCTATATAAACTCGTGAAAATCATATTTTATAAATAGACCCTTGAAAAAAATTATCCTAGAAATGGTTCTTTTTGGGACGCAAGAGAGGTTGGCACCGCCCCTTGCCACCATGGCATAGCGGCCAGATACTGACGTAGCAGGGGGAGTGCACCAAATGATGCTGCCCTCCCCCCGGCACCCTCCCAGCCCGAGTCCGAGTGTTGCTCTTGCTCTCTCTCTCCTCTCTTCTCAAATCAACTCAAGATTTATCAGTGAGTTTCCTATAGTCCAAAAAAATTAGTAGATTCAATTCCCATAATCCTATAAATTCTTGAGCCTTTTTTTACATCCTATAAAAAAAAGTTTAGGGTTTGTTGAGTTTTTTTTACTTGTTATATTCAAGTGTCCTTCCTTAAAATATGTATATCTTTCTGATACGGACTCGGAATCAGGAAAATTATATATCCACGGACATCTACAGAAAAATTTACATCCTATTCTCCTTGCTTCGTCGCGTTCGGCGAAATCAGAATCTCGAAATTTCACTTGGAAGATTGTGTTTTCGAGGCAAAAAGCTTTTCGATACAACTTTGCAAAATTTTACAAGTCACATATTTCATCCATTTGAACTATTTTTTTTTCTATGGCTGTTCCTATGTGCTTCTAAGTGTGAAAAAAATATCAAAAAAATTAAAAAAACTTGGACCTATCTTTCCTCTGTACTAGTGGGTGGCACCATGGGTGGGAGGAGAGTCGGCGCCAACATGGCGTGCTCCCCCTTCCACGTCAGCGCAGACCGCCATGTTGCGCCACAGTGGCAGGGGGCGGTGCCAGAGAGACTGGCACCGTCCCGTTGGATAATAGTGCCAGCGATACTCTGGCGCTCAAAAAGAATTATTTCTGGAATAAGTTTTTTCAGGGATGTATTCGTAAAATAAGTTTTCAAAATTGACCAAATTGTGAAAACATCCAGGCAATGGATCTGAACAAACCAAGCAGAAGAACACAACAAAACAAGGCGACTCCTTTCTCCTTTTTGTCCTCTCCACATATGCAATATTCACAATTTGCATCCTCTCTCACACACACACAGAGACCCCGCCACCTTCTCGTAATTGAACATGGCTGGTCTCACTGTCAAAGTGGCCCCACACGACCAGTTTGCTCTGCCGTCCGTGCACACGTACAGCACACCGAATAAAATGGCAGCAACCTACACACAAGACAGAACCCCATTGCCATAGTGGCGGCAGGTTCAGCATAGGGCAGTGATACTAGTAGTGGCACTACTCCTTTCCTTTTCTTTTTCCCTCCTTGAGATTCTCTCACTTTCATGCCGTCTTCCTTCCATCGCCACAAAGGCAGTACGAAATTTCGAGTTCCTGGTCTCCTGGAGGAGAGGACGGCAGAGAGGGAGAGAGTATGGAGATGGCGCTAACTCCCTTGCCGCTTCTGGGTTTCTCCTTCTTGTTCTTGGTGCTATCTTCGTGCTCGTTGGCCAATGGGAGGGATACGCCTTCTTCTTCTTCTTCTTCTCCGGCGACGTCTACTGTGGCCACCGGCATTCCCGCCGCCGCCAATGGGACGGCCGCCTTGTCTTCGGCAGTTTCGGCGCCTCCGCCTGTTGGTGCGTACGTTGCTGGTGCTGAAATTCAGAATTTTGGTGTGTGTGTGTTCTTACTGTTTTGTCGGTTTCGAGTTTGGAACTGTTTCTCTTTACAGAGTTTGTCCTCTCTGCAGATTTGGTTAAGCATGCACTGTTCTTCTTGATGACAAAAAGAAATATATTTTTTGGGGGGATCGACATTGTGTTGCCTGCATTCGAACCAACAACTCTGCTTTATTTCTAGCTGAACAAAAAGAAAAAATCTTATTTGTTTTTAGTTCTGAAAAGAGGAATGCATTTTGGGATGTTACGTTTTGTTCAAATTTGAGGGGAAAACGTGGCATCAACGTTATCCGGAAATCTCGCTGCGTGTTTTAATGGAATCGTACCTGTTCTTGACTTCTTTCGTTAGAGTTTACTGTCATCAAATCTTTCCAGGTTTCATGGCCGTTTCAAAGATTAAACCAAAAAAAAAAAAGATGGCGCATTTGTTCATGTCCAATTAATTTGCTCCTACTTAGTGGGTCTCAAGCTACCTGTGCTGGCTTGTAGTGATCGTAGTGCACCACCATTTCCACCGCGAGCTGGTCATCGCCGCCGTCCTCGCCTGCATCGCCACCGTCACGATCTTCCTCTCCACGCTCTACGCTTGGACACTATGGCGGCGATCTCGCCGGAGCACCGGCGGCAAGGTCACCAGGAGCTCAGGTCGATCTTAACCCCGCTCATTCAATCGCTCACCCAATTTTGGGTTCTTGAGCTAGCTGTAATTACAATTCCGGCTTAATCCATGGTTCAGACGCAGCGAAGGGGATCAAGCTGGTGCCGATCTTGAGCAGGTTCAACTCGGTGAAGATGAGCAGGAAGAGGCTGGTTGGGATGTTCGAGTACCCGTCGCTGGAGGCAGCGACAGAGAAGTTCAGCGAGAGCAACATGCTCGGTGTCGGCGGGTTCGGCCGCGTCTACAAGGCGGCGTTCGACGCCGGAGTTACCGCGGCGGTGAAGCGGCTCGACGGCGGCGGGCCAGACTGCGAGAAGGAATTCGAGGTGATTCTGTTGCTGTCATGGTCAATTATTCGTGAGAACTTTTACGGTACAATTTACTACTCCATCCGTCCCAAAATATAATAATTTTTAGCCCTCAGGATTTGTCCCAAAATATAACAACTTCTCTACCAACATTTTATTCCCAACCAATCATAATCCTCCACCATTCACTTTTCCCATCTACCTCCACTACTCATCTAATCACAACCCTCTACCATTCACTTTTACTTATTTTCTTAATAACCGTGTCTAACTCTAAAAGTTCTTATATTCTGGGACGGAGGGAGTAGTAGTAGTATATACTGTCAGTATAAACAATGCAATGCCATTAGCCCATCAGTAAACTTACAACCTATATACTATCAGTAAATTGTACCGTAAAAGTTCAGTTCCCATTGATAAGGGGAAGTATGGTGTTCAGTGTTGTTGAGCTGAATTGCTTTGGGGTTGTGGTTGTTGGCAGAATGAGCTGGATTTGCTTGGCAGGATCAGGCACCCAAACATTGTGTCCCTCTTGGGCTTCTGTATCCATGAGGGGAATCACTACATTGTTTATGAGCTGATGGAGAAGGGATCACTGGAAACACAGCTTCATGGTATAGTATTTATTGTCCTGTATGATTGGGCTCTGCCTTGTCAGTTGTCACTCACTCACAATCACAGCTAGCTGCAGCTTAGCTCTTCCATGAGATGAGATCTTCCTTCCAGATTGGGAGCTTTTGATATGTGTATTGTGGTTGTCTCCAGGGTCTTCACATGGATCAACTCTGAGCTGGCACATCCGGATGAAGATCGCCCTTGACACGGCCAGGTTCTTATAATCTTATCCCTGCACTTTCCTTCACACTGAATGATGCTCTTTTTTAAGAGAAAAAAATGATTTGGTGAATGATTAGCTGGTTATAATATGCACTGGTAAAATTAAAATTGGTCAGGGGATTAGAGTACCTTCATGAGCACTGCAGTCCACCAGTGATCCATAGGGATCTGAAATCGTCTAACATACTTTTGGATTCAGACTTCAATGCCAAGGTACACTCCTTTCATTTTCAGAAAGGCCAAACTATCTTGTTCATATTGACAGCAGGTCCTAGTGCTGGGATCAAAGTTAAAATTTGGTGAAGCTTCAGTTGTTGTACTTTGCTGAAATTTGCAGATTGCAGATTTTGGTCTTGCTGTGTCTAGTGGGAGTGTCAACAAAGGGAGTGTGAAGCTCTCCGGGACCTTTGGTTATGTAGCTCCTGAGTACTTGTTGGATGGTACTATGTCTTCCTCTTCCCAAATCATACTCCTATTTGTTGACAAAACTATATTATTGACACTGAAATGCTACTTTCATTATGTGACATTTAGTGGCCATGTCGATTTCAGGGAAGTTGACTGAAAAGAGCGATGTATACGCGTTCGGAGTAGTGCTTCTAGAGCTCCTTATGGGGAGGAAGCCTGTTGAGAAGATGTCACCACCTCAGTGCCAATCAATTGTGACATGGGTACAGTGCAATGTTTAAATTCACCTATCTGAAATTTTTTTTAATTCAGATCACGTCATTTTGTCGGTCCATTAACATGATTTTGAATTATTTATGTTTCTTGCAATGCACATAGCATGCTGTGAATTTATCGCAAGAAAAACATTGACTTTAATTGGAGAGAATGTTCAAGCAGTCAAATTTCTTCTCTTTTGAGAAACATTTAACTTGTTTTAACCAAACAGGCAATGCCGCAGTTGACCGACAGATCGAAGCTCCCCAGCATAGTTGACCCAGTGATCAAGGACACCATGGATCCAAAACACCTGTACCAAGTACTCATCATGAACACCTGCTAACATTATCTGATCAGACACATTTATCTACGAGGTTGAAAATACATATTCCCATACCATGTGCAGGTTGCAGCAGTGGCTGTTCTATGCGTGCAGGCTGAACCAAGCTACAGGCCACTGATCACAGATGTGCTCCACTCTCTTGTTCCTCTAGTGCCGACGGAGCTCGGAGGAACACTAAGAGCTGGAGAGCCACCTTCCCCGAACCTGAGGAATTCTCCATGCTGATATCTGAATATCTGATACAACAAGTTTGTCAAAGCAAGGGAAAATATTTATACAGTTTAGTATAGATTCTTATGTATAACTTATGTTACCTGTACTTGCTCCTTGTCTGAAGGACGAGAGCTTGTTGGTTGGATTGAGATTTGAGAGACAAGTCTCACTGTCACATATGTTTTCTTGTACAAAGTAGGAGGAGAATGCGTTCGGATATGATATCCTCTGCACATATGAAAACTTTTTCCAGCGTACTGTAGCTCAATAGCATTTGAGAAAGCCATGTTTTGGGCTCTGTATTTTGGTTAAGATATGCTTTCCAGTTATTGAGTTCAGAGTATTTATAACAAGAAGCATTCTTTGTATCATCTTGTTTGACATTTTGGTTAAGTCTGTTGATGCCATAGTTTTCTTCTTTTTTTGCCGGGTCGGCTGAAAGAAAGGCCGACCAAATTTCATTAAGAATGGGGGTATATACAAACGTAGTTTTCTTCTACTGTTTGTGGTGTATGTGGGCAGCAACTAATACAGTCTGTCCACAACGGAACAAGAATCTTGAAGGTGAGAAGATCCTGATCATTGTACATTTGCACCCAGATAACAACTGCAACTTGGCAGCAACTGCCAACTGCAGATGTGCATATTAGGTAGGAAAGAATCATTCTGCATTATATAAACCGTGATCAGAGATGTTTCCATGCACAAAATAGTGTAAGTTACTGTATTGAATTCTGCTGGGAATCACGATGAAGTTAGTGCTTAAACTAATTTATTGACGTTGTCCTTTTTCACCTTTTGTGACTGCTGATAACTTCTTCTCAACTAGAAACACCATTGCTGCCTTTGTGCAGTTGTGCTAAAAGGTAGCACATCAAAAAGTCTTTTTCTTGGAGATAGTATCTTTCTACCTCATGCTGGTTCAAACGATAGGCAGCCATCAAAGCTTCATAAAATTTAAATTGGCCGGTTTTTGTAGCAATGAAGCTTCGTACTTTACACAAATTGCTTGACATATGTCATCTGAAACATGTAGTAGTTTCCCTGGCTCTGATGACATGCTGCTTACCATGCTGGATCTGATCAATTATTCAGAAACATTGACGAGGGAAGAAGTGCTTGTACATGGCTGAGATGTCAGCCAACCCCACTGGAAAAATCATTAACTCAAGCTACTAACTTCTGGATGCACCTCATTTAATAAGCCTTGGCTAGAAAGAAGAGGAACTGGATACTGCAGGATCAGCTTTGTTTGACAGCAGCGAGATGGCATCTGCTTCATTCATATCTACAATAACTGCATGAGCCTGCATTTGCCAGCTCCATGTTTTCTGTTGCTGCACTTGCAATCGAAAGTTTTTCTGTTGCTGCACTTGCTCTTGAAAGTGGCAAGTTTCAGTTAGCCATTTGCAGTACATGTTTTTTTTTTTGTCTTGCCTGTACTTTGGCCCCTCCTTAATTGAGCTTTATTTTAGCATAGGTGATTTGACACATTCATCTTTTTCAATCCTTGAAGAGCCGTCTGTGCCCTCTAATTCAGGTATCTATGATCTGTCTAGTAGATGATCAGATGTTTGCACGATGATATATGTTTTCCTTTCTGGATGAAGATCGAGGCTTAAGGGCTGCTCAGATTGATGTCATTTTTAACCATAAAGTATAGTTGCTAAAAATATGTCTATGTTTAGTTTGTCGCCAAACTTTGATAAATACATAAGAAATCCTATCAAAATTTTGATAATATTATCAACTTGCAAAAATTTAGTAAGATTTATTTTGGCTATAATCTGAACATGCCTTTAATGAATTAACACAGCAACAGAGAGACGTGCCAACAGTGGGACTGGAGCCAATGAGCCATGACGAAGTTATGGCTTATGGTGCAACTACCGCTTGAATGAACATCTTTTTTATTCTATCCTTAAAAAATGACTTATTTGCTACTTGGTCTACTCTTTTTTATTCTGCTTCATGTTGAGTTTTGATTTGTTTTTTTTTTGGGAGGTGTTCCTTTTGATAGCGGTAATTTTTTTTTAAAAAAAAACACAATTGTGACGACAATTGAAACAAAATTAATCACTCCAGCCTTTCCAGATTGTTGCAAAATTGAGGAAGATGACGTTTCCAAAAAGTTTATTTCCTTTCTTCAGTTGTTGGGGGATAGCATGGTATTTTTGGCTCCGTTCTTTACTCTTTTCTTATTAAGTTATATGTTCTACCTTGATTTTTTGTTATCACGCTTTTCAAATAGCTAAACGATATATTTCGTGTGAAAACTTTTTATATAGAAGTTGCTGAATACAATTTTCAAGTTCTTGTAATTAAAACTCAATTAATTACTCCCTTTATTTCACAATGTAAGTTATTCTAGCATTTTCAACATTCATATTGATGTTAATGAATCTATCTAGATTGATTAAATATATCTATCTAGATTCATTAACATCACTATGAATGATATATAAAATATATCTATCTAGATTCATTAACATCAATATGAATGTTGGAAATGCTAGAATAACTTACATTGTGAAACGGAGGAAATATACGCTAATGGTTATTTTATTTTTTTCCCTAACTTCATTTTTATTTTTAGTAGAAACTAACACCACCTAAGGTTTTTAGTTTGAATCATGTAAGATTCTTTTGGCACATGGTGTATCCGAGCTTTATAATATGCTTTCAATGGAAGCGAGGAGAAAAATCGACGAAGATCATGACATCGGGCAATAGCCAGAACCTGGTGATAGGAACTAATCGGTGTTATTTTCCTTGGACAAATCTCTTGTTTTGTCCCTCAAAAGAAAAACGGTCGCATATTAGCGTCTTTTGGGGGGTTTAAGTGCCATTTACCTTATTCTTTTGGGGGCTAGTGGAATATTTTAGGTCCAGAACTATTACTGGGCCACCAAAATGTTCTTATGGGCCAAACAATTACCATTTTTTGTGGGGAAAAGTACACCGAAGGTCCCTCAACTTGTCATCGAGATACAAAATCATCCCTCAACCGTAAAACCAAATATCGGAGGTCCCTCAACTAACAAAAAAAACCGTTCGCTTGAGGTCCCTCGGCTGTTTTAACACCGATTTTAGCCTATGTGACGGCTGAGTCAGCGTGGGACCCACATAGGCCCTACATGTTCCACGTCAACCTCCTCTCTCTCTTTCCCCTCTTCTCTCTCTTCCTCATCTCTCTCTTACTCTTCTCTCCAAGGCTCTCTGGGCAGGGGAGCAACTCAGCAATGCGGCAGCGACGGCTGGAGCAGGGGAGCAAGGCGGCGGCGCGCGGCGGGGGAGCAAGTCGGCGGCGGCAGCCTCCGGTCTCCCCCGCCCTCTTCGCTCTGGGCTGAGGCCGCCGTGCTCGCCCCGTTGTCTTCGCTCTGCCCAAGGCGGCGGCGGGGGGAGCAAAGATCCCGCCCCGCTCTGCCGTTGCCGCGGTGCCGGCGCCGAGCACGCTCGAAATAGACGGGCGGCGGCAAGCGGGGCTAAGTGGCGGTCAGCAGAGGCGGCGTGCGAGCGCGCAGCGGCCGGCGGAGTAGAGCGGCGGTGGGCGAGTGCGTGGTGGAGGGCGGAGCGAAGCGGAGGCGCAGAGCGGCGGGCGAGGGCGCGGCGGCCGGTGGAGCGGAACGGCGGCGGTCTGCCGCCGGGGGGAGGAGATAGGCAAGGGTGGCAGCCGCCGAGCCACCGCCACCTCTGGGCCCCTACCTTCGAGCTCCTCGCCGGCGACCGCGGCCACCCCGACTCCTCCCTTTCCACGCGGTGGAGCTCGCCGGCCTCCCCATGCCTCTGCCGTGTCTGCGCCCATGGACGACCCCGCAGATCCGGCGGCCGGCGTCGCGCCGGCGGAGCAACGCCGCCGTCCGCATCCTCGTTGCCGCCACAGGCACATCATGGCCGAACTCGTACGGCGTCATCTGAGCGAGCTCGAATGGCGCCTCCTCCTCCTCCTCCTCCGCCGTCCATGTCGTGGGTGATCCTGAGCCGGGAGAGCGAGGACGCCGCCGCCGTCGTCGTCCATGGACGCCGGCAAGCTTCTTCCCACGCCGGCGCCGCCGCCTAGCTTCTTCCCGTGCTCGCCCGCCGCCGACCCCGCTTCGCCGCCGGCCGCCTCTCCCTTCTCAAGAGTCGCAGTCGTAGCCGCTGCCGCCTCCTTCTCCCGTGTCGTCGTCACCGGACCGCCTTGCGGAGAGGAGAGAAGCGAGAGAGATGAGGAAGGAGAGAAGAGGGGGAGAGAGATGAGCTGGCATACTGACACGTGGGGCCCACGCTGACTCACCCGCCACGTTAGATAAAACCAGAGTCAAAACCACCAGAGTACCTTAAGCGAACGACGGTTTTGTTAGTTAAGGGACCTCCGATATCTGGTTTTACGGTTGGAAGACGATTTTGTAACTCGATGACAAGTTGAGGGACCTTCGGTGTACTTTTCCCTTTTTTGTTCATCACTAATTTTGATTCCCCAGCCCACAGTTGTTTACTCCATATGACATATGAGCTGTACACCTCAGTCCTCTTCTCAATCGCTGGTATTTGTAGATTTTTTTATTTTTATTTTATTCATTAAAATATTTAAAAATAATTTTTATTTTTAAAGTACTATAACCCTAACCCCCTTCTGGAGTGGTTTTTTTTTCAAAATGTGGCACAACCTTAATATATGCTGACTGTTGTACATGGGGCTGGCCATTTTGTTGCAGACGATCCCTTAGGGCCTCCAGGAAAGCGACAAGGGGGCCGGTGGCCCTCTTACATCCCTCTAGGAGGGCAGAATAGTTAGCCCTCATTCACACAGTAATTAGTATGCGCTAACCGCGTATGACGTCATAAAAAACACTCTTTGAAAGGGTGCTCTTTAAAACCACCATTCCAGAGAATGTTAGGAGTGTAATACTCTGAAAATTGAAATTGTTCTTTAAATATTTTAATATATATAATGAAAAGTTCGGTATTTCTATAATCCAAGGCTAGAATCTTTGTATAACCTTGAATAGTAAATGATAGTTCCACGGGATTTAGAGAAACCGTACAAGGACGATATAGTTGGCCAGAAGGCCGTAGCTCGACGGCCTGGCCCACGACATGAAGATTTGGCTTGGCCTAGGCACAACAAGGCTTGATTGTTGTCGGGCCCCTGCCAACCCGACTCGACCTGACCGTTGGGTCGTGCCTTGGCCTCTTTCTCGACACGACATGCTGGCCTGGCATGGCATAGCCCAATAATAAGCACAACCACGGCCCGACGTGCCCCGCTCCTGCACGTTGTAGCCTATTGGCACGGTCCAAGGAGATGAAGGACACAAAATAGACATATGGGAGGTCAAATAGACTTATTCGAAGGACGAGCACGATAGGCTGGTCATGCCTTTGGGTGACACGACGTGACCTGAGTTTTATTGGGTCATTCTTAGGCCATATGTGCAACCCATAGGCGGGCACGGCATGACTGATCTCAAGCCGTGCCTTGGTCGTGCCCGGGTCGGATCGTACCAAGCGATCTCTATAAACAATGATAAAAATGTATTTGAATCCATCGAGGGCTATTCCCTCCTTTTTCATGTCATTTAAATAGTTATTATTTTTTAGAAAAATAGTAAAACAAAATAGATTGATATGCTATATACCACTTTGCAAACATGCGAATTAAAATTCGATCTTCCTACGTTATAAAAAATTAACAGAATTAACTCTAACTAGTATACAAGTGTTTATAGTCATATTTGTTTTTCTATTGTAATTGTAGAAGTTCAAATGAAAGTTGCATATTTATGGATTGCTATGTGACATATATATATGTATATATATATATATATATATATATATATATATATATCTTTTTTTTTCATTTTTTTCTGATAAAATGCAATAAAAGATGGAATATCCGAATTAAAAAGAGTGTTACCTAAGAACAATTAGTACATGCTAAAACTTAGTTTGAAACATTAGGAAAAGGCTGATGGATTCTTCAACATATGCACAAACAAAGTACTAAATTAGCCCTCATTTTATTCTGGTCTTCGACCAATCAAACATACCAACAAACCTACAACCTCTCCAAAGTAAAACCATTAAAACAACAAAAGCTACGTACCCCCATTATTCATCTGACCAAATTAAGACAGTCTCCTGACCCCGTTAAATTAAGCTGCCAAAAAAAGAGAAAAAAAAATCCTCTGTCTCACTGATCAAGCTAACGAGCAGCATCATCGATCATGCATATGTATTCATGTGTGTGTGATCGATGGTGCTAGCTAGACGGTGTAGTGGTTCTGGATGGTGTCGATGTCGAGGCCCTTGAGCTTGACCACCGATTCGACGTGGCCCTTGAGCGTGTGCAGCTCCCGTAGCCTGGCGATCTCGGCGCGGCGCTTCGCCTGCTCCGCGATCTCCGACAGCTCAAGGTAGTCCTTGTTGTCGTCGAACAGCGCCGTCGACGTCTCCGCCTGCTGCAGCCCGTGCAGCGACCTCTGCGCGATCGCCCACTGCGCCTCTCTCTTGCTCTTCCCGTAGTCCAGCTCGTTCGCGAACGCCGTCTGCTCGCGCACAATCGACCAAACTCATTCGTATAATTGACATGCGATAAATGAGTGGACGTCCACCCGGGTAATTAGAATCCATCTCCGTGTTTACCTTGTTGTCGAAGGCGTTGTTCCAGGCTTTGCCGCTGAGGAAGTAGCGGATGGCGAACTTGAAGATGTCGAGGGGGAAGAAGGTGACGATGCTGAAGAGCCAGATGACCATGCCCCACGACCACCCGATGCCCTTCATCTTCGCGAACGGCCAGTTCGCGTACACCGCGATCAGCGTCGCTATCTGCGTGCGTTCGCCGCCATTAGTCGCCGGAGAAGAGTCACTGCACGCGCCGCGGCGGCGGCGGCGGCTAACGAACTTCTTACCAGCTGGGCGATGAGGAACGCGCCGACGAGCAGGAGCCCTGGGCGCTCGACGAAGAACCAGCTCCTCGCGCGTGTCACGAAGATGAGCGCCTGGCTGATGATGCTCACCTGGAGGTACACCGCCGCCATCAGCTCCTCCGTGCTGCCTCCGATCGGGTGCACCCCGAACGTCCTCTGCCCACAAACACACGGCGTCAGAGTGCGCGGCGGCGGCGGCGGCGGCGAGGCATGCGATCGAGGTGGGTGATGAGTGGTCACCGTGAAGAAGTCGGTGTCGCGGACGGCCCAGAAGAAGAGGACGGTGGCGAGGGCGAGGTAGGTGCCGAGGACGATGCCGGTGGCGAAGATCTCCTGGAGGCGCCATGCGTCGGGCAACGGGGACGGCTTGACGCGGTCCTTGGAGATGGTCATGATGGTGCCGTCGTTGAGGATGGCGATGATGAGCACCATGAAGGGCGCGAAGTCGAACCTCCAGATGAGCGCCAGGAGGAGGAAGCCGAGCACGACACGGATGGTGATCGACACGGCGTAGATGGTGTAGTTCTTCATCCGCTGGAAGATGGCGCGGCTCGTCAGCACCGCGCTGATGATCACGCTCAGCCCGGGCTCCGTCAGCACGATGTCCGACGCCCCCCTCGCCGCGTCCGTCGCGTCCGCCACCGCGATCCCGATGTCCGCCTTCTTCAGCGCCGGCGCGTCGTTCACGCCGTCCCCCGTCATCCCGCAGATGTGCTTCCTCTCCTGCAGCCTCCGCACGATCTCGTACTTGTGCTCTGCATCATCATCACCATCATCAGTTCATCATCGTACTTGTGAAGGCTACTGTCAGTGTCAGTCACTGGAAACGTACCGGGGAAGACGCCGGCGAAGCCGTCGGCCTTCTCAATGAGCTCGTCGACGGGGAGGCCGCCGGTGTCGCCGTCTTTGAGCAGAGAGCTGGAGGGGTACATGTTGGTGCCCATGCCGAGGCGGCGGCCGGTCTCCTTGCCGATGGCGAGCTGGTCGCCGGTGATCATCTTGACGTTGACGCCGAGGTTGAGTGCGCGGCGGATGGTCTCGGAGCTGTCGTGGCGCGGCGGGTCGAAGAGCGGGAGCACGGCGAGGAACTGCCACGGCGTGCCCGGCGCCTCCTTGTTCCCCTCCGGCACCTTCTGCCTCGCCACCGCCAGCGACCGCAGCCCGCGGTCGGCGAACTTGTCGATGATGGCGTGCACCCGCCGGCTCACGTCGTCCCGTAGACGGCACAGCTCGATGATCTAAGCCACACACGCACACGCACACCAACAAGATCAAATTCACCGATGCAATGCAAATGGTACAGAATTCATGGCCGAGCTGACGGTGGCCGGCCGGCTGACCTGCTCCGGCGCGCCTTTGCTGATGCGGTGCCACGAACCATCTTTGGTGTCGATGTAGGTGATGGCCGTGCGCTTGTCGACGGGGTTGAACGGCATGAAGTGCACCTCTTGGATGCCGGCACGGGCCTGCCACGTACCGGAGACATCGTACGTCGTGAGAAGAAATTGGGAGCTTGTGATGTGTCCGTGCGAGCTTGAGAAGCTTCACTTACCTCGCTTGGGTCGGCGAGCATACCGACGATGGAGGCGTCAATGGCGTCCTGGTTCTCGGTTCGCGACGCCCTCGCCGCGTACAGGACGATCGCGTCCTTGTCGAGATCCTTCACGAACGGCTGAAATCCAAATCCAAAGTGCGCGATTTGATTTGATGACTACTACTCGATTGATAGGGAAAAAAATTAACGGCGAATGGTGTGTGCGCGTGCCTCGATCATGTTCTTGTCGACGGTGAGCTTGTTGAGGGTGAGCGTGCCGGTCTTGTCGCTGCAGAGCACGTCCATGCCGGCCATCTCCTCGATGGCCGTCATCCGCTTGGTGATGGCGCCCTGCTGCGACAGCCGGTGCGAGCCGATGGCCATGGTCACCGACAGCACGGTGGGCATGGCGATGGGTATCCCGCCGATGAGCAACACGAGGAGGTTGTCGATGCCGTCGCGGTACTGCCGGTGCTGGATCGGGTACATCACGATGATCTCGATCAGCATCCCGGCCGCGATGGAGCAGATGCAGAAGTTGCCGATCGCCGTCAGCACCTGACCAACCACGGCACGGCGCCGCCATTGATGGTGAGCAGAGCAAGCAAGCAAGCAGTTGGCACCTCTCCGAAGAGAAGTGGCGGATGCATGTATGATACCTTCTGGAAATGGCCGACGTTGTTGGTGCTGTCGACGAGGTGGGCGGCCTTGCCGAAGAAGGTGTGGACGCCGGTGGCGATGACGACGGCCTCGATCTCGCCCTGCTTGCAGGTGGAACCGGAGTAGATGCTGTCGCCGGGCTTCTTGTTGACGGGGAGGGACTCGCCGGTGAGCGCCGACTGGTCGATCTTGAGCGGGTCGCCCTCCATCAGCCGCGCGTCCGCCGGGATGATGTCGCCGAGCTTGATGCTGATGATGTCCCCGGGCACCAGGATCGCCGCGTCCTGCTCCGACCACTTCCCGTCCCTCAGCAACTGCACCGACCATCGATCAATCAGTCAGTCAGTCATTCCGTCGAGCACAAATATGTCAGAAGTGTTCGTCCATGGCGTGGCGCACTGGGCACGCGCGACGTGCCTTGGTCTGCGGGGCGAGGCTGGCCATGAGTGCGGCGGCGGCGTTCCCGGCGTTGTTCTCCTCGATGAAGCTGATGGTGGAGTTGATGAAGAGCAGCGTCACGATCCCGACGAAGTCCTGCCAGTCCGGCGGCCGCCCCTGCACGCACGCACGCATGCACGCGTCAGATCGACGCCGGCGCCAGAACACACACAACCGACGCGACGGCGACAGGGACGGCGACGCGTACCCCTCCGTTGGCGAGGGCG
Source organism: Oryza meridionalis (assembly GCA_000338895.3). NCBI lineage: Eukaryota > Viridiplantae > Streptophyta > Magnoliopsida > Poales > Poaceae > Oryza > Oryza meridionalis. Next base: position 16,044,582 of record CM002526.2, read on the forward strand.
ATGGCCATGATCGCGGCGGCCTCCATGACCCAGGAGAGCGGATTCCACATGAACCCCAAGAACTTGAGCAGCTTACTCTCCTGCACACGCGTATTCCACATATTTTATACGTACGCGAGACCCAAAACACACAAACTCGTTCTTGATCGAACACACGGTTCTGAATTCTGACCTTCTTCTCCTCGAGCTTGTTGCGGCCGAAGATCTCGAGCCGGCCATTGCCATCGGCGGAGGTGAGCCCCTGCGGCGAGCTCTTGAGCACGGCGAACACCTCCTGGATCGGGATACTCTCCTGCAACCAACCAACCAACCAACAACGCCACAATGACACACGGATCACACGCACACACGGATGAACGCAATGTTGGCGGAATGATGAAGAACACTGACGAGGTCGACGTTCTCCTTCTTGAGATCCTCCAGTGAGACCGACATGGTTGCCCCCCCTGCAGCAAGGTCCCTAGCTAGCTAGGCCAGATCGATCTGGAGCAGGGTGTTACGATCGCTAGCTAGTCAGTTAGGCTCATTGGTGTGTATCTCAAAAGACTTTTTCTTTGGGCGTTTGTTGGATCTGTGCTTGGTTTTCTCGATCCAGTGGAGCTAAAGAGTGGTTGTGGGACGAGGAGACGGCAAGAAATAAGGAGGTTGCAGCACAGTGGCAGTCTGCAGCGCTGAACCCGTTCCAACACTTCCACTCATTTCGGGAGAGGGGGTCTATATATAATTTCCCTGACGAATTTGCATGCGGATTAGTATTATTTGTGGAGGCGACTAAGCCGCGCGGAAGCAAATCCTGGCTATGCCGTTACGGCATATGCAGTTGAGCCACTGACATGTGGGTCCCACTTTTGCGATGGCCCCACATGTCAGTGGCTCAGCTGCAGTCTTCCAGGCAGCGCACAGTCACCCACTGAGCTTAACCAGCGACCCTTCCTTTTTTTACTATAAACTAGGAAGGTAGCCCGCGCGAATGCGCGGGCATGTATTGTACACAGGGTTAAACTTTTCAGTCCGAAATTTTTAACAAAATTTAGTTGAATTTAAACAAATACTACCAAAATTCATGAAAAAATAAAAAAATTCAGGCGAAATAATATCGTATCAGAGGGGTCTGAAATGACCGAAATTTCTAACCCTGATCGTACATTGCGTTTGAAATATATATATAAACAGAATATCAATCGGCTGACACCTCCCATATTTAAAAGTACTATTTTTTATTTGAAAAAGACATATCAGGTGAAGCCTTCGCTGTTCTTCGGCATTTTGCTTTGATAATTTTCCCAAGATATTTGTTAGGTTTAAAAATATATCATATTATTACATTTGTATAAATAATTATCTATGATCTCTTTATTATATAGAAGGAAGTTCGATTTAGTTTGTTTGGAAAACATGTCTAACAAATCAAGTGTAAATTAGAAGTAAGGTGTTTGGCCCCTTTTTTAATAGAATATTTACTTGCTTTTTTTACAAATTCTAAAGAACTATATTGTTAATAAATATTTTTTATTTGTACCATCAAGTTGTTCTCCTTCTAGTAGGTTTAAGTTGATGCATGTTGTTACATACTTACATATAAATTAATAAAGACATGTCATATACCTCGCTTCCTTCTTATTTGTGCGATCTATACTATCTTTTTTCAAAAGAATATACCTAGTTAACGTGAATCCAAAATTTTAAATTTAATAGTAACAAATATAACTTTTCAAAGAACTATATACTTCGAACCTTAGTGCGGTTTATATATATAATAATATGTGGAGAAACTCATAATGCTATGATATAGGATAGATGTAAGGCCATTAATGTCTAAGCATTTTAAAATTGTTATGAAAATGGAGCATGCAATTACCTAGATCTTTAGTGAAATGTAAGAACCCATTTTTTTACGAACTTATTACATTTTCTATTACCTGCTTTATTTTATATTTTATACCAGTTCAAAATATAGGCTTTTTGGATCTTTAAATCATTGTTTTAATTATAAATACAACAATATTTAGATTAGAAATCATATGCATAGCTTGAAATTTATGCATGTTTTAATATTTTTTATTACTTTTGGCTATATAAATAGGAAGGGGTAGAGTGGAGAGCTCAAGCCAAGAAGGGATGGGATGAGTAGTGCCGTGTGTGCTCATGTTTGGGGGGAGGGCGAAGTGGAGGGGTGTTTTTTTCTATTTTATCTAAATGATTTAAGTAAAACCGATGATCTATTTTTTCTCAGTTTTATTGTTATTTTTTCTAATTTTTAAGATGTAACACATTGAGGCTTAAGATTTTCTAAAAAGTATATCTATTGGTTGAAAATAATGGATCTACCTATTTAAGTTTTATTTTTATTTAAGGCGTAACACGTGACGCCTTAAGTGCGCTCAGAGGATGTACAATGATTTATGATAATACAATAATTATTTTCATTTTGTATTATGGTCTGTCTTTCTTCTATTTGGTTACCATGCAAAGGAACAATGTTTATGTTTAAATCACGTATTTTCATTTTTATAGAGTGAAATATGGGTAACATGGATCTTAAATTATCTATTTAATTATAAATAAAGCAAAAATTGAAATAAGTTAACATTATGATTTAACTTAAGAATTATAATCATTTTGCTTTCTAATTATTGATCTTTTTTTTACTTAGTTAAAAATTAGGAAACAAAGAAATTAAATGAGTGTGGAGAGGAAAAGAGAGTTGAAGGGAAGAGATAATTGTAATAATTATTTTTACTGGGTTATAGTGTTTTAGTTGCAGTTACTTTTTTAACTAAAAATTGAAAAATGATTTATTCATTGATTAAAATCTATCCTTTTTACTTGTCTTTTCCAGTATATTCATAGTAGATATTAAAAATACGAACACTACAATCTAATAATAATGTTATTTTGACTTATTCTAATGTTATAATGGGGGAGTAGCTTTTTAAAGCATTCCTCAGAGTTAGGTTCATTTTACTTTTATCCATATAGATCTAATTTAATTATTCCAAAGTCATATATGGTGACAAAATCTATACCATTATCTTTCTATATTTTATAATTGTTCAAATGGCACACAAAAATCAGCAAATATAGCCCCAAAGTGACATATTTCTTCTCAAAGTCGATATTATAGTGGATATGGGTCTTTAAATGTAAAATAATCTAAAGACATAAGTTCATGAAATAGTAGTTGTATGAGTGGAGTAGATGTTATAGTTGCTTATAAGTTGCTTTCTAACTAACATATTCTGGAAACATTACTCATAGTATATTCATTTTACTTTTATGATTATTTTTACCAGGATTTTACTTTTATGATTGTAGACCTAATTTAATTATTATGAAATTATGTATGATGATAAAATCTATATTATTATCATTATTTTATATGTTTTTATAATTGCTTGAATGGCACGCAAAAGCTAGGAAATCTAAACCAAAATGGCATTTTTTTCAAAGTTAAATTGTAGTGAAATATGGTCTTCAACTGTAAATTTAGTTATAAATAATCTAAAGATTTCGTGGATCAGAAATTAGTTGTATGATTTAGAAGCTTAATTGTTTAACACAAAATTATTGCTTATCTAACTAATAAGGCAAGAAAATAGGAGAAGGAATAGGTGAACAGTGGAGAAATGAATTGAAGGAAGAGGAGGCGTACATGCGTACGCTTGTTTTCGTAAAAAAAGTAACTTATACATATAGGCTTAGGTGGGCCCGGGTTTAGGAGAGGACTTTGTTTGGAAAATTAATCTAATGGTTGTAAATAATGGGTCTACCAAATTTAATGAAAATATGTTTTGTTATTTTAGAATTTTTAAGAATTTTACTAATTTATTAGAGCATCACATAGCAACTTATGAGCGTTTGTAGGATGTCATATGGCGAATTAGGAGCATTTTTTGGAAGTTTAATGGACTTTTAGACATCTAATCTAATGTTCTAAAACATTGATCGGGTATACCAATTTAAATGAAAATCGACGGTTATATTTATGTAAATTTATAGAGTAATATGTTTTATCATTAAATAATAGTAATTCCTATTTTAAATATCATCGATTTTTTTCCAATGGTACTAAGTACGTATGTTTTTATATAAGCCAACAAATCATCCAAGTAATCGGTTGGAACTAATTTATTTCATTTGCGCATATTTGTTTGTTTCTTTTGCAATGTATTTAATTTCAAATACGACAGCAATAATACAAATTTAATTAGTATCTTAGTTTTTTGTTTACTTTTTACAAGTGACAGCTAATTATCAAGAGTAGGTTTTCTCATGTGGTTCCAATAAGTTAATTTAGTATTATCTGATCTCTTGATTTAAGCAAATTAAAAACATAATTGATGTTTAACAGAAATATTTTGGATTGGCCTATTATTTTTTTCAATCCAAATCTGTTTATTAAATGTTAATCAGATATATTATATAATACTCTAATAGCATCGTTCTTCTTCACAATAGTAGCTTAATAGTTATAATCGAATTGAAGCGTCTCACGTACACCAAGTCACCATGACATTCCTTGCAGCCACATGCGGGCTACTTGACCCGTGTTCATCATTGTTCACGGACGGACGGACGGACGTACTTACGTACGAGGTGGTGGGGTAGGGGAGAGGTGGGACTTAAATTTAATCTAATGTTCTAAAATATCGGGTCCACTAATTTAAGTGAAAACAGATGATTAGATTTGATAGAGTCACGTGGCGACCTAGGAGCATTTGTAGGAGTATCACGTGGTGGCTTGAGAGCGTTTGTACGAAGTTTAATAGACTTTTAGTATATAATAGATAGTAAACCCACGTCTCCTCTTTGCGGAGTAGAAATAACAGCATGTCAACTGTCATCACTGTCTGTTCCCCAGTTGTGCATGGCCTCTGAGTTGCACGGCTTCACACGTGCAACTTCAATACGAATCTAAGATTCTAGAGTTTCTTGCCTTTGGCGAAATAACCATCAAAATGAATATAGCACAAAAAGAGTAGTTATATTTATGATGTTACAGTAAATTTCACAAAACTATAGATACATCCGTCAAAATATCACAGAGCTACAGATTTAACGCGAAATTTCTCACAGAACTACATATTTAGGATGGAATGTTATAAAAATGAAGATTAGGTAGTAAATTTATCCCAAAACTACAACGTTTATAGTTCCAATATAATGTTAATAGGAAAAAGTACGTTTTACCACTCCCCCTACTATTACGGTTGACCGAAAAACCCCCGAACTCAAAAACCAGTCATTTCGTACCCCCAACTATTAAAACCGGGCACTTAACCCCCTTAATCATACTTTGGGGCGGTTTTGACCGGCGACGTGCGCACGTGGCAGTCCAGCGTGGCAAAGCGGGCTGAGTCAGCAGAGTCGTGCACGGTTTATAGCCTTGACCCAAAAAAATTACTCTCTCTCTCACTACCTCGCAAAAATTTCCCTTCTCCCGAAAACCCTAGCACAGGCGATCTCGTCGGTGGTGACTGCACGGCGGCGAGGGTGGTGCGCTCCAAGGCGAGGTGGGTGTCCTGGTCTGAGGCGATGGTGCCGGAGCTCTCCACCATGGACGCGGCGGCAACTGTCTATAGTACGGTGTCACAGCCTGATTTTCGTTTTAGGATTTATAAATTATCTAATAAATTATTAATAGAATATATATTAAATGTTCTTTAATTTACAAGTGAAGTTAAATGTGGGAAATAAAACTTCCTAAATGTAAAGCATGGTTGGATTTAATTTTTATTAAATTCTCCATGATTAATTATACTCTCTGAAATTTTCTCGGATTTTTCAGAGCTCAATTCCTAAATGATACAAAGAACAGTTCGGTAATTATTTAATCATTAATGATCTAATTATAAGTATTAAGAGCTTTTCTTGTTTAAAAATTCTAAATATATAAATTGTTGTTTAATTGGAATTATTAGAAATAATTATAAAAGCCTAGAAGAGAAGCTCTAATTTTAAATAATAAATTCCAATATAAAAATGGGCTAGATAAAATTTTATTAAATACTTCTCTTGATTCCTTAGTTCCTAGATTTTTTCTGGGATTTATTTGAGCCAAGGAAGTATTTTTAATAAATAGAATTCTATTTTATGAATAATTTAAATAGAAAAATGTTTTAAAATCTCCCTTTTTGACTTTGGGCCGAAAGTCGGCCCAAGTCTCTCTCTCCCTCTCCTCGGCCTGCTCGCGCCCGGCCTGTTCGGCCCAGTCCGCCGCTGCTCCCTTCTCTCTCGATGACGCTGACAGGTGGGGTAGGGCTGTCTTCCTCCTTGCGCCGCCGCAGCCGCGCCCTAGCCGCGCGAAGACCGCCGCTGCCTCTTCCAAATTCGGCTGCCCCTTTCCTTCTCCGGCCAAATCAATTGAGGGGAAATAATCTCCTCGATCTCCTCTTCCTTTTCTCTTTAGGAAACCCGAGCTAATTCGTTTGGAAACCGTCGGATTCAATGCCGATTTGGTTAGCTTCTCTTTCCAAACCCTAAAACCTTCCATCTCGCCGCTGGTCGCCGTGGGCCTCCGTCGCCGCCTCCTAGCCCCTATAAAAGGATCCCCGGGACCTCCTCTATTCGCCGCCACCTTCGCCTTAGCCCGTCGTCGCGTGTAGCGCCGCCTCCGCGTCACTTCGTGGGCCGCCGCCGTCGCCGTCGATCCAGCCGCGCTGCGCCGCCGTTGCAGCCGCCGCCTTCGGTCGTCATCGCCACCGCCGGGATCGCGAGGAGGAGCAGCACCTCGTCCACCCCTCCGTTGCCGCTGTTTCCCACCGGAGCACCGCCGTCACCGCCGACCCGAAGACCGCCGCCGCTTCAACCTCGCCGCCGTCGTCATTCATCGTCGTTTACCGTCGTCCTAGTGCTCGGTAAGTTCGCCGCGTCGCCCTCTACCCGTTGGTGCCCTCCGTTTGTGCCGCCTCGCTGCCGTTCGCCTTCGAGCATGGGGTGCCGGAGCCGCCGCCGGCGATGACATCATCGTCGACGTCCACGTCAGCCGTAGACCCGTGGTGGACCGGATCGATCTCGGCCGTCCGTTTGGCTTAGATTAGATCTCGGCCATTGGTTTCGTAGACCGTCTCTGTGCACCCGGTCCACCATGAGCCGAGCCCGCTGACGCAATAATCCTCTTTTCCTTTTCAAAAATAATTCATTATTGCGTCATAATTCAATTAAAATCTATATAAATGGTTTAATCCGATTTAATCTTTAAAAATTCATAGCTAATTCTAAAATAAAGATCTACATATTAAAATTATCCATAAATAGAATTAAATTTATTTAATTCTTTTTAAATGGGCTTTAATTAGATTAAATCTTGTAAAATTCATATTTAATTCATATGAAGTCAGAATGAGGCCGTTCAAGTCTCATAATTCATCTAAAATTATGATCTACATGTTTGTTTACTTTATATGTATTGTTTATTTGGAGTTTCTTAGTGTTTTCCTCGTTTTGTGTGTTAGCTTGTCGTTTCCATCGTTTCGAAGGCTCGCGAGAGCGCCAGAAGTGTTCAAGAAGATTAATTGAACACCGATTATTGCAAGGCAAGTCACACAGATCCCAAACACAGTTCCTTTGAGCATGTTGATCCTATATTTAAATTCTCTATTTATTTCAACTGTGCATTTATTTTCGAATGTCACCGGGTGGTGTGAACTTATTCCTTTGTTATGGCCTGTTTGCATTGATTACTTTATTCCTTGATACCTTGGGTTATTATAATTTGACTAGTTGAGCTTTATATATTGGTTCAGCTAGATGTTAGACATAATTGCTTAGCCATGCTTAGAAACATTAGCACACGATTGTGATAACTAATGTTTCACTATTATTTAATGGTGGCTTAATGATAGCTCACGATGGTCAATCGTGATTGGTTAATTAATTAATGTGCCAACTAAAACTTGATAATGGTGGGTTGTAAGCACATGGTTTTGATGGTAGTGCTCATGACAATTAAGGACCGGTTCACGAGTTTCGGTTGTGAAACATTAACCGTGCCAACCACAAGCCAGAATGGGCAACGGCTGGACACTTTGTATAACAAGGCTCACTGCGGAGCACCAAACTGAGAAGTGGCGGAGATAAGCCCACGGGGGTCGCTGGGGAGTCCATGCCTCTGGTTTTTGAGGGGGTGACTACGATCCAGGAACGGTGCACTGCTTTGGGTTGAGTTATGCGAGGGGTCTTGTCACAATCACTCAACATGGTGACGTGTCTGGCCTGGCACGGTAACATGCTGGTGGGTTGTGTCTTGTGGATACAGTGGTACACCTCTGGCCAGAGTAAAACTATTCGAATAGCCGTGCCCGCGGTTATGGGCGGGTTGAACAATGTCTTTCGTGATTAGTCTCACACTACTCATTAATAATAATGTGGTAATTAATGGTGATTAATTTAGCTCCTGGTTTGGAATGGTACATTCCTGGTTTGGAGATAGATCTGTGCAGCCGGGTATGGTTGTTCAGGATGGTTGGGCCTGAGCAGCATGGGTGTGCTGTTCAGTGTTGATTAAAATTGATGATTAATTACTCTACTATTTTATAACTCTCAAATGTTTGCTAAATGCTGCTTTTGCAAATGAGCTCTATATTATGCATTCCTTTGGTGTCCTTGTGCACTTGCATATTTACTGTGTGGCTTGTTGAGTATGTCATATGCTCACCTTGCAATAATCAATCAAACCTCAGTTGAAGACAAGTTGCTAAGGAGAAGACGTTTGGCTTATACCCCAGTTGAGCTGCCTGTGGGAGTGGAGCCGGAGCTTTGCTAGACCGTAATTCCGTTGTTGTTTTTCTTTTCTTTTGTAAGTATTTACGTTATTATTATGATGAATCTGTATATTAAATTGTCAGTTTGTGTACCTCGGCTGATTCCTGGACGAGGATTTAATGCACGAATAAGTTCGGAAATTACTAGTGAATTTCTGGGCGTGACATACGGCCACCTCGACCTCCTTGGCATGTTGACGAGCTCAGGTACGTCTTGGGGCTCGGTGTCGTCTTCTTGGGCTGGAGGTGGTGAACGAGGAAGGATGCAGCCGCTAGTGCCATATAGGGAGGGGCCTCTCGATTACGAGCCGCCAATGTTTTGTGATTGCAAAGTGAAGGCGGGTAGGTGGATTTCGTGGAGTGTGGGTAACCCTGGGAGAAGAAATTTCACATGCTACAATGCGCGTGTGAGTAAATTTGTAGTTAGTTTTCTTTGGCTCATTTGTTTGGTTTCAAACTCATTCGATCTTGGATTATACATTTATTTGTGTAGTCTGGTGGTTGCAAATTTTGGGAGTGGCATGATCCTGAGTCAGATCCATATTGGAAGCAATTGCTGCTTGATTTGAGGAATGTTGTGCGGACTGCAAGAGAAGAAATCAATGGCCTAAAGGCTCATCTCCAGGACAGCAGGAATGAAGCCTTGAAGAACAGGGCAGTGAGCCGTAGCACAGAAAGCAATGAGCTTGAATCACTAAGAGCAGCTCTTGAGCAGATAGAAGCTACAAACTATGTTTTAGTTGATAGGATTACTCAACAATAGAAATGTGTGAACATGTTGATGTATGCTTTAGCATTTGCGGTTGTTGTTTTGGTTGGTGCTATGTATGTTAGATTTTAGTGTAGTCCTAAGTGTAAAATGCTAAGTGATGGCATGTGATGTATGGTTGCATTTGGCAGTAATATAAGCCTTAAGAAATTATATATTTGGACCTTGTCTGGTAATTTGGAGTGGCATTTGGAATAATTTGGAATGGCAGTAATGGCATTTGGTGATATAGCCTCAAATTGTGAATAATGGTTAAAGTCCGCAATCAACTTTGTAATTGTAACATAAGTTTGCATAAAAACAGATTCACAATGATGGCATAGTAGCACTGCATACTGCATTTTTGTCCCAAATTCAGACATGAATAGATTGCATTGCATTTACTACATTACTTCCCCAAATTCAAACATTCACAGCAAGCATTGCATTACTGCCCCCAAATTCATACATTAACATTGGAGGAGTATCTCATGCCATAACATGCCATCAGGTACTACACAAAAGATGTCACATGTCTTAGATTACAGAAGTTTCATGCCATATCTTACTGCACAAAAGATGGTGAACTTCTACCTATTGCTATCCCAGTAATCTGGTCCAAAAGAATCCCCACTAAACAAGCCCAAAAGTATACCCACTAAACATAACTACTATGTGTGCTGCTAAACATGTCCAAAAGTATTCTACATTACTTTCTTATCCTATTCACTAGCCTTCAACTCCTAACTGTCAACTTTCAACATCTATCCAGAGGATCTTCTAACTTTCAACTTCTTGGGTTGCTCCACTGCAACCATTCCAGTTGTAGCTGATGTTCTCTTTGCAGATGCCCTGGGTGAAGTCCTTGTCTATGCCACAGTCCTAGGAGAGGTCCTTGTCTTTGCCACATTCCTGGGTGAAGTTCTTGTCTTTGCCATAGTCCTGGGTGAAGCCCTTGCCCTTGTAGATGTAGATGCACTTGCCATTTGCTGTATAAGAACAAAACAGCAGCATTAGTTACAAGTGGGGGAAGCTTCTTTATTGCAATTAAAAATAGAATAGTGAAATGGAAATAAAAAGAAATAAGCACTAGTTACTTACAGTTGGTGCAACATCTGCTGAACAGGTGTGGAGCTAGGCTGAGAACCTGTAGCCTGCAAGTTCAAACTATATCAGCAAAAGCAGGAAAAAAACTCAATGGGAAATATTAGGAAATGCAAGAAAAAAAAACTAGAACTTGTAAGGGAAATCAAACCTGCACATTGGGCTGTGTTTGAGATCTCTTAAGACAAGAAACCTTGTTTTGTCCAGTTTTTTTGCACAACCTGCATGTCATAACAGTTCCAACCCTTGATACTCTAGTTGCCTTTGGCTTCTCATGTGGCTCTCTTCTCCTATCCTTTTTGGAAGGCCTTCCTGGCATTTTGACATAACCAGGTGCCTGTGGGCTAGGCCTATCAAATTTGGGCTAGCTCTCCATCCCCTCAACTGGTTCCAGGTAGTAGCTATATGTCTTCTTGAATGAATAGATTGAGTAGCAAGGTGCAATGTATCTGTCTAAACAGTTGGTCCTAAAATGTATGCAGTCTATAGCATGGCAGCAAGGGAGACCACTCAACTCCCAGTATCTGCATGAACATGTCCTTTTTTCAAGATCAACTGTGAACCTATGAGTTTAATGCTTCACTTCAAACTTGTCCATCCCATTATAGATTGCATGACAAGAACCTGAATCTATGATGTATGCATTCAGTTTCTTAAGAATGTTAGGACAAACTGATCCAACCCATTTATCCATCACTGTCCTTTGGGCCTGGATTCTAACCATTACTTTCCTTCTAATAGCTTCTAGCATACTAATAATGGGTAGGAATCTAGCCTGAACTATCCATTTGTTGAAAGTCTCACAAATGTTATTATGTACATAGTCACAGTTAGAGCCAAACCTGAACCATGCCCTATTCCAGTGCTTTGGATCAATGTTCATTATAGCTCTTGCACCTTCCATGGTTTTTGAGCAAACCTCTTGTATGCATGCTCTGTATACTCCAAGTTGGGTTATCTATGATCATCTTCTCATCCTTTTGAGCAATCCTCTTGTATGTCACTAGGTGGTTATCCTTCCTTGGTGGGCAGGTGTGTTCATCAACTAGACTAGCTATTTGCCAGCTTTTTGTCCTACTATCCTTTGATAGCAAACAAGCCCATGGGCAAATTGCCCAATCACACTTGGCCCTTGTTCTGTAACCTTCATCCTTTATAAACCTTATGAACCTCTTGCTGTCCAGTGCAAGCTGAACCACTGCCTCTTTGAATTCTTTCTTGCCATCAAATTTCATTCCTGGTGCAAGCCTAGCAGTTGGCCTGTTCACTTTAAATCTAGGGTATTTGGACTTCTTTCTGACCAGCTGTCCATCACTATCCTCTTCATTGGAATCATCATTTGCACTGCTGTTGTCATATGGGCTAGCACCGTCCTCACGCTCAATCTGAACCAAAGCACTACTATTTGTCTGCCTAGATGACCCCTCACATATAACATCATCCAAATTCCCTACCTTACTATCCTTCAGTTTCTTCTTGAACTCTTTATCTGCTTAACCTCTTCATCTTCTTCTGATAAACATGAGTCTCTACCAACATAATCACTGTCAGAGACAGACATAACTGCTTTCTTCGGCCTCTCTTTACCTACTAACATTGCCTTCCCCTTATCCCTAGGTTCAGCTACTACCATTGCTTTTCCCTTATAAGGTGTACAAAATGCTCATACTTGTTCCAGATCTCTCTTTGTATTCTCTAGTGTAGATACTATGACAAGAACTTCCTTCCATGTATTCAACTCAACAAATCCTCATCTTCCTCATCATCCCATTCATCATCAGCAGGAGATATGTCCTATAGTTCATCTTCAAAGTCACTATCCTCCTTGCTGCCAGACTCACTGGACTCCTCTGCCATTACTGTCTCCACATAAATATCAGCAACACCACCTTCCCCAACACAATTTGACATATAATTGCAGACCTCATCATCAATCAAAACCCTAAGCCCATCTGCAAGTTCTTTGCCAGGAAACAACCATTGCAGAAGCATGCCAGGGATCACTTCACAATGATCTTTCAAATGTCCAATTATCTCAGGCAGAGAGACCTTATCACGTTCGGTGTAGGACATCCCCTCAGATCCACCAATATAAAAGGTTTCCCTCCCATTGTTAATGAAATCCCCACCAAAGTGAAATCTAACAGGTAAATACTTAGAGGATCCATTCTTAACCTAAAAACAATATATTAACGATAGTATACAATCAATCCTTCTGCCTAAATCAACTAAAAAAAGCAAAATAAAACAAACTCTCACACATTCCAACTGATTCCATATGCCTAACTCAAAAAATCCCGTACTTTACTTGGATCTACATCCCATAGCTGAAAAGCCTCGCTGCGTCGCTCTTACTTCATCCTCCTCGACAAGCAGCTCGTGCTGGCCGTGGTGGAGAGCGTTGCCGACGCGACCGTGGTGGAGAGATCCCTCCTCGTCGCCTTACAGCGTGCCGTCCCCATCGCCTTTCAGCGTGCCGCCCTCGTCTCCTTGGGGCGCAGCTCACTCACCGGCATGGAGAAGGGGAAATTTTTGGGAGTCACCGGAGTCACCCTCGCCGGAGTCACCGACGAGATCGCCCTTGCCTAGGGTTTTCGGGAGAAGGGGAAATTTTTGGGAGGGAGAGAGAGAAAGGGAGGGGAAATTTTTTTGGTCAACTCTATAAACAGCGCGCGACTCTGCTGACTCAGCCCACCTTGCCACGCTGGACTACCATGTGCACACGTCTCTGGTCAAAACCGCCCCAAAGTGTGATTAAGGGGGTTAAGTGCCCGGTTTTAATAGTTGGGGTACGAAATGACTGGTTTTTGAGTTGGGGGTGGTTCGGTCAGCCGCAATAGTAAAGGGGGTAAAACGTACTTTTTCCATGTTAATACTAGGGAATTAAACTATAGAATATGTAATTTTTGTGATAACTTCAATTTTAAATCTATAATTTTGTGATAAATTTAATATAAAATCTGTAATTTTATGATACTTAACATTAAATATGTAGCTTTGTGATAAATTTCCCGCTAAATCTATAGTTTTATGATACAACGTTTTTAAATTTGTAGTTTTGTGATATTTTAGTCAAAATAACTATAGTTTTGTGAAACTTACTTGAAATCTTTTTAACACTGTAAATTACCTACACTTACATGGTAATTACATTGTAAGTTCCAATATTTATATTGTAAATTTTCTAATACACAGTATATAAGAACTTAGTTATAGGTATTGTTTTGCTATAATTATAGAGAGAATCTATTCTACACCACTGAGTTTGTTTGAGTTCAACAATTTGCCATCGACGTTATCTCTTTTTATAATATACCAGCGACTTTATCAATTGTTCTACAATAAGCCATTGGGCCGGACTTTCTTTTCAAAAATACCTAAAATACCTTTATGGACATACAAGATTAATAATTGATTTATATCATCCGAAGTTTAAAAAAAGATATGAAAATTTGTATATGGCCTCCTTCCACAACATGGAAGTGGAAGTTTGTTTACAAGGTTCAAGTTTTTTTTATGGTATATTTAGTTTTTTTAAAAAATATTTTTATGTGGTATATGAGAGAGAATTTGCTTATACAAGAGATAATAGCATAAAAAATATCTTATGTAGTGTATGAAAGATGATTTATATTAAAAACAACAACAAAAATGTTTTATATAGCATATAACAGAGAAGTTATATATTTTTTAAAAAATATAAATATATAAAACTTGAAACTTCTATACAAAATTCCATATTGTGTGAGGAGGTCAGATAAAATTTTTCATATTTTTTTTAAACTTCTAATGAGATAAATCAATTGTTAACCTTATATATCCATAGGGGTATTTTGGTTATTTTTGAAATGAAGGCCCAGCCAATGGCGTATTACTCCCTCCATCTACTTTTGTAGGCATGTTTCCAAATCTAAAAAAATTACTTTTGATAGGCGTATTTCAATCCAACCACCTGTCCTCTTAATGACTTTTTCGGATTTAATACGTGACTCTCTATTTTTCCACACAAGATTGGCTACACAGCCATTGAGAAATGTAAATATTAATGAATCGCTTGTTTACGAGGAATAACTAGTAGCATATTTAAATGGATGATAAGTAGAATTCATTATCCTTGGTCATTGTGCCAAGATGAAATATGACTATCAAAAGTAGATAGAGGGAGTATAGAACAATTGATAAGTTACCGGTATATATATAATAGAATGTGACAATGTCGATGGCAAATCGTTAAACTCGAACAAACTCAATGGTATAGAATAGATTCTCTCGTAATTATAAGGGATCACCGCTGATAAGAAGCCGTTACAATGCACGACGGGCACATAAGTTGTACTCCCTATGTCTCAAAATATAAGCATTTTTAGTATAGTGACAAGTCAAACATTTTTAACTTTGACTATTATTTTTTTAGGAGAACGACGGCAGGAGATCTGCTGGAATTTTAAATTAAGAGGGAAAAGAGTTTTGCAGAGTGACAATCTAGGATAAAAAGATCACAACTCATTACAAAGTACATAGATCAGGATGGCTTAAAAGCCGAAATACGAAGGTCAATGTCGTACTTGATCTGAAGAGCTACTGTAAGCTCGGGACAAAAGGAGTTTTAGAAAACTCTTCTATTTCGCTCAAGCCAAATGTTCCACCAAGTAGTCAGAAGAGCACATTTGATCGATCTCGCTTGCTCCTTTGAACCCGCAAGATTGGTTTTGCCCACCAGGATGAAATATTAGATGGGATAGGAGTGCTAGCAGAGTTGATAGTTTGAAACTGGCAGACCAAATTCCATACTTGTCAGACATAAGGGCATTCATTGAACAGGTGGTTTGTGTCTTCAAACGCACAAGTGCAAAGAGAGCAAATCCAATTGCATGGCCAGTGTCTACGGAGCAGATTTTGAGCGGTTAGCGTTTTTTTGATGGAGAACCAACCAACCAAAAAATCTCATTTTGGGTTAAGCCGAACTTTGACTATTAATAGCAAAGAAATAAAAAAGATCAATCATGTAAAATTGATGAAACTAGATTTATCATTAAACAAACTATCGTAATATGCAATTATTTTTATTTAAAATATCTTACTTTTATAGATATTGTTGGCCAAAGTAGCATCTCGGATACCGTGTCAGGGTCAAAAATGCTTATATTTTGGGACGGATGGAGTACTATAAAACGAGGAATAACTCGTTTACTACTTTTTTAGGGTAATAACACTACTGGAGAAATCATCTTTGGTTGGTTGCCCAAAATCTACAATAATCATGGTTTGAATAGGAACCGGGACTAAAGAATAGATATTCTTTAGTCCAGTTAAAAGACTTGGCATCACTTTTTGATCTTTAGTTACGGTTGGTGTTACTAACTGGGACTAAAGATCATTTTAGTCTCGGTTTAAAAGAAGGAAAGCTGTGTCAGACCCCTCCGATCCATTTTTAATCTCGGTTGCTTATTACAACCAGGAAAAAAAACAAAAAAAAATCGTACAGAGCCACGCGCTGCGCCTCCTCGATCCTCTCCCGACGCCTTATCTTCTCATCTCTCCTCCTCTCCCTTCTTATCTTCTCCAATCTCCTCCCTTCTCATCTTCTCATCTCCTCCTCCCCTCCCCCCCTTCCTCCCCTTCCCCTCTCCTCCCCCTCCCCTGCGGGCGCGGCGGCTCCCTCCCCGACGCAGGCGTGACCGCACGCGGTGGCGTGCGGCAGAAGCGGCCGCGGCGGTGGCCAGGCGGCAGCTGGGCTGTGGCCCGGCGGCGGCCAGGCAACAGAAGATGCCCCGGTGGCGGCCGGGCGGCGGCCAGGCGACGACGACAATGGATTTGTTTTTTTTTTAAGGATTTGTGATGAATTTGCTTTTGAGAATTTGTGATATATTTGATCTGTGTGTGATGCGAATATGTGATGTATTTGTGATTTTTTTTTTAGAATTTGTGATGTATTTTTTAATATCTGTGATGTATTTGGAGATGGTGGATTTGGAGATGATCGATTTGGGATTTGGAGATGATCTTTTGTTCCGTGATTTTGGGGATGGTTTGGGGATGTAGTGAAATCAATATTCAAAGTTAAAAACAATAAAAGAAAAAAAAAACTACCAACCGGACTTAGCTCCATCTTTAGTCCCGGTTGGTAATACCAACCGGGGTTAAAAATAGCTCCATCTTTAGTTCCGGTTTATAGATTTTTAACTTATCTTTAGTTCCGGTTGTATAACCGGGACTATAGGGGTTCCCAACCGGGATTAAAAAGGTTTCTCCAGTAGTGTAACTCATTTACTTTATTCATATGCATTAATCTTAGCAAATGCAATACCTTACATTTGTCTTACAATACCCATTACCAAATTATGTATGTAATACATTGGGGAGAACATACTCTGTTTTGTTGCAGAATCCTTTGTCCCACGTGCCCTCCACTCATTCGAATAAAATTTGACGTATATGATTATGAATTAATGTAAATATAAGATAAACCGGCGTAGTCGTTAAATTTCCATATCCAGCACGAGCGAGGTGTCCCCCTTGTCGACGGTGAACGTCTTGAGCATCTTCTCCGTCGCCGTCGACACCTGCACGACGTACGTGCCGTGGTAGCCCCTGAACGTGAAATGGCCGTCGCCGTCGATGGTCCCGCGCGCGTCGGACGTCCACTCCCGCCGGAGATTGACCAGCCTCTGGCCGGCCTCGTTGACGGTGCCGTCGGCGTCGACGAGGGACGCGTCCTGGCGCCACATGCGGCCCTGCATGAAACCCCAGAGCACGACGCCGGCGACGGCCGGGTGCGCGTACGCCTCCCGGAGCACCACCTCCAGGTCGTCGGCGCGGAGGGACACGTCGGGCTCGCTCACGTCCAGCTCGGTGATCCAGACGGGGAGCCCCGTCGACGCGGCGAGCTTGTCGAGCGCGTCGCAGATGACCTCGCCGGACGGGTTGGAGACGTGGCCCTGGATGCCGACGCCGCGCACCGCCGCGCCGCCGCGCCGGAGCGCGTCGATCAGCTCGATGTACTTCTCAGGCGTCGCGTTGGGGTCGTTGGCGCACTCGACGTTGTAGTCGTTGACGAAGAGCTGCGCGCCCGGGTCCAGGCGTGCGGCCTCGCGGAACATGAGCGCGGCGGCGTCGTCGCCGAGGCGGTCGCGGTAGAAGCGGGCCGTGCAGCATCTCGTTGTTGACGTCGTAGTGCGGGAAGCGGCCGGCGTAGCGGGACAGGAGGCCGGCGAGGCGGCCGCGCACTGCCGACGCGAGGTCGTCGCGGCTGAGGTCCTTGATCCACTGCTGCACGGAGCCGTCGACCGCCCAGAAGATGCAGTGGCCGCGCGCCGGCTTGCCGTGGCGGTCGCAGAAGTCGAGCAGCGCGTCGGCGTCGCGGTAGTTGAGCTGCCCGCGCTGCGCCTCCGTCCAGTACCACTTGAGCTCGTTCTCGAAGACGGCCCAGTCGAAGTTGTTGGTGAAGAAGTCCACGAAGTTGGGGTCCTGGATCACCGAGCCGTTGATGCAGGTGCCGAGCGGGAAGACGTTGTCCATCTGCACCACGCGGACGGCCCGCGCCGGGGATGCTCGCCGTCGCCTCCACTCCGGCTCCGGCTCCGCCGCTGAACTTGAGGACGACGTCACGCTTGCGAACCTGAAATGGCCAAATCCGATGTCAATGACATGGTCGCGACTTACATAGTTACATGCATGGCATTATATTGTTAATTAATTTGATCATGCAGAGTGAGAGATGTTGTCTTACCTTGTCGGTCTTCTCCTTGAGCTGCCTGAACCGCGCCTTGCGGTCGGCGGCGAACACACGGAGGTCCATGACCTTCACGCCGACGCCGGCTGGCGCGCCGTGGACGTGCACCGCCGTCGCGCCGCGCGGGGTCTCCTTGAGGCGGAACGCGCCCTTGATCTCCACCCAGCCGCCGGCCACTCCGGCGTACACCGCACCGCAGTCGAGAACGCGACACTCGCCGCCGTCGCCGCCATCGTCCACGTGGAGGCTGACACGCACCACGTGGCTCTCCCCGCCGGCGTGTTCGCCGCCACCGCTCTGCACGTGCACGGCGACCCACCCGGTGACACGGTACGTCACCCGGGGCACGAGCGCGCCGGCCGGGACAGGGTGCCGCAGCCCGTCCTCCACGCCGCCACGGCGCGCCGCGAGGACGTACCGAGAGCCGCTCGGCCGGTGCTCGCGCCCGCCGTCGTCCACAGCCGGGAGCATGTCCGCCAGCGGGTCCTTCTCGACGTCGTGCGCGGACAGCGTGGTGCGCAAGCCGAGCGGCGCCCAGCCGGCGAGGCTGGCCTCGTCCGCCGGCGCGGCGCCATCGTTGCCGATCAGGTTCACGCCGAAAGCAACCTCCCTAGTGCAAGCCATAGTAGCAAAAGGGCTAGGAATCGATGAGCTAAGAGCCTAAGAATGCAAGAAGCAAGTGAGCTTGCTTGCTGTGTTGCAGTGGTGGTGAGTGCACTGGATCAGTGCAGAGGCTGCCTATTTATGGGGCAAAACCTGCATGCATGGCTACGGCCGGCGGCGCCGTCAAATCATGAACGGGTAGTGTGCTAGCTTGTGGGTGAAGCGTACGTATCTGAAAGGCTGAGAATATGTTGTGTGCATCAGGTTGCCTGAAGCAAAAAACCGCAGTGAATCTAAGCTTGAGTAGCAGTAAAGATTTGGCAAAACAGGAGATATGTATCAGGTTAATTTTGATTGGCACATTGAGCTGCTGCATGCCCTTAAGATATAGTTCTGTCCACGATCGATTAGATAACAAACAATAGTATTGCGTATACCAAGGTTCGCTTGTACACTTGTAGTTGAGTAAATTGCATTATATTGGTACATAAACTTGTTAGGTGAGTATAATTTAATACATGAACTTATAAGATGCTTGTTTTTGGCACACGAACTTATCTAATCCATGCGAACTAGGTCAATGTTAATTTTATCTTGCTGGTGTTGATTAGGATGTGTGGCGTGCATACGTATAGTGAGTATGCATAAAACATGCTATATTTATAAATTTGTTCTCTACTTTATATTGAATTTCGTATGTTTCTAACAATTGTATCATTGCTCGGTTTTTTTATATCTTTCTCTACAATCACTATATATCATTCTATCTTTTTCTTAAACATGTGTATGTCTAATTAGCAACCTTCTCATATATATGTTTACGTAGTATCCTAATCAGCACCTAAATCAACAAAAAATTAGTCATGTAATGTCCTTTTGGCCTTAATTCGCACGCACAAGATAAGTTCATGCGCCAAAACGAATATTTTACAAGTTTATACACTAGATTGCACCTATCTAAAAAGTTTGTATACCGCTGATACAATTTACTCCTCGTAGTTTCTATAAGCGCGAGAGCTAATTAGCGCCGCTTTTGCCCGGCCGTCTGCCGTGCGTCGCCGACGCGACACGGCTGTGCCTGACGCGCAATAGATAATTCTGAGGCTTTTTTTTGAATTCTTAAATTCAAGTAAACTTTTGTATCCCCGCAAAGAAAAGTAAAATTTCGTAAGAGAGAATTTCTTAACATAAAATGTCATTTCAAAACTGAAAAATTTGAGTAAACTTTCTAAAAAATAAGAACTTTTAACTCAATTTGGAAACTTTCAACTCACCATTTAGACCAATCTTGGCTACATTGAGGATTCCCATATAACTTATAAGCAAATGAGGGGTTAAGCATGCAACCTATATTATATATTTCTTAATTAAAAGAGTACATTTCATAGAACCCAGACTAACATAGTAATATTGTTCGACTTGCACAAAACCATAACCATTTCGACACATCAGACATAAGCTGGTTTCGTAAAATAAACATGTTGGTAACCAATTTGACTTGCCATCGTAGCAGTATAAAAGACACATAAATTAGATGGCTACGACTGGCACGATGTTCAAAACTAATATTTGACTTAAAATTTCTCATATAATTTTATACTAACAAAATTATAATTATATGAAAGTAAATTCAAATGTCAAATCCAATAATATTATTTTCAACAAATAAAATTCAATTCATATTATACTAATTATTAATCAAATATTTTAAAAGTTGAATCTAAAAATGTGTGCGCACTTTATATTATGGGATAGAGGAGTAATATCTTGCTATCTAATAATCCATTATCTTATTACCTAGAAGAAAAGGTATCTAATAATCGTGTCCATTGTTCAAATCATTATGTGGCTAAAATTTAAATTTGAAATTTCTAAAATATTAGTGATACTTGCAGTTTAATTTGTTGCTCATTTTGGCTATATTTTGTTTTTTTCTAATTATTTGTCTATTTATGTAGACTTTTAGCTCGAATGATTTTATCACTGCTTATGATTTATCTGCTCAATACTCATAAGACTGAATAGAAATGAATAAATATACAAATTACACTCTCTTGTATCATCATATTTTTATGCTGACATGGTATAATATCACCTATGGTAAATCTTAAATTTTGCACATATTTTTTTACGCTATATTCTTTGGTGGGTGTCATAAGGGGTATTGAAGGAAAATAAAACTCCTCAATTTAGGTAAGCAGGTACTCCCTCCATTTCAGGTTATAACACGTTTTGACTTTGGTCAAAGTCAAACTATTTTAAGTTCGACTAAGTTTGTAGAAAAAAGTAGAAGCATTTTCAACCTAAGACAAATTTATTATGAAAATGTATTCAATTGTTGATTTGATGAAACTAATTTAGTATTATAGATATTACTATATTTGTCTATAAACTTAGTTAAACTTGAAACAGTTTAGCTTTGAACAAAGTCAAAACGTCTTATAACCTGAAACGGAGGGAGTAAAAAATTTAGGACTGATGTAATACATTCGTAAATAACAAAATGATATGTAAATTGTAAAGTTACTTCAAAAAAATTATCATATTTCTACAGGGAAGGACGAAAGAGTATTATACATCTTTTACAAAAGTAGTACTAGTACAACAAATTACATGTAGAGTAATTGAACATCCAAGTGTAATAACTTGAGAAGTGGGTATGTTCCAGTATAAGAACTTAACAATTTAGTGTTTTGATGCATCAACTTGGCTAAACATATACTAGGTGAATTTTTTTTCACGATATCAATATGCCATTACATAGTAATCATACGGATATTACCTTATAATATTGGATTTAATCTTTAAGAATTATAATGCACATACAATTTACATCCAATTAACTTTTAAAATTTTTTTTCTCTTCACCTTCTCAAATATCAATCGAAATATAATAATTTTTACATCCAGTTTAGTTGACTTTTAGTTATTAGTTATTAGGATAAAAATATAAATATGCTTATATAAATACACACTAGTATATTGTCAAAATAAGTACTTAAAAATTGAATCTATAAAAAAAATGCTCCAAATAATTAAGTTGCCTCGTAACTTCTTAATTTATTGTATCAAAATCATACCTACCTTGCAAGTTAATTGTTACATTTATACGATCACTTATAAAGTTTTTATACTAAATTGCACATACCTGCTAAGTTGTTACATTAGAACGCTCATTTTTCAAGTTCTTTCAACAAATTACACCCACCTATTACATTGATACATCGTGGGTTTAATTTACTCTTATATGTTGGTAGCCACTGCTGGGCTTGTCCGCGAAGGATGACGGCGCGGCGTGGCCAATTCGGCAACTTGCAGCCGCCGCACTCGCGCGCAGGCGTTGCAATACATGGCTTCAAGGCATGAACAACGGCTGAAAGCTACAATATTATATAAAAATCCATGCAATACATGTTGTGTATACTGTATAGTGTGTACGCACATATATGTGTATCATCATGAAATGGATGTCGATGTCGTTTTCGTTTCCGAATTCCGAACGAATATTCTAGAGCTAAGTGATCGATATGCAGCTCGCCTCGATCAATTCTCAGGTCCCAACGCGGGCAACGGCGGCCACATATCTTTACGATTGGTTTGTGTTCATATTCAGTGAAAAATTAAGAAATACAAAATCAATTGAGTTAGTAAATTAAGACACTAAATAGTTAATCTTTTTTCTAGAAAGAGAGGGCGAAGCTTTCCCCATTTCAGTTAGCGAAAATAGTAGGATGGTCCACGCCTTACACGGCTAGCACCCATATAAAATTATCTAAATATTAATAAATCGGACCTTAATTATCATCACAGGTTTCTAATTATGTACTAGTAGTCTTTAAAATTCACCCCAGCTGCCACCTCCTCTTACACCTCTGCCACCAATTTACCTGTTTTACCTTCTAATTTTTAGTTTTTATTGTCTCGCTAGGTTCTGATTTTATCTTTTTAGAAGTCCCATCATACACAATCACCTACTCATTTACGACCTGCTTGCTGCCTCCTCTACTCTTCATTATCATTGCGATTTTAACGGCAAAATCATTTTGCTTATCCTTATGCTTATTCGTACCACTTATTAGAAAAACAAAAAAAATCTGATTTTTAGGTAAAACTTTTATATACGTGTACTTAGTGATGCAAAAGCAAATATTGTAAAATAAACCATGATGAAAAAACACAAAATCAAATTCAAAATTATATTTTAAAATTCAAATTTTAGTTTATAAGCGAAATGATAGAGCCGTAAAACTCGAACCTGATCATCCATAGGTATATTTTTATTATTATTTTCTAGAAGTCCTATCAACCACCGTGATCCTACCCCTTTACGGCATGCTCACTGCCCTCCTCTTTATCGTCATCGGAATTCTAGAAATCAAACCTAATCATTATTAGGGTGCCGCTGCCTAGGGGCCCCGCGCCGTCGCCTGGGACCACCGCGCCTGCGGCCAACGCGCCGTCGCCTGGGAGCGCCGCCTCGCCGCCATCTCCCATCAGGAGCTAAGATCACGTTAGGTTTAGGGTTTCATCTTTTCCTTTTTTTTTTCCCTTTGCCGGTGGATTGGGATAGTATAATTTGGAGTGAGGGCAATTTGGTCATTCTTGTAAAAAATTTTGTTCTAACGGTGTGATGGTATTCCTGGGAGAAATAGACTTGTACGATGGCATTTTCAGAAAGTTGCACTTATCAATGATATTTCTGGTATTAGAGTGCTTGACGATGGCATTTCATGGATTTTCTCTTTAATAAATGGTTGCACCTATAGTTGTAGGTAAATGAATTGTAATTGTGTTGCGGGCATAGCAAATCAAACCATAATTTTGTTGGTGCCAATTTTGAAAACATAATTTGCTACTGAAATGAAAAATATTGGGCATGGCCAGGTCCAGAATGAAACATTAGTTATAATGCTTGTCATATTGTTCAGTTCATAGCATAATCTCGTGCTGATTCTTTTCCAAAAAAAAAAAATGTTCAGTTCACTTTGATAGAAAGCAGGTCAGGGCATCAGTTGTTACGTCTTATAACAGGACACCTGGAGTAGATACTTCCTACGAGTCCACTTCACAATTGACAAAGTGCACTAAATAAATAGAGGGTCAGTTTCCAGTTTATACATTGGGTCATTAGCACATATCTTCATAGGCCACACAGCCACCACCACATACAAAATGGAAGATCATGCATTAGTAATCCATCTCTGCACCTTAATGCATTACCAATAACAGTCAAAAGTCTAGATATCTGCAAGAGAACAATTCCATCAGTCATTCTGGTATAAATTTACAGTCACAAAGTTATATTGCATTTTTTTGGTGCAATGCAAAATGTAACTATTATTTTCAGCGTTGTGAACCATACATCAAATTTCCAAGGTTGAATAATGTCAGTATTATTACTAGGCAAAAAAAAAATAGTGTACGACAATAGAGGACCAATTGAATTATTGGAACTGTTCTCGAATTTTGCCTACATCGAACTAGAAAAAAACACTTTTTTTTTGAAAAGTGAACAGTAGGGGAAGCCCCTACGGTAAATATTATAAAAGAGTTAAGAGTACAAAGTTACAAAGAAAAAAACGCAAGGACCTAATAGTCTTGCACAGCGATCTAATGCAATGAAAACTGGTAGTGTACTCAAGAAACAGTATGACTTGCCTATGCACCCCCTTTGGCGTACCCATCCCAATATTATGATATATTGCTGCAAATATAGTACGAGTTAATACAAACAATATCCCCTGACTATAGTTGATCAACCAACCATGTCCGATGTTGTTGCAATGCTAAGCATTAAAACTATGGTCCTGGTTGAACCTTAGCACCCGGCATATTTCAATGTAAGGGTTGCAAATCAAGAGGCTTACTGTGTAATGTAGTGTTAATGATATGATCCACTTTATCTGTTATAATGCTAAGGTAGTTTTTTCGATCCAATGTAGTATCAAATATTCATAATTTTAGTATATAATACGGTGGTATTTCAGATAGACGTTTGCTAGTTATAAAAATAAATGATTGCACCTAGATTTGTAAATAAATGAATTATAATTATGTTGTGGGCTAGCAAATCAAACCATAATTTTGTTGGTGCCAATTCTGAACACATAAAATGCTACTGAAATGAAAAATATTGGGCATGGCCTGGTAATGCTTAGCCTAATGTTCAGTTCACTTTAGTAGAAAGCAAGTCAAGGCATCAGTCGTTATGTCTTATACCAGGAAACCTTGAGTACATAATTCCTACGAGTCAACTTCACAATTGACAAGTGGACTAAATAAATAGAGGGTCAGCTTCCAGTTTCTACATTGGGCCATTGGCACATATCTTCATAGGCCATACAGCCACCACCACCACATACAAAATGGAAGATCATGCACCAGCAATCCATCTCTGCGCCTTACCAATAAGAGTCAAAGTCTAGATACCTGCAGGAGAACAATTCCATCAGTCATTCTGGTATTTACAGTCACAAAGTTATATCACTTTTTTTTTTGGTGCAATGCAAACTGCAACTACTATTTTCAGCATTGTGAACCGCACATCAAATTTCCAAAGTTGAATAATGTCAGTATTATTACCAGGCAAAAACAAAAAGAAGAAACAGTGAACAACGATAGAGGAACAATTGAATTGTTGGAACTATTCTCGAACTTTGGCTACATCTATCTAGCAACTAAAGGATTACTACTTCACTGCTTCATTTTGGTAGATGAGGGGCACAACCACACATAGCAGGTAGAAAGTAGAAACACCTGTTTCTAGTTCATACGTATACTTTGAGAAATTTAAGAACCAATCAATAATTACTATGTTCAAATTAAAAGTTGTCGGAGAGGCATAAGGACACCAGCCATGTATGATTACTACCGTTTGTGATTGCACAAAACTCTTTCTAATGTGTATCTCAATATCTCATAAGTGAAACCTCTTTTGGTCGACAAATATCATTTATCTTAGCATGGCACCAAAACAAACCTTACCAGTTTTTCTTAAACCATAATTGCTGCCATCGAAAAATTTAGTACTAAGAAATAGAAAAACTATGCACATTCAGAATGCAAGTGAGGGATCTAGTTAATTTCATCTTGAACTAGAGCTCCAAGCATCTATCAAGGAATTCTTTACTGTAGTTAGTTATCTATTTTATTTTAGAAATACGGTGGTCATCTGACAAAATCATAATCAGACAGATACTTCTTTTATCACAAACCACTATGCAAAGCCAGTGTAAGACACTAGCCCAAAATAGTAAAGACTACACACATTAAAAAAACACACGTACTGGAGATATCACAAATGTAAACTGAATAAAATTCTAAAGGGAAGCAAATATTCCTCGAAAAAGTATGTTAATAAACCTTATAACTATGGGTGCACAAGTTATCTAAAATTATTCTGCCGCACTGACCGTGTGTATATAAATGGACTAGAGTAATGCACCCTCAAGCTAACATAATCTAGTAAAAAAATTAGAACTTCGTTGACAAGCAGAACGTTATCCTAGAAAAAAGATAATACAAAAAATATATGTATATATATTTCTTCCTGGTGCAAATTAATACATTTCTATGCAGGTGCAAATTAATTTCTTACTGGTGATGCTTCTGACTTTTTACCCTCTTTTGACAAGACTGAACATTAATTTTTCGAGTAAATAAAAACAAAATACCATGCAATTATTTTCCATGACAAATCTAAATACTTCTACATCTTGCAATGTTCAAAATTCAAAACAAGGTGGACCGCAAGGCTTCTAAAATGTCATCTCGCTCAAACAGGTATTGAATGAAAAAAATAAACAGTGTTACCTTCTGAAATGAGCGAGCAAATTACTTATTTGAGACGCCAGATGATTCAAATCTAGATCCTGTGCTTTTTATTTCGTGTTTATACAACTACACCTATTAATCTGTTATGCAGTTAAATGCTGAAAACATAAGTGCCTGCAACATAAGTACTTGCGTAGGGATGAATTGGGGCGATGACACAACTTTCCAAAACTTTCTTGGCCTGCAATGAATCAAGTTGGAGCATGAAGACACTGTGAGCAGCCAATACAAACATCACCTTTATATCCTGAGCATACCCGGCTTTGTTACATACTCTATATTCGACCTAATCTCCGGGTTAAGAACATTCTTCAGCTCATACGTCTTCTGCAGCACCCACTTGGCAACACCTTCAGAACAGACTTTCCTCTCCCACATTTGAAGGCTTCCGCGAGACAAAGTGGCGACGCCAAGACAATCACCTTCTGTCAGCCAGGTCTGAGTGTAGCAATTTGGATCGGAATCGGAGGGCCACTCAATCACGGCGGGGGTTTGATTATCCAAATCAAACAGAAGAATGGTACTCCCATGATCACCAGAAGCCATCCAATACAGGGCATGGCCAACAAGTATGCCAGGATCACGAAAGAAAAACACCAAAAAGGGAGCAGCTACTGAGATGAGATCACTCCATTTGCCGGACTCCGAGCAGTAAACGCAGGCGAACATCTGTGTGTTGTTGCCGGCGACGCCTACCAACACCACCTTGAAGGGGCAAGAGCTGAACCCGTCGTCGGCAGTGGCAGCAGACAGCACTGCCCCATTCCAAATGAACTTCTCCTTGCCGTCAATCTCCGGCGGAACGGCCACCCGGCGGTGGTCGCCGGTGTCGGGGACCCACACAACGATCTCATTCTTGGTCCGGTTGAAGAGGAGGACGTGACCATGGCGGCAGCCGTAGAAGCGCCACTGGCCGCCCTCGTCCTCGGCGAGCCGCAACCTGAAGCGCTCCCGTAGGATGAGACCCGGCGGATCCAGAACGGACCGGAAGAAGGGGTATCCGAGGTAGTTCTCGAAGACGCCGATGAGGGGTGGATTCCGGTGGCGGGCGCGGAAGCGGCGGTGGAAGGCGGGGTCGGTGACGAGGCGGCGCCAGCGCTTGCAGACGAGGGAGGCGCGGGGGAGCGAGGAGGGACGCGGCGGGAGGCGGAGGAGGATCTCCGAGAGGAGGTCGTCGTCGTCCGGCAGGGTCACCAGCGGCGCCACTGAGGTGGCGCGGCGACGGCGGAGGCGGTTCATCTCGCACGCAGCGTTGGGGTTTGGCTTGGGGGCGGCGGTGCGGTGGTGGGGAAGAGCTGGTGGGCGGGGCTGGCGGCGGCCGGCGCCGGCGCCGGCGAACGGTGGCACTGTGGCAGTCTGTTTCGCCTTCTCCTCGGCCAATCAAAAACGATTTTTGCGGACGACCTTATTTTTCAGGAATAATTTTATTTTTTGAATTTTTTTATTTCTAATTTTAAAATAAACCCTCTCAAAACTAATTTTCAAGATCTTAATTTTTAGCCATGCTAGCCGTAATAGCTCGGTAAAATAACACTATCATGTCAGTATGTCTAACGTTCAATGTTATTTGATCACGCTGGTCTCATTAGTGTTGTAGCGTTATTTGATCACGCCACGTGACAGGACAAAACTATCACGCTCGTTGTGTGTGGTGTTCAGTATTATTTTGCCACGCCAGATGAACTGGCAGATTCTGAAAATAAGTTTTGGAAGGATCTAGTTTTAAATTTAAAAACCTAAATAGTTCAAAAAATATATAATTTTTTTTCATGCGGAGTAAAAACATTTTCTTAAGGCCGTGTTAGATGAGGTTTGGAACTTCTCCACTTACCAAGTAAAAAGAAGTGGCAAATTAATATATGTTAACACATGATTAATTAAATACTTTCTCTATTTCAAAATATAAATATTTTTAGCTATAAATTTGTCTGTTCCGAATAAATGTTGCTATATTTTGGAATGGAGGTCGTATTAGGTAAAAACTTGAAAAATAGATTAATTGATTTTTAAAGCAATCTTTCTATATAAACTTTTTGTAAAAATATGCATCATTTAACAGTTTGGAAAAACACGCATACAGAAAAAGAGATAGTTAAGTTGGGAAAGTTCCCACATCCTTAAGATGCTCACATGTAAAAAGAGTTAGGAGACCCGCATGTATTTTTTTCACCCAGCTCAATTTTTTTTCTAGTAAATTAAGCATTCGAGTACAACAACTTAACAAGTGGAAGCGTTCTAGTATAAGAACTTAACAATTTATTAGTATTTTGGTACATCAATCTGGCTAAGCATATGCTAAGTGAATTTTTTTTACGATGTCAATATGCCATTACATAGTAATCCTACGGACATTACCTTATGATATTGAATTTAATCTTTAAGAATTATACTGCACATACAATTTACATCCAATTACCTTTTAAGATTTTTTTTGTTTTCTTCACCTTCTCAAATATCAACCGAAATATAATAATTTCTATATCCAGTTTAATTGACTTTCAGTTATCAGTTATTAGGATAAAAATATAAATAACAAATACACGCTAGTATATTGACAAAATAAGTACTTAAAATTGAATCTATATAAAAAAATGCTCCAAATAATTAAGTTGTCGCATATCTTCTTAGGTTAGTGTATCAAAATCGTACCTATCTTGCAAGTTGTTGCATTTATATGATCACTTATAAAATTTTTATACTATTAAATTGCACCTACCTACCAAATTGTTGTACTAAAACACTCATTTCTCAAGTTCTTGCACTCACCTACCAAGTTGATGCACCGTGGGTGCAATTTACTCATTTTTTTTCCTATATCTTCATCTCCATCCTAACTTTTTCTCTCCCATTGTGTTCGGAAGTCTGGGTTCTCATCTCCTACTCCCTCGTTTTTCATGCGCCCAAGCTTACCGAACTACTATACATTATGTATTTTGCAAAAAAAAAGTTATATAGAAAAGTTATAGTAAAAAGTCATATCAGTCAATTTTAATTAATCATGCGCTAATAAGCAACCTTATTTTTCATGCATGCCCAACCTCTCCTCCAGAACATATCCTAAGTCTCTCGGTCTCTGCTCTCTTCTCCTCCCCTTTCCTCTCCCCTCCTCACACCTCCCTCTAACACTTGATGGTCGGCGGCCGGCGACACAGTAGAGGCCGACGGGTGACAATGAGGAAGACGAGGAGAGGCATGGTAGGCAGAAGACGACAGGGGTGACCACCAGCATCAAGTGGATCCAGCAGCGGCAGCAAGGGGAGGGGTAGATCGGCCGTCTCTGGCCTACCCCTCCTTCACGGATCCAGTGGCGACGGCATGGGAGGCGCGGAACCATCGTCACTGGCCTCACCCTCCTCATGGATCCAGCTGCGGTGGCAAGGGGAGGGGTGAATCTGCAGTCGCCGGCCTCCCCTCCCTCGTGGATCTGGTGGTGACAGCCTTCGGAGGGGTGTTGACGGTCCTTAAATATCAAATCTGACCATCAATTCCTGCATAAAAGCAAATGAAATAAAACATGGTTGGATTTATTACTAATCATTTTCATAAATGTTGGTGAAATGCTTGTACGCAGGGATTTTATATGAAAACCACCTGCCATGCGTAGAAGCACACTACCGGCTAATCAGGAGAGAGCACAAGTATTGGAGGGCCCACATATCAATCTAATCTGACTACAAATGAGCCAATCCATGGTGCTACATGCAGTGGGCCCACCAGTCAGCCTGCTAGCTAAAGGAGTGGCCGAGAGGTGGGATCCAGGGGTAGGCCGAACCAGGTTCAGCCGAACCGACCATGGCGTCCCTAACCGCCATTTTCCACATGGCATTCCCTCATTGGTCCCTGATGACAATTAGGGGTGTTAATCGCTTTAACTACAGACCTACAAACGTCATTGGGCTGCTATAGAAGGAGGAGCTTGCTTCACTCTCAACACATAGTAAAGTGGAGTACAACTCACTTTCATGTTTAGGCTACTCTATAGTAGAGTTATAATATAGGAAAATAGTGAGAGGAAGCTCCGGAAGGAGTTGCCCAATTGTCGGAGTTTTCTCCTAGGAGTCCTAGAGGAGTGCTAGAGATGTCAGCATTCTTTCCAGGGGAGTTCTAGAGGAGGGTCGGAGATGTCGGTGTTTACACCTAAATTTAGCACCTATGGACGAAATAGGGGAAAATTGCCAGAGTTTGGAAAGTGCCGGGTTTCCTTCACAGGGCCGGTCAGACCGCAGGTATGTGAGCGGTCTGACCGCTGGTATGTGGCCGGTCAGACTGTCAGGGTCCGATCTCGAGTCTCTGTTTTCGTTAGGTATCGGGTTTCCTTGCTTGGGAAGGTATGTTTCGGGTTTACTTTGGTAGATGCATCTGCTACTGCTAGTTTTGCTTCTACTAGTAATCATGCACGTGCAATGCACGTTTTTAATGGCAAGAGCTCCCTCACATGGCTATATTCAGTGTATCATGGCAGTGAACTTGATCCTTGAAAACATTGAGAGTCGTTGTTTCTAATGGTATGAAATTAAGAGATAACTCAGAAAGAATTTTAATGGTACCAAATTAAGATATGATTCATACAAAATGATGACACTGAAAAAAAATATATAAATCATGACAGCATACCTAGTAGAGTAGCCTGGCAACTTTTAGTTGCATACAAACACAACCTAAAAACCTACCCAAGCCAGATCATCTTGATTTTAGCTGCTACAAGTAATATCACGTAAGAATAAACAGGAGAAATTAGAAAACATTAAATTTGGCTTGATGAAGCTATGCTCTGCAACAGAAAATCACACAGGAACCAACATGAGGGGATGGATGTAATATCTGAGTATATTTCGTACGGAAAATCGAAAGGGGATTGGCAAGCAATTCAACAACCTGAAACAACTCATCTTCATGCCGATGAATGTTGTTCTAGACTTCTGGTATAAAATCTATAACATCCAAAACAAAATTAGTTAATACTCCTCAGCGTTAACCAAGGGGAGAGGGGAACATGTGACAATAGAGAGATCACCAGGTTGTGTGGCAGAGTAGAAGGAGGTGAGCGGCAAGAGACGATGGGGACGGAGGGGATTGGAGAAGGGATTGACACGGCGCAGGTGAGGCAAGCGGTCTATCGGCGCTGGCGCTGGAGTAATCCCTCTATCGGTTCCCTGCTCTCTCACGATTTGGGGCAGCCAGAAGCAAGACAGTATCGGTAATCAACCCAACTGGTGGAGTGCAGCGGCGGCAGGGAAGGACCTCGCCGTCAGGAACCACCACGGTGCCAGTGGGGACAGTGGAGTGGCGCGGCAAAAGGGTAAGGACTTCGCCGTCGGGAACCACCATGGCGTCGGCGAGGGGAGGCTGCGGTGTAGTGCGGTGGAGGCGGGGAAAGACCTAGCTGTCGGAAACCACCACGGCGCCGGTGGCGACTGGAGAAGAAGTCGGATCCAGCGAGGGTAGCGGTGGACTTCTGCTGCGGCGGCGGCAGCTAGGGACGACGTCAGCTTCGGCGTGGGGAGCGGAGGAGTGAGGCAGCGACAGCAGTACACAAGCGAGGAGGAGCGAGCTAGTCACGCCTGAAGAGGGTGAGGCGTATTCTTCGCGCGGTCTTTGTGCGTGGAGAGGATGAAACCGTGCGGTGGAGATCAGTCGACGGTACGGATTACCTGATCTGTGGATAGATGGTTGGGATTTAACCTCATGATTTGGCCTGTAGGATTGGAGCGAGACAACTCCTCCTTTTTATATTAGTATAGATATAGATGTTCCATCAACCACTACCATCATACCCGATCTTAACTTATTATTAACCTCTATTCCATTATTTTATATATACACCCTATCTTAATTTATATATATATTTATTATTAACATGTGGGTCCTCTTGTCCCACACTGTTTTATTTCCTTCTAATAAAAAGTAGAGATTTTATAGAGGTTGATATGTGGAACCTCTAGCCTCACTTTTTTCTGCAATATAAAAAGGCATGGACTTAGTGGTAGGGGTGGTGGCAGATTCACGGCTCACCACCACCACTATTAATTTTTTGAGGAGTATAGATGTATTATTGTTATAATTTTTTGAAATATTAATTTATTTGGGATTAGTATTGAAATACTATTTTTGGAGTTTATTTATTTTTATTTTGAATTTAATTAATCTTATTTTTATATTAATTTTAGTTCTATATATAAAAACGCAAAATCTAAACCGAGAGCGCTCTCGATTTAGTGTTAAAGAGCGACGCACTCATTCGTGAGAGAAGGTCCAGGGCTATTAGTATATGAGAGAAGGTCCTGTGCTGCTAGTACAGCTACGTGAGAAAATGTCCAGTTGTTACTAGTGCACACAATGCATGTCTATTTTTTTCTTTTTATAAAATTTTCTCTCAAATTACTTATCCGATCTACAATCTGATTACACCATTACGTTCGTTGCAATTAAATCTTTACAACAAGATCTTACATGATTACATTACGATGAAAAATTATCTATATTTATAAATTACTTTTATTATATACGTAAGTTACTTTTATTATATATTTAAGTTACTTTTAGATTTGACTAAATTACTTCTATACATTCATAATGCTCTAAGTTGATTATTTTTATTATTGTTTTTAGTTAATTCTATGTGGACTTTATAAATCTTCTCTACACTTTACTTGCGAATTTACTCTACATAGTTTCTTATTTCAGCCCACTCACAATATAATTATTTCTACTACAGAGAGTTACTCCCCCCGTTTCATAATGTAAGTCATTTTAGCATTGCCCATATTTATATAGATGTTAATGAATCTAGATATAGTTCTAAATTAAAGTTACTTTCTTTTTTTTATATGTTACTTCTATAATATATGTAAATTACTTTTAAGTTTTACTGAATTTACTTTTATATATCTAAGAAGTAACTTAGTGAAATCTAGAAGTAATTTAGACATATCATAAAAATAATTTGTGATTTTTCATCAAAATATAATTATGTGAGATCTTGTTGTAAAGATTTAATTGTTATGAACACAACGGTGTAATCGGATTAAATCGGATGAGTAATTTAAGAGAAACTTCTTTAAGAAGAAAAAAAATACATAGATATTAAGTGTACTAGTAGCTTTTTTTTTAAAAGAAGGGTGTTCTCTTTAGCACTATCCAACTAGCACTCTGGATATAGTTGTGTCCATATAAAAAACATGTTAGGATTTGCATGCTTAGGACATGTGAGTCGGACTCCAAAAAGAGTTCCTGTAGTATCGTATGTGTTCTTTTCTATTACTCCCTCTTTCATTTTTATATTATAGGTCATTTGATCTTTTTTTACTCATACTTATGTAAGGTCAAATTTCAAGTTTAATTAAACTTGTAGAAAAATATACTAACATTTTCAATACAAAACAAACATATTAACAAAATATATCTAAAATTAAATTTAAGAAAACTAATTTGGTATTATAAATGTCGCTAAGTTTTTCAGTAAACTTGGTAAAATCTAAAGGATTTTGACTAAAAAAAAGTCAAACGAAATTATAAAATGAATGGAGTATATATTTTTATGAAAATCCCAAATGGATTTTGTCTACTATTTCCTTTATGGATACATGATCAATCTACATTGTTATAATCTACACCCATCACGATCTAACAGTGTAAACATTTTTCTTTTTCTTTAATTAATATGATAACTTTTAGTCTCTACAACGAACATGATGTCTCCGTTCAATGT
Source organism: Oryza meridionalis (assembly GCA_000338895.3). Lineage (NCBI taxonomy): Eukaryota > Viridiplantae > Streptophyta > Magnoliopsida > Poales > Poaceae > Oryza > Oryza meridionalis. Next base: position 16,079,072 of record CM002526.2, read on the forward strand.
TGTCTTAATAATAATAATAATAATAATAATAATAATAATAATAATAATAATAATAATAATAGATTATCAAGGTTGAACAGCGTTTTGCAAACAGTAGAAAAACATAACGAAACTTGGCAAAGAGAAACTCGGAGGAAGTATCGGGTGCTACGGAAAAGTTTCGTGCTCATGTACTACCAAGTTTCAAAAATGCACCTAAAAAGTCACAAAAAATGTGAAAAAAATTCAAAAATCTGTAGCACTATGACATGTAACATCACATAAAATCAAATCAAAATATGATGTAGGTGGAGAAAAAAAAAGAGAAATCTTAGGTGAATAGTAAAGTGACATGTTTGAACACTGTTGGAGCACGAATTTGTTGTTTTTTTTTCTCCCTGTGTACATATATTTTAAGCTGATTTTTTGTGTGATGCGACATGTCATAGTGCTGCAGATCTCTATTTTTTTTCATATTTTTTTTTTACTTTTTGGGTGCATTTTTAAAGCTTGGTAGTACGGGAGCACGGAACTGTTCTGTAGCACCTGATACTTCTTCGCTCGGAGGCACATACAGCTCAATATCAGAACTCTACTGCTACTCTTCTCAAATGACAGACTGATCAAGGAAGGGGAAGGCGCCATCCCAACTCCCTTCTCCAGCTGGGTGGGTTTGGTTGGGATAGGATGCGGTTATTTATTCATTTATTTTAGAGAGGTGGTGGTTAGGAATGAAACTGGATCGGATAGTTTCCGTCCGTCCAGACCAATTTTCGGATTCGGAAAAATTCGGTCGGAACTATCCGGAATTTCTCGGATTCGGAAACGAATTCGGATTTTTTTTCCCGGATATGAAAACGAATACAGTAAGGGTGATATCCGACGGAATCGGAAAATGGTCGGAAACTATCCGGAATTTTTCATCGGATATCCGGGGATATTTTTTAGCAAAAAAAAAACTGGAACCCTAGCCGGCCGCGCCGCCCACCGTGATGTGACCATGGTTACTATAGATACAACCGTCGTTCACATCAAGATCAAGCCGTCCAAGTTCTGCAATCCAGTTCGGCCACCTGCTACAGTGTCGACTTCAAACGGCCGCCAAATCTACATACGTGCTCTGTTTTGGGCCCGTGAGTACTTGATGGAAAGCTCTCGGAGTCCTCATTCCAATGGATCCAGCCTCATTGCCAAACTCCTTCTCAGTCGGCAGCAACTGAAGAAACAAGGTGCTGCGACACCTGTAATGGGCATATGGGCTTGTAACTTCGTATGGGACCCTGGCCCATGTGGGGCCCATGTGGGGTGCGCCCCAATCTGGTGGAGCACGACCCTTGGACCCTCTTGGTCGTCCTCCCACCACTATAAATAGATAGGTACCCCTTCAGGGTTTCTTGGGTTTTGATAGATTAAAGTTTAGCCATTGCTACTTGTTGGCAGCGCGCGTGTCGGCTAGACCGTCCGTCTGCTTGTTCTTCGGAACCCCAACTTATCATTTGTATTAAATTCCTATTTGCAATATTAGATTGCTTTTATCTTGTTCTTGCTTGTTTCTTCGATTTGCTTGCAGGAATAAGGTTAATTTGCATCGGTAAGATCAACATCCCACGGAGAGGTGTATCGATCGCTAAGGCGCAACGCAACGTCTTGTACGGTTGTAGTCGGATCGTCAACGTTTCTCCCAAATCGTAGTTATCTCAACTCACCGAAAGATCGGGCCAACAACAGCCTTGAGTGTCGAGTGGAACTCAAGGTTCATCACACCGCCGGCGCCAGATCCGCGCCACTGCGGCCGCCCGCCGCCGGCCGTCGCCGCCCACCAAAGCCGTCGCCGCAGCCGCCTGCCGCTGCACCCACCAACGCCGTCGCCGCCCACCGAAGCCGTCGCCGCAGCCGCTCCCTAGGTCGCGGCAGTCGAGGCCGCTGCCGCCGCTCATCGCCGCCCGCCGTGCGGCGCGCCGCTCGAGCCCGCTGCCGCTCCTGCCCGCTGCCGCCACCCGCCGCGCGAGCCCGCCCACCGCCGCCGCCCGTCGCAGTCCGCTCGCTGCCGCCGCCGCCCGTCGCCGCCCGTCCCGCCTGCCGCCGCTGTGGATGAGGAAGTGAGAGAGAGAGTAGAAAGTGAGAGAGAGAGAGGAGAGGAAGACTCAAGAGAAGAGAAGATAAGGTTAGGGTGAAAAAAAGGGTGGATTTTTTTTCAATGTAAAAATCGATTTTTTTTTTACATGTGGCTATTTAAAATGAATTTTAAGGCATTAAAATCAATTTGTATGAAAAAGTTGTCAAAAACAAAGTTATATAATTTATTGAGATCTACCATTTTTATTTTAGTCATTTCTCCATCCGAGTTTGATTAAACTATATAAAATTTAAATTTAAAAATATAAGAAATTCAAATAATTTTCCGGGTAGTAACTGATTTCAAATGAAAAAGTTGTCAACAGCAAAGTTGTATAACGCATCAACATCTACAACTTTTGTTTTGGACATTTTTCAATATGACTTTGTTTGAACCGTTTGAATTTGAATTTCAAAACATGACAACTTCAAACAATATTTTGAAATACTAAATGATTTCAATTGAAAAGGTCATTAACAACGAAGTTGTTTAACTCATCAAGATCTATAACTTTTATTTTGGTCGTTTCTTCATCCGACAAAGTGATAGTAACACTGTAAACTTTAAGAGAGATATGTAAACTTTGTAAACAATGTTACTATAACTTTATCGGATGAAGAAATGACCAAAATAAAAGTTGTATATCTTGATGAGCTCTACAACTTTTATGTTCATGACTTTTTCAGTTGAAATTAATTATAGCTTCAAAATATTATTTGAAGTTTTGAAATTCAAATTTTTAGTTGATAAAACAAAGTCACAAGAAAAAAATGACCAAAATAATAGCAGTAATAACACAATAACATGATAGAGTATGATTTTAGAAACATTTAGAAAAAAGAATTATCCAATTTGGAGTTCATATGAGTGAGATAAACTAGTTTCAAATTTTCAAATTTATTTTTGCATACGGCTTCTTAAGTCACCCGTATGGAAAAATTGATTTTTACATGCGGGTCCTTAAGTGGTCCACATGCAAACAAATGAAAAAAATTCAATTCTGAAAAATAACCACTCGAATTTTTAAAAACTTTCAATTGAAATATTCAACCCAAAATTTAAAATATTCAACCAATTTTCAAAAATTTCAATGTGCCTGCGAAAATTTCAGTGATACACATTAATTAATTTGTTTCATGATAACATAAATTTGTATAAAAAGTAAACATAACATGTTCTATCTCCCCCTTGCCCTTATAAATAGAGATAAAACTATTTCCCCCTTGCTCTTATAAATAGAGATAAAATTTGAAAATACGGATGTTTTATTTTTGAAAACTAATGGCTACATCTCTTCCTCGATTTAAGAAACTTATTTTGAGGGGTCTTAATATTTTGATAATTATTCGTTACTGTATTCGTTTCGATTCGTATTCGCTCCGTATCTGTATTCGATAATATTCGATTCCGATTTCGTATCTGGGTTTCTGATTCCGATTTCAATTTCGAGAAAAAAATATGAAAACGAATATGATATTGCTAGTTTCCGTCCGTATTCGATCCGTTTTTATCCCTAGTGGTGGTTGTGCTTTGTGTGATATGCTATGCGAAAGAAACGGTGGATGATTCTGCTTTTAAGGACTCTAGTAGATATGACATAATTATTTTATTCTTAAACTTTGATAAAAATATTATTTTCTCAAACTTGGATAAATATTTATAGAGAAGAATAATCAAAAGAACTGAAAAGTCAACTATATCATATGTTAAAAAACAGAGCTATCATGCTGATTTTCAAATTTATGCATGTCGGATGTCATGCGATACTTAAAAATACTTTAAAGAAAATATAGCTGCACAAAATGCGTGCCATCCAGTTAGGGATGAAACTGGTTCGGATAGTTTCCGTCCGTTCGGACCATTTTTCGGATTCGGATAGTTTCGGTCAGATTTATCTAGAAATTCTCGGATTCGGAAACGAATTCAGATATTTTTTCTCGGAAACAAAAACGAATATAATAAGGGTACTATCCGTCGGAATTGGAAAACGGTCGGAAACTATCCGGAATTTTTTTCGGATATCCGCAGACATTGAGCAAATTATATAAAAAACATGTATATATATATATAACTTTTTCATACGGAATCAGATGAAGACAAACTTTATATCAACATTGTAGAGCTCGATGAGATCTACAACTTTATTATTGACTATTTTATTATTTGAGGTCATTTATGGGTCTAAATATTCATTATAATATACCATATTATTTTTTACAAAATCTCAAATCTACAATTCAACGACATCTGATGGAGATGTGTTCCATATCAAAGTGGTAGAGCTCAACGGGATCTACCACTTTGTAGTTTATAACATTTGTATTTGAAAGCATTTAAAGTATAATACAAACATTACAAGTTTCGAAGATGTGAAGTAAAATAAATAAAATCTTCAATTTATACAATGGTAAGTAAGTTATACATCTAGTAAAAGGTCTTGGGAATAGAAAATGATAATCATATTTGCATATGGATCTCTTAGAGAAACAACCATGAAAATCGATTTTCACATACGGCTGTGGGACCGTCTATAAAATTGACGATATAAATATTGGAGATGTTGAATTAAAATAATAAGCAATATCTCTTCCTTGATCAAGAAAATCAATTTGAGGGGTTTTTTATATACCGGTAAATATTCGCTACCGTATTCGTTCCGTCTTGTATTCACTCCGTATCTGTATTCGATAATATTCGATTTCATTTCCGTATCCGAGTTTTCGATTCCGACTCCGATTCCAAAAAAAAAAAATAAAAACGAATATGATAAATCTATTTCTGTCCGTTTCCGATCCGTTTTCATCCCTACATGTAGTAGGTTTGGAATATCAACCGGTGAACATCTACCACTGACCGTGCACCCAATCAACAAGGGCCCCAGACAGTAAAAGGATCGTTTATCCAGTGTCCTATAATGCTCCTATATTCAATCAAGATTGAGTTATTATATTGTGATGATTTCATCAATATTAAGATATGCTGATTTAGGCTCTAAAATACTGTCATAGCTATATTGTATGTGCGCACGTGTATATAAACGTCTGTGTTTGTGGTGTGTTACATGTATTGATATTGGCTCAGATCAGATGCATCACTTTCATGCTTTGGGCCCTCGATTTTAAACCTCCAATGGCCCCAAAAGCCACCGAACCCGCTAGATGACACCCAGCACAAAGCCAGATCGTCAAAAGCCTCCCCTAGAACCTAGGAATATATGCAAAACAGCATCATATTCATACCTCCTCCAACATACCGTAACTACCCCTCAACACCTTCCTGTTACCCCCACGTTCCCCAGGGGCAGAACCGTCAATTCGTAGGGCAATCAGTTTTACTAGCCGTTACTTTACCCCCCTCCATTCCGGGTTTCAAATTCGAATCACCCATCCCACCAAATCACCCCTGAAAAACTCCTCCTAATCAATCGCCGCCTTTTCTCTCTACTCTCCTCTCCGCATCCTCAGCTCGCGATGGAGGCGCGATGCGGGGGCCTCGCCGTCGTCGCCGTGCGGCGGCCGCTGCAGCCGCGGGACACCAACGTGGTGGCTTCCCCGGCCGCGGCGCTCGCCGCGAAGGCGAAGGCGAAGGGGAGGGGGAAGGGGATGGCGAGGGCGGCGTCGTCTCCGCCGTCGGTGAGGTCGTACGCGAAGGCGGGGGGCTGCAGGGTGGGGTTGAGGGAGGTGTCGCTGGCGGAGGAGCTGGAGAAGGCGCGGGAGCGGCGGGGCCGGCTGCGCGCGGCGAGGGAGGTGACGGAGAGGGCCCTGGAGGAGCGCGCCGCGGCGCTGCGGCGGGAGGCGAGGGAGTGGGAGCGGCGGGCCGGCGAGCAGCGGCGCCTCGTCGCGGAGCTCATGCGGCTGATCGGCATGCCGGAGGTTCAGTCTCGTTCGTCCGCGTGCCGCCCACGGATTTCGATTTAGTTCGATTTCAGCTTGTTTTCTGTGCTACTGTTCGATGCTTATGGCGAGTTCTCAATTTCATTCGACAGGTTTACACTCCAGTGGAATCACTGAGATCGAAGGAAGAGAGGAAGAGAAAGGAAGGGATTGCGCATTCTGGTTCGCTGGTAAATGCTTTCATTGATTCACTGAGACACGGCCTTTCAATTTTTTTCTGTTATATCGTTGGTACTACTACAAAATTAGTTTGGGAAGAACTCAGAATTTGATACCTTTTCGAGTGAATCAAGTGCTCTGCATTCTAATTAGGTGCACACGCTGTTGTTGCAGGATACTGCATCGTCATTGCTGGATGATGTTAGGGAGAGTTGCTGTGATCGGGAATCGGAGGGAGCAACGACTGAAACTAGCTCTTGATTTTTGTTCCTTCCAGCACTGTCAACTCCTTTTGCAGATGGCCCGTGAAATGAAATCAAATGCCTTGTTTGAGATTTCTGTTTGTGTAGTTTAGCTAATTTTGATTGGGCAAGAGCAAAGTGGTCTGCAAAATTTGATATTACTATTCGTAACTGAGCTAAGTCCATTCTGATTTTTGTTTTCCATTCACAAAGATAACCAATTTTATCGCATCCATGTGTTTTGTGGACTGCCTCCTGTGGTAAGTCAGCTGAAAGGGCTTACTAGTGGGACCCATATGTTCTGTGGACCATCTCCTATGGTGGGTTTAGCCCGTCTTTATTTTCCTTTTTGTCGGGCCATATCCCATCCCTTTCAGCCCAACTGACCAGCCTTGGCCCAACCAATCAAGGGGGTGTTTAGATCGGGGGTGTAAAGTTTTGCCGTGTCACATCGGGTATTATATAGAGTGTCGCGTGGGGATGTTCGGATAATAATAAAAAAACTAATTATAAAATCCGTCAGTAAACCGCGAGATGAATTTATTAAGCCTAATTAATCTATCATTAACAAATGTTTACTGTAGCACCACATTATCAAATCATGAAGCAATTAGACTTAAAAGATTCATATTGCAAATTAGTTGCAATATGTACAATTAGTTATTTTTAACTTATATTTAATATATTCATGTAGATGTTCAAACATTCGATGTGACATGGTGTAAATTTTTTGTGTGGGAACTAAAGAGGGTCCAAGTGGTGAAGCAACTCATGAGACTTCAGCTCAAGCCTCTGTGGTGGGTTTGCCTCTAGGATTAGATTCTAACAAGTACTCCCTCTGTTTCAGGTTATATGATGTTTTGGCTTTGGTTAAAGTCAAACTATTTTAAGTTTGACCAAGTTTGTAGGAAAAAAACAATAACATTTTCAACCCAAGACAAATTTATCATAAAAATATATTCAACCATTGATTTGATTAAACTAATTTGATATTATAAATATAACTATATTTGTCTATAAACTTAGTCAAACTTGAAACAGTTTGACTTTGACTAAAGTCATAACGTCTTGTAACCTGAAACGTTAAGAGTAATAAGCAGCATTCGAACACATTGCATCTCAAATTTACATTTTTATATTTGACCTAACGAACACATTCGTGAAGTTATGGTTTTGATTAAAATAATTCATTATGTTGCTTTTTGTCTATTGAATGAACTGTTTTATCAATGAGTGGTCAGGTAATTATAGTCCAATCAACAGACAAAAACGCATTTAAAAAACTGAGCTATTTAATCATTATTTACGAGCAGAGAACATATATTGATATATATTAGTCTGAATACAAAGTAGCAGCTCGAAATATCATGAACTATCAAAACAATATTTATTAATTTAATTAAAATTTTTAAATTCATAATTATTAAGGTGTAATTAATATGGAGTATTCTTTTATTAGGCTAAGTAGATATAATTTGAAAAATAATCAGCATGTTTACCTTATTCCTAGAATCGTAATATTTATAATAAAACAATAATAGCCATTGGCGACTAGTATTTTCTAATTTTGATATTCTTTTTGAAAAAAAAAACAGAGAAAAAGATGGTCTCTCCACGCAAAAAAAAAAAGAAAAAAAAAGAAAAAAGAAAACGATAGTCTCTCATAGGGTAGATTTTCCTTTACAACACAGTGCGATTCTGTCGCTTAATTTCATAAGATTTTGACATTCACATGGTAAATGAACTAGCAAAACAAAATATTTTTTTCTACATAAACATGCAGTAAAATGCTTCTTGATGGGCGAGATACTCGCTGCCTAAGTTATGGTCGATATGACTAAAGTATAGGACTTCATCTACATGTGATTTATTTCCAAGTCAAAGTGTGAAGTAGAACATGCATTAAATCCTCCATTAATCATGTTGTACATAATTAAGAGAATTTGCTAAATTAAAGTACAAAATTTATAGAATTTTATAAATTAATAAAGCGAGGAAGTAGAGCGTGTCTTGAAATAATATGTAAAAGGCATGTTATTAAGACAATAAATAAATTTAGTAAAACAGGGTATTTGAATAATTAACACATAACATTAATGGTCTATAGGACCATTTCATAATTTGTAGAACTGATGAATTGTTTTGACTAAATTACATAGAAATACAGGGAACACATATGAAATTGCTGCTAAAATAAAATTTAAAACTAAAAAGAAATAAAGGGTAAATGGGTGGTGGGCCAAAATCAATAGGATTCGGCCCACCACCGCTACTGTGCGGCCGGCCCATTGGGCCTGAGGGGAAAAGAAGGGGGGGGGGGGGGGGGCACGGGGGCGTGGGGGGTTAGGGTTCCGCAGAATGCGCCGCCGCCGCCACCGATTTGCCGCCGCCTCCTCTCTCCCTATTGCGGCGCCGACGCCGCCGCCAGGTGTGCTGCCGCGAGGTGCGGCGACACCGTTGCTGGGTGCGCCGACGCCGCCACCGTTTCCACCATTTCGCCGCCGCCGCGAGGTGCGCCGCCGTGAGGTGCGGTGACACCGCCATTGGGTGCGCCGACGCCGCCGAGGGGGCGCCGCCGTTCCACCGCCTCCTCCGCCGTCGCATCTCGCCGCCGCCGCCGCTTCCATTTCCGCCACCGCCTCCTCAATCACCTGAGGTCGCCACATCCGCCGTGTCCACCTCCATGCGCCGCCGTGGCCGCCCCTCCATCCGCCGGCAGGTTGCCGGCTGGGTTAGGCCGACGACCCCCCACTCCTCGTCGGAGTCGGAGGCTGGCCGGACCCGGACGCCATTTCCCCCACTCCGTTGAGGAGTGTGCGGCTCGGGGAGCCGTGGAGAACGGCGCGGAAGGTCGGGACAGCGAGCAGCGGCTACACTGGTGTGACTGCGAGACGTAGACGAAGCGAAGAAAGCCGGCTCCCCCATGCGCGCTGCTAGGGTTCCAATCCAATCGAACCCCAGCATCGCGGGAGTGGGGGAGTGGCTTCGTCGTGGTGGAGGAGGGGGTGGAGGGGGACGACGGAGTGACGACGAACGGGGCCGGTGGCGACTCCAATTCCAGTGGGAGGGAGCAATGCTCGCCGGTGGGTGGTACGCCGGCGGGGCGCCGGTGTACCCGAGACGGGCACAGTGGCGGTGGAGGGGTGGAAACAGTCGTCGAAGGTGGTGGCGATGGCGAAGGTGATGAGTGCGGTCTCGGCGAGGGAGGCCGAGAACAGTATGGAAGATGAAATCAAGGTAGGCATACCTTCTTCCTTCTTCCATTTCCTTAGTTTCTTCTGTTTCTTTCGCTTTTCTTAAGATCAAAAGCGATGTTATTCCTCCTTTCACTTCGCGATCTCTTTCGCTCGCTTTTCTTAAGATCAAAAGCTATGTTATTCCTTCTTTCACTTCGCGATCGCGAAAGTACTAATAACGTATTGTGAATAGAATTGATTGAGCGAGAGAGAGAATTGAACACAAGAATATAGAGGGAATGAATGAGCGGATTTTTTTATTGATCAATGTGGTACAATTTATAGACGGGGAAGAGGTGGCAACCGGAGACGCCATGGTTGGGAACCATCGCGTCCGTTGCCAAGGAGCGCCTAAGGAAGAGGCGCGGTTGCCTTCGATTGCGATCCATCCTTTTATATGGATGAGATCACCCTGTTATTTCATAACATATTCACACAGTAAACGAACTAGCAAAACAACATAATTTTCTACAGAACCATGCAGTAAAATTCTCTTGTAAATCCCGCTACGAAGTACATGGACTTTGCTAGTTTCACTCTAAATGAAATAAATCTAGAGGATATGCAGTAAAATCTGTAGTGTCCACAAATTTAATACTGGCCAGCTCAAGCCATTAATGCAAAAGATTGAAATCTTCAATAAAATCCATGTATTAATCTATGCAATAAAATCTATGAATACAAATGATTGAAATCTTCAATTGCCAGCTCACGCCAGATAAACCCATCAAATGCATGCTGCTTTTGACCTATATATATGCTTCTATCCCAAAATCCAACCTGCAACAAGATCGAGTGAACAAGAACATGTATACTGCATCTACAATGGCAAAACCCCCATTATATTCAACCCTCTTCCTGCTGCCTATTCTATTAGTTCTAATTTCAACCACATGTATACTAGCTGCAGATGAGCCATGTACGGCACCGCCTTGTCAAGGAAGTGAGCAACACACCCATCATCCCTCTTATCATCTTCTTCCTTCTTACAACCTACTACTCTACTTGGCTTTTTGTTTGAGATGGAGAACAACAATTTATAATACATGGATTTCCTGGTCATCATTTGTGGTCGATGTGCAGAGCAGACATGGCCAGAGCTCCTCGGAAAGGACCAGGACACGGCCTACGACACCATAAAGCGTGAGAATCCGCAGGTGACAAATATTGTGTACTTGATTTCGAATAGTATTGTGCAAGAGGAAGATGATGAATTTTGTTGTAATCGCGTCGTGCTGGTGTTTGGAGCTCTTCCAACCGGTGGCGAAGGGATCAGCAAGGTGCCGCAAGTTGGCTAGAATTGTTATCGTTTTTTATATTGGCAATATGAATAATTGATTATCCAATTCCATGATATGTTGGATTTTTTTTATGGTAATCTAAACCTATTGTGCCCTAATATGTTGGTTTCGCTCCTTTCGGTCTGTTTGCTTTGTTCTGTTGTTCTGTGCCTAGTGGCAAGTTCAATTTCAAGACGTAGGTGGTCTTCTTTTCTCCTGAAGATGAAGATTAAATTTTTTACGTAAAACAAGGTGGTATTAATTGGTATTAATGTATGATTGATTGAGTTTTAATTATTGCAAACTTGAAAAATAGATTAATATAATATTTTAGAGCAACTTTCATATAGAAAGTTTTCACACGAAACGCGTCGTTTAGCAGTTTGAAAAGCGTGCCATAAAAATCTTAATCTTCATCCAACTCTTGTTGGAGAAAAGAACGTGACCGTAATGATGTTGAAAGTGCATCTAGGCCCCTAAGGATTTTGATGATTGATTACAATGCGATTAGAGAGGACTGATATTTTTATTCAAGCAATTGTGAAGGTTGTTATGTCCTCGACATGTTGTAATGTGATGCATACCCCGTGAATGCGATATCACGATGCAATGCGGCAATAATCAAATGGTATATTGTATCTTTTACCTTGTATTGTGTCGTAGGAAAGCCGTACTATTAAGGGGGATGATGCATAGACATATAAGGAGTGATGCGGGTGCTTAAAATCTATTTTTCTTGGAAGCATTTCTTTTATTGGAGTGTTCTGTAAATTTTCGGAAGTTCCGAAAATACACAGAACCGTGTTTGAGCCTGAAGTTCCGAAAATACACAGAACCGTGTTTGAGCCTTCTGGAAATTTTCAGAAGTTCCGAAATAATTTTTGGAAGTTCCGAAAATACACAGAACAGTTTTTGGTGTTCTGGAAATTTTCGGAAGTTCCAAAAATGCGTTGACTTCGATTATTTCTCAGATCTGGAATTTTTGGAAGTTCCGAAAATCACTTTTATTGCACACCAATGGGCAGATTTGTGTTGTGGGTATAAATACCCACCTCCCCTCACTTGTGAGGGTTGCTGGTTCCATTTGCAATCATTTGTGCCCTTGGCTTGCTCTCTCTCTTGTTCATTTGTGCCTTGCTTACTCGATTCATCTCTCCACCCGTGTTCCGATTCGGATTTGGTGTGTGTGTGAGAGTGTGGATTCGAGTTTGCGTGAGTGCTTCTTGTGGTCTTTGTGAAGATTTGTGAGCACTTGCATCATCTCCAGGAGTTCTTTGCATCTTCTTTTACTCTTGGAGATTGAGGACTCCTAGACGGCTAGGTGTCGCTCCCGAGCCACCGATCTACTTGTGGTTGGCCGGGAGAAGTTTGTAAAGGCCGGATCTCGCCTCCGCAAGGAAAGAGATACCTCTTAGTGGAAGGAGGAGTGCTTAGTGCAACCTCTTGAGGAAAGGGTTAGCTAAGACCCGGCTCTTAGTGAGCTTCTCAACGGAGAGTAGAATCCCCTAAAGAATTTGAACTCCGGGAACAAGTTCGTAAGCTTCACCTTGGTGATATCTCTTCATCCCTCTCATCTAGCTTTGCTTGCTTGTGCCGCTATTGGTCTAGTTGTTGTTTGTGCCTTGTATTCCCTGTGGTAGATTTCTAGATCTAGAGTTTTCTTTTTGTGTGTGCGCTGCTCTGTGCATTTTCAGAAGTTCCGAAAATTACTAACCTATTTCGAAAATTACTGCTTCTGCTTTACTTAAGTTTTTAAATTAGCCTATTCACCATCCCTCTAGACCTAATTGACCCTTCCAGATGTAAAGAGTAACAGCAAGTCAGCAAGAGCAATGTGAAATGTTAAAAGAAATTCTGATATACCCCTTTATTTGGTGAAGTTAACTGCAATCCTTATTCCATCATATATAATCCTTCTTTTCTATCTAGGTTCATGATCTACATATATATGCAATATTCTCATTAGCAATATTCTACAATGATAGATCCGTACCTTTAGTTTGGAAGGAATTTAGTATTCCACTTAATTACCTCCGCTAGTCTGATTTAGCACAAACCAACATGAATATTACAAGTAGAAGCGGTATGGCCAATCCAACCCATCCAACAAGAACCCCCAGTCCCGGAAAATGCCCAACAAAAAAAGATCCAATTAACACAAGAAACGGCAAAAAAAAGAAAAGAAAAGAAAAGAGAACACTTAATTACCCCTTTCCTAACTTTAAATACTGAATTATACCCTCAACTATTTATATCGGACAAATACATCTCTTAGCACTGTTTTTATTTATTTTGACTTGAGCTTTGCATATGTGACGCCAACGTGGCAGTCGAATCAGGAAACAAAAAACTCCTGGACCTACCTGCGATCCCTCTCCCTCATGGTGGCGGTGTTGATACTTAAGCGAGACAATACATTGCTCCAGTCTTTAGCATAGCCGTGGACGGTAACTTAGAACATCCATTGAAATCGATGTGTAGATGAGTAGATATTTGAGCAGCGTTGTGGGATAATGCATTTGGTGATGATACATTATGACAGTAATTGAATCAGAATTATGAGATTATACATATGGTGGCATTATTGGTTGAGGCAAAGAATGACAGGTTGGTCCAGAGAGTTTTTTTAAATTTTCTTTGCTAATTGGACTGCCAGGTTGATGCTTCACGACTACTTCCTCTTCTTCCACCAGGGCCTGCTTTTTGGAAGTAGTATGATGAGAGATTATACATAAGAATTTTGGGAAGCGTTTCGTGCGACTACTTATTCGTCCACCACAGCTGTCTTCCTATTTGCTCGGGTGCTGCACGTCGTCGTCAAAGCTCGATACGGCGAGTTGTTCATGCTGTGCAGTCGAAAGTCCAAAACAGTTGGTATGCATTCACAATGTTTTGTACATTCGATATGTTCACGTTCTACTGTCTAGTTTATATGTGTAAATCGTATGATGTGATCATGCTAGTATATATGTTCAATGTCGTGATTTATTTATAAAATAGATTAAACCTATATGTGCTTATATCTGTTTTTTTTCCTTCCATGAGCTTCTACGGCTCTATCCGATCATTTCAGTTTTTTTCACTACGATGAATCTTCTTAACAAACTTACCAATAAATTATGGTGACACCGACACCTATATACCAATGTGGAGACATAAGCTAAACTCAAGTTCTAGAGGTTGAATTTTGTCCCACAAAAAATCAACTTTCTACCATCCTACATACTCTCAACACGTAAAATGAGAAGTTCTATTCCTTTAATATTCTTTACCTACATATCACTTTTACTATATTTTTTCAACGATTAAAGGTATTTTAGTCATTCTTCATCTCCACTAATTTTACCTTGGGATGTTAGGAATGGATTTTTCGTGGGACGGAGGGAGTATGTTCTCAAGGTTACGTGTTTTACAAGCTGTGTTTTACAAGCTGTATATAATAGGGCTATTGGCATTGGTCTTGATGAAGTATAAATAGCCAGAAATGATATATTTGCAATGTTTGGGCAGTATAGATTACCAATAATTAAGTTTGAACCAACAAGTATAAGAAAAAAAAAGTTAAGTAAACCTACAACAACAGGTGCCTCACAGAACACACACATACTCCCCCCCAACAAAAATACAACCTTTTTAGTGCAACAAGATGCAAGATAACGCAGCACATGAACGATTTGAGTAGTCGACCTCTAGGCGTCGATGGGCTTGCAGACGACGGTGGCGTGCTTGAGGATCTGGTTGCTGAACTGGCCGGGCTTCTCGGTGGTGTCCACCTTGTCCATCCCGGGCGGCGGCAGCAGGTCGAAGCTCTGGACGAGGCGGCCGAGCGTGATCCCGATGATGGGCAGCGCGAGGATGATCCCGGGGCAGCTGCGGCGGCCGACGCCGAAGGGCACGAAGCGGAAGTCGTTGCCGTGCGCCTCCACGGCCTTCTCCTCCTCCAGGAACCTCTCCGGCCTGAACTCGTCGGGGCGCACCCACCGCTTGGGGTCGTTGGCGAGGAACCACGCGTTCACCAGGATCTTGGACTCAGCGGGGATGTCGTAGCCGGCGAGCTTGCCGTCGGCGAGGTTCATGTGCGGCACCAGCAGCGGGATCGCCATGCGCAGCCGCAGCGTCTCCTTCACCACCGCCTGCAGGTACGGCAGCCGCTCCAGGTCCGGCTCCGTCACCGCCGCGCCGCCCAGCACCGACGCCATCTCCTCCCGCACCTTCGACTGGATGCTCGGGTGGTTCACCAGCTCCGCGATTCCCCACTCGATCGACCACAGCGTCGTCTCGATAGCTGAAAAATTTGCGCAAAAAACGTACACTTCTTGTTAACATTTTGTACTCTGTTTTAAAAAATAATAATCCAACCAAAATTAGCGGTTTTTTTACTACTGGTTTTGAATCGAAATGTTTCATATCTACTAGTTCATATGGTTTGAATCATAAGATATGAGATAGCCGCCTACCATATGCACCCACACGACTTTGTGCAATGGGCATGTGCCGGATAATAAAAAAAATACAATTGTATGTTAGGTAATGGTTACTCTGATTAAGACGTGGCTACTACTTCTTACCCAAAGAACTGGTCCTCAAGACCAAGAACATGGCAACCTGATCATATAAAAGCTCGTATTTAATGAAGCCATACTTTAACCATAGCCTATCATGACATTATTATATATGATGCATACTTAATTAAGGTTCTTTTTAGCCACACTAACGATGTGATGTGTTGGTAGAAAAATGCTAGCATTGCAATTTGGCCTGGTTCTGAACCTTCTATTCTCAACTAACTCAGTTCCTTTCAAGTACTAGTAAAACTCCAGCTTTGTCAAAACTATGACATGGATACGTATGATGTACTACGATATACTTTAGGCCTGATCCAAAGAAAATTAAGCTGAGGATAAACTAAAAGTCAAATCCTGCGCGGAATAAACAAAAACGTACCAGCAACGTTGATGTTCTCGACGATGTAGAGGACGTTGTCGTGGTTGATCTCGCCCTTCCTCTCGGCCTCGAGGATGTGGTCCATGGCGCACCGGATCTCACCAGTCTGCTCCATCACTCTCCTGCAAAAAAGATACAAACACGTCCATGCCGATTTGTCAGTCGAACAGCTCATCCGAAGCTTCCCAACACAGCTACTACCAAAAAGGTCAGCAGTTTCTCAATCGCAAATCGATCCAGAAACCGAAAAAAAAATGCAAGCTGAAAATTGTATATCTTCTAATCAAAGGGATAGCTGCATGTTGTTGTTTGGCACCATTGATCGACCCAATCAAACGGGATTAAATTACTCAGTTATGCAGTGTACTGATCGAGAAGAAAACAGGGGAAGCGTCTGAAGTTTTTGCGACTTTTTCAGTCATTGAGCACATGGGGGAGCTAGTAGATCTGCTCAATTCGCTGAGAACGAAATGAATTTCCGATCGGTTAGGTTACTGGTAGAGAGTTTCTGTCGCCGTCGGTGCTTCCGTGATGAGGCAGGACTTTGCCCAAATCGTAAGCTTTCAGCTGGCTGGCACGAAAAGCAACCCATGATGTGCGGCTCACCTACTCGTCAGACTTAATTTGCATGTTTAGGAAAGGAAGCTTTGAACATTAGGCAAGTCCAGCTCTTACAGATTAATCTCCTCTTGTCATTTTGGATATCGACATGGCACCCTAGTGTTACTTAAACAAGTTATTTGTGTTAGTAATATTATGAAAGTAATTAAGTTTCGAGATAAATCTATACATATCACTCCTATGTAAATATTGGAAAGATATGAATGAAGCTTACCTAATCCATAAGATTTGTGACAAAAGGAATTTTAACCGCTAATTCTCAACCTGGTTGGATGTATCCCAACATGCCAAAAACTAACCGCTTTAATTAGGCTCCAGAGTTTAAACAACCGTGACGTGGACATTTGCTTTGACACGGGGTGGTAGCTGGGATCCGCGGCACAGGTCGAGCCGAGTCAAGCCGTTGCACAACCAGAAATTTGACCTCGCAGCTACCACCTCGTGCTGTCACCGCTCAGCACAGCAAGCAGCAACAGCAAAGTGATTTTGATTCCTCCTCCTACCCAAACAGATCTGAGGCTGCTGCCAAATTAATCCCCTTCCTCGCGTGGCATGTGCACATCCCTACTACTAGTGTAGAATATTGCTTTTACTACCAAACTTTTCGCTCATCCAGTTCATGTCACCGATGCAAATGCATCATGCATGCAACCAAACTAGTCACCCTCACCTCACCTACCACCACACACAATTTGGATACGCAAGATGATGAATAAAAATTTAAAAAAAAAAGATGAAGAGGAGATCAAATGGGGTAGTAGTATAATCTGGGAATAATTAGGTAGGATTTGTTCTTGCGGATTCTTGGGGATATGCAGTGCAGGTAAGGTAATTAATTGAGAATAGGAGTAGTAACTTACTTGCGTTCTTGGACGAAGTGGTCCTCGAAGAGCTTCATGCGCTGGGACTTGAGCTGGTGGCAGCGGGCGAGGTAGCGGCGGAGGAAGGGGCGGAGGACGGGGATGAAGTCGCCGTAGTTGTACTCGAAGCTCTGCGAGAGGCGGCTGCGCTCCGCGTTGAAGGCCTTGAGCTTGTTGAAGAGCGGGTCGTCCACGCTGTCGAAGCGGCGGTCGAACATGATGCGGAACATGTCGTTGTACATCATCAGCTGCAGCCTTCGCCGGATCACCACGCCGGAGGTCGCCGCGGCCGGGTCGCGGCGGACGTCCTCCACCACCAGCCTCGCCTCCTCCTCCCACCCGGCGCGGTTCTGCGCCACCACCTTGTTGGTGAAGAAGGGCACCGTCATGATCCGCCGCATCTTGCGCCAGTGGTCGCCGTACACGGTGAACACCATGTCCTGTCCCTTCCCGGTGAAGATGTCGAACACCACGTTGCGGGTGCGGGAGCCGAACTCGACGCCCTGGGTGTGGAGCACCTCCTTGGCGAGGTCGGGGCTGGACACCACCACCAGGTTGCGGACGCCCATGCGGAGGAGGAGGATGTCGCCGAACCGCCGGGCCAGCGCCATCAGGTTGCGGTGGTTGAGGTCGTCGCCGACCTGGAGCCAGTTGCCGACGATGGGCGCGCCGGCGGGGCCGGGCGGGAGGCGGAGCCTCTTCCCGGTGAGCTTGGCCACCACTAGGGCCAGCACCGCCGCCACGAACAGGCCCAGGAGGACCTTCTCCACGAGGAGGGCGTCCATTGCCGCCGCCTCTGCCGCTGCTCCGGTGGAGGAGACGAGTTTGGGTTTGGTTTTGGATGCAGATGCGCTGCTCTGCTGAGCAGACGATCCAACGGCGGGGATTATATATAGTGGGGGGATGGGGATTTTGGGTGCAGAGGGTTGGTGTGGGGGATGTGGGGCCCACATGGTTGCGGACGTGGGCCCGAATTTTGGCCCTACTGGAAATAACCCGGGGGTTTTTTATTTTTTCCAAGGATTTTTGCACTCATTGCCATTTGCCAATAGGGAAAGAAGGTGCTAATAGGGAAAGAAGGGAAGGTGCTTCCTGAACTGATAGCTAGATTGGGGTTGGTGAGAGTTTTGTAGTGGTAGGGTGTGTGTGTGTGTGTGTGAAGTTAACATTTCGCATTTTGCATTTTTTGCAAATGGAACAAAAAGTTAGTTGGAGATGTTTGAAAAATGGGTGGAGATGCAGTGGCCAAAGAGGAGGCATTTCGGCTACAAAGAGGACACCAACCGTGGAGGGGGTTAGTGACATTTTGTAACGGGTGAGTTTTACATGATTTTCATTAGGATTAATTTAATTTCTACGGTATTAAAATAAAATCTTCTAAAATTATTTTGTTACAAAAGAGGACTAGATTGATGATACAGGCGTCGTGGCGGACCCAAGTTTCTTGGGTGCATTTGCAAATTAAAATATCATTAAAACTTTAAGACTTGTGAGGATGGGCTATTATTTGGTTTAGCATAATACTCCCACTGGTCAAAATTATCATTAGCTTTCAACAATAAAAAAACTAGAGCAAGTCATTTCTATGGTTAGAAACGACAAGTATTTCCAACTGGAGGGAGTACTAGGTTTTTGAGGCGTAAAAAGTCGTGCTGAAAATTCATTCGAGGCCAATTTGATTTGGCTTAGCGAATGCTTACGGGTTCAATGACGTGGCAGTCAGTTTGACCATGAAATGCACTGTTTGAATTATTAATGATCGTATCTTCTGCACCATGTATCCCAACAAATCAAGTTCTATGTATCAAGTTTTCGGCGCAAAAATGTTGCAGACGCGTGGGTCTTCTACAACCAAGAGATTTGTGGACAACGACAATTTGAATTGTTGAAGTTGCCATCTAAATTAATGTCGCAAAAGTTTACCTTGTCATAATAGACAGACCATTTCTAGCCTAATCTATTATATACTAAAAATCCATTAAACTTCCTACAAACGCTCTCAAGCCATCACGTGGTGCTCCTACAAATACTACTAAGCCGCCACGTGGCTCTATCAAATCTAACCGTCTAATTTTTACTTAAATTGGTGGACCTGATATTTTAGACCATTAGATTAAATTTAAGTCCCACCCCTCCCCTACCCCACCACCTCGTACGTAAGTACGTCTGTTAAACATCAATTATGTTTTTAATTTGCTTAAATCAAGAGATCAGATAATACTAAATTAACTTATTGGAACCACATGAGAAAACCTAGTCTTGATAATTAGCTGTCACTTGTAAAAAGTAAACAAAAAACTAAGATACTAATTAAATTTGTATTATTGCTGTCGTATTTGAAATTAAATACATTGCAAAAGAAACAAACAAATATGCGCAAATGAAATAAATTAGTTCCAACCGATTACTTGGATGATTTGTTGGCTTATATAAAAACATACGTACTTAGTACCATTGGAAAAAAATTGATGATATTTAAAATAGGAATTACTATTATTTAATGATAAAACATATTACTCTATAAATTTACATAAATATAACCGTCGATTTTCATTTAAACTGGTATACCCGATGAATGTTTTAGAACATTAGATTAGATGTCTAAAAGTCCATTAAACTTCCAAAAAATGCTCCTAATTCGCCATATGACATCCTACAAATGCTCATAAGTTGCTACGTGATGCTCTAATAAATTAGTAAAATTCTTAAAAATTCTAAAATAACAAAACATATTTTCATTAAATTTGGTAGACCCATTATTTACAACCATTAGATTAATTTTCCAAAACAAAGTCCTCTCCTAAACCCGGGCCCACCTAAGCCTATATGTATAAGTTACTTTTTTTTACAAAAACAAGCGTACGCATGTACGCCACCTCTTCCTTCAATTCATTTCTCTACTGTTCACCTATTCCTTCTCCTATTTTCTTGCCTTATTAGTTAGATAAGCAATAATTTTGCGTTAAACAATTAAGCTTCTAAATCATACAACTAATTTCTGATCCACGAAATCTTTAGATTATTTATAACTAAATTTACAGTTGAAGACCATATTTCACTACAATTTAACTTTGAAAAAATGCCATTTTGGTTTAGATTTCCTAGCTTTTGCGTGCCATTCAAGCAATTATAAAAACATATAAAATAATGATAATAATATAGATTTTATCATCATACATAACTTCATAATAATTAAATTAGGTCTACAATCATAAAAGTAAAATCCTGGTAAAAATAATCATAAAAGTAAAATGAATATACTATGAGTAATGTTTCCAGAATATGTTAGTTAGAAAGCAACTTATAAGCAACTATAACATCTACTCCACTCACACAACTACTATTTCATGAACTTATGTCTTTAGGTTATTTTACATTTAAAGACCCATATCCACTATAATATCGACTTTGAGAAGAAATATGTCACTTTGGGGCTATATTTGCTGATTTTTGTGTGCCATTTGAACAATTATAAAATATAGAAAGATAATGGTATAGATTTTGTCACCATATATGACTTTGGAATAATTAAATTAGATCTATATGGATAAAAGTAAAATGAACCTAACTCTGAGGAATGCTTTAAAAAGCTACTCCCCCATTATAACATTAGAATAAGTCAAAATAACATTATTATTAGATTGTAGTGTTCGTATTTTTAATATCTACTATGAATATACTGGAAAAGACAAGTAAAAAGGATAGATTTTAATCAATGAATAAATCATTTTTCAATTTTTAGTTAAAAAAGTAACTGCAACTAAAACACTATAACCCAGTAAAAATAATTATTACAATTATCTCTTCCCTTCAACTCTCTTTTCCTCTCCACACTCATTTAATTTCTTTGTTTCCTAATTTTTAACTAAGTAAAAAAAAGATCAATAATTAGAAAGCCAAATGATTATAATTCTTAAGTTAAATCATAATGTTAACTTATTTCAATTTTTGCTTTATTTATAATTAAATAGATAATTTAAGATCCATGTTACCCATATTTCACTCTATAAAAATGAAAATACTTGATTTAAACATAAACATTGTTCCTTTGCACGGTAACCAAATAGAAAAAAGACAGACCATAATACAAAATGAAAATAATTATTATATTATCATAAATCATTGTACATCCTATGAGCGCACTTAAGGCGTCACGTGTTACGCCTTAAATAAAAATAAAACTTAAATAGGTAGATCCATTATTTTCAACCAATAGATATACTTTTTAGAAAATCTTAAGTCGCAATGTGTTACATCTTAAAAATTAGAAAAAATAACAATAAAACTGAGAAAAAAAATAGATCATTGGTTTTACTTAAATCATTTAGATAAAATAGAAAAAAACACCCCTCCACTTCGCCCTCCCCCCAAACATAAGCACACACGGCACTACTCGTCCCATCCCTTCTTGGCTTGAGCTCTCCACTCTACCCCTTCCTGTTTATATAGCCAAAAGTAATAAAAAATATTAAAACATGCATAAATTTCAAGCTATGCATATGATTTCTAATCTAAATATTGTTGTATTTATAATTAAAACAATGATTTAAAGATCCAAAAAGCCTATATTTTGAACTGGTATAAAATATAAAATAAAGTAGGTAATAGAAAATGTAATAAGTTCGTAAAAAAATGGGTTCATATATTTCACTAAAGATCTAGGTAATTGCATGCTCCATTTTCATAACAATTTTAAAATGCTTAGACATTAATGGCCTTACATCTATCCTATATCATAGCATTATGAGTTTCTCCACATATTATTATATATATAAACCGCACTAAGGTTCGCAGTATATAGTTCTTTGAAAAGTTATATCTGTTACTATTAAATTTAAAATTTTGGATTCACGTTAACTAGGTATATTCTTTTAAAAAAAGATAGTATAGATCGCACAAATAAGAAGGAAGCGAGGTATATGACATGTCTTTATTAATTTATATGTAAGTATGTAACAACATGCATCAACTTAAACCTACTAGAAGGAGAACAACTTGATGGTACAAATAAAAAATATTTATTAACAATATAGTTCTTTAGAATTTGTAAAAAAAAGCAAGTAAACATTCTATTAAAAAAGGGGCCAAACACCTTACTTCTAATTTACACTTGATTTGTTAGACATGTTTTCCAAACAAACTAAATCAAACTTCCTTCTATATAATAAAGAGATCATAGATAATTATTTATACAGATGTAATAATATGATATATTTTTAAACCTAACAAATATCTTGGGAAAATTATCAAAGCAAAATGCCGAAGAACAGCGAAGGCTTCACCTGATATGTCTTATTCAAATAAAAAAAAGTACTTTTAAACATGGGAGGTGTCAGCCGATTGATATTCTGTTTATATATATATTTCAAATGCAATGTACGATCAGGGTTAGAAATTTCGGTCATTTCAGACCCCTCCGATACGATATTATTTCGCCCGAATTTTTTTATTTTTTCATGAATTTTGGTAGTATTTGTTCAAATTCAACTAAATTTTGTTCAAAATTTCGGACCGAAAAGTTTAACCCTGTGTACAATACATGCCCGCGCGAATGCGCGGGCTACCTTCCTAGTTTTGTAAAAAGTTCCTTTATCGATTTTTAAATAAAACATTAATTTTATTGATAAAGAAAACTATGCATATATTCTGTTACCAATGGTTTTCTAGCCTGACCCATTCGATGACGAGATATAAGGGTACATCTTTTCGGTAAACTGAGAAGAACAATATAGCATATATATGTGAAAATATGTCCATTTCACCAAACCTTTTGTCCCAAATCAAAACGTTGTGTGGTATGGCACGGATAAGGGAAGAAAAGAGATGGACAAAGCTAGGCCATGCTACTATCCAAAACAAATGTGCTACTAAAATGAGGTTGACATTGCTCAGTTTATTACGAGACAATTATATATACGAGAATCTGTTATCTGTCCGATATTCGTTGAACTGAGAGGAGACATTTACCAACCAGATGTTCAGCTCTTCGGTTTGGACCATTTGAATCGAAAGCTCCCTGAGTCTTTTTGAGTTAGGTGGAGCGATGACAATTGTCATTTGCTCAGCAACTAACATTACTTAAAAAATGATTTTTCTAGACGAGCATCCTATAGATTGCAGATGGGCCATAAATATCGCGTATGCAAAACACGACCCCCGTTTTTCCATACAGATCCTTAAAGACCTGTATGCAGAAATCAATTTTTCTAAACGGGTCACTTAAAACACCCACACACGAAAATAAGGTTATTTTCGTATTCGTGGCTCTTAATTCATCCGCGTACAAAAATCCTCCCTCCCATTCCCACTCTTCTCTTTATTCTCCACTCATCTCTCTCTATCTCCAACCAGTCAACCACCCACTCTCCTTTCCTCTCCTGGCTCTCTCTCTCTCCCCCTCTCCTCTCAAACTCCTCTGCCCCTCTCCTCCCTCATCCCTCCCTGCGGTGGGCTCTGCCAACGGCGGCGGCGATGACGACGGGCAAGGGTGACAACGACAGCTTCCTCCTCTCCTCCCCTCTCCTCCCTCCCTACGGCGGTGGAGGGCTCAGGCAGTGCGAGAGGACGGAGGAGGCGTGCCATGGCTTCCTCCTCTTCTCCCCTCTCCTCTCTCCGAACGGCGGTGGAGGGCTCAGGCAGTGGTGGAGAGCGGAGGAGGCGTGCAACGGCGGCGGTGCATCCGGCGGTGGGGAGGTGCGGCGGCGGATCCGGTGGTGGGAGGCACAGTGGTGGCGGATCCGGCGATAGGAAGGTGCGGTGGCGGTCTTGGCGGTGGGGAGGCACGGGTCACCTAGCCGCCATTTCGTAGTCGTGTAAATTTATATATATACTTCTAATACCAGTATGTTTCCTTTATTGTGCGTGAATTCATATCTTGCGTTCGAAGACACAAATCATTTGTTCAGTGAATGTGACTTTGTCCGGCAGGTGTGGAACCTAGTTCATGCTTGGCAAAACTTATCAATTTCTACCTCCAATCCACAAGCTGGAACTGCAAACTGGTGGTCCAAGGTAAATCTGACTGTTTCAAAGGTTGAAGATTGCGACAAGAGGAGCCTTGCTCACAACGTGGTGGAATATTTGGTTAGAAAGAAATAGAAGGATTTTTAATCATAAAAGCCTTTCGGAAAAAGAAGTGGCTCACTTAGTCAAGCAGGACTTATACTTACGTAGCTGGGCGTTCAAGCCTCCTTGAGCTGTGTTTTTTATCTTTTGTAATCAAGGATCTGTTTGTATTCTATTTTCCTTCTTAATCAAATTCCGGCAGAGCTCCTGCCGTCGTCTTACTTAAAAAAAAGTTTGAACCATCCCCATCGAAGCATGGAGAATCGGATACAACAAGACAGAGAATTGACTTTGCAATTTTGATGTGAATTGTATCCGGCTGGGAATTAATGTACTCTATCACAATTATTTTTCGTAATCATATTCTGTTTTTCTACAATACTTATAACACTGTAGTCTGTAGAGGCATGGTGAAAATGCTTGTCTTGTGATGAATTATCTTCAAAAATGATGAGGCGTTTTATAATAAGCCTTCATGTCTTGCAATATTTCTTTAGATGCATTTGTGAAAAGAAAAGGAAAAAAAACCACAATTCCTATTTCCATCTTCACTCGACTGGGGCTCCTCTAACATACAGTACTTCATCCATCCCAAATTATAAGGAATATATTTTTTTACACGGTCTTTAATGACATAGTTTAACCATTAATTTATTACATGTTATGTTCCTAACAAATATAAAATTAGCATCACATGAAAGTACTTTAAAATATAAATCAAGTGATATAACATGCATAATACTTAATACTTAGCATATATATGGTTAGTATAATTATTAGTTAAAAATTAACGAGTTTGATTTAAAAAAAAATGGTGTCCTATAATTTGGGATGGAGGGAGTACATCATAGGAATGTTTCTCTCTAACGTGTGAGCCCATGAGGGTAGACCCACCGATCAGCAACTCTTCACTATCTGCTTCCATCGTCTCTATAATAACCATCTCAACCTCATCTCACTCCTCCCATTATTTGGTTGTATATGCCTTGTGTTACTCCAACGCTACCACGATTAAATTGCTAAAAAGTGCCCTCCCAGAGATATAAAAATGTCTCAAGGCAATGACTTTACATATAATGCAAACCAGCATGATATCCCGCGCAGATTATGCGGCTAGCATCATTATATTTTCTGTCATATAATAGCATATATGTTTTCTCATTATATTATTCAAATATATTAAAATGACAACATAATTTTAAATTTTGCAATAACTTTACGAAAGTAATATTCCTATTATATTTTATTATATTTTATATACGTGTTAGTTATTAATTATTTTTAATATCAAATTTTAGTTATTTGTAAATTATATATATTCCTATATGGACTCTAGACTCGTCTTTTAATATTTTTTAATTCTGAATTTTTATTATTTCTAATTGTATTTCTATGTGGACCCTAAACTCATTTTTCAATATTCTTTAATTTTTAATTTCAAATTTCAGTTACTTGTAAATTGTATTCCTATATTGATTTTAAACTCTTCTTCCGATATTTTTCTTAATTTTGAATTTTAGTTATTTGTAAATTGTATTTTTATACAGACTCAAAACACTACTTTTAATTTTATTATGTTTATTCCGAATTTTAGTTAGATTTAAATTCCTATATGGACTCTATACTCTACTTCTAATATTCCTTATTTTTTAATTCTGAATTTCTATTTTTTTTTCTTAATTGTATTTCTATATGAACTCTATATTCTACTTCTAATATTCCTTATTTTTAATTCTGAATTTCTATTTTTTCTTAATTGTATTTCTATATGGACTCTATACTCTACTTCTAATATTCCTTATTTTTAATTCCGAATTTCAACTATTTCTAAATTGTATTTCTATATGGACTCTAGTCTCCTCTTCTAATATTCCTTATTTTTTAATTCCGAATTTCTGATGTTTCTAAATTGTATTTCTATATGGACTCTACCTTTTCTTTTTCTCCGATTAATGTAAGAATTTCTAGGCCATGAGAGCGAACATGGAGGCTCCTTTTTCTATTCCTTTAATAATATAACTAGTTGGGTGACCCGCGCAATTACGCGGCTAGCACCAATATAAAATTATATATTTTTTAATATGATTTTACTTCAAATTTATTAAATAGTTATCTCGTTGTCTTAAGATTTTGAAAAACCAAATCTTATCATCCTCCTATTTCTAATTTTATAGTTTTTAAAAGACACATCAGTTGCTACCCCTTACTTCTGTCATATTATTTTTTATTAGCTTTCTTTATTCTCCTTGGAACCTTTAAAAATTGGATCTAAAAACTTATAGAGTTTATTGTCCTGTTGGGTTTCTTTTTTATAATTTTTAGAAGTCCCGTCAAATGCTGCCATTATACTCCTCTACAACCGTCCACTGCATCTTCTTTTTATTGTCATTGCTATTTTAAAAATCGAAAATAATTATCGTTTAGGTTCATTTTTTTACTTTCTACATGTTTTATTTTTTTACTTTCTTGAAGTTCCGCCAAAAAGTCGGCGACTTTGTCACTATACTCCTCTACGGTTCGCCCGTTGCCGCCCTTCTTTATTGTCATTGAGATTTTAAAATCAAACATGATTATTATTGGGGTTTATTTTTTTACTTTTAGAAGCCCGAACCTTTAAAAATTGAACCTTATTATTTTTAGAGTTTAATTGTCTCGTTGGGTTTCATGTTTTTTATAATTGTTAGAAATCCCATCAAATGTTGCCACTATACTTCTCTACGACCTATCCGTCGCATAATCTTTATTGTCATTGGGACTGTAAAAGTCGTTAGAATTCATTTTTTTATTTTCTAGAAGACCCACCAATCATCGGCGGCTCTACCATTGTACTCCTATACGACCCCCCGCTGCCTCTCATTTTTATTGTAATTGAGATTTTAAAAATCAAATATGATTATCATTGGGGTTTATTTTTTTACTTTCTAGAAGTTCATCAACCGCCACCACTTTGCTCCTCTATAGGACTGTTACTTAATTAATCTCGTCATGTGTTTTAGATGGTCTTTTCTTTCAATAGTCTTTTTTTATCACCAATTTTAGTTATTTATAAATTGTACTCCTAGTTGAATTCTTTTTCTTTTTCTAATTTCAGAATTTATTTTATTTATTATTATGTTCTTTTGATATTTTTTTTATTTTCAATCTTAGTTATTTATAAATTATACTCCTAGTTGTTTATAGGATTCTTGTATGGGCTCTTCTTTTAATATTTCTTATTTTTAATTCCGAATTTCAGTTATTTATAAATTGTATTCCTACTCGAACTCTTCTTTTTTCTTTTTTCTAATTTTGATATTTATTTTATTATTATCCCGAATTTTAATTAATCACGTATTGGGTTCCTATATGGACTTCTCTTTCCATATTGCATATTTTTAATTCCGAATTTCAGCTATTTTTAGATTGTATTTCTACTTGGACTCTTCTTTTCTTTTTCTTCAATTAACGTGGGAATTTCTAGCATCCACGGTGAACGTGGTGCCTTCTTTTGTCTTAATAATATAATAGATAGATTAGGAAGTGCCTAAAAAGTACACTTAAAATTGTTTATAAGTGTTTCCCGCCTGTAGAATTTATGACTGAAGAGGTGACTACAAATCGCCTCTAATTAGAAAAGTGCCTCTAAATTTTTATGTGCTGTACTGTTGATGGATGGAACTTTTTTTTTTACAGTTGTTATGATGTTTTCACTTGGGTTTATATGTTACATTATGCATTGTCAGTGTTGTTTAAAATCTGAAATATCATAACTATAGCAAAGGTTATGCCAAAATTTTGCCTCACTTTTCCATCAATATTTCTAATTTTTGTTACTTGAAACTTTTCATTTCCTCAAAATAGATTGGTATTGGGTCAAATCAATCGAAAAACCAAAAAAAGGTTGGTTTTGGGCGTAAACCAGTTTGTTTTCGTTGTCAGCTCACTCGTAACTTTTTTTAAGATAATAGAATAACATTTTGTCATTTGCTAAACAAGTTACAACTAATTATTACAAATTGACACGTAAACTAGCTTTGGAACTCATATTTCGTTTTGCAAAACTTAAGTGGATTATGTTGACAAAAGCAACCGGTTCGATCTCATGGTTTTAGTTGATTGGATTGGTGTCATACTCCCAACATAGATCGCATTTGTAAACCCTGTCCACGCACGGGTCGTGTTCAAGGCTTCAAGCTCAACAAAGTTGGAGTTGGTTGGGAAGGTAGGTACGGTACGGCGCTACCCCAAAAGGCCAGGAGCCATAGCAGCCGTGGCCAAACAGCATGCATACGTACCAGTACCACGTTTAAGCCTAAATTCACCGACTCCGTCATTCACTTGATTTTTTTTTGAGAACAATTCACTTGATTCATTGGTAGTTCTTCTATCTAAAACAAAGTTATTTCTATCTCTTAACCTTTTGTTAAAAAATAAAGATTTTTTTCACCTATCTCTTATCTCAACCAATCCTAATTATTATTCGTTTAATTTTTTCTTTTTTTTCCTTAACCAAATCACATACTTTCACTAATCATTTTCACCTATTTCTTAATTTTCCTTATCCAAATTTAAAATTTTTTTTATTTTAAAACAGATATAATAGTAAACAATTAATAACTACATTCGTCTCAAGATATGGTAATTTTTGGTTATATATCTGGTCCAGATACAAAGTCATACGGGATATTATTTTTTGTTACGTAGGTAGTAATAAGTATGCATAACTATATTTAATTCTGAAAGTGTTATATTTTACGACGGATATGATGTAATATGAAACAGTTAATAAGCATATGCATGTGTGTGAACCGTGATGAGAAAAAAAAAAGGTTCGAGCACTAGCTTAACCATATCATTTGGTTGGTGGCGATGCCACAACCGCAGTCAAAAGTGGTAGTGGTTGGAGTGTGCGCGCATAGTGTTAGCCGACGCATGCAATTTTATTTGCGAAATAAGGAGCTCTTGACAATGTGTGACGAAGGGGCTGTGTTCAAATTGTAGCCAAAATAAACCTTATCAAATTTTGGCAATGCCAAAATTTTGACAAGATGTCAATATGGCCAAAATTTTAGTAGAATTTCTTATATAGTTACCAAATTTGGCAACAAATTAAACATAAATATTTTTTAGCAACTTTAAAAAAAGTGGTATGGTTAAAAATGACATCAAAGTGATAAGGTCTGAAAATTGTTTTGTTGGCGTGCACCAGTTGCGCAAGTAACATGTGGCCACCTACTACGGCGCCCAGGTGGCCGGTATAGAATATTAGGCTGATCGATGAGTTCGTGCGAACCAGCCACTCTTTAGCGCTGGGTCAAACTTTGAATCTCGCACCTCTTGCACCAGCACAGTTTGCAAGTTGGGTGCAACAACCGCGCGCCTGTGTGTGAGCCGTGGTGCATCGTACATGTGTGTGCAAGTAATTAATTGTCCTACTTGCATATGTTTCCCACTGTTCAGGGGCGGAAAAAAAGTTGTATGTACTGCTGCAGAGTATTCGTAAGATTTTTTTGAAGTAAGAAATAGGGTTGAGTTATCAACGGTCGTTTCGCAAAATCTTGGATATATTAATGACAAGCACACACAAGAGACAACAAAAAAGTATTGTCCTATGTTTTCATCCCCTTTTTTATTCTTTGATGTTGAAGGAGAGCCGATGAGATATTGAAGGTCCTTATTGGAATGAAGTTTATATTAATAGGTCAGAAAAAAGTTACAAGATTATAAGCCTGTGAGGTCGTAACTAAGAAAAAGAAAAAAAATATATCACCACCCACATACCGACAGTGCCAAACACAAATCCAGGACAAGGCTAGCACTGGAACGGCTGCGCTAGGCCAACAAAGGAATTACAACTGGGATCGTCCGAAACCCAACCCTTACCACCGATACAAAACCTGCTCTATCTATATCTTAGGGATTTAGGAAGAGAGGGTGAGAGAGAAGAATGGAACCGTTCTCCCCCCTAAGCCATCCGACGTGGCCAACTTGTATAAATTAGGGCGTCGATATAAGAGGATGTAACTCTAAAGCGAGCTTGCAGCAGATGTTAGGGTGGTTCCGGTAATGATGCTGCCTAGACGGTGTCTCCAGGGAGAGAAACGACGAAAGCACCGCCGCCGCCGTCCGTCGAGGTCTCAAGAACATTTGGCTTTCACCCGACAGCCCCACTAAAGAGGGTGAGACGCCCTCAGGAAGGGGACTGACGCTCGAGCGCCATCGTTGCCTGCCTGGACAAGGCCGGGTTTGGTTTTCACCTGCCATCCACCACCTGCCAATCCACCGTTGACGCACCGATGCTCCACCGCCATCTAAACCTCTGCCGGCGCATGAGCACCACTGCACCAGCGCCCCCCGTCGGCCAGTCTCCACATGCCACCACCGACCGCACCACGTTGCCTCTCGCTACGCCGGCCGCTGCCTCCGTCGACCCAAGCCTCCTCGGCGTACACTGTCACTGGTCGTGCCGTGCCTCCTCGCGCCGCGGGCACCTCATCGGTCGCCGTTGTCGCCACCCGCCGTACCTCTAGCCGCTGCCGCCGCCGACCGCACCTCCATCCGCTGTTGTCGCCGACCACCCGCTGTCGCCACCATCGCCGTGAGCCCTGCGTCGCCGCGATCTCCGCTCCCGCCGCCGCCGTGATGGGCTCTCCCGCCGCGAGCTCGCGCCGCCCGATCTGGCCGCCGAGGGGCTAGATTGCCTCCGGGGACGCCGCATCCACCCCGCCATCGCCATCCCTGGCGCCGTTGGTCACCGCTACCCAGCGCAGCTCACCCCTACCCGCCACCCCCCCCCCCAACAGGTCCAGCCGGAGCGGCACAGATTTGGTGGTCACCACCGCCGCCGCCCTGGGAGGCTCCCCTGGCTGCCCGAGCGAGGATTCTGGCTACCGTGTATTATAATAGGTTTACTGTTGATATTACTAACCTTAAGTGATATTATGATTATCAGTCTCCAGTATGCATTTTGAAGAGCCTGATTAGAATGTTTTCACTGTTTTTCTAGACAGTTGCCTCTTTATTTTGTGAAAATCAGTTGGAGTCTTCGAACATATTCTATCAATTATATGCTTTAATCAACTAGCTGAAACTTATAGTTTTTTCTTTTATCTCTTACAACATTTGTTACAACGCACGGATCTTTAACTAGCTAGTAAGATGAAAAATTGTTATTTAAGTTTTGGTGAAAGTTGAAGAGTGCAAAATATACCTTTTGCTACTACATATTATTACCAGACTGAAAAGAAAATCCCTACAACTAATTAACTTCCTTTGAGCTGTCAGCAACAAAGCGTTGACCTGACCTGCACATATTCTAGCATGCATAAACAATGCGTGATATATGTATTCTGAGATAATCGATATGCGCGATAGATGAAACTGGCGTCGAGTTGAATGGACTAATCACTGATCGATCAAATGACACACCTGGTATATTTTCTTTAATAGATGTAGTATATATATCTCTCCCCCAGGCTGTTGACTTGTTGTTAAGCTCTCTAGCTATATGGATTAGTATATACTACCCCAAAATATAATAAGTTGTAGCTATATATATGGAGCAATTCTATAATCCTTAAGTAGATACCATTAGGTACTAAAATTTAAATTTTAGTATCTTACGGTACCTCATAATATCTAGGTATTAAGAGGTACCAAATTTATAATAGAAAAAATGGTATCTTATGGTACTTCTTAATGACCGTAAAATTGCTCATATATATAAATCTGGACAACAGTTGTCTAAATTTATAGCTAAAAATACTTATATTTTGGGACGGATGGAGTATATAGCAAGATGTTTCCCGCGATCCTCCAGCCATGAGGCCATGACGACTATGATCTACTTGAACATGTCGCCGTTAGTAGGGTGGGATGGAGTACGGATCCATTAATTGACTTGGCCTGCATGTGTGCGTGCGTGGGTGCAGTCGATATCCAGTAATTAGTCTCCAGCTTATTTGCTTTGTTTAATTGCCGAGTTCGTAGTTGAACTTAATTATCTTAATTAAGCAGAGCGACGTCATGCATGTTAATTAAGTTTTGAGTACCAGGTCATATGGAGCGCGTTGAGGCGGTATATACCATAATATATCAACACTGATAGTGGGTAGTGGCCATCGATAAATTGATTTGAGCCATATAGCCGGGTAGCTGTACGACAGGGCAACACGGCTGGCAAATGCCGAAAGTCAGCTCGTTATACTGATCCAGTCTGTGGGCTTCAGCAAGTTTCAACAATTACAAAACCAGCATATTGATTATTGAGCTTGCAAATTAAAATTAAGCACAATCATATGGACATGTGGCGAGATGGGTTAGGTACTTAGGTTCCCCAACGTCCAATATATTAAATGACTGCTAGATAGTAAAAATAATTTTTAATTAGTGTTTACGAGAGGTAAAAAAATTCTAAAGCTATATGTTGGCACCGCTTAATAAATCTAAAACAAGAGGTATGTCTATCTCTGAGATAAATAGCACATCTCACTCTTAGCTTTAATGCTCACAGCGAGCTCTGTTTCTTCTTTCATCTTCAGAAATATATCTTACTACCTACAAACCTATCTATCTATCTGCTGACTCCATCCAATATAGAGCCATTTTGGTTTGATAACAAAAACATGCCCTACCAATTTGTTGACAAAATAAATAGTACTAGCAATATGCCCGTGCGTTGCAACGGGTGAAAATGATATTAATATTAACAATAAATAAATACTAATAATTAAAATTTAAGTATCACAGCATAATGATAAGGAAAATTTTATTTTTTTTCTAAATTTCTTGATGGTTCCAGTTAGGCAAAAAAGAAAAGAAAAACAAAATCAAAGTGCAAAAATATTCCAAAATCATAACTCCATTAGGCTGAGACGATAAAAAATAATTAAATATTCTAACTAAACTTCTTCCCGTTGGTTCTAATTAGTTAGAAATAAATTAAAATGTGCCTACAAAATTTACTGCAATTTTATAGCTTAAAATGATGACTCAAGGTGACTAAAATTATTTATTAATTAAATAAAACAACAAGTGATTTTAGGGTGAAAATAAATGAAAAATGAATTTTTGGCCCGGAGGCTGGTGTCGGCCCAAACGACATGCCAGCCCATGGGGTGCGAGGCACGGCCCGTCATGCGTGCGGGGTGAGCTCATGAGACCTTGACACGGGCAAGCGCGTGTGGACCAATTCGCTTACGCAGGCTCGACTCTGGGCCGATCTGAGCCGTCCGATCTGATGGATGGCTCAGATCGGTGCCGCGCCGATGAAATCGCCAGTCGAAAAGGGGAGGGGTCTAAAAACCATAACCCTAATCCCCTTTCTCTCTTACTCTCCCCGATCCAATCTTCGGCGACGCGAGGGAGTGGACTGCGGCGATGGTGGTGACGGTGGTCCGTCGTGGTGGAGCACGCACGCGGCTCCGGCTTCGCCAGCTGGGAGGCCCGCCCGAGGTCGGCGCCAAGCCAAGCCACGGCGTCGGCAGTCCGATGAAGCGGGCACGCAAGTGGCGACGGGCGCCGAGAACACTCGGGCTTGGTCGCCGAGGCGGGAGGGGGGATGGAGCCAGAAGGCGGCACCAAGCCAACGCTTGATGTCCCCGGTGAGGGACAGTGGAGGAACACCTAGACGGCGTGCGCACGGGGAGTCCAACGTGATCGCGGGGAGGTGAAGGGCGACGGTGCCACTTCCCGGTGAGACCCACATAGCGGTGGGGTTTCCTGGTAGAATTTGGGCTCCAAATCCGGTAAGAATCCAAACTTGGACTTAATTTTCTTAATTTGATTTGGATTTGGATTTGATTCGGATTTTGGGGCTTAGTGTTCTTTTCAATTTGGGGATTTCGGGAAAATTGAAACCGATTTATCTCATTCTTCCCTACCCTTAATTTCTTAATTATACTGCTAAGTGAAGCTTAATTGGACATAAAACTTAAACTTAAAATAAGTCTAAACATAGCAGTGCATCATGAACCCTAACTCAATCTTATTAACTTAACTCAATCTTATTAACTTTAATTGAACATGAACAATAGCTAATCTTCACTAAGCAGTAAAGATAAGAAGCTAAACAGATTAGATTAAACTTATTTGACTCAAAATTGTTCATGTCGAACCAAGATGGCACCGATGGCTTCTAATCACAGGGATGACGTGAATAAGGAAGTAGGCTAAATTTAAGCTCTGATACCACAATGTTGGAGTTCTAATGCAAGATCTAATAAACAATCACCTTTCAATTACGAAAATTAATTCTCTGACCTGAGATGAAGCCATTGAAGCCGATGTCTGGTTTTGCTTTTGGTTGGTCACCTCTTCTCAACGCCTTTTCACCTTTTTATTTGCACTGCTGGAGCTCGGGGGCAATCCGGATTGAATTATTAGTTTGTTACCACTGATCACGCGGTAAAATTTAAATCTTATCTCTTATCTTCTTATTTGTTTACTTATGATTAGATTTATCCTTAATTTTGTGCCCTTACCGTTTCTATTTCAGCTTGATGGTGGGCCTGGCTTTGTAGATTAGGAAACGAATATGATTACTGCCAAAAAAAATTGATTAACGAAGCTGATTCCGTGTGTGATGGATGACGGGCGAAAAATTTTTGCCGAAAGCCTTACGTATTTTTTATTAGGTATAGATGTGTGCTAGTTTTGATTGAGACCAAATATTTGGTAGTGCCTCTCTCCTATTTGATCATATCTACCATAAGAATTTGGCTTTATCCAAATGTTAACTAAATAAATTTACCCTACCAATATTTTGGTAGTGCCAAAGTTTGCGTAG
This sequence comes from Oryza meridionalis, assembly GCA_000338895.3. Lineage (NCBI taxonomy): Eukaryota > Viridiplantae > Streptophyta > Magnoliopsida > Poales > Poaceae > Oryza > Oryza meridionalis. The sequence goes on from CM002526.2 coordinate 16,114,232, forward strand.
ACTTTGACACTACCAATGAATTGGTAGGATAAAGAGCCAAACAAGCTTACAAGCCCATAGAACCCATGCCCTGTTTGGATCATTTATGTCGACGGGGGATAACTGTAGACCGGATATAGAGTATATTGGGGTACGCTGGTACGAGGATCTACGTAGTACAGCATCAAGCAAATAGGAAACAAGGATTATACTGGTTCAGGCCCCTTAATGGGTAATAGCCCTAATCCAGTTGATTTGGGATTATATAATGGAAACCACAGATTACAAAGGGAATAGCAGAACTCAATGATACCGACGAGACCATAATCGAGTTGGTTCGACTAGATCACCCGACGACTTGGCTCCTGTACGCTCTGACTTCGTAGGCTGTGGTGGTTGTGTTGGCGATGAGATTCGATGCCTTAGGTCCTCCCGGGGAGTCCCTTTTATACCGCGGGTCAGTTGATCTCTAAGTAGAACTCGGAGACATCGGACCCCACACGATATAGTAGCGACCCAGTTCTGTTCGAGTAGGACTCCTTCCATCCTTGGACTCCGTTCCGGTTACGTGATGAATTTCCTTAACGTGTACAGGAAACATCCGTATACGCGCAGGCATACCATATCAGTGTACAACATACATCCAAGGGTAGAGGGTATACCTTATCCGTAACCCTGACAGTAGCCCCCGACTTCTGCTTAAATGAACTCATGTGACCGATCGCGACTTCTGATGTCGGAATCGTTATCGCTCTCAACTGGTCGATCTCGGTATGAGAACCGTAGAGACGTAGAGTTATCGATAACATTACACGAAGTTCAATGGTCATGAGTTAATCTAAATTGATGTCCGAAAACTGCTGCGTGTAACGGACCCAGAAATTTCCGGCGGCCATCTCTCTCCTTTCCTTGGAATTCGCACCGTCGGTAGTGCGCTTATTTAAGGAAGTTTTGGGGATCCATTTTGAAGTCCGCTTGCTGCAAAAAAACTTTCCAACCTCCAAGTGCCCCTCGTCTTCTCCGCTCCCGCAGAAAAAACCTAGTTTGTTCATCTCGGTTTGCTCTCCAGCGATCTCCGGCGGTGATGGATCTCGACAAGTCCACCTCCACCAATGCGTCCCTGAAGAAGCTGCAGGACGACAGTGCTCTCCCTGGCCGCGGGACCATGGAGAGAGAAACAGGAGGTATTGAACCTGAACCTATCCTGGGCCGCATGGTTGCGGTTGAGGATTACATTCTTTGCGGTTTTCTTCCTCCGCCCTCCGAGTTCCTTCTTCTTGTCTTGAATTTCTACGGCCTTTCCTTGCTCCATCTGAACCCCAATTCCATCGCCTTCCTCAGTATTTTCTCCTATCTTTGTGAGGTCTACATTGGGGTAGAGCCGTTTCTTGATCTTTTCCGCTTCTACTATGAGTTGCGCTATATGGAACCTAAAAAGCTATCCGGATGTGTCGGTTTTCGACTTCGGGATGGCCTGAAGTCGCGATACATCCCCTTCCAGTGCCCTTCTTCTCGTAGCAAATGGCGGGCGAGGTGGTTTTATCTTCAGATAGAAAACTCGGATCCAGTCTTTGTTGTTCCTGAGGAGCAACCAGACAAGATCCCGGAATGGACCGCCAAACCCGCCCTAACTCCCTCCCTTCAGTCTTTCATCGATATCATCGATGACCTCGAAGTACGAGGGTTGCCGGGGTATGAAGTCGCTGCCGACTTCATTGGTAGGCAGATCCAACCGCTCCAGGCCCGAGCTCAGCCAGCCTTTGACTATTCTGGGCCGGAAGACGCGACCCGGGTTTCTCCTCGGGGTATTTTCCTTGTATTTCAGATTTCATTCTTCATATGCATGTTCCTCCTGACTTATCGAGTTCTGGTTCTCGACCCTACAGGTTTGAACAGTGAAACCGTGGAGCGCCGCGTCGGTTAGGTGATGAACAGCGGCCCTACGACGGTGAGCAACGTCCCCATCCATCTTTGCGAGAAGGGGAAGGTCGATCGCGAGGCTACGATCAATGTGAGTGTATTTGAGGACTCCTTTACTTCTGCTTTTGCGGGATCGCATTGTGACTTCATGTATGCAGGCTCTTCCTCTGACCGACTTCATCGGGCCACTCGCGGACCACCAGGCGGTGGCGTTGTTAAAGGAGGGCGTCGCCAAGGAGGCGTCCAACATTGCTGCTGCTGCTGCCACGACGAGTGGCAACAACGTTCCGAAGAGAGGGAGGAAGTTCTCCTCCGTGCTCGGGACTCGTCGGAAGGCGCCTACCCCATCGGTAAGCCTCTCTGGTCCTTTAACGCGTAGTCGGAAGATCTTGACCTCACACCTTGCTTATCTTACTTAGGCCTCGGACGCGTCTCCCCCGCCTTAGCGACGGCAAAGGTTGGTGAGGCTTGGCGAAAAGTAAGTAGATGAATTTGAGGTCTTTTAATTCACGAAACTTTGGTAGCCCGACTTTATGAAAATCACGGAAATCCTTCACAGGGCGGCGCGGGCGAAGGCAACGCAAGATGGATCTGGAGCGGCCTCTAGTGCGTCTCCTGCAGAGGCCTCGACAGATGTCATGGTCGTGCCCAGGGACCGGGAGGCGACGCCCAGCGGCCCTGCCGGTGGCCTTGTGCCCGCTCGGGGTACGCCCGTTGATGCCCTCTCCTGGTGGGAGCTCCAAGCTGAGATGGAGCGCCTCCTCCAGGCCGGTGCTCGCGGCATAGGACGCGAGATCGAGGAGGCCAGGGCGCCGGCGGCGTCATCGGCGAATGAACGCGCCGACAAGCTAGCGCGTGACCTGGCGGAGGTCCGCGAGGACCTCCAGAAGATGAGGGAGCTGGTGGCCGGCAACGAGAGGCAGCGCAGGGGCTCGAGCACCGTATGTCGGAGCTTGAGAACAACTTGTCGAAGATCCGTGGCTCGCTGCGGGTTACCTACACTGGCCTACACCAGCTCGCCGGGGAGTGTGGCGTCACGACCACCATTCCGGCGAACCCTGATGAGTTCTCACTGACGTCCTCACTCGCGGAACTGGCCATGGCGATGGAGGAGATCCCCTCCAAGCATGCGGCTAGGATCGGGGAGGAGACGTCTAACGGGATCTACACCGGGGCGTAAGGTTGGCGCACCCTGATCTCGACCTCCAGAGGATCCTGGATCAGGGGGCTACTAATGACGCGCGTAAGGGCGTGATGAAAGAAGTCGGTGACTTGGGGGAGTCTGTTCTCCCCCTTTTTGAAGAGTAGGATTTCAGTCCAGTTGTACTCCTTAATCAATTGTGCTTGTAAAACTTTCGTAGGTTCAAACTGCTTTTGTGTAGTCTCCTTCGTTTTCTTTAGCATGTTGATTCCGAGTACTTTGTTGTCGTTGTAGAGATGTCGATGTCGAGGATGTCCAGCAGCGCGGGCAGCCCGAGTCGCCGGTAGTCGTTCCGGCACTTGCGTTTTAGCCATACGTGCCGGGGATGATGTCGATCAAAGCTTGTCCATGGAAGAGGGCATGGCGACGACTTCCTTAGGTTGGTGCTTTAGTCTTCATCTCCTTTACTCTTTTGTTCGGATCGACTTAATTTGCCGTGTTCTCGAAAGAGGAGAACGACTTGACTTAGTCATTTCCGTGTTGAGCAGACCTCGAGAGTGCGTTGGCTGACCGAGATCGTCGAATCCAATATTGGAGGACGAAATTCGAGGTGGCCGAACTCGAGAGGACTATGGTGGAAGTCAAAAAGGACCAAGTCATGGAAGCACTTCGAGGTCGCGAGGTGTGGTTCAACTCGTACCTCAGGAGCTGTTGTACGGCCATGGCCAAAGTCTGCAGGGAACTCCGAGTACCTCGCGGGAATCCTGAGGAGTCGGCGGACGGATACATCTCATGGTTGAATGGGGCCTGCGCTCAGCTTGAATTCATCGGCAAGCGTATCGACGAGGCCTTGAAGCAGGAGTGTCGTCGATCGAGCCGATATGCTGGAGGGCATGTGCTAGCCTGTATCCGAGATCACCGCCCGCAGCTGCACCTCGAGTTCCTCCACGAAGGGTTTTCATGTTCTCAGAGGACTCCCGCAGAGATAGATAATCTGACGGAGTCGATGGCGCCGCTTGCAGAGAAAGTCTTCCAGTCCATGGATTGGCGTTGGCCTTCCTGGTAGTCCTTATATCCTGTGACAAATATCTCAAGGAGACATGTAATATATTTTGGAATATTTACAAATTGTAAGAAGTACTTGTGAAATAGAAAATAAATCTATCTAACTAAGTTTTCTTACTCTGGATGCGCTGTGTATGAGTGTTTTCTCACTTCGCGACTTTGATCAGTCACTTGAGTCACACACTCTCCCTAGCCTCCAACCCTGCCATTGGAGAATTTTTCTCGGAAGATAAGGCTCTTGGACCTTTGACCTGCCTTGGTTGAACAAGCACTGATCCTAGCCCCCAGCCGTGAAGTTGGAAAACTCAGTTTCCGATTACACGGCTTGGTTAATACGCACGGCGAGAACTCTTACATGACCAGATCTTACATGGTCGTTTGTCTCTACATGATCCGACAAGGCCTTATCCGCTCTGGGTGTCCCCAGCCGAAGTTCCCTTAGGTTCCTCAGAGGCCTTGTCAAGACGGCGTAAAGGGACATGAGGATAGGTTTCAACGCTAGGTGTCATCGTGATAAGGGATCGTCGGGAAGGAACACTTTGATTGTGATCTTTACCTGAAAATAAGCTTTATTGAAGCTGTAAGATGTCTTATAAGTATGGATACTATTGATTTATACATAGAATTTACGTAATTGATCAATGTTCCAAGAATTTGCTAACTCGCGACCATCACCGTCTGCAATTTTGAATGCACCTGGCCGCAAGACTTGCGTGATCGTGTACGGTCCTTCCCACTTGGGTGAGAGCTTGTTACGCCCTGCTTGGCTTTGAACCCGTCGGAGGACGTAGTCGCCGATCGAAAGCGTGCATGCTCTGATGTGCTTCTCGTGGTATCGGCGAAGGACCTGTTGGTAGCTGGCTGCTCTAACGGCAACTCTTTCTTGATGCTCCTCGAGTAGATTCACATCGTCGTTTCGCTGCTCCTCTTGATCCTCGTTGGAGTACGTCTGTACTCGTGTGCTCTGATGTCGTAGCTCGGTGGGGAGCATGGCTTCTGAGCCATACATGAGGAAGAAGGGTGTCTCCTTGTTGGACATTGTCGGTGTGGTACGTACGGCCCATAGTACAGAGGGGGTTTCTTCAACCCACTTCTTGTCATGTGACATCAGTCTGTCATAGACACGGGTCTTGATTCCTTGTAGTACTATGCCGTTTGCCCTCTCGACTTGTCCATTGCTCTGAGGGTAAGAGACCGAAGTGAAGCAAATCTTGACTCCCAGTCCAATGCAGTAATCCTGGAAGTCGGCACTGATGAACTGGGAGCCGTTGTCCGTTATGATGCGGTGAGGCAATCCATATCTACAGAATATTCCTTTAATGAATTTGATGGCGTTGTCGGCCTTGATTTCCCCCGTGGGTGTCGCTTCGATCCACTTGGTGAACTTGTCGATTGCCACGAATAGGAACCTGTGGCCGCCCTGTCCTCTTGGGAATGGTCCGAGTATATCGAGCCCCCAGCATGAGAATGGCTAAGTAAGAGGGATAGTCTGGAGCGCTTGCGCTGGTAGCTTTGTGTGTGTACTGTGAAATTGACAGGCTTCACACCGTTGAACCATGTCGCAAGCGCCTTTAAGGACGGTCGGCCAGAAAAACCCTTGTCAAAATGCTTTTCCGACCAATGTGCGACCGGCGGCGTGTGACCCACAGATCCTTTCGTGTATGTCGAGTAGGAGATGTTTGCCGTCGTCGGACGAGACGCATTTGAGAAGTACCCCATTTGGCGCCTTCTTGTATAGATCGTTGCCGATCATACAGTAGATTTTGGCTTGACTGGTTATTTTCTCGGCTTTGCATCGTCCTCGGGCAACTCGTCGCTACTTAGGGATTTAATGATTGGAATCCGGCAGTCGTCTGTGGTCTCGATGTCGGCGACAACGCGTTCTGCCTCTATAGCCCCCGAGCTGATGTTGGGGACTACCATGCTACCTTCGTCATTTGCCTCTTTCACTGATGGCTTTGTCAGGACGTCCAGGAAGGTACCGGGTTCGAGTGGCTCTCGTCTGGACGCACGCCGTGTTAGGTCGTCTGGTTCGATGTTGTCCTTGCGGTACACGTGTCGGACCTCGATTCCATCAAACCTTTTTTCCAGCTTCCTGACTTCTGTGAGGTACTTGGATAACTCGGGGCTAGAGCACTTGTAGTCTTTGTCCACTTGACTTGCGACTAGTTCGGAATCCCCTTTCACGATTAGTCACTTGACTCCTAGTGCGGCAGCTGCTCTTATTCCGGCGAGTAGTCCTTCGTACTCGGTTGTGTTGTTGGTTGCCCTAAAGTTGAGGTGAATTGCATGCTTAAACTGATCTCCCGAAGGTGATGTCAAGATGAACCCTGCCCCTGCTCCTTGGCTGTTGAGTGCACCGTCGAACGCCATTGTCCATGTTTCGCTGTCGGTTTGACTGTCCGACCTGTTTTCAGGCATAGTCCAGTCAGCTACGAAATCGGCGAGGACCTGGGACTTGATGGCTGTTCGTGGCACAAAGTGGACATCAAATTGGCTTAGCTCGACTACCCATTTCGCGATGCGGCTGACAACGTCCTTGTTTCTCATGACTTCACCAAGTGGGAAGGAGGAAACAACTGTAACTCTGTGGGCTTGGAAGTAGTGGCGTAGCTTTCTTGATGTCATGATTACTGCATAGAGCAGCTTTTGGATCTGTGGGTATCTTGTCTTTGCGTCGTGGAGAGCTTCGCTGACGTAGTAGACTGGTCTTTGCACCTTCTCTCTCTCGACAATAATGACAGTACTCACAGAATATGGCGTGGCGGCAATATAGAGGAATAATTCTTCATTAGGTTGGAGAGCAACAAGTACAGGGGGATTTGACAGGTAGCGCTTAAGTGCGATGAACACCTCTTCGGCTTCCTGTGTCCATACAAATTTGTCTTGTTTCTTCAACAGAGCGAAGAAAGGTTGTCCACGCTCTCCCATCCTAGCGACGAACCTGCTTAGTGCCGCCATGCATCCAGTTAGCTTCTGGACTTCCTTGAGTCTTGTGGGTGACTTCATGTTTTCAATTGCCTTGATCTTCTCAGCATTTGCTTCGATCCCTCTTCCAGAGACGAGGAAGCCGAGCAGCTTGCCCGATGGTACTCCGAACGTGCACTTCTCTGGATTGAGCATGAGGCGATATCGTCGGAGGTTGTCGAACGTTTCCCGGAGATCGTCAATCAATGATTCGCTTGTCTTGGTCTTGACAACAATGTCATCGACGTAGGCCTCGACATTGTTCCCAAGCTGATCATTGAGTGCCCCTTGGACCGTGCGTTGGAAAGTATTTCCTGCGGTTGTCAGTCCAAATGGCATCTTAACATAACAGAATACACCGAACGGCGTGATGAATGATGTCTTCTCCTCGTCCTCTTTCGCCATGCTAATCTGGTGGTAGCCGGAGTAGGTGTCAAGAAAGCTTAACAAATCACAACTGGCTGTTGAGTCCACCAATTGGTCTATTTGAGGAAGAGGGAAGTGATCCTTGGGACACACCTTGTTGAGATCGGTGAAGTCAACACACATCATCCACTTCCCGTTGGCCTTGCGCACCATGACTGGATTGGCTAGCCACTCTGGATGGAGAACCTCTCTGATGAAGCCAGCTTTGAGAAGCTTGCCGAGCTCTTCTCGTATGGCTTCTTTCCGGTCTGGTGCAAATCTCCGTAGTTTTTGTTTTACTGGCTTGGCATCTGGTCGCACCATGAGTTTGTGCTCAATCACCTCCGTGGGGACCCCCGGCATGTCGGACGGCTGCCAAGCGAACACGTCTGCATTGTCGCAGAGGAAGGTCATGAGCGCGAGTTCCTATTTCTCGTCCAGTGATGCCCCGATCTTGACGGTTTTGTCAGGGTTGGCACGGATAGCGGAACGATCTTGAGTGCACTGTCTGGCTTTGGCGTCTTGTTTGTTTTGCTCACTTTCTTGGGTGGCTGGCTCAGCTGTGGCGGGTGGGTTGGGCATGTGCTCGACCATGTCAAGGCTCCGCTTGTCGTACTGCACCGCCAGCTTTGCGTTCCCCTGAATAGTGATTGTTCCCTTCAGCCCGGGCATCTTGAGCACTTGGTACACATAGTGAGATGCAGCCATGAACTTCGCGAGTGCAGTTCTCCCGATGATGGCATTGTATGCTGTATCAAATTCAGCGACATCAAAGGTGATCTGCTCTGTTCGGAAGTTGTTTGCTTGGCCGAAAGTAACAGGCAGCGTAATCTTGCCCAATGGCTTGGACGATGACTGAGGAGTAATTGCATGGAAGGGTTGATCAGTGGGCGTCAACTCGCTTCGTGGGATCCCCATCATGTCCAAGGTGCTGGCGAAGAGTAGGTTAATGGAGCTGCCACCATCGATGAGAACCCATGCGACCTTGATATTCCGAATAGTGGGCTCGACCACGATTGGATATCATCCTGGGGTGACAGCAGTCTTGGGATGATCTTCCTCTGAGAATTCGATCTTCTGCTCGGACCACTTCATCTTGGGCGCAGCCCCCTGCCATGTCGAACAAACATCACGCTCCACTTTCTTGTACTCTCGCTTTGAGGAGTACGCCGTGGAACCTCCGAAGATGTGTGAGACATGGAGATCAGAGTCAAGGTATGCTGAGTCCGAGTCATAAGTAGCTGCTTCAGCGGCCTTCTCGACTACACGTACTCGCTTGCCCTTCTCCAATGCCAGTTGCTTTGCGAGCGACTTTTTGAAGACGAAGCAATCCTCCAGAGAGTGCCTGTCCGACTTGTGTATAGGGCACCATATTTTCTTCGTGTCGTTGCCTTGTGGGTCTGGGTGCTTGGGCGGGTCCGTGTACTCTGCTGCGAGGACTTCCGTTTGAGCTTTCCTTTTCCCACTCTTGCGACTCTTCTTCTTGCCAGACTCAGGTGCGTCCCTGGCTGGCTTCTTCTCTCTTGCCGTCTTTGGCTTGTCGTTCTTGCGTCTCAGTGCATCGTCCGCGTGAGCGCATCAATCGACAATCTCGAATAGCTTTCGAGCAGTTGTGATTCGTCTTGTTGCCAACTCCTGGGTGGTGTAGCGATCTCTGACACCAGTCTTGAAAGCGTGGATCACGGAAGTGTCGGTGATCTTGGGGATCGTATTTCTGCACTCATTAAAGCGCCGAACATAGTCCCTCAATGATTCGCCTGGATTCTGTGTCAACGCGTGTAGGTCGTCTTCGATCGCGTGGCGCATGTATGTTCCTTGGAAGTTAGCGACGAGCTGCTGCCACAGATCTGCCCATGAGGAAATCGAGTATGGTGGGAGGTGGACTAGCCATGAACGTGCAGATCCTTTCAACGCTGCTGGCAAATAATTCGCCAATGCGTTGTTGTCGGCTCCGGCAGCGTAGAGTACTGTGGAATAGGCCTGAAGGAACTCCTCTTGGTCGGTGCTCCCATCGTACTTCTCTATTGCTCCCGGTCGAAATCTCTCAGGCCATCGGACATCCCGTAGAGCGCGACTGAAAGCTCTACACCCGCCGCCAGGGGCGGTGGGTTGTCGGCGATTGTATGTCCTCCATGGATGCCTGTCTAATGACAAGGAAGATGAGGATGATGACGATGACGATGAGTCACTTGGTTCCGGTGTACGATTACGAGGATGACGTCCGGGTTCTCGAGAATCCTGTCGTTGTTCACCGTTGTTGTCTCGGCGTCGATCTCCATCGTCGTCATCGTTCTGGTGGCTCCTTGACCAGTATCGCCCGGCATCTGCTGTTCGCGATCGTCGCGTTCATGGCGGTTATCATGGTCTCAGTTCTTGCTCGGGTGTCCTCCTCGCTCTTCGTTTTCCCGATGTCGTGAAGAGACGCGATGTCAGTAACGATTTTCGTTGTCGCGCGCGCGTCGTGCTTCTCGATGGCCATTCAAATGGTCACGGAGATCACTGGTGCCGCGAGGTGGAGGGGTGGCTTGATGAGGTGATGCCCGCTGCCCATGTAGTTCGCTGTTGGCACCGCTAGTTGGCGGTTGTTCTGCAGTACTCCGGCGGCGGCCTCCTCGAACGCGTTGCTGAGGTTAGCCACTGATTCCCGTAGTCGTTCTGTCCATTCTGCGAGATCATCATTCAGAATAGGATCATAAGGGGTTTCCCTCAGTATTGCGTTGATGGCCCTTATATGCTGGGCCGGTGTGACCACTTGATCCTTCGCTTCTGCGTTAGCGCGCGCAGACGTGCTGGTCCCATCGATAGCAAATACATCGTGTGGTGTACTCGTCGAGATGAGCCCTGGTCTTCATACAAGTGTAGAACTGACGGCTCGTGAGGATCGATGTCGATTACCCCAACGAATCGGTCTGAGATAACCGTCGCTCCTCGTTCCTTGTCCGCATCTCTAAGAGAGATTTGTGACTGCTGGACCTTAGGAGGTGACGTCTTCATGGCGCTGAGAAGAACCTTGCAGCTTGAGAGGTCGTGATTCTTTGTCTTGTGAATAGGACAATAGACATCACGGCTTGGAGAAGTACGTTGAATTCCACGCTCTTTGCAGGCACGGATCTCAGCTTGTACGTCGAGAAAAACCCAGCAAGCTTGCAAGGTGTGTTTCCTGGTTTTGTGAATAGGACACCAGGACCTTGTCGCCTCGGAAGTTGTCCTTGTCGGCTCGTGATTCTCGTCGGAAGGACAAGATTTGGCCGCACTAGGATCCTTCTCGGGCTCGGATGTTGTCGACGTTCTGTTCTCTACTTCTGCGGGAGGATCCTTCGACATGGAGTCGTCCAGGGTTGTAGCCACGGCGTTCTCGCTTCCGGTCATTGATGGACCAGTCGAGATCGGCACCGTGGTGTAAACCGGGAAGACTATTTCGCTGACTTAAGTCCACACCAGCATTGTTGAAGTAGAAACTTCTTGGTTGATGCCGGGGTTGACGCCGTTGTCAACGAAGCTTGATGACAAAGTAGTAAAAGCTCGAGCACCAAGTCCCCCTACCTGGCGTGCCACTGTCGATGGGGGATACCCGTAGACCGGATATAGAGGGTATTGGGGTATGCTGGTACGAGGATCTACGTAGTACGACATCAAGCAAACAGGAAACAATGATTATACTGGTTCAGGCCCCTTAATGGGTAATAGCCCTAATCCAGTTGATATGAGATTATATAATGGAAACCATAGATTACAAAGGGAATAGCAGAACTCGATGATACCGACGAGACCGTAATCGAGTTGGTTCGACTAGATCTCCCGGCGACTTGGCTCCTGTAGGCTCCGACTTCGTAGGCTGTGGTGGTTGTGTTGGCAACGAGATTCGATGCCTTAGGTCCTCCCCGGAGGTCCCTTTTATACCGCGGGTTAGTTGGTCTCTAAGTAGAACTCAGAGACATCGGACACCACACGAAACAATAACGACCCATTTCTGTCCATGTAGGACTCCTTCCATCCTTGGATTCCGTTCCGGTTACGTGATGAATTTCCTTAATGTGTACAGGAAACATCCGTATACGCGCAGATATACCATATCAGTGTACAATGTGCATCCAAGGGTAGAGGGTATATCTTATCCGTAATGCTGAACAATTTAGTCCCTGGACTAAAAACTTTAGTCCCCTACTGTTTGAATCCAGGGACTAAAAAGGACTAAAGGGACGTGGACTGAGGAGGAGAAGAGAGAGGCTGCCACTTTGGTCCCTATAAGTTCTCCAAGAGGGACTAATCGATTTTAGTCCCAATATATACTTTTAGTTCCTTTTAGTTACCCCTATTTAAATTCTTAGGAACTAGAATAGAGGGACTAATAGATTAGTCCCATGAACCAAACAGGACATAAGGTAGTGCAGTATTCTCGACTTGTCATGGAACCAGAGCGAGAGAAGGTGCCCAAGCCAATCGCTGGTGGCTTCCATCTCAATGCGTCATTGTCTGTTCCGTTGCCGTCCCACAGATCACCGGATGTGCTGGGTGTGGAGGGCCGGTGGCTAAATGATATGTATTTTACAAAAAGTTTATATACGAAAGTTACTTAAAAATTATATTGATCTATTTTTTTTTTTAAAAAAAAGCTAATACTTAATTAATTCCGCGCTAATGGATCACTCCGTTTTCCGTGTGCACTGTTCGTGTTGGTAGGCAGAACGAACGAACGCAACCTAAGTCCTCGCTGGCCTTGAGGAGGGGAATAGAGAGAGTGAGGGGAAGATAATAGATTGAGGTTTTTTATATTTTTTGTTTCTATGTGCCTGGCAGGTGGATCCAGTAGTTTTTTAATTTTTTATGATAGAGTTATCACTAACACGTGCATCTCATTACATATTTAATTATATTTTTTTACTGGCTAATTACACATAAGCGCTATGTCTGATAAAAACTAACTCAGCAAGGTTAGTACGTGCCACGTCAGCTAAAACCAGTCCAAAATGACCATGGGAACTAATTTGCATTGGTTTAAAAAGTTGTAGATGTTCTGGACCCGGTTTTACGGTAGTTAGTGCGAATCAAATTTGACCCATGGGTAAGGGATATAAATGGACTTTTTTCTCCCAGACAGAGACAGATGTTTAGCCCGCAAGCCAGCAGGCCGCCCACTTCTCTTGAGGGTTTGGATTCTGCTGTTCTGGACTTTCTCGTTCGGCAGCTCTTCCTCCACCGGCCGCTACCGCACAGAAGAATATTGGGCATACAGGCCGAATCCGCATATACGCCTAAGCATGAATGGCCTGTTACGTTGGCTCGGCTTGACCGGTTCGGACTTCGGAGCCATTCTAGGGTCCATCCGTTTGCGTCTTCGGGGTTCGGGCCTTGACTTGCCAACATATAAAATTCACTTTAGGTCTTTTAATTTGTTACCGAGTCTAAAATTCTTCCTTGACCCGAATACAACGTATCTTTAATTTATACAAAACTAGTACAAATAAGATCCAAGACGACAGTTTGGATAGTGGTTTCGTATAACGCGACGCCTACGTAGCGTTAGCATGGTAGTTAAAATCAGAACAATACGTGAGACCAACATGTTAGTAGGGGTGGGTGTTCGGTTTTTTCGGATGGTGTTCTTTTCTCCTGAAGATAAAGGTGAATATGAAGATTAAGTTTTTTATATAAAACGAGGTGGTATTAACGTATGATTGATTGAGTTTTAATTATTACAAACTTGAAAAATAGATTAATATGATATCTTAGAGCAGCTTTCATATAGAAAATTTTCACACGAAACGCACCGTTTAGCAGTTTGAAAAACGTGCCACGAGTATCTAAAATTTCATCCACTATTTTCATTAGAAACGAACGGGACCTTAAAACTCGGTTCGGTTGTCTCGGTTTCTAAAAAGATCGGTTTTCAAATAATACCAACCGAAGCATCTGTTATAGAAATAAAAACCAAGCCAACGGATGAAAATCATCCACCGCTTCAGATCAAGTATCCAACGACAGCACACAGACGCGGGGTCACCCATTGCATAACCCACACGCGGGGTCATCGGCAGAAAATCACGCGCATTCATCGCCCCGCGCCCCCGCCCCCCAAGATCGGCGCTCGCCCTCGCGTCGATTTCCTCCGCCACCTTCCTTCCCCGCCTCTCCCTGTTCCCTCGCGAGATGGACGGCGCATCGCCACCCGTCGACGCCTTGCCTTGTGCCCACCGCCGACTTGCTGCCTCCTCAGCCTCGTCCCCCATCGTCGCGCTGTCCCCTCCACCGTGCCGCCCACCACCGCTATGCGCGACCCTCAACTCCGCCTGCAACCGCTAGAGATCGCAACCTCCTCAAATCGTTGCCGCCGATCCCTCACCCTCACCGGCTCACCGCCAGTTCGTTGCCACAATCTCTCTGACAATTGTATGCAATTGTGTGCATGTCTCGATGGTTCTGCAGTTCTGCAGATTTTAACTTCATTTACCATGCAGGTGCTAAAGAGTGAAGATCCCCGCTGATCTCCTTCTCAGCTGTCGTCGTATCACCAGACGCCAGGTTGATGTCGCGCAGTCACCAGTATCCAGAACCGCCCCTCCTCCCTGTCATCGATATAGCCTGGGCCTGACCGACGACTGCCGCTTTCGATAACTGCATCGAGACGGTGCCATTGTATATTTTTGTCAAATTTCATGGTTGCTACTAGCCTACCACATGGGTTCGGTTTTAACCTTGCAATGTTTTCTTCAGGTTCTGCGCATGGTAATATATTCAGAAAATGGGGAAAACAGAAAAGCTTTTTGGGTCAACAAGATAAATATTTTTTTGGCATGTGCTCTTTTGCTTGGAGTATTGTGTGCTTATATGGTTGATTGAGGTATGTTTAGAAAACTGAATATTCTATAAGTTGTCTGTTTGTGATAAACTGAAAGTTGCAATTGATAGAGGATGGTCTATCATAAGAAACTAAATTTACTTCTACGATTTTTCTTAAATCTTTCCTTTTATATTTAGGAAATGTGTCGTGTCTGATATAGGCTAGTATCTACCAATAGGTATAAATATATACACCCAGGGTCTTTGTAATCTATCTCTCGGTCAATACAACTTCGGTGCATCGCCACCCTTTTTATTTTCGACTTTTTCGATGAGTTCTTCTTTTGAGTTGGGCTGTATCCACTTCGATCTCTGACGAGGGATAAGACTTGTTATGACTGTTTGCATCGGCTGGCTAGGGCATCGGCACTGTAATCTTATCGATGTAAACACCTATTATCATATACATTAGTTAATCTAAATCGATGTTTCAATTTAATTACTTGTATCGACCATATCTTTTCTAGGGTTTTGTTGGTATTAGTTAAACTGTTTTATTGATCTAGATTAGCTAAGGTATCCATCACCCTGAAAATCATTGAAAGGTTTGATTTTCTAGATATTATGTATCTTTCATATTTAGTGCTGCATCAATAGGGTTTGACCTAGTAAGTCGTGCTTAGAACTATAATCTCTAGCTTGCCTTTTGATTGTCAATAAGGGTTTCATCGGGGTTTCAGTCGATGAGTTATCTAGGCGCTGCATCGGCATACAAGGATTACATACAAGTTGGTTTTAGCCGATTGCAACAAAGATTTCAATAATTATCTAATCTTGTGGATTAAATGACATTGGAACACCAACCGATATATACTTAACCTTCGGATCAAGCAATTATTCTGTCATATCATTATTCATCGATTGGTTTCTATTGGATTATATTATTGCTTTATTATATTATCATCAGTCGATTATCTTTATATCATTATTTACTCAAGTGTCAGAATCTTTATTGGACATAAAACCGATTACTCAAAACTCTATCAACATCGGTTGGTATCGGCATAGGCTAGTATCGCTCTATTGGCTCGTCAACTGATCGGCTCTTTGATCTTCACTTAATACATCTTGTCAATTGCAGGGTCAAATTGTATGTTACATCCGCATCTTATCTATGTTGCTTGTACTGAAGCTAATCTATGTTACTTGTACTGAAGCTAAACAGATCTCCTAAGCTGTTATGTTCATCGACTTAGTTCGCGTCAATATAGATCTAGCACTATTAGCTTAACGAGGATTTTTCGTTAACAGGAGCACAACCAGCGCCATGCAGATAGAGACTGACATTATGACCGCGAGCACCTTCACGGACGCCGGATTTGGTGACACTATGGTGGGATCCATGTGGCGGCAGCGACAGTGGAGGTGGAGATGAGAGATTGGGGGTGGAGAAGGAGGAGATGTGGGTCGCATTGCAATTTATTTTATTTTTAACTAAACGGTCAATCACATGTGGATCACATTGTTTTTTTTTATTATTATTTGAAGAGCCACGTAGGCACCACGTCAACGCCATATAAGCGCTATATTAGCTGAAACCAACATCCAAACCGTTTTGGGATGTTATTTTTCCTAGTTTTGACAGTTGAGGCACACATCAATTTGATATTGTGGTTTAGGGACAAAGTGAACTTATTCCACAACATATCGCGCAAGTCAGGGTAGAGTCTCTGGGCCGGCCTGGTCTAGAAGAGAAGAAGGAAAAGGGGGAAAGAAAAAGAAAGGAAAAAGTTCATTAGAGGTCCCTCATCCTGTCGTTGAGTTTCAAAATCGTTCCTGAACCGGAATACTAGATATAATACATCTCTAATCTTACAAAACCGGCTCACTTTAGATCCCAAGACAGTATTGTTTCTGGTATTCGCTGACGTGACACTAAAAAAATAAAACTCACGTGGGACCCGTATGGCAGTGAAGTTTAGCTGGTTGGCTTCAGCGGATGAACTCCTGTTCGCGCATCGACCTGGCGCGCCGCTGAGGACTGCAGCCGCGGCTGCTCCCGGGCCGCTCGACCGCCGCGGCGGTGGGCGCGGAGGTGGGTGGAGATCTGGAGACCGGCGACGTGCGGCAACAGAATCGCATCGGGAGCAGAACGCCATCGACACGAACGTACCGCTCCATCAGCCGCTGCACGCCCTGGTGGTGGCAACTGTTCACCATCAGCTGGTTATCCTCGCTGTCGCCTGTCGAGCGACTCCGCGAACCACTAGTGCAGCGGCGTGCTCGGCAAGACGCGCACCGGGTGGCAGTGCCCGTCGTAGTTGATGTGGCGGACGGCGGCGGTGGCGGGCAGTACAGTGTGGGGAGCGCTCGTGGTCCACGTCCTGGTAGAGTGGTAGAGTGAGCCGCTTCAGGCGACGTAGAGCACCTACGACTTATCACACAAGCTTGCATATATAGCTGGCTACTCAGATTTGCACTAAATTGTTACTCCATCCGTTTCACAATGTAAGTCATTCTAGTATTTCCCACATTTATATTGATGTCAATGAATCTAATTTAGACATATATATCTATATAGATTCATTAACATCAATACGAATGTGGAAAATACTAGAATAACTTACATTGTGAAACAGAGGAAGTAACAATCAATCCATGAATCCCAATAGACTCCGCAACTATCAACTAATCAGCAGTTTAATTTTCAATTTTCACACGCAGATTGTTTTGGTTGAGTTGTTTAATTAACGCGTCAAAAACATATGTGTTGAACGAACTGATGAAGTGATGGTTGATGGATGGAGGTGTGTACCTGGATGTAGAGGAGCGGCGAGAAAAAAAGCTCGGGCCCGAGCACCTAGTAGTAGTAGAGTTGGCGGAGGCGGTCGGGGAAATCGTCGCGGAGCCAGTCGTCGAGGGCGCGGTCGCACGTCGCAGCTGTTGCACTTGATGTAGGGGCGACGCATGCAGGCGGCGGGGACATTGTCGATCGGCGTCCTCGGCATCGCTGGCGTCGGCGTGGCGGATGCGGATGATGGCGACGGGGAGGTAAGCGTCGAACTGTTCGCCGCCGGCGGTTCTGCTCCCGATACGATTCCGCCGCGGTGCCCGCTTCCTCGCCCACCTCAACGACCATCGCCGCCGGCGGTCGAGCGGCCTGGGAACGACGGTGACCGCAGTCCTCATGGCGCTCCACGCCGATGCGCGTGCAGGAGTTCGTCCGCTGAAGCCAACCGGCTAAAGCTTCACTGACATACGGGTCCCATGTGAATTTTAACTTTTTATTTTTGCTTTTAGCGCCACGTCAGCTAAACCAGTGAGCAATGTTGTCTTGCAACCTTACGTAGGTATTCAGGTTCAAGGATGATTTTAAAACTCGATGACCAGATGAAGGACCTCAAGTGAACTTTTTCCAAAAAGGAAAGAAGATACTAGGAGGGAAGAGAAGATGAGCCTGGATGGGGAGAAATGGCCCGGTGGTGGGAGGGAGAAAATGGACAAAAGGCTCAAAGACCACGCGGACTTGAAATCTCTCTACAAAACACTTTGAATATTTTCCTAGTCAAACTTCTAATTTCCTAAAAGAAATAAAGATACTATTAAAATATATTTAATTTTAGATTTAATGAAATTAGTTAGATGAACACATTTAAAAATATTTTAATATGAAAAAGTTAAAATGTCTTATAAGAAAGAACGGAGGAGCATAGTACACTATTAGGATGTAGTTTATTTACAACTTACTCCCTCCGTCCCATAATATAAGGGATTTTGAGTTTTTATTTGCAACGTTTAACCACCCGTCTTATTCAAAAAATTTTGAAATTATTATTTATTTTATTTGTGACTTGCTTTATTATCTACAGTACTTTAAGCAGAACTTTTCGTTTTTTATATTTGCAAAAAAAAAAATTAAATAAGACGAGTGGTCAAACATTGTAAGTAAAACCTCAAAATCCCTTATATTGTGGGACGGAGGGAGTACAATTTTGTATCACATAAATGATATCCTAATAGAGCATTTGCTACCACAAGTATACCTTATATTTTCAAACTGAGAGATATGATCTACGATTTTTCTAACTTGGTCAATTTTTGGGTTTTATAATTCGTATTTGTATAAAAAGCTATTTTGTATACCAATATGTGCACAATGAAACTGCTCAGTAATCATGAGTGATCTTGGAACTTTGGCCCAGTACATATCCCCTCTCCATTTCTACTTTCTTTGTCCTATTGTATGACGTGGTCAAATATAAGGTCTTTAATAAGGGGTTGTTTGGTCGCTAGCTATACTTTATCATTATTTGCAAATAAAATTAAGTTAACATACTTGTATACTAAATTGAGGTGAGCAAATTCACCATACTGTCTACTAAATTGAGGTGATAAAATTCTTTAGTACATATTAGCAAACTTAATAAAAATCTTATTATACTTTTGTGAGTCATTAATGCGTGAGACCCAATTTATTAGAATGGAATCTATGGTAGCAACCAAATAACTACCAAGTTTATCAAACTTTGCATAACCTTAACATGAGTCGAACAAAGGTGGTTGGGAACTAATCCTCTGTGCACGTAAAACAGAGCAACATATTAGCGTATAATTAATTTAGTATTAGCTTAAAAAAACTTGGAAAATAGATTAGTATGATTTTCCGAAGCAACTATTGTATGGATTTTCTTTCGTAAAAAATGCACTATTTAGCATGGTGGAAAATGTATGCGTGAACCTAGCCTTAGACATGATATGTGGCCAACAACCAAATACCCCCTAAATAATTTAACATTAATTTCTCATATACAACAATGTTTGTAGAAACAAAATAATAATCATAGGAAAATAAATTTTAAGTGTCAATCCAATTATATATTGTTTTCATCGAATAAAACTTAATTCAAATTAGACCAATTCTTGACAAATATTTTAATTCTCTTAAAATATTTGTGCTTAAATCAACAATATTTCCTTGTGAAATTATACGTTGTCTTCTGTTGTAGAGAAAAAACAAAAAATCTGTTGCCCATTCTTTCTTTCTAGTAGCTCTATACCGTGCTCCGTACACGCCCTGCGCGGCAAGGTACGAATTGTAGACACGAATGAATGAAATTATGCGATGAATTATTGTCCAGATATATACGCAAAACACAAGGACCAGTCAACTAGACCACCACCACCTGTACCTGTATGGACCTCTAATTTCCCATGAGTTCCCGGCGGCCATTCGCACAGTACTGAATATACGTACCACCACACTCGAGGACCGGACTACCGGCCGAGCCCCATGATCGTTCGAGAAACGTTCTACATGAATGCCAACATGCCATTGAAAAGTCCGGCAGAAATCAATGTCGCGCGTACGTACGTCGTAGTAGTTGCCAACACGCGATTCGCGGCGCGCGCGCTCACTCACTCAGCTCACACCTGGTCGTGCAGAGCAGACATGCACGACGACGACGAACGGCGTACGCCCGCGCCCGCGCGCCGTGTACCCGGGTTTCCCCTGTGTGTGGCGCCATCGACGCAATCATGTCACGTCCACGTACAGATAAATTTCTTCCAAGTCGCCGGCAGATCGATCGATCGCCCCCGCGCGCGCGCGCCGTCGCAAAACGCCGGCCGATGCGGGCAACGCGCGCGCGCACAAGCGAACAGCATATGTCGCTGTGCGCGCGCGGAATTAATCGATCGATCGGCAGTGTGAACTGTGAAGGATGGGTGCGGGTGCGTGGTGGACGGCGACGTACGGCGAGGACGACGTGGTGGCGGTGGTGATCGAGTTTGCCATTGACTCGCGCCCAAACTGACCGAGTACAGTGAGCGAGAGCGAGCAAAAGCCATCCACACAGACGGGGTCGCAAAGTCGTCTGCTTTGAAGCGGT
This sequence comes from Oryza meridionalis, assembly GCA_000338895.3. Classification (NCBI taxonomy): domain Eukaryota; kingdom Viridiplantae; phylum Streptophyta; class Magnoliopsida; order Poales; family Poaceae; genus Oryza; species Oryza meridionalis. Next base: position 16,134,374 of record CM002526.2, read on the forward strand.
CGGTCTCGGTTTTTTGGTTGGGTTCTCTCTAATTAGCTTTGTCCGGCCGCCAGACAAGCCCGATCTACGCCCCCCGTTTGCCGGCAACTCCTCCGATCTCTCCACGAAGCATCCATCCATATATATCCATATCATGCATATTAATGTAGTAATATATGCCTTTCAATGTCAATGAGGTCTCCTCGATCTCTCTTTCTCCAGACGCCGGCCGCATCAAAATTTTCTTTTCGAAAATTGATAATGAGATTAATTAATTCTTGGTTAGTCTTTTTTTAATACTATAATGGAGGACTCGCCATGCACTGCAACGACCTGCTCTGTTTTACTCACTTGCCCATCCATGCTAATCTGTAAATTAATTATTTCTACTAGCTCTATGCGTGCGTTCTAAATTGTCAGGTCAATTGCTTGGCAAAGGGTTTGAATGCATGTAGTTGATGTCGGCAACGACGACAAACAGGGAAAAAAATACTACTATATCTAGTAATCTTGTGTTTGGAATATTTTAGGTTCATCCCTTCCGCTTCAGCTTCTTTTGATTCCTTCCGGAATTGCAAAGCACTATCTGAAGATGCTGTCCCTTTGCATCAGCTATTCAGTTTCGATCAGCAATACTAGGCCAGAAGGCGTACGGATAATATTATCCGTACGGCCCTCGATGCTGGTGTTAGAGCATTACTTCCTGCACTAAAATAAACCAATCTCGTACAAAATATGATATAACATATTTGTGTGCATATTCATCGTAATAGGATGTGTCACATCCTATATACGGTTGATTTCTTTTAGGACGGATGGAAACCTTGGTATTGCTTCAGAAGAGAGAATGACATGTCCATCAAACTACCACTAAGGGTACATGTTGGACATGTTTGGATTTCTACCCTATCAATTCATTGGTAATTCTAAAATTTAGGTAAACTTTGCATTACCAATAATTTGGTAAGGTAAATTTATCTAACTCATATTTGGATTGGGATCAATATCAAATTAAATTTTGATACTGTAGTGAAAAAACTTTTCAAATTTAGCCAAATAAAATATGGGCACTGCCAATTGGATGACCTCAATCCAAACAAACTCATTTACCATTTATTAGGAAAAATTGGGAAGATACATTTTGGTATCAATCCAAAATGCCCCGTAGTGTTGGTTCGGTTAGTGCAGTACACAAACCGAATAAAATTTTGGTTCGATTATTACAGCGTGAGAATCGATTTTGTGAGACCCATAAAAAAAAAACTATCTCAATCGCTTCTCTCCTCGCCCTCTATCTCGTGACCCAGAAGTCAATAAATAGATTTTTATTTGTTTGTGTTGTTAGAGCAGGTATGTACAACAGCATACTATAAGGCCATCCCAACTCTCCATGTGACCTAGTTTCTGTCGACGGGGGATACCCGCAGACCGGATATAGAGGATATTGGGGTACTCTGGTACGAGGATCTACGTAGTACGACATTAAGCAAACAGGAAACAGGGATTATACTAGTTCAGGCCCCTTGGTAGGTAATAGCCCTAATCCAGTTGATATGGGATTATATGATGGAAAACACAGATTACAAAGGGAACAGTGGAACTCGATGATACTGACGAGATCGTAGTCGAGTTGGTTCGACTAGATCACCTGGCGACTTGGCTCCTGTAGACTCTGGCTTTGTAGGCTGTGGTAGATGTGTTGGCGGTAACATTCGATGCCTTAGGTCCTCTCGGGGGGTCTCTTTTATACCGCAGGTCAGGTGGTCTCCAAGTAGGGTTAGAGGGAGAGAGGGAAATGCGAGAGGGCGGGGACGCCGGCCGAAGGCGGCGGCCACGGCGGTGCTCACCGGCGCGCGGCGCGGAGGGGCTCCGGCGGCGGATTTCGACGGAGGAGGGGCGGACGGGGCGACCCGCACGACGGCGAACGCGACGGCGTCGACGGCGCGGTGCGGCGGCGAGCCTAGCGGCGGCTAGCGGCGGCCGGAGCGGCGGAAGAAGCGGCGGCGGGTGGATGCACGGCGCGAGAGCGATAGGGAGCACGAGGGAGCTCGGTGAAATGGGGAAAAAGGGAGAAGAGGTGGCGGCGGTGCTTAAATAGGGGAGGGGAGGGCCGGACGTGGCCGGGAGAGGCGGGATTTCGCCGGCCAACGTGGGGAGTGGGGAAGGAGAGAGAGGCGGGATTCGAAAATCGAATCCCGGCCATCTCGGGCGCGGGCGCGAGCGGGAGAGAGAGGGGAGTGGGCGCGGGGAACGCGGCGCACGCGCGGGCGTGGTCGACTTGGTCCGAAGGAGGCGGAGGCGTGGACGCGGCGGCGGTTGCGGGCGCGGCGGTGGCTAGAGGTGGGGGAAGGACCCGACAGGTGGGCCCCACCTGTCGGCGACCCCGGGAGAGGAGGGCGGCGGGGCGGCCTGGCTGGGCCTCGGCCTACGGCCGGCCCAGCAGGGAGGAAGGGGAGGAAGGAGAGAATGGGCCGGCGGCCCATTCGAAAAAAAAGGAGGAAAAAGGGAGGAAAAAGAAAAAGAAAAAGGAAAAAGGATTTTCCCTGGAATTAAAATATTGCTTGCTCAATTTTAATTGGTTAAAATTATTCCTAGGGCTCTGAAAATTCCACTAAAAATCCTGTTAGTGAATTTCGACATGTAGAACTCAAGAAAAATTCCACATGCCAGATTCGATTATTATTTGCATTATTTTATTAAGATTTTCTCCTGCTTTACACTGCTATTTTCTTGAGACCATTTAAAATTTCCTTTTAGGCTTGGGGAAAGAACTTCAGGGTGTGACAACTATGTTGGAAGTGAAGAAGGACCGGGTCGTGGAAGCACTCCGAGGTCGCGAGGTGTGGTACAACTCGTACCTCAGGAATTGTTGCACAACCATGGCCGGAGTCTGCAGGTAACTCCGAGTACCTTGCGGGGATCCCGAGGAGTCGGCGGCCGGGTATATCACGTGGTTGAATGGGGCCTGCGCCCAGCTCGAAGGCATCGGCAAGCGTATTGACGAGGCCCTGAAGCAGGAGTGTCGTCGATCGAGCCGATATGCGGGAGGGCACGTGCTGGCCTATATACGAGATCATTGTCCGCAGCTGCACCTCGAGTTCCTCCACGAAGGGTTTGCACGTTCTCGGAGAACTCCCGTAGAGATAGACCACCTGGCGAAGTCGATGGCGCCGCTTGCAGAGAAATTCTTCCAGTCGATGGACTGGCGTTGGCCTTCCTGGTAGTCTCTGTATCCTGTGACAAACATCTTAGGGTAGATTGTAATATATTTTGAATTTTTGCGAGCTGTAAGAAATACTTGTGAAATAGAAAAGAAATATATCTAACTAAGCTTTCTTACTCTAGATGCGGTGTGTGAGAGTGTCTTCTCACTTCGCGACTTCGATCAGTCACTTGAGTCATACACTCTCCCTAGCCCCCAGCCTTGTCAACAGAGAATTCTTCTCGGAAGATAAGGCTCTTGGACCTTTGACCTGCCTTGGTTGAACAAGCACTGATCCTAGCCCCCAGCCGTGAGGTTGGAAAATCCAATTTCCGATTACACGGCTTGGTTAATACGCACGGCGAGAACTCTTACACGATCAGATCTTACATGGTCTTTCATCTCTACAGGATCCGACAAGGCCTTATCGGCTCTGGGCATCCCCAGCCGAAGTTCCCTTAGGTTCCTCGGAGGCTTTGTCAAGATGGTGTAAAGGGACATGAGGATAGGTTTCAACGCTAGGTGTCATCGGGGTAAGGGATCATCGGGAAGGAACACTTTGGTTGTATTTTTTTCCTGAAAAACGACTTTATTGAAGCTGTAAGATGTCTTACAAGTATGGATACTATTGATTTATACATAGAATTTATGTAGTTGATTAATGTTTCAAGAATTTGCCAACTCGCGACCATCGACGTCTGAAATCTTGAATGCGCCTGGCCGCAGGACTTGCATGATCGTGTACGGTCCTTCCCATTTGGGTGGGAGCTTGTTTCACCCTGCTTGGCTTTGAACCCGTCGGAGGACGTAGTCGCCGATCGAAAGCGTTCGTGCTCGGATGCGCTTCTTGTGGTATCGGCGAGGGGCCTGTTGGTAGCTAGCTGCTATGACGGCAACTCGTTCTCGATGTTCCTCGAGTAGGTTCACATCGTCGTTTCGCTGTTCCTCTTGATCCTCGTCGGAGTACTACTGTACTCGTGTGCTCTGATGTTGTAACTCGGTGGGGAGCATGGCCTCTGAGCCGTACACGAGGAAGAAAGGTGTCTCCTTGTTGGACGTTGTCGGTGTTGTGGAGGAGTGATCCTCTCTAGCGGGAGATCGTGGGATCCCCCTTTCGTGAGTTTGGCCGGGGGCAGTGGGTGAGATCCGAGGTTTTCGAGACAAAAGAGACACAAGGGATTTATACAGGTTCGGGCCGCTAAGAAGCATAATGCCCTACTCCTGTGTGTATGATGATTCTTCTGTGCTTGTGAAGCCTTTGAATCTCCGACGTACAAGTTAGGGTTAGAGAAGCTTTGGCTCGGGTATCTAGAGTTCCATCCCCCTTCCCGCTAGGTATGGTCCTCCTTTTATACTCTAAGGGGATACCACATGTGCTGCGAGTGCTACCTAGGGAGAAGGGAAAATATTCTCTATATTAATTACATGTCTTATGCCTTAGCTTGGAAGCCACATACACATCATCTCAGTCGTGGGGCCTACCACACCATGCCGCCTAACACGGGGGCGCCCATGTCATTCACCATTTAATGGGTGAAGACTTCCGGGTTCTTGTTCGCACCAGGAAACGGGAACTCGGGTCAGTTCAGAGTAGTTTGACCAGCTCTGACCGGGGTAAGAGGATGTGAAGCCCCTCATTATTATGATGGGATGGGACGGTGCACGCCGCACGCCGCCTGACAAACTGACAGGGCGAGGGTACACAGCCGCCGTCCCATCGGTCATTCGACCGGTCACGGACCTGTCACAAATCGGTCACAGATCGGTTGAGTGCACTGCACGCCACATTAAATGCGGTGCGGCGCAACCGCTCAGGTCACCATAAAAGCGGGTAGGTGAGCGACCTAGAGAGGTGGTCGAGGGAACCCGACCCCTAGTCACAGGAGGGGGCGGCCGCCGCCCTACCTCGGGCCCGATCCTCCCTCGGGGGAGGGCCACGTGGCATTGAGGGGCAGCCTCCTCTGACTAGTCTTTGGGAAGGAGTGGCTGCCACCCCACCTCGGGCCTCACTCCCCTCGGGGGAGGGCCACGTGGCATTGGGGGGCAGCCTCCTCCGACTAGCCTTCTCCTCCCTCTAAACATGATACCCCCGGGCCCATATCACCGATAGTAGCCCCCGGCGTTCCCAGACCAAAACCTTTCCCAGGTGGTCATGGTTGACGCCAATCTACTAGTCAGTTGACATGTGGGCCTGTTCTTCTATCTTATCATTCTTGGAGTTGGGCGGTGGGAGTTTAGTCACGTTCATACGTCGCCTTAACTTCCCACTTCCTTCCTGATTTCCGAGGCGCCGTGGGCTCGGGAGTTTAGCCCGTACCTTAGATCGCGAACTTATTTCCTGTACATACTTAGCAAACGTTGTTAGATTCTCTCGGGCCCGTGACCTTAAGCCGCGTACCTCGCTTGCCCCTGCCTTTTGTTAACCTCTGTTCGTGTTCTACTTCATCTATTCAAACGATTATTTTCGCGTGAGTGTGAGGACTGAACTTTCCATAGCCAGCAATCTTCACCCGCGATCAAGCCAAGCTGGGCGCCGTAGCCAGCCGGCAGGGCCAGAGTCAGCTGCTACGGAAGAGCCAGCACAGGGGGCCCCGGTCCAGAGCTCAACACAGGGCTAGGATAGAGCTAAGAATCGTAGCCCCCACGCTTTTAGTAAAGAATCATTTGAATGGATGAAGCAAATACAAACTTTTTGTTACCAAGGGAGGCAAGCCAGCGCGCGACACGTGGGTACCGTGGGACTGCGAGGAAGAGATGGTCGAGAGATAAATATAAGCAATAATAATTCTATGCAAACAATTATCTTCGCGCGAGTGCAGGGACTAAATTTTCTATAGCCAACAATCTTCACCCACGATCAAGCCAAGCTGGGCGCTGTAGCCAGCCGGCGGGGCCAAAGCCAGCCGCTACGGAAGAGCCAGCACAGGGAGCCCCGGGCGTCGACCGCGCCTAGAGCTTGACGCAGGGCTAGGATAGAGCTAGGAATCGTAGCCCCCACACTTATAGCAAAGAATCGCTTGTATGAATGAAGCAAACACAAACCTTACTTGCATGTCGCGACCTTTCAAACCTTTAGCTCGAAGAGGGCCTCCCATCATGGGTTCCTAACCATTTTGGGAAGCCTGCGACCACTTAGTAAACGAGGTGTGCTTCCCACAGCCTGTGTCCCCATGCTACACATTCTGTTTGCTCTTTCCTTTCAGTGGCCTCCTTCCAATATCTCTTCCTTTTACACGGACGACTACTTTCGCACGACTGTGAGAGCCGAAAAACTCTAGAGCCAGCGATCCCCGTCCACAGTTGAGCCAGGCCGGGCACTGTAGCCAGCCGGCGGGACCAAAGCTAGCCGCTACGGAAGAGCCAGCACAGGGGGTCTCGGGCTTCGACGGCACCGGGTGCTCAACTTAAGGCTGGAATAGGGCTAGAAAACTTAGCCCCCACACTTAGCGAGAAAACGTTCATGTAGATGGGAGAGAGGTTGGGCTCTTACCACCGAGGGAGCAAACAAATGCATAACACGCGAGCGTCACAGGGCCATGAGAAAAGAACAAGGGGAAAATAAATATAAGACTACAAGCTGTATTAAGCTTATGAATTGAAAAATTGAAAATACTTGAAGCTTAAAAGAACGATTAGTTGAGCCGAGCCGGGCACCGTAGCCAGCCCGCAGACCAAAGCTAGCCGCTACGGAAGAGCCAGCACAGGGGGTCCCGGGCTTCGACGGCACCCGGAGCTCAACTGCAAGAGCCCTCCCTGGAATAGACTGAGGCAGGTGACAGGTTCATGAGTGATCCCCGCGCTTGGCCCTGGAGGGCCATGGGGAAGAAATTCGCCTTGACCCGATTGTCACCCCGCCTCGCCTCTATGATCGTCGTGTGGATCTGGAGGGACTCGGAGGGGTTGACGCTACCGTGGTACCTTTCGGTGAGGCTGGGCCGAAAGTTTTGGGGGTCATCGGACATTCCGAAGACTCGCCATAAAGACCTGGCCACCAGCCTTACCCAGTGAAGATGCGGGGGGCCAAGCCCCCTGCCTGGGGTGGCGCAGCACTCCTGAGGAGGTTCTGCCTTCCCCTGCATTGGCGACGCGACGCTTATCACGCCGGCGCTCGAAAGAACCTCAAAAATCACGAACGCGCCACCTACCTGGCGCGCCAGCTGCGGAGGAGTGATCCTCTCTAGCAGGAGATCGTGGGATCCCCCTTTCGTGAGTTCGGCTGGGGCAACGGGTGAGATCCGAGGTTTTCGAGACAAAAGAGACATAAGGGATTTATACAGGTTCGAGCCGCTAAGAAGCGTAATGCCTTACTCCTGTGTGTATGATGATTCTTCTGTGCTTGTGAAGCCTCTGAATCTCCGACGTACAAGCTAGGGTTAGAGAAGCTTTGGCTCGGGGATCCAGAGTTCCATCCCCTTCCCGCTAGGTATGGTCCTCCTTTTATACTCTAAGGGGATACCACATGTGCTGCGAGTGCTACCTAGGGAGAAGGGAAAATATTCTCTATATTAATTACATGTCTTGTGCCTTAGCTTGGAAGCCGCATACACGTCGTGTCGGTCGTGGGGCCTACCACACCATGCCACCTGACACGGGGGGCGCCCATGTCATTCACCATTTAATGGGTGAAGACTTCCGGGTTCTTGTTCGCACCAAGAAACAGGAACCCGGGTCAGTTCAAAGTGGTTGGACCAGCTCTGACCGGGGTAAGAGCATGTGAAGCCCCTCATTATTATGATGGGATGGGACGGAGCACGCCGCACGCCGCCTGACAAACTGACAGAGCGAGGGTACACAGCCGCCGTCCCATCGGTCATTCGACCGGTCACGGACCTGTCACAAATCAGCCATAGATCGGTTTAGTGCACTGCACGCCACATTAAATGCGGCACGGCGCAACCGCTCAGGTCGCCATAAAAGCGGGTAGGTGAGCGCCTGGAGACGGCCATTTAACGCATCGCATGTGGTGACCTAGAGAGGTGGTCGAGGGAACCCGACCCCTAGTCACAGGAGGGGGCAGCCGCCGCCCCCCTTCGGGGAGGGCCACGTGGCATTGGGGGGCAGCCTCCTCCAACTAGTCTTTGGGAAGGAGTGGCCGCCACCCCACCTCGGGCCTCACTCCCCTCGGGGGAGAGCCACGTGGCATTGGGGGCAGCCTCCTCCGACTAGTCTTTGGGAAGGAGTGGCCGCCACCCCACCTCGGGCCTCACTCCCCTCGGGAGAGGGCCACGTGGCATTGGGGGCAGCCTCCTCCGAGTAGCCTCCTCGTCCCTCTAAACATGATACCCTCGGGCCCATATCACCGACAGGTGTGGTGCGCACGGCCCAAAGTACCGTGGGGAGTTCTTCGACCCACTTCTTGTCATGTGACATGAGCCTGCTGTAGACACATGTCTTGATTCCTTGTAGTACTATGCCATTTGCCCTCTCGACTTGTCCATTGCTCTGAGGGTGAGAGACCGAAGCGAAGCAGATCTTGACTCCCAGTCCAATGCAGTAATCCTAGAAGTCGGCACTGGTGAACTGGGAGCCGTTGTCCGTTATGATGCGGTGAGGCAATCCATATCTGCAAAATATCCCTTTAATGAATTTGATGGCGTTGTTGGCCTTGATTTCCCCCGTGGGTGTTGCTTCGATCCATTTGGTGAACTTGTCGATCGCCACGAACAAGAATTTGTAGCCGCCCTGTCCTCGTGGGAATGGTCCGAGTATGTCGAGCCCCCAGCACGAGAACGGCGAAGTGAGAGGGATGGTTTGCAATGCTTGTGCTGGTAGCTTTGTGTGTTTACTATGAAATTGACAAGCTTCACACCGTTGTACCATGTCGCAAGCGTATTTGAGGGAAGTTGGCCAGAAAAATCCTTGTCGAAAGGCTTTTCCGACCAATGTACGACTGGCGGCATGTGATCCACAGATCCCTTCGTGTATGTCAAGGAGGAGGTGTTTGCTGTCGTCGGACGAGACGCATTTGAGAAGTACCCCGTTTGGCGCCTTCTTGTATAGATCGTTGCTGATCATACAGTAGATTTTGGCCTGGCGGGTTATTTTCTCGCCTTCCGCATCGTCGTCGGGCAACTCGTCGCTACTTATGAATTTAGTGAGTGGGATCTGCCAGTCGTCTGTGGTCTCGATGTCGGCAACGGCGCGCTCTGCCTCTGTAGCCCCCGAGCTGATGTCGGAGGCGACTGTGCTATTTTCGTCGTTTGCCTCTTTTACCAATGGCTTTGTCAGGACGTCCAGAAAGGTGCCGGGTTTGAGTGGCTCCCATCTGGATGCACGCCGTGCCAGATCGTCCGGTTCGATGTTGTCCTTACGGTATATGTGTCGGACCTCGATTCCATCAAATCTTTTTTCCAGCTTCCTGACTTTCGCGAGGTACTTGGATAACTCTGGGCTAGAGCACTTGTAGTCTTTGTGCACCTGGTTTGCGACTAGTTCGGAATCCCCTTTCACGATTAGTCGCTTGACTCCAAGTGCAGCTGCAGCTCTTATCAAAGCGAGTAGTACTTCGTACTCGGCTGTGTTATTGGTCGCCCTGAAGTTGAGGTGAATTGCATGCTTGAATTGATCTCCCGAAGGTGATGTCAAGATGAACCCTGCCCCTGCTCCTTGGCTGTTGAGTGCGCCGTCGAACGCCATTGTCCATGTTTCGTTGTCGGTTTAATTGTCTAACCTGTTTTCAGGCATAGTCCAATCGGCTACGATGTCGGCGAGAACCTGGTACTTGATGGCTGTTCGTGGCACAAAGTGGACATCAAACTGGTTTAGCTCGACTACCCATTTCGCAATGCGGACGACAACATCTTTATTTCTCACGACATCACCAAGAGGGAAGGAGGAGACAACTATGACCCTGTGGGCTTGGAAGTAGTGGCGTAGCTTTCTTGACGTCATGATTACTGCATAGAGCAGTTTTTGGATCTGTGGGTATCTTGTCTTCGCGTCATGGAGAGCTTCGCTGACGTAGTAGACTGGTCTTTGCACTTTCTCTCTCTCGACAACAATGACAGTACTCACGGAATATGGTGTGGCGGCAATATAGAGGAATAATTCTTCATTAGGTTGAGGAGCAACAAGTACAGGGGGATTTGACAGGTAGCGTTTGAGTGCGATAAATGCCTCTTCGGCTTCCTGTGTCCATACGAATTTGTCTTGTTTTTTCAGCAGAGCGAAGAAAGGCTGTCCTCGTTCTTTCATCCTAGCGACGAACCTGCTTAGTGCTGCCATGCATCCGGTTAGCTTTTGTTCTTCCTTGAGTCTTGTCGGCGACTTCATGTTCTCGATGGCCTTGATCTTCTCGGGATTTGCTTCTGTTCCTCTGCCAGAGATGAGGAACCCGAGCAGCTTGCCCGATGGTACTCCGAACGTGCACTTCTTAGGATTGAGCATGAAGCGATATCGTCGGAGGTTGTCGAAGGTTTCCCGTAGATCGTCAATCAGTGAGTCACCTGTCTTGGTCTTGACAACAATATCGTCGACGTAGGCCTCGACATTGTTCCCAAGCTGATCGTTAAGTGCCCCTAGGACCGTGCGTTGGAAAGTGTTTCCTGTGGTTATCAGTCCAAACGGCATCTTAACGTAGTAGAACACACCGAACGACGTGATGAATGCTGTCTTCTCCTCATCCTCTTTTGCCATGATGATTTTGTGGTAGCCGGAATAAGCGTCAAGGAAGCTTAACAACTCGCAACCAGCTTAACAACAACTCGCCTTGTTGAGGTCGGTGAAGTCGACGCACATCCTCCACTTCCCGTTTGCCTTCCACACCATGATTGGGCTGGCTAGCCACTCTGGATGGAGTACCTCTCTGATGAAACCAGCTTTGAGAAGTTTATCGAGCTCTTCTCGTATGGCCTGTTTCTAATCTGGTGCAAATCTCTGCGGTTTTTGTTTTACTGGCTTGACATCGGGTCGCACCACGAGTTTGTGCTCAATCACCTCCCTGGGGACCCCCGGCATGTCGGACAACTGCCAAGCGAACACGTCAACATTGTCGCGGAGGAAGGTGATGAGCGCGAGTTCCTATTTCTCGTCCAGTGATGCCCCGATCTTGACTGTCTTGTCGGGGTTGGCACTGGAGAGTGGAACGATTTTGATTGCACTGTCTGGTTTCGACGTCTTGGTTGTTTTGCTCACTTTCTTGGGTGGCTCGGCTGTGGCGTGTGGGCTGGGCGTGTGCTCGACCATGTTGAGGCTCCGCTTGTCGCATTGGACCGCCAGCTTTCCGTTCCCTTGAATAGTGATTGTTCCCTTTGGCCCGGGCATCTTGAGTACTTGATACACGTAGTGAGATGCGGCCATGAACTTCGCGAGTGCAGTTCTCCCGATGATGGCATTGTATGTTGTGTCAAACTCAGCAACATCAAACGTGATCTGCTCTGTTCGGAAGTTGCTCGCTTGGCCGAAAGTCACAGGAAGCGTGATCTTGCCTAATGGCTTGGACGATGACTGAGGAGTGATTCCGTGGAAGGGTTGATCGGTGGGTGTCAACTCGCTTCGTGGAATCCCCATTGCATCCAAGGTGCTGGCGAAGAGAAGTTTAATGGAGCTGCCGCCATCGATGAGAACTCGCGCTACCTTTATATTCCGAATAGTGGGTTCGACCACGATCGGATATCGTCCTGGGATAACAGCAGCCTTGGGGTGGTCCTCATCTGAGAACTCGATCTTCTGTTCGGACCACTTCATCTTGGGTGCAGCCCCCTGCCATGTCGAACAAACTGGATTGGATCGTCATCGCCGTTGTCGAGAGACCGGCCGAGCACCACCACCAAACGTTGGATCTAGGAGAAGGGAGGGGATTAGAGGAAGCCACTGGAACCTTCGGGGCCCGGCCGTCGTCGTCATGGCAGCCGCCGCTGGATCCGCCGCGACTGCCCCTCTCCTTCGCCGTCCGCCGCTCGTGCTCCTCCCGGCTGTAGATCTGTCGGCCACGCCCCTCCCAGCCGCGATCCGCCGCACACGCCCCTCTCTGCCACGGCTCCGTCCACCACGCCGCTCCTCGCTGCCAGATCCACCTCTTCCACCGTGACCGCCCTCTCCTTCACCGCCCACCGCCGGATCCATCCCCTCCCCGTCACCCACCGCCCACAACTTCCGAGCCACCAGATCCGCCTCCCGTGGCCCGAGTCGCCGTAGCTCCCCTTGCCGCTGCACAACGAGCTTTGTCGCTGCTCTCCTTGCGGTTGGCCACCACGCGCTTCGCCCGTGCTCCTCCCTGTCGCCGGATCCGTCTTCCGAGCGCCTTGCCATCACCCGCACACCTCCGCGCCACCGTCTCCCAGCACCGGAGAGGAGAGGAGTGGGAGGCGACCGGGTATTGGAGGGGTCGAGGGGAGGAGAGGAGATGGAGGAGAGGGATGTCGTGGGTGGTGGGTGGTGGGGCCGTGGGGGGTTTTGAATCACGCCATTGTTTTCTTTTTGCGAGAGGTGCTCTCGATGTATATTTTGCTGCCGGAGCTCATTAGCAACCACCAGCGAAAATTCGATTTTTGCTGGAAGTCACTGAAGAGGTCCGCTTGTAAAAAAACTTCTATTTTTACAAGAGGTCCACTTAAACCGGCCGCTAGCTATGATCAATTTTCGCTGGCGGTCCTTAGCACCTCATCCCTTGTTTAATTTTCGCTAGTGGTTTTCACTTATGGCCGCTAGAGAAAAAGAAAGGTTGACGCCATGAAAAATTGATTTTGTAGTAGTGAGGCAGCTACAGCACAGACTCCAAGACACAATGTGTATATGATATGTGGGATCAAATATTAATAATGTAGTATATATTTATAGATAACTATTGTATAAATTGGCTATAGATGATTTGGAGCTGGTAATTAGTTGGCTATACTATTAAACATGCTCTTACTACAGTGTGCATGGTTCAGTTTTTTCATTGAAATCGATTTTAGCCCCTCACTAGAGGTGCTCTAGGCACTTCCTTCCCAATACACATTGGCTTAATTTGAATGGCCCAAAAAGAACAACAAAAAGAAGACTTGTATTTCAACACTTACTTTTTTTCTTCCGCTCCACAGAGTGATCTGATATTCAATCTTATGACACAGATTTGCATTTCAAATCTTCATTTCATCAAACAATTTAGCATCATTATTACGTTGGTCAACATGTCAGCAGAACAAATAAATTACTCTTATTTCCCCTGCTCCATCCCCTCTCTTCACATCTCTCCGCTCTCCAATCCGAAGCGCCAGTATTGTTACCCCCATACAAACTATGTTACTCTATCCGTCCCAAAATATAATGAATTTTATATAGATGAGACACATTCTATTACTACAAATCTAAATATACTCTATATTTAGATTCATAGCACTAGGATGTGCCGCATCAATCCAAAATCCCATATATTTTGGGATGGAGGGAGTACATGTTTAAAACATTTTAGAAAAAGAGCATAGTTGTCCTTATAAATGGCAGCAAATTTACCATAATCTTTGTAAAAAATAATTTTCCATGAAAAATATGATATGCAGAGCATATGCTATTAAAAAAGAGATATATATCTATACTTCCTATAAAATGGAGTAGCGGTGTTGGCTGTTTTGTTACCTCCCACCACAAATTCTCAATTTTCTTTTTGTGTAAAAATAACATGTGAGGCTAGGGGACTCACATATCAACCACTCGGACTAACTCTCTACTTTCTATAGAAAGGAAAAAAAAGAATAGTGTGGAATTAAAAGGTCCACATGTTAGTAACAATTATGTACATCAATTAAGAATAATAATAACAGGTTAGTGATAATTTTATTTAATTAATTAAAATCCCATTGCAACACACATCAATATGCTAGTGTGTGTAGGCTCGCGCGCGTGTAAACATATGAAAAGGGTCCGTTTGAAAAAAGGATTTTCATGCAAATGTGTGTGTTTAATCATTCTCTGGAAATGTTAGGATATCATTGCCAAGGAAATACTCTATTTAATTTACTTCAGATCGAGAATTCACTGAGAAAAGGAAAATAAAGAGTGAAGGTATTGAAGCTAAACCAACTTTAATTCTAGATGGACTATAGGTGGAGCACAGTAGCTTTGCCCAAATATCAATCGGTGCCTAGGAGACAAAATAGAGACCGCGATATATATCATTTTTATACACCAAAAGGGGCATGTTGGCTCAGTGCTCCAAGCAAAAAACTAATCAAACCACAGAAAACGACGGTCAGAAATGTCATGTCACTTACTTGTCTCTCCTCTAGAACGACTAAGGGCCTGTTTTGTTCACGAAATAAAAATTTTTGGGTGTCACATCGGATGTTTGACCAGATGTCGGAAGGGATTTTTGGACACGAATGAAAAAACTAATTTCATAACTCGCCTGGAAACCGCGAGACGAATCTTTTGAGCCTAATTAATCCACCATTAGCACATGTGGGTTACTCTAGCACTTATGGCTAATCATAGACTAATTAGGCTCAAAAGATTCGTCTCGCGATTTCCTCCCTAACTGTCTAATTAGTTTTTCTCTTAATCTATATTTAATGCTCCATGTATTTTCCAAAGATTTGATATGATATTTCTGGGAAAAACTTTTTGAGAGCTAAACGGAGCCTAACTCGAACGAGAAATACTCGCGATCCGTTCTTAGATATAAGACATTTTGATTCTCTATTATCGGTGACTTGTTCTGTTGTTATACTTTTAGGTATTGAGAAAAGTAGTATTGGAATGAGAATTAGCGTGAGATCAAGTGAACCAGCAATACTTTCGGTCCTATATATACCTCTTTGACAATGATTCACTGAGTCACCAATATGCAGCCCTCCATGAACATGGCTTTCAAGGAAACTATCAATCTAAGACAAAACTTCTATGCTCGACGGACAGTATAGTTGAGTTCAGTACTTAATCTCTGTAGTGACTTAGAATTTGTCAACAAAGTGTAAAATCAAAAGTGTTTTTGATTATTATTCTGTGATGAACAATTGGACATTGGAAATTATTGGTTTTGTTATTTGGAATTTATTCACGAACTGGTTTTGGAGATGATTGGATTTCACAGGTGATCGCAGGATTCTATCATTTTATGTGACCGGTCAGACCGGGCTGTGTATGCCGGTCAGACCGGCGGTGATCAAGCGGTCGGACCGGCCAGCCCGCGGTCTGACCGGCCGACTCTGTGTCGGTTTCGGTTTCGGGTTGTTTGTTTGGATATCCATGATTATTTCATGATTATGGCTTCTAGATAAATACTATACGTATGTAATACTGTTTTTTGCTACTAGTGAGGCAAGTTGTGATAGATTGGTCTCGGAATATGGTTTCTTTGTTTGTTCTATGTGTAGGAGACTCGATGCCTCGGGAGAGTATTTGCGGTGATGTACCGGGAGTCGGCTTGGGGATAAGACGACGTCCGTAGTGGTCAGAGATCATGCAGGATACTTAGGCTAGAGTTGATGCACGTGGTTGATGGAGATTCCATATGGCATACGATGGAGTTATTGTGTGCGTATGGGATGCAGAGTCGAATTTGGAAGGAGTCCATATTTGGTATGATTGGTTATGTAAAATTTGTTTCTTGTGCTAGAGGGTTTCCTAAGGTGTTTAGGACTCCTAGTATGAGTTTGGTTCGTGGCTTTAGGCTGCCTACCTCATGTATAAATAGAGGGCGAGTATGACGCTTCCCTGTATCGCTTTTGAGAGCAATTGAGTTGAGTTTTGAGTTAGGGTTTCGAGTTTAGTCAAAATTTTTGTAAGGAGTGCTGTTGGTGCACTTTGTAAACACAGAGAGAATCAATAAAGTCGTTATCCACTTTAAGAGTTCTTCGATTTGTGTTTACCGGGTTTTGGCGGTCTAACCGGCAACTCACCGACGGTCAGACCGGCGGCAAGCGGCGGTCAGACCGGCGGGAGCACGGCGGTCAGACCGGCGGCGGCGACAGGCACGGCAGGTGACTTCGGCGGTCACACCGGAGATTCAACACCGGTCAGACTGGCGGCATTCACCCGGTCAGACCGACAGATCAATCTCGGTCAGACCAACTTCCGTCGATTTCGAGGGTAACTTTTATTTCCACTAAAAGTTTTTGGTTTTTGGGTATACCAACCATTCACCCCCCCTTCTGGTTGGCTTAGTTATTGCTGTTCGATCCTTCAAGTGGTATCAGAGCCTTGTTTTCTTCTTTGGATTTTTATCGATCTTGAGTTTTTGCCATGGCTACTCCTGTTAGGTTTTTAACTTAGCCTCATGTTTTCGATGGAACGGACTTTTCTCATTGGTGTAGTAGGATGCAATCTTACATTATGGCTGAAGATTATGATATTTGGAGAAAAGTTTCTCATTCTTATGTGATTTCTGAAGCTATTAATACTGCTGCTGAAAAAACTGCTTTTGAACAAAATTGCAAAGCTCGCAACATTCTTTTAAGTGGTATTTCTCGTTCGGATTATGATCGTGTTGCGCATTTTCGAACTGCACATGAAATTTGGAATGCTTTGAGTAACTTTCATCAAGGAACAAATAACATTAAAGAACTTCGTCGTGATATTTTCAAAAAGGAATACATTAAATTTGAGATGAAATCTGGAGAAGTTTTGGATGACTATCTTTCTAGGTTTAATAAAATTTTGAGTGATCTTACATCTGTTGATTCTTCTTATGATGCTAATTATCCACAATCTGAGATTTCTCGTCACTTTTTGAATGGTCATGACATGTCTATTTGGGAGATAAAAGTTACATCTATTTAGATGTCGGTTGATATGTCTACTTTAACTTTGGATTCACTTTACACAAAATTGAAAACACATGAGATGAATGTTCTTTCACGAAAAGTTGATTCTAAGTTGAGTGCTTTGGTTTCTTCTTCTTCTTCTTTGGATGTTGATGCTTCTTCATCTAAGCCTTCTTTTCTAGCTATTTTTAATGCCACATCCGATGATCAACTCGAACAGATCGAGGAGGAGGATTTGGCTTTGGTTGCTAATAGAATTGCTCGAGCGATGAATAATGCCAGGAACAGGAAAAGAGGTGGTCCAAATCGTTGCTTTGAATGTGGTTCAGTTGATCATCTTCGTTCGCATTGTCCTAAGCTTGGGAGAGGTAAAAGAGAAGACAAAGATGGTGAGAAGACCAACAACAACAAGCCGAAGGGTTCATCCCAAGGGAGGAAGCTGGAGAATCTCAGGAAGGCTTTTCAACAAGTTTGCGCCGCCTTCGAGCCACTAAGTGATGTAGATGGTGAGAGTGGAGATGATGACAAGGGAAATGACATCTCCGGTGTTTGCTTCATGGCGCGTGGTGAATCGGATACAGAGTATGAAGATAATGAGGTAAGTGCTTTTGAGAAAGCTATTAATATTTTGAGTGCAAAAAATAAGAAGTGTGAGAAGATGTATAGAAAACAGGAATTTATCATTGAATCTCATAAATCTGAAATTGATAGGTTAAAATCTCTTATTCCTAATGATGATGATTGCTTAAATTGTAAGGTTTTAATAAATGGGATTTCAAAAATTAGAGATGTTAATGCTTCACATAATTTGAAAAATAGATCTTCTCTTGCTTGTAATTTTGCCTTGCACACACGCACTTTGGATGAGTTGTTTTTAACTAAAAAGTTGTTGCAAAAATATCAAATTGCTTTTCATGCTAGTTTGATGTTTAACATGATTTCTGCTAAGAAGTTAAAACAACCTCATGATGTTTTGGATTGCTCAACATGTAATTTGAATAAGTTGAAATTAAAAGATGCTTTAGGTCGTGTTGAGTTCATGGAAGATGTTGTGAAAAACAATGAAGTGCTTTCTTGCCCTAAATGTCGTAAAAGTAAAGGTGTTATGGTAGATTGTGAAAATTGTGCTAATTTGGAAAAAGAGCTTTCTTATTTAGAAAATTATTTGCTAAGATTTTCTGATGGTAAAAAGAGCCTCAACATGATTTTGAATCAATCAAAGGTTAGCACAAATAATCGTGGTTTGGGTTTTAATCCTTATGCTCATAATTCTAGACATCCTCCTGTTGTGTTAGGTGTTAGTGCTAGAAGTGGTGAGATTTTGGTTAAACCAGATACTAACAAAACTGTGTTTAAATCTGTTGGTATCATGTCTACCTTGAATGCATCTTCTTCAAAATCCAATATTGTGTATGCAAAATCTCCTGTTGTTGCTAGTTTTGCTAAATCTTCTAATGCTACCAATGTGTCTAATCATCGTGAAAAATATACTTCTTCTTTTTGTGGAAAAGATGGACATATTGTTGGTTTTTGTTTCAGATTAGCTCACAAACAGAAAAAGGAGAGAGAGATTGCTTTTGCAAAATCAAAGCGGCAAAAAATCGGGTTTTCCCTTGAGGAAACCTGTCAGACCGCAGTGGGTCCCGCGGTCAGACCGGGCATCGGTCAGACCGGCGGTACAGAGGCGGTCAGACCGGCCACTATACCTCGGTCAGACCGGCCACTGTACCTCGGTCAGACCGGCCTCGGAGGAATTTTTCTGAAAATTCTAAAATTGATTTTGCACGTGGATATATGCCTGTTGGATCTTCTAGTCGTGTGTCTCAGTACTGGATTCCTAA
Source organism: Oryza meridionalis (assembly GCA_000338895.3). Classification (NCBI taxonomy): domain Eukaryota; kingdom Viridiplantae; phylum Streptophyta; class Magnoliopsida; order Poales; family Poaceae; genus Oryza; species Oryza meridionalis. Next base: position 16,153,078 of record CM002526.2, read on the forward strand.
ATTTTTATTATCATCTAACCCCAGTACAGAAGTTTCGACTTCTCCTTATGTGTATGCTTTGGTGGCAAGGAAGGAGAACGTGTGGATCGTGGATTCCGGTTGTTCGCGGCACATGACCGGTGATAAAAATTGGTTCTCCTCCCTCAAGAAGTCATCCAAGACTGAATCAATTATCTTTGGTGATGCTTCTACAAGTGCCGTTCTCGCTACAAGTTTGGTTAAGGTAAATGAAAATTTTGAATTGAAGAATGTAGCTTTGGTTGAGGATTTAAAGTACAATTTGCTTTCAGTTTCACAAATTGTTGATGAAAATTTTGAGGTTCACTTTAAGAAAACTGGAAGTAAAGTTTTTGATTCTTGTGGTGATTCTGTGTTGAATATTTCTCGCTATGGAAGAATGTTTAAAGCTGATTTTGAAAATCCTATTTTACCTGTGATAACATGTTTGGTTGCTAAGTTTGATAAAGATGTGATGTTTTGGCATTGTAGACTTGGACATGTTGGTTTTGATCATCTCACTAGGTTAAGTGGTTTGGATCTTGTTCATGGTTTGCCTAAACTTAAGAAAGATCTTGATTTCGTTTGTACACTGTGTCGTCATGCTTAGATGGTTTCTACTTCACATGCACCAATTGTTTCTGTGATGACGGATGCACCGGGACAGCTATTACATATGGACACTGTTGGTCCAGCTAGAGTGCAATCTGTTGGAGGAAAGTGGTATGTGTTGGTTGTTGTTGACGATTTTTCTCGATACTCTTGGGTTTTCTTTATGGCAACTAAGGACGAAGCTTTTCAACACTTTCGTGGTTTGTTTCTTCGATTGGATCTTGAATTTCCTGGTTCTTTCAAAAGAATTCGATGATAATAGTGGTGAGTTTAAAAATGCTTCTTTTGAACAATTTTGCAACGAAAGAGGTCTTGAACATGAATTTTCTTCTCCTCGTGTTCCTCAACAAAACGGTGTTGTTGAAAGGAAAAATCGTGTTTTGGTTGAGATGGCTAGAACGATGTTGGATGAATATAAAACTCATAGAAAATTTTGGGCTGAGGCTATTAATGCTGCTTGTTATATTTCAAATCGGGTTTTCTTGATATCTAAACTTGGAAAAACTTCTTATGAACTTCGATTTGGACATCAACCCAAAGTTTCACATTTCCGTGTTTTTGGATGCAAATGCTTTGTCTCAAAATCTGGAAATTTGGACAAGTTTGAGGCACGTTCTACGATGGATTGTTTGTTGGTTACCCCGCACATACTCGTGGGGCTATCGTGTACTTATTTTGGAGACTAACAAAATCGTTGAGACTTACGAAGTTTCTTTTGATGAGGCTAGTCCAGGAACTAGACCCGATGTTGCAGGTACATTGTCACAGGTTCAGGGGGAGGATGGTCGTATTTTTGAAGACGAGAGCGACTACGACAATGATGACGATGAGGTCGGCTTGGCCGGTCAGACCGGGCGCCAAGCCGGTCAGACCGCCGGCACACCTCCGGTCAGACCGCCTCAGGAGGAGCGGTCAAACAGGCCAGGGTCGTCAACTGAGGTTACTGTTGATGCTGATCGAGATGGTCCTCTAGAGATTACTACTTCGACCAGTACTAATACAGAACGTGGATCAACTTCAGAAGTTGCTGCTCCTTTGCACATTCAATAACGACATCCGCCGGAACAAATAATTGGTAATCTAGGTGAGCGGACTACAAGGTCTAAGGTAACGACTCATGATGTTTGTGCAAATTCTGCATTTGTTGCTTCTTTTGAACCCAAAGATGTGTCACATGCATTAACTGATGAATCATGGATTAACGCCATGCATGAAGAACTTGAAAATTTTGAGAGAAACAAAGTTTGGACTTTAGTTGAACCACCTTCTGGACATAATATTATTAGAACCAAGTGGGTTTTCAAAAATAAACAAAATGAAGATGGTTTGATTGTGAGAAATAAAGCTAAACTTGTTGCTCAAGGTTTTACTCAGGTGGAGGGTTTGGATTTTGATGAAACTTTTGCTCCTGTTGCTAGAATTGAGGCAATTAGACTTTTGTTGGCTTTTGCTGCTTCAAAAGGTTTTAAATTGTATCAAATGGATGTTAAAAGTGCTTTTCTAAATGGTTTTATACAGGAGGAAGTTTATGTCAAACAACCACCAGGTTTTGAAAATCCTGATTTCCCAACCATATTTTTAAGTTGTCTAAATCTTTGTATGGTTTAAAACAAGCTCCTAGGGCATGGTATGATAGGCTTAAGAACTTTTTGCTTGCGAAAGGTTTTACAATGGGAAAGGTTGACAAAACGCTTTTTGTTCTTAAGCATGGTGATAATCAACTGTTCGTTCAGATTTATGTGGATGATATCATCTTTGGTTGTTTGACTCACGCTTTGGTTGTAGAGTTTGCTAAGACTATGCGCAGGGAATTTGAGATGAGAATGATGGGTGAGTTATCGTACTTTTTGGGATTGCAAATTAAGCAAACACCTCAAGGTACTTTTGTGCATCAAACGAAGTATACAAAGGATTTTTTGAGACGGTTCAAGATGGAGAATTGCAAGCCAATTTCAACACCAATTGGTTCTACAACTGTGTTGGATCCTGATGAAGATGGTAAAGCTGTTGATCAAAAGGAAAATAGAAGTATGATTGGATCTTTGTTGTATCTAACTGCTTCTAGGCCAGACATACAATTTGCTGTGTGTTTGTGTGCACACTTTCAAGCTTCTCCTCGTGCTTCACATCGTCAAGCGGTCAAGCGAATAATGATGTATTTGAATCATACACTTGAGTTTGGAATTTGGTATTCTACTTCATTTTCTATATGCTTAAGTGGATATTCTGATGCTGATTTTGGGGGTTGCATAATTGATAGGAAAATTACTAGTGGAACATGTCATTTTCTTGGTACATCATTGATTGCATGGTCTTCTAGGAAACAATCTAGTGTTGCTCAATCAACTGCTGAATCTGAATATGTTGTTGCTGCTATTTGTTGTTCACAGATTCTTTGGCTTTTATTTACGTTGAAAGATTATGGACTTACTTTTGAGAAAGTACCTCTCTTTTGTGATAATACTTGTGCTATTAACATTGCTAAGAATCCTGTTCAACACTTACGTACAAAGCATATTGATATTCGTTTTTATTTTTTGAGGGATCATGTTGAGAAGGGAGATGTTGAATTGTAGTTTTTGGACACAAAGTTGCAACTTGCTGATATTTTCACTAAACCTTTGGATTCTAATCGTTTTTCTTTTCTTCGTGGTGAATTGGGCATAATTCATCCTTTTGGCATGATTTGAGGGGGAGTTTGTACCTCATAGTTTTATCAAGCAAAAATATGACAATGAGAAAAATTGAGAAAAGAAAGCTTTGTTTATGCATATGGTATTTTCTTGTGCATGCTAGCAATACTTTGAAGGTTTATTTGTCTCTAGCATAGCTTGTATGTATTCTAGTCTTTTCATGAGATTTAGATTTTGCTTTTAAGGGAGATGATGCATGACACTTAAATTCTACTTGAATTAAGCAAATATGCAATGTTGATGCTAGCATATAGTTTGATTTCTAAATGCTTTATATATATGCTTTATTGACTTGTTATTCCTCAAATAGCTTTAATTGCTCATTGTGAAAAAGAGAATAAAAATATAAAAAAATGAATACCGAATCCTTGGAAACAGTCTTGACGACAAGGACGTATTGGATGTGAGCAAAATAATGGGTGCCGAATCCCTGGAAACAGTCTTGACGACAGGGACGTACCCGGAATAACAGAGCAAAACGGCTCAAGAAAAGAAAAAGTTATAAAAAATTTCTCTTGGTTATTTGTGCTACAGGTTATTTGAGAAAGAGTGATAAATGTAATAGGTATATGTGTTTAGTGTTTATTATTCAACCTATGTGCTTGTTAAGATGTTGCATTATAAATTGTATGAAATCATGAATTTTGATCGTTGATTCAAGCTTAATTGTAAAATCTTTGGTTCATGGTTATACTTTAATGCATGCTTGTTATATTATAGATGGGTTCATCTTCTTTTTATTGCAACACATAACAAGATATGCTATATGTTTGCTAAGCTCTTATACATTAATGAATATAATTCCTATACTTAATGAAATCATTGTCAAAAGGGGGAGAAGTAATATGAAAAAATATGAAAAAAAATTTCGTAGATGTTGAGAAGAGCATGTTTTTGGTTCAATTGGTAATTTCTCTCTTTTAAAAAGGGGGAGAAGTTTTCTTTTGGATTTTCGAGCACGATGTGTACGTTTGTACGAAGTGTGCATTTTACCATTTTTGTTTTTATTTTTTCCAAACACCAAAACATTTTTAATATGTTTGCCAATGTGTTCATCAAAGGGGGAGATTGTAAAATCAAAAGTGTTTTTGATTATTATTCTGTGATGAACAATTGGGCATTGGAGATTATTGGTTTTGTTATTTGGAATTTATTCACAAACTGGTTTTGGAGATGATTGGATTTCACAGGTGATCACAGGATTCTATCATTTTATGTGACCGGTCAGACCGGGCTGTGTATGCCGGTTAGACCGGCAGTGATCAAGGGGTCGGACCGGCCAGCCCGCGGTCTGACCGGCCGACTCTGTGTCGGTTTCGGTTTCGGGTTGTTTGTTTGGATATCCATGATTATTTCATGATTATGGCTTCTAGACGGATACTACACGTTTGTAATACTGTTTTTGCTACTAATGAGTCAAGTTGTGATAGCTTGGTCTCGGAATATGGTTTCTTTGTTTGTTCTATGTGTAGGTGACTCGATGCCTCGGGAGAGCATTTGCGGTGATGGACTGTGAGTCGGCTTGGGGATAAGACGACATCCGTGGTGGTTAGAGATCATGCGGGATACTTAGGCTAGAGTTGATGCACGTGGTTGATGGAGATCCCATATGGCATACGATGGAGTTATTGTGTGCGTATGGGATGCGGAGTCGAATTTGGAAGGAGTCCAAATTTGGTATGATTGATTATGTAAAGTTTGTTTCTTGTACTAGAGGGTTTCCTAAGGTGTTTAGGACTCCTAGTATGAGTTTGGTTCGTGGCTTTAGGCTGCCTACCTCATGTATAAATAGAGGGGGAGCATGTGGCTTCTCTGTATTGCTTTTGAGAGCAGTTGAGTTGAGTTTTGAGTTAGGGTTTCGAGTTTTGTCGAAATTTTTGTAAGGAGTGCTGTTGGTGCACTTTGTAAACACAGAGAGAATCAATAAAGTCGTCATCCACTTTAAGAGTTCTTCGATTAGTGTTTACCGGGTTTTGGCGGTCTAACCGGCAACTCACCGGCGGTCAGACCGGCGGCAAGCGGCGGTCAGACTGGCAGCGGCGACAGGCGCGGCAGGCGACTTCGGCGGTCAGACCGGAGATTCAACACCGGTCAGACCGGCGGCATCCACCCGGTCAGACCGACAGATCAATCGCAGTCAGACCGACTTCCGTCGATTTCGAGGGTAACTTTTATTTCCGCTAAAAGTTTTCGGTTTTTGGATATACCAACCATTCACCCCACCTCTGGTTGACTTAGTTATTACTGTTCGATCCTACACAAAGCTAGTCTCTCAAATATAGGATGAATTCAACTTGTCAGAGATCGATGGAGTTCATAATTCTTAAGTCAAAACATAGACGATCCTACCAATCTTTGAGAGAGGCCTTCGATTGATTCTTGGCAGTGGCGAAGCTCGCTCGCCCAATAATCAGAAAAAGACAAAACTTCTCAGGAGTCACATTCGTAAAATGGTAAAACAAAAGGGAAAAAACTAATTACACAGACAGAGTAGGTACAAGTAGGTTATCACTATCCTGATACGTATCCTAGTATCTTACCCCCTCCATTCAAAAAAAAATCCAATTGTAGTTACGAACCTGAATATATGTGTGCCCAAATTCTTAGCTAGAGTTTGTCTTTCTTTGGAACAGAGTAGTACAATACTATCATCTTATCAATCCGAAATGATATCGATCCCACGTAGTATCTTAATTTTCATTTTTACACGATCCTACGAAATTTTAGATAGTATTTCGATTCTACAATCTTTATGATACTACATAATATTATTTAAAATAAGTTATTATTTAAAATAAGTAGGATTGAAAGTAATGCTTTATATTCAAGTTTAGATAAATATTATATGCTTTAATTTATGCAATATATTTTATATAAAAATATGCATATTTTATCTCGATCCTATGGTAATATCCCGATTATACGATACTACAAATAAAAATCTATCCTACCTAGCTAGTATCTCGATATTGATTATCTTTCTTTAAATAAGCGGTGTTTGATTCATTGTGGTCGTGGACAACCTATTCAAACAAGTTTGTTACATTGTTATGAGAAAATTAGAAGAAATATATATACCATAATGAAAAATGTGCAGCTTGCAAATACAACTGTACCTAAGAATAACATGTGGAACCAGATCCACACGTCTTAGTGAACACATGATGGTACTTAATTTGCAGCTCTGCACATATGGTTTCTGCAAATGTGTTCAACACATGTTTGGCGTACGATTTGTCGTTCCGCAGAATGGAATGTACATATATACTATGATGTCGTCATAGTACTTTAGTACAATATACGCTTGCATATATAGTGAGGTTTGCAACCATACCAGAATCAATTTTGTGATTATTTGGTGTAGCAACACGGCCTCTTATCACGAATAATACTTTTGTTTTGAACAAGTGTACAAATAATTTTTTAAAACTTTGAGGATACATATATTTCTAAATATTTAAAGTGCACATGCAGTTTTGTGTTGAAAAGCACTTCCATTAATTATCTAAAAAGCATTGAAAAGTACTTGCATTGTTTTACAACTTTGATATGTTTCATGAAATATATTATGATATAGAAATTAATGATAAAACGGTTTAAATTTGTATTTTTTTAAGATCGATCCTGTCTCCAAAGTCCGAAGCAACGTACACCTGACCTGTTCATGCAGAATATGCAGTACACCCTCCGTTCCAAAATATAACAACTTCTAGTCTCCAAATTTTATCCCAATATAACAACTTCTTCACTACCATTCTTTTTTCAAACAATCACAACCCTCCACCATATAATATAACAACTTCTTCACTATCATTCTTTTTTTTAACCAATCACAACCCTCCACCATATAGTTTTGTTCCAATATAACAATTTCTTCACTACCATTCTTTTTTTCAACCAATTGCAACCCTCCATCATCTCCACCATAGTTTTAGCCCAATATAACAACTTCTTCACTACCATTCTTTTTTCGACGAATCATAACCCTCCACCATTCAATTGTCCCAATATAATAACTTCTTCACTACCATTCTTTTTTCAACGAATCACAGCCCTCCACCATTCAATTTTCTCACGTACCTCCACTTCTCAACCACTTGTTAGAGCGTGCAGCCCGGCCCACCAATCGTAGGCCATCCAGATTCTTTTTTCAACCAATCACAACCCTCCATCATCTCCACCATAGTTTTGTCCCAATATAACAACTTCTTCACTACCATTCTTTTTTCAACCAATCACAACCCTCCACCATTAAATTTTCTCACGTACCTCCACTTCTCAACCAAATTGTTAATTGGCGCATACGCGCCATCAGCACAAGTCGTGAGAGTTTCCGGCCCATTCCTCGCGCGCGGCCCACACCCTCACGCAGCATGCGGCGCGCGTCGGCGCTGTTCTTTTTTCTTTTCAGATTTTTTTCCATTTAGCTCTAATTCCGTTGGCTTTAGCGCATAAATAATTCTAGTTTTAGATAATGAAGATAATTAAGATAAGATTTTTTTTTCAAAGATTTTTTTACGTAACAGATTGAAAAGAAATTTTATACATGAAGTCAAATTTTGAAAACATTTAACCCAGATTTGAAAACTTTTAACTCGAAATTTGTTTTTTTAAGTCAAATTTTGAAAATTTTCAACTCTTCATCTGAAATTTGAAAAACTTTGAGCTCAAATTTAGAACTTTTAACCCAGATTTAAGAACTTTAAACCTAAATTTGAAAACTTTCAACTCAGATTTGAAAACTTTCAACCCAAATTTGAAAAATTTCAACACAAAATTAAAAACTTTAAACCCAGATTTGAAAACTTTCAACTCGGATTCGAAAACTTTCAACTCGAGATTCGACAACTTTCAAGTCCAGATTTGAAAATTTTGAAAACTTTCAACTTAAGATTCGAAAACTTTCAACTCAAGATTTGAAAACTTTCAACTCGAGATTTGAAAATTTTCAAGTCATGATTTAAAACTTGCTAATTGGCGGAAAAAAATCAGAAAAATAGAGAAAATGAAAAAAAACGTGAAAAAAACAGAGGAAGACGACGCGTGGCCATAATTGCTGGCGCGTACGCGCGCGCTAGGGGCGTCCACTTCTCAACCACTTGTTAGAGTGCATAGTCCGTCCCACCAATCGTAGGCCACCCAGGTCACATTAGGCCTGCTCCATCACAGACCCAACCGGAGCCCCAACTTTAGGTCCTGGGTGATGAACCCTGAGTTCCTCTCGACACTCAAGGCTGTTGCTGGCCCGATCTTTCTGTGAGTTGTAGGTAACTTTGATTTAGGAGAAACATTGACGATCCGACTACAACCGTACAAGACGTTGTGTTGCGCCTTAGCGATCGATACACCTCTCCGTGGGTTGTTGATCTTGCCGGTGCAGATCAACTTTATTCCTGCAAGCAAATCGAAGAAACAAGCAAGAACAAGATAAAAGCAATCTGAATTGCAAATAGGAATGAATATACACGATAAGTTGGGGTTTCGAATACAAGCAGACGGACGGTCTAGCTGACACGCGCGCTGCAAGGAAGTAGCAATGGCTAAACTTTCATCTAAACAAAACCCGAGAAACCCTGAAGGGGTAACTAGCTATATATAGGGGTGGGAGGACGACCTAGGGGTGCCTAGGGTCGTGCTCCACTAGCTTGGGGCGCATCCCACATGGGCCCCACATGGGCCGGGATCCCAGACGAAGTTACATGCCCATAGGCCCATGACAGGTGACGCAGCACCTTGTTTCTTTGATTGCGGCCAATTGAGATGGAGTTTGGCGATGAGGCTGGATCCTTTGGAAAGAGGACTTCGAGAGCTTTCCATCAAGTACTCACGGGCCAAAAACGGATGTCGTACGCAGATTCAGCGGCCGTTTGAAATCAACAGTGCAACAGGTGGCCAAATCGGATTCCAGCACTTGGAGGCCTTGATCTTGATGTCTTATTGTTCATGCATGATGTGAGCAATGGTTGTATCCGTAGTAGCCATGGTCACATCATCTTCCCCTTCTTCATGGAAAACCATCCTCGGTTTTTCCATGTGGTGCAAATCTTGCTCCCCTTCTTCAAAACTGACCTGTCTTTGGACAAAAGCAAAACAAACTTGAAGTAACATCAGTGGTCCTAACACTACTCTCCAGTTTGCATTTTCTTGGCACAACAACAGAGGGTTGTATATCTGAACAAATGTAAACTTTATGCACCAAATAAATGTCGCTATCATTATATTTGCCAAAGATGTGAAAAATAACATTACGAGGACATGGCATATCAGAATGAGCAAATATTTTGGCCTTCAAATAATTGAGCTCACAAGAATCATCAAACAGAATATAGCCCAATGTATTTAAAGAAGATTGCAATTGAAGTTCATCATTCTCGCTGGACGTGTGAATAACATGCTTAAATTCAGTACATGGAGAATCAAGATTAAAAGTAGCATGTTCATTCACTAGTTGTGGAATGGATATAAGTGAAGTACTATCGCACAACTCTTCTTTACCACAAGGAACAGAATACAAATCAACTTGTGACAAAGGCAATTCAGAAGTAGGTTCCACTAAAGTTTGCTCTAGGTCAGCATGGAAAGTGGAAAAATGTAATTCGTCAGAAGCATACTCACCTTGAGTAATTTCTGCACCATTTAATTTACCTTTTATGTCGTCTTCAGATAATGTAGGTGCATCAGCCTTCTCCTCATTCACGAGTGATGGAAGTGACATCTCAAACATATCGTTCTTCTCATTTTGGGGACTGTTCTGAACTTCCTGCAAAACATCAGTGATAGGAGGCACAAGCATAGTTTGTTGCTCCATTGGGTTCTCCAAAATTTTGCGCTCAACATTGCAAGCAAGTATGAACAATTGGCCTATATGATTATATGTCACATTAACAAGCCCAGCCTGAATATTAGAATTAAGCCCTCTGAAAAATCTAGTCATTGTGTTCTCATTAGATTCTTGTAAACCACTATAAGTGATACAAATTTTAAAATCATGAAAGTACTCCCTAACAGTTTTGTCACCTTGTTTTAGATGTTCAAACTTCTCAAGGAGAGCACGTCTATAGTATGAAAACACGAATCTTTTTCTCATCAGTATTTTGCATTCATCCCAAGTTTCAAGCTTATTTCCCACAGTATGCCACCAAAAAGATGCAGAACCGGTACACTTATTACTAGCAGCCTTAATCATTTGAGCATTAGAAAAATCATACTCATCAAATTGTTTTTCTACTGCTAGCTCCCAATTAATGTATGCAGTGGAATCATACTTTCCATCAAAAACTGGCAATTTAGATTCTACCCTTGCAAGATCATTATCATGTACCTCATATGTGATGCGTGAAGAAGTCGCTATATCTCGTTGATGGTGAAGATGTTGTGTTGAGCATGACCATCTCGTTTCCCCTTGCGCAATCCTGCCATGGTTAGTAGCAAACAAGAAACATACACAAGAATATGCACGCTCCTATCAACTACTAGGCAGTGGCAGCTAAAATATCACACACACTCAAGCTTTTCACCAAACTCTTACAAGTTCTTACCAAAGCAAGCGGAATGGTGACGTACACCAACTCAACCAAGCACCCCAATGGAGTTTGGATGTATCGATGCCTTGGCAAACACTTGCTGTACGGCTGCAATCAGATCTGTGGAGATCTGGGTAGGCTTAAATATGTAGCAAAGGGATAGCAAATGCTCAAATCAGAGAACGCAAAGTTGAATAATTGTTCAAAGTCAAGTACCGTGCTGGTCCTAGGCTGGAACGTACTAGAGACGCGAGCCTAGACACAAACGGTACCACAATATAGCACAAGAAACATCTCAAGCACACTCTGATATATCAAATTCAGCTCATAGATACAACTATTTTTTTTCTCTTTTCCTTCTTTCTTCTTTCTTCCTTTTTTTTCTTTTCTTTTCTTTTCTTTTTTTTGGTGCGTCTTTTCTTTCTTTTTTTTTCTTTATGCACCTTCTGCCTTTTTTTTCTTTCTTTTTTTATGATTTTTTTTCAGCAAAAACCAACTCAAGGACCTTAATGCAAGGTTACAGGGAGTCAAACATAAATATAAAAACTTACAAGGACTCAAATGCAAAAGTCCGAACCCAAAATTTAGAACTATACAAAAATGGAATGTTAAATTTATGCCGGTTCCGTTTTTCTAAACAGATCTCGAAACCGACACCAAACAAAAATTCACCAAGGTGTTTGACACAACTCGGAACCTTGTGATGTACGTGATTTGGAGGAGGAAGTCGAACTCAAGGAAGGAATGCCGCATGCACAGGTGGTGGGACTCGTGAAAAAGTCTGAAAGAAGGAAACTGATTCCTTATTACCTTTTCTACGTGGCCCCGAAATAGAAACCAAACCAATCTAATCTCTACCTTCCATCTTCCTCACGCCTTCCTTCTTCCTCATGCGCATCAGCAGAACAACAGGAGCACGGGACAGTGCGCAACCACATGACCCAAAACACTAGATGCAACTCCACAACACCAAAACCGACCGACAGAAAGTTCTGAAAACTAGAAAAATGGAACACAGGCGGAAAGACGATTCCGTTTTCGTAGGTCCCGATGACAACAAAGACACGGTGGCGACGGCGACAGTGGTACTAAACGTGACCAGAACTCGAAACTCTAAACGAACTAAACGCTAAGACCAGCAACACGACTCGACAACGCAACAAAAAACTCAACAAAGCAAAAATAGAAAAGAACAATACGATGGCACAAGTATGGCTAGGTAAAGGATGCAATTTTTTTTTGTAGGAAGAAAAAAAAAACTCACCAAGTAACGAAAGCTCTGATACCACCTGATGAACACTGAGTTCCTCTCGACACTCAAGGCTGTTGTTAGCCGGATCTTTCGGTGAGTTGTAGGTAACTACGATTTGGGAGAAACGTTGATGATCCGACTACAACCGTACGAGACGTTGTGTTGCGCCTTAGCGATCGATACACCTCTCCGTGGGTTGTTGATCTTGCCGGTGCAGATCAACCTTATTCCTACAAGCAAATCGAAGAAACAAGCAAGAACAAGATAAAAGCAATCTGAATTGCAAATAGAAATGAATACACACGATAAGTTGGGGTTTCGAATACAAGCAAACGGACGGTCTAGCCGACACGCGCGCTGCAAGGAAGTAGCAATGGCTAAACTTTCATCTAAACAAAACCCGAGAAACCCTGAAGGGGTAACTAGCTATATATAGGGGTGGGAGGACGACCTAGGGGTGCCTAGGGTCGTGCTCCACCAGCTTGGGGCGCACCCCACATGGGCCCCACATGGGTCGGGATCCCAGACGAAGTTACATGCCCATAGGCCCATGACAGGTGACGTAGCAATTTGTTTCTTTGATTGCGGCCAATTGAGATGGAGTTTAGCGATGAGGCTGGATCCGTTGGAAAGAGGACTTCGAGAGCTTTCCATCAAGTACTCACGGGCCAAAAAGGAGGTCGTATGCAGATTCGGCGGCCGTTTGAAATCAACAATGCAACAGGTGGCCGAATCGGATTCCAACACTTGGAGGTCTTGATCTTGATGTCTTGAGAAATATTTCTAGATTTATCATGAGAAATATTTTTTAGTATATAATTCACATGTTGTTAAACTCCATGAGGTTTTAGAAATTGGTTAAAGATGAAAATGTTTGGCTTAGAATGGTAAAACTAAAACGACAACTAATTATATTATTTGCATATATACAAATAGAGTTCTCTTCACGTTATGTAGAGTTCATAATGGATATACGCGTAAAGTTATATACAGCATATATATGAAGTGTGTTGACCAGCAAGCCAAACACCAAAAGTCCATATGCATGTCAAGATCCCTGTTAATAATTATTACTACTTCATACATGCGCATATGCTGCATACATGGCAGATATATCTACAACCTGATTAAGTTTCAGCATATGTATGTACATATATAAACACTGGGAAATTATTTTGATCCTCGAGAGGATGTCCTCTCGTTTGCACACAAACTATCTAAACGGTTATGAATCTAAAAAATATTGACAACACTCATACAACAGATATATATATATATATGCAACTTCATGAATCTTAGTTCCAAATTTAACTCACACGTCGAGAGATATAAAAGACAAATTCAGTGTATAAATAGTAGCACTATTCACATCTAAATTTGGATGTTTTTACTCGATGTGTAGGTCGAATTTAAATTCGATTTTTGGTGGACTAATAGATATCACTGTACTCTAGTACATTATTAATTTTTTAAGAAATTTTTACAACTATTTATATCGAATTTAGAAGAAGAATGAACACGAGATGGCATTCCCCCGATGGATTAGAATTCATTTCATATAAACACTGTTTCCTAATTTTCTCTTTCATGCATGGACACTAGCATTTTAATTTTCAGCTGAGTTGAAGAAAAAATATTATAGAACTATCTGACTAAACAAGACGTACAGAGCAAACCATATAATTATACAATTTAACATATATTGGCTGACGCGAAATGAGTAGATGATGCCACATGGCCACACTGTGGCTGTGTGGCCACAAAGTAGCTTCCCCGTAATTTTACTGTAGTACTGAACTACTCCATCCGTTTCATAAAAAACCAACATAATACTGGATATGACACATCATATTACAACGAATCTGGATATACATCTGTCTAGATTCGTTATACTAGAATATGTCACATCCTGTCCTAGATTTATTTTGTTGTGACGGAGAGAGTACACACACAATTATACATGTATTATAGCCCTGTTTAGATCCCCTGTCAAGTTTTTTCACCATGTCACGTCGAATGTTTGGACACATGCATGAAGTATTAAATACAGATAAAAATAAAAACTAATTACACATATTACGTGTAAATTGAGAGACGAATCTTTTAAACCTAATTGCTCCATGATTTGACAATGTGGTGCTACAGTAAATATTTGCTAATGACGGATTAATCAGGCTTAATAAATTCGTTTTGTAGTTTACAAGCGGATTTTGTATTTTGTTTGGTTATTAGACTATGTTTAATACTTAAAATATATGTCCGTATATCTGATGTGACACGGTAAAAAATTTTACCCCTTATCTAAACATAGTAGTTCCAAGAAGAGGTTTTTCTTCCCAGTTAATGTTTAAAAATTCTGACTAGTAATTAAGATAAAAAATGTGTGTTTCATGTCTTGCACGTAGTTTCATTAGATATGTATTTAAAAAAATTTTCATACGATATTAATTGAAAGAAATAGATTAAGGGGTAAAGTATATTTAAAACTAATATGCTTAATATTTTACTCCCTCCATCCCAAGAGTACTTTTAGTCTAAAAACTTGTCTCTGAAAAAGTGTAGTTTTAGATTGGGTGGACCTCTTTAATATTATTTTATTTTTTTTCTCCTCGTCTTAGCCATTGAACTAAAAATGTTCCCTTTCCCCTCCTCGCCTCTCCCGGGGCAAGATCTAGCTTTGAATTGGAGGTGGTCTTATTGCGCTGGATTTTTCATATTTTGGTCCTTTTAAAAAACTTATTTCATAAATAGACCCCTAGAAAAACTTATCCCAGAAATAGTCCTTTTTGGGACGCCAAAGTGACTGGCGCCGTCCTCCTGCCACCGTGGCACACGTGAACCGACGTGGTAGAAGGAGGACGCCAGCATGGCTGGTGAAAGAGCATTTATACCCCTAGTGGGTTTTGGTTTATTGATGACAAATGATTAAGGGACTAATGCACCTATTGAGTGTATAAGCAAATGATTAGTCCGATGAAGAAGCTAGGAAATGGATATATCGATAGATGAGAATTAAAGAGAAGATATTGAAGATGCGGGTATGAAGTGACTACCTATGGCAAGACAGTGAAGCGCAAGCGACACTCAGCTGCGATGGACCATGCGGTGGTGAAGGGCAAGCAAGGGGCTTGGCGCCGACGAACCGAAACTGGTGGTGAAGGGCGAGTGAAGACTGTGTCGTGATAAACCGTGCGAGGCCATTCGAAGCCATGGATTATCCACATCAATCATTTGAGAAATAGAAGATGAAATGTCAAAGATCAAGAAGATGAGATCTTCCCGATGATCAAATGACCTTGACGTTGGTAACCCTCCAAGTGAAGAAACAATATGGTGTGAAGGTACTCCTATTGGTATAACTTTGCCTTTTAAATTTGAGTTTAGGATGCCCTACTATTAAGAGGGATACCACATGCATATAATTGGTTAAATACTAGTGCTCAAAATGCTTTATCTTTGTGTGAGTTGAAAAAACTAAGCCAAAATTTCAATCCTGAGTTGTTTCACTTGTCACAACACTTACACCGGGTTTATTTGCAAGTTTTTCATAATCTCTTGAAGGTTTTGGACCATGTTTTATGTTGGGCTTGATAGCCCACGAAACTAGCTTTCCATAGAGTCCAAGATCTTCGAAATCGGAGTTCGGAGTAAAAAGTTATTGCATTTTTACTTGAGCAACATCAGACTTTCCGATTTGAAATCAGACTATCCGATGTATCGGACTATCTGATTTTTCACAGAACTTCACTCTCTATCTTTGTTTGAAAAATCCTTTTGAGTGAGTTTTTCTAAGTGTCGGAGTATCCGATGTTGGATCAGATAGTCCAATGATCCGGAGACTCTGAAATTTCATGGAACTTGAGTCTCTGTTTGAGGACGAAGTTTTTGCTTCTAAAATATCAGATACTCCAATTTAACATCAGATAGTCCGATGTCTCGGAAAGTCCGAAATTTCATGGAACTTCGTTCTCTGTTTCTTATTGCCTTGGAGGTTTAAAATATCGGACTATCCGATCTTGTATCGGACTATCCGACGTGGGCTGAAAGATTCCCCTCCAACGGTCACATTTTGGGGGATCTATATAAACCCCCCACCAACCCTTTTCTAGGGTTGCCCAAACTTATTTCATTCCAATCTTGCTTTGGGTTCAGCTTTGTGCTAAGTGCTTTGGATTTTTGAGCTCTCTCCCTCTCTATCTCAAATCCCCCTTATTCTTTGTGACTTGGATATTTGTGTGTGGATTTGGAGTTTGGGAGCCTAGTGTGTGTTTCTCTTGATCTTGAGCACTAGGATTTGTCCAAGAGTTGTGTGGTGTTTATTACTCTTGGAGGTTGAGGACTCCTAAACGGCTAGGTGTCGTTCTTGGGCCACCGATCTACATGTGGTTGTCCAAGAGAAGTTTGTGAAGGCCAAATCTCGCCTCCGCAAGGAAAGAGATACCCTTAGTGGAAGGAGAAGTGCATTTATGCAATCTCACGAGGATAGGGTTGAAAAAGACCCGGCTCTTTGCGAGCCCCTCAATGGAGACTAGAATCCCCTCAAGGATTTGAACTCCGGGAAATACCTCATCGTGTAAACCTCGGTTCTCTTTACCTTCTTGTTGCATTGCTTTGTGCCATGCTATTAGTGTTGTTGGTTGAGCTCACCTCCTTGCCTATGGATTGGATCTAGAGCTTTTAGGTTGTTTTCTTGTTTGTATTGTTGTTGTGCAGGTCAGATAGTCTGATCTCATTTCAGACAATCTGATCACTTAGGACTATCCGACCTGATATCAGACAATCCGACCCTGTTTTGTTTTAGCTTCCGCATTTATTTTAAAAATCACCTATTCATCCCCCTCTAGGCGACATCAAGATCCTTTCAGCTGGCCCTCCCCCCTACCCACCCCTCGCCTCCATTCCTGTTTCTCTGTATGGAGTTGCAATTTTTTTATTTTATTTTTTTGATATTTTTTCATACTTACGAGAAAATAGGAACCAACCATAGAAAAGATAAACTCAAACGGATAAAATATGTGACTTGTAAAATTTTCCAAAGCTCTACCGAAAATAGGAGTCATTTGAGTGTCATTTATTAAAAGGGGCATTAAAATGGCCGTAACTTTCTCATACGGACTCGGAATCAGGCAAATAATATATCCACGGACATCTACAGAAAAAGTTACATCCGATTCTCCCCAACTTCGTCGGGTTCGGACACATACAGGCGACGTACAAAATAAAATACACGGAATTCTTGCTTATTTTTATTAGGTATATAGATAGATTAGTGATAAAGATAAATATTAGAAAACCCAATTCCAACACGGATGATGTACCAAAATTTTGACGAAAACATCTTCAATTTTTATAATAACTAGAGAAAATGTTCGTATGTTGCAACGGGTGAAGGTTGTTTTAAATTTATTATTGTTATATGGTTTAGTTTGGATATATATACTTTTAGAAAATCATGAGCTGCAGTTAGGAGTCTCATCGTCTTAAGTTTGTATGCGGGAAATTTCTTATACGACTCCTTCTGTATTTTCAAAAGCGAATGAACTTAAAAATCGACTAAAATATGGAAATGTATTTCTAAAAACGAACGAACTTAGAAACCGAATCACACACATGACGTACCAAAGTATCGAAAAAAACATCTTTAATATATATATATATATATATGACAGATCTATTATACACCTCCCTCTTAGAATAACTATTCTACACCCCCTCCCCCTCAACTCCCGGTCCAGCCCAGCCCACCCCCCTCATTCCCTCCCCCACGCGCTCCCCCTCCCTCCCTAGTCCACGCGCGCGGCGCGCCCCTCCCTCCCGGCGACCCCACCAACTCTCGCGCACGCGCGTCCCCCCTCTCTCCCTTCGCTTCTTCCAGAGCGTGCGCCTCTCTCTCGATCTCTCCATCCCTTCTCCTTTTTTTTCTTCTCCCTCCTCTTATTTTTTCCTCCTATTCTTTTCTCTTTTTTAGAAAACTTAAAAATAAATTGTTGAATTCAAGACTAGAACCCATGATCTCATGATTCATAACAAACTTTATTTGAGATCATTGTTTGCTTTCTCTATATATTTGTTTAAATCTTGTGAACACAAACCCGTTATGTGGCTGTAGAAAATCATACCTCGTTACTATGATTCGGTAGAAACATTATCGCAGAAGTGTAGTAACAGGATACGTTACTGCGAAATTTATAGGTCGTTACTGCGAAATTTATAGGTCGTAAAAGTGCAGTAACATCATGATGAAATTACAGTAATAGAGAACATATGGTAGTAATGGTACTACTACAGTACCACTGCTTGTGCATAGCTACATTTTTAAATCTCAATCTTGTGCGAAATACAAGTGCTAAAAAGTGCATGTGCATGGTCACAAGTTAACACAAGTGCTAAAAGTACTTCTCTTTGTCCATATAAAAATACATAGTAGCAAGCTTAGTACAAGTAAACTTTTAGAATTCTATTCTTTAAACAATAATATCTCTCACATCGGATATTATTTTTTAAACCGTTTTCACCATAATGCTTTAAAACAACATTACAGCGAGACAATAGTCCTGTTACTACACGATGATCGAGACAAAAATGCTTTTATAACATTGTTACTGCGGAAAGTAGTTGTGTTAATGCACATTGATTATCGCGTTACTACGCCGTTCTAGCGAGACGAGAACTAAAAAAAAGTAAATCTCAATCTTTAGAGAGTAATATCTCTCACATTATATATTATTTTTCTAATCCGTCTGCACCATAATATTCGTAAAAAATGCTTAACAAAACTAGATCCATCGTGATTATTTTTAGATGTTGTTACTGCGAGAAAGTTATCATGTTACTGCACGATGACCGTTATGTTATTGCGGAATTCATGTGAGACGTGAACAACAAAGTGGTGGGCGGGGGAGGGAGTCAATGGGCGGGTTTGACCGGCGGGAGGACACTTTGACCGCCCTTTGACCGGGGTGGGGGGGTTTTGGGCTCTAGAAAGGGTGGGGGAGGTGGGATTGGCCCATGGGAGGAGGGGGTGTAGAATAGTTATTTTAGGGGAGAGGTGTAGAATAGATTTGCTATATATATATAATATGTGTTAATTATGTGATAAGTTGCCTAAGATCAATTGCCAGCTTAGTATATTTACCCAAAAATTAACTGGCCGAGCTTCAGTTAATTCATTTGTGGCTCCAAGCAGGTGCCTATCAGTTGTGCGATGAGGTGTCACATACCGTGACGTCACCGTTTTCAATTAATTAGAGTTGGCCGGAGACTCTTCTGGTGGAAAATTAAAGCTGCACCGAGTCTTCGGCCAAAGAACGGAGGATCAAACCCCAGTGGCCAGAATTAAGATTGGATCCTTCCATGTTGAATGCCCTTTTCAACTTTCATGGTCTTCCCCAAGACCCAACCAAAGAGTAGTCAGAAAGTGACTCGATCAGCACCAAACAGGCAAAATGCACACCGAAGAATTCAATTAACTATATACCGTATCTCTTCGTTTTTATTGATTATTAATTAGTTAACAAATTAGTCAATAAAACCCCAACGACCAAACGCATGACCCGTTCTAATTCAGTTTCTCCCTTTCTTACCGCATGTACGTGCCCGGCTGCTTCCTATGTACAAATACTGCATCACCCTCTACACATGCATAGTAACCTTAATTTGCTTATAACCTAGCTAGCTACCTTATTAACCTCGGGCATAAGAAGATTAAATACGAGATCGTCGTCGAGCACCTTGCAACCATTGTTCATGCACGTCTTTGCACCGCACCAGGTGACCCCGTTGTCGGTGTTGCTCGCTGCTGGTGGTGGTGGTGGTTTCGATCGCCGTGATCGGAGTAGGGTTGTCGGCGGCGGCGGCGGCGGCGGCGGCGGCGGAGAGGGTGGGGAGATGGACGAGGTGCTGGCGCAGATCAGCGAGGGGTTCCGGCTCGCCGGCGAGCTGATGTCGGAGCTCGTGGCGACCCAGAACGACCCGGACTACCTGGCCGCGCGCTGCCACGCCATTGCCGGCGCGTACGCCGCCGCGGCTCGCGTGTTGCAGGGGGCGCGCCACGGCGGCGGCGGCGTGGGCGCGGCGTCGACGTCGTTCGGCGGCGAGGGATACCTCCATCACCAGCATCGCCAGCAGTTGGACCTCCTCCGCATGTGCGGCGGCGGCACGGCGGACGAAGCCGCCGCCGCCGCCGCCGTCAACCCGTTCCTCGGCGCACCACCGCCGCCGACAACAACGGCGTTCCGCGCGCCGTCCGACGCGTACGGCGGCGCGGGCGCCGGCACGTCGGGCGGCCCGGTGAGGCGGGTATCGTCGTCGTCGCGCTCCCCGCCGTCGCCGTCGCCGGTCCAGCCCCGCCAGGGCGGCGCCGGCAGCAGGAGGAGGTACATCACCACGTCACTCTTCCCTCTCCGTTGGTGCGTGCGTGCGTCACCCGTTGGTGGCGTACGCTAGGGTTAATTAATTCGATCAGGTCGAAGCACGCCATGGCCATGGCCCGCGCGGCGCGCCTGCGCTACTGTAGTTGGTGAAGTCTTTTGGCGGTCAAGCTGTTCAGACACGTTGACCTTTACCACGTCGCGCCGTGCATGGCGCGCGCGCGCGCTGGGTCAGAAACAAACGCCACCGAATTTTCGTCGCACTAGCCATATATAGGATAGGGATGACAATTTTACCCACGGGTCGGCGTGGGCATGGGTGTAATATTTTGCCCGTGGGCATGCCCACCCGAGACCCGAGAACATAGTGGGCAGCAGCCGGGTATTGTTTTTTGCCCGCGGATAACCTATGCCCAACCCAAACAAATGTGTTTTGCTAATTTTGGCCCATCTCTTATTTATCATACCCTTTTCTTTTGGCTCATTTGGCCCACTAGCCAGGGACATATATATACTCTCACCAAACCCTAACCTAATCCCCACCCCCTTCTCTTACCCCAATCCCCGCGGCGGCTGGCGGCGCGGGCTAGCGATGGCTACGGCGCTGCGGCTGGCCGCGGTGGCGACGCAGGCTAGCGGCGGCTGCACGGCTGGCGGCAGGGGCGGCGCAGGCTAGCGGCGGCTACGGTGGCGGCACGGGCTAGCGGCGGTGGCGGCGGCCGCGCAGCTGGCAGCGGTGGTGGCGGCGGCTGCGTGGCTAGCGTCGGCGGCGGCGGATGGGCGCAGATGGCGGCAGCGCACAGGAGCAAGCGACGTCGCACGGCGGCGTGGACGGCGACGCACGACGGCGGTGGCGACGCACAGCACAAGCGGCGTCGCACGACGACGGTGGTGGCGCACGGCAAGGCAGGCCTGATGGGTTCCCATCGGGTATGCCCGTGCCCGACGGGCATGGGCACGGGCATAGGATTTTGCCCGATAGACCTTGCGGGCATGGGTCGAGCACGGGCATTGTGGGTCTTGGGTCGGGCATGGAATCGCTCTACCCGTGACCGACCCGACCCATTGCCATCCCTAGCCATATATCCATCTCTCCTTCTCTCCTCTCCTACCTGCAGTACACCAAGCCATTAATTAACTATAGACTTTAGCTTAACTAGTACTAATACCCCCATACTCCCTCAGGTTCTATATTAATTGATGTTTTGGACAAGGTTGAGATCAAATTTTTATAACTTTGACCATCAATAACTTTAAAAATATTTAGTTTAAAGAAACTAAAACAACATATATAGATTTGTCTTTTAAAGCACTATAATAAAAGTAAACATGTATTTATTTATTGTATATATTATAATAAAAAATAAGGTCAAAGATATATTTTATAGATCGTGTCATTATCCAAAACATCGATTAAAATAAAACCGGAGGGAGTAATTAATATTGATTTTCTTGTTCGCGGTGATGGCGACGGCTAAGCGGCATATATGCAGTCTGAATTGCTTGCCAAGTCATGGCGCTTTGCACACAAGTTACACGAGAGTTTACACACAACTACGAGTACTCTACGACGTACTGTGCTCTCTGCGGCGCATCAGCTGTTAATTAGTTAATTACTGAATAGGCTGATCGATCGGTTAAATTAACCTGATTAGTGAATTTTCGTCACAGATACTCACTCTATATATCCCAATAAAATCAAAATTCATTACACTAGATTGCATCAAATCTAATTCTAAATTAGTTTTTGTCAGGACGAAGCGAGTAAATAATTAACTGGATGATGTATGTGTATCAGGAGGGAGAGCGGCGAGAAGGTGACGGTGATGGTGGCGGCGCAGCGGACGGGGAACACGGAGCAGCCGCCGGATGACGGGTACACGTGGCGCAAGTACGGCCAGAAGGACATCCTCGGCTCCAGATATCCCAGGTACCACAGAATTACTAAAGTTTAATTTAATTTAATTTTGGAACTCTTTAATTTTGCTTATACTTATTTTGTTTTGATATTTTTAAATTGTTTAATAACGTGTATCGAAATGGGGGCTTTGTTGAGTAAAACTACTATAGCTTTTTTTTGGAAAGTAAAACTATAGCTGATTAATTAAATATGATTTGGCTGGACATATTTAGGTCTGGCAGTGTGTATGGTTGGCTAACATTCGCATCTTCATATCGATTTTTCTTCACCTTTTTTTCGCTTTCTGCACTGCACCAGTAGTATTATTGCATACACAAAGCATTATATATTCAGATCTTTCTGTTTTTGGAAAAAAAAACATATAGTATAGTACAGTACACGTAGCCCGATGACTAATACGCAAGTGTGTACGTATATACTAACTCAATTAACACCGGGAGTATGAAAGTCCAGCAACATATATACATGTGCACATCTATATCTATACTATTATACATGTGCATGTCATCCATATTATTTGAGTCGGTTTTTTAAGTTTATTCTTTTTGAAATACAAATTTATGTTTGAGTCAATTTTTAAGTTCATTCGTTTTTAAAAATACATAAGGAGTCGCATAAGAAATCTCTTTAAAAAAACTCGCAAGCTAATTTGTGACAATCGGACTCCTATTTATAGTTCATGATTTTATAAAAATAATATCCAAGCGAATTCGCACAGTGAATTTTACCATAGCTAAATTGTATAATAATAATAAGATTAAAATAACTTTCACCTGTTGCTACGCACGGATATTTTTTCTAGTATATATAATATATCGCTAATTGCAATGTCAAATTCACTTATGTTATCTAGGAAAAGATCGAGCATGCGCGCAGAATAACCTAGTATCAGTTTTCTTTCTTTTCCACGTGAGTTTTCTTTCTTTTTTTTGAATTAGTTGGCTTTCAGCATGGTGTGGGTCCAATTCAAGTGAACCAAGAATGCAACATATATATGCATATGGTTAACTATATATATTGTTATTTTTTGTAGGATAAAATAGATAGCTCCATAGTTTACTCTTTTAGCTTATTAGCCGTATAGCTAAATTTTAAACTTTAAAAGTTAAATTGTAGAATTGATTTTATTTTTTTATCATAGTTTACTTTTAAGTATAGGCTTTAATTCACTAAGAACATATAAATAAAGTTTTTTCAATGGATTATTTTTTATCACTAAAAGTATTATGGCATATAATCAGTTGTAAATGAAACGATTGGAGATAGAAAAATCTTCGTGGAGATAACCTAGCTTGTGTATTAATTTGCGATGAGCAAGAAACCAGTTGCTAGATTAGCTTGTCGTCGAGTAATTAATATTAAAGTTCAACAAAAGTTGCCTAGAAGAACTTATATTTGAAATTTTAAAATTATTTGGTCGGTTTACTTTACTTGTCTTGAAATTGTTATGTTTATCTGTACGTTTACTTGCAAAGAGAAATTGAAGAGACCGAGCGATGCAATGGAAAATCAATCATTATTATTATGCCTTGGAGAGTTTGGCGTTTTATTCAAGAAAATTCCTGAAGACATTTTTTTCAATTTTGAAATATTGAAATAATAACTATAGAATGATTTCAACTTTTGGTCGAATTACTAAATGGTTTGAAACAATTTTTTTTCCGAGGGTAGGTTTCGAAATAATTGAAAAACTGAGTTGCCAAATGATCCTAATTAAGTCACTTCTCAAGTTTAATGGGCCAAGAGTTTTTTTAAAAAAAACACACTACTTTTCCTTTAGTCTTGCTACAATTCAAAACTAGCTTAAACATAATGCCACTTTGCAATGTGTCAGTGTCAGTGAAACATCATAGAAACCACTCTAAACGCAGGCGAATGTTGAAAAGTTACATCTTTTTATCGTTGACGGTAAAAAAGAATTTCTAGTCTTGGCCAGTGAAAAAACATTCTAGTCTTTACGCTAATGGTTAATTTTCAAATGCCACGAAAAGTTTAGGTAATAAAATAGACAAGTTCCGACGTTGTTTCCTGGAAACGTATAATCACCTTTAGCTAAACAGTCTACTGCTTCTGGATAACTATATATACCACCTTTAGATTTATGTGTTCATTTTCCTGTAATAATAAAATGGAAGACCTTCGTGGATAATTAATGCATGGCATAAATTTTTAAGAATATTTAATCAAAATCTGAAATTGTGGTGAACTATTAACGATTGTTACCGCGGAATTTTTGAAATTAAGTTACGTATAAGTTGTATTACACACTTATTAATTATATATGTATAATTAGTGTAATTACATTATGACTGTATTGTGTTTATATTTAACGACTGTATTACATTTATATCTGTTAAATTTTATCGATAAATATATATAAGATAGTTCCACTAATTAATATACGGCAATATCCGAAAATTACAGGAGCTACTACCGGTGCACTCACAAGAACTACTACGGGTGCGAGGCGAAGAAGAAGGTGCAGCGGCTGGACGACGACCCCTTCACCTACGAGGTCACCTACTGCGGCAACCACACCTGCCTCACCTCCACCACGCCGCTGCTCACACTCCCCGCCGCCGCCACTTCGGTGACAAACTCTCCGACCACCGCCGCCGTGCTCGGCCAGGACCTCGTCATGGCGCCCGCCGCCGAGCAGCCGCAGCCGCCGCCGACGCTGTCCACGTCCATCCACCTCGGCATCGGATGGCCGATGACGCCGGCCAGCCTCGCCGGAGCCGTAGGCGAGGGAAGCACTAGCACTACCGCCACCGCGCCGCAGGTGACGACAATGGGCGCCACGGCGGCCGGCGGCGGCGGCGGTGCAGCAGCTAGGGACACGGATCATTACCCGGTGGCGGACCTCGCCGATGTCATGTTCAACTCCGGCGGCAGCGGCAGCAGCAGCATCATGGACGGCATTTTTTCTTCTCACGATCGACGTGATAACTAGATGAGATCAACATGCAT
This sequence comes from Oryza meridionalis, assembly GCA_000338895.3. Classification (NCBI taxonomy): domain Eukaryota; kingdom Viridiplantae; phylum Streptophyta; class Magnoliopsida; order Poales; family Poaceae; genus Oryza; species Oryza meridionalis. The sequence goes on from CM002526.2 coordinate 16,178,415, forward strand.
GGATCAATCAAATCTCACCTCTCTGATGTGATTATTATTAGATCTCGTTTTGCTTCTTAACTTAATTAATTGGTGTATTTAGGTGAGGCATGCACATTGTGCATGTAGATATTGAAATTTTTGTTGTTAGATGCACACTTGATTAGATCACTTAATTAGGTTCATGCATGCTAATAATGGTGACTCTGTCTCTAGGAGATGCCCGGCCGTTAATTAGCTAACTCGATCGATGTATAGAAATAGCATAGTATCAGCGAGTTCATTAGTGTAAATCTCCAATTAAGTTGTATAATGACCACAGTGATCGATTGAAATATTAGTTATTTCAGGCTAATTTTGCTTCAGCTTTTTTTGTTGAAATCACAAAGTCCAGAGAGGTACTCTTCTCTTCATTTTGTTTCTTTTTCCATCCTAATGTTTATCTTGTTCGTGGAGATAGCAGCAAAACAATCTATCTTTTCCACAGTTTTGTCCCAAGTTAAACACTCGAATTTTCTAACTTTGATCATCAATCTCTATAAATTTATAATTTAATATCATAAGATTTAGATATTTAGATTCGTCATGAGAAATATTTTCACAATGTATATGTTCACATGTTATTAGACTATATGGATTTCTAAAATTTGATTGCCAAAGTTAAGCATATATATTTTCTTAAAATAATAATAAGTAGTTTGAAACGGAAGAAATATATAATCATTTTAGAATTTTGCATGACTATGTGGCTCACATGCAGAAAATAAGGGTGCATGCCTCAATCAAATTACTAGAAAAAAGATCATTAAGGAGCCACAAGCGCAAATTGTTTAGATCAAGTACTATTATACTGTTGATTATATAAAAGTGTCACATAGCATTAAGTGATAAGGTAATTTAAGAAGAGAAGTGAGGAAAGAGATGATGAAACAGCCATCATGCAACAGCTAAATGCACACAAACTATAAGTAGTATGCATGTGAGAGTATTAGTTAGAGGTATTTGATATTTATGCATTAGAGGTGATATATTGTATAGGCCTCTTAATTTATTAGTGAATGATATAGATAGAATTAGAGGTAGTCACCTCTATTGTAGAACTTACTTTTAGTTAAGGGACAATTGCATCTATACCCCCACTTTCAAACCCAACTGCTGTTTTACCCTCACTTTTTAGGGTTTACAGTTTTTACCCCTACTTTTTAAAATTGAACCAGCCATTTACCCCCACTTCTAACTGTCGTTTTGTGGGTTCCACATTTTGTGTTAAAGAAATACAAAAGAAAATAAAAAAGGTTTTAGGAAATATGAATTTACTAATGTACCCGTAAGGGAATGGATAAGGACTGAATCTCTCCTCCCACCCAGTGCATGCGTGAATCAGCGGCGCGGCGGCGGTCGCGGCGAGGGCGAGCGGCAACAAGGGCGTGCAGGCGGCCGCGGCGAGGGTGGGCGGGTGGTAGCTATGCGACGGCGGCCGCGGGGCTTCCACGCGGCGGCGAGGGCAGACAGGCGCGCGCGCCGCTCCGACGGGGCGATAGCCAAGCGGTGGCGGCGACGACGGCTCGTGGCAACGACGCGAGGTGACCACGGGCGTGGACACGTATTGATGGCGGGCAGGCGGGTGGTGGTTGTGAGCCTGCTTGCTGCCGATGTCAAAGGCAGCTGCTGCGGCGTCACAGGCGGCGGCGGCGATGGTTGCTGCTATTTGCCTGCGTGCTGCAACGTCTAAATGGCCAAACGAGGAGGTGGGCAGCAGCAGCATGCTTGCAAGCTAACGAGCAAGGATATGGTTAGGACTTAGGATATAGTTGGTGATTTGTGATATGTGCTAACTCTTGATTTTTGGTTGGTGATTTGTGAGGATCTGGTTAGTGATTAGTGATTTGTGATGCATGTTTGATTCTTTATTTTTGATTGGTGATTTCTGATGCTTGAGTTATGTTGATGGACAGACCATACATCATAGGAAGAAGGGGGAGACATGTGTTTGTCGATATTGATATCTATCGATTTTGAGCTTACTTTGTTTCATTTTTTTTTCAAATAATAGAGAACTTGGAGCGGTATATGTAAAAAAAAAGGTTTTTTACTCACTTTCTGGTGCTGAGATATCAAACCTACTAACAAGCTTGCGTCTATGTTCTGATGACGGTGATTTTGTTTGGTCTTTTTAAGTTATCTAATGATGCAGACTATATTTACTTACCTAGACAAAAGTAAGGGTAAAACTGCAACAACAACCAGGGATATAAATGTTTTTTCGCTATTGAATTAACACCGTGAAATCAGCCGTCCAAACCAGGGGTAGAACTTTGCTTCGTTTTCGAAAAACTGAGGCAAAATTGCAAACCCTAAAAAGTAGGGGCAAAACAGCAATTGGGGTTGAAAGTGAGGGTATGCATGCAATTGCCCCTTTAGTTAATTATTATCTCAGACTTTTTATCTTCAATGAAATGAATAAATATTTTTATCTATCTCTGAATATATTCATTATGTTTTGGTCTTATACAGTTCATCTAATTTTCATCGTAGCTAAATATATTATGCGTCGTTGTTTCAACCAGATCTTCAAAAAAGAACCTATTTGGCTACAACGTGTTGAAAAAGCAGTCTATTGTTTCTCTTCTTCAAGGTTCAACAACGTGCTAATGACTAATCAAATAAATTAGCCATCAAGGAAATGCGTTGCACGAGCTGATATAATAATTCAATTTGGTTGTTTTTTTATAATTGCAGTTTAAATTAAACCAAGAATATATCCACATATCAGTTACAACTTTCTAATTATTAATTTCTAATATTATAATTGGATAAATAAAATACTAAGTTGAGTTAAAGATGGGTAAAACTTCATATTACCATTTCCCAATTTTGAATTTAATAAATTTTATATAAACTAAAAACAATATTTTAAATGTTTTATATAACATGAATTCACAATTATAATATGCGGTCATGATATATTATATATTTATCTAATCAATTGCCATATCTTCCTAAATTAAAATGATCATTTTAATTTAGGAAGATATAATATATCATGACCGCATATTATAATTTTGAATTCATGTTATATAAAACATTTAAAATACTGTTTTCATGAAAGCTTCCCGAAAGTACTCAATATATGTAGGTAGGTAGATAAATAGATAGGCAGATTTGGCACAGGGAACTTATATCTTTTACATAATTAATTGTCTGATTTGTTCACTATGAAATATGCCTAACTGTCAATCGATATTTTTCCCTTATACCAAAGGAAAGTAAAACCAAATGGTAAAATGTTTAAGGCTATAAAGTACAGTACTTCCTCCCTTTCATAATGTAAGTCAATCTAGTATTGCTCATATTTATATAAATATTAATGAATTTAGACATGAATATATACATAGATTCATTAACATATATATATATATATATATATATATATGAATGTGGGCAATGCTAGAATGACTTACATTATGAAACGGAGGGAGTAGTAATATTTTATAGTCGTTCAAAATTGACACATACTACTAGTGCATTAGGAAACTAGGGGCTTGTTCACTTTGTTACTATTTTCAACCTTATCAAGTTTTGGCATTGCAAAATTTTGGTAAGGTTGTCAAAATTTTAACAAGGTTGTAAAATTTTGGCAAGATTTTATATGTACTTACTAAAATTTGGTAACAAATTAAACTAAATGTAGCACTTTTTTTATAACTTTACTTAAAAAAAAGATAAGATTGAAAATGGTAATAAAGTGAACAAGCTCTAGGAGAGGGATAAAGGTGTGTAATCAAAGCTTCTTTGTCTAAACAAAAAAAGAAGTTAGGCCAGTTCACGACTCCACTAACAGCCTTGCATGTGTGGATCTGTGAATATCTCCAGGAATAGGGCTTCCAATGGGCCGAAGCCTGGTCCATCCCTGAATATAATCCGAAAATTTAGTTCCACTGAGCCAATTTCGCCAGGATCAAAAGACAAAGGAATAAGTCTATTTCGCCTCCCTCAACCCTTGCCCTTGGATGGTTGAATCACGTCCCTCTACTGAAAGAGCGGGTATAACACCTCCTTCAGCTTTGAAAACCAGGGAAAATAACCTCCATTGGCGATTTGGGAGGCAGTTTGATTCGACGTGGCATCTTTGACTATGTTGACCGAGTCAACTTGTAGGCTCCTTCTATCAGCAACCCTTCTCTTCCTCTCCTCTAATTTCCATCCCTTCCGGCGACAAGACGAGCAAAGAATGTCGGATGGAGGACACTAGAGCTCGAGGAGGTCGCGGTGGCAGTATTACGGCTCCGTCCACATCAGACCAATGACGCACGTTTGCGACCCTTGTGCCGCTCCCACCGGCCTCCGCCCCGGCTACTGAGGTCGCTGGGTGGTACAGTGGCCGACATAGGCGAGCTCGCATGGGAGCGGCGGTTGGGAGCTACTCCCGAAATTGCCTCCGCATCTTGAAGATGTGTCTCCGCCTTGCTCCTTTCCCGACACTCAACGAGAGCTTCCCGGAGAGGCGAGAGCAACCACTACTACGAAGAGGATTTTCCTGGACGAGGAGCTATTTAGATTGCAGACGGACCGTTTTCGCGTCCGCACGGAAAAATTGGCATCCCATTTTCGCGTGCGGACCCTTAAGAGGCCCGCACGCGAAAATCTTAAGGGTCCGCACGTGAAAATTGATTTTCACGTGCCGGCCTCTTAAGTGAAACGCACGCGAAAATACCTCTCCACCTTTTGCCTCCTACTCACTTCAAAATTTTCAAACTTCTCTCCTCCTTTTCCCTTATATTAAATCCCTCAATTACTCTCACTCCTCTCTCTCTGTCTACGCACCTACTTTTCCAATTTCCTCTCCTCCCCTCTCCTCCCCACCGAGCACACGAGGAGGAGTAGGAGGTGGCCCGCGGGAGCTAGCGGCGACGGCGGCCGGTCGCGGCGGGGCCGGCAGCGGCGGGCTCGATCGGGAGCGGCGGCGGCGCTACCACGGCGACGATGAGCGGCGGTGGCGGCCGGTGGGCGTGGACGGCGGCTGCAACTGGCCTCCACCCGGACCTGTGCGGATCCGATAGCGGTGGCGGCTGGCGCGTTGGTGGTGATCTCGGGCGCAGACGACGGCCGAAGCGTCAGCGGTCGGGTGCGGCAGCGGGCGATTCTAGGGTTAGGGTTAGGGTTTTTTTTATTTTTTTAATTTTATTTTTTTTGTTTGCGTGCAGGCGGTATAATTTGACTGCACAGGATAATCGATTATCCCGTGCAGTCCACTTAACTCGACCGCGCGGGAAGATGATTTTCTCGTGCGGTTGGGCTACCCACACACGAAAATATTGATTTTCCCAGACCCATGGGTGTAGACGGACAAATCCTCTGCATGGAAAAATGTTTTTTTTTTGTAGTAGTAGTAGTGAACCCCTATTTTCGTAGCTAAATTCGATCCCCATGAGGGGCGGCACGTGGGAAAGACTGTGGCGATAGAAATGGGGTCATGGTGGATGGCCCATGCGGGTGTCCCTGGTGATGTGGTACCTTACCGCGGAGGCATTGTCGACATCCCACGCCCGCGCCACTTGGGAGCTCGATGACGCCACCTACGCTGCTCACCTCCATCTCCATCACGGGAGCCCCACATTGCTTGGGAGTTGGGAGCAGGACCCCAAGCTCCCATGTGCTGCTCTCCTCCATCCCAGCCAGCCTCCTCTAGCTCCCTGCCCCCTTCCATATCCCATCCGCCTCCGTCGAGCGATCAGCCCATTCAACGAATTTCGTCGATTGCCACCACGCCAACGAGCTCCTCCCCACGTGCAGACGGCCGGCGAACTCCTCCCCTGCACACGGCCGGTTGACAACCTAGAGGGGTTTGCCTGCGCGATCTTCGCCTCGTCCTCCATGACCCCCTCCTCCCTCCTCTCACACAATGCCCCGACGCCCTCCCGCCTCCTAAGCATGCTCAGGAAGATATGAAAGAGAAAGGGTGGGAGAGAGGTGAGAGAGAAGATGGGATGAGGTGAAGGCCGCTGACAAGTTGGTCTCACTTAATAACTCAGTGAGTCAACTGCCACGTCAAACGAAACCGCCTCTAAAATTGCCCGGGTAGTCAATTTGCAATGGTTTTGGGAGTTAGGGGATGGGTTATGCCTAGTTTTGCGGTTGAGGGATACGATTTAACCGGGAGCATGAGTTGAGGAGGCAAAATAGACTTCTTCCAAAGAGAAAATCTTGTTAGGCCCAAATGACAAAGCCGAATCTAACTCAATGAATAATTGTCCAATCAAATTTGGACACAAATTTACCTGCCAAGAAAAAGGTGGTACTCCCTATATCACACCAACAAGAGAACGAGAGAGATGTTATTTGGGGCTGTTCTATTTTTTTGTGGGCGGGCGGAGCGCTAGGCCATGGCCTTGTAAGCCCACAAAGCTTAATTATTATTATTTTCGAACGAGCAGAATTTGTTTTTTTTGAACGTACACGAAGCTTAATTATTAACTGCCTAGTACATATACAAGGACTGTTGTCCCGATTTGCTATGCTTTCTCCCATTATCGCCATTTTCTTTCTCTGTTCCTGCGTTGCATCTCTGCTTCCCCAGTTCTGAGCATATGCGTGCATAAGTGTTTGGGACGAGCATGCCTATGAAACTCCATTCCGCTCGGTTGAGTACCTTCGCGGATAGGCAGGCGATCAAATATTTAAGGAGCGCTTCCTAATGCGACTACTCTGCTACATCGGTTCTGCATGTCGTCGTTTTCTTCCTCTGCATCATCCGCTTCAACTACTTTCACTACATCGGCGTATCTACGAGAGGAGGAAATGGTGGAGGCACTAATGGCAACGACGCACCTGGAAGCGGCGGCTGCGACGCACCTAGAAGTGGTGGCAACGACACACCTGGAGGTGGCGTCGTGGCGAGAACATCAACATCAACGGAAGCAGCAATACCAATAATGCATTATACGGTACCCGAGCGTTATTTAGGTATGTCACATTTCTAACTATAGTGGTAAACATGTTTCTAGATGATACTTTTCAAGTCATTAGCATGTTAATATTTAGCACTTTTACTAGATTAATTCCTGCTGCACATATCATATTTATTATCTTAATTTCTAGATTAAAAATATATCAAATTATGACCATATTTCTAACAATATCTCATCCAAGTTCATCGCAGAGTTACAAAGTTAATAACCATGAAAATTTTACTGTGTTAACTCTCCTGTCCTGTTGTTTTCAACTTATTTATCGGATCGTGAAAAACGGATAATTGCTCCATGTTTTAAGAAATATGTTTTTTTAAAAAAATCTCATACTATATTGATTAGACCACTTATTATAAGTTATTTATAAAATTTATTTTTTAATAAAATATTTAGTTTATCACTATGATCGAGTAGATACTACCTCCATCCTAGAAAGATTATAGTTTTTCATTTTTTTTATATCAAACGTTTGACCGTCCGTCTTATTTAAAATTTTTTATGATTAGTATTTTTTTATTAGATGATAAAATATAAATAATATTTTATGTGTGACTATTCTTTTTTAAAAAAATATAATTTTTTAAATAAGGCATACGGTTAAAAGTTGAATACGGAATCTCACAACTACACTTATAATGATACAAATATAGTACTAATTCTTAACAGTAATCTGTAAATCTGTTCAATAATCAAATCAAAACGAGCCAAATTTTGCCTCTACTTTTACTCAAAGTCGCCGCGGAGACTACAACCATCATGATATCACATAAAACGCGTTTGGCTGTGAATCTTACGAATAAATAATGTATACACGCCTTGAGTGATTTGACGTACGGATTGAGAAAGGAGTGCTTCACCTCCAGAAAAAAAAAACACTATTTGTACTCCACGCAAAACAAATCAAGAAGAAAGAAATCAAAAAAGAAAAAGAAAAACACTATCTGCATTGGAAAAAGAAATTGTCAAAACCAGATTCAGTTTAGTTTAGTACCGACACAAAAGAAAAGTATCAGCAATTGATATAACAAATCTGAACTGACGCCAATGTGAAGGATGGACCACCACGTGCGTCTAGACGTCAGGATTATCCACGGGAGTGTAGTTTATGTTTAGTTTTCAGTTGTCACAAATGCTGCCTGCAAGTTGGAAGCCAACAGCAAACCCACTGGATTGTTGTGATTTAATCATTGGTCCAAAGTCCAAACTGTACTATATCTGCAAATTGTGCCCTTCCTGTCCGATCTAGTGTTTTTTTCTAGGTAAAGAAGATATTTTATCGTTGTACAAGATGTATTTTATCCTGGCCTTTGCGATAGTGACGTGCGAGCAAAATATTTACTATTGACACGATGTTTAACCATTCTTCCTATCTAAAATATCTATATAAATATTATTTTTTTGGTGCAACATGTTTTATCATTAAAAAAATTAAATATGACCTACACTTTAGGCATATTTACAATGGTTTTTAATAAAACAAATGATTAAATATTATTTAAAAAGTTAATAGTGTTGTCTATTGAAAAAGAGTACATGTATGTATACAGGCGAAAAAGAAGTAAGGGACGGATAAATCCCCGTCACTCTCATACTCATAAAAAAATACATTGGCGAAACAAAGCCTTAGCAAAAACTACCACTGTTTTTTAATATATGACGTTGCTGACTTTTTAACACATGTTTAATCATTAGTGTTATTTATTTTTTTTGCAAATATAAAATATTTTAATTCATAACTAAGGAACATTTGACGATAAATCAAATCATAATAGAATAAATATAATAATTATATATTTTTTTAATAAGACGAGTGGTCAAATTTATTTTAAAATGTTAACGGTGTTGTATATTAAAAAAAGGAAAGAAGTAATTAACCCCCTGTTTACTAACTCCAACCGCGTGACTTCACTGGTAAACGACTTCTGGACCTTTTGAATTTGCATGATTGTCTAAGTACGCAACCAATTACGCACTCCCTCCATTTCGGCCATGTTTACTTAGAAAAACATTTCGTAAAAATATCACATCGAATTTTTATACATGTATGAAGCATTAAATATAAATAAAAAAAAACTAATTATACAGTTTACATGTAAATCGCGAGATAAATCTTTTGTGCCTAATTAGTCCATGATTAGATATAAGTGCTACAGTAACCCACATATGCTAATGATGGCTTAATTAGGCTCAAAAGATGTTTTCAGGCGAGTTATGAAATTAGTTTTTTTATTCGTGTTCAAAAACCCATTCGGACATCCGGTCAAACGTCCGATGTGACACCCAAAAATTTTTATTTCACCAACTCTCTTCGTATAAGTCGTTTGACTTTTTTCGTAATCAAACTTAAAAGAAGTTTGATCAATTTTATAGAAATGTTTTTCACATAAAACAAATATATTATCAAACTATATTCAATATTAGATTTAGTAAAACTAATTTCATATTTTAGATGCTAAATTTTCTACAAATTTGATCAAACTTAAGACTACGAAAAGTTAAATCACTTATAATATAAAATGGAGGAAGTAGTAATAAACATAAAAAAAAAACTGATCGACCTCCTGTTAAATGCGCTGTTTTTGGTGACTATGAAAAATAACGAACAAGTGAATTACCTGCCTCAGCAGCAAGATTAATTAAAGGCAATAACTCTAGAGGACAAATTAGCATGAGTACTTGCGAGGCATTAAACTGATACCGTACTAATTTTATTATCAGTTATAACGATTTGATACTATTTGCAAGCAAATTTGTACCTAACTAAAAAATACGCAAAGATTCCGGATGCCCCTTTCATCCGACCCCCTCCCACGCGTGTGCTTTCGCCTCCTCCTCCCTCACCCCGATCCCCGCTCCCTTCCTCCCTCCGACGGCCTCCATCTCTCCCTCGCGATCCAAAAAATCATCCGATCTACCCCGTGCACGTGTTCCCCCTTCCCCCGCAGCCCCTCTCCTCCCCCTCCCCCCTCCCACACACAGAGACCTTTTGCTCTTTGGCGCCCTCCACCCAGCGCATCTCTTCTTCCCTGCGTTCCCTCCCTCCTACGCGTTCAACAAAAACGGAACCTCCTCGTCCTGGAACACGTTTTGACGCACTCAGTCCGCGTTCCCCACCAGAGTTCATCGTTGTCGTTTCTCTTTATGTGGGGACCATGTTATTGAAGTTCCTGCTATTCTGGTTTTCTTAATTGCACGTTCACCACTAGAGCTCGTCGTTATCGTTTCTCTCTTTATTGGGACCACGTTATTGTTACTCCTACTATTCAGGTTTTCTTCATTGCCAACTGCCATCATCTATGCACGAGTCATATCGTGGGACATGTCCGGCCACCTTACTTCTATCCTCTGGTCGCAAGAGAATCGGCGCCCATATTCCTTCCTCTCTTTTTTTCTTGTTTCGGCTAGGGAAGACGATGAAAGTGTTAGTCGTTTGTTTTTCCATCTTTCGTTCTTCTTACGCGTTCAAGGAAAAAGGATCCATCTCATCCGAGGACGTGTTTTGATGCACTCATCCAATCGTGTTCATCCCTAGATCTTGCCGTTGCCCTCCCTCTATCAGTACCATGTCAATGCTAGCCGCATTCATATTGATCTGATTTTCTTCGTTACCAACCTCCACCATCCATGGACAAAGGCACTATTCCTTCCTGGTCTAGCATAACCATGCTTCTGGACCACTCATGTAATATAAGACAGTAGGAATATGAATAGAAAAAAATCTAATTTATGTTAATGAAACGGGTACCTGTTCAGAATTAATGGATCAGATTTTCATATGGTGTAAAATAAGGTTTTTAATTTCTAGCTAATTTCAGTGATTTTTTCATTTAGCGTTATTAATTTTAGCACTATTTTATCCATTAAAAAATATTAAAATTTTGAATTATCGTTCGGACCAAGTTAATTGTAGTTTTATGTTATTATTCTATGATTATATTTCCTTTAGTCCAATTGCGATATATGGTTTAGGATTTAATTTAATCATATTTCTTTCAGTCCAATTGTGATATGTGATTTAGAATTTTAATTTATATCGATAAATGTTATTTAGAACCCGTTGCAATATACGGGCATTATGCTAGTGTGTGAAAAAGAGTACAAATACGTGGCCCATATGGAGTACTACTAGTATTTGTCTCCAGATGACACAGTTGTCAGATCGAATTAAATCATTGTCGTAGGAGGGATTTCCTGGTAGGTTCCTCCGTCCGTGGATCCCACCGGCCGGATTGTTTGTCTTCAGCACTTTTGTGGGAGTCGGAAAGAGATCGTCGACCTGTCTCGCTTTCTATGATCCTATCTACCTCTCTCCCATAGCTCAAAATTCGCCTCATTCACGCACATATCCATCCAAAATTGTTGCATACGCAAAGAATAAAGAGGCCGGAGTTCTCCGATCCCGTACAACAATACAACGTAACCTACTCTTTTAGGCAAAAAAAAAGTAAGAGGAATTCACCGTTCTGATGATGATCTGTTGATGAACACTGTCGTTTTGGATAAGCATCATGGTCAAAACATTCGATTTTGTTCGGTGACATTTATATTTACAGTATATGCAGGATAACCCTAAACCGCCATTGATACTCATTTAAAGGAAAAAAAGAAAATATAATTTGATTTATATGACATTTTTTATCGTTAATCGACAACATTTTTCTCCGAGATAATCGACAACAATTTAGTTCCATACATACACATTTCTTTAGCGATCACACACACAGGACAGGATCAAAAGAACTTGCAGTTCATATACACACTTCATAGCAATTCCGTTCGAACACACAAACTACAATGAATCAAATCGAAACTAAAACAAAGAAGGAAGATGAAATCATGCCGGTGCCACAACTAAAAAAAAGGTTTTTTCAAGGCGGCACCTTTTTTTTTCACTAGCGGCCAGACGATAGCGCCGCTAGCGAAAATGTAACAAGGGATGGGGGCTAAGAACCGCTAGTAAAAATATATTTTCACTGACGGATGTTTAACGTGAACCACCAGCAAAGATATGCCATTTTCGCAAGCGGTCCTATTAGATTTTCGCTGGTGGTTGTGTAGCATGAACCACCAGCGAAGATATGCCATTTTCGCAAGCGGTCCTCTTAAATGACAGCTAACGAAAATGTGAAAACATCGCCATAATAAAAAACCCTGTCAGACTAAAAAAATCCACGGCCACTTTTCTCTTAGCCTCTCATCCTCCTCTCCTTCCTCCAGATCCATCGGCGGCCTCGTCCTCCCTCTCCTCTCCGCCTCCTCCACCCACGGCAACTCCCTCATCTCTCCGCCTCCTCCCTTCTCCCTCTCCAAGATCCACTTCCTCGGTGAGCGGCAGCACTCCGGGGAGACGCGGTGATGGGCGGGCGGCGGCGGCTCTCCTCCTCTCTGCCCCACGCCTCCTCTCCCTCTCCCCCGCCACCCACTAGCGGCGTGCGGTCTCCTCCTCTCCAAGACGGCGGGGCGCAACCTCCTCCTCTTCACTGCTGGCTGCCATAAGCTCGGGGCCAGATCCACCGCCGCGATGACGGGGGTGGCTGGCGGGGAGGGTAGCGACGGTGGCAGGAAGGTTGGGACGGATCCGGCAGTGAGTGGTGCTCGGGCGGTCCTCCACGGTGGTGAAGGAGGTGGATCCGGCGGCAGCTACCACGACGACGACGACGGCTACCGCGACGACGACGGCCGGGCTACTCCAATCTCCTCCCCTGTACCGCCTGGCGACTACGGCGTGGGCTTCGGCAGATGGCGGCCACAGCGAGGTGTCGTGATGGCGGCTATGCTTGTGGCCATGGCAACCGGCGGTGCTTGAGGCTGTGGCAGCCGGCGGCACCAATTTTGATTTTCTTTAACCCCAAATTGTTCTCACTAGTGGTCCTTTATCTTGCCGCTAGCAAATTTTTGCTAGTGGTTGTCTTAACCTGGCCGCTTAGGAAACTCGATTTTCGCTAGCGACCAGCCATCCGCCAGCGAAAACACATTATTTTCATTGGCCTTTACTCGCCGGTGGCACCTCTGGCTATCAGCAAAAACCCATTTTGGCCGTCAGTGAAAACTATTTTTTTTTGTTGTGTGCTGGTGATGAAGAAATCGGATTTAAGAACACTTAGATTTGACAAGTAAAAGATTGATAAATAAGAACAGGTGATATCATCGTCAAGGCCCTCCCTATCCGGAGGCACCATAGCTTTTGTAACCGTCAAGTGTTCCCAACTCACTATCTTAATAAAATGCATGAGTTCAAAAAAAAAAAGGTGTTCCCAAGACATCCCTTCATCACCGCCAACTCCTCTCACCTCACTTCTCCTCCCTTACGCGCTAGAAGAGGCAACACAGAATTGTTATTGCAGCAGTGTGATACTTATAAACCAACAATAATAGTTAGAAGTCGGTTATTTAGGATCTCTTATCTTATCTGTGTCGGTTATAAATGAACTGGCAGTGCTTAGGGGTTAGAATGGTTATTTTTGTTAGGATCATGAACACACGGTCGAGTGTCTCCGACATTCACTACTACAAAATCCCTTTTTGCATGCAAACGGGCGATACCGATTTTCGCATGCGGTTGGGCCAGCCGCATGCGCGAAATCGTCTGCAAAGATGGCGTTCTTCCCATGCGGCTAGGGTGACCACATGCGAAAATCGGATTTTCTCATGTGGGCGGTTAAGACAGCCGCATGCAAAAACAAAAAATCGCGAAAAAAAAATAAAATTCCCAAAAAAACTAAAAAATCACGAAAAAAAATAAAAATTCCCCCAAAAAAAACTACCCGCCGGCGCCCGCGTCGCCGCCGCCGCTCACCACCGCGCCGGATCCGCCGCGCCCGAGCCGTCATGGGAGCCACCGCCATCCGCTACCGCCGACGGATCTGGGCAGGAGGAGGCCAGCCACCGCCGGATCTGGGCAGGAGGAGGCCAGCCACCGCCGGATCCAGGCGGGAGGAGGCCCGCCGCCGCCGGATCCAGGCGGGAGGAGGCCCACTGCCCGCATCACCGCCGTCGTGGACCTTGAGCTCCGCCGCGACCTCCTCGCGCTCCAGCCTCGTGGCGATGGGCACGACGTCCTCCACCACTACCGGCTTGTCGCCTGCAACACGACCCCAATCACCGACCGATCAGCGCGCCCCCACTTAAATTGGGTGGTATTTTTGCATGCGGACCACTCAAAGAGTCCGCATGCGAAAATACATAAGTGCATGCGGTTCCTTAAGTGGACCGCATGCGAGAATAATCATTAAAAATAAATTAAAAATATGAGAACTTCAAATTAAATTTTATAATATTAAATGAACTCATATGAAAAAGTTACCAAACATAAAGTTGTAGAACTCGTTGAGATCTACAAATTTTCTTTTGGTCATTTCGTCATCCGAGTTTGATTGAAATATATAAAATTTGAATCTTAAAATATAAGAAATTCAGATAATTTTTTAGATAGTAAATGATTTCAAATGGAAAAGTTGTCAACAACAAAGTTGTATAACTTATCAAGACTTATAACTTTTGTATTGGTCATTTTTCTAGATGACTTTGTTTGAACAGTTTGAATTTGAATTTCAAATTATGACAACTTCAAACAATATTTTCAAATACTAAATGATTTCACCTGAAAAATTCATCAATAACAAAGTTGTATAAATCATCAAGATCTATAACTTTTATTTTGGTCATTTTTTCTTCCGACAAAGCGATTTGCAAAATTGTTCACAAAATATACATATCTCTTATATAGTTTATAAAACTATAAAAGAGATGTATAATTTGTGAACAATCTTATAAGTAACTTTGTCGGATGAAGAAATGACTAAAATAGAAGTTATAGATATTGATGAGTTATACAACTTTGTTGTTGATAACTTTTTCAGCTGAAATCAATTAATGCTTCAAAATATTATTTGAAGTTTTGAAATTTAAAATTTTAATTGATAAAACAAATCACAAGAAAAAATGGCTAAAATAATAGTAGTAAGAACACAATAACATGATAGAGCATGATTTTAGAAACATTTAGAAAAAAGAATCATCTAATTTGGAGTTCATATGAGTGAGATACACTAGTTTCAAATTTTTCAAATTTTATTTTTGCATACGTCTCCTTAAGTGGCCCGTATGGAAAAATCGATTTTTCCATGCGAGCGCTTAAGTGAGCGCATGCAAAAATGAAAATGAGCTCATTTTTGCATGCGGCCCTCTTAAGAGGCCCATTCCATACGGGCCACTTAAGGGGCCGCATGCAAAAATGACCATCGATTTTTGCAGACGCCACTAGTTATAGTCCGTTTGCAAAAATCAAGGGCATCGTACTGAAAAATTACTTTTGTAGTAGTGATCGTCATTCCCCTGGTATACACCAAATGTGTGCATGTATATGTACAGTCATATATCTACATATCTAAGAAATGTATAGTTTTCTTGAGTTGCACTTCTAGACAAATAATTTTGCTTGCATTAGTTTGCACTATACTTTTGAACAATGTTTGCATCTTATATCAGATTTTAGTTTAGACGGGGTGAAACCTAGGGTCAACCTTTTGTCAAGGGGGTGAGATGCACATGATCACAAGCATGGTCAGCGACCTTCCCAGTTCTTCCCTACCTGTCAACGCTGTTGTCTATTAATTTGAGGAGGGGATCGATGGTGAACGTTGGTACGAGATGTAGAGAAAGCACATGTTTGTACAACAAACAAAAAATAAAAGGGAGCAAAGGCACGCGCAAATGTTGGGCTGTTCAATTATAAACTAATACAGAGTTCTAGCTCTAGGCTACTATATCCGATGAAGGCGCTAGGTTCATTCATAGAGGAGTAGTTGATGGTTAAGAACATCTTCAAAAACCTGTCCAATAGACTCTTCAAGGCCAAATTTGGTAAGTTTAATGAAATAATGCCCACCAACAGCCTTGCCAACCGTGGGGCCCATGCTGTCGAACGCCCCTCCTCTCTCTCTCTTTGCCCACACCCATGCAGAGAAGAGTGGCCCGGTCCCATCGCCGCCTCCGGCACCATCAAATTCGGCCGGCAGCGTGTGTGAAGAAGTGATCCTTTCTAGTGGGAGGTCGTGAGACCCCCCCTTTGTGAGTTTCGGCCAGCGGTAGGGCGCGCTGATCAGGAGTGTAACCCCGCTTTGGGGCTAGCTGCTATGTCGCTAGCGAATTTGCATGGAAGACAAGGGATTATACAGGTTCGGGGCCGCTAGGAAGCGTAACACCCTACTCATGTATGTGGAATTATGATGGAGTTCTTACAAGAGGTCTTTGAGCTCGTGGGAAACCCTCGCTATGCTTCCTCTAGAGCTCAAGTTATCAAGAGTCGTCCCCTTCTTTCGGTGGTGAAGGTCCTCCTTTTATAGTTCAAGGGGATACCACATGCACCGTCCATACCTACTCCTCCATGGGAGGGGGACCCACGTAGCCTGGATCAGACCGTCATCCGTGCCTTCAACCGGAAGCAAGGTGGTTGTGTGCCCCCAGGTGGGGCCCAGCGCCGTCCTCCACCTGACACGGGGGACATCCCCGTCATTCCATCTTAAATGTATGGAGATTTTGGCGGACTCACCATGCGCAGGGGACGCACCTGGCAGTGTGCCGATGGGACAGGGCATACCTGCCCCCACTCCGCCTGACACAGGGCGGGACGTGGGGGCACTGCCACCCGTCCCATCGCTTGTGACCGGTCACAGAACGATCAAGCCTGATTGACATGGGTCAATCAGGTGGCGCCGCACGTCCGCCCATGCCGCATTAAATGCGGCGAGGGACGATTGGGGCGTCGCGCATTTAAGGCGCTGAGCAGCGCCTCCTGCTCCACCCACACACCCCGCCACGTGGCGGCCGGGTGAGGGCCACGGGGCGGCTTGCCTCACGGGCCCGAGGGGCGTGACGTGGCACCCCGAGGCCCCCTGGCCACCGTATCGCTACCTGACCTCCCCCCGAGGGGGTGGGAAAAAACAGGCCGTATGGCCACGTGGCCAGATGGGGAGGTTACTTCCCTCTACCGTGCGTACCCCCGGGCCCATTTCACCGACAGCGTGGATTCCGGGAGCCACGCAGCCTCCACAGACCCCCACGCGGATTCGGCTAGCGCACGTGGATTTAGGAGCTCCGCCTCCACACACCGGGTGACCGTCTTCCTGAGTTGAGGTATCTGCTGCGGTTGTTGTCATCCATCCGTTGTGGCTACCGTTGTCCCCGAGGCCGCCATCGCCTGCGCCATGCGCTTGCCTCGTCCGCTCCCGCCTATCGGAGATCCTACAGCAAGGTCATTTGCCCCCTCCGCTGGCTCCTGCTTGCACCGCCCTTGGGCAAGATCAAGGGAGTCCTAGCCACCAAGATCCTTACTAGGCACCTAGCCATCATTCGTTGCCGTCGCACGGATGTCGTTGCCACAAGAGAGCTGAAGGGCTAGGAGAAGAGGAGGTGGGGAAGAAAGAAGAGGAAGAAGTAGGGGGTAATAAAGGCTGACATATGGGTCTCAATGTCATAGAGTGAAAATGAAGAGTGTAGATGGAGAGATTGATAGAGTGAGCAATGAGTTTGGCTTGCCAAATCAATTAGAGAGCTAGCTATATGAGTGTTTGGAGAGTTTAATTTGCGCAGTCTCTTGGAAATGCTCTTGGGCACTCACAAAGTGCCACATAGGCTAGGCTACGGGTCCAAAATCTGGGTTTTTTACAATGCAAATGATTCTAGGAGTAGCTTTGATTTTATATTTTAGCCCCTGGCACCTTTTGTTTCAATCCTCATATTCTTTCAATTTGTGTGAAGGTCCAAAATTTGCACCGAACACCCTATGATCTAGAAAAAAAATCCACTTCCCCTCTCTCTCCCCCTTATCCTCTTGGCATTTCCGCCGGTCTCACTGGCGGTGACCCTGCTCCCTGGATCCCCTCTTCTTCCAGCCGGTGCGCCGACAAGCTCGGCGGCATGGACCGTGGAGACGACGAGCGAGAGACCGCGAGATCAGCGATGTGGGAGTAGGGGACAGATAGAGCTCAGCAGCATAGATTTTGGCAGTGCCTCCTTCTCCCTTCTCCCCCTCCTATCTTCCTCACGGCTGGCGCCCTCTCCTCCCCCAACTGACGCGCCGACGAGCTCGGCGGCGGTGCAGGGGGACGACGACGACTTCGACAATGTTGGTCGAGGGCGGTTGGACAAGCCGGCGAACTTCTCCAGCCCCACCACCTTCCCCATTGAGTCGTGCGGGCTTCTCCAGCCCAGATCGAGGCAGGTGGCGAAGGCGCCATCGGCGACCAAGCAAGATCCCCATCCACCACCTCCCCTTCCCGCCAGCATCCCTCTCCCCTCTTCTTCTTCACCACTCAACGGTGACGACTAGATCCACAAGATGGTGACTACGAGCTGTAGATGGGCCGAGGGCTCAAGGCGGCTGCCGCCGAGCTGGTACGGTGGACGGGTCATGGGACACCGCCACCCCGTCAAGCTCACGCCCCTCTTCGTCCGTAGCCATCGCCGGCACTGCCCAAGAGCTCCACAAGGACAACGCCTGGTCACCCTCCCCTGGCCGACGAGTTCTTCTCCCTCTCCCTTCTCTAGCGGCGTGGGGCACGAGCATGGGCCAGTCCTTCAAATTTTGATGAAGAACTTGTGGTTTAACTTGGCTCCACGACCTTCCTGGGGAAACAAGAACAGCGGGACATGGCATGTCATGTCTGACCTGGCTTTGTTGAGGCTGAACTTACACCTCAACCCACTGTGAAAGCCCTTAGAGGAAGGTCAATAATATAGCCCACTGATGGCTGCAATAGGTATCCATGTCATATATAGTAATTAAGGATTGTAGTCAATACATACAATAGAGAAATCTTATGTTTACTATAACACAAATATTCTATTATTTGTATGGGCCCCACCATCATCTCCAAGCTATTCTCTTTCTTCCTCCCTATCCTTCCTTTCCGGTCTGATTCCATCTGTTCTTTACCTTCTCTTTCTCTTCTCTCCTTCTTTTACCTTGCTGTGGCCACGACGGATGCAGGCCATGGCGACAACCACGATGGATCAGTGTGGCAAACACACAGTCGAACTTAGGTGACGACGATGGCGGCAGTGACCGCCACGATGGACGAGAGCGGCAGACGCAGACGACAGCGGCGATGCGACGACCACGCGTACACATGCGACAGTGACGACAACGGCCGCGTGGCGGATGCAGACCAGCGCGGCGGCTGCGTCGGACGCATGCGATGACAACGGCCGCGACGGACGTAGACCAAGACGGTGGCTGCAGCGGACGCATGCGACGGCGAGTCGGCGACGACAGTGGCGGACGAGACGGCCACAAATGAGGGTGGCGGCCGCAGCAGACGTAGGCGATGGCGACGGCCGCAGCATACACATGTGACTACGACGACGATTACCGTGGTGGATGCAGGCGACAGGGCTGGACAAGAACCACAACGGCGGAGGTGGTGGCCGCCGTGGACGAGGTCCGCGGCCGAGGTAGCCGCGGCGGGTGAGGGCCGCGGCCAAGGCGGAAGCAGGCGACGAGTGCGGGGGATGACGACGAGAGCGGCGGTCCAGCGGCCACAGCGACGAGCGCAGTAGACGAGGATGGAGGACGGCGGCGCCAGCGGACGTGGGCGATGGAGATAGCGGCCATGGCAGACGAGGGCAAAGACGACGGCGGACAAGAGCGACGGAGATGCCGGCCATGGTGGACGAGGCGGTGGCCCGATGGACCGCGACGGCGACAGCGACAGACGCGGGCGGAGCGGATGCGCGGGTGGCGATAGCGGCCGACGCGAGCGAAGCGGATGGCGATGCGGACACGCTGGTGGGACCTACTGCCTCGGGACGAGCGTGCAGTCGAGCGACTAATTAGTCGCCCGCTGCTTCCCTCTCTTCTCCCCTCTCTCCTCATCTCATCGAAAAATCCTACGTAGAACTTATACGGCCCACTATATTGTACCTCCTCTTAGGAGTATTCTAAAGATGATCCAAGTTTAAATTTTGAGTAAATTGCGTTGACGGTACAAGAACTTGGCGGGTGGGGTGCGATTAAGTACAAGAACTTAAAAATTGAACATATCGATGCAACAACTTGGCTAGGTGGGTGCGTTTGTGGTTAAAAGGCTGCCACATATGATTTTTTTTGCCACGTCAGCTTTCCACCTTAGACAAAGTCTACGTGAGGGCCCTTTACACATCATAATAATTTTGCACAAATCCCCTGCTGTTTTTTCTCATTTGAGGACATTTTCCAGTACGGATCAATTAATCACCATGAGGGATAGGACCTCAAATATGAAGCTTCCGGCTGCGGCGGTCGGTGGGACTCAAAGCCGACGTGTGGCAGCAGTCGTCGGGACTCAAAGCTGGTGGCGGTGGTCCTCGGGACTCGAAACCAGCGTGGGTCAGCGGTCGATGGGACACGAAGCCCGGCCACGGCAGCCATCAGGACTCAAAGCCAGTGCAGGGGGTTGTTAGATCTCGAAGCCACCGTCGCCCGCCCATGGCCGTATAGTAGGTTCCCTTCAACTGATGAGAATATGAACCTTCCATTTTTTTTGCTGTAATTCTATGGGATTCTTCGTCTATAGTGGAATCAGCATCATGATAACTGCATCTGGTGTACCACAGTGAGAGGACTCTTTAACTCTTTATTGCTGTCAAAGCAGTATGTGAGTGAATAATGGCAGTGTAGGTGCTTTTGTAACTCTGGAAGTGCTTTTGTTATATAAGGGATACATGAATTTTCAGCTACTTAAATGAATGGTGAACACGATGTAGCAAATACTGGTTGTATTCTCTCTTTTGGAACTGCATGTCCAAGTGATAACATGAATTTTGCTAACATTGCTTTGACCAGTAGCAATTTCTGTACAGGCATGTGGTATGTTTTCTTGTCCATAGACAAATCCTGGCAGAAATGTGCTCCTAATATTATGAAATGTTTTACCATAAATAGCTGTTGTATAAACAGGAAAAACAAGAGATGTTCCTGAATTGGAACTTAGAGCAATGTAACAGAGCACAGTCCAAAATGAAACATGTCTAATTGGTTGGCAAAAAATAAACAGAACTTCTGGCTAAATTATAAGCTAATCCTTTTTATCAAGTTGAATATATTGTTCACTTTTTCTTTGTCTTCTCCCTTTTCTTCAACTCTGATTTCTTATTGGGTTGCGTATTTCTCTTCCTTGGCTCAGCTTTTCTCTTCCGAATTGTTGCCCTGCCCTCTTTGGTTGCGTCGTTATTGGCGGCTGCACTGCAGCTTTTCGGTTTGTGGCAATAAAATTTGATTCCGGCAGTGGACCAAGGTCAACTCTAGAAGAGTTGTTTATAATGTTCTACAGAAAGTACAATGAAATTGTAAAAACTGTTTTATAAAGCTATAAAATGGAAAATTGGCAAAGCATTGTCTAACCTCTCTCGTCAAGGAAGACAATATGGTATTTTGTAACTGATCATAGCTAGGTTGGCTGGTTAAAATGCTAGTCTGGCTGTTCAGAACTTCAGGCATGACCTGCAGAGTCATAAAATCTTCATTACCATATTGTTGTGAAGGAGCAGCACTGGCTTGCTGCTTTCCTGCTTTTATATCTTCCTTCCTCTTCTTGCAGCCCTTCTTGTTGTGGTTAACCCCTTGACAGTAGCTACAATGCATTTGCACACCATGCTTGGATATTTTTGTTCCTCCTTCAAGTTCATGTGGCTGCTTTCTTCTACATATCCTAGGCCTTCCAACTTTCTTCTCATAAATCGGTGGGTTCACCTTTGGTCCAATCATCTTCACCCAAGATGCCTTGTCCCTAACAGGCATTATGTTAAATCCATAGGCCTCCATGTATTTTTCAGTTGAATAACAGAAGGATACCACATCTTCAGGTTTTGTCCTCTCACTCCTCAAGCAAGAAATTGCATGGTTGCATGGTATCCCTGTCAATTGCCATCTCCTACATTCACAGTGTTTTGCCATGAGGTCAACAATATATTGGTGTTCTTTATCAGTTACTTGGAACACCCCTTTACCAGCAGGTAATATATAGCATGTATTTGACAATTCTGCATTTTTATCAACCCTTTTCTGTATTTTTGGGCATATGTTTCCTGACCACTTCTTTACACACTCCTCTTGTTTGATATGTATCCTATTCATGATTTGGCTCCTAATCTTTTCAAGCATGGATAAAATTGGAAGCTCTCTGGCTTCAAGAATGTACTTGTTGAATACCTCGGAATTGTTGTTGAGTAGAATATCACACTTGGGGAAATCACTAAAGAATGCTCTGCACCACTGGTTGGGTGGTATTTCCTTCAGGTAGGCATAAGCATCTTTTGCTAAGAGACTTCATCTTTTCCATGTTAAATTCCCACTCTGGTATAGTACTTGACCTTGCAATTGCCCACAACTGATTCTTTAGAGTCTCCCCTTTGTATAGAACATGAAAATTTTGGTACAAATGCCTAACGCAAAAATCTTTGTTCTGAATCTGAGAATTTATCCCTCACAGCTGGTACCAATCCCTACAAATTTAAAAAGGAAGGGTGAGTACCAATCCATTGAACAGTAAATAATTCAAATATTTTAAAAAATGACAAGTTGAACAAAATCAAATATGATGGAATAAAGTCATACCTTCTGCCTGTCTGTCATGATAGTATAAGGTCCAGTGTTGTCGATAAGAGATCTTCCTTCAAAGTATTCAAAAACCAACCCCAACTAGCTCTACTCTCCACCTCCACAACAGCCATGGCTATAGGATAGATGCAGTCATTAGGATCAATGCCTACTGCAGTCAACAAATGTCCCCCAAACTTGGTTTTGATGTGGCATCCATCAAGGAATATGATAGGTCCAGAACCACTTAGGAATCCTCTTTTGCAAGCATCAAATGACACATAGCATGTATGGAAGCACATATTTTGTAGGTTCAAGAAAAATTTACTACCTGGATTTGAAGTCCTAAGCTCTTGTCCATAATCCCACAACATATCGTATTGTGCTATTTCATCACCATATATCGCTTTCATAGCTAGTTTCCTTGCTCGACCTAATTTATGTCTTGATGGTGTTACATTTAGTTCCTTTTGAACTACCTTAGAGAAACTCTTGAGTGTCATCCTATCATTGTCCCTAAAGCTTTCAACATATCTATTTGCAAGATAGCTGGCAGTTACATAATTCAACTCACACTCCTTCTGACATTTGTGGCCATCCATATATCTTTTTACCATAAGACAATTCGTCCTGTTGTCCTCAGCTACATCCAAACATCCATGAGCACTCTTCTTTACATTTAGCCTCAATTTTTTTCTTGGTATTTCTTGTAAATTTAATTGCGACTCTATTCTTCACACTATATTGTTTTATTGCTTGCCTAACTTCAATAGCATCAGAGAACAACATCCCAACCTTAAAGATTGGTGACTCCATGTCCACAGCAGCCACAAAGTTCTTAAATTTCAACTTAATTCCTTCATTATCTTCATCAGATGACTCTGGAAGCAACAAGCCTTCATCATCAGAGTCATGTTCAGGAAGCTTAACAACCATCTTGCTGCTAGCCACTTCTTCTATCTCGACACAGTTGTCAAAAACATCATCATCCCCCTTGTCAGCCTCATAATCACTGTCAACAAAGTCAGGATCTACATCGATGTCATCGTCATCGTCAATGTCATGACCTTCTATAGGTTTAACATCTGAATCTTTTCGATTCATTGTAAACCTCTCACGGCTAGCCACGATAGGTATAGAAACAGGGGTAGAAAGAGCAACATCATCCCAATTGATGGATTCCAGAATGTCTTGGTGATCCACATACAAAAGCAATGTCCTAAACCTTGGTGCTAATGCAACCATGCTGTTGGTGCTTGCATCAGAGTTAATTCTCCTTAGCCCATCACTGAATGTCTTCCCAGGCAATAACCAATAAACCTTGGCCTTCTCAGACATATCATATCCTAGTTGCTCAATAAAATCATCAAGCCATAATGAAGACCATGTGTCACTGTCACAATAATCAAACCAATCCATCTTTTCATCCAAATAAATTCTGCTACTACCAACTCCAGAGAAAAAACCACCATGATGTAGTTCAGTTGTGAACTGTTCATCCTCGCAGCCTACATCACAAGACAAACCATTCTGATGTGTGTGGACCCCCGTTTTTATAACAGGAATCAATCGTGTAAACAGTACCATTTCCCTGGATCAAGTAGTCTGGTACACACGAATTCATAGCTGAAGTAACCAGTGCACATACACGAGTGTCTTGTACGAATTATTACATCAATAGCCCGTAGGCATAGTCTTAAGTCATCGGACCGAGAGGTCCGGAATACATCCAAAAACAGAAATAGATAAGGCAGCGGAGTTAAGGCAGCGGCACGCCATTGCCACAGGCAACGACCGTAACTAAGACCTATTGAGCGCCGTCATCTTCATCACCCTCCTGGTAATAGGCGTAGGGATCCTCCGAAGCTTCATCTCCGGCCTCTGATTAAGTTTATATTTGCAAGGGTGAGTACCAACCGTACTCAACAAGTCACCACAGCAACAATGCACATGATAAAGGGGTATTCAAGGAATGGCTATGGTTCTTTTGCACAAAGCAAGTTTTGTAATTCTTTTCACAAGCCTAAGACCTAGCATAGACTGATCAAATTTTAATACCAGTGTTCATAATAAACAATGACGGTTCTGTCCACCATCCATTGTGATCCCAAGGATAGCTTCCCGCCATCGAGTCGTCATGGTTTTCTGAGGACGTCCACCTTCCCTCCTCTCAGGAAGTGGCTCCATCAGCATAGAAATCATCATGCAACATCCCATCCCTCACAAGTTAAATTTAGAGTCTAGCCAAGTGTAATACACGTCCCGATGCTCAATAACCGCGAGCACGGCTATTCGAATAGATTTGGTTTACTCACACTGCAGTGGATGTACACTTTACCCGCACTCCGCGACTGCCCAACACATGAGCCTCGTCCCAACACATGAGACATGTCACGGCAAAGCTTTTCGATAACCTCGCATTGGCAGTACCCGCTCCATGAACTTTACATCCTCATGCACTCTAGGCGTACACAGTTTCTAGCAGTGAGAGGAGTTCTGGCGCACCCGGGAAGGAAAGACTCACACAGGCATTAAGTTATAATTATGTTTTAAATTCTCACATGGCAGTCCTACCGATGGCGACACCACTGTAGACACCCGCCTCGCGGTTCTACCAATGGCTGCCCCACCGTAGAGCCCCTGCCTCACACATCAAGAAACCACTATGCATGGATACTGCCTCTGCTCAGCTATCTATTCCGCTAGGTCTATACCCATACGAGAAGTGCGGTTGTACGGGGTCGTTTCATGCTTAACTTCATGGCTCGGTCCTTAATTGACCGGGGACGGTACTTGCCTTTACCCGGATACCACCCAAATCCTCCGTCCGCCCCAGTCGAAAAACAATTGTTTAATTTTATTTCTCTTTTCACAAACCGTGTCATCAACATCATAGCAATGTGGCGCTCATGTCTCCACATGCTGCATCTCATTTACCTTCCCAAAGGTAATTGCCCAAGCATAGAGCATTTTGATAATTATGAGTATGCATGATTCTAGAATAGCGTTGCTAAGCAATTGTCATAGTTGACTAGGGACTCATACGTAAACATGGTTACGAAGGAATATGGGGTAAACAATAATCAAGGCATGGAATAATCACAAGTAGGATGTTTATCATTGCATGCAATTTTATTTGTAAACAAACAATTTCGCAATTGGGATCAACATGTTCAAAGAATAGTGATGACTTGCCTTGCTCAAAGTCCTGCGGGTCTTGACCTTCGCTTGGATCAGCAGCTTCCTCGGGCTCTATAGTTACGTGCGAGAATGGATTTGAATTCAGTTAGAATTCAAATAAAAAAAATCCAAGTAAATCCAAATGAAAAATCGGGCGCGAAAGTCGATATTAATTTTACTATTCGCGAACTATGGCAAAACCTATTTTTGGTGTGAATTATTTATGAGTATAATTATCTTGTTGTCCTAAGTTTTTAATTTACTATTCCCGAGTATTATATCCATGTAATAGGTTAGCAATTTTTATTGCGAGCTAAATATCGGACGAAATCCTAAAAACTATCATACGATTTAATTTAGTCTATGAATAGCCGATTAAGTATAATAAACGCCTAAAATTCCTAGTGATTAAATCCGAACTTCTACCGTGAATCGCTCACTTCTAGAGATTACCCGAACTAATCTATAATATTCTATAAGAATTCGTTTATTTGTTTTAATTATTGATTATATTTAAATTACTACAGTGAATTGATTATTTATAGAGTTTATTAAAAATTAATCTACAATAATCTGTAAAATTTACCTAATTGTTTAATTTCTAAATGCCTTATGATTATAGCATTATTTTTACGAATACTAGATTTTAGGTTTTTTTTCCTTTTCTTTTCTTCTTTCTTCCTTTTCTTTCCTTTTCTCCTCTCTCTCTTTTTTTCTTTTTTTTTTCTTTCTTCCTTTTTCTTTCTTTTTCTCCCTCTCTCTCTTTTTCTTTTCCCTTTTTTTTTCTTTTCTTCCTTTCTCTTTTCCTCTCTCCTTCCTCCCGGCCTCTCTTCTTCTCCCTTCTCTCTCGGCCGGCTCTCTCTCTCTCTCACCCAAGCGGCGGCGGCGGTGGATGCGAGGGGAGGAGGGGTGGCTCACCGGCGACGGCAACGGCGACGACGGCGGCGGCGGCGGCGGCGCACGGCGACGCGGGAGCGGCGGCACAGCGGCACGGGAACGGCGGCGCGGCGGCACGAGGGGGGGCGGCGGCGCGGTGCGGTGGAGGGGGTGGAGGGGATGAGGATGGAGGCAAGGACGGAGCGAGGGGGGGAATTTATAGGAGGAGAGGGGGCGGTTATGGCGTCGGCGGGGTGGCGCGGCGCGGGGCTCGAGGGCGCGGCAGCGGCGCGGCAGTAGCGGCGGCACGGGGCTCGGGGGCGCGGAGCGGTCGCTGGCGACGAGGCGGCGATGCGACGCTCGCTGTCGACGGAGCCGGCGATGCGACGACGACGCGGCGCGGCAGGGCGCGGGCGCCGAGGCGGCCGGACGCGACGGGCGAACTAGCGGCGGCGTAGGGCGCGGGGCGTCGAGGCGGGCGACGCGACAGAGGGCGAGCGGCGCACGGGCGCGGGGCGCGAGGCGGCGAAGGCGACGGCTGAGCGGCGACGGGACGGCGGCGCGGCGCGCGAGCGGCACGGCGGGGATGGCGACGGTGTGCGGCAGCTCGGGTGCCTAGGGGCGGCGTCGTGCGCGGCAGCGGTAGGGTTAGGGTTAGGGCTAGGAATGAACAGTGCCGTTTCCTGATTTTTCCTTTTTTTATTTATTATTTATTTATTTTTATTTTTATTTTTTTATTTTTTTATTTTTTTTATTTTTTTTATTTTTTTATTTTTTTCTTTTTTTTATTTTTTTATTTTTATATTATTATTTTTATTTATTTATTATATAAATTTGATTCTAAAATTCCTAATATTTGCATATATAATTCTTACCCAATATTTGTGTTATTCCCACTAATAAATTCATCCTAAATTAATATTGCCCATATTTTTATATAATTTATTTAAATCTTTATTTAGTGTTAATTCCATTCCATCGTACTTACATTTAATTGATACGAACATGTTTGCGATAATATCGATGTAATTTGATTGATTTAGTTCTTTATTCGAAACTTGCAAACTCTGAAATCGAAATTCAATGGAATGGCGAATAAAATCGGCATGATGCAATATATTTTAAAAGTTTTTGAAAACCCGAATTTTTGGAGTTTTGATTTGTTGGTCGAATTTTCAGGGTGTTACAATGTGTCAAATCGTAAATAATTATCTGATCTGTTATACACAAAAAGATTATACAGAGTACATATTCATGCTTAGAGCAAAAATTATTTCTAATCACAAACTATTCGTGAAGGATTACTTATATGACACCTAGCCTTATAAAACACCAAAGCAATAGTGGAGGCAGCGCCGGGCCACCACAGGCAATTGCCCAGGCTCCATGCGTACAACAACACTGCTCCAATGCATATACAACATATTACTCATTAATCATATACTTAATCACTTTATCTCATAGGTTGTAATGGAGATTAATTAGATGAATAAACAGAAACGAGGAAGCAAGGACCAAACCATCAAACTGTAGCTACAGAGACCAAACAATACAATCACAAGATTCAAGAAAAAACAGAGAAATATGTAATTACCGGTACAAATCAATGAAACCCTAACTTTATCAACAACAATCAATTGAACCAAAACGAAAATATGTAATCACTAGGGAGTTATTTACCATAAGAAGGAGGGGACGCCCCAAGAATTCGTCGAGTCGGCGCCATCCCAGCGCACGAGGCGATCATGTCAGATCAGTTCGTAGGTCTGAATTACTAAGCGCACCAGTATGGGATAATCTCAGATCAGCGTGGCTCATATATGATGCCCTCGCAACCGGCGCAGAGGCGATGCAGTTTTGCTGTGCACTCGCTGCTAGCCGTCGTCGCCTCTCGATCTGTTGAGGTGAGTAAATCACGGACAGAAAAACAGAACCAAGACACATATTTTTTGCTGTGTTAAACAAAAGAACCAATTGGAATATAAAAACTACTAGGGAAGTTTTTTTTGTAAAATGAGATGGGATATCACTCTATGATGCTGATGCTAACGTGGGACTTTGTTCAAGATGGAAAGCTGACGTGGCAAAAAAATCTTACGTGGCAGCCTTTTGAACCACAAACGCACCCACCTAGCCAAGTTGTTGCATCGGTATGTCCAATTTTCAAGTTCTCGCACTTAATCGCATCCACCCGCCAAATTCTTATACCGTCAACGCAATTTACTCTTAAATTTTATAGTACCTGTTTTCTACTCCAATGATTTCTCAACTGTTGGTTGTCACACACGCACGTTCCACCAGGGAATCCGATCAAACGATTCCCTCCCCTCCCTCCGCCGTCCAACCCATCCGGCTGCATAAAAATTTCCACAAATGACGCAGACGCACACCACCACCTCCTCATCCTCGTTGCCCCCCAACCCGGCATTCGATCACCTCGCTGACGTCATCCCGCCGACGTCATCCGGTTGTCGTCCCCTCGTCCCCCCTCTCCTTCGGCGATGCTTCCCCCCCTTGCCCGTATTCCCACATGCCCACCCAACGAAGGAACTTGCAACTCAAGTTTTTTTTATTTTAAAAAATAATCTCTCGTGGTCCCCACCACCAAACACCCCCCCCCCCCGAATTCCTCGTACGCGCGGTCCACTGAGCGCCGGGCCACTCCCTCCAGGAGTGGCCCACATGTCGGTGTGATCTCTCCCGTGGTTTCCGCGGTGGGCTACGTCCACTGTGGCGTGGGCCGGGTGTGAAGCCCCCGCCCCCCCGCTGGCCCCACTCACCTCGTGCATTCACACGGCATGGGGGGATTGGGTACACTCGGTTCATGAGGTTCAACTGCGCCGTTCACCGCAAGTCACCGCGTGGGCCGCACAATTCGGTGAACCGGGTCTATGGTTCTCGCGTGGTGCCGAGCCGCGTCCCTTTTTCCCATCGCCCACGCAGCGAGCACCCCAGTCCATGGAAACCCCTCGTGAGCCGCTCACTGGGCGTAGCCGCACGGCCCCACCTGGCATTGACACGGTACGCGTCATCTACGGTAGACCGCGCCTACGCATCATCTCCTTGGGCTACAGAAATGGAGACGGATCAAAAGCTCCTCCAGGTGAGCAGAGCAGCCATAAATACCGACCTGCCTCCACCCCAAGCCTCCTGCTGCTTTGAGCTCCATCACCAGCTGAGCTGCGAAGAAGAGAGAGAGTGCGAGACGAGAGTGCGCGGCAGCGGGCAGTGTAGTGTCAGTCACTGGGTGTCGCTTTTTTGCGCGGTTGTGCTTTTTGCTTGATTGAGGATGACGTCGTCGATGTCGCCGGCGCCGGCGCCGCCGTACGCGCAGGTGATGATGAGGACATGGAGAAGGGGAAGGAGCTGGCGGATCAGCTGCAGGGCTCCTCCGCGACTCGCCGGAGGCCGGCCCGCATCGTCGACCAGATCCTCCACACCTTCTCCAGGGCGATGCGGGCGCTCGACAAGGCGGCGGTCTCCGCCGCCGGAGGAGAAGGGTCGGAGGTGCAGAGCGAGGTTCACCTGCGGGGGCGGGGCCAGCGCCGGCGGAAGAGGAAAGCCCCCCGCCGCCGACCGGAAGGCCAACTGCCGCAGGAGGTGCGAACGAAGGCCAAAGCATATATAGCTCATCACGAAGCACAGCATCTGTGTGTAATTAATGTACTAAGATTTGTGTGTACGTATTGCAGGACGCAGCAATCGTCCGGGAAGACGGTGGTTCGTCAAGAACCTCGACGACGGCCAGGCATGGCGCAAGTACGGGCAGAAGGAGATCCAAAACTCCAAGCACCCAAGTGAGTAGACTTGTCCCGACAAAAAACAATGTGTTCGAGACTGTACAGCTGGATGCGTTGCTGACGAGGTGTTGTTGGGTATACGTGTACTGTGTACAGGGCCTACTTCCGGTTGCACGCACAAGTACGACCAGCTGTGCACGGCCGCAGCGGCAGGTGCAGCGCTGCGACGACGACCCGGCGAGCTACAGGGTCACCTACATCGGCGAGCACACCTGCCGGGACCCGGCCACCGCCCCCATCATCGCGGCGCACGTCATCCACCAGGTCGCCGCCGGCGACGACGACGACGGCTGCGGCGGCCTCCACGCGGGGGGGTCCCCGCCTTATCAGCTCGTCACCGCGCCGGCGGCGCCAGTAGACGCTGCCGCGGCGCCGACGACCAGCACGATCACCACGGTCACCGCGCCGGGTCCGCTGCTGCAGCCGCTCAAGGTGGAGGGAGGCGTCGGCTCGTCCGACCAGGAGGAGGTGCTGAGCAGCCTCACGCCCGGCAGCTCCGCGGTGCGCGGCGGCGGCGGCGGGGGCTGCGGGTCCCTTCGGGCCGGACCAGGGCGACGTCACGTCCTCCCTGCATTGGAGCTACGACACCGGCGCCTTCGCCGTCGCCGGCATGGAGTTCTTCAAGGACGACGAGGTTGTCTTCGATCTGGACGACATTTATGGGTTTGAACTTTGATCACCGAAGAATCATGGATGGACACGGGCCGGGTAAAAACGATCGAAAGAAGATGGATTCGACGCGTGTGTACAGAAATAATTAGCGGCAGCGCGATCTTAATTTGGAACTTGCAAAGATACTCCTAAGTGCCTGGCTAGATTAGTTTGTAAATTCCTTCTTGATGTGTCGTCTCAGCTTTAAGCTGCAGACATGCTAGCAAGTAGCAACACGATTAGCACGTAGTAATGTGGTTCTTGATTATGAGCTGGGGGTCTTAACCTTTTTTTGTGTGACAAGCAAGAGAAGAGGATTTGGGTACAATGTAATCCTGTTCTTCCGCTTTCGAAAAAATAAAAAAAAAACATATAGCTTCACGTGCCTAATCCTCTGCTAAATGTTGTGCCATAACTGTAGAAAGATTCTGAGCCATTTGGCTACGACTTTACTGTACATGCCGTTCGTTCCGTCAGGCCAATCATACGGGCTGCACTGCACGCTGTGGCTCGCACGTGTCCGCAGTCATATGGCCCCAGATAACATCGGCCACCACAATGGATCGATTTCTAGATGAAGTAGGGCTTTGTTTAGTTCCTAAAATCTTTTACCCAAAAAACATCACATCGAATCTTTGACTAATTACACAGTTAGAGAGGAAATCGCGAGACGAATCTTTCGAGCCTAATTAGTCCATGATTAGCCATAAGTGCTACAGTAACCCACATGCGCTAATTAATGATGGATTAATTAGGCTCAAAAGATTCGTCTTGCGGATTCCAGGCAAGTTATGAAATTAGTTTTTTCATTCGTGTCCAAAAACACATTCTAACATATGGTCAAACGTTTGATGTGACACCAAAACTACCTGCAAGCGCTAATCATTGTATCCCAAACTCTTGTCCTTTCTTAATTAACACAACGATGCCGAAGTTTGATTTTACCAATCTCGACCTGGTAAGGCCCTGTTTAGTTCCCGAAACATAACTTTTCACGCTGTCATATTAAATGTTTGGATATATGTATAGAGTATTAAATATAGGAAAAAAACAATTAGACAGATTGCGTATAAATTGCGAGACAAATCTTTTAATCTAATTGTGCCATAATTTGACAATATGGTGCTACAGTAAACAGTTGCTAATGGTAGATTAATTAGCCTTAATAAATGTGTCTCGCAGTTTCATGGCGGAATCTAGATTACATTTAATACTTAAAATATGTGTTCGTATATCCGATGTGACAACTAAAACCAAAAATTTTCCCCAACTAAATAAGGCCTAAATCCGGTTTTGTTGTGAGACTGGCACTATATAGGTGGGTCATAACTACTCCGGCTGTAAAATTATTTTTATGGCAGTTCAAGAGCCGCATGAAAAAATACGTTTTCGTATGCGGTTACATAAGAGACCTGTGAAAATGCGGCTATTAAAGACTCGCCTACAAGTCTGATCTTCCTCCTCTTTGTCCTTCTTCGCATCTTCAAAATTTTTATATCTCATTCTCATGATGAGGAACAACGGTGATATGGGAGCAAGAGCGGAGGCAGTCGAGAGGTGGGCGGCGGGTGGGAGGAGGTGCAGCAGCGACAGATTCGGTGGGGGGAGGCACGGCGGCGGCGGATCCAACGACGGGGGAAGCGGCGGCGGCGGATCCAGTGGTGGGGAGCGCGGCGGCGGTGGATCCGGCTCCCCTTGCGCACAGCAACAGACTGTGGTGATTGATGATGAGGAGCTTACTACCGGGGCTTCGGCGACAATCGACGGTGGCGGGCAACGACGAACGGCGGTGATGGGTTTTGGAATTTTATTTTGTTTTCACAATTTTATTTTGTGTGTGGATGCATAAGCACCCATCATGGGAAAAATAGCGATTTTAGCACACTTTTGGACAGACGGGTAGCCCAATCCCATGGGAAAATGAGTTTGACCGTATAAAAATTGGTTTTTAGTAGTGTGCTAAAATATTTGAAATCCCGATATAATTAGTAAAAACTACTATGACTCACCTGCTGACCCAAAATTTCTAATTATTTTTGTAGTTCTGTAATAATTCTGTTCTTTTACGTAAAAAAGGTTGTTACTGTTGATAATCCGGAGATCCTAGACCGGTGCTGCTGTTAGAGTTAGTATAGGCAACTAGGTACTAGCTACAAATCATATATAGTCAATTTAATAGCTAATTTATATAATAGTTACCTATAAATATATATACTACACTATTAATATCTGGTCTCACCTGTTATATACATATTACGTGAAGTCCGTGCTGCAGCTGATCTGTTACAAATCTGTAGCTCGCTGCTTACATTTCTCTTCTTTCATCTCCTCATTGTACTTGCTCATAGTCATGTAATTAAGCAGATTTATCATCTTTATCTTGGTGCACATTATCACGAGCATAGCAGTTCGGCAATATTTTGTTCTATATTAATACAGAACAAATAAAGGCCCGTCAGAGATAACCCTACCTATGACGGGCCTTTACTTTCGGGTCTGTCACAGGTAGATCACCTTGTGACAGCTTTTATCTACGGAAACCATCATCTCTGACGGCTTTTATTTAAAGGGCCGTCAGAGATGAGTCATTTGTGACGGGTCCCAACTGGCCCTAGGTTAGCGGAGACCAACACCTCTGACGACATTCTAGTAACTTGCCTGCCAGAGATGCGTGTCACCTGTGACGGTCGGCCACCCGTCAAGGTGACTGGACTCACCAGCGACCCACTGATCACTGACCATGCCTAAAGCCGTCAAAGATGAGGGTTTAGACCCATCACAGGTGACCTTGGCCAGTGTAGTGATTGGTTGCAAAGAGTCCGAAAAGCTGGGAACTTATCTCCCATCGTAAAACGAGATGACTTATTAGTGTATTATTAATTAAGTGTTAGTTATAAAATTTTAAAATTAATTTATATGATTTTTAAACAACTTTTTTCAATGATATTTTTAAAAATGAATTACTTATTTCCATTTTGCGCTCGTGTTTGCGTAGTATACCTATCCTATTCACTAATCTACCTATCTCTGCATTCCTAGAGATGTACTACCAGCTTCACAGCAGCTTGCCACACCACCAAGTTCACTGTTGCCCCTGTTCATGTTCTCCTGTCCGTTCGATCGTCCATCCTCACATCGTGTCCGTCCAGGGTATTAGGTTTGCTTCCTTCTCTTTTGGACAACCCCTTCCTCCCATCCCTGTACATCGCCGCCGTTCGCGTCCATGGAGCTCGACAACGCGTGTGCCATCCGCCGAAGCTCGCGAAGAAGCTCAGCATCTCCCGCCGAAGCTCGCAGCCGTCCGGCCCTGATTCACGCCTCCACCACACTGTCCTCCGTCTCCGTCGCTGCATCATCGCTCATCCATGGCTCCATTGCGCTGATGCTCTGCTGAACTAGACGTGGTACAGTTTTGCCGCAATTCCTTTAAGCGTTCTAGCAAACTAGTATCTAAAAGTTTTGTTCGTTCATTCTATTGGCTATTCAAATTTCATGGCTTACTTATGGTTATGATGTGGTTGCTTATTATGAATTTTGTGATTGTCAAAATTAGTGTTTTCTTCCCTTTTTTAATGCTGGGAGAGGCTGCGTGCTTTGAATGATTCCATATATAACTCAAGCTGCAGAGAGCACATATCTCCATGGCTGAGAACAGCCGCGCAACACATGTTATCTTGGGTGGCCACACTGAAGAGCAATACTTGCAACCAGTCCAATCAGCAATGTTCCCATCAAGCTGCTCAGAGAATGTTTTTCTTGAAGATCAAGGATGTTCAGGTTAGTCACCTGTAACTGAAAGTATGTTGCATTGACTTTTTATTTACATGTTTCATTTCTTCCCTTCTCAGTTTCCTATATAAGCGCGGAGAACATACATTCATTTGTTAATTTGCAACGTAGGTGTTTCAGTCAATGAGCAGCTAAGTTAGTCAATTCCCCCACCCGTCTTTTGGACATGGGCACACAGGCCATATGATGGCTGCAACCTTAGCCCAAACAATAGTGCCTCCAAATTGTAAGCGGAAGGCACCTATTGTGGCTGAGGACTATACAGGTTGGATACCTATTCCAATGCTATATTTTTCGCCACAAGTATTTTCCTGCGTCGCTTTATCGGTTGCCTTTGTCTCTGCCTTTTGATGCTTCCATTTCTTATTGCTTCATATCAAAACAAGTTGATATTTTTCTATGTAGGTGTTGGTGATGCGCAGTTGGCCGAGCCAGTACCCTCTGGGTCTCCTTCAGAGACGGAAAATTCCACCTTCCGTCTCGCCGAACAGTGAGGCGAAGGCTTATGTTTGTGCCCAATAGTACAGCTATGCAATTTGGCCATGATGTCTCTTCTGCTGTTGGTTGTTCCTCATCTGTTGAGCCTATGAAATTTTCCTACAACCCACGTCGTTCCATTTGTGGCGAGTACCTTTTCTCTTCTTATAATTGTACCAGTTGTTCTCTTGCTTCTTTTCTATACATTCGTGCTTGCATACATGGTTATCTTTGTTTCTCCTTCTAGACAACATCTTCTCATGCTGTTGTCCACTTCATACATTACTTTATGTACGCTAGATCAATTTGTCATGCTTGCTAGACCTTATTGTTTGTCGTGATGAGTTGGTTTTTTCATGTTCTGCTACTTGCAGATCTTCCACGGCCTACACGGTGTGCTATTAATCTTAGAAGATATCAAGAGGTGAGCTACTATCAAGAATCCGTACCATGTCGTTCTTTTTCATTTTCAGCGTATGTGCCTTACCTAATATCTCTTTTTTCTGACTCTATTGGCATTTACCCACTTCTTTGCATTCTAAAGTAGGTGTTCGTCCGAGACAATCCTGCGTGTTGCCTCCTTTACACGCAACTGGTCATGTAAGGCATTTTTTTTTTTCTGCTTCCTCTTTTAGATCTCGCCCTGTCACCTATCATGCATTTCACAATGACTCTAATACAATACAGCAACATCGTTCAAGGAGAAGCATAAACCTTTCTGCCACACATGAAGCTCATGAAGGTACTTTAGACATCAGGCTTTGATTGCTTCAATCTGATCAGTTGCCTTACATGGTTTATTCCTTCAATGCACTAGGAAATACTCTGCTCATGCTGCCAAACCGTCATCGCCGTAAGGTTAAAATAGTTTCAATGTCCTCTTGCACCCGTGGCAACGTGTGGGATAATAACTAGTTAGATTTATTCCTCAGGACAATCAAGGAGATATGGATTCACTTTGTGGATAGACATGATGGCCTCTTCAGATTATAGCCAAAATAAACTTTTGGCAAGATGGCAACATTACCAAAATTTTAGCAGGATTTCTTATATATTTAGCAAATTTGGCAACAAATTAAATGTAGCCAATTTTTTTGGCAACTTTGTCAAAAGATGGTATGGTTGAAAATGGCATCAAAGTGAACAGGCCCGATCAAATGAAGGAGCGTGGAGTTGCAGTACGTGCAAGAACGACGTATAAGAGGTCCGTAAACAAGCTCAAGCCCGATTCTTCGGAAACAACAATTTCTTCGCCATCTGACAGTGCTCACTCTAACTAGCATTCAGTCTTGTAGCAACGTCAACCGGTGCTGTCTTACAAGAGCAAAGAAATTGCGGCAAAGACATGAAACCAACAATTCCAATAAAAATAATAAAGAAATCTTAAATAAATAATACCCCATTAATTCAAACATTTTAATTAAAAAAACAACTACAAAGAATAGATCACCCTAGGGGTGGGCAAGGAATATAAGGCCCCGTTTAGTTCCAAAAAGTTTTTCCCAAAAACATCGCATCGAATCTTTGACACATGCATGGAGCATTAAATATATAGTAAAACAAAAACTAATTGCACAGTTAGGGAGGAAATCGAATTGGGAGACGAATCTTTTGAGCCTAATTAGTCCATGATTAGCCATAAGTGCTACAGTAATCCACATGTGCTAATGGAGGATTAATTAGGCTTAAAAAATTCATCTCGCAGTTTCCAGGCGAGTTATGAAATTAGTTTTTTCATTCGTGTCCAAAAACCCCTTCCGATATCTGGTCAAATGTCCGATATGACACCTAAAAATTTTTATTTCGCGAACTAAGCATGCCTTAAGTCGTGCTCACCTAAGACGATTTATATGACATGGCAGGCCGGGGAGATGCCGGTCATGCACATTTTGCATGCCGCTCCCTCCTGGCGATAAATTGCCAGCCGCATACCAAATGACCGTGGCGCGCCCCTCTCCTCGCCTACAACGTCACATTCCCCACACTCCCCTATGGCGATTTATAAGCATCGCCCAAGGTGAGGGTGGGAGAAGTATAGTTTTGTAAAATTTTGAAACCGGAATTTTTTTAAAAATAAATATAAAAAAAAAAATACAGTATGCATATCCGTCCACCATCCTCCATCGTCCTCCTATTAGGCCGATCTAAAGCCCAATATCAGATGCGACTCCAAACCTTACTAGGCCGGCCTAAAGCCCACAGCTCCCAAGGCCCAAAATCACAGATAAAGCAAGGCTCTCGCAAACTTGACCTGTCCGGCTGTCCCCCTACATCCCCCATTCCCCCCAAGCCCAAATGCTGCCCTCCCCACCACTCGCCGCGCTCTCCAAAGCCGCCGCCGCCGCCGCCGCCCGCCGCGCCGCCACGATCGCCGCGCGCAGCCGCCGCCGCCTCCTCGTCCTCCCGGCTGTCGCCTCGCTGGTATCGGGGCTACCTCCTGCGCTCTGCCGTCGCGTCCGCCTCATGCCGCAGCTGGAGGACCCGCGCGCTCCCCCGCCGCCGCAGGGCAGGGGCTTCGCCGCGGCCGCCGCCGGTGGGGATGGGACTGCACTGGATGCTGGTGATTCGGAGCTGGTGGTGGTCTCCTTCTACAGGTTCGCTGACTTCCCCGACCACGCCAAGCTGCGGCGGCCGCTCAAGGAGCTCTGCGAGGAGTTGGTGAGCACTTCATCATCCAGTTAGCCACGGATAAGCCTTAACAATCACTTCATCTGTCCTTAACAATCACTTCATCCAGTCTAGTGGATACACATTAATTATTGGATAAGCTTATGGAGGATGTGATACGATTGCTTATTCTTTAATTCATGCATTTCTTAGCAAATGATTGCTTATGGTGGATGTGAAATGATTGCTTATATTCTCTAATTCGTGGATTGCTTAGCAGATTTCGATTCATTCAGGTGCTAAGTTGCAATGTTATGTGTGGATGAACCGTTTTACTCGATGTTATTATTGACTTGCCACAAATTTGCAACTTCCAAATATGATGTGCTTAGTGACAGTACTGAATGGTGCTGTTCACACCGTGATGGAGTTGACTAATGCAGTTTATGTATTGACTGTTTTGTGAAATCCAACTCTCACATATTGGGCTGGCTGATGCTGTTCAGCGTGTTTCAGGTGGTATTATCCTTGCGCCGGAAGGGATCAATGGTAGTATATGTGGAACACCAGAAGCCGTGGAGAAAGTCTTGAACTTCATTCAATCAGATGACTGCTTGAAAGGGTTACGGATGATCCAGTCTCCTGTTACTCCGGAAGACGAGGCTATCCATCATGGACATACCAGTCAATCTCCTGTTGGTGCTGGGGAAGATGCACCCTTCCGGTGGGATCATGTCCGTGTGAAATTGAAAAAGGAGGTAAGTTGGTTTAGAATGCATGACAGTTACTGGATTTTTCAATGGTCTGATTATTCTGCTTGTTCTGCTTTGTTGGCCATTTATCAGATAGTCGCACTTGGAGATCCCGGTGTCATGCCAACTAAAACTGTTGGAAAATATGTTAAGCCGAAAGACTGGAATGCATTGATAAGTGACCCAAATACTGTGAGTGTTTCACTCATTGCAGAGACTTATTTGTCCCCCTCGTATGTGTTTAATTCAATTCCAGTAATGAATTTTGTTCCATGTCTGCATGGTTATCCATGTGGCAGGTTGTTATTGATGTGCGCAACATGTATGAGATACGCATAGGAAAATTTAAGAGAGCTGTTGATCCATGTACGAACTCATTCAGAGAGTTCCCATCTTGGGTTGATGACCAGTTTCAATTGGCTGAATCTGACAGTCAACCATGCTCAGAAAATAATGACAATACAATTGGCGGACAATCAGAAGATCTGAATTCAAGCAAGCCCAAAGAGTTACCACGAGTTGCTATGTATTGCACTGGTGGCATAAGATGTGAAAAGGCATCAAGTTTCCTCCTTAGCAAGGGCTTTAAAGAGGTAAATCATGGAGGCTTTTCTCTGTGTTATATTGTTCCGATCAATTTCATATCAAGA
Source organism: Oryza meridionalis (assembly GCA_000338895.3). NCBI lineage: Eukaryota > Viridiplantae > Streptophyta > Magnoliopsida > Poales > Poaceae > Oryza > Oryza meridionalis. The sequence goes on from CM002526.2 coordinate 16,217,718, forward strand.
TTTTTAGGAGTATCTCATTCTTTGAATTCATCAAACAAATACCTCCTCCGTCCCAGAATATAAGAAGTTTTAGAGTTGGACACGGTTATTAAGAAAGTAGGTAGAAATGAGTGGTGGAGGGTTGTGATTGGATGAGTAGTGGAGGTAGGTGGGAAAAGTGAATGGTGGAGGGTTGTGATTGGTTGGGAAGAGAATGTTGGTGTAGAAGTTATATTTTCGGACAAATCCTAAGGGCTAAAAGTTGTTATATTTTGGGACGAAGGGAGTAGATGTGTTTTCATTTACTACATTCTTGAAGATCAATTTCCCCTCAGTTGACTCTTGCATTGCGTGATCTTGTGATCAATGTTCTCACCACAATAGTACTCCCTCCGTTTCATAATGTAAGACTTTCTAGCATTGCCCACATACATATAGATGTTAATGAATCTAAACGTATACATATGTCTAGATTCATTAACACCTAAATGAATGTGAGCAATGCTAGAAAGTCTTACACTGTAAAACGGAGGAAGTATCATGTTATGGGGGTAGATATATAGTACAAAATTTTAGGTTTGGATATCAAATCAACAATGAAAATAATGTAAAGTTCTTCAAGTGAGACACTTTGCTCTTGTGTGTGCCAATTGTGCTTCATCACTAGATTCTCCCCTATCTTAGGTCATATAGTGAAAAATATAGGTAATGTTAAAACAGACTACCTTAATATGTGATATAGATGTTTAATGCATCAATTTTTTGCTATCGACAGTTCTCTCTTACACACACACACACACGGTAATACACTTAGTAGGTTTAATAAGCTGCTCATGTCAGGTTTATCACTTGGAGGGTGGGATATTGAAGTACCTAGAGGAAATCCCCAAGGCAGAAAGCTTGTGGGAGGGTGAATGCTTTGTGTTTGACAAACGTGTCTCAGTGGAGCATGGATTAGCCCAAGGAACCCACAAACTTTGTTATGGATGTAAGAAACCAGTTAGTGATGAAGACATGGAATCTCCTGAATGGGAGTATGGTGTATCATGCCCATATTGCTTTGCAACCAAATCCGAGGAGGAGAAGGAAAGGGCAAGGGCACGGCAGAGACAGTTTGAGACATGGGGAGTTATTGGCGGCCCTGATAAAGGAAGAAGTCCAAAAAGGCTGGAAGCTAATCATACAGCTGAAGAGCCCAAACAGGTGTCGAGCTCAGTCTAACTCAAACTTGGTAACTGAAACTTGTTCCATTACCACTTCTGATTGATTGACGTTTTGCTGACGAAGCGAGGGATCCTTTTGTATCAGCAGCGTCTTCTTTTGCACCTTTCTTGTTGACTTCCAGATTATTTCTTGGTCCCTTATGTAGCCGTACGATAAGGCTTGAACATGTTTTTCGGTAGCACCGGTGTTTGTTCCATCTGGTTCTAAATTGTAAAAACAGCAATTACTCTTATGAGTTGCAGCACTGTCATGAATAATATGCGCTGAGCCAAAGAGGCACCGAGATATCGGTTTGGATGGAACATATTTGTATGACTGTCTGAGTTTGCATTGCTTAGTTTTCTATAGTGACTTTCTGATTGTTTTTCGGAACTGTAACATGCATGAAGCTGCAGAAGCTATTCTCAATGAAATTTCAAATTACCAATCCTCATAGTATGTTTTTTTTACTGGGAAGGTTAATGAAGTAGAGATAGTACACTCGGAGGTACTCCGTTCTCCCTCCATAAAAAAAAAAACTAACCTAAGAGAATATGAAACCTCTTCTAGGTTATCTAGATTCGTTGTACTAGGAGGTGACCCCTAGGTTATCTAGATTCGTTGTACTAGAAGGTGACCCCTTTTAGGTTGGTTTTTTTAGACGGAGGGAGGAAGTTATGGAGAAATCTATTATGGACTCGTGGCGTGCAGATGTCACGACACGTCAACCTTTTGGTGTAGCATATGCGTGGAGCTTATTCTAGAGAAGATTCGGAGCAGTAACCTTCCAGAAATGAAATGAAGAACTACACGACGGAAGAAGACGCTGGAGACGATGAGAAGCTCTCGATAGTCTCGCATGTTAAAAGTCCCAAACCCAACACAACAGCTGAGCGTTGCAAGCATTTCTTGTGCTCTCTCGTCCAGTCTTGAGCTTTGGGCACACTGACCAAAATCAGAACAGAGAGATGCCGGCCGCTCCGTCCACCGGCCGCCTCTTCAGGTTCCTGCCGCCGCACCGCCGTCCGCAGGGCACCGACATCGCCGCCACCGCCGGGTGGACCGTCGCCGGCGTCGCCACCGCCGTCTGGCTCGTCCAGGTGAGCTTTCCACTCACCTGTCATTTGAGCTGTCCTCTTTGGTAGTACATGTTGAATTCGGATGATGTTTGATGCCCGCGCAGCCGTTCGATTGGATCAAGAAGACGTTCCTGGAGAAGCAGGAAGCCGAGGAGGGGAGGACCGAAGCCTGATGAATTCTTGTGCGCAGGCAGCGCAGCGTGTAATCCTTGCAGAAAGCTGGCTGAAAGATGAAGAAATCAATGGAGTTCCATCTGATTTCCAGTGTACGACTAACGGGGGACTTGCATTGTGCAGCCTAGTAGTTGCTACTGTAGCTGTGTTTGTGATCATCTCACCCTCTGCGACTCTTAGGGCACCCGATGTATGGTACCTCTTTGAGTTATAAGGTGGATCCAGGTATAAGAGTAGATATTAGTCTAGATCTCCCGGCCCCACTTAATCAACAGGTATGTCAATGTGATCGTGCGATGTTGAGAAAGAATCTTATTTTGTTTGTTCTAAAATAAATAAACCTATGATAAGATGAGAAATAAATAGTACATGTCTAGAAAATAAATATTACATGTCTATATTAATGAACTAGACAATATTTTATCTAATTTTAGGTTAGTTTATTTTGGAAATGGGAAGTATGTAATACGGAGTATACAGTAATAGTAGTACTGTTATTTTAGTGGCTGATGGTGATGCTCGTGTGTAGTTCATGGGTTGGGTTGGAAATTAATGTTGATTTGGATTGTTGATAAAATATACCCATAATACATACTCCCTCCATAAAAATATATTTCTAGCATTTCGAGGTGGAATTAGTAGAGATGAAAAATGACTAAAATGTTTTTAATCATTGAAAAAAATAGTAAGAGTGATAGGTATGTAAAGGGTACTGAAGGGCTTCTCATTTTACGTGCTAAGGTAGGTACGTTGATAGAAGTTTGTTTTTAGGACAAAATTTAAACTCTAAAAAGTTAAGTTTTTTTGGGACGGAAGGAGTAAGTAGTAAGCCCAAATTTGTGACAAAGTTAGTGTTTTGATAGAGGTGTATGGTTTGGTAGCTCACTAAAATTTCGGGAGCGTAAATTTTGGTAGGATAGTAATCAAAATCGACCCCAAATTTTGGTATCAGAGAACATTAGTGGTTGGAGACTTGGAGTAGCAAATTAGTAGTTGGAGACTTGGAGTAGCAAATTTTAACCCCGGGTGAAACATTCGGAGCAGATATTCGTTAAATTTTCGTATGAATATCACACGAAACAGACCGGATTTTCTGCAAGAACATGCTCCACTCTGCGAACGTCGCCGATCATTTTCTTTCATAACAAAAGTAGCTTGTATATATAACTGAAATTGTTGAGATGCATGATGGCATCTGAAGATCATGACCATAATGATCAGAGATTCATAACGCACGACACTATGGCTCCATGGACTTGTCACTGTTCTTGGATCTGCTTCCCGGATTATTATGTGTTCCCCCTGGCGACGAGGCTGGCCATGACCGTTGACCTACCAGCATCATCATCAGTACGTGTATACGTCGTACATTTGGTTGGAACTTCCCATCGTTAGTTGTTGATGATGTTAAACACACGGCATATTCTAATTGTACACACCATTTGATGCTTTTTTATCCTAAGAGCGTTAGACCTATTAGTCAGCAAAAGAAAAAAAAATAATCATGCTATATTAAGGTGACAGTATAATCACACGTTCACACCCAAACCCAAGGTTTTGTTGGTGATATGCCCTATAGATAATCATAGAGATGATAGTATCATATACTATGTTTATATATTTATCCAATATTATTCCTTGAAGTAGATAACTCATTATTGGTTAATGAATATGTTATATTGTATGTTGCTATTTCTGAAGGATCCCTTATCAAATATCATATGTGAAACAAATATGTTTAATGATCAGTATATGTATTAATTGATGATCATGTCGCATGGATCATGGTATAGAGATACCAAATTAATAATGTAGACACATGGTGGGGAACATGTTGTTGGATAGACCCAACATGAGATACTGCAAGAGTTATATATGTTGTGTCATCAGTGATCTCATTTAGTGTTGGTGTTGAATTCTTAGACCTGAGATTATTATGGTTCTCAACATGTGTAGTAGCTTACTTAGAGATTGCTAAACGCTACTCCGTAATTGGGTATTTATAAAAGTAGTTTTTGGATATGCTATGAAACACGTAGTGGGATATGAATAATCAAGATGGGATTTGCCCCTCCTATGGGGAGATATCTCTGGGCCCCTCGATGTTATAGATTATGGAAGTGCATGGCCATGCCAAATGTGATTGACGAGTCAATCACAAGTTATATAATCTATCACAGGTTCGAGTGAATGATTGAGATAATAGAGAATAGCACATATCTAGTCTTGAGCTTAATCAGTATCGTGAGGCAAAAGGATTCATACAAGTATACGCTAGAGGTTCAACCGATATGATCTTTATGTATGCCCGGTGGGTCAATACGTTCTGCTAGGGGCCGCTGTTGACACGTGGACCGAAAAGGAGTTTTCGGATTACAACCGAGTGTACATGAATATACAGGGTCGCATGCTTAATGGGCCGGAATAAGGGAATTGGATGGAGATCTAATATGAGCTTAATTCGGATAGGGATCCGAATAGGAGTCCTACGGGTCTAGGAGGCTGAGTCATGGATCCTATATATTCGTGAGGGGTGTGACCGGCGGAGGTATTGCATCATGTGAGAAACCCTAGCCGCCACTCTCCTCCCCGAGCAAAACCCTAGCCACGCGTGGGTGCTAACACATCTGCGCGTGGTGTTCCCTCCCTATATATGTAGATACCGGTAGAGGCGCCGCTGCTTTGCGGTGCTGATCGGCGTGGGAGTACGGCGAGGAGAACACACGAGAAGGAGAAGGTCGAGCCGGTGCGATCGACTACTTCCTCTACATCGACGCGCGCTACATCGCGAGGGTTCTTTCACCTTCTTATCGCTTTCTTCTGCTGTGCAGCGCGTCGAGTGGTAACGATTTATGATCTAATACTTGCATGGTTTCTGGTTTACGCGGTAGAAAATTTTGATCTATGCTATCATAGCCTACGCGTATCCTATCAGGTTTACAATATCGATTATAACCACTTTGTTAGTATGAGCCGCACTGCATTTATATAAGAGCCACTCGAAACAAAATTCAAACTAAAATTTGTTCAAAATGCATCAAATGCATCGGTTTTCGTCGATAACCACTCGTAAAGGGTGTACCTGCGTTATACCACCCGGGGTGATAAAATCTCGGATAGATTAGCAGATTCTAATTAAATTATACCATATTAATTAGTATATTAGTTAGTAATTAGATAATTAGTATGTATTGGATCCCGATGATTTTATTCTGATTTCGCCATGGTTGTAGCAGTTATGGACGAAATCAACAGGGAGTGGTTTTTATGCCTAAACAATATTGTAAACCCTGATCACATCGAGCGCGAGAGCTATTTGTATTCAGGCTAGCTCAGCATTTGCATCCTGATTTTTTTGCCATTTGCATGTCAAGACCGAGTAGCATCCATGGTTTCCTCTGTAACTTTGCCGCAAGGGATGCAGTTTATAACGAGAAAAAAAACTTGCTTGTGAATATTTAAACTACCAATATTGTTCAAGCCTCCAAGGAAAAATAATAGTCTCAACTATTATGAGCATATCTAATCATTGTTCTAGCTACTTCCAGTTTTCTGATTGAACCCCGTTGATTTTACAGAAATTACGGTTTTTCTCAGAATGTGTTCATCACGATTCAACTAGCCAAATATCCATGCATTGCAATGGATTTTAAGAAATATATTATAAAATTTGAAAATTCGACAAGTTTTATATAATTTCTAGGAGAAATCATATATACTTCTCAACCAAAAATTCATGAATAACACGCTATTATGGCAAATGCACAGAAATTTACATGTCTTCCCCAAAAAAGACACCAACTAAAGAGGTTGTGAGGGTAGCAAGTTCACCACAAACCACCGTTAGTTAATTTCATTTAGTAGAAATGTTGTAGTAAGACAGAACTTACATCAAACATCGCACAATTGACACTTTAGAAATATTGTCAATTAGACATATTTTAACTGTAACATTCCACAAGTGCACAACCGACAATATTGTGAACAACTAATGAGACAAATGCTGCTGATGTGAACTGGTCACAACTCACAACTTGACAAGCATGCAAAGTCAAAAGCACACTACCATGCGAAAATTATGAGGAGCAGGAACTCCCCCAGAACGATTTTTCAAAACCAAAAAAAAAAAAAGAAAAAGAAAAAGGGGACCCCCCCCAGAAAATGACTACTTCAAAAGTTAAAAACATAAGATGGTTTCTCTTATGTACTCCAAATCTCTCCTTGACTCCTTGGGCCTTTTAGCTTTCAATACCAGAGGACTAAGTCTAATCCAATGATCTCCATTTATCAATCAAACAATGCCGATGTGAAGAATTGGACAAATTATTTATACTTCAAATATGCAAAGCGTGTAGGGGATTAAGATAGAAAATCTGCCAGCCAGACACTGTTGTGCTTCCTGAGAGCCTTGAAAAATTCAGAGTGGAAATGGATTTCCTATCTATTTCCACAGTCCATATTGCTTCAGTCATGGCCACTTCCTTGATTTTGATTAGTCTATATATACAGGATGTCAACAACAAAATTCCAGCTCAATGACAGCATAAGAAGGGTTCTCTGAAAGTTAGGACTCTGAAATCTCTTCTGTTGCGTGACACCCTCACCTACTGAAACTCTGAACATGCCAATTGCCTACCAAGTAGGCAGTAGACGCACACATGTTTCTTCTGTTGACCAGGACATGTTCAGTAGCTAAAAACGCATACCAAAATACCAAATCCTATATTGTCAGGATGGTAACCGTTAGGTTTAGATCGATATCGATCCTAACAGGCTATAACCATATTTTTCAATTTTACAATTGTGACATTATAATTTAGTAATATAATTATAGTATCATATATACATCGTATCTGTCAGCACGCACACTCGCAACATTATCAGAAAAAAGTAGCTACGAGCCACCAACCGTAGAACCACTTTCTGAATAACTTGTAAGAGACAAAATAGCTTATTAGAACATGTAATTCTTCTCATTTACTCTTCTAACTCCTATTGGTTTAGGGCAACACGCCTTTCTTTCTACTGGAAAAATTACAACAAAACCAGCAAAAGGACTTTCATCATGTATGAAATCAAATATGGACAGCTCTCTTTAATCAAGAACTCCATATGATTACTGAACCCCAGTGTGTGAGAAAGAAGAGAAGAAAGAATTGGTGATGATTGAGATGCCATACTTAATGGATGGAATTATTGCTGTGGTCATCTGAAGTGGCTGAGCTGGGTGGTGGTGTGGTGGTGCCTGCACTCATCAAGGCCACAGCATTGTATGGCAGGGTAGCAGGCCACAAAGAGGCACCTCCCAATCCCTCTGATGACAGAGCTGAGCACATAGCAGGGGCAGCAAGCATATGCCACCATGGGGTACTCCTCCTCATCTCCTCTTCCTTTGTGGGGATTGCTCTTCCTCCTAGCCATTTCTTCTGTTCTATTTAGCTGTTCCTGTTCTTCCCTTTGCTCTGAATCTGATTACCTCCAAAACCTGAAACGAAAGGAGAAAATAAACAAGAAGCATACAAGATGAATTAGCACACTCAAATGCTCAAATCATGCTACTATGATCCTAGCTAGCTAGCATGATGATGAAGAATTGAAGAGGATGGTTTTTTTTTTTCATAAAGCAATTAAGATGTATCAAAGAACATGAGAGAGAGAGAGAGATAAGCTAGAACCTTTGATGATACCTTTAGTTGGATGGAGCACTACTTTGAGCCCTCAAATTGGCAGCAAGCTTCACAAAAAAGGATTCTTGCAAAGCCAGGTTTGTATATATGTTAACTGCAGATGGAGAGAGGGGCTAAAATTCAAGCTACAGGTGAGGGAAGCTTTTCCAAGGCTCCAATAGGGAGACAAGGGGAGATGCCTTAATAAGATGCTTGCATTCCTGTTCCTCTTTATGGCTCCAACTTAAGTCTTTTGCTCCTCTTTTTATTCAGGAAAATTAGGCATTATATGTGGGTGTCATTAGGCATCACCAAGTGATTAAAATAAGGGTGGATGATGCACCATCTGGTGACAAGTTTTTGTTGGGTCGTCTTCTCCCCAGATATGACTTAAAGTAGGTGGCAGTGGTACCACAAACTATCACGGGTGACCTGGCATTAGAGTTCTATTTTGTTTCGTGTTAGGTTCTAGCAGAGTCCAAGATTAATTAGTTTACCACAACAGTGTTCATCTTATAAATGTAACGGGCAGTCGTGTGCATCTCCGTCACTGGTGGAAAAACCATCTTTCATCGGTCGGCCGAATTCTACGATAGTCCCGGTTGCAACAAAAACCGGGACTAAAGATGATTTTTAGTCCCGGTTAAAAAGGGTAACGGGCATATATATTTGATCTTTAGTCCTGGGTGATCTTTAGTCCCGGTTCAAATGCTGTCAGGACTTGTTAGGCCCCCCCGGGATCTTTAGTCCCGGTTGGTAACACCAACCGGGACTAAAGTCCCACCCCTTTATATATGTCTTCTTCCTCCTCCAGCTCAAGCAAGCTTCAAAATTTCTTCAAAAAAGAGGGGAGGTCATGCCAAAATTTATAGTGAATTTACTTTGGTGATTATATACAAATCGGAGGTGCCTAAAAGGTTAGCAACTTCATCCTCCAATGTTTTTTTTGGTCATATTACATTTGGAGCTATGTTTTGCACACTTTTTTGTCTCCAAAATTTTGTTGTAAGTTGATGAAAGAGAAAATTTGTGTGGGAAAAGAAAGAATATATAGAAATTTTGTTTATTTGCTAAATAAGGTTTTATAAAATAGTTGAGTAGGAAAATATAGTGAAAGTTAATCTTAAATAAAAGAAAACAAACTAAATTGAAAATTAAAAGAATTTAAAACTTAAAAAATAATAAATAAGAATTATTTGGTGGAATATTTTATAATTTTTGTATGAATAATGATATGTCATTATTGTATGACTGTTGAAAGAGTTTGTGATTATTTTATCATTATTATATGACTGTCATTATTGTACGGATGATTATTTGTGTATGATTTTTTTTCATTTCATGTAGATGGATCGGCAATGGATGTACGCTGACCGGCGGTCCAAAGAGTTTATTGACGGCGTGCATTATTTTTTGAGAGTGGCCGAAGCTAACAAGCAGAAGGGTTTTATTTGTTGTCCATGCAATAAGTGTAAGAATCAGAAGGAGTATTCTGCATCCAGGACTATTCATTTCCACTTGTTTGAGTCGGGGTTCATGCCAAGATATAATTGTTGGACATCCCACGGAGAGCAAGGAGTTGAAATGGAAGAAGATGAAGTGGAAGACGACAATATTTCAGACTTTGCTCAGTACGCTGGATTTGAAGGAAATCAAACGGGCGAGGAGGACACAGATGCTGATTATAACGACGTTGCGGATGATCTTGGTCAGATGTTGCAGGATGCCAAGGAGGACTGCGAAAGTGAAAAGGGGGCCCATAAATTGGACAAGATGTTAGAGGACCACAGAACGTCGTTGTACTCAGGTTGCGAGCAGGGGCACAAAAAGTTGGATACCACTCTGGAGTTCTTGCAATGGAAGGCAAAAAATGGTGTTAGTGACAAGGCATTTGGCGATTTATTGAAACTCGTCAAGAACATTCTTCCGGAGGGAAACAAATTGCCCAAGACAACGTACGAGGCTAAGAAGATAGTCTGCCCTCTAGGACTGGAAGTTCAGAAGATTCACGCATGTCCGAATGATTGTATCCTATATCACGGTGAGGAGTACGAGAACCTAGAAGCATGCCCTGTTTGTAAAGCACTACGATACAAGATTAGACGAGATGATCCAGGTGAGGTTGACGGGCAGCTAACGAAGAAGAGAATTCCTGCTAAGGTGATGTGGTATTTCCCTATAATACCACGGCTAAGGCGTTTGTTCAGGAACAAGGGGAATGCTAGAATGATGCGTTGGCACGCTGAAGAACGTCAACAGGACGGGATGGTGAGACACCCCACAGATGGTTCGCAGTGGCGAAACATCGACAGAAAATTTAAAGACTTTGGAAAGGACGCACTAAACATACGGTTTGGTTTAAGTACGGATGGCATGAATCCTTTTGGAGAGATGAGCAGCGGCCATAGCACTTGGCCCGTTACGATGTGTATCTACAACCTCCCCCCTTGGCTATGCATGAAGAGGAAGTACATAATGATGCCGATTATTATTCAAGGCCCCAAGCAACCTGGTAACGACATCGATGTGTTTCTAAGACCACTGGTTGAAGATCTTAAACTGTTGTGGAAGAAGGAAGGTGTCCCCGTGTGGGACGAGGACAAACAGGAGGAGTTTAACCTACGAGCGCTGCTGTTCGTAACCATCAACGATTGGCCTGCACTTAGCAACCTATCCGGGCAGTCCAACAAGGGGTACAAGGCTTGCATTCACTGTATGGATGAAACAGAAAGTACGTATCTTAAGCACTGTAGGAAGGTTGTATACATGGGTCATCGTCGATTCCTTGCAGCAAACCACCCGGTACGGAAAAAAGGCAAGCACTTTGAACATACGGCAGACCACCGTACGAAGCCCAAACATCGCAGCGGGAAAACAGTGTTTGCTATGGTTAAAGATCATAAAGTAGTGTTTGGAAAGGGGCCTGGCAGTCAGCCTATAGAGAGTGAAGATGGTCACGCAGCAATGTGGAAAAAAAACTCCATATTTTGGGAGTTACCCTATTGGGAATTCTTGGACGTCCGCCACGCAATCGACGTGATGCACCTCACTAAGAACCTTTGCGTAAACCTTCTTGGCTTCCTAGGTGTATATGGAAAGTCGAAAGATACACTGGAAGCACGTAGATCTGAAGCATATGGAACAACACGGCGACCTTCACCCGGAACCACAGGAGAAAGGCAGCCATTACTTGAGTCCAGCCAGCTACACTCTTAGCAAGGCAGAGAAGGAAAGTATGTTTCAATGCTTAGAGAGCATCAAGGTACCGTCTGGATACTCCACGAATATAAAGCGAATAATAAGCACGAAGGAGAAGAAGTTCACAAACCTAAACTCTCATGACTGTCACGTGTTGATGACACAGCTGCTACCAGTTATAATAAGGGGTATCCTCCCAGACAATGTCCGGGCAGCAGTAACAAGGCTATGTTCTTTCATGAACGCAATTTCGCAGAAGGTCATCGATCCGGATAGGTTAGAAGCCCTTCAGAATGATATGGTGCAATGTCTTGTCAGCTTTGAGTTGATATTTCCACCTTCATTTTTCAATATAATGACGCATCTGCTTTGTCACCTAGTGAAAGAGATCGGTATTCTCGGGCCTGTGTTCCTACACAACATGTTTCCTTTCGAGAGGTACATGGGCGTTCTGAAGAAGTATGTTCGTAACCGTGCTCGTCCAGAGGCAAGCATCGCCAAGGGGTATGGAACAGAGGAGGTCATTGAATTTTGCGTAGAATTTATTGAAGACCTTCGCCCAATCGGGGTACCTGAATCACGCCATGAAGGGAGACTACGGGGAAAGGGGACTCTCGGAAGGAAAGCAATAATGACGGTAGACAACAATTTATTCCGTAAAGCCCATTTCACGGTTTTACAACAATCTTCATTGGTGGCTCCTTACATCGAGGAGCACTTGGCTCTAGTTCGCGCCAGAAACATCGGTAAGTCCGATGCATGGATTACACAGCATCACATTGATACTTTCCCTGCATGGCTGCGACAACATCTCATGGGTAACGAGACGATTAACCAGCAACTGGCCTTCCTAGCGAGGGGTCCATCTGGCTCGATCGCGACATTCCAGGGATATGGGATCAATGGGTACACATTCTACACAAGAGCCCAAGACATGAAGAGCACGAACCAGAACAGTGCTGTTCGTATCGATGCCATAGGACACGATGGTACAACTGGCACGTATTACGGTGCCATCGAGGAGATATGGGAACTTGACTATGGACCTCTCAAGGTCCCTCTGTTCCGGTGCCAATGGGTTTGGTTGACTGGTGGAGGCGTAACGATTGATGACAGTGGGATGACAACGGTTGACCTTAACAAGATTGGATACTCGGACGAACCTTTTGTCCTTGCCAATGATGTAACGCAAGTTTTTTACGTGAAGGACATGTCTAGCAAAGGAAAGAAGGGCAAAGGGCCTGACGAGCCGAAGCGCCACGTGGTTCTCCCAGGCAAAAGAAAAATCGTCGGAGTAGAGGACAAGACTGACGAGGATTACGATCAGTTTGATGGGCAACCCCCTTTCACGGTGACGGTTGACCCTAGCATCCTCCTATCAAACGAAGACACCCCTTACTCACGTAGCGATTACAAGGAAGGAACAATAGTGAGGAGAATGTACGTGCGGACAACCGTCACCGCCGATCTATTGCCGTAATTGTTGTAAACTATTTTGGATGTATTGAATATGCTAGTTATATATGATTAATTACAATTTTTAACAATTTAATATCATGCATATACTAATTATATACGATTATTAGAATTTTTAAAAGTTTTAAATCATGCATGTGGGATTTACATATGTTAGTTACAATTTTTAACAATTTAATATCATGCATATGCTAATTATATACGATTATTAGAATTTTTAAAAGTTTGAAATCATGCATGTGGGATTTACATATGTTAGTTACAATTTTTAACAATTTAATATCATGCATATGCTAATTATATATGATTATAAGAATTTTTAAAAGTTTTAAATCATGCATGTGGGATTTACATATGTTAATTAGAATTTTTAATGCATTATTTACTATTTTAGAAACATATATGCAACGAAATTCAATATTCAGTGCTATTAACTTTAGTCCCGGTTCTTAACCCTAACCGGGTTTAAAAAAGAATTTGGAAATAGCGGGAAAATATCTTTACTCCCGGTTCCTAACAACAACCGGATTAAGGATCTCTTTACTCCCGGTTCCTAACAACAACTGGGATTAAGAATCGGGAGAAAAGATATCTTTACTCCCGGTTCTTCTCACCAACCGGGAGTAAAGATCCGGGGGTATATATATTCCTGGTGCGCCCTCGTCTTTTCCACCAACACTTAGACGTTTTTCCATCGAGATCGAGCATCGGCTTCTTCTTCGCCGCCACTGCCTAGGGCAACCCCGCGCCGACGCCGCCGTCGTCTCTCACCGTCGCCTGGCGGTCCTCGCCGCCTCCGCCGCAGACGCCGCGGCCGCGTCTCTTGGGTGAGAGCCCCCGCCCTCTCTCTCTCTCTCGATGTAGCTCTCTGTCTCTCTCTCTTTCGCCGGCGAACGCCGACATATGCCGCCGGGCCGCTACGTTACGCCGCCGCCGCGGCACGCCGCCGCCGCGCCCCCACGCCACCGGGTCCCCATGCCGCCGCCATGGCCCGCCGCCGCCGCGCCCCCACGCCGCCGGACCGCGCCCCACCGCCGCGAGACGACGCCACCGCTGCCACGCCGCCGCCGCGCCCCCACGCCGCCGGGTCGGCCCACGGCGCCGGACCGCGTCCCCACCGCCGCGAGATGCCGCCACCGCGAGACGATGCCGCTGCCGCCACGCCGCCGCCGCCCCCACGCCGCCGGGCCGGCCCACGGCGCCGGACCGCGCCCCCACCGCCGCGAACGAACGCTTAACGAACGTGACCAAACACGAACGAACGCGAACGAACGTGAACAAACGCGAACGAACGCTTAACGAACGCGAACGAACGCGAACCAAACGTTAAAGAAACGTGAACGAACGCGAACGAAACGTGAACGAATGTGAACGAACGCGAACGAACGTGACTGAAACGTGAACGAACGTGAGTGTTAGTGAACGAACGCGAAGGAACGCGAACGAACGCTTAACGAACGCGAATGAACGTGAACGAACGCGAACGAAACATTAAAGAAAAGTGAACGAACGCGAACGAAACGTGAACGAACGTGAACGAACGCGAACGAACGTGACTGAAACATGAACGAACGTGAGTGTTAGTGAACGAACGCGAACGAACATGAATGAAACGCAAACGAACGTGATTGAAACGTTAACGAACGTGAATGCACTTGAACTAAAAGTGTAAGAACGAACGCAAGCGAAATGTGTACGAACGAGATAATTAAACTATTGTTGAACTTAGCATATATATATGATTATATATACTTGAAAACGTGAAATACATTATATGTTCCTTTGTATTTAGACTAATACATTTTTTTTGCATGTTGCAAAGAAGACGTCGTCGTCGTCGTCTCTCAAGCCGAAGTGGTAGCTAGCCCTCGAAGGAATTCGCGCAGGCAAGTGATGTAAAGATGTGATTGTTAGAGATATAATATAAGATTGTTAGATTTCTAATATAAGATTATTAGATTATTAGAGTTAGCATATGTGAGTGTTAGAGATTATTAGATTATTAGACTTAGCATATTTGAGTGTTAGAGATAGTTAGAGATTTAATATAAGATTATTAGAGGTTTAATATACGAAACTTAATTAGACTTAGCATATGTGAGTGTTAGAGATTTAATATAAGATTATTAGAGATGTAATATTCGAAACATATTTGATTGTTAGAGATTTAATATAAGATTATTAGAGATGTAATATTCAAAGCTTAATTAGACGTAGAATATATGATTATCTACCGTACAAATACACGACACTTAGACTTAGCATATTTGAGTGTTAGAGATAGTTAGAGATTTAATATAAGATTATTAGAGGTTTAATATACGAAACTTAATTAGACTTAGCATATGTGAGTGTTAGAGATTTAATATAAGATTATTAGAGATGTAATATTCGAAACATATTTGATTGTTAAAGATTTAATATAAGATTATTAGAGATGTAATATTCGAAACTTAATTAGACTTAGCATATATGATTATCTACCGTACAAATACACGACACTTAGACTTAGCATATATGATTATTTGAGTTTTAATACAAGATTAGTAGAGTGTTAATATTACGCTTAGCAAATATTTCTTCTATGAACAGATGGCTGATCGCGATGAGGAACAGATACTATACGATACAATCGCATCGGAAAGCATCCAGTACTGAAACGAAAAAGAGGGGAACGAGGATCCAAACCAGTACTTGAACAAGGAGGGGAACGCGGAGAGGGATGCGGAGGGGAACGAGGAGGGGAACGTGGAGAGGGATGCGGAGGGGAACGAGGAGGAGGCTAGTGGAAGTCATCCCTCCACTGGACAGAAGAGGGCACGTGGACAACGAGGTGCCGCGAAGAAGATAGAGGGTCGGCACATCATAATTGAGGTGGACGCAGATGGCCGACCTAGTGCCCCGGCACAAGCAGCCAAGAATTTTGTACGCCACAGCGGTTGGGTTGTGAGGGATAACATGCCTGTCAGCAAGGTGTACTGGCGCAGAACAAGGGCACGCGGGGGTGATGACAGCTTTGTCCCGGAATAAGAGAAAGAGATGTTGTGGACTACAATGCTCGAGACGTTCACGCTCCCTGCGGGTACAGAGAACATAGTGAAACAGTGGACTCTTAAGAAAATGGCAGAACAGTTCCAGACCTTCAAGGGAGATCTGTACCGGAAATATATCCTGAAGGGGCAGACACCGAACTTCGACGTATTCCCGAAGCTAAGGGATCACTGGGACGAGTTCGTTGCTTACAAGACAGGTCAACAAGGGCAGGCGATGATGGAAAGAAAAAAAGAAAATGCCGCCAAGAAGAAGTACCATCACCACTTGGGGTCAGGCGGCTATAGCGTCGCGATGCCGAAGTGGGAGGAGATGGAGGCAAGCTTGCTTGAGAGGGGTATCGAACCGGCCACCGCTAAATGGCCTGATCGATCGAAGTTCTGGTACTATGCTCACGGTGGAACGCTCAACCCAGTTGATGGCTCCTTGGTCTTCAGCGATCAGATACGCGAGGCTGCGAATCGACTAACGGACGCAGTGGAAGCCTCTTCTCAGGGCACGTTCCGACCCGACAGAGAGAAGGACGAGCTGTCACTTGCCCTACAGACTCCCAAGCATCCAGGACGAACACGAGGGAAATGCGTGATTCCCTGGAAGATGGGATTCAAGGAGGACATCCACACGTACAAGAGTCGGATGAGGAGCAAGAGAGATACCGAGGCGAAGATTGCATATCTTGAGTACAGGACTCGAGCTACGAGCTCAACATGCAAGAGGAGGTGGCCCGGAAGGTGGATGAACGCATGGCAGCACATCGGTCACACGATCCCCAGCCGTACATACCTCCTCCAATGGTCAGCCCATCAGGCAATCGTAGCAGCTGCGCCTCAACGGGGCAGGTAGTATCACATAGCATGGACGCCATGCAAACTCAGGACGAAACCACCTGCCCCGTTGATGAGATCACGCATCGGACACCATGTGAGCTGCATATTCCCTTCAAGAACTTATCAATCAAGGTATGCTCGATGTAATATATGATTTTTGACTCGTACGTTCCGCAAGTTGCTTCTTAGGTTGATTACTAATAGATAACCTCTCATCACGTGAAGGTGGCGTCGGGAATGGCCATCCCAACGGACATTTCAGGGACTTACCACTGCAGGCCTATTCCAGCAGGATACTCGAGGGTCGAAGTTGAGCTGGTGGAAGCCGTGTATGAGGACCTCGAGTTGGACTACCCAGGAGGAGACGGTGAGACGCATCTACGAGACACAAGCCACACCATTATACTATGGCGCAAGCGGTACATCATCCTCCCTGGGCGACAAGCAGCGTCTCGTGCACCATCTCCTCCGGCTCCACCGTCTCCTCCTGCACCATCTCCTCCGGCTCCTCCGCCACCTCCTCCTGCACCATCTCCTCCGGCTCCTCCGCCTCCTCCGCCTCCTCCTGCACCATCTCCTCCGGCTCCTCCGCCACCTCCTCCTGCACCATCTCCTCCGCCTCCTCCGCCTCCTCCGCCTCCTCCTCCACCATGTCCGCCTGCACCTCCCAAGACAAGGTCTCGCCAAGCTCCACCTCCTGCCAGCACAAGGGCAACGAAGAAGGCCAAAGTTGACACCACCAAAAACAAGGAGCCACCGTACGGTTGCAGTCAAGAGGAGCTTGACGCTTATGTGGCAGGAGAAGTGAAGAGGCAACTCAAGCCTCGGAGTCCTGAAAAGAAGATACCTATTGACCCGAGCGTGAAGAATTTCTTCAAGGGAATGTCCACCGCAAACAAGGAGGCCTTAAAGCTATCGGACTATGACCGAACACTTAGGAAAGCCTATTACAAAAAGTCCAAACCAGTTCCTCAGCTTGGAGAACAACCACACCAAGTGGTCGAGCCGTTGGTAACCGGCGAAGACTTTGGCATAATGGATTTCATTTCGGACACCGGTCTAACCATGGCTCAGTTAGTTGGAGGCGCACCAATCCCGAAGGCAGAAGTGGCATACAAGTTTGAACTCGGTAAACCATTTGTCAGGCCTGAGCAGCTGCAGTCCCTACCGACACAAATGTACAAATTCCATGAACGGTACATGGAAATGAGCGCCAATGGTAGAGAGATGTTCGGAGCGAGGATCAGAAACCCCGACTTCTTGCAAGGAGAAGATGTTCTATGGATCCATTTCAAGGATGTCTTCGATCTGTACCATCGGGACGCCCTCGACGTCTCTCTTCTGAGGGCATGGATTTTGTAAGTATCTTTGAGTTCGATTTGTTTCGTTCAATAATTAGCTCCTGGCATATATGTAAGCAATAATAATTTCCTTTCATTGTTGTAGAATGGAGATTCAAAGGGCCCGACGGCGGGGGGTTTACGATACTGGGTTCATCGACCCTCGGAAAATCAACACCAAAATGCTCGACAAGTACGAGAAAGACACAGAGGACAATCTCGTCCATCTCCTAACGCAGCAGCATTTCAAGACGTTCATACTATTGCCGTACAACACAGAATGAGTTTTTATTGTCGTTCGAACAAATTTCATTCCCATACATATAACATGTAAATTCTGATATTTATCTCATCTCACGCATATTCCAGATTGTTCTTTTTCGACTTGGACGCATGCAGAGTCACTGTGTACGACTCAATGAATAACGAGGAGAAGGTATTTGACAAGGTCTTCCAACTGATAGACAGGTAATATAATGCCATCTATTCCAAAGTCGCGGGACTCTGTTGCTATTATGTTGATCTCGGGTAATATTTAATTAATCATAGCTTTTAACTGCACATGTAGGGCTTGGGATCGGTTCCGTCAATTGGTCCGCGGGACTTGGAAAGAAAAACTTGGATGGAGGTTTCATTTTCCAGTGAGTACATGCATGATCCAAAATTATATTGAATTGAATCTCTAGTTACAGTTAATATAAAGAGTATATTAAATCTCTCATCATTTCTCATGTAGTGTGCAAAGCAGGACAAAGGAACTAACTTATGCGGCTACTACGTATGCGAGTATGCCCACTGCCTATCAAACCAAATATACACCACACGAGAGCTCGATGTACGTATACATAAACCATTCAAAATTTCATTGCGTATCGATTTGTTAAGTTGTTTATTAATTTCATATATTAATATGTCATTATTTTTCGAATGATAGCGTATTCACATGAGGGAAAAACTCCCACACAAGGATTTTATCACGGTTGTTCAAGAACAACTGATGGGGTTCATCAACGAAGAAGTCCTTAATCCCGATGGTGAATTCTACTACGACGGATCGACAATTCGTAACGTCGGTCTTTCCTCTTCTGACGTAATGCAGGCGTCGAAGTCGTAGCTATAGCTAGCGAGCAAATGAATTGTACTACACATGCATGTATATATATATTTATATATGTACGTACATTTACTTTAGTGTTAATATATATTTTGGTAACATATATGTACATAAAATGTTAAGTGCTTTAAATTATAAATATGTGTGTAATATATGTATTTATACATATATACATACGCATATATATATATATATATGTATTCTATATACATGCATAATATATATATTACAATGCATATATATGTATTGTAATATATATATATATATATATATATATATATATATATATATATATATATATATATATATATAAAATCAACCATGCAGCAAACAGGGCCATGCAAATAAAAAAAAGGGTACATAGATCTTTAGTCCCGGTTGGTAAAGATGGATCAGCCGGCCACGTGGCTGACCGATCTTTAGTCCCGGTTCGTGTTACCAACCGGGATTATCTTTAGTCCCGGTTCGTAACCCCCTTTAGTCCCGGTTGTCCAACCGGGACTACAAATCCGGGACTAAAGATAGCGATCTTTAGTCCCGGGTGAAATAACCGGGACTAAAAATAGTCCCGGTTATTTCACCCGGGACTAAAGATCGCTATCTTTAGTCCCGGTTATTTCACCCGGGACTAAAGATCGCTATCTTTAGTCCCGGATTTGTAGTCCCGGTTGGACAACCGGGACTAAAGGGGGGTTACGAGCCGGGACTATAAACGATTTCTCCACCAGTGCATAGAGGCTGGGAGTTTATAAAAACTAAGAAAAAAAATGCGTAGCGGTAAATATAATTGTTGTGGCAAACATTGACGATTATATATATACGTGCATACTCACCTCGATAAGCACACGTAGATATCCTATCTCTATGTAAACCAGCGATGCTCCGGTACAATATACTTGAAATATTCTACTCCGAGTAGATTTTAATCCGGACCGTTTATTTTAAAGGGTAGGTAAGTAATCTCCTAATATCCTTTAGGGGTAATTTTGGTATGGGATGT
Organism: Oryza meridionalis; assembly: GCA_000338895.3. Taxonomy (NCBI): domain Eukaryota; kingdom Viridiplantae; phylum Streptophyta; class Magnoliopsida; order Poales; family Poaceae; genus Oryza; species Oryza meridionalis. The sequence continues at coordinate 16,237,825 of CM002526.2, forward strand.
TTTGTTCGGTTTGCATCGGTTCACATCGCAGGTGTGGACTCCGTCGCGCTATTCCTTCCCCGGCCTCGCCGCCTTGCCCGCATCCGTCGCCGTCCGTATCGCTCGCCGTCGCCGCCTTGTCCGCTTCCTCAGTTGCCGTCTGTCTCCCCCGCCCCCCTCCATCGCCGTCCGCCTCCCCCGTCCTCGCCGCCGTCTCCGCTCCCTCCGTCGCCGTACGTCTCCTCTCGCCCCCTCCGTCGCCGTCCGTCGGTCCGGCCCTCTCCCCCCTCCCCCTTCGGTTCGCATTTGGTCGGAGGCAGGCACCGGCAGCCGGCTGCGCGCCCGGCGGCTATTCCTCCCGGCAGGCGGCGTCGTGGCCGGTGGCGCGGCGCGTCGCGTCTGTCCGACGCAGGCGGCGGCGCGGCCGGCGGCGCTGCCAGCGGCTGGGCGCGGGGAAATCATCAGATATCCACTCCTCCCATTCCCACCCCCCCCCCCCCCCCAACCTGACTTTCTGTTCCCTTTCCTCTCCTCAGTGGTGAACTTGTCTGAATTTTTCCTCTATAAATGCATATACTTGCTTGTAAATGGCTGTGTATACTAGCTTGTAACTATACTAGAGAATCTACATTAGCTGATGTTAAATCGAATAGGAGATTTATTAAATCGATTTTGTATGTTGAGTTGTAAGCATGAACGGTGAAACTGAACAGCAATATTTTTTTGAAATAAAACTGAACAATAATTTTGGTCTCGAGCTGCAAATGAAATACACCTGTCACTTGAAATTCCTCTCAAAACAGTTTGCAGCAATTGATGTGTTACTGATATAAGTCCAGCAATTAACCTCAGCAAAGGTGGGAAGTTAAATCATATCTTGTGCAATTGATATTTGTTCTTTTCTCCCAAATGCTTGCCTTGTCAACTAGTTAAAGCATCCGGCATTTCCAGATAGTTCATCAGTACTACTAGTAGTACATTGAATTAATTTATTAGTGCTTGCCTTAGTTCTTTTATCGTACATACATAATTTGCAGCCATTGTGGGGGAACTGTAGTAATTGTTCAATAGTTTAGAGTGGCAATGTATTTATGCAGTTGATGGTTATTCTTTTTTTTTATACTTATGAGGTACAAAGGACATAAGCTTATATTTGGGTGCTTTTTCTGTTTGTTTTTTTTACTTTTCCGTAGGTGAGGTCTAATATAATGTCTTCGAGCTACGTGAGCCTAGAGGATCAGGAAGAGTATAAAATGATGGGTACTGTGGTTTTTTCAAGCGAGGAGGAAGGTTACAAATTCTATTTAGACTATGCAAAGGGGAAGGGTTTCAGTGTGAGGAAAAACAACTTGAAGCGGAAGGACGGTGAGATTATATGGAGGCAATTCGTATGCTCATGTGAAGGGTATAGGGAGTTGAAGCACTTTGAGAGGACAGACCGGAAAAGGGAGCCATGGGCACTGACCCGCTGTGGTTGCTTAGCTAAGCTTGAGATTGACTGGAACGAGGAGAAGGGTGTGTGGTTTGTTCAGGAGTTTGATAACCAACATACGCACGAACTTGCAAATCCTTACCATGTTGCTTTTTTAGGAGTTCATCGTGTGATGAGTGATTCTAAGAAAGCCCAAGCGGTCGAGCTTCGCATGAGTGGCCTTAGGCCCTTTCAAATCATGGAGGTTATGGAGAATAACTACGATGAGTCGGACGAGGTTGGTTTTGTGAGGAAGGACCTTTATAATTTCTTTACTCGGTACGAGATGAAGAATATCAAGGGTCGTGATGCTGAAGATGTGTTGAAATATCTAACAAGGAAGCAAAAAGAAGATCCAGATTTTTTCTTCAAATACACCACGGATGAGGGAGGGCGTCTTAGGAATGTGTTTTGGGCAGATGCTGAATCACATTTAGACTATGCTGCTTTTGGTGGTGTTGTTATTTTCAATAGCACTTACCGTGTGAACAAGTACAATCTTCCTTTCATTCCTTTCATAGGAGTTAACCACCATAGAAGTACAACAATTTTTGGGTGCAGAATTCTATCCAATGAGTTTGTCAACTCTTACTGTTGGCTCCTTGAGACTTCTTTGGAGGAAATGCGTCAAGTGCATCCAAAATCATTAATTACCGATGGCGACCTAGCAATGGCGAAGACTATCAGTAAGGTAATGCCGGGTGCTTACCATAGATTGTGTACTTGGTATATAGAGAAGAATATGAGTCGTCACCTTCGTAAGCCAAAACTCGATGAGCTAAGAAAATTAATTTATGAGAGTATGGATGAGGAGGAGTTCGAGAGACGTTGGGCTGATTTTAAGGAGAATGGAGGCACGGGGAATGGTCAATGGATCACTCTGATGTACCGACTAAGGGAGAAGTGGGCAGCTGCCTATACAGATGGGAAATACTTGTTGGTTATGCGCAGCAACCAACGTAGTGAGTCACTAAACTCAAAGCTTCACACCCTTCTGAAGAGAAACATGTCACTAATGTGCTTAGTTAAACATGTTAAGTTGTGCGTACAACGTCTGCGTAAGAAGGAGGCTCAGTTGGACGCTAAGTCTACCAATTCGGTCCCTTTTTGTAGAATAGACGCCGACCCATTGGAGAAATACGCTGCCCGTATATACACAGCAGTCGTGTTAAAGAAAGTCCGTGCACAGATACGACTAATTGCTAGACTTGAAGTCATCAGTGGGACTAATCAAGATGGTTTGTCACTATATGTTGTTGGTTTGAAGGACGATAATGAGGTGTGGGATGAAGTGAGGGTTACTTTTAGAGGCCAGGCTTTGGAAGGTGTGGAATGTCACTGTTGGAAGATGGAGTGCGAAGACATCTCTTGCTCACACATTTTTGTTGTACTCAAGTTCCTTGGTTTTGACACCATCCCTCGTTGTTGTGTCGTGGATAGGTGGACAATGGGAGCAAAGACGGCATTTAGGTCATACAGTAATACCGATCCTAATGTGTGGTCTGAACACATGGTTCGTTATCGTAGCCTCCGAAATCTAGGTAGTGATGCTTTCTTTAAGGCCACTAGGAACCCTGAGCAGACAGAAAAGACGATGGTTTTCTTAAAGGGGGTTTTGGATAAAGGATCGTCATCCCATGACGAAACAACATACTATAATCTAGGCTATTCCTAAATGAAAAAATAAAATAAAAACTTAAAATACACCAAAATTTCGTTAAAAAAGTCAAACGTGGACAAATAGCAAATTAGTTTCACAACAAACATTTTGTGTGGACTAATGGTTAAGAAAATTGTGGTCAAAGTTTAGGTTATTCGTGCAAGTGTTTGAGTCAGTTGAAATAACATAATATGTTGATATACTTGAGCGAATTGCCAGTGCAACAAATGGTAATGATAGTCTCTCAACAATGTACGGTGCTCTCATCGCTAATGAATTAGAAAAGAAAATTATCCCCAAATCGTAAACAATTAAGTGACAACCAGATGACTAGGACCAAAAGTCGATCGCATATGTAATCAGGGTTTACCGATCTGTTTTAATTTGGTGATTAAGTGCCATGATTGATTGCTTGAAAACAGTGTAAACAGGATCCGAGCTAAATAAAGGCCAGGGAAAGTGCATTGGACCCAACCAATGAATCTAAGATACAGTACACGCAATGCAAAGAGAGGAGATCCATTCATAGGGAAAAGAAAAAGGATAACATCAAGGCAGCATAAGGGAAAAGAAAAAGGATAACATCAAGGCAGCATAAGATGTGCAGTAACCGAAGTACTCATAGACCATTGCTAGCAACTAGTAACCGAGTGTATACATGAACATGCACTCACCTCTGCTTCGGGATATACCTGAACAGCGGAATCTGCTTCGGGATACACTGAGGAACCAGACATATTGCAAACACGGAGGAAGATGAGATTGACGGAGTAAGAGATGCACACGGAGGAAGATGAGATCGGGGAGAAAGGAGATTATGAAGAATGAAAATGAGATCGGTACCTGTCCATCCTTTTTATCTGTAAACAGAAAAGGAAAAACGGAAAAATAGCGGAACGATATACTCCACTGTCGTTTTGAATCGTGCAAGTATATATCGATAAAAAAAACGAAAAAACAGAAAAATAGCGGAACGGTAAACTCGACTGGCGTATTGAATCGTGCAAGAATATATTGATAAAAAGCAGAAAAACGAAAATATTGGAGCGATATACTCGACTGGTGCGTCCATGTTAGATAGGTCCCAATATATAAAGCTGCAGCAATACAAATAAAAAAAATAAGTCAATGTTAGATTACGTTTCATCACTTTTCAGAGACAAAAATGCTCTATAGCCCTGACATGGATTGCCCCCCGTGCTGAATATTACACAGGATTAAAGGAAACATTTGTGACTATTTAACATAATAGTGATCATTTACACAGGATTAAATCAACTGCTAGAATAGATTAATAAAGAAGGGGTAGGAGTACTGTGCTACTTCTACATGGATGACAGATTTCAGTAGGTTTGGTATATTTTGATTGATGAGCAGGTACTAATAAAGACATGCATGTCCTGCACAGCTAGTCTTATTGATGTGCATTCAAACTGAAAGGTCAGCCAAAAAAGCTATAAATAAAGTTTCATATATGCACATAGTTAAGAGGTACCATTATTTCCCAACAAAGCTAGTACCTGCAAACACTTGACGATAACACGTACCCCTAGGGAAAACCCGATGAGAGTGACAGGCCTAGAAATCCCAGTAAAAATTAAGTTCCATTGAGAAATGAAGTCTACTGGATTGTACATTCTAGGCAGAGAATTACCTGCTTCCTTGCAATCCCTTGAGCAGCACTTCAGCAAGCTTTTTCCCAGTCTTATCTGCCCTGGAAACGTCTACTCGATTAATTTCTTGTGCGCTCATGTATTTTTGGAAAGGATAAAAAAATGATTAATGCATACATTACAGCTTAAGTTTGTTGCATTCTTTCCTTTTTATCATTGCCCATTAGTTTCAAGATAATAGTACTCTCTGTCCTGTTTTCAGTTTTTGTACAACTAATGAATTAAAAGAAGACCAATTTTGTACTGAAAAGGGAAAAATGCATCAGCATTACTGCATGTCCTGCCAAGACAGTACACAGATACTAATTGATTTCTAGCAGGATTAATTGATCTCTAGGTTTGGTTTGGTAATGTACAATCAGATATATGTGCAATTGCATAAATTTTCACATGGACTAAACTCGTATTCTCTTTTCTGTTAATCAAGGAACTCTAGTTTGCTTCCACATGCCATGTATGAGGTAATACTACATCTAAGTCCACCTCAAAAGGAAGCTATCGAGGATTCAGGTCTTGGCAACTTGCTAAAAATTAACAAAATACATATTTACCGGGACTTGTGCAATGAGATTGCAAGAAGCTATGATAAGGAGAAGAAAGCATTCAATATTAATGGTACGTTCGTAACGATGACACTCGATGATGTCGATTGTTTGCTTGGACTGCCATCGAAAGGAGATGAGATATTTGAGGCACCAAAAATCAATAAACCTGAATTGTTCAACCTGTACAAAAAGGAAGGACAAACAACAATTACTTTAGAAGCATTACGGGAAGCAATAATCAACTCCTCGAGCTACGATGACCACTTCATTCGAAGATTTATCCTTTTCTCAATTGGATCCTTCATATGTCCTACAACTCAAAGATATGTGCGCTCAGAATATCTCAATCTCGTCGATGACGTTGACAAAATGAGGGTACTAAACTGGTCTAGTCTAACCCTGAATTCTGAAAGGCATATTAAAATTTAGAGAGAAGGAAACAAACATTGAGAGGAACGTATGCCTCTTACATGTTCGTTTCAAAACAACGCACAAATTGAATATGTTTACAAAATTGACATTAACATATTTTCATAGCAATACTCATTATCTTATGTACAAATGCTTGCAGATTTGGTATTGGGAAAAAGTGCGAATAGATAAATTGGCTGTGGCAATATATCATTCTGGCTGTCAAAGGCCACTAATTCAGTACTGGGACAAAATAAAAGAAAAAAAAAAACGACTTTCTTACCTTTTTGGAAAAGGGAAGGTAACTATCTCATTTTTAATACTATGCACTAATTATATCAATTGTCTGTAAAATCTCTAATACATCTTTTTGACTAAAACATAGGTTGTCGACAACATTAGGGGAACTATAGATTGCAATGAAATCCCCGATGAAAAAGCGCACGACAATGACTCAGAAACACGTAGCAATGAAGATTTTCTATGCACTTCTGAAGAGGTATATATATTATGGGGTTTTAATACGAACTCTATTTAACAAAATATGTTTGACATCCTTTTCTCACTTGTGCTATTCAGGTACACTCTATAACATCCACTGAACAATCAGCCGATATCACTTTACAAGAAAGCATCCAAACTTTACAAGATAATTTCAACGATTTCACAAAGGATTTTTGGCCACGTATGCGATCATTGATACTAGATTGCATGGAAAATGATTCAAAATGCCCAGAACAAAAAGATACTATGCATGTGTTTGAGGTAAAGATGATAAGCTAGACTTTTAATCATTATTACTTACGTAACACCGCCAAAAAAAGGTTGACGCTATTGTAGGATGTTGAACAAGAACAAATTGATCCCAGGGAGCATGTATCAAATCATAACGAAGAGTCCTATATAAACCAAAATGTAAATATGACTTGTGAAACGAAGGTAAACTGAATTTTAATTCTCTCGCTAACGTTTCTACAACTTATCATAATACTAACATGCACTTTGTTACCTAATAGGACAACAGTAACCAGAGCAATCAAAGCAGGAAAAGGCTTATAGGTCCTACAGGAAGAACATACAAACCAACTAAACGGACTGACTTCATCTACGAAACAAGGGGTAAAAAGGACATAATCAGAACCCAAGCACAGACAAAGAAAACAATATGTACTATGCTATTTAATAGTTACATATGCTCATGTCAATTGTACTAACTTTCCTCCTTTTCAAGCGCAAACGGATTAAGAAGCTAACTTGCCAGACACAGACGAATTACGGGGTGAAAAGAAGAGGAAACAAAACAACCAAACACCGAATGAAATATCTGAATGTATGAATTCTCTACATCATCCATAATTTTTTACTTATATTCTATGTTTGTGTGTTACTGATTTGACTTACCCTTTTCTAGTGTACATCGAGAAGGAAGATCTTACCCAAAAAATCATAGACAAAGGCCCACCAAAGAACGCCTTACGAGGTCAAAAGAAGAAAAAGACGAATGGCCAGACACCGTTAAAAAATTCAGAAGGTAATGCCTAACCATTTAACATTTCTATAGATCTATTACTAATTTGTCCTACCTTCGTAGAGTTGACTAAAAAAGAAGACCCTTTCATTACCTACATTAATAACACGGAGGATAACAAAGTGATGGTGCATATTGAAGAAGTGGAGGTTAAACGGATAAGAATGAAAGTACTAACACAACCAGAATTCTTGAATGATGATGTAAGTTCGCCTATTTAACAAGCCTACTATTCTTTTATAACTATATTTGTTATGCAACTCAACTAACCTCAAATTTAGGTCATGGATGCATACATCCAATGCCTCTGCTATAAAGAGAAAGGAATCAGGGGAGATGGCAAGGCCTTCCTAGAGATGGCCATTAAAACAGGTCTACTAAATGTAGAGGGAGTGCATGTCGAAGCAAGCAAACCTCGAGATAAACGATGGATTAGAGATATGGCACACGACTATCTAGCATTTGACATGGTAATACTTATTTAAGCTATCTATGTAATGGCTAATTCAATTTATGACTCTATCTTAGTGTTGAACATCTACAGATTTTCCTCCCAATTAATATTAAAGATACACACTGGTACCTAGCCGTTCTTAACGCCAAGCGACATGAGGTGCAAATACTAGATTCGCTCGCAAAGCCATTCAGTAAAGATCGACCCGATCTAAGGCATGTGGTAAGCGATACACTTCCACTTGTATAATTCAAATCGGTTTTGCTATGTTTTAACTGTACCAACGTTGCATAAAACTTCCCAGCTGCTAGCTATCGAGAGGGGATTACACGGGACAGAGAATCAACACCCACAGTTAAAACATGATTGGCCTGATTTCAATATTACTGAATGGGAATACAACAAAGTCCAAAAATTGCCAAAGCAAGGAGACGGGTGGGTGACTCAAACTCTTCCACATGATATTCACATTATTCAATTACGGAAATGTGTTAGCCTAATGACTAAATTCTTGTAGCGTCTCGTGTGGCCTGTACACCCTTAAGTTCATGGAGCTTTGGAGCGGATCTTATCTCCCAGAAATTCAAATACAGGCAACTACAACGACCTCTATTCATATTTTGCACCAGTGCTTCCCATTTCAAAAAACGATTTAAAATGCACTCCCTTTACATTATGCATAAGGATGTGAAAACATTTCGACAGGACTTAGCCAGAATTTTGATCAACTCCGAACTGAACAAGATTAAAGATCGTCCACTGCTACCAACCACGACATAAATGGATTATCTGTCGAACATTTACCACAATTACCTTACTATGCTCTCTTCCCCTTATTAAATCATTTAGATACTACTTGGGTATTTGACGGATCCCAAACATTGATGCCTTTTTGAGATAATATTCATAGTTCATATTTGAATCCATTTGAGAAGGAGCGTATATGAAACCTTACGCTTCGGGGTGACTTAGGGCAGTAAGTTGTCGACGTCACCAACGTGCATCTGCTTCAATGTTGCACCTGAACACCGATAACCCCTTCGCCGGCATGCGGATCCCCTTCGCGCATGCCACCATCTTGCAAACTGACCCTGCTCCCAACCATTCAATCAAATAATCAAAATACAATACAATGGATTGAAGAACAAACAACCTTTATCTGCAAAATCATAACAGTAAGAAATTTTGACTCGTTTACTTACCACCAGCCAAGGAGGAGGTTGCCAGAGGGGGACTCGGAGGAGATCGACGCGGGATGGATGGTGGCGCGAAGGAGATCGACGTGAGCCGATTCGCTGGAGAAGGGGACAGCGGATGCAGGGGGATGCCAGCGGTACTGGCATGTTGGAGAAGGGGGCGGCGGTTGATGAGGAGGGGAGAGCCGCGACGGCAGCTAGGTCGATGTCCACGGAGAAGAGGGCAGAGGATGATGGGGAGGGGAGAGCCGCGATGGCGGCTAGGTCGATGGCGACAGCGGTGGAGTGGAGAATGGGGCGGCGGTCCATGGGGAGGAGGACGTGGCGGCGGTGGCGGGGGGAGGCGATGCGGTGAAGAGGGCTCATCGTGAGCCGGCGGAGGCGGGTGGAGGGGCGGCGACGTGACGCGACTCGCTGGAGAAGGGGGCGGGGGAGGAGGACGGTGACGGAGGAGGCTCACAAGCCGGCACGGAGACGCGGGCAGAGGAGAATGCGGTGAGGGTGACGAGGAAGGCTTTGACGGAGGGAAGCCGCCGATAGCAGGGGAGGCGGAGAGGCAGACGGCGATGGAGGGGCGCTAGCGGGGGAGAAGGCGACGAGGAAGGGTGAGGGCGTCGAGGGAGCGGAGAAGGCGACGGCGCTGGAGGGGGAGGAGACTCCAGGACAGGCGACGGAGGCGGGGATGTGGAGGGGAATGGCGACGGGAAGTACCGAAATGGCGACGATGCGAGAGGAATCCATTGGATAGGGATAGCCGGATAGGGTGAGTACGAGATTGAAAAAATACGAAAATATCCCTACGCGAATTTTTTTCCCTGGACGAAAACACCCCTTCACATTTCTCGGGTCGGAGTAGAACTAGATCTCAGCCCTACAATTAAATACGATCAATGGCCCAGATTACTTTCTACTCCGAGTAGAAAGCACCGGAGTGGGGCTGCTATGTAAACACTTTCAAAGAAATTGGGTGGTCTTGATATTAATGAAATCAGCATATACATCTCATTATCGGTGGGCATATCGATCACCACTGAAAAAAAAAATAAGCTACTAATTGATACAGAACTAGGCATCACTGTACATACATGGTTTGAAAGATTTAATTTACTCAAGTTATTTTTCCTTACAATAATAAACGAGACTTGTGAATATAGAATAACTCGAAAAGAGTTGGAAGAATCGTTTGTAATCGGCCCTTCAGAAATTTCTAACTGATACGGAAAAGCAAAATGGCCTAAAATAGTTTTTCTTTTATTTGAAAGAACACTACTACTCCCCTCCATCCCTCAATAAATGTAGTTTGAGTCTACGAATTTGTTATAGTTTTATAGTGGTCCACTATACATTTTATTTAATACTGCTACACTTTTTTCTTCTAAATTTTATTCATTGAACCAATAGTGCTCACTCCTTCGGTTCCTCCTCCTCGTTCTCTCTCTACTTGTTTTCTCCCGTATTAATAGAGGGTATAGAGTATTTTTAACATATTGCTTAATACTCGCTCCGTCCAAAAATTATAGGGTACTCTTTTTTTTTATGAAAATCAAACTCAATAGCTTTTAACTAATAATCATACTAGCCATATGTATGCTAATTATTATACATGTTATATAACTATATTTTGATGTACTTTCATGTGATGCTAATTTCATATTCGTTGGAAATATAACATGAAATAAATTACTGGTCAAAGTATGTCATTGAAGACCATGTAAAAAAAATATAGACCTTATAATTTGAGATGAAGGAAGTATATCTTTAACTAACTAAAACTATACTTATTCGGAAACGGAGTGAGTAGTTTCTTCCGTTACTGTTTGCAAGGAGATTTCTACAAGAAATAACCACTTGGTAACCAAAGTCTTTTAAGGAGTTTAATGTCCAATGACAAATGATAGGCTGGGGAAGTTAGTAAAATCTTCCGTGCATGCTGGACAATGTTGAAATTTTCATCCTGTTTTAGTAGCTCATTAAAGATTATTATGCATGCCTATCAAAATCATTAAATTAATTAATGAACGGCATTGGCAGCGTGTGGGACTCAACTGTCATCTAAGTGTTAGGCAGTTAGGCATGCCACTTGTGTGCGTTAGGACTCTCACTGGTGATGTTTGAAATAGATGAAGATGAAGATGAAGTCCTTGCAACGAGAAAGCCGTTAACGTCTTCTTTTTTGCGAGGTTTTTTTTTTTTTTTTGAAACAGGAAAGCAACGCTTCACCCCTTCTCCATTATCGGAAAAGGAACAGTGACAATTCATTATACGAGCTACTAAGAAAAAAAAACAAATGCAGGGGAATGGAATCCCACCAAGCATTGTCATCATCTCTTGAATAAACCTTTTTCCTTGGCAAACTAATGGATCTAGACTATCACAAAGATCTACTGAAAACTAAGTACTCATTGAACTATTAGTGAAATATGGGATGTCAGCTTCCATAAAGCAGCAGGGGTTCTTGATCACTCCATCATGTGCGTCAGGCATCTTCAAGTCTTCCTGTCCCAACCTTCCAACCGTGCTTCGAGTTGTAGACATCATTTGCCACACCGGCCCCTTAGCAGCTCCACCCCCCATTGGTCCCTGTTTCTGTAACACCACCCAGGAGACAATCAAAGAGCAGATATAATGTCCCACAGAACTGCTGCCACCCCAACAGCAACCATGCTTTTCATGGACAATACAGGAACAGCTGTTCTATTGTTTCATCAGCCTGACAAAATAGACACATTCTAAACTTTTAACACCTTTTTAGGTTAAAAGCCCCAAAAAGGTGTTAAAAGTTTAGAATTGACCCAAATCAAAAGCACTATTAACTAGTACATTCCATACAAACTTTGCCAAGGGACAATACAGGAACAGCTGTTCTATTGTTTCATCAGCCTGACAAAATAGACACATTTTATCTCTTCTTTTCCACCCTCTCTTAAGCAAATTATCTTTGGTGAAGACACTTTTATTCAGAATCAGCCAAATAAATACCACTTTTGCAGGAATTTTGAATTTCCAGATTTTTCCTATTAGGGGCACTTTATTTGTTGAATCTGCAGAGCTCTATAGAAGGATTTCACAAAAAAAGCCTTTTTTCCTATCCAGTTCCCAGACCAAACTATCTTTCTGATTATTCAAAGTGATGTTCATGAAATTCTTTTTCAAATTTTCCCAGGAAATTTATTTTTTTCCCTCCATCTTTCTTCTAAAACTCAGCACATCCAACGTCCTCTCAAAACTTTTGCTACTGTGACATTCTTAGTCATAGCCACATTATACAGGTTAGCATATTTAACAGCAAAAGGTTCCTTCCCGTGCCATCTGTACTCCCGAAAGAGAGTGTTTTCTCCATTACCAATTTCTTTTGAACAGGATTTTAAGAAATCATCTCTCACTTGCATTAAACCCTGCCAAAAGAAAGAATCACCATTCCTGAGTTTTTTTTTTTGTCTCAATGTTGTGTTATATAAATATTTTGCTTTAAACAAATCCTGCCATGACCCTTTTTCAGTCTCAAGTTTCCAAAGCCATTTACCAAGTAGTGATTTATTCATTAGTTCCAAATCAAGGATTCCTAGTCCATTCAGGTCTTGAGGTTTACACATTTTCGGCCATTGATCTAAATGCTACTTTTAATGCCATGATCTTCCTGCCATAGAAACCTATACCTGAACTAGTCAATTTTTTTCTTAACCCCTTGAGGTAGAAGATAAAATGACATCATAAAAGTGGGAATACTACTCAGACTAGAATTTATTAGTGTGAGTCTCCCACAATAGCAAGTAGTTTCCCCTTCCAACAACCAAGTCTACCTTCCACTTTATTTTTAGTGGGTTTCCAATCCTTATTATGTTTTCTTTGGCAAGTATCCCTAAGTATTCTTTTGCAAGCCATTAGCGTAAGTTTAGTTGACTTTTAATTATTATAAACTTGAAAAATAGATTTATTTGTTATTTTAAATTAACTTCAATATAGAAAGTCCTTATAAGAAACACATTGTTTGACAATTTGAAAAACATGCTAATAAAAACCAAGGTAAAATATGTATCTTAATTAGAAAAAAAAAAGGCCTAGTAATACACACGCTAGTTTCAACGGTACCCCCCCCCCCCCTCCTTATAAATACTCCGTATATATTTGGACAGAATTTTTAATTTTTATAACTAGTTTATTAGAATAAATATAATAATAAGTTCATGATATTATCATACTACTCCCTCGTTTCACTATGTAAGTCATTATAGCATTTCTCACATTCATATTGATGTTAATAAATCTTCAATATGAATATGAGAAATGCTAGAATGACTTACATTGTGAAATGGAGGAAGTAGTTAATTTAAGGTAAATCCATGTGTGTTATATTTTTTTTTTACTTAGCATTTGATAAGTTATCAACAGTCAAAATTTTTAAAAGTTTGTTTTTGACTGGAGGGAGTAGTAGTACTTTGTTAAAACAGTAACTAAGTATTGGATTCTGCGTTTAATCCGGTACTATATACAATACAGAGAAAGTAATTAAGAGTCTCCACTAGACATTCCAACTCCAAGGAACTGGATCTTTTCATCAATGCCACACGCCAGTAGGGTACGCCGATCAAAAGCCTATGCAAGACTGCAACAAATTAAGTTGGTGATGCAACTAACAAACAATCACAAGCAAGAAATCTTAGGGTGAATAATTTCCAAGTGAATGAGAGCGATAAGAAAGAGTGAATGAGAGCGATAAGAAAGAGGGATTTTCTTGATTCGCACGGTGATGGCAAAATGGCGATTCCTTTCTTGATGGCTGGTAGACGCCATGGATCGAGGGTATCGAGCTGATGCAGCTAGGCCTACATTGCCCCCCATTTAGGCATAGTCATCGAGGGGTCGCAGGCCTCCATTTTCCCTGGGCTGATAAACGGGCTCTGCTAGCTCTGGCACATTTTGTTGGGAATAAGTCCACTTTAACTCCCTCAATTATAGCTCCAATCTGATTCGTACCCCTTAACCGCAATGATAGATATGTTGACCCCTCATCTATTAAAACCGGTGCAAAATGACTCCCTTGGTGGTTTTCGCTGATGTGGCGTGGCGTCCACATATCGCATTGACTTAGTCTTCGTGATATGACGTGACATTACAGTAACAAAAATAGTAAAAATAATGCATGCGACCTACGGGTCAGTGACCACGACTTTTCATCTTTCCTCCCCTTTCTCCTTCCTCTCCCTCCACCTCTTCTCTCTCTCTCTTTCTTTGTGGTGAAATCATTCAGGCAAGGAGGCAGGAGAGGATGGCAATAATGACGACGTCGATGCCGACGAGCTCAAGCGGGGGGGACGGCGGTCGATCACTTAGGCAGGCCAAGAGCTAGGCGGAGGCATGGCCCTAGGCGGAGCCGTCTCCCATTCCTAAGCAGCAACGCTGGCTAAGGGGCCACCTTTGCCTCATGGGTCGTGGGCAGTGCAAACTAGGTCGTGGGCAGTGCAAACTAACACTGACGGGGGGAGAAGGTACTCAGGTTGAGGAGGGAGCTGACGAGGGTGCGATGGTGGTGCTGGAGGTGGTCAAAGGATACTACGTTGGAGATGAGATGGAAGTGGAGATGGACGTTGGGCGCCGCTCCTCCTCTCCATTGATAGGAGACAAGAAAGAAGCTTATGCCGCCGACGGCGCCGATTGCCTATCTTCGGCACCCCCTCTTTGTTGTCCTCGTCTCCCCAACCACCACCAACTGGTCCTCCCTTGTCATCCTCTCCCACCTCTCCTTCTACACCTCCCCGCGGGGATCCCATCCTTCTTGTCGCTTCCGAGGGCTCTCCAACCATTGTCGCCTCACTTCCTCGGGCATGCTAGCAAGCTTTGCCCTCGTTCAGGTGGAGGTGGGAGGGTGCCGCGGGGAGATCCGAGGGGACACCGTGGGCCGGGAGTGCCACCCCATGGGTGAGACTGACGACGCCTTGTGCTAGACGCCTAGACCCGAGCTCCCCGTCGCCATCTTCCCCTGCCTCCCTGCTTGGTTGATTCCGGTCACCTCCCGCTCTTCTTTCGCCAGCCGTCGCCCTGGTCGTATCGATGCTTGTCGTTTTTCCGTCGTCCCGGCCATAGAGAGAGAGAGGTGGAGGGAGAGAGTGAGGAGAAATGGGAAGGAAATAGGAAAGCAAGTTGTAAATGTTCAGTGGGTCCCACGCGTTATTATTGTTTTTTTTAATTGTAATGTCACGTCAGATCACAGACACCACGTCAGATCACAAAGACACCACGTCAGCAAAAACCACCTTCAAAACCCCACCAGCCCACCAAGGGAGTTATTTTGAATCGGTTTTTAATAGTTATGGGGTCAATATATTTGATATTGTAGTTGAGGGTAATTAAGGGAGTCAAAGTGAACTTATTCCTTTTGTTGGAGCTCTCTCACCCTTTCGGCCTAACGATTCGACAACGGACTATGCACATAGCCCAACTCCTCATTGTCGCAGGCGTTTTGTTTGGTCAGTTTTGCTAAAAATTGTACAGAACTTCCAATATTTTGGTAGTGGTAAAATTTTCCGTTGCAAAATTTTTAGTAAGGTGTGATTGTTTGGTATGGCACCATTTTTTTTATTTGTTTGAGCCCTTGTTTGGTTTTCTTGCCAAAACATTGGCAAAGCCATTTTTACTAAGTAGCAAATTAAATACTATCCTAATTTATTGATATTAATCAATTTTTTGGCACGGATAGCTGGGGCATAACCAAACAAGCTTATCTGATTTACGCTAATAAGATGATATGTTACAATATGATAAAATAGGTTTCTCTAATCGCCGTGTTAAGTAAATTTTTTTAAGCCTACCGAGCAACAAGCCACAAATTATATTTATTTCGGATAGCTACTTTGCCCGTTCTTTTTTCCCCAACGGTCAAACTATTGCCGATGTTTTATATAGAAAAGAAGTTGTCCCATTTCAAAAAGAAAATGAGACTAAACTTTACAGTACATAGTTAATTAGAGAAAATTGTGCGAAAACCATAACTAAAACAAACATAAACTGATAAACCTAAACTACAAGCCAGGTTCAACACTTAGCAAACGCTATTCACCACAAGATTTGCAAAACCAAGTAGCAAGCTACAAGATCAAATAAGCCCCCCGCCCTCCCCCCCCCCCCCCGGCGCACGAGCAGATACACAGTGTTAATTATCGTTATCACACCCTCATGGGCAAACACCAGGGCTAGGAAAGCCTTGTCGACTAACAAGCTTGCTACCCAGCCCTAGAGAAAAACTCAAAGGGTGAGGTCCTACTTGAGTCATTGTTGCCAAGCATGCACCTGTTGGAAATTTAGTCATAATTAGGCATATTGTAATCCAATAATTCGGCATATTTGCGAAGCTCGCAAGCGAACCGTTTCCCATCAACAAGAAGGAACCTCTCCTGACCTGATAAGAAGAAAAAAGGGAAATGTCAGCACACACATGAATATTAGCACCAGTATCAACCCACCAATCAAGTGAGTGAAAAACAGAGAAAACTGTAGGTAAAAATTTACCATACCCCGATGTTTCTCCACCCTCGCTAATAACCATGTTTACAGACTTCTTGTCCTTACGCTCAGGACAATCATTGGCCCAATGCCCAGGCTTATCGCACACAAAGCAGTCGCCATTTGCCTTTCCCTTACCTTTCTTCTTAAAATTGGTTGTAGCCTTGGGTTTGACGTCAGGTTTGACTTTCTTCTTGTTGTTGTGGGATGCATGAGGGTTCGTCTTCTGCACCAAATTGGCGCTAGAACCTCCCTCGATCATTTTGCCCCGATTGTCCTTTGCCCTCGCCTTCTTCTCAACACCCAAGAGCCAATGAGGTCAGTAACACTGAACCCTTGTCTCTTATGTTTTAGAGAAGTAGCAAAGTCCGAATAAGAAGGTGGCAATTTGGCAATAATGCCTTCCCGCCACAAACTTGTCCGGCAACTCGCAGTTGTTGTTCTCAAGTTCCGTTGCCATTATCTGAATCTCATGAACTTGTTCTACTACAGTACGGTCATCGACCATCTTGTAGTCATAGAACTGCTCCATGACATACAGCTCGCTGCCCGGCAAGTGGAAAGTCCGAACTTGGCCTCAAGAGCATCCCACATGTTTCTTCCCCGAAGGCATGTGCATATAGACGTCCATTATGTTATCGGTGAGCACACTGATCAATGCTCCACGGAACAAGCAATCCGCAGCCTCGAACTTAGCCTCCTCCTCAGGCAAGAGAGGCGGTTCGGGCATCTTGCCCCGTGAAACAAATAAGCATTGCATCGCCATCAACCACAATAGTGCACGTGTTTTCTATCTTTTATAATTTGAACCATCGAAAGCGTCTGGTTTTAGTGATGCAGCAAATCCATTGTTGGAAATTTCGTTATAATTCGGCATATTTTAATTCAAAATATTAAAACAATAAACATGACATTTGCAATATGAGTAGATCTAGTGACAGTGCTAGATGTAAACAACTTGAGCATGCTTAATATAAAATAAGCATCAACATTTACAGAGTAACGCAATGCTACCATTGCGAAGAATATTAGCAAAGAAACATCTAATAGAATCGGGAGAATGAAAGTATACCCCGAGAACGTCCCCACCGCTAGATTTTGAGACAGTATTGTCTCCATTGATGTCGTTCATCTCCTTGTCTCCAATCTCCGTCGACATGTTGGTGAAGGCACCGATGCAGCAGCAATAGCCGCAAAGAACAGGAGCAGTCGCGCTTGAAGCGCTACCCCAAAAACTTGATCGCCCGCCTACCCGTGCAGGTTCTCAAGCGGATGAAGTTCCGGAGGCACCTGCTCGTCCCGTACACCTGTGCACGCAGGTGAAGAGAACCGGGGAAGGATTCTGCAACACAATGAACAGATGAGGAGGAACTCGAAGTGCAAGAGACATCGGGAAGAATGGAGCTTCTATTCGTCTGTTGTCCGTCTGTGGAGTTTATATGCGAGCACGGGAGTAACGTGCAGATCATCAACCGCGGTGTTTAATTTGGTAAACCGACGCGCTCGTTGATATGGAATCAATTCACGGCGTTTAATTCCGTAAACGACGGAATCAATTCACGACATTTAATTCTGTAACTGACGCGTTCGTTAAAAACGGAATCAATTCTCCGTGTTTATTAATGTCTGCTACAAAACGAGAGAGAGCAGCAGCAGCCTCTTGCCTGCCTCGCCTCGGCCCACCACGCCGCGCGCGTGGTTGTTCGCCCACCATCTCAACCGGTCACAGAGACTCCACTAGCTCCGTGTTTAAGTTGATACCTCTTCACTTAGATTTCCAAGATGATATTATTACCCATAATATTTAATGTGGGACAATGGAATTATTAGGATTTATGTGTCTAGCCCATTAATCTCCTGCATGGCAGCTCCATTTTTACTCAAAGTAAATTTTTTACTCTACATATGTAAAATCTAAGAGTGAAAAGTGTACTAAGGGTAAGGTGAACATAACCTAGAGGTCTATTTTTCGATCATACAGTAGTTTCCTCCAGGTTTACACTACGTTATGTGGTTTACACTGTGTATTTTCCATAATAAAACAACAAACTTATGACATCAATAATACTACGGGGTGGAGCCTTTGGTCAGTAGATGCAGCGAATCATTGCTAGAACAGTGCACAATTATGAATTTGGTCAATTAGAATTCTCAGCATGTGAAATGCATGCATATCAAGTGATACACTAATCAGTGCAGCGAGCTATACGGTACACCGATAATTGGGACTAACTGTTTGATTCACATCTAGACTGATCATCTACAGTGTTGTAGACAAGCCAGATCAAACTTAATTAGCTAGTAATATATGTTCTGGGATATATTCACCCACTTCCATCTCTCAAATGCCACACATATGACATATCTATAAGAACTAACAAAGTGACATATAACACCTCTACAAAATTCAAATTCTAACTAGATTCTTTCAGCGAAGTACGGGTCGAGTGTAGACTTCAATTTTTACGGGTAGATAGACCATAAATACATCATTTGTTTTTTTTTTCCTCCCTCCGTTCCTTTATACTTGTCACCAAATACTATTCACATTTAAACTCTAAACATTTATTTTTTTTGCAGAAATTTTCTAAATATGTAAAAAGATTCATATTATCAAAGAATACTTCCTCCCTCCCACATTACTTGTCATTCTGGGTTGTATAGCATAGATTAAGATTTGGGAAAAAAAAGATTATAGTGTCTTTTTTTTACTAAATAATTTACGGTTAGGAAAATTAGGATGGAAAGATGGTTGAGGGCATGATAGAGAGAAATTTACATGAAATGTGATTGATGAGATAAATAGTACTCCGGTAATTCAGTGTTCTAAAAGTTACAACTTACAAGTAATTTTTGATAACTTTTAAATTTTACGAAAACAACTATTTTAGAACAGAGAGAGCATTACATACTAAGGTTGAGTTCGTTTGAGAGAGTTCCCAACTCACTCCCCTCGTTTTCCGTGTGCACGCTTTTTCACTGCTAAACGGTGTGTTTTTTAAAAAAATTTTCTATACGAAAGTTGCTTAAAAATCATATTGATCTATTTTCACAAAAGAATTAGCTAATATTTAATTAATCACACTCTAATGGATCGATCTGTTTTCTGTGCGGGAGGGATTTGCTCCCAGCTATGAGTAACGAACACAGCCTAAACATATTAAATTTTCTTCATAAGTATGGGTCAACGGTGACAATTACTTCCTCCGTCTAATAAAAGAATTTTGGATTGATGTGACACTTCCTATTACTAAGAATTTGGACAAGAGTCTGTCTAGATTCATAGTACTAAGAAGTATCATATCTCTCTAAAATCTCTTATATTTTGGTATGAATGAATTATACAGGAACTGGGGGTAGTTTTTTTTTAGCACGTTCTATATATTTGAGAAGTGAGAGTGAAACATTCAGCGTCCTTTTCCAACGGAGCGGCTGCACATCACGACAGGAGGATTGATGGACAGAGAGGACGGGAAGCAAGGTCTTTCCCACGAAAAAGATCTCTGGAAGAGGAGCTCAGGCTGCTTAGCCAATAAACCAATGTTGCGGTCATCACGTGTCCAAGTGTTGCTGTCGTACACATACCTTCGACCAGGCTAAAGACCTTAAGATGCGTGTATTTCTTTTCGTCCTTAGAACTGTTATTCTTCCATACATACTAGGAAGGGATAGGGCTAAAACTTCTAGTCGCCATATATTTGTATCCTGGTATATCCGTGGGTAAAATCTTTACTCAGGGCGTCAGGGCTACCATGTATGAAAAGGTTATTTACTACTCCTGACGTCGTTAACTTTTTGATAAACGTTTGACTTTTCGTCTTATTCAAAAAATTTATGTAATTATAATTTATTTTATTGTGATTTGATTTATCATCAAATGTTCTTTAAGCATAACATAAGTATTTTTATATTTGCATAAAAATTTTAAATAAGATGAGTGGTCAAACGTTGGTTAAAAAGTAAACAGCGTCATACGAAGGGAGTATTAAGCACTACCGTGTTTGCATTATATATATGTGATACAAAAGACAAAAAGTGAAACATGAGAATTTTGTCAGATTTATAGTGAAACAAAATCATTTCCTTTGAAAATAAAGGAATATACATACAAAAATCTCATCTTCCAAAGACCTAAAGGAGATATCACTTCCAAGGATAGATAAAGAATTATACATATATACCTGTTCCTTTGAAAAATCAAAATCCTGCAGTATTCATGTGAAAATTTCCCATTACAAACGAGAAAATAATATAAATCGTACTAGGTTGCAAGTTACGATGAGTAATTAGAAAATAGAAAATATAGCTGTTAGAATAAATGGGCTAGGCCCGATTTATTTCTATTAAAATCTCAAGGGCCCATAATAAATATTAAAGATAATAATATCACCTTAAAGATTAAAAGTGGAGCATCTCAACTTAAAGAGAGAGTTATTGGAGACTCCCTGTTGACCAGTTGAGGTGGGGAGCCGGATAGCCACACGCGCGCGCGCCGGGCCGGGGCCGGATCGCGTCTCTCTGCCTGCGCTATTAGGAGAGCTCGTCCAGCAGATCAATCCCCTTCTCCTACACGAACAATCTCCCATGTGCTGCTCTCTGTTCTGATCGCTTGCGCGCACAAGTCAATCCCCGGTGCTGCTCTCTGTTCTCTCCGGTTCTGATCGCTTGCGCGCACAAGTCATTGGGACGAGTAGGGCCTCCGAAACCACACCCTCGCCTAAAAGATCATTCTGACGCCTAAGATCGTGCCTAAAAGATCGTTCTGATCGCTTGCGCGCACAAGTCATTGGGACGAGCAGGGCCTCCGAAACCACACCCTCGCCTGAGATCTGCACGGGATAGGCGGGTGATCAGGTTTTTCATTGGGACGAGCAGGGCCTCTGAAACCACACCCTCGCCTGAGATTTGCACGGGATAGACCCTCGCCTAAGATTTGCACGAGATAGGCGGGTGATCAGGTTTTTTGGGGAGTGCTTTCGCACGACTGCTCTCTTCTCTGTCTTCGTCGTCGTTCGGTTTCATCTGCATCGCGCAATGTCTACTAATGGCGGTTCTGATCGCTTGCGCGCACAAGTCATTGGGACGAGGAGGGCCTCCGAAACCACACCCTCACCTGAGATCTGCACAGGATAGGCGGGTGATCAGGTTTTTTGGGGAGTGCTTTCGCACGACTGCTCTCTTCTCCGTCTTCGTCGTCGTTCGGTTCCATCTGCATCACGCAATGTCTACTGGTGGTGGTGATTCTGGAGACTGCTCTCTTCTCCATCTTCGTCGTCGTTCGGTTCCATCTGCATTGCGCAATGTCTACTTGTGGTGGTGCTTCCGGAGTGGCAGGAGGTGGTGCGCCATGAACAGGAGGCACACCAATCGACAACACCAACGGAGGCAATTCTGCCTCACAATCCAGCAGAGGGACTTTCACAGGGTATAACATCCTTCTGCTACCTTTCATTTTGTTAAATTTGTTAGTCGCAATTTTATTGCGTTAACTCAATGTTGATGCTTATTTTACCTTAAGCTCATGGTTATGTTTAGTTTTATCACTAGATCATTTCACACTATGCATGTTATGTTTATTGTCTTAATATTTTGGATTAAAATATGCCGATTTATGACCATATTTCCAACGATAGCTATAGTTTAAACCTTGTAAAGAACTGCATTTGTAATTATTGGAACTATAATTGATCAACGAGCATAGACAATCCAACATGAGTATCAGCCTATCAGGGGCTCGAGGCCTTGCTGGATCCGCATGAAGCGCATGAAGAGAAGGGGAGGGGGGAAGAGGTAGAGAAAAAAGAGAGGTTGAGACTTGAGAAATGATGCTAAAATCTCAGAAATAATTAACCTACATTCAAATTATGCAGCAACCCTACATCCAAATGTCCCACGGTTTAGCCACGATAAATCATTACTCATTTCGGACTCACAACACAGCCAAAAGCCTTGCAAATGGAAATAAAAAGGAATCCTTAATTATATTATGAATTATCGCACGGAAAATAAGAAAACTTGAGTTTGCATTAGGAGTCAAGCTTGTAATTAAGGGGCAATGTGGAACCTATGAATTTGTAGGAACGATCTTAATTAATTTCCAAAACAATTGTTATATGTTAGATATTAAAGTTATTCTAAAGCGAAATTCTATTTACTATATTGTTCTTGTGTCTGCTTTCGAAAAAAAGGTATATTTTTCCCTTATAGAATGTATTAACCCTCAAAATATTCAATCAATTTACATCATTATAATCCGGACCCTCCAAGGTCAACATGACAACATGTAGTTGTTCTTGCTCTAATAATGTGCACAAAGTTTTGGACCTTCAGTGTGGGTACTTTTTTTTCACTTTGTTGGGATAACCAATAGATAGATATGATCCATCATCAATCCAAGAATTTGCTAAAATTTTTGGGTAAAATACAATTTTGGACGAATGGAAAAAAATATTCGGCTACCTTTAGAACATGAGATTTTTTTTAATTAGATTATAAAGAAACCAAACTTCTTCATGTAATTTGTAAGATAACGCTGTATTCGCACTTTTATCAAATTCAAACACTAAATTCCTATACGCCAATATCAAAATTGAAATCTTAAAACTTAGGGCACGTTCTTTTCAGCTTTTGATTTTGGCATTTTAGCTGCACGCAAAATAAAAAAACATAATTAGCATATGATTAACTGAGTATTAATTATTAAAAACTAAAAAAAACGATTTATGTAACTTTTAAAGCAAAATTTCTTAAAAAATTTGAAAAATATGTTAACGAAATATGAGAAATAGCTAAGCTCAATTAGCCTTTTTAGAATGTGTTCTTAATTTTGAACTTGATTTTAATTTTTTTTTCATCATAGTCTCTTTTAACCGTTGATGTTTAAGTATCGAAAAGCACGTGTTTTTAACCATAGATTATTCTCTTATTGCTAATATAATGTGCCTACACTGTTTGGGCGTATGATTAGCAAATTACCGTCTGATAGCAGACTACTTTCTTCGTCGCGAAAAAACAACCTAGCTCTTGTTTAGCTGAGGAAACTTTTTGGTTTGGTTGTTACATCAGATATACGGACACATATTTAAAGTACTAAACGTAGTCTAATAACAAAACAAATTACAGATTCCACGAGGAAATTGCGAGACAATTTATAGCAAATATTTATTGTAGCACTATATTGTCAAATCATGGCGTAATTAGGCTTAAAAGATTTGTCTCGCAATTTACATATAGCTAGCTAGGTGGCCCGCGCAATTGCGCGGCTAGCACCCATATAAAATTATATATTTTTTTAATATGATTTTACTTAAAATTTATTAAATAGTTATCTCGATATCTTAAGATTTTGAAAAGACCAAACCTTATCATCCTCATGTTTCTAATTTTATAGTTTTTAAAAAGTCACACCAGTTGCTACCCATTACTTCTGTCATATTATTCTTTATTAGCTTGCTCGATCTACCACTGTTTTATTCATTCTTCTTGTAACCTTTAAAAATTGCATTTAGAGTTTATTGTCCTGTTAGCCTTCTTTTTTATAATTTCTAGAAGTCCCGTCAAACGCTGCCATTATACTCCTCTATAACCGTCCACCGCATCTTCTCTTTATTATCATTGCTATTTTAAAAATCGAACTTAATTATCGTTTAGGTTCATTTTTTTACTTTCTAGAAGTTCCGCCAAAACGTCAGCGACTTTATCACTGTACTCCTCTACGACTCGCTCGCTGCCGCCCTCCTTTATTGTCATTGAAATTTTAAAATCAAACATGATTATCAATTGAGGTTTACTTTTTTACTTTTTAGAAGCCCGAACCTTTAAAAATTGAATCTTATAGTTTTTAGAGTTTATTGTCTCATTGGGTTTTATTTTTTTTATAATTTTTAGAAATCTCGTGAAACGCTACCACTATACTCCTCTACGATCCGTCCGCTGCATACTCTTTATTGTCATTAGGATTGTAAAAATCGAACATAACTATCGTTGAAATTCATATTTTACTTTCTTGAAGACCCACCAACTATCGGCGGCCCTGCCATTGTACTCCTATACGACCCTCCCGTAGCCTTTCATTTTTATTGTAATTGAGATTTTAAAAATCAAATATGATTATCATTGGGGTTTATTTTTTACTTCTAGAAGCCCCCGCTAACCGCCTTGACCGATTGCTTCACGACATGCCCATCGTCCTTCCTTTTAATCGTCATTAAGATTCTATTTGCTGTTTTATTAATAGTTTTTAGATGTCTCATCAAACCGCTACCACTCTGCTCCTCTATAGGCTTGTTACTTAAATAATCTCGTCATGTGTTTTAGATGGTCTTTTCTTTCGGTATTTTTTTTATCACCAATTGTAGTTATTTATAAATTGTATTCCTAGTCAAAATCTTATTTTTCTTTTTCTAATTTCAGAATTTATTTTATTTTTCTTATTGTGTTCTTTTGATATTTTTATTTTTTATTTTAAATTTCAGTTGTTTCAAAATTGTATTACTACTTTAACTCTCTTTTAATTTGCCTAATTTCAGAATTTATTTTATTTTTATTCCAAATTTTAATTAATCTACTATTGGGTTCTTATATGTATTCTTATTTCAATATTGCTTATATTTAATTCCGAATTTAAGTTAATTTTAAATTGTATTTCTTCTTGCACTCTTCTTTTCTTTTCTTTTTTATAATTTCGATTTTTTTATTTTTTTATTCCGAATTTTAATTAATCTTGTATTGGATTCTTTTATGGACTCTTCTTTCAATATTCATTATTTTTAATTCTGAATTTCAGTTATTTTCAAATTGTATTCCTACTTGAACTCTTCTTTTTTTTCTAAATTCGAAATTTATTTTATTTTTGTTTCGAATTTTAATTAATCACGTATTGGGTTCCTATATGGACTCCTCTTTCAATATTGCATATTTTTAATTCCGATTTTCAGCTATTTTTATATTGTATTTCTACTTGGACTCTTCTTTTCTTTTTCTCCGATTAATGTGGGAATTTCTAGCGAACGCGGTGCCTCCTTTCAAAGCTGTTTTAATAATATAATATATATATATATATATATATGTAATCGATTTTTTTTCTATATTTAATATTTTATGGATGTGTATAAATATTTGATGTAACAGCGTAAAAATTTTTATTTTAGGAAATAAACAGGACCTAGCGTTGGATACTATATAGTATTACGGAATCTTAGTGTCACGTTAGTCTAGGTTTTTTTTTCTATGGAGAGAGAAATGTCAGTTAACAGTAACCGTCAGTCAAATCACGAGTTCCCACAGTCCTTGTGCCGCCTGCAGCAGCGAGTGCCGTGGACGCCGCCCCCTCCTCCCCTTCTTCCTGTGGCGCACATCAAATCCTCCCCAATAAACCAACCAACACTCCACCCCCCCAAAAAAAAAATAAAAATGTAACAAGCGCCCCCGGCGCCCGCCGTCGACGACGCGCACGCCCCCGCGTCCTCGCACACACCCGCACCCCAGCTCTCCGCGCTCCGCCATGGCGGCCACCGCCGCCGCCGCCGGCCCCGCCTCCCCGGCGGTCTCCTTCTCCCTCCCCTCCCCTCCCCTCCCGCGCCGCGCGGACTGCCGCCGCCGGCGCGGGCACGGCCACCGGCCCCGCCGCGGCCCGCCCCTCCTCCGTGCCGCCTCCACCGCCGCGCCACCCTCCTCCTCCCCGTCGTCCCAGTCTCCGGGGAGCCTCTCCATCCAGCTCTCCCCGCGCGCCTCCCCGCCCGCCGCGCCTACCCACGTGGCGTCGCTCGCCCGGGACCGCGCCGAGGACCTGCAGGCGGAGTCCCGCGCCATGACCCGCGCGGCGGCCGCCACCGTCTTCAGCCCCGAGCTGCTCTCCTCCCGCTACGGCTCCCGCCCCGTCAAGGCAAATCCCCCCGATACTGTCCTCCCCCCACCCCTGTGTGCTCGACGACTGTTTGGCTCTCGAGTTCTGACAATTCTGGCTGCTGTTTGCTTCACCAGGTGGCGCTGCGAGCGGCGGAGGTGGTGTCCAAGATCGGCGCGTTTGGGCTGAAGGTGTTCCTGGACGAGCAGAGGGGGCAGTCGTCGTCGGCGGTGCGGCGCGCGAGGGCGGTGGAGCTGCGGACCATACTCACCAGGCTCGGCCCGACGTTCGTCAAGATTGGGCAGGGGCTGTCCACGCGGCCCGACCTCTGCCCACCCGAGTACCTCGAGGAGCTCTCCGAGCTGCAGGTGGCCGATCTTGCTTGCCCTTCTCTCGTTCGAAGCATACTCGTCTGATTCAAACTTAGTAGTAAGGCATTCAATTCTATTCCAGCATTTGGCCAATGTGGCATGCTCTTGTTCAAAGATGGAGTGTCCCTGCAATTTCTTGCCTGTTTAGTGGACAGTAATTCGTTCAAGAACGTTTCACCTATAGATTCTTGCCACTAGTAGTGTAGTGCTTATTGTTTTGAAGTAAATGACGTCAGCTTGAGCTTACCATTTAAGATGTGTCCTGATAACTGGGGGATAGCTTCCATTTTTGGTTTATGTTATATCTCCAATTGGTTTACATGTAAACTGTCTTGCAGGATTCGCTTCCCACGTTTCCGGATGAAGAGGCATTTGCATGTATCGAGAGGGAGCTTGGCTTTCCTCTTGATTCAATCTACTCAACAATATCACCTTCCCCAATTGCTGCTGCAAGTTTAGGTCAAGTTTATAAGGCACGGTTAAAATACTCTGGGCAACTGGTAGCTGTCAAGGTGCAAAGGCCTGGTATTGAGGATATTATAGGGCTTGATTTTTATCTACTGAGGGGCCTTGGATATCTAATAAATAAATATGTGGACTTTATATCCAGTGATGTTGTTGCTCTCATGGATGAATTTGCTCGAAGAGTTTACCAAGAGCTTAATTATGTCCAGGTACAATTTTATTGTTCTTCTGAACCTTTTTGCACATAATCTGATCAATATCTACAGTATACATGTAGGCCACTACTTTTCCTACTGATGAATGTTACACTGTACCTGTGAATAACAGGGTTTGTACTTCCAGCATGAGTTCTACGGGGCACTGAAATTCCGAAATTTCATAACATTATTTTTGAACGAATCAGCACTTAGAATGCGCCAATTTCATTGAATAAAGCAGGAGTAAAACTGTACAAAAGGGAAAATTAAGGTAAAATCCGTGCCAGGCGTTTAGCTCCTTCTAGGGCCCAAGTCTTGGCCTCCTCCTTGATTTTCACAATGAGAGCAATTGCCAATAGCTCTTTGTGGTGGAACACTCTCTGGTTCCCCTCTTTCCATATTTCCGAAGTCGTTAGAAGTAGTAGGATGTGAACTCCTTTCCTAGGCGTCCCAGGGCATGTTGCTAGCGCTGTCCACCAAGCATGGATTGAAGTAGCGGGGTACCATTTCGTAACATTTTAAATTCAAAAAAGAAAGATATCAGACTTACATTGCAAACCCTTCCAGTGAATGCTTCACTGAATTAGCTTACACGCTCAGTTGCTTAATCTGTAGATTTTTTTTTTGTTTTTTTTTGAATGGGAAGCAGGAGAGCTGCTTATTTTAATTAAGAGGAAAGGAAATAACATAAAGTTTTTACAGAGGTATTGTACAAAGTACCAGAGCTTTGTAGAATTATTTCCTGTTGGTTCATCTACTTGATGGTTTAAGGATAGCAAAAACTTTGAATGCAGGAAGGCCAAAATGCAAGAAGGTTTAAGAAGTTATATGCTGACAAGCAAGATGTGCTGGTCCCTGATATATTTTGGGACTACACAAGTGCAAAGGTTCTGACAATGGAGTGGATTGAGGGTGTAAAGTTAAACCAGCAAGCAGCTATTGAAAAACAAGGTTTGAAGGTTCTGGATTTGGTGAACATTGGTATTCAGTGCAGCTTAAGGCAACTATTGGAGTACGGTTACTTTCATGCTGATCCTCATCCTGGTAACATATTGGCAACACCCGAAGGGAAGCTTGCCTTTCTTGATTTTGGTATGATGAGTGAGACCCCAGAGGATGCAAGAGTAGCCATCATAGGCCATGTTGTTCACATGGTCAATAGGGACTATGAAGCGATGGCTCGTGATTATTATGCTCTTGATTTTTTGGAAGCTGATGTAGATGTTTCCCCAATTGTCCCTGCTCTTAAGAATTTCTTTGATGATGCTCTGAACTCAACAGTAAGTGAGCTAAACTTCAAGACCATAGTTGATGGCTTAGGCGCTGTTCTCTACCAGTACCCGTTTAATGGTATGTTTTCCTGTTGTCAGATACTAGTTCTCACTTGTATGCTAATTCTGCTCATGTAATGATACAACTTGTCTATTTATTCTTAACTAGTACCGGCATACTACGCATTGATACTGCGATCGCTCACTGTACTGGAAGGTTTAGCTCTCTATGCTGATCCCAATTTTAAGGTGCTCGCTGCCTCGTACCCTTACTTTGCTAAAAGGCTACTCACTGATCCCAATCCATATCTCAGAGATGCTTTAATTGAGCTACTATTCAAGGATGGAAAATTCAGGCAAGTTTATGTCCCCATGAAGTAGTTAATGAGGAGTTTTGACTACTCTTGTCAGTAATTGCGTCTTGTATATAATGACTATTCTACTGCTATTTAACCCTAATATTGCTTCTATACAGATGGAATAGGCTTGAAAATCTTCTTGTTCAAGGGAGCCAAGATAGAGAGTTTGCAGCGAAAGATGCTTTGCAACCAGTTCTAAAGCTTCTACTTGGTCCTGATGGGGAGGAACTGCGAGTGCTAGTTGTGAAAGAAGCGGTTCGTGTCACAGAAGCCATCACTTTTGGAACGCTGATTGATTCGTATAATGCAGCCCCAGAATTTCTTAAACCATTAATATCCAGTGGCAATCCAGCCGGACCGTTCAAGATAAGCGACACTGAAAGGGAACAAATGATTGAGCTGCGGGACAGGGTTTTCAGAATATGGGGCCTTTTGAGATCCTCGGATGGCTTTGACCCAACCATCTTGCAACCAATTGTGCAGGTATACTTCAGCTTCATTTCTCAGTATGTGTGATTCAGCCTCTATCAAGAAATATTTTAGCTGATACCGTGGAGCAATTTTGATATTCATTCAGGTGCTACAAGAGCCAGAGGCCCGCGTTCTTGGCTCCCGGGTTGCAGGAGGTGTTACGCAGCGCCTCGCGGCCCGCCTGTTGCAGCAGCTGCTGAGAACTCCACCTGCTCCAGGATCTCCTTAGCAGATAAGACATGTAAATTCACACGGTACTTTCCACAGGAAAGAGGAAAGGAAATGTAATTCGGAAATCAAGTATAAAGTTGATTTCTTCATTCATGCCGGATAAAAAGATCCCCTGGATGTTTGTAAATTGTTCTCAAAAGCCTGAAAAATTTTGGGTCTACGAAAATCATGAACTCTCCTCCACTTGAAGCCACTAGAGGTTAAACGTGTTTCTCACTCTCCTGCATAGCATCAACGTGATTATTTCTCTGCTGCACTCCTGTCCATTCAGGAAAAGAACTGCAGCTTGTGTACTGGTGTTTAGAACTATTTCGTGTTATCGCATACTCCTATGTACTATGCATTTAGAGGTACATGCTTCAGATTAGCTAACGCCCTTCTATGAGGAGTGAAAAGTAATTTTCGACCTCTGAATCTACCGAACAACAGCGATTAATCTCTGAAAAGAAAAGAAGAATAACATAGTAAGACGCAGTTATGTAAACGACAGCACGTTCCAACTTCCAAGCTCATTTCTGACGCAAGCTCTTAGCAAACAAAAACCGCGGCGAAAGCAACATTGTTGGGCTGGTCGCCCATCGTTTCTGAACACCTCGCGATACAACTGCACGAGGCACACCAGTTTTCTCTTCCGTCTTTCCGACGGCGCCTACATAAGCTCCATAGGCTGCTGCCTGCTGCTGATCTGAATTCTGTCTGATGCACCGCACCCACCCTCCCGCAGCGGCATTATCTGAATCTCAGTAGTCAAGCTGCTCTAACTGAAAAGTGGAAGCAGCCAAAGCAGGATAAGATTTCTGATTAATACTACTTCACTTACCCCTTCCGTAAAAGAAAAAAAAAAGCTAACCTTGTATTAAGATAGAACAGATATACTCTATATAGATGTTGTTTTTCTGGATGGAGAGAGTACTCGGAATCTCAAATCTCAGTTAGGCCTGGGTAATTCTGCAGTAGAAAAGAAACAATTAACAAAATGCTGAGATGAATGAATGTTAAGCCTTCAACACCCATGCAAATCACCTTCTTCATCTCTTCAGAGTTTCAGGCGACAATTAATCCACGATGTTCTCGCAAAAGAAATATAATTAATTCACAATGTAATAGGACGGACACGTCATGACAGAAGAAGCATCTGCTGAAGCGTTCACGACACAGATGCCGCATAAAAAAGGGAGGCATTCCCAACCCAATGACTAGAATGGTGACCATAGCATTAAATAAATTATCACCTAAAAAAATAATGTGGCAAGTGAATAAATGAGGAAAGAGAAGGAAATCATGTTTTGCATGAGACATGGTTTCTACACAACATCCAAGACATCATGTGAGATAAGTAGCATTAAATTGAAATATGGAATAATGGTGTTTGCATTGGAAGAGTAGTGTCTAGTACTAGTTTCTTGATGATGTAGAGTTTATGGAAACCATGTCTAGTGTTATGGGTTGGGACTGCCCTAAGAGCAGGTACAATAGCAAGCTATTAGCCAGCTGTAGCACAGACTTCAAGACGCAATGTGTATATGATAAGTAGGACCATATATTAATAGTATAGTAAACGACTGGTGTATGAATTGGCTATTAGATTGGTTATACATGAATTAGAGCCAGAAGTGGACTATACTTTTAAACTTTGCTCTAAGTGAGACATGCCACCCACGCGTCCATCTAATCTAATCTAACCACCCTGCACGAATCGCGACGCACCCCCCTCGCGAAGCATTCCGTTCCAAAGCGCCGGTAGTAAATATATATCGCCTCGTCGCAGCGTCATCTCGCAAAGCCACCTGCCACTCGCCCACTCCTCCTCCTCCCCCCCATCCTCCACTGTTTACACGCCGCAGCCATGGCGCTCCGCACGCTGGCCTCGAGGAAAACCCTAGCCGCCGCGGCGCGGCCGCTGGCGGCGGCGGCGGTGGCGAGGGGGGTGACGACCGTCGCGCTCCCGGACCTCCCCTACGACTACGGCGCGCTGGAGCCGGCCATCTCCGGGGAGATCATGCGCCTGCACCACCAGAAGCACCACGCCACCTACGTCGCCAACTACAACAAGGCCCTCGAACAGCTCGACGCCGCCGTCGCCAAGGGCGACGCCCCCGCCGTCGTGCACCTCCAGAGCGCCATCAAGTTCAACGGCGGAGGTGAGGGCCAAGTCCCCCCCCTTCTCCCTCCCTCGCGTACGGCTTTTTTATTTTTTTCATCCTGTTCATCGCGGGCGACACGGGCGGCGGGGGATCTGAGGAATTATGTGGGGGATTTGTGTGCTATTGTGGCTGATCTGGATTGGTCTGGACGGGAGAGGCGGTGTGCTCCCCCAAATGGAGAATCGGATTGTGTTGGGGGGTTTTAGGATCCTCCCATTTCTAGGGGTTTAGGTGGTTCTGGTTTTATTATCGGCCGCGAATTTAGGTTTAATACTGTGTTGTAGTTGTCTGGTACATACACTATTTTTTAAAACAGTTGAGACATGTGTTAACTGCGTGGGTGTTTTGAGTATAAAATTTGAACAATTTTGGTGCTTGTTATCCACAGTTAGCTGTCTTGATTGTCATTTGGTTCAGGTAGTGATTAGTTGGTGTGCCTTTGATTCCTGCAAAATTTGAGCTGTTTTATATTAATTTCCTGTGTTTGAGAGGGGCTCAGTCTAACTGGTCAGGTAGCGATCCATTGTTGTAATTTTGCTATCCAGTGCTTCTCTAATTTGATCAGGCAGTTGGATGAATGGGTGATCTGTTAAGCTTCATTTCTAGGTGAAAGTTCTGTATGCGGTAATGTACTTTGGGCTCGAATTTGAACAATTTTGATGCATGTTCTCTGCACTTAGCTATCCTGATTGTCAGTTGGTTGTGCTTTTAAGGATTTGTTCGCCTAAGATAGGATTTGAGTAGATTCAGCATTGGGTTCTTGGGGTTGTGCCATAGTTTATTTTAATCTAGCTTTCAACTTTTGAAGGCCCTCTTTGTTTTATGTTCTAGACATATCTAGTGTTTGATGGGGTATTGGGGTGTATTGTCATCGTAGAAGTTCGAACTGCATTGAATTTTGTGCTTGTACACCCTTTAATTTAAAGGGTATGTTATGTTATCTCCCATCTCAATGCCAGAAATTTTCCTGTCTCCTGTAAAAATTTGAGTTGTTTTATGTTAATTTCCTGTCTTTGAGATGAACTCAGTCTGATTGGTCAGTTAGTGATCCATTATTGTAATTTTGAGATCCATCGCTTCTTTAATTTGATCATGCACTTGGAGAATGGTTGATGTATTAAGCTTCATTTCTATATGACCAGACGCGTTTCTACTAAATTAGACAGCACCATGATGCATCCATGAGCTGCTGATTTATTGAGCTCAGGTTGACCTGCCTTTGAGTTGGTTCCACAGTTGCCAATTTCTCTAATAAAAATATATAGAGACAAATTAGTGGTCCCCTTTTACTATCTCTTCAGAAAATCTTATTTAACTTTGAAGAAATAGTTTAGTAGTTTCACTTATATTCATATGTTGGACGATAATATACACGAGAAATTGGCGTAAGGTTCACAATTTCACATTACACCAAACTATCAAAGGGAACAGCAGGTGGTATGGTAGTAAAGAGGTATCCTCAGGACAGGGCTACATTGTTCCAGCTGGGACCCAAGCTGCCGCCCACTCCCAACGCTCCTGTAGGATAGAGCTGCTGTGTTTGTGTTATTGTGTGAGCGCGGAATTGAAGAGGCTAGTGTTCCTTTCTTCTAGAGCCTCCAAAAAATCAGGATGGGTGTGACTTTTGCCAGCTCTTAGCTAAATTCTTGCACTTGGATAGACACCACTGCTTGATGCTGTGATGCTGCTCCGGCACGCTGCCCTGAGACCAGCTGCAAGAGGAACCAAAGCCAAATCTTCTGAGCATAGACTCAAGAAATAAGCAAATGGTCGGCACACCCCTCCTGACCATGAAGCAGAAGGCTTAGTGGGTGTCCATTCACTGCCGGAGCATCTCATCTGTTGTCTAGATTCATTGATTTGCAATAAAAAAAATTCTAGAGTTAATTTATTGCGATTTCGTTGCTTTCAGATATCTACTCTATTCGTTACAACAAAGATATTTTCAGTAATGCCTTTGTATTAACTGTGCTGCAGGCCATGTCAATCATTCAATCTTCTGGAATAACCTCAAGCCTATCAGCGTAATTATCCAGTCCATACAACTTGCTCCGTTTCTTTCTTCCTCCACTTACTTTTTTTCTACTGGATCTCCAATCACCGAATTAATGAAAATATTGGGTGTTTTACAGGAGGGTGGTGGTGAGCCACCACATGCAAAACTTGGCTGGGCCATTGATGAGGATTTTGGTTCATTTGAGGCACTTGTAAAGAAGATGAGTGCAGAAGGTGCTGCTTTACAAGGATCTGGATGGGTGGTATGTACACCATGCATTGCTTTATCCATTGATGTGTCATCCCGTTCAGTCTGAAGAAATGTATTGTTCATTTATTATATTTATTTTCTCGTACAGTGGCTAGCTTTGGATAAAGAGGCAAAGAAGCTTTCAGTGGAAACAACTGCGAACCAGGTGAAAGTTCTTGACTCTTTGTAGATTATATTATTTGCGCATAATAACAGGACATCCTATACCATGCAGTCTACTCTTGAACATCAACAGTTCAATTCAGTAGATTCTTACCATTTTTGTCATGTTTTCAATGTCTGTTGAGATAGTGATAAAAAAACACTTCTGTAAGATCAAGGGATGGGGATTAGCAATATGGTACATCAATGGTTACTGCAGAAACACATTGTTAGAAACATATGCAATAATTTTGGTACATTGGGCAAGGAAACTGTTATTGGATGCATGTTCATTGTTCTGATAAAAAATGGTACCGATCAATATGCTAGTGGCTTGCTAAAATATGTTACTGCAGTTTAGTTAACATGTACTGTAGAAACAATACCTTGTTCAGCAGTCCTGCAATTGGATTTCAAGAGTTAAGAGCAAGGACACTATATTTTGTTTAATAATGAGTTGTTACGACATACTTAAAATTAATGTGTTTTGCCAGTATAAGATGTATTGTCTTCTGAACATACTATTTTCTAACATCCTGTAAACTTTTATGAAGTGCCTATGAATTTTCATTGTTTAATGAATTCTGAATATGACTGTTCTAAGTACATGGCAAGAGTTTGCTGTTCTCATAGTTCAGTTTTTGCTTTGGCTAATGTGTTGAGCAATATGAAATTGTAGCCCTATTTTCTAAAGGAAAGAATACATTTTTTTTAGCATCCTACATGGGGATTTGATAATTGGGCACAACTGACTTCTTGCAATTTGCAGGACCCTCTGGTAACGAAGGGGGCCAACTTGGTTCCTTTGTTGGGAATTGATGTCTGGGAGCATGCGTACTACCTGCAGGTAATCTCATGCTGTTGTGGGGGTCGGAGGCACACTCATTGTTTAGTTGCTCTCATTCTGCTGTTGATTATTATTCCTAATGGCATCTGTAATTTGCTTATATTGTTAGTGTTGCTAGCGCCACATATGATGTGTTCATTGATCACAAATTCACACTTGAATGAGTTGGACAACTTATTCCCCTTATAGCATTTGCACTACGAAGCTATTGCCTTTTTTTTAAGATAATGGAAAGAATCTCGGGCTTTACTTCAAAGAAGCTACAACCACTTATTATATAATTCACTGAATGAAGCTACTGCTTGAAAATACGGTTCCCATTGTTTTCCACAAGACCTAACAGGAGCAGAGTAGAATGATATCACATTGTTTCATGGGTTATGTCTCAAATGATCAGAGAAAATTTAGGAGTAGTAGGATGTGACTAGGCATCGAATACGCATGTGCATGAATACAAAATGTGAGTACCATTGAAGATTAGTATTGGTCGTTCTGAACTTCTGATGTACTAGTACATAGTCTGACTATAGAAGGAATAGTTACCTCTGGCTGTTTAACAACTTACAACATCGTGCACACCCAACTTATTTGTGCTCCGAATTTCAACCTTTGCTATTGCTAAACAATCTTCATTGATTTCCGTGGTTGCAGTACAAGAATGTCAGGCCAGACTACCTGAGCAACATCTGGAAGGTGATGAACTGGAAATACGCAGGGGAGGTGTACGAAAATGCGACTGCTTGATGTTGTCTGAAGGCAACGCTCGTGGTTTTTTTTCACCTAGTACTGCCATGGATCTTTGTATGAAATAAAAATGGGCCTATTGCACTTCTGGACCTTGTGTACATTGCGTAGAGGTACTAATGCATAACATAATGCCTGTCGATTTTCTTCTTGTGCTGCTTTCCTGCATTTCTTTGCTCGTGGTGTTTCACTGCCCATGCATTTACTACTGCGCCGGTACTGCCTTTCTGTGCCAATTCCCGTTCCCAAAGCGAATGAATAATACAGTGCTGAGATATACTCCCTCCGTTAAAAAAAAAAAAACAAACCCTGGGTTTTCATCTCTAATGTTTGATCGTTTGTTTTATTTAAAAAATATTAAGAAAAAACTAAAATGACAAGTCACGTATAAAATATTAATCATATTTTATTATCTAACAATAATAAAAATACTAATTATAAAAAAAATACATATAAGACATACAGTTAAACGTTGGACTTGGATTTATATTTTTTTTGAACAGTACGTTGGACATGGAAACTCAAGGTTTGTTTTTTTTTTTTTAACGGAGAGAGTTCCAGTGATGTACTAATTTAGGACGAACACTCGTACATATGGAACACATGCAGTTCTCTGTAAATTTACAAGAATAGTCTCGTGGAACGCAAGTGATGGATCAACCAAAATACTAATCCCCCTCGTACCTCAGCACAGTCCTCATCGCCTGGTGTACGTGCGTGCATCTTTCATATAATCGCGGAAAAGCCACGACACTTGTTTTTAAGTGCTCAAATTGTATAAAAGTTGGATGTGAGCGATATCTTTTGTAATATTTAGAATATTATCTAAAAACAATATGTTTAAATGTATGTTGGGAATAATTTCATCAGATTATATTTTAACCATATTTAACATAAATTTTTATCGGTCAATTTTCTTGTTTCTGACAGTTTATTTGCTTGGGTGCGTGCTGAAGAATGTGGTGTTCTTATCTCCGATTCTCTTTCACAAATTTTAACCATCTTTTTTTTTATTTTACATAGATCAAGACGAATTGTATGATTGTTTCCCGTGTGTTTTTTCAAAAAAAAAAATGCAGTTTTTTTTTCATTTCGTAAATTTCAGTCACTTTTTAAAAACAAAAAGTACTCCGTACAGCTTAATTTTGGAAAATTCAAAGTTCAGCATAATAAAAAAAAAAGCTTAGGACAAACGATTCGCCCTTGCGATTTTGCGAATGATAAACGAACGGTTTCATTTCACAGACGCTTCACCTCGCTCAGCTGTACTAGTAGACATCGAGTTTGAGTCGGACTCCGACCCCGAGTCCCATTCGGTACCCCTCCATCCATAAATCTCGTTTCGTCCTCGCCCGCCGCCTCCGCTTCCCATTCCCGCCGCCCGCTTCCTCCACCTGATCCTTCGCCCTCGATTCGCTGCACTTGATCCGCCGCTGCGCCGCCTCTCGATTCGATCCATCTCTGTGCCGTAGCTACCCTCGCAGCAGTCCACTCCACCCGAGGTGCGACATGGCCGTCGGGATGGCGCCTCCTCCTCCCACGGCCGCCGCGCTGCCGTCCCGGCGCCGCCTCAGGGAGCGGATCCAGTCCGAGCGCCAGGTGGTCGGCGGCCTCCTCAAGAAGGCGGAGGCCTTGGTGGCCCGCGCCAAGGAGGACGTCCATGGCGGGCGCGCCGCGGCGGCGCACTCCGAGGCCTGCGCTCTCCCTCGCCGCGGCCGTTTCTTGCGTCGTCCGGAGGCCGTTTCTTGGACGGGGCTGCCTCTCCCCGCAAGAAGAGGCGGAAGGCGGCGACCTCCGCGAGCCCGATCGTGGAGGTGGAGGTGATCGAGCCGACCATGCCCAAGGCGCAGATGGATCGCCTCTACGGCCTCCTCGCCTCGCTGTCGGCTGAGGTGCCATTTCCGCCGCACATCGTGGCCTTGATGCAGAGCCAGTGCTGCTGCGTCGTGGACCCTAACGGCGAAGAGATGGATGTGGACCTTGGCTCCGCGAAGGATGCTGCCTTGTTACAGCTGCTCAACCTGCTTGAGGAATTCGCTCAACAGCAGACCAAGATTGAGGAGCAAGAACCGCCCAAGATCGAGGTGCTGAACGTATCCGACGCCATCAGCTGCTCGTCGATCTGTCAACTGGAGAACGGCGAGATCAGGGCGCGGACATGGACATCTGCGGCGGCGTCTCTCCCCTGATCGATGAGTTCTCGCCGCTTCTGAAGCAACAAGAGGATGACGAGTTGATCGACACCAGCGGCGGCGGCGGCGTCTCTCTCGTATCGCCGCCTGGCAAGCAACAAGAGGAAGAACTCATTCGCGACGCCTCCCCTGTTGCAGTTGACAAGTTCCCTCACAGTGGATCTCCTAGCCCGAGCAGCAGCTCTTCCTCATCTTCGAGCACTGGCTCCTCTTCTGGATCGTCATCATCTTCATCTTCGAGCAGTGGCTCATCTGGATCATCCTGCAGCGGTTCATCCTCCTCCTCCACCTCTTCAGGCAGCGACTCCAACTCCGACGATGACGCCGACAGTGCGACCAGCCGCCCTGATAACTCTGAACTTCCCACTGAAGCTGCAGCGAAGCCATTGGAGCAGCAGCAAGTCACAGTCCATGACACAAATCTGATCACTGAGAAAGAAGCATCTCCTCAAACCGAGATGCAGGAGCTGATCGCAAGAGCCCAGGAGAACCAGAAGCTCCGGCGTGAGCTCGACAGGAAGAAGGCGCTTGAGCTCGAGAGGAAGAGGGCGCGCGAGCAGCTGCAGGAGATGGAGAGGACGGCACGGCCGGTCTACGACAGCATCGACCCCAGTGTCATGAAGCAGCTCGGGATCTCCGGCGAGGCGCAGTACATTGTCAGCCCGGTGAAATCTCAGCACAGCCTGCATCGGCGCCGCGGCGGCGGCCTGCTACAGAAGCTCGGCTTCTTCCTCAAAGAATAGGATGATCCATCAATGGTGTCTTTAAAGCTCTGTAGGATTCTTGTATGATTGGGATCACCTCTGACAATGATCTCATCAGTTGCTTGCTCTCAAGCCTTTGATGTACTTAAAACCATTGATTAGTCTGCAGCTAAGTTATGCTGTACATGTGTCTTGTATTATATCTGATTATATGAAATTATGAATCGTCTTGAACAACTGTACTGTTTCAGCCTTATTTCAATTGTATGCTTAGGTCTGTTCATGAATCATGAATGATAACAGTAGCACATATAGTTAGTTTATCTGAAACAACCAAAGTGATAGCATCAACGAAGTAGCCTTAGTTTATCTTAGAGTAGAATGTTGATGAGCTAGAGCAGAGAAGAACATGATTCATCGATGGTGTAATAGCTCTGTAGGTTCTCATCTGTTGTCCGTTCTTCGGTCGCTGTTAGTAAGCCTTTGAGCCTTGAGCAATCTGTTTGTATGAGATGTACTACTTGAAACCAGTGATTATTCTGCAGCTCGCTTGTGCTGCCTGGCAATAGCTCTGTCAGATGTGTACTTTAGTATTTTATCTGGTGATATGATATAAATTTTATTTTAAGCAGTCGTTTCAGGCTTTCAGCCTTATTTATTTCTATTATATGCCTAACATAAATACATAAAAATTGCCACGATGCTCCGATTAAGAGTGAAAATGGTATGAAAATTTCCCGACCGTTTCCGCTAACTAAGTATTAGAGTAATAATATTTTTACCAACTGTTACCATTTCTGAAATCTAAATTTAGTTTTTCTAAATTTTGTCAATGTTGTATTGAAGTTGACACTAAATAGTTAAATTTATAAATATTGAAACTTCCCAACCATTTTTATAAAAATAATAAAATAATAATATTGTTTCCGACCATTTTCATCTCTAGCTCTGAAGTTGCAGCACAATTATCTCAGAAGTGCATCATACACACCCCACAAGTGAACAGGCAAAATTTGAACTCCATTAGCCTGAGTTTTTATTCATGCAACTCCAAACGACATCTTCCTTGTTTTTTTGTTAACATGTTTTCTGAACTACTAAATTAAACAATGTGTTTTGTGTGGGGAAGTTCCGATGCTTAGGGCCAGTTTAAAATCCCCTGGTAAATTTTTTCACCCTGTTACATCGAATGTTTAGATATATGCATGAAGTATTAAATATAGATAAAAAAACTAATTACACAGATTGCGTGTAAATTGCGAGACGAATCTTTTAAGCCTAATTGTTCCATGATTTGATAATGTGGTGCTACAGTAAACATTTACTAATGACGGATTAATTAGGCTTAATAAATTCGTCTTGCGGTTTACAGGCGGAATATGTAATTTATTTTGTTATTAGACTACTTTTAATACTTCAAATGTGTGTTCGTATATTCGATGTGACACGCAAAAATTTTCACCCCTGGATCCAAACACAGCCTTATTCTCGTGCTTTGGAATTGGTTAATCCTTGAGTTAACAATATTCTTTGGTGGCCAAAATACCAGCCCAACGAAATGGCGATTTTTGCGAATTTCAAACTAAGTCCGACAAATTTTGAATGATGTTCGTAAACAAAAATTCCAATCTTTTCATAAAGCCAGTTCATTGTGCACCCCCACTAGGCTACAACATCAAAACAGCATAATGTGTGTTAAAAAAGGGTTAATTGGATCCATGCCATTATAAATTTGCAGGTTTGGAAAAATAACTTTACGAATTAGAAACACGTCATTACAATTTAATAGGTCTTCGAGATGTACCACTACTTACTTTTTCATCATACTTTCTAAATTTTTCTTACCAAATTGCCCTCGCCATCTTCCTCCATCTTATTTTTTTCTCTTCCCCTTTCTCTGTCATCTCACCTCTCCTTTCTCTTTCGGCGCCTCCGCTCCAGATCCTGGCCTACCGCCCCCACCCGACGCTCTCTGGCAAGGAGGTTGAGTTCATCGCGGCCAACGATGGCACGATACGTGCCGCCAACGCCGCTATTACACGCCTAGAGGAAGAGGCGGCACAGGCAGGGAGAGAGGGAAGCCGACAGGCGCGCATGGGAGTGAGACTGGGAGGGGGGCTCATGGTGGCACCAGCCAAGCGGCCAGCTAGGGGAGGGGGCAGACAACCACGAGTGGGGTCTCGTAGTTCTCCTCTTGCCGTGCTTCGTCCTGGTCTATCCATCGCGCCGCTGCTTGCCCTAGACCGGGCTTTGAGGCGATGGGGTGATAGGAGAGAGAGAGAAAGGGAGAGGAAGGAGATGATGGAGGAAGAAGATGACGGTAATTTGGTCAGAAAAGTTTAGAAATTTCAGCAGAGGGGTAAGTAGTGGTATATCTCGAAGGCATGTTAAATTGTAATAGCATGCTTTCAATTTCGTGAATAGTAATGATTTTTTTAAACCTTCATGTTTATAATTACATGGATTCAATTAACCCTTAAAAAAGCATGGTGTGCCTCATGTTGAGGTGAGGCATGTCTCTAGCAAGCCATGAGCTCGCCGCCATGAGAAAGACATGCAACACCTCGAGGAGAAGGTGAGGTATGTCCTCATTGTTAGCTCGCACTCCACTAGCCTCACCTTCGCCGGTGAGCTCATAGCTCTCTCTAGCGATTGTTGCACCTTCTCGCAATGTTGCCGCCGATGCTAACGAGCTCGGAGTCCTCATCGATTATGGTTGTATGTCCTCCTCGTGGCGACGCCATTGATGAGTTAGGGTTCTGGTGAGCTCAGGGCTTTCTCCGGCGACAGCGTCTTCCTCTAGCCAGAGGGCTTGGTTCACTTCGCGGTTGTTGTTTGGAATGTGTTGGAGAGAGAGGGGAAAGGGGGGAGAGAAGAAGATGGAGGAGGGCATAGTATGCATGCGCTGGTGTTGGATACTTGACATGAAGCATTTCTAAATAATGTAGGATTGATAACAGAAAATGGTATTATGTTGGACAACTTCATAAAATTAATATTGAGTTATCCCAAAGCATCAATTAATATATTTCAAGTTCAATTACTCAGATATTTATTCTCTAAACAATGACAGTTCAATTCCTAAGAGCAGCTCCATTGCGCACGTAAAATCAAACAATGCACGAAAAATCCGAACATAACACACTGCAGCCATCGACTATTGTTGTCATGGAAGAAAAATCAAACTCTAGAAAAGAGTCAAAGCTAAAAATTAAAAAACGGCTTGTATACATTGGTGTCGTCATGCGAGTGAGGATGGAGTATAAGGATAGAATCCTATCTTCCTATAAAGTTATAACCCACTAATTCCTTAAACTTAACATGCAAAGATGCCACATCATCATCCACTAATAAGATGCCACATCAACATCCACTAATTAATAAGGTGCCACATCATCGTCCACTAACAACCATCAAATTTAAACATCATGCAAACATACTATATTATCTATAATTTTATAGTTTTTATAATTTAAGAGCTTTTAAAATACAAGCATGTTAAATTATCATCCCACATAATTCACATAATATTTCAATATATATCTTTATTATATTTTATGATATTCTATATATTTATATAGTTCATCTTCACTTAGTTAGTGCTTAAATGATTAATCTATAGTCCAAATTATCTTTCTTCTTTTTTTCTCTAATGAAGTCATATCACATCAATTGTTTTTAGCCTTTAGATGATTAATCTACGGTCTAAACTATCTCCCTACTTTTCTTCTTCCATAAAGTCATACCACACTTTTTATATTTGAATCACCATTCTACATACTATTTCAATTATCATAAACCATATTAACTTACTTAATCTGATGTTATCTAGCTATTTTGCACGTTATTTTTTTTATTGTTATCATACTAAATTCCCGCAGCAATGCGCGGGGTTTCACCTAGTAAAGATTGACACCGATGATTAAGAGAATCTTTTTAACATGGGTATGAAATTGAACCAAATTTTCGTTCAACTGTAGCAGGAAAACAGGTGCCTTGAAGTTGCATAATACTATGTTTCGAGCTGCCAATATTATTCTCTAAAAATTCAGCTGGTTTATTGCATGTGCATTTCTCTACTGGTTTAAAAACGTAGTCGTCCTCCTATTCCATTTCCGCACCATGCGCTGGATGTTGTGTGCTCCTTAGTGCGTGCACCGCATAACCACCGTAGGTTCTAGTATTTTCTCCTCAGTCCGCCCATATAGCCAATATTCAAATATATGGCCCATGTTTTATTCTCAATCCAACCACTCAATCCCAACTCTATGGATTTGGCACGTTGCAAAGCACAAATATTAGCAAATACTCCCTTAATTTCATACTATAAGTCGTTTGATATTATCAAATATCTTTAAATTTTATCAAGTTTATAAAAAATATAATAGTATTATCAATATAAAACAAACATATTAGGATTTAATGAAATTAATTTTATATTTTAGGTGTTGCCAATTTTCTATAGAAACTTAATAAAGTTTGACTAACAAAAAAAAATCAAATGAAAAACGGAGGGAGTAGTCATCTTAACAAAAATATTATCAAAAGTATGCCTCCAAATTCTATGAAATTTATGTTTATCGGTGTCTTTTATAATATTAGGAGTATTGTATTATATGAGAATGATATGGAAAACGCTTCGTATCGAGCGTCCGGAACGAAACAAAATATCGGACGAAAATGCCAGGTAGGGCCCACCATTGATTCAACCCATTCTTCATCTCC
This sequence comes from Oryza meridionalis, assembly GCA_000338895.3. Classification (NCBI taxonomy): domain Eukaryota; kingdom Viridiplantae; phylum Streptophyta; class Magnoliopsida; order Poales; family Poaceae; genus Oryza; species Oryza meridionalis. Next base: position 16,281,211 of record CM002526.2, read on the forward strand.
CTCCTCCTCAAATCCCGCAACCAACGAATCCTAATCCCATTTCCTCCTCGATCCAAATACTCTCCGTCAGTGACTACCCATCGGCCCCCGCCATGTCCCCGACGCCAACGCTGACGTGGACGACGACTTCACCGACCTCTCCTATCCCACCTTCCCCAACCCGACTTCCTCCACTGCCGCCATGGCTCCCACTGCGGGGGGAGGGAGTGGGAGCGTGGGAGGGGTCGGCTCCTCCTTCGGCGGCGGTGGCGGCAAGAGGCGGCGCAGCTCCCCCCTCCTACGACAACGACGACGACCAGGCTCGCACCTCCTCGGGCCCCTCTCTCTCCATCTCCGTCACGCTGCATGCCTCGGTCGTGCAGCCTTCCTCCCTCGCCGATCCGCTCGGTCGGCCAGAATAGAAGAAGACAGAGGTGGGTTTTGTTGGGAATTTTATTGAAGTTGCAGATTATTTGTATTTTTGTTGCGCTTTGTTCTATTAAGTTGTTTCGTTCCGTTTTGATTCATTGTTGCATACATCGTTTTTGGTGTTGTAATCAGCATGTTCGACTATTGATTTGGTCAAAACAATTTTGCTTAAGCACTGAAACATTTTTTCTCTGCTAGTGAAACTTTTGACTCTTTGTTGCATGCACCAATTTTTGGTGTTGCAATCAATATGTTCGACTATTGATTTGGTTGAAACAATTTTGCTTAAGCACTAAAACATTTTTCTCTGCTAGTGAAACATTTGGAACATTTTTATTGAAACTATTTTTAATAAAAGATGAAACATGTGAAATATTTCTCAACAACACGGTGCAACATCGTCCGACGATTTTCACAGGATCGGACGGACATCCGATCCATAGCAGCAGCCTCCTGGTATGGAAAAGATGAAACATATGAAGCATTTCTCAATAACGCGGTGCTACACCGTCCGATGATTTCCACATGATCGGACGTTCTATCTGTAGGAGCCTCCATATGATATATGATGATTGATTATGGAAAATAATTTCATCATATTATATATTATATAGAGTAATTTTACCATTCGAAAAAAAAGAAAGGGATTATCAGGACTCCGAAAAGAAATATAATAATTTCATCGTATTATAACAATCGTTGATTCTGAAAGAGTCGGACTCCGATTCCACTATCAGAAAAAGAAAACAATAAGAAAGAAAACAGAAAAAAAATAAGAAAAAGACAATCCGACTCCGAGTCGATTTCCTAAAGCCCAGGATAAATATCTCGCTCCTCTCCTCATTCCCTCCCCTTTTCGATTCGATCGCTCGCTCCTCGCTTCCTCTCCTCTGCTCCCCTCATCAACACTCGATTCGGTCTCAGCCCTAGCTCCGCTCCCCTCTCCATCACTCGATTCGGTCTCTCTGCCCTAGCCCTAGTTACTCTCGCTGCAGCTCTTCGGGGCGCGACATGGCCGTCGGGACGGCGCCTCCCACGGCGGCGATGCCCTGCAAGAGCCGCCAGCTGAGGGAGCGGATCCAGTCGGAGCGCCAGGTGGTGCGCGGCCTCCTCAAGAAGGCGGAGGCCTTGGTGGCCAGCAGCCGCAAGGACGTCCATGGCGGCGCCGCGGCGGCGGTGGCGGCGCGGAACTCCGAGGCCTCCGCTCTCCCTCGCCGCGGCAAGAAGAGCGGCCGTTTCTTGCGCCCGGAGGCCACCGCCGCCACAGACGGCGCTGCCTCCCCCAAGAAGAGGAGGAAGACGGCCGCGGCGAGCCCGATCGTGGAGGTGGAGGTCATCGAGCCGACAATGCCCAAGGCGCAGAGGGACCGCCTCTACGACCTCCTCGCCTCGTTGTCGGCGGAGATGCCATTGCCGCCGCACATCGTCGGCTTGATGCAGAGCCAATGCTGCTGCGTCGTGGACCCTAACGGCGAAGAGATGGATGTGGATCTCAGCTCCGCGAAGGATGCCGCCTTGTTCCAGCTGCTCAACCTGCTCGAGGAATGCGCTCAACAGCAGACCACCAAGATTCGGCCACCGCTGGCTGAGGAGCAAGAACCGCCCAAGATCGAGGCACCCGACGCCACCAGCCGCTCGTCGTCGATCTGCCAAATGATGGAGGACGGCGAGATCGCCGATGAGGGCGCGGACATGGACATGGACATCTGCGGCGGCGTCTCTCCCCTTCCGAAGCAAGAAGAGGATGATGAGTTGATCAACACCAGCGGCGGCGGCGGCGGCTTCTCTCTCCAATCGCCGCCTGCCAAGCAACAAGAGGAACAATTCGTCCGCGATGCCTCCCCTGTTGCAGTTGACAAGTTCCCTCAAACTGAATCTCCTAGCTCGAGCACTGGCTCCTCTTCTGGATCGTCATCATCTTCATCTTCGAGCGGTGGATCATCTGGATCATCCCGCAGCGGTTCCTCCTCTTCAGGCAGCGACTCTGACGATGACGGAGACAGTGCGAGCAGCCGCCCTGATAACTCTCAACTTCCCACTGAAGCTGCAGCGAAGCCATTGGAGCAGCAGCAGGTCACAGTCTGCGGCGGCGTCTCTCCCCTGATCGATGAGTTCTCGCCGCTTCTGAAGCAACAAGAGGATGACGAGTTGATCGACGTCAGTGGCGGCGTCTCCCCTGTATCAGTCAACAAGTTCCCAGACTCTCCTCGCTCGAGCAGCAGCGGCTCTTCCTCCTCTTCCAGCAGTTCATCCTGCAGCGGTTCGTCCTCCTCCTCGTCGGAAAGTGCCTCCTCCGACGACGACGGCGACAGTGCGAGCAGCAGACCACCAGACACCGCAGATCATCCCACTGAAGCTGAGGCGAAGCTTCAGCCATTGGAGCAACATGAGGTCGCGGAACAGGACAAGAAGCTGATCGCCGAGAGAGCAGCATCTCCGAACACCGAGATGCAGGAGCTGATCGCCAGGGCCCAGGAGAAGCAGAAACTCCGGCGTGAGCTCGAGAGGAAGACGGCGCGCGAGCTCGAGAGGAAGATGGCGCGCGAGCAGCTGCAGGAGATGAGGAGGACGGCGCGGCCGGTCTTCGACAGCATCGATCCCCGTGTCATGAAGCAGCTGGGGATCTCCGGCGAGGCGCAGTACATCGTCAGCCCGGTGAAATCTCGGCACATCCTGCATCGGCGCGGCGGCGGCGGCCTGCTACAGAAGCTCGGCTTCTTCCTCAAAGAATAGGATGATCCATCAATGGTGTCTTTAAAGCTCTGTAGGATTCTTGTATGATTGGGATCATATGCTCTGACAATGATCTCATCAGTTGCTTGCTCTCAAGCCTTTGATGTACTTAAAACCATTGATGAGTTTGCAGCTAAGTTATGCTGTACATGTGTCGTGTATTATATCTGATTATATGAAATTATGAATCGTCTTAAACAACTGTACTGTTTCAGTCTTATTTCAATTGTATGCTTAGGCTTTAGTTCATGAATGATAACAGTTGCACATATACTTAGTTTATCTGAAACAAGCAAAGTGATAGCATCAACGAAGTAGTCCTTTTTATTTTGTGAGATTTACATTTGGAAAAGGCACGAGAAACTGATCTATAAGATATAGGTACAAAATTGAAGATCAGGAACAATGTTTGTACATGGTAAGCACTCTTGAGTTTCCAAGAGTGATGCTACTAACCTCTTAACAAACAGAATAACAAAGAGAAACAATTAATAGTGCTAAAATGCCTCAACAACATAGCTGACATTGCTGCCTCCCACTTGCAAAGCAACAAAGCAAAAATTGCTGCCTGTGTAGTGCAGGATGATGGGTGTCCCTATTTCAGATTACTTCTTATGTGAGAGCTCTCCACTAGTTTTGGGAAGCAAATCCTTACAGGGAACCTTGATCGACTGCTCATCCCAAATACACTTGCGTCTTCAACAGCAACGATCTTGTCTGCTTCGTCAACCACATAGACTGTAGGTTGCTGTTATCGCAAATTCCGGATCTCTTGTGCGACGTCTAAGCAACACTCAATGGGGCAGTTGGTCTTGATCGCATTGGCGCCTATATGTGATCTACAAGCAGCATATCCTTCCTGCTCACACATTCAGAGGGTGCTCAGAGTTGCAAAGGTATACCAATATATGCTTATTAAAAAGTTAAAAGGTTAATTAAAGATGCTTCATTAGGTAAATGCTTATTAAGAAGAACTGACTGATACATATCATATAAGAAGCAAAAATTAAGAAAACATGGGTGGTGAGTTAGCTAGGAATTTGCACGTTAACTGAACATTAATATTACAGACAAGTGAAATACCTTTCGCAGTGAGTTTATAAGGGTGCCAAGTGGTGGAGAGTTTACTTTTGCACGGCTAGCGATCTAGAACCACATGCAACAAATTAGTTTTGCTGGAAGATTTCTGATAGTAAGTCTTGAATGGTACATCACATATGTCTGAATAAGTTAATAAGGAACTGCAAAATATACCTCATCAAGTCTGATATATCCAGGGGGCAACCTTGAGTCACTTTCCTCAATCATTGTGTCAAGAAGTTTTTCTAATGAGACACCATTCTCAATTGTGTTTGCCCATCCCCATTCTGTAGCCAAGCTTAACATTTCAGTTAGGAAGGTGGTATCATGGAGAGGACCTGTCCAAAGTGGTCCTACAACAGTGATCGAATCGGGATCCTGTAAAAGAAAATGTAACCACATAATAGAACAGTTCCTTACCCCAAGTATTTAACAGTAAGAATGGCTTGATGAGATTTCTTGCATATGACATAGAGTTCTCAACTTAAGTAATGAACTTATGTGATGAAGACATTCATTAGTAGCATGTGGCATATGGTTCTCAACTTATTAAATGGGCATGTTTGTATGCTAGCAAAGTGATGCTATTTGGTTTATTACATTTGGGGTGTTCCATTGGAAACAAAGTAGTCAGGTAACCTTTTGTATTGTGCTAATATACTCTAATAGCCCTTACTTAACCTTAAGAAGTATTGATCTACTTTTCAGGTCTGCTAAAAATATTTAATATGATCTAACACTTGCTAACTATATCATAGCAAAGCCTGCCTCAGCAGCTATGGCTGAGCTGGGAGTATCCACTATCCAGTAAGCTTGAATCTAAAGTGAATCATGCATCCAGGGGCCAGGCTGCTTTACCAATCCAGGCGATCAAACATGATTTGATTTCAACAAAGAAATCTTTTGCATCAATACAGTAAAAAAATGGGACAAACTATGATTTGATTATGATGCCTTTCACATTATTATACCACCACAGAGACTCATGTACCTACAATTTTGTCTGCACAACCACAAGTAATCTGCCCCAACTCATCAAATCCAAAAGTCCGTGACTGGCCACAACTTTTGCAATGGCAAATGAAACCATAATTACTGCCAAAATAGAAATAGTTAGCAACTTCCCATTCTATGGACTAACTGTTCATATCGTCATAGAATGACCAGCAACAAAAGAAAAATGACTAACCTGATGCCATCTTGTTTTCCATTATGTAACTGTACCATGACTCGAAAAATAGGGCCATGATATGCATAGTACGAGAACAATGGAGTAATGTGAAATCCCAGAATAGCAGCTTCCCGCGCAGCACCACCTATAAGCATTCGTAAACCGACCTCATTCGGATATGGCACTGGACGTATATATGCTCCATATGATGACAAAGAGCTAAAGAAAACATAATGTTACAAGGTTCACATGAAAGAAGCATGGATGCTTTAATGCCCAATACAAAACAAACCTGGTCAAGTTCCACACAGAAAAACTAATCTGTAGTGCAGCCTAGTGTGCATTACCAAAAGGAATTGACTATTACAACAGGAGCATTGGCACACTATACCAAAGAAATGATGCTATGCATGTACGAAGTGCACACTGTCGTACTCATCAACAATCTTATTTGCATTCACTATGTCTAATTATACTACAAACAGAATTACTGATTTGTTGTTCATAGTCATTCTAAAATCTGCTTTGTAACTTCACTCACACCGTTTGTCCATCTGACATGGATTTTCCTAGGTAAACATATGTTTCATGCTCTCTAATAATTGATATTATTTGCCATATGTTATTTAGCAGTTTCTAATACACCTACTGAACAACTTTGAACCTGTAAAACTATGTACATTTTCAGAATGCAAAGTTACAACCGTCAGTTGAGTTATAAGAAGCAATTCAACTCAGAAGTGTAGCAGACACTCCAGTTTCAATTGAGCAAATATCAATCAACATAATCTGAACACAATAAACAGAACAATTCTAATAATTGACAAAATATATAAATGCTTGATGAATTAGCACAAGCTTTAAGAAGCTAAGGCAAAGGCATTACAAATTGGATATACTACCAGAGATGCGTCATGCGGAAATGGACCAGGAACTCACCTTCTTGAGCCATACCCTCTTGCGGACCGCCAATCGGTGGATGTCAGGTACAGTAGGCCCCCGATTCTGAGCGCCAGCAACGCCGCCCTGATGTACGCGGCGTCGCCGCCGAACGAGTCCACGTCGATGACGTCGAAGTACTCGCGGCGGAGGTAGCGCTCCGAGAGCAGCCGGGTGGCGTCGAGGTGCGACACCGCCCACCTCCTGTCCGGCGCCCTCTCGAAGCGGGAGAGGTTGCCGACGATGACGGGGCGGAGCGCCTCGGAGGCGTCGTTGGCCCAGACGAAGTCGGCGCCGACCTGCGCCAGGTAGCGGAGCGCGCGGACGCCGCAGCCGCACATGGCGTCGAGGCAGAGGAACGGGGCGGAGGGGCCGGCGGCCCGGCGGTGGAGGGTGGCCGCGAGGACGGCGAGGTCGCGGCCCGCGGCGCTGTCGCTGCGGTAGAATGCGGAGCCCGGGTCGAAGGTGACCCCGCGCTCGGAGTGCGCGCAGGCGGGTGGCTCGGCGCTGCGCCGGCGGCGGCGGCGGCGAGGTTGGAGTGGAGAGGGTAGCGCTCTGGGGAACGAGAGCGCCGCTGCCGCTGCCGCGGCGGCGGAGATGGCCATGGCGACGGGAAGAGAGCAGCAGAATGGTTTGGATTGGGTACAGGGCGTACAGCCGTTCGGGTTCACTTCAGCGAGGCCGACATTTCGTGTGAATTGTTTTTTCCTGAGTTGCGGGTGTATTTTTTTTTAGCATTATACGTCCTTATAGCATCTCTAACAGCCTCTTTAAATCAAACTCTCCAAACACCCATATAGTCAACTCCCTATCTAATTTAGCTAGTCAAACTAAATACTCACTCCAACCGACTCTCTATTAATCATTTTCAAAATAATAACGGACCCACATGTCAGCTTCTACTCATCTTCTTCTCTCTCCCCCTTCTTCCTTCTCTTTCCTTCTTTTCCCCTTTTCTTCCTTCCCGTCAGTGAGCTGATGCTGACAGCGGCCGCGCGTGGTGGTGCTGTGACACGGGGAGGCGGGTGGCCGCGCGCGGTGGTGCGGCAACGCGAGGAGGCGGGCGGCCGCGCGCAGTGGTGAGGCGACGCGGGGAGGCGAGAAGCGAGACACCGGCGGCTCGTGACGATGACCCGGGGCGACGCTCGGGGCGGAGCTTGGCACAGCAGCTCGTGACGACCTCGACGGCGGATCTAGAGGGTGGGGCGGCGGAGCTCGGCGGTGGCGGCGGCCGGCCGCGAAGACGATGGGGGCGGCGGTGGCTGGCCGCGGCAACGACGGGGCGGCGACGCCCTCGCCACTCCACATCTTACTCCGGCGATGGAGGCCACAGGTGCGTGCCGCGTGGAGAAAGAGAGGAAAGATGTGTGGGTCCCACATATGGCTAGCCGGCTTTGGCTGGCCAACTTTGGCTAGTCCGGTGGGGAATTTAGCTAGCCGGATGGCTTGGAGAGGCATTTGGCTAGTCTGTTGGAGTAGATTTTCTGTGTAAGTTAACTAAATTTTGATTTGGAGAGCCATTTGACTAGGATCTTGGAGATGCTCTTAAAGAGGAAGTCATTAATAAGATAAGTCCTTAAAAATGATAGAGTATATATGAGGGATCTGTTTGACAGGATTTTAAAGATTTGTTTAACTTCTAAATTTAGTTTCAATTTGGAGTGTTGAGTCTCGAGTGAAGTTGTGAAAAAGCATAAATCAAGCTCAACCTCTCTATTTCATTTTGTGATAGCGCTCTACCCAACTCCGTTCCTATTTTAGGTTGAGCTGAAACTGTTTAGCTGAGCTCTGACTCCTGGAGAGGAGAAGCTGGAACTGGAGCCTGAGCCTAGAGTCCATAAATTCTAAATTTAACTTTAAAAGCTATATGTTACAATGAAGTTGTAAAACAGTTTCACCTTTCTAATTTTTTCTAATTTATTTTGTGATAGCACTTCAACCAGCTTTACTCTTATTTTTTATGGAGAAAAATTGTTTGTCTAGAGTTCATTTCTAGGAGAGATGGAGCTGGAACTATGTAACATAGGTTCTAATTCTTTCACTAGTCATCACTTTATTAGGAGAGATAGAGCTGGAACTCTGTAAAATAGGTTTTGATTCTTTCACTAATCTTAACTTTATTACGAAGTAACAAAGGTACATACCATAACTGTTACTCCCTGGATCAATATTCATATTATCTTGATAAACTTAGCAAAAATTTGCTACATGACACTTAAAATTTATGCAATTTACTGGTAGACATCATAAAAATGTGTAACGGCTGAAAGACGTTTAGAAAACTGATAATTTAATAGATGACACTTTCGGCTCAATTGGAGAGAGAAATTCTTCAAAGATACATTTGTTTGGCAAATGGGATTGGGAAATAATAACCCACCCTCCAAAGGACAATATTGCATCCTAGCCATCCATTCTTCACACCTCATTTAATCCTAGCCATTCATCAATTTCCGTTTCCCAATCCCACCTCTCATATCCCATTTGCCAAACACAGTGTTAGGGTGAAAAGCTTTTGAGCTAAGACTAGAACGATGATGGAATATAATATATGCTAGATGATGTACTTGGGGTAATGGTAAATTTAGATTTACATAATTTCTAAATTTTTACTCCAACATCATGTTTGAAATATGTGGTCTTAAGGGCATTCTCGTCTTTCTTAAGAATTAATCAATCTAACTGAGCCGAAAGTGTCCTCTAGCAATTACCATTTTTTTTAGATATCTTTCAACCGTGACATTTTTTTATGTCTATCAACAAATTACATAAAATTTGAGTGTCTTGTAGCAAAATTTGCCTAAAACTTACTATTATTAGAAGTCGTGCCTTATACAATTGCATGATTGCATAATATAACAGAGAATAAATTTTACAATGAAAACTCTCAATGACTTGCAAGCCTATCTTATGGTTCAGTAAATTTAGATCAAATTTTAAAATCATGCCACAGACATATAATTTTAAAGTTATACCTTATAGACTATAGTAAAGTAGTATTCATATATTAATGACTCAACTGCAAACTACGTAAAAGTTACTTTAAACACTCTCTTCAACCCACCACCTTCACGACAAAATGCCAAGCGGGTGTGTTCGGCAGCTCAACAATACTACAGGGAGTAACACTGTGCATAACAATCGGAGCGATCTATTAGCGTGTGATTAATTAAGTATTAGCTAATTTTTTTTAAAAAATAGATTAATTTGATTTTTTTAAAAAAAATTTCATATAGAAACTTTTTTTTAAAAAAAACGTACCGTTTAGTAGTTTGAAAAGCGTGCGCGCGAAAAACGAGGAAGGAGGGTTTGGAAAATGGTGTGCACAAAGTCCAAGTTGGCCCAACTTCTAGAACAGCCCAAGCCTGCTCATCCTAACCCAATCCCTTCGGAGGAATTCATTCAAAAGCCTAGGCAAGCCCATGTGATACACACGGAATAAATAATTAGGACTAAGGTTACGGTCTCAAACTCTCAATTCCACAGTTGTATATGACGGACGACACACTAGCCTGTGGTCAACTTTGTTCGTCGTTGTGCTCCTTCTGCTCCCATCCCGTCCAGAGACGACGGCCGGCCAGCCGGAGGTCGGTTCGAACAGCTAAAGCACGAGCACTGCTATGGCCGGCCACGGGCGTCGGTGAGCGATGGCGGCATCGACGATTCCTCTCATCTGCTGGTTTATATTCTGTAAGCTCCCTCTGCTCCTCTTTCTCAACGAGACTTGCTAATCTCCGGCCGTCTGCTCTCCGCCAATGTAGCCTACTCTTTCCTTATCAGAATAAACAAAACTAGTAGTACTCTGTCTAAATTTGTACTCCCATAATATTTTTTTATGGAGGGAGTACATCCAAATCCCACCAATAATAATCTTTCAGAAAGTGTTCGGATTTATTTGAACTGATTGTGCTGAGTTATTTGTAGCAACTAGAACAATGCCTCTTTTTTTTTTCAGTTGCAGCAGATCTCAAATAAACATTATACATACTAAATTCTAAAAGTAGCTATTATTGTTTGAATCCCCCAAATTCGAAATACTGCATGCAAAATGGAAAAGATTAAACAGCTATATCAATGAGGATTAATACACATAGTAGTTATATAGTTCAGTATTGTCGCTCCATTCCTATCAAGGCATCAACCCCGGAGTTGTTTCTCAAAATTGATACCTCCATGGACGACTAGAATGTCATGTTTGGCTAACCAATTTGAGTAACTCATAGGATGAAAATGGTTCCCAAAATAATGTAGAAGCATATATTTGCAATTAGGGATAAATAACTGTCGCTACCTCTGATTCCAACTGTAGATCATCTTAGAGAAGTACTCACAAGAATTAAGAAAGTGTAGAAATAAATAATGTTGCTGTCCAGCAATGACTACACAATAAACAAAGGGCATTTTTACCAAACTGGAAATTTCGTGGTGTTACAAAATAGGGCATGAGGCATATCAAATTGAACAGCACCAATATGAGTAGCTGCAAACTATCATGTCCAGCAATAACTACACAATAAACAAAGGGCATTTTTACCAAACTGGAAATTTCGTGGTGTTACAAAATAGGGCATGAGGCATATCAAATTGAACAGCACCAATATTAGTAGCTGCAAACTATCAGTTTTCCATATGCTGATATACTAATGCTTCCAATTGGACAAATTAACTTCAAGTTATGCACTTATGCTATATTGTAGGTTATTTTTGTCTGCTCTTTCTGCATCATTTGAAGTACTTTCAGAATGTCCAGATTTCTAATGTTTCTGAGATATTATTTTAATATGAACAACACTAGTAGCATATTTCTAATGAAGAAACAAACTGGCTTTGAACACACAAATGCTTGTTACAGGCTAGCAGTGTTGGATGAAACAAATGATCTTCTTGCATAATATCTCTTGGATTGATTATCTTGAGTAAACACTGGTTTCATACTGGACTGCAGAAACTGAATTGAGCATTGTTCAAACTTGAAACGCATGCAAAGATGGCAGCGTTGATCCAACTATGGAATGATTGGGAGTTGCAGGTGCTGGTGCTTTTAAGCTTCATGTTGCAAGTGTTCGTCTTCTTTTCCGGTGGTCTTTGACAGCGCAGCACCAACTCGGCATTGAGGATTCTGGTTTGGTTAGCATATTTGGTGGCTGATTTCATTGCAGTCTATGCCCTTGGGCAGCTATCACGGCAAAAAACAGATGCAAATGAAGCTGGGCAACCCCACAAGTTTGCATTCTTCTGGACGCCTTTCCTTCTCATTCATCTTGGTGGGCAGGATACAATCACTGCCTTCTCTGTCGAGGACAATGAATTGTGGCTCAGGCACCTGCTCAATCTTCTAGTCCAAGTTTGCTTGGCCTTGTATGTGTTTTGGAAGTCAGCAGCAGGCAATCAGTTTGTAGTCTCAGCCATCTTTGCTTTTATTTCTGGAATCATCAAGTATGGGGAGAGGACATGGGCACTCAAGAGTGCGAGCCAGAAATCCCTTAGAAGCTCCACCGATGGAGGAGTAGTAGGTCAATTTCCTGAACTAGAAGACTATCAACAGTTGGGATACAAAACTATGGTCATGTTTGCTCTGTCTAGCTCACCAGTTGTGAAAAACCTACTTGTTGGACGCAAGATTGATCAAATGGAAGAAAGGGTACGACATGCATTTTCAGGTCGACTGTATAGTCAAGTTTCAGAAAACGCGCAACTTGTGTTCAAGATTCTAGAGATCGAGCTGGGAATGATGTATGACAACCTCTACACTAAGGCGAGAGTGATTCGTACATGGACCGGCACCATACTCCGATTCATCACCTACATCTCCCTGCTGGTTGCATTTCTGCTCTTTCTGACAGGGAACAAGAAGTGGCACCATAGCAGAGTTGATGTTGCCATAACCTATGCATTGTTCATTGGAGCACTCTGTTTGGAGGTCTGTGCGATCTTCTTCATGGTGATGATGTCGCCATGGACATGGGCATCCTTGCAATATTGGAAGTACCATAGGCTCGCAGATGCAGCTTGGTATGTTTTCAAGAGCCTACAGACGGAGTCTAGGCCATGGTGGTCAAATTCCTTGGGGCAATACAATTTCCTCAGTTCCTGCTTCTCTGACAATGTGTTTGGGAAGGTGATGAGCCTTGTTGGAGCAAAGGACTTTTGGAGGAACTTTCGGTACTCTCGGCGTGTGGGCGTCAAAGCAGAGCTGAAGAAGCTCGTCTTTGAAGCCAAGTGCCTTGCCGAGATCTTCGGTGCAAGCCAGACATCAAGTGTCGATGCGGATCCAAATTCAGGCGTCGGTTCAGCACTGGACATAATCCTGCGGGAACAGTTCGAGGTGGCCATCCTCTCGCTACACGTCTACACCGACATATTCTTGCACCGATGCATGAATCCCACAAGTGTTGATAGCTGCGACGCTACCAGGGAGAGACGGCATCTGATGGATGCGTGCAGGACAATTTCTGACTACATGTGCTACCTGCTGGTCGTCCATCCAGAAATGCTTCCTGTCAGTGGCAGTGTGCGTGATGTTCTAGATAAGGCTTCAGAAACCGTTGCTAAGGTCAGCTCTGGAGCTGCTGCAAGCAAGGGCAGAGTCAGAGTCGTCCTGGAGAAACTGGCTACGGACCGTGACCTGAATGACTTGTCTGATCCCATCACCCTCGCTGGGTTTGTCTTCAGGGTCCACGAGGAAGAGGCTGTGCATTCTCATGAATCACTGAAAGTTCTTGCACGCGCGTGGGTTGGGGTTCTCCTCTATGCAGCCGGCAAGTCCCGTGGCGAGAACCATGCGAGGCAGCTCAGCATGGGTGGGGAGTTTCTCAGCTTTGTGTGGCTGCACATGGCGCATTGTTCACTAGGAGACATGGGCACATTTGAGGTTGAGCTAGTTCGACCGAGCGCGGTGAATGAGGGCGGGCGTAAGATGTTTGTATGGGGCTATCAGCGTCCTCGATGAACACAACAACCTCATCTCCCTCCCCGTTTTGTGCTAAGGACACTTCACTCCTACTTGCCAATTATGGTCATGCCTACTATAAATTTCATGAAAGTTTGTATGAACTAGATTCTACTTAAGACAGGACGATTTATCAAGTTTTTCGTAACCGGAAATCTATGTAATTCTATTCTGAAAACATGCTGCGGAAGATTTTTCTATCTATAACATAAAGAAAAAAAAGTAGAGTTTGCTCAATTTTTTTTATTTAATGAAAAAAGGAGCTACTCCAGTTTTGAATCCATGCATTTGTACATGGTCCATACATGATCGGAAAGTTTAAGTGATCAAAAAGATGATTGGCTAAGTTTCCTGCCAAGCCCTTACCATCCAGAGTTCTATCAGCAATGAGTTGTTGCTAAAAAAAAAACTAAGTTTCAGTTTTCTCTAATCTAATATATATCAGTATATAACTTTAAAGTACTAATTATATGGATTTTTTTCTCAAACACAAGTACTAATTAGATAGATGAACTTGCATTCGAGAATTACACTATATAAATGAATCTAACAAGACAACAAAAAAATACATTCATGGTACATAATCCTGATTATCTCATCCACATTTTTCATTCACCGATCTATTCAAGTTCTATTCAGTATGCTGCATGCAACTATAATTCATATACGTTTAACCCCTTAAGCATTCACCAATCACCATCAAGAATCATTACACATGTAGTTTGAAATGTCCCCATATATACAAGCGACCCTATGACCCAATCTCGTCTTCGGCTGTGGTTTTGGGATAAGTTCACTGACCTTAAGCAGAAAAGGGAAAACACAGATGTTGAACTTCAGGGAACTTTGTTGCTGTCGATGTTGGGGGGAAGCGCTGAAGGGTGGCGGCTGGTGAGGGAGCAGCGAGCGCGACTCCGGAGAGGATGCCGTCGGCGGCGAGGCTGTGGCCTACGGAGGCCGGATCTAGCGGGACCAGATCTGCCGCTGCCTAGAGTTGGGGCTCGCGGCAAGATTCGGCCCGGAGATCCTCCCGCAGCGCCTCCTCCTTGTCGTTGGCGGTGATATTCCTGGCGAGGGGCGGTGGTCGGTGGCGCTGGGAGAAGGGGAGGAGGAACTGGTGTGGATTTTTCACCCTTCGATCCTTTAAGAAAAAATATTCTACAAATAGATCCCTAAAAACTTATTCTAAGAAATGAATCATTTTCGCGGCACCAACGTCAATAGTGTAGTGGTCCAACATGACGGTGCCAATGACCTCTTGCCCCCCGATCAAAGCTAAGTCACTAATTCGTAGGGGGATGGTGATGACCTACTCATATTTGTAAAAAAGAACTACTCGTACTCAAAAATATTTGTAAATAGACCCTCATTATTGCCAGTGTCAACAGTGCTAAGGGCCTATTTATAATTATTTTTTATTACAAATAAGTCCTTTTCTGTTACAAGTAGGTTATTTTGAAAAAAAATTATAAATAGGTCCTCGATGCTAACGACATTGGCATCATCCCCTTTTAAATTACTGACTTAGCTTCCACCAGAGGGCAAAGAGGATGACGCCATTGACGTTGGCATCGTGAAAAGGGTTTATTACTAAATTAAGTTTTTAAGGAGTTTATTTGTAGAATAAGTTTTTTAAAAGGGCCAAATGGTGAAACATCCAGGAACGGGTCGAGGCGTTGGGCGACGCGTCGGTGGGTTCAGTGGTGGGACTCCTGCGAGACCAACATCGCAGTCAAAGGAGGCTAAAATGGGAAATATACTACACAAATTTACCCTTGCATGGTTGAAAACAGAACATGTATTCCTTGACCACCCACTTGATCCGATACTCATGGAAATAATATAGAAGAGAAAATAGGATTTCCTTACTATCCGAGTTTTAATCTGAAACCGTAAAGAAATATGGGTTAAAATACGGAAAGAGTTGTATCGCCGGTATTATGGGACATACCTAAAAATCTATTATAAATTCACCAACAAACATGATAAAAAATTGATTGCATTGATATTTTTTACGAGCTCACATATAATATGTATAATTTTTCCTTGATGTGTCTTTTTAACACTTTAATTGTATGAATTAGATATATAAATATATATTTGTTTTTAATCCGATTCGAAGAAAATAATATAAAATATATTGTAGGAAAGTGATATGTTACCCGACAATATCCGCATCCGACTTCAGATTTCACCCCTACTTACATAAAGCCAGTAGCAAAGAACGTATCCAATACCGTGTTGGTTGATAAACCCGTCCCAAGCAGGTACCAATTGTACTTGGTCGTCCAATCATCTAGACCCTAACTAACAAGTATATGTCACAGACATAAGCATTTTATAACATGTACACTCATATATACACACAGTCACGCACACTCATTCCTATAAAACACACCCTATATTAAGATTAATAAAGTCGCCACAAGCATATTATGCTGATAACGGGTACGTCGCACATAGCTATCACTATAAAAATACCCTCATAGAGATCGGTTCATAGGTGCCGGTTCATTTAAAACCGGCACCCATAGAGCTTTTCCTACCTCCTTGTGGTGGAAAATGTAGAACCGGCACCTTTAAGAACATTAGAACCGGCACCTATAATATAGGTGCCATTTTTTTTAAAAGAACCGGCACCTATAATAAATTAAGGTACCGGTTAATTAAAAAACCGGTACCTATAATTTTTTATAGGAGTCATTTTTTTAAAAAAACTGGCACCTATAGCATTGGGCCGAGCCGATTTGAGCCGAGCCCATGCACTGCACCCATCGCGTCTTTATCTATCCCTCCCCTTCTCGATCTCTCGCGTCTCTCTACCTCTGCTCTCTCTCTCGCTGTCCTCTCTCTCCCTCCCTTCTCTCGCCGTCTCACGGTCGGTGGCTGGCCACCGGAGGCGGCAGCAGCGGCCGCGCCCTCCCCTCCACCAGATCCGGCGGGAGGGGAGGCGGTGGGCTCCGCGGCGGCCGCACTCTCCCCTCCGCCAGATCCGGCGGGAGGGGAGGCGGCGGGCTCCTGCGGCGAAGGCGGCAGTGGTGACCACAGTGGCAGCCGCCGAACACGGGCTCCCATGGCTGGCCGACGGAGGCCTCGCAGCGGTGGCCACGGGTTTGGCCACAACGGAGGCTGAGGCAGCGGCCACAAGATCGGCCACGGCGGAGGCTGAGGCAGCGGCCACAAGGTCGGCCACGACGGAGGTAGAGGCGGCGGCCGCAACCTCCCCTCTGCTAGATCCGGCCGCCCGGTGTGCCACGGCTTGGCACCAGCGAGGTAGGCAGACGGCGGGCGGCGTGTGGCGTGCCATGGCTTGGCGCCAGCCGCCAGGGCCCAGGGGCGAGGGCGCACCTGCTCGGGCAGGGTCGCAGGGTAGCGAGCGCCGAGCCACCGACCAGGGCCACAGTGGCACGACCGGAGCCGCACATCGCCCCTGAACCAGCACCAATGACTTTGATTATTAGTGCCGATCAATTGGTGCCAGCACCGAAACCGGTACCTATTAGGCCTTCTGAACCGGCACCTATAACACTTTGTGTATGTTGTTCTCACGAGTCACTATTCACAAACAAATAATCATAAGCGACCTGTATTCTTTGTGAATTTCCCAAGCTTATGATTATGCAGCTATTTGGAAAATTCGGTTGTTTAATTTGGCAGGCTCACTGGCAAAACTAAGCGTAAAGTCTAGAGTACTTCATAGCCCTTGAATACCTTGATTTAATTACAGGACAAAACATTGTACATATTCCAACTTGATTCATTAACACCCAAATTAACGGGATAATATATCCATTTACAGCTCAATCGATTCGATCAATCCAACTATACAAAAAACAGAATCAATATAGCTCACAACTCAACGCAACAATCATCAGCACCAGCGACGATCTCAACCCAGACGCCCCTGAACGCCTCCATGATCACGCCGTGGTGCTCCCGCGCGTTGAGCGACAGGTAGCACTCGAGGAGCTCCAGCAAATCCTCCGGCGACCGCATCCCGTTCTTCACCACCATCTCCACCATGCTCTCCCGGAAGTCCCTCGCCGGCTCCTTCGACGCCTTCACCACCGCGAAGCCGCCGCCGCTTCTCCGGCGACCACTACCAGCCTTACACTCGCAGCCGCCGAGAACGTGCAGCATCCTGCTCCTCATCCTTGGCGAGCTCGGGCACGTGCCGCTCCCGCTCGCCGTCCTCCTCGGCTCGGTCGACGCCGACGACGGCGGCCTCGTGCGTATAGGACGTAGCTGCAAGTCTTGAAACTCGCCGTCGTGGTGGTCTCCGGCAATGGCGGTGCCGGGGATTCTTTGGTGGAGAGGGGAGTGGGAGATGAGCTGAAATTCCTTCTCCATCAGTGGCATCTGCTTGGCTCGTTGCAGGTAGGGGTAGTAGGATCGTCGCGGCGGTGACAACGGGAGAGGCTTGGGAGTGGTGGTTCCATGTCCATGGAGGTAGTAGTAGTGGATGCTGCTGCACGACGACGATCTCCTGGAGCTTCTTGCTGCATGATCTGCTGCGGTGATCCTCCGGCCTGCAGCTGTTGGCCTGGGTCTCTTCATGTCCCTCAGCTTGTAGAACCATGAGTTTGGCATGAGATGGGACAGCCTGAACCTCTCATGGCTGCTCATCTCTCAGTCTCTCACTCACACACTCTTTCTAAGCCTTGTGGTGTGCAGCTAGCTAGCTACCATGGAGCATTGCAATGGAGGAGTGCCTCTCTTTGTAAGGTGTTGGCAATGGCAAATTGGCAAGTGGGTGAGTAGCAGAAGAATTTCTGAGCTGATGAACAATGATGAAATGGTGAGTTGCTCTGAAACACTCTGCAGATTGTGACACCAAGAAAGGACCCAATTAAGCCTGTACCGGCCTCAGCATCATCATCATAGCAATTGTACTAATGTAGTTGCGGTTGCAATGATCAGGGCAAATTTCTTTAGCATTTAAGAAATACAAATGGTACACACATGGAAAACAGCACAAAGGTTTTTTACTTGTCAAAGTTGCTCAGATAAATCAAGTTAATTTGGGCCAAATTGTATATGCATTGCCTTGATTGTTGTATGTACAAAGGGAAAGAAAGCGATATGATTGTTTAGACTTTAGAAGCTTATGCATGGTTATGTTCTGAGCTCGCGAATTTGTACGGTGCTAAAGAATAGTGCCAGAGGTTTGCACTTTTGTTATGTTAAACCTCTCTATACTACTCTGTCCTACTCATTACCCTGCATTTTTTAGAGCACTCTTATGATCTCATGGGTCTTTTCCTTTTAAAACCTAGCTACAACTTTACAGCAAATTGGGGAATATTCCGCTCCTTTCGAACTACCACGCGTAGTGAAATTTCCCTTTATTGATATGGAACATTGCTGATATCACTCCATGCAACTACGGGAATTAATATCATTAACTAATGTCATAGGCAGAGTGTGCATATCATTCTCCTACGAAAGAAAAAAAAATATGCTTGGTTTGCTATGTGCCTATATCCAACACGGTGTTGGATATTTTAACTTTTTAATATTTCTACTATTATAAAAATTGAGTCGTCGTACTTTCCTCTGCTCCTTCCCACATGTATAGTGTGTGCAACAATTGCATGATCCAGTGCTTCATTCTCAATTCACCCTCCTAGTCCATTCCTAATTGACTTAGTTATACGGGTCTAGTCCGTTACAAACGTATAGACATGTTACCACTGTTTTAGAAAATTATACATAAATTTGATTTATGTCCGTAAATTTTTGCCTTTAGAAAATTTTAGTCACTAGCATAGCACAGATAGAAATGGAGGGCCGATGGTTTGTTAAAGATGTTCTCTCAGCTGTCTGTCTGGATGTCCCATCATCTGCCTCGCGTAACAAACTGTAAGGGGCATTATCCGGGTATATCGTTAAGTACAGGAAGGTGCATGAACTGGCTAGTGAAAGCTCTATTGCGCTAGCTCCAGGACTCCAGCAAAGATTATGCTATGCCTACCTGGCTAGGACTAGCTATATCTCCACTCTACTTTGCATCAGACTTTAATAGTGTTGCCTTTTTTTTATGTTCAAAACAAATAAACAATAATTGGCAAGACAAGTTCTCAACTCAGGGAGTACTATGATCTGAAAAAAAGAGAAATTGCACCATGAAGCTGTTGTTGTGCAGCTGCATAAAGCTGGCAGTGTTGTCAATTTTGTGATGCCCAACATGCAAGGATTGAATGGGGGAACAAGGAAACGATACAATTTTTATTAGTCGTATAGAAACGGTTCTACATTTATGAATTTAACTATTTAGTAGCAACTTCAATATGACGCATACAAAAATTAGAAAACTAAATTTTACAATCGGAAACAATCGAAAACAATATCGATTTTTTTTTATGAAAACGGTATCGGTATGGTCAAAAAATTTCCATGACATTCATACACCTGGTCTAAAAATTAGAGGCAATAGAGCATCTTCAGCCCGTGGGCAGTTACAGGTTGAGTCAAAGGTGAGATCCAATATACAATGGCATGTGTCATAAGACACCAATAACTTCTGCCTTGGCCCAAGTAGATAGTCCCACGAGTGACACCAACAAGTCTTTTCTTGTGACACTAGTCTATAAATTGCTTTACACTTTAGCTAGACAAGCTAGCCCATTTGGACATGGATAGCCCGACAACAGCTAACAAGTTAGCTTTGATTCAAGTCTAGACTAACGTCGTCTTGACTCTTTGAGTTTCAACAAGTGATAAAGTGAAACACAGTCATGGAAGTAGCTAGGTCTGTATTTCCTTACACGTCGGAGCCCCCAATTCCATATCCAATTTGTATCTTTATTTTTTTTATTTTTTTAAGAAAGTTCACCAGGGGGAGAACTGCCTCACCTGTATTTTCATTGCAAGGGAGGTAAAGTTCAGGTTTCATCTATTATATTATTAAAACAGCTTTGAAAGGAGACACCACGTTCGCTGTGGGGGCTAGAAATTCCCACATTAATCGGAGAAAAAAAAAAGAAGAGTCAAAGTAGAAATACAATTTAAAGATAGCTGAAATTCGGAATTAAAAGTAAGCAATATTGAAAGAAGTTTCCATATAGGAACCTAATACGAGATTAATCAAAATTCGAAATAAAAATAAAATAAAATCCGAAATTAGCAAAAAAAAAAAGAGTCTAAGTAGGAATATAATTTAAAAATAGCTGAAATTCGGAATTAAAATAAGGAATATTAAAAGAAGAGTCCATACAATAACCCAATACGAGATTAATTAAAATTCGGAATACAAAAAATAAAAAAAATCGAAATTAGAAAAAGGAAAAGAAAAGAAGAGTTCAAGTAAGAATATAATTTAAAATTAACTAAAATTCGGAATTAAATATAAGCAATATTGAAATAAGAGTACATATAAGAACCCAATAGTAGATTAACTAAAATTCGGAATAAAAAATAAAATATAATCTGAAATTAGGAAAATTAAAAAGAGAGTTAAAGTAGAAATACAATTTTAAAACAAGTGAAATTCAAAATAAAAATAAAAAAATCAAAAGAACACAATACGAAAAATAAAATAAATTCTGGAATTAGAAAAAGAAAAATAAGATATCAGCTAGGAATACAATTCATAAATAACTAAAATTGGTGATAAAAAAATAAAGATTACTAAAAGAAAAGACCATCTGAAACACATGACGAGATTAATTAAGTAACATGTCTATAAAGGAGCAGAGTGGTGGCGGTTGATGGGACATCTAAAAACTATTAATAAAATACCAAATAGAATCCTAATGACAACTAAAAAGAAGTACAACGGGCAGGTCGTGAAGCAATCGGTCAAGGCGTTTGGCGGGACTTCTAGAAAGTAAAAAAAAAAAACCCAATGATAATCATATTTGATTTTTACGTTCACTGTGGGGGCTAGAAATTCCCACATTAATCGGAGAAAAAGATAAGAAGAGTCCAAGTAGAAATACAATCTAAAAATACCTCAAATTCGGAATTAAAAGTAAGCAATATTGAAAGAAGAGTCCATATAGGAACACAATACGAGATTAATCAAAACTCGGAATAAAAATAAAATAAAGTCCGAAATTAGCAAAAAAAAAGAGTCTAAGTAGGAATATAATCTAAAAATAGCTGAAATTTGGAATTAAAAATAAGGAATATTGAAAGAAGAGTCCATATTGGAACCCAATACGAGATTAATCAAAATTCGGAATAAAAAAAATAAAATCTGAAATTAGCAAAAAAAAAGAGTCGAAGTAGGATTACAATTTAAAAATAGCAGAAATTCGGAATTAAAAATAAGGAATATTGAAAGAAGAGTCCATATAAAAATCCAATATGAGATTAATTAAAATTCGGAATAAAAAAAATAAAAAAATCGAAATTAGAAAAAAGAAAAGAGAAGAAGAGTTCAAGTAGGAATATAATTTAAAATTAACTAAAATTCGGAATTAAATATAAGCAATATTAAAATAAGAGTACATATAATAACCCAATAGTAGATTAACTATAATTTGGAATAAAAAATAAAATATAATCTGAAATTAGGCAAATTAAAAAGAGAGTTAAAGTAGAAATACAATTTTAAAACAACTAAAATTGAAAATAAAAAAAATATCAAAAGAACACAATACGGAAAATAAAATAAATTCTGAAATTATAAAAAGAAAAATAAGATATCAGCTAGGAATACAATTTATAAATAAATAAAATTGGTAAAAAAAAATAAAGATTACTAAAAGAAAAGACCATCTGAAACACATGAAAAGATTAATTAAGTAACATACCTATAGACGAGCAGAGTAGTGGCGGTTGATGGGACATCTAAAAACTATTAATAAAACACCAAATAGAATCCTAATGACGACTAAAAAGAAATACAACGGGCAGGCCGTGAAGCAATCGGTGGCGGGTGGTAGGACTTCTAGAAAGTAAGAAAATAAACCCAATGATAATCATATTTGATTTTTAAAATCTCAATAATAATAAAAATGAGAGGCATAATAATAATAATAGAAAACAGTGGTAGATCGAGTAAGCAAATAAAGAATAATATGACAGAAGTAAGGGGTAGCAAATGTTGTGACTTTAGAAACTAAAGAAATTAGAAACACGAGGATAATAAGGTTTAGTCTTTAAAAATCTTAAGACAACGAGATAACTATTTAATAAATTTGAAGTAAAATCATATTAAAAATATATAATTTTATATGGGTGCTAGCCACGCAATTGCGTGGGCCACCTATACAAATCAAGAGATCAAAGGGAGGAAGAGATGATTTCTTTCCAAGCTGAAAAAACATTCATATCCTCCACAATTAGCCGCTCAGCACAAAGAGTAGCGTCGTCGATGCACCTCACGATCAACCTGCGTAGATATGTTGTTTTTCCTCGGAGTACCACATCATGTCGGTGGTTCCAAAGGCCCCAAAAGCATAGAAGGAAGAAGACCCGGTAGTGTTTGATCGGAATTTGCAGTGGAGGCAGCAAATCCGCCATGTTCTTGACAGTCAAAATGTTGATCTGAACACTGATCAGTCTACAGAGAGCAATTGTAAAGGGGCATTGGATACATAATGTGTAACTGTCTCATCTGCCCCATTGCAAAGGTCACATAGTGGCGATTGTACTATTTTCTTCTTGTTGAGGTTTAGCTTGGTAGGGAGTCTTTCCTTGGCTAGGAGCCATGCGAAGAGCTGCACTTTCGAATGTGCTTTATTCTCCCTAATGAACTTCCAGTTGTTGCACAGCTGCAGAGGTCTAGGTCATCGCACGCGGCGTAGTAAATTTGTTTGGTCTGCAGCAGACCTGTTGCTCCATTCATGTCCCAGATATCCAATTGTGATGTCAAGATCTGATCTTGGAGTAAAAGCCCTAGTTGGAGCAACTGATCTTCGGCCATCATCGAGAGCCTTAATTGTCAAGTTCCTAGACATCGCCTGCTGCACTGAAGCATGTTTGTCCACAGAGTGCGAGTAGAGGGGGCCATAATTTTCAGCCATGGTGTTCTCCCGGCACCAAAGATCATGCCAAAAAGAAGTGTGCCTGACATCTCCCACCTTAATTGTCGTAAGATTCTGCAGGTCAGGGAGAAATGCTACTAGGGAATCCCAGTGTACTCCGAGCTGACTGTCCCAGAAGAAGGATGCATTGTTGTGTTCATTCCAAATCCAGCGTGCCCAGAAAGATTTCAGTAGAATGGATAAGCGAGTATTTTAGTCTCACCTATCTGTTGAGTTGGGCACTTCATCAATTTCTCTAATATGAAGTTATTTGCTTTGGTTTGGCACTATTTCTATAGATTTTGTGCCCTTGAGGGATGTTCTTTGTTATGGTGCATAGCAGGCTGGGTGCTGCTAACCATCAGAATACGTGGAGAAGTCTTCTAGTTCATTTATTGGAGTTACAACTTCTTGAGATCTAGATTAAAAAAAAATACAGTACTTAAAGAGCTTTTCATTCTAAAGAAGTTGTAGCTGCTAAAAGTTGCATTAAACAAGCCCCTAATCTCCTTCCACAGTGTAAGGTTCAGCCTTAAAAAATTGGTGATGATGCTATATACTTACACATGTTTATGTAGCACTAATTTTAATGTAGTGCTTTACAATTTAATTTACCAATTAGACAAATGGTGTTGATACGATGAAACGATTTTTTTAAAAGAAAATTTAATTTCTCATTTATTTTTTTACTGTCGATATGCATTAATGGTTCACTTGAAGACATGATTGTTGATGAGAGTTGACAGTGACACTATTGACTTAAAACTCTTCATCCGTCTCCTCCATCCTTAAATAAGGGCATGTTTAGTTCGCGAAAAGAAAATTTTTAGGTGTCACATCGGATATTTGATTAGATATTGGAATAGGTTTTCGGACACGAATGAAAAAAACTAATTTCATAACTCGCTTGGAAACCGCGAGATAAATCTTTTGAGCCTAATTAATCTGTCATTAGCACATGTTGGTTACTGTAGCACTTATAGCTAATTATGGACTAATTAGGTTCAAAAGATTTGTCTCACGATTTCCCTTCTAACTGTGCAATTAGTTTTTTTAATATATATTTAATACTCCATGTATGTATTCAAAGATTCGATGTAATGTTTTTAGGAAAAAATTTTGGGGAACTAAACCAGGCCTAAACAATATATGCAATTTTAATTACAGTACTACCAGTCTATCATCAAAATTGTATAAGGAAGTGTGGTGATGCCAGTAGCCAGACGCACAGGGAGAGACGACAGCCAGGATCAACATCAGAGCAAAATAGTGTGATAGAGGAGGATGGAAATTGAGTAGAGAATGCTAGGGATAACTTTGTCATTCGCCTCTAAAATGTAATCAATAAAAATGATTAATAATGGTAAATACTAAGGCGAAATAACAGATGTGATATAAATGTGATAATTTAGGTGCTCCTTATGGTACAACAAGGAAGTGCTAACTTTTTATTTTGGCATTAGTTGGAATAATAATAATTGGCAGTTGTCCGGTCGGTTTAGTTTAAAAAAAATAGTTGGATAGGTGGACAGCACTGCAATTAGTACTGCCTCTAGGTTAATAATAATTATTATTTTAGATAAGGATATGGTTTTAAAAAGACAACTTTGATAACTATTTTTTTATTATAACATATATAGAAATATCAATAAATATATAATTGTATCAAAATATTTTAACATTAATTTATGTATATGGTTCCCATACTTTTATGACAAATATTTTAGAAATTATTTATAGTAAAAAATTAAAATTTAACACCAATTTTGTCCAAAATACAAATACTATTAACCTGAAGGGAGTACTCTATAATAAGATAAGTGCAAGTTAATTAATCACCCCTGTTGCAAATTGACCGAACAAGTAAGACTACTTGATTGGCGGTTGCGAATGAAGTCAAGTTTTCCAAAAACATTTCAAATTTTGCTAATTGTACTATTCCATTTTCAAAACAGAGGGGACAGGGAAGGTAGGTGCGCTGCTAACATCTTGAGCGAGAGCACTCCCTGGTGCCGCCGGCAGAGCTTCTCCCAACGTCACATACTCGCATCCTTTGTCTGCTGGGCTGCCTGCAGTGTTCCAGCGAAAAAGATTGAACCATGTAGAATTGTAGATTGATGACTCGACTGGCCCATCCGACGTACTCCCTCCTTTCCAAATTATTTATTGTTCTAACTACATTCAAACAAAATATAAAGCTTAAAAGCTATAGTAAATTACCGAGGTATCTCTATTAAGAACTATTGAATGAGATTAAGTTATAGTAGGATGCAAAACAAAAAAAAAAAGGTCATAAGTGCATGATTGATTGAGTTTTAATTATTGCAACTTTAAAAATAAATTTATTTGATATTTTAAAGTAACTTCTAATAAAAAGTTTTAGCACGAAACACACTGTTTAGCAGTTTAAAATATGTGTTAATGAAAATTAAGATAAAAATATGTATTTTACTTATAAAAGAACGGGGCCTAACTACAGAAGTATAATAGTACTTTCTTCGGCTAAAGGTATGGATTATAGTGAGGTGTGGATATTTTGACGAAATGTCAAGGGGTAGTGAGGAAAGATTTTAATCAAAAGTGTTTTGGAATGTTACAGTGATGATTATTTTAAAACAACATTAAACATTATAATAATAAGTATTTTAATATAGAGAGAATAGTATTAGCTGTAGCTCCTCTTTAAAGAAAAAAGAGAGCTGTAGCTCCCATACAAGACAGGGCTTGAACTTATCCTCTCTCTGTCGGTGAGCGGTCACAGGCGAGGGGAAGGGAGGGGGGGGGAGGGGTGTTCCGGTGAGCCGTTGGGTTTATCCTGTACTCAGATTTATCATGTTATAAATCGAGTATCTCGTACTAGGTTTTTTTCTTCCCATTTCTTGAATAGCTCAATGAAGATGCCAACACCCATCTTTTTCGTCTTAGCTGCCTGCTTCCATAGATGGCTTCTCTTGATTGCACTCCAAATCAAGAGCTTGCTCTGGCTTGCGCCATCTAAAAGGACACTACCAGGTTCTTCACCGGTTTTGGGTCAACACATAGCATATCTGTCCTTTGGTTGGAGGTTTTCTCCCCCCACAGTGACGAGGTGTCGCTGGCCATTCAAATCATCTTCGGCGAGTTTGCTATTGTCGATTTGGTGTCCTTCCTTGTCTCTAGCGGTGCATTTTTCAAGCTGAGTGACTCGCGCGACGAACCTTTGTCAATTAATGCCATTATTATCATATGTTAGCACACGTGGGTTTGATGTTTTTCCACGGGACGAAAAAGTTCAAAAATCATCACAACATAAGTCTCGGACACATTGGAGTGGATTGGGTGTGTTCGTGAATAAAAATCACACCGAGACTCGCGCGACAAACTTTTGTCAATTAATGCTATTATTGGTATCTATTTGCACGTGGGTTTGATGTTTTTCTACGGAACGAAAAAGTTCAAAAAGCATCAAAAACATGAGTGTCAGACACAATGGAGTGGATTGGGTGTGTTCGTGAATAAAAATCACTCCGTGACTCGCGCGACGAACTTTTGTCAATTAATGCCATTATTGGCATCTATTTGCACGTGGGTTTGATGTTTTTCTACGGAACGAAAAAGTTCAAAAAGCATCAAAACATGAGTCTCGGACACATTGGAGTGGATTGGGTGTGTTCTTGAATAAAAATCACTCCGAGACTCGCGCGACGAACTTTTGTCAATTAATGCCATTATTGGCATCTATTTGCACGTGGGTTTGATGTTTTTTATGAAACGAAAAAATTCAAAAAGCATCAAAACATGAGTCTCGGACACATTGGAGTGGATTGGGTGCGTTCATGAATAAAAATCACTCCGAGACTCGCGCGACGAACTTTTGTCAATTAATGCCATTATTGGCATCTATTTGCACGTGGGTTTGATGTTTTTTATGGAACGAAAAAATTCAAAAAGCATCAAAACACGAGTCTCGGACACATTGGAGTGGATTGGGTGTGTTCGTGAATAAAAATCACTCCGAGACTTACGTGACGAACTTTTGTCAATTAAAGCCATTTTTGGCATCTATTTGCACGTGGGTTTGATATT
The DNA here is from genome assembly GCA_000338895.3 of Oryza meridionalis. Classification (NCBI taxonomy): domain Eukaryota; kingdom Viridiplantae; phylum Streptophyta; class Magnoliopsida; order Poales; family Poaceae; genus Oryza; species Oryza meridionalis. The sequence continues at coordinate 16,308,530 of CM002526.2, forward strand.
TTTCCACGAAACGAAAAAGTTCAAAAAGCATCAAAACATGAGTCTCGGACACATTGGAGTGGATTGGGTGTGTTCGTGAATAGAAATCACTCTGTGACTCGCGCGACGAATTTTTGTTAATTAATGTCATTATTCTTTTCTTTGCTTATTTTCAAAACATTAGTGTAACTTGTTTATCTTTGAGGGTTCTTTCAACAATTATGTTGTATGTGAATCTACCTGTTCTACTGTAGGCAAATTAAGATCTCTATCTTTGATATGTGATGTTCACTTATGTACGTTGTACGTAACCTCCTATATTAAATAAATACATGAGTTTATTTTTTAAAAAGAAGAAGCTCCCACACAGAAGGAGCCAAGGTCTAAAGGAGCCATCAACATTCAACGAACAGATGAGATCAAAGGCAAACAGCCTCTTCCTTCCTTTTCATCTCTTCTCCCCAAATTCAACTCCATTTTAGTCTGACATTAAATCTTCCCAATTCTTCCTCTGATCGCCTCCAATCCTCCATACCCTCTCTCAACCTCTCCAAACTACTCCCTCCGTCCCTAAATATTTGACGCCGTTGACTTTTTAAACATGTTTGACCGTTAGTCTTATTCAAACAATTTAAGTAATTACTAATTCTTTTCCTATCATTTGATTCATTGTTAAATATACTTTTACGTATACATATAGTTTTACATATTTCATAAAAGTTTTTAAATAAGACGAATGATTAAACATGTTTAAAAAGTCAACAGCGTCAAATATTTAGTACCGGAGGGGCTACATGATTCTCACCAGCATGGCTCAAGCCCACACGATCGACTTGTGCTCTTGATGCTGCTTGCCAGTTCGAGACATAAATAATGTACACAATTGGATATTTTAGGCTGTGTTTAGTTCACGCTAAATTTGAAAGTTTGGTTGAAATTGGAACGATGTGATGGAAAAGTTTAAAGTTTGTGTGTATAGGAAAATTTTTATTTGATGGAAAAGTTGGAAGTTTAAAGAAAAACTTTGGATCTAAACACGGCTTTAATAGCAACCGATTCACAGGTACAGACAGAGATAAAAAAATTCATGGCACGGTGAACACTGGCACGTACGTATATTTACTGTGATCTTCTCATTAAACGTAAACCCTCTTTTATATAATGGTGTCACAGCAAAATATACTATGACAATTGACAAACAAAAGAATATGTATAACAGTATATATATCGTGTATATACACCCTGCCCTATGAGTATGTGTATTCTACCATTTTTGTATATATTTTGTACATCACGAACAAAAAAATTAAAAAAAGAAAGAAATTAAGAAAAGCATATGGTATCCGTGGCATCCATGAATTGAACCAGCAGATCTCCCTCTGCACCTCGATCTCCAATCGGGCGCTTCCATTAATTCCTCAGTTGCCGTCGCCGTTGGTGCCGCCGCTGGGGCCGGACGGCGTCACGGGGCCCCTCGGCAGCATGGAGAGCAGAAGCGGCGCGTACTTGTCGACGACGCCGGCCGCGTGGCCCTCCCCGTCGATGTTAGGCCCGTTCCAGCCGGCCGGCCGGAGCGGCCGCGCCGCGGACGCCGGCTGCGGTCCGGCGACCAGGACGACCAGCATGAGCGCCACGAGCCACATGGCGACGGCACGGCTCCGGCTGCTGCTCCGGGATGCCATAGTTTCGCCGGCGACGACGACGACGACGACCAAGAAAACGAAGACGATCGAGAGGAAGCTTGCGTGAGGAGGAAGAGTTCGAGCAGATGATTTGGTTGGGTGGAGATGGCGCGCGTTGGCTCATATATATAGCGGTGGTGGTGGCGAGTGTGGAGTAGTGGAGAGGGTCAAAGGAGGAGGCTGAGGTGGAAGGGGGTCGGAATGTTCTCACGTATTGACTTGTTAACGATATCATCATCATGTGATCGATGGCTCTCTCTGTGGACTTATGGACTATGGACTTGTGGACTGTAGACTTTGGTTGCTTGCTTGAGGATGTAGTATACTAGTCTAGTACTGTATTTCTGCATAAGTTCGTTGAGTCTGGGCCAATTGGGACATGTGTGGGGATTTTTGTAGCTGCCATCCTTCCATTTCGGGATTATTTGGTCAGAAAGAGCGTGCCTAACTTGCGGAGGAAAACAAGATAACCGTGCTGTCTCCCCACAAAAAAGAAGTTAATTGGAGGCTTTAACAGCAAAACACACTCGCGTCTTCTACTAGTGTTTGACTACCGGCCGGGGGTCCCAAGTGTAGGAGTCGGACAGTCGGTGGGCAAGCAAGCAAAAAGGTCAAGGGAAGCAGGTGGACGACTGGACGTGCGAGACGAGAGACGAGCCGCGCACACTGGAAGTCACCGGTGTACAAACGTATCGCGTTCCACGCGTTGGTCCAAATTAGCCGGTGGAAAAGGCGCGGGGGCCGGCCGCCACTCCGGCCGGCTGAGCCGCGCGCTCGCTGCGTACACGTCTCCGCTACCGCGCGGGGAGCTAGCGGCTGCCTGCCAATTGGCCGGCCCGCGCGCGCGCGATCGTGCACCGGGACGCGGGCGGTGCGGGCCAGCTGAACGCGCGCGGGTGCGCGCACGCCGCACGGTTGGGAAATCTCCTGAAATCGTTGGCTCGATCGAATTGGAAAGGAGGGGCCATTGGCCCATGGGGCCGTGGCGTGTGTGTACGCGTGACCGTGCTGTAGCGATGTCTTATAATTTGTGTCCGTTTTTGTTTGTGCAACTGAAAAAAGGGAGGAAATGCGCGCGGCACCGGCAACCTCTGAATGGGGGCAGACACAGGCTATCTCTAGGTAGCTCGAAGGATTGACGCGGTATTTTCGCGGTTCGTTGACGATCGGGGTACGTCGAGCCGAAAGGGTGGTTCGGAGTTAACGCGGGCACCGGTCGATCACCTGTGGTGGCCAGGTAGGATAACAAAAGACGGTCAGCGACTCAGCGTGGTGTGAAGTGGTACGGAAGGGGACGACGTAGGACAGCTCGTGGGCAGCCTGGACCCACCGAGCGGGTTTGCCATTGACCTTTTGGCCCAAACGAACAGCCCGATGGCTAAAAAAGGGCCCAATAACTACAATTAGTAAAATATTAAACATTTACATAGTTTTAAACTAAAATAACAGCAGATTTTAGGGTCCAAGTCATTGGATAGCTTATACAGATGAACATTCAAGCATTATAGCACTTTCACATTCATATCCACATACCACAGTTCAATTTTATTGTGAGAAAAATAAAAAATCCTGAGACTTCAGGTTTTGGGTCCCCCATTATTTCTCAACGTCAATAAAACTTTCAGGAAATTTTGTAACCTACCTATTTGAAATTTCTTGTTTTTCATAAGTAGTTGCTTCATTACATTGAACCCTATAAGTGTTTTACAGCATCATCACATTAAATCAGAAATAAACTCACGCTCAGAATTGTAATCTCACGCCTTTTTTTAGATAATGGGTAACGCCAATCCTCTGTATCCTAACGTGGATGCACACGGCCATCTCACGCCTAAACCATTAAAAAAATGATTAATGTAAGCAGTGATTACTGACAACAACTCCAGCCATAACAACAACTAGAATGTCCTTGAAGTGAAATCACTCAACCGATACAACTACAATGCCTGCAGTTTTCACTGTGTTACAAAAATATTTCTGAACTTCTCTGAATTCTAATGACTGAATATCTCCATTTCTGAACATTGGGTCCTGTCAAGGGTAAAACAACAGAAAGACTGCTGACAATGTTGAGAACAAGAAAACCTGTTCTCAAATACAACATCTGGACATATTTTTGAAACTAAATGAACACACTCTGAACATCAAATCTATATACTCTTTAAGAGATATTCCATTAAAAATAAAAATCATCGTCTATTCTCTGTAATCTGTGTTTCCCCTTCAGTTCCCCTGTTTTCCGAAGTAAACAATACTCTGCTTTCCTCAATTCAGTTACCCCAGTGTCCCTCTGGTAAAATCCTTCAGAAGTCCAACACATGGGCAAAATGCCAAAATCCTTCAGAAAATGAAAAATTCAGGGATTTGCACCTAGAGGCTGCAAATAGCTTTTTTAGAATCACCAATTTACCGTGAGCAGTAAAAATACATAGCATGAGCGATAGCTCAAAATTTTGGAATTTGGAACTAAATCGAAACGAGTGCCAAATTCGAAGTCAATACCGTTAAAACCCTCAACCGTTGCTCTTGCGGGAGGGAGAGCGCGTGCAGACAACGCTGACTCGCGCTGACGTCACCACCTTATATAAGTTAAAATCCCGCCTTGCTCAGACGATCCACACGCGCGCTTCATCTCCTCATCTCCTCTCGCCCACGCGCCCACGCTTTCTTGCCTCCAAAACCCTAGAAATCCTCAGGCGATCCACATGGCGTTGGCGGCAGCTGCGGATGGCGCGGATGGGCTCCTCCCGAGCCTCAAGCTCGATCCCAGCGACGACGAGCTCGTCGGCCGCTACCTGCTCCGGCGCCTCCAGGGCCAGCCCCTCCCGCTCGGCGGCGACATCCTCGAGGCAGATCCCCTGAGCTCGCCGCCGCCGTGGAATCTTCTCGCGGATCACGGCCGCGGCGACGAGGCCTTCTTCTTGGCGGAGGCGCAGGCCAAGAAGGGGGAACGGAAAGCGGCAGAGGAGCAGTGTCGAGGGGCAGAGGATGTGCGTGGACGGCGGGAGGCTCCGCGGCGGCGGTGGTTTGGCTTTCTTGCCGTCGATCTTTCCTTCGCCACCACCGGTTCCCCGCTGCTCCACTCCGCTGCCCCCGTCCTCGCCGCCATTTCAGCCGAGCCGGGTGATCGTCAGATGGTGGGCGCCGCCGGCGGGGTGGTGCAAACTCAACTTTGATGGCAGCGTGTATGACGACGGATCCCGCCGAGCGAGCATCGGCGGCGTGATCCGCGGCTGCGACGGCGGCGTGGTGCTCGCCTTCGCCGAGATCACGGAGCACTGGACGGTTGGCGTGGTGGAGGCCCGTGCCATGATCCGGGGTCTGAGGCTCGCGCTGGCGTGCTTCGTGGATAGGATCGTGGTGGAGGGCGACGACCTGGTGCTGGTTCAGCTCATCCGCGGCGAGGAGACCCAGACGAGGATCCCGGCGGCGATGCACGAGGAAATCCTTGACCTGCTCCGCTGCTTCGCGGACGTCGAGGTGCGACACATATATCGGGAGGGCAACTCGGTGGCCCACACCCTGTGTCGCCAGGCGTACGTGCATCCCGGGCTGTGGACAGAGAGCGCCACGCTGCCAGCCGCCGTCTGGGAGAAGATCGACGATGATCTGCGCGGGGTGGTGCACGAGCGCCTCTGCAAGAAGAAGAAGTCCAGCGCTTGAACAGCAACAAGCAAAGGCATGGGAGTCCAAGTGTCCCCTGATCAAAGTCGGAGACTTTTCCCATCTGTGATTTGTAGATAGATTTGTACGTTTAGTATATAGTACTGTAGCTGTAGATCGATGTAAAGCTAATTATTCATTGTAGAATAGAAATTAATCATTATTCATTAGTTAGTTACATTGTTGTATTTAATCATTGATTTTGCATAAATAAAATAATCAACTTTTTTTTTTATGTCTGATCTCTTCCTTGTTGTGTCCTGGTCTCCTGGAACGGCCTGTATTAATTTATCCGTTCATTAGTTGATACTAATAACTGATTGTAATTAAGCATATGCAAAACATGTGATTTATTAGTTGAGATTGCTGTCGATTGGTTGAAATCAATGTAAGTAACATTATTGTAACCTGTTCAACTTCAATGAGTATTATTCAGTTCATTGATTTGTAAAACTTCTTGAATGGTGCACATTTAATGAAGGTAATTGCGAGCTTGTGGCCGTCGTCGATGCGGTGGTGTTGTCAGGTGAGAGCAATTGGGGGATTGGAGCAAAGATGCACGGTTGGAGAGGAAGCCAAGTGCTGGGCGCCATGGATGGCAAGGTTGCTGTTCAACTTCAATGAATATATTCCTTATTCAGGCTGTGTTTAGTTCAGCGCAAAGTTTGGATTTTGGTTAAAATTGAAGATGATGTGACTGAAAAATTATGTGTGTATGACAGGTTGATGTGATGGAAAAGGACTGGAGTTTGGATCCAAACTTTGGATCTAAACACAGCCACAGTTCATTGATTTGTCACACTTCTTTAGTGGTGCACATTTAATGAAGCTCATTGATTTGTCACACTACTTCAAGAATTGGCAACAGGCTCCAGACTGAGCAATTTCAGATTCACCGTGAGCAATGCTTATGACCATGCACCATTGTTACTGAATTATTGACTGAAAGTGATAACATGCAACAGCTCATCATCAGTTGATCACTCAACACAAAAGAACTTTGACCTCAGTGGATGACACATGCATGGTACAAGCTTAGAGAACATAGAACAACCCATTTCACATCATGTCATGTTACTTGCACTGTATAACATGACTGCCACTGGCACCCTGGCACTTTTCTTGCATCAAATTACAGAAACCGACATGCCAGCTGCTACAAAATAGCTGCTGTTCCCCTAATTCATGTCAGGTACCACCGTATCAGGATGTATACTGACACTTACATCTTACATTATATTTACAATCACTGAAGGTTGTACAAAACAAAAAAATGTTATCCCCAAGACTTTACAACCACCTTTTGCAGGCTCCAATATAACAAGAGACATTCCTGCACAGCCGATTAACAATATGATTCCTTTGCATCTGATTAAATGCAATCTGAAGCGAGCAGCAAAATATTTTACACCACGCCACAATTTTTCTAAAAACTCAGTAGGCTTCTTGTGTACAGGCCATCTCCAGCAAGAAGTGTCATCTCCACTTCTGCAAATGGATCATCTCCAGTCCAGCATGATGTGTCATCTCCAGCGCCCAGCGGTGGCTTTACACTGTACTGGAGTACACTCTCCCGTCTGGCCTGTTTCTTTACTCTCTACTTTCTTGTCAGCGGCACTTGTGTCGAGTAACTTACAACAAGTTTGATCTGATCATCTTCTGCAAACTGAAGTACTATCTACAATTAAACAAGCATAAACGCAAATTAAGGATAACAAAGTAAACTAAAAAGATAATTATTAGTATCTGAACAACCTGAAACATGAGAAATTTAACAATATGCCACTCTATGTTGAGGTGGCTTTAATAAAATACCACCCTACAGGATGTCCTTATAAAAATGCTACTCCATGAAAGATACCTCTTAATAAATGCCACTTTAGGGTGATTAGAGGTATTTAATCATATTTTGGGATGATTAGAGGCATTAAATCGTAGTTTGGGATGATTAGAGGCATTTAAATCGCTCGGCGGGGAGGGATTGGAGGCGGTCGCCGGCGGGCAGCCGCGCGAAGCCGGCGATGTCCGGGAAACGCCGCGAGCACCGCCGCCACGTCCACCTCGGACGCGAACAGGCGCGCGGCGAGCAGCAGCGCAGCCACCGCCGGGACGACGACGCGGGAGGATGTGGCGGCGGGAGGACGACGGCGACTCGGCCAACGGCGGGGCGGTGAGGGGGGGCGGCGTGGCGGTCGGGCGACGGCAGCCGACGCCGGTGTTTGGGGGAGGGGGGGTGGACGGACGACGGCAGCCGGGAGGGGGCGACCGGACGGGCGGCAGCGGCGGCCGGGGGCCGGCGGCGACAACCGCTAGCGCGGCCGGCCGAGAGAGAGGATGCGCCAGGAGGAGCATGCAGCGGCGGTTGGAGGACACCGGCTGCCGTCGTCCGTCCGCCGCCGCCCGTCCGCCACGCCGCCCCCCTGCACCGCCCCGCCGTCAGCCGAGTCGCCGTCATCCTCGCGCTGCCGCATCCTCCCGGGTCGTCGTCCAGGCGATGGCCGCGCTGCTGCTCGCCGCATGCCTGTCGCGTCCACCCCGGACCTCGCCGGCTTCGCGCGGCTGCCCCGCCGGCGACCGCCTCCAATCCCTCCCCGTCGAGCATAATCACCCGAAACTACGATTAAATGCCTCTAATCATCCCAAAATGTGATTAAATACCTTTAATCACTCCAAAGTTGCATTTCATTAAGAAGTATTCTCTATAGAGTGGTATTTTTATAAAGACATCCTATAGGATGGTATCTTATTAAAGCCACCTCTATAGAGTGACATTCTTAAATTTCTCAAGACATGTCAGGCAGAAAAAACCGGTACCCACACTAATTCAATTCACTAATAAAACTGAGGCATTACCGTCATGACCTCATCCCTCATGGGATGGCCATGTAACTCATCTTGCTCTCTTTGTGTATCATGGAGGATGAGACTATGACCCACTTAGCCAAACAGTGTCAATTCTTCATTCATACATGGCAAATTGTCTTCCACAATCTGTCCAAAAAGATTGGTAGTATGCATTGTGAGAGGGACAGTGCAAAGAAGATAGAAGTTAGAAGACTATTCCATGGATACCTAAATTGGGTCTTGATAGAATGTATCTAAGGAAAGTGATCATATATAGTTCTATGTATGCTTCTTTCTATTCTTCTTAATTGAATAGGCAGAGCTCCTGCCATTTTTTATCTTTGAAAAAAAAAAACAGTCATGGCTTCCAAAATGATCAGTAGTTCAGTACCAGTTGGCATCAGCAGAATAATTAATATTGAAGTAATTTAAACATTACCAAATTCAAGTATTCAGCAGAGAGAAAAAGGATTATGTTATGTATGAGATATTACCGAATTTAACATTACGTGTGCACAATCTAGTAACGCCAGGTTCTCCCATTGTAAGCTGACATGGAAGGGGAGTAACAGGAAGAGGGCTTCGGGATTGGGGGAGTAGCCCGACAACCAGCCAGAGACCTTGGAGAGGAGTGTACAATTGGAGGCCTGCTTCCATTCAGTGCTGGTTCCTGGATCATATCTATGCAGGACAGGAGTCCTGTAGATCCTAGCCAGATGAGATGATCATGCTTCCAACATCTAATTCCAGTAAAAAAAAAAAGGCTATACATTGTACTGGACTGACTGCATTGTTCCTCGTGTCCCTTGCTTAGCAGCACTTGTGCCAAGTGACTTGCACCAAGTTTATTCTCCTCATCTTTTGCAAACTGAACATCAGATGACATGATAGCTGCTACCTGAGGAAATTGAACATCAGATGCCACACACTAATAGCTTAATTCAATGACAAAACTAAGGCATTATTACAGCTATGGTTTTCCAACATCGTCAGTAGCTGTACCAACTAGCACAAGCAGATCAGTCAGTACAATTTAGCGGAAAGAGAGAAAAGGGATTATGCATGGGAATATCTAAGGAGGTGCAGCACAATCGAGCAAGGCCCCAAGGGAAATAAGCTCAGATCGAAGGAAAGGCTATCTTGCGGCCGGAGAGAGCCAGGGTTGGGGGCATTGCTCGACAGCGCCGCCATGGCTTTTCGAGCTCCTATTTCTCGGTCACAAATAGATCGAACTGCTCGTCGCCCGAGACCTCGGAGACGATTGCGCTAACAATGGAGGTCCGCTTCCACTCCCTGCTCGACCCCACGACGGCGACGAAACGCACCATCCCCGCCCGCTGCTAGGTCCATCGATGGCGGGCGGCGCCGCCGCCGACGGCGCCGCAAGGAGCGCAAGTGGGGGAGTGGATGTGTGTTGGTGGATTCCTATTTTTTTAATGGGCTTCCATGGATCGGAGGCAGGCTGGAGATTTGTTAGATGGGCCAAGATCAATCGGATTTATGCCGTCACTGTAAGGCCCATCGACTCCTCGGCGTTGGCGACCTCGACGTGCCGCGGCCTCGCCGACGGCAAAGCAATCGGCCAGTTTTTCAGTTCTGATACTTCCGGTTTTTCAGGTCCCCTCGCTATTTGTCAACATCGACAAAAGTTTTCATGAAAAAAATTGTAACCTGTCTATTTTGAAATTCGTGTTTGTCATACATAGTTGCTTCATTACATTAACATAATTTCAGTGTTTACAGTATCATCACATTTAATCAGAAGTAAAACTCTGTTCATAATTTTTTAATCTTGCGCCAAAAATGTAAGAGACAAATGATTAATAGCAGTGATTACTGAAAGAACTATTCCCGGCAGAACTCCAGCAGAGCACGATCTCTATCTCTATGGCTTCTCTTCCTTGTCCTCTCGGACGTCAGATGTCTTTGAAGTTAATTGCTGAACTGGTACAATGCTTGCAGACCTTCACTCTGTTACAAGAATGTTGTGAATTTTTCTGAATTCTGGTGACTCTGAATGGTTTCCATTTCTGAACTTTGGGGCCTGACAATGCTATAACACCATAGGCTGCTGACAAGGTTGAGAACAAGAGAAAATATTATTATCAAAACACAAAATCTTGAAACATTTCGAAACTGATTAAACACACGCTCAACATGACAACATCAAATCTATATGTTCTCGGAGAGGTACTCTGTTTCATTAAAATCGTATTACTCTGTTTTTTCACCTTCATCTTCATGTTTTTCAGAAGTAAACAATACTCTGTTTTCCTTCCTTAGTTACCCCAGTGTTCCTCAGCTTTATTCCTCTTCTGAAGAATCAGAAGAACATGACATGTGTAAAATCCTTCAGAAGTTCAAGAATTGGCAATTGGAGGCTGGGGAGAGCATTTTTCACCTTTCAGAAATCAGAATCATCATTGCCAATAAGAATCATGAACGATAATTCAATTTTTGAAACTATTCTCGAAACACCATAAGGTTTCTACCCCTGTTTTGAAGTCCAATATTGATTTTGCCCCTACATTTTAGGGTTTTCGTTTTTGCCCCCACTTTTTTGAACCGAAAGAGTCGTTTGTCCCTGGTTTGGACGGAAGTGAGTGGGACCAGACTCATGGTATTAAATAAATAGAGAGAGAAAAGAAAATATCTAATAGGGGAAACTATTTCAGCCTCTCAACGAAAGGGTTAATTAGATACATACCATTAAAAATTTATCAGTTTTGAAATATACCATCAGTATTCGCGTATTTGGAACCATGCCATTACAATTTTACACATATTCAAGATATGCCACTACCTACCATTTACGAAAAAATTTGGACCAAATTACCCTTCTTTGCTTCTTTTTCTCCCCTCTCCTTTCTTCCACAGCTCAGAGAACAGGCGGCGGCGAAGCGAGCGGCAGGAGCGACAGCGTCGGAGCGAGCGGCGAGCGGCAGCGGCGGAGCGGCGGCAGCAGCGAGCGGCGAGCAGCAGCGGTGGAGCGAGCGGCGGAGCGAGTGGCAGCGGCGGAGCGGCGGTGGCAGCGTGCGGAGAGGCGGCGACCAGCAACGGCAGCAGCGGTGCGAGCGGCGGCGGCAGTGTGCGGAGAGGCGGCGACCAGCAACGGCAGCAACGGCGCGAGCGGCGAGCGGCAGCGGCGGAGCGGCGGCGGCGGCGAGTAACAACGGCAGTAGCGGCGCGAGCGGCGAGCGGCAGCGGCGGCGGAGTGACGGCAGCGGTGAGCGGCGGCGAGCAGCAGCACGAGCGGCGAGCAGCAGCGGCGGCGAGCAGCAACGGCGCGGCAGCGCAGCAGCGGCGGCGGTGACGGCGTCGGAGTTGAAGCAGCGGGGAGAGAGCTTGAAGATGAGAGAAGAGGGAGAGAGGTAGAAGATGAGGGCATTTTCGTCCAATACATGCAAAATACGTGTCTTAGTGGCACCACTGAAATTACAAACAAATAGCAATGGCATCGTTCCAAATACGCAAATGGTAATGGTATATTTCAAAACCGGTGAATTTTTAATGGCATGTATCTAATTAACCCCTCACGAAAACCCCATCTGGCGGCATCGGGTAGCGCAGCAGGCGGCGATGAGCGGGCGTCGGCGGGTGGCGTTGAGCGGGCATCGGCAGGTGGTGCCTTGGCGCAGACCCCTCCTGCCGGCGAGCAGGAGGTGCCCTGCATGGGGAGAGGGCGTGGCAGCGGGGGTGAGGAGGCTTGGAGGTGACGATGGGGAGGGCCGAGGGGGTTAGGTGGTGGCTGAGAGGAGGCTTGAAGGTGGCGGCGGGCAGGGAGCTTGGAGGCGGCAGCGGCGACTCTGCGCGAGTGAGGAGGCGACGACGACATCCCACTAAACACATCTCGACATAATTTTGAAACTGAATGAACACACGATCAACACCAAACCTATATACTCTGTTTTATTAAAACCATATACTATTATACTATACTCTGTGTTGTACTTTTCACCATCAGTTACATGACTTTCAGAAGTAAACAATACTCTCTTATTCCCCTCCAGAACTTCAGAAGTTTAGAACATGTGTAAAATCTTTCAGAATTTCAGGAATTGGCACTTGGAGGCTGCTGAGAGCATTTTCGGATATCAGAATCATCATGGCCAATAAGAATCATGAGCGATAATTCAATTTTTGCTCGAATTTTGAAATTAGTACAAACGCAGATGCTCACAACACATGCACACTTACCCCTATAAACGTACACACACCATACCCCCTATAAGCACCTTCGGAAGATTGTTGGGCCGACATATCTATGCCAAGTCTAGAACCTGAACCTGGGTGGGCTGGTTCCACCAGAAAGAACCTAACCAGTTAAGCTACTCTCACATCACAGTATCCTAAATTTTAAAACCGGACATCTAGCTCCTAAACTTTAATACCATTTATATGACCACGTAAAATGGTTTTTTATCTAAGTTGTATATACGTTAAATTATTAGACATATATGTTAAAAATCTTCACTTAAATTCATATTTTTACCCTATGTTTTTTTCTCACTTAAAAACAAATACCAACTAGTATGACATTTTTATGGAGCATAAATTAAGAACTAAAGATTGATGATATATACATATGTATATTCTTTACTTAAAACTGTCTGTTTAAGCATCAAAATATACAAAACCACCGTCCAAAACTATCTTATGATGTAATTTAACGGTATTGTAAAGTTCATAGGGTTGGGGGTTATATGTCTAATTTAAAAGTAACACAAATAATGACATCATATAGCCATACCATATCCATCTCAAATCATAGGTAGCACCAATTAAAGAATATTTGAGCCCTATGTGGATGCGGCTAGACACCCAATGGCAGATCTGGTATGTTTGATAGAGATTTAGAACGGACGGTGCGTACACCCTTCCTAACCCTTGTGATTCAACCTTAAAATGTTCGGTTGCTTGAGAGTCTTCTCGCTTCAGATCACCGTACCAAATGCCCACCATGTTGGCTGCCGTCATACCTTACTCGCTTACGAGAGAGATCGACAAGAGCTCTAAGATTCGACCACCAAATTGATCTTCTACGGGGAGGAGGGGGAAGGGGATAATTAACCCGGTCTGATTTTGTAACATCCTGAAAATTCAAGACAATGAAAATCACGAAAATTTCGAACTTTTTAAAACTTTTGCATCATGCTGGTTGTTATGATTGCTATTGCTTGCCAACCGTAAATGATCACCAAAAAAGTAAAGAAAGAACTACATTTAAGAAATAGATATGATTTGCGGGAATATATTTAATCCTACAAATAATTATGCACAAGATATTAAAATCAAATAAAGAAAAGTTATTATTAACCTATTTTATCAAATATTAAATTATTTGAATAATGTAGGTGGGTGCCATAATATGTGTACACATGAAATGATGATCATTCAAATAAACTGAGCTCTCTGTATATATAATAGAATTACGGGAGTATTTAATTCGATATGTAGATCGAAATTGCACCAAGTTCCTAATTGCATTTAGGGATTGAAATTTGATATATTAAACCCCTCCATATAAAATAAACTAACATATAAATAAATTGAGCTAATGTGCTATTGTGTTAATAACGGTCTCATTAGAAAATTATAGAATCTCTAATAGGCCTTAACATTGGACAATATTAAATTTTGGGCAAATTCACATTTGAACACTTAATACGGTCACCTAAATGCTTAGGAGTAAATACAAATTTAATTTGCAACTTTTCTCAATTTATAAATCAACCAAAACCCTAAAAGAAGAAAATAGGAAAACTTTGAAAAAAATATATAATAATAAGAATTATCACTAATTAAAAATTTTAATAAATTATATAAAAATAAAAAATAATAAATAATAATAATAATAATAATAAAAAGAAGAAAAAAATATAAATAAAAAAATATAATATAAAAAAAATAATAATTAAATAGGAAAAATAGGAAATGGCACTGTTCATTGCCCGCAAGGTGTTCGACGAGGTCCCCTAGCCCTAACCCGTGCCGCCCCTGCCGCTGCCGCGCCACGCCGCCGCTGCCCGCCGTCGCATCGCCGCTCCGCCTGTCGCGTCATCCCGAGCCCCGTGCCGCCGCCTCGCGCCCTGCCACGTGCGCCGCCGTCGCCTCGCACCCCGCGCGCCGCGTGCCGCTCCGCCTCCCCTCTCCTGTCGCCGTCGTGTCGCCCGCGCCGCTGCCGCGCGCCAGCTCGCGCCCCGCCCGCGCGCCGTCCCTTGAGCGCCCGTCGCCGCCCCCCCCCCCGCGCCCCCCGTCGTCGCCTCGCCCCGCGCCCCTGCCCCGCCGCGCGCCTCCCCTCCCCTGCCGCGCGCCTCGCGCCTCGAGCCGCCGCGCCCACTTCACCGCTGCCGCGCGCGCCACTGCCGCGCCCCCTCGCGTCCCGTCGTGCCACGCGCCGTCGCCGTCTCCGGTCGCATCGCCTCGAGCCCCACCCCTCCGTGCGTCACGCCCCGTCGCCATCACGTCACCCGTCGCCGTCGTGCCGCCATCGCCGCGCGCCGAGCCCCGTGCCGCGGCGCGCCGTTCCGTCGCCGCGTCGCCGTCCCATCGACGCTCCGCCGTCGTCGTCGCGTCGCCCGTCGCCCTCACCCGCACCGAGCCCCGCGCCGCCCCGAGCCCCGCGCCGCCGCGCCGCCGTCGCGTCACCCCCTCCATTCTCTTCCCTCTTCCCCTTATTCCCTCTCTCCCCTATAAGAGCCACCGTTCTCCCCTCTCCTCACTCCATCTTCCTCTCCTCTCCCTCTTCCCCCTCTCCACGCGCCGCCGCGTCGCCGCCTTCGAGCCGCCGCGCCGCCCCCTAGTGCTGTTCGTCGCCGCCGCATTCGTGGTACCGCCGCGCCCGCCGGCCCAGGTGCCACGAGGCACCGCGTCGCCGCCGCCGCCGTCGCGATGCGACGCTTGCCCCTCCCCCCCATATTTGTCGCCGTGCCACCGGGTAGTAGGTAGAGAGGGAGCAGAGAAAGAAGAGAGAGGAAGGGAGAAGCGAAGGGAGAGAAAAAAAAGGGGAAGGAGCGAGAAACGAGGAAACGAGGAGAGAAGAGAAAGGAGAAGAAAGAAGAACAAGAAAAGACGAGAGAAGGAAAAAAGAAAAGAGAGAGAGAAAGGAGAAGAAAAGAAAAAAGAGAGAGAAAGAAAAAGGAAAGAAAAGAGAAGGAGAGAGAGATTAGAGTGGGCCCCACGTGTTTAGTGAATAGTAATCCCCTTCTTAATCTTTATCAGTTGAGTCTATTACATGTGGTCCGGGTGGTTAAAAATCTAATTATAGAAGTTATGGTCTCGAGTTTATGACATGTGGGCCCCACTTGTCATTAGCTCTTCCTATTTCCCTTTAGGAAATAATTCGGTAGGAAAAAGGAATAAACCCGGGGTCCCACTTGTCAATGGATATGTCTTGGATTAAAAAACAAATCGTTTATAAACAGTAGCTTTTCGCAATTTCTCGGATTAATTCAAATTCGAATCTTTACACTAGCATAACTTATTCATTTAACTCGGATTTGAGTGAAACTTGAACCTAAATTCATCTAAATTCATAAGCTTTCCAATGATATATAATTCACTATTCAATAAAATATATTTACAATTATAAATTAATTAATATCAAATGATTAGATAATAGTTAACCTAAATAGTGTGCCAATAAATAAAAAAAATGGATATTGTACAGTAGCATAATTATCTTTAATATGTCTTATCACTGTAGCAACCAAATAAATTAGTTATAATCAATCCTTCAAATTAATGGGTGTAAAGGAAAATATTAGTGCCATTTACTAGCCTATGTCCAAATATAACTAATTCCATGACTTATAAATTATTTACATAAAGTTTAGCCTCATATCTTGTAACTAAAATATAAACACACATAGATGAATCTTTAACTTGTTTAGGAGAGTAATCACAGAGCTAGTTGTATTTGGACCACTTAAAGAAAAAATAGTTGATACAATGTCATGTGAAGTAGAATATATATATATAGAGTCGGTTGATATCCATTAGTTAACCAAACAGAGCCATCTTAAAATCAACATGTATTGTTTAGCTTATAGTAAAAAGAAACTACTCAAATATATATGATCCAATAATAAGATATTGTTGCTTACACATATACTATACATCCCATTATAGTGGTACGGTATAGTATTAATTTGCGTATTGCATATATGAAATTAAGAGGGAGTGTATGACAAACATGTATATTAGATAAATACTAGTTATAAATCTTGACCTCATATAATTATAATTATAGTTCAACTGTAAATTAGGATTATTCATTGTAAAATTATGTGATAAGGATAATCTGTAACCATAATATGATTAACCTAAGCAACTCTAACATACAAAGCATGGATAATTATTAACCTTTTATAATTTATTGTGACAAGTAAAATATGTTCATAATTAAAGTAAAGCTTCCATCAATAAAATAAATAATACAAATGATTCACTGTAATTATTTGATTGATCCCAAATCCATCCGACAACAGAACCTCTAGTATACGACCATTTTATCTAGATAGATGCATGTGTAGCCATAATCCTTCCATAGCCATTAGCTAGACTAAACCACAAATTAGCCAGATACGTATCTCATTCATACTACATTGGCTAGCTTCTAAATAGACCACCATGATAACAGAAAGATTAAGAAACTTTAGCCCTTAGCATGTTGGAAACCATTAGCAAGCGCGAATAATATGAGCAACCTTAGGTTCAACCCCAACAAATATATTTTGTTTGTGCATATTTGATTGTTGTTTGAATCTTGGTTTTTCTCGCGTATTATAGACTTTGTGTATCGGTTAGTCGTGAGGCAACGTCAGCAACTTCCAGGTGGTGAAGGTTGATCAAGAATTATATCAAGAATAAGGACTATCCTGAGCAAGGCAAGTCATCACTATTCTTTGAACATGTTGATCCCAATGCGAAATTGTTTTGTTTACAAATAAAATTGCATGCAATGATAAACATCCTACTTGTGATTATGCCATGCCTTGATTATTGTTTACCCCATATTCCTTTGTAACATGTTTACGTATGAGTCCCTAGTCAACTATGACAATTGCTTAGCAACGCTATTCTAGAATCATGCATACTCATAATTATCAAAATGCTCTATGCTTGGGCAATTACCTTTGGAAGGTAATTGAGATGCGGCATATGGAGACATGAGCGCCACATTGCCATGATGTTGATGACATGATTTATGAAAAGGAAATGAAAGTAAACAACCGTTTTCGACTGGGGCGGACGGAGGATTTGGGTGGTATCCGGGTAAAGGCAAGTACCGTCCCCGGTCAATTAAGGACCGAGCCATGAAGTTAAGCATGAAACGGACCCCCGTACAACCGCACTTCTCGTATGGGTATAGACCTAGCGGAATAGATAGCTGAGCAGAGGCAGTATCCATGCATAGTGGTTTCTTGAGTGTTGAGGCAGGGGCTCTACGGTGGGGCAGCCATTGGTAGAACCGCGAGGCGGGTGTCTACAGTGGTGTCGGCCATCGGTAGGACTGCCATGTGAGAATTTAAACATAATTATAACTTAATGCATGTGTGAGTCTTTCCTTCCCGGTAGTGCGCCAGAACTCCTCTCACTGCTAGAAACTGTTGTACGCCTAGAGTGCATGAGGATGTAAGTTCATGGAGCGGGTACTGCCAATGCGAGGGTTATCGAAAGCTTTGCCCGTGACATGTCTCATGTGTTGGGACGAGACTCATGTGTTGGGCAGTCGCGGAGTGCGGGTAAAGTGTACATCCACTGCAGTGTGAGTAAACCAAATCTATTCGAATAGCCGTGCTCGCGTAATGAGCATCGGGACGTGTATTACACTTGGCTAGACTCAAAATTCTTAACTTGTGTGGGATGGGATATTTGCATGATGATTTTTATGCTGTTGGAGCCACTTCCTGAGAGGAGGGAAGGTGGACGTCCTCAGAGAAAACCATAACGATTCAATGGCGGGAAGCTATCCTTGGGATCACAATGGATGGTGGACAGAACCGTCGTTGTTAATGTGAACACTGAACTAAAATTTGGTCAGTCTATGCTAGGTCTTAGGCTTGTAAAAATATTTGCAAAATGCAGCTTTACGCAAAAGAACCTGAAGCCATTCCTTGAATACCCTCTATCATATGCATTGCTGTTATGGTGGCTTGCTGAGTACGGTTGGTACTCACCCTTACTATTTATAGATCTTTTAGGAGAGTGTTGAAGAGAAGCCCTTGTCGGTACGCTTGCGTATCCAACAAGATGATCGGAGTGCGGTTTTGTTCTAGGTCTCGTTCCCCAGTTGACTGCCTATGGCATGATAAACCGGGCCCTTATACTATTTTGTCTTCCGCTGTTGTTCTCTGATAGTTGTTGGCCTACCTGGCCCTAATGTAAGTATTTAACTCTTTTAAGCCTGAATTCATTCGTGATATGTTGTGATCCAACTATTTATGTGTTGTACCAACTACTGATCCAGGGATGGTACGGATAAAACACAGAAGATTTCCGATTTCCAAAATCGGGGGTCCACAGATTTGCTCTTGGCTGATCTTGGTGTCATATTGCTTTGCTTGCTAGATTTGGGGTTTTTGTTCTTTTGGCAGAATCATCTAAGGATTTTTATCTTTTTTTTTGGAATAATTAAGCATTTCCTTGTTTCACATGTGCTTGTTTGACAGGGATCAGTTATCCTAATTAGCATGTCAAGAGATTGAAGGTTCAACTAGGTTTGTTTGGATTTTAGTAGAACGGAGCTTGAAAGTTCAAAATCTCGGGTGCTACGAACCTCTACGTTCCTGAAACAAAATTTTCCAGGTGACTAATTAATTATTTCAATAATAGATTAACGATACATGTGTTGAAATCTTATCCTACGATTAGGGATTGCAGTGGATCGGGCCAGCCCACAGACCAGCGGACCCAACTTGGGATTCACGTGGGTCAGGCCGGGTGCGACCCAAGGTCTTACCCCAATATAACACAAATTACCACCTTGGGTATATTGGGTAAGACCTCGGGTCAACCCGGCCCGACCCACATGCATCCCTATCTACGATAGAGCAGCTTTGCACGCCTATGTACATATGGATTTCTCTAAAATCCGGTTCCCCGTATTCGTCTGTGATAATGAAAGTTTTCATAGATATCAATTTGGAGTAGCCCTTCTTCTTTCTTTGAACGAATCCGTACAGATTAATTAATTTCAAATTAACGCTTGTTCCTTTTGCTTGCTCTTGGCAAACTAATTAGCTTGCTTGCTAGGGCCATATACGGCTCAAATTAAATTCATCCCCATGGCTGAGTAGGAGGTCTTACCCGAGTTAGGTCGGCATGGACATGATGACCACGCTTGGCTTCGTCGGCAGCGACGTCGACGTCGATGAGGACAGCGGCAAGGCGATATGGGATGATCTCGCTTCTGAGATCGCGGCGGCGGCGCCGCCACCGTGGATCGATACTCCAGCGACCTTCTTGTATTCATGGTCATGCATGTATGTGCTTAGTGGTTAATTTTTGCTGGCTAGCTGGATGTGCTGTCAGATTTATTGTGCTGCTATCTGTTTTTTAATCACTGTTTGGAAGCACCTATTATGCGATTAAACAGGTAGCCAGGTAGCCAGCTATAGCTTGGTAATGTACTACTGGAATGAATTAATGTGTGCTAGTTTTGTCCTTTTTTTCACCGTTGCATATGTGACTGTTGTCACATTGTACGTTATGTATGGCATGCACTTCATTTTTTACTTTAATTCATTTATTTTCCTGTTGGACCCGTATATTAAATATATACTTTAAATGAAAAAATATTTATTTATTAAGGATGCACTAAAACGCATCGGGAAAGGGTAATAAACTAAATATATTTATTATTCGCATAGTAATTTCTTACTATATGTTATATGTTTTCAATTACATGAAAGTATTAATAGGGGAATTTGGAATTTGTGATTATTTCACTGTCAGTTAAAAAAATTACTAACATTGCGTGTGTTTTTAACTATAACGTACTCAGGGTATAGTATAGTATGCCTATATTTTTTAAATATTTTTTTCATAATAATAGGAAATGTATTGGATGCATTGACCACTTTTTTGAATGGGGAATATGTGGTGCAATTTGTGGACCATTTAGGCCATGTTTGGCACACTGGATTTTAAATTAAATTATAGTGTTTTATAATTTTATATTTTCTCTAAAATAGGAATAAATTAATTCATCCAAGATACAAATCTAAGGATTCTTGGATATCGAGCAGTAGCACAGAGCCCAATAAATCGTCAAAGTAGACGAGTCTAAATTAAATTACACCGTAACATTTTAAACATGCTACTATTAGCCTTTGTGGCCTCACTTTGTGGTTACAATTTGGTACAAAATGGGCCCAGAAAAAACTACGAGAGCCAAAAGGGGATTAGAAGTTGGACTTAGTTGCTAAGCGTGCGGGGTTGGCAATGGCTACGTGCCATAGCCCACCGGTTCTCATGCCACAGTCAACATACGTCACCAGAAAGGAGGATGGTGGGGTGGACCACTCCCAATCATCTCCTCCGGCTACCACAACGGGATACCGTATGGTTTGTTCCTTTTCGGTCCCAGTTCCCTTATTTACGCGATTTTTTAATTATATACTATCGAGTACTTGGGTGCATAGATGGAATTGTTTTGTGTGGTTTGGCACAGGAAAGGCTCTAACCAATTTATCTTTCCATAATGTTGTAATAATTAGTATGACTAACTAAATATTTCATATCATAAATAAGAACTTTCTTAATATATTTCATCATATATTTGTGTTTCCAAAGGTGTTTTATTTAATTTTGTATATCAACTAGTAATACCTATTAAAACATGTCTATAGTGGTTTGATGTCTATAATGGTTTACCGTTGTTTATGTTGGTAACACACTGGGCACTGCAAAAAAAAAGGAATATAAATTGCCCTTGATGAAGACAATAAAGGATAAATTGCCCTTGTCAAAGATAAGTTTGCACTGTCATCAATTTACTTTTCACTTTAGAAATAGGATACAACTGGAGTGGAAGCTGGACACGTAAAAATTTCCCAAAAGGCGAAAACCATGATTGTTCACGACTATACCACCTGTCCATGTCCACCTCTTTTGATATGCGAAATGACTTTTTTGCCCTCATTTTCCTATCAAGTAGTACTAAGCCCAAACCTCCAAAGTATTTTATTCAATAGGAAGCACATCTCCTTCTAGACTGAAAGCCTTGTGGTGGGGCGGTGGCCAGGCTATGGCCGCCGCCCCACCGCAGGAGAGAAGGGGGTCGTGGGCTAGTGGTGGGGAGGCTCGTTTTTGCGTCAGGAGGGCGGTGGCGGTGGCTGATCTGGTAACAGGAGCCGCTAAAGGTGAGGTATGAGTGGTAGGATAGGGGATCCTACCAGAGTTGAGGATGGCAGTGAGACATCAGCGGTTAGATAAGTAGCGGGGGAGATGGAGGTTGGAGGTGGTCGAGAGGGCTCGGCCGGGGATCTTGACGGTGCCTTCGTGGTTGCCGGCGTGGCAAGGTCTTATCGTGGAAAGGAGTAGTGGCGGCGGGGGGGGTGGTTTTTGCGGAGATTAGGAGGAGAGAGAAAGGGCTAGGTTTTATATTTGTTGCATGAATCACAAAGAAATCCTTGATGTCTGTGATTTAACAACATATCAGGTGACAGATGATTACTCAATCCTTGTAAATTGTCTTGAGACAAGTAATTAGTAACTAGCAAAGATATCGACTCTGATATATGAGAAAATACATAGATCCTTGTTTTTCTGTTATGGTACTAGGATTTGTTGCTAACTTATTGTTGTTTTCATTATTATAACAACTACTTCCCCTTATTTGATTTCTTTTCTTATGACTCTGTTACACTGTGATCAACAATTATTTTCATTGACAATATTGCTATTCAATTATATTCATGGTATTTGTATTCCTACTAGATAACTTTTTGAAGATACGCCAATAACATTACCTTGTGACTAGTCAAAACATTTATTACTTATTCTTGTTGTGCCAGATATCCTTACCTCTATCTAGAGGGGAAAATTATGGTCATAGTATATCCTTACCTCTATCAAGAGGGGAAAATTATGGTAATAGTATTGTTTATCTTTCTTAATATGTTTGTCTGACTTGATTTATATAATGTTCTTGTGTTCAACTACCGAAAATGTTACGATTTCTTCCTTTTGTGAGAAATATTAATTCTAGCTGTTTTCATCTACTATCTAATCAAATGATATTCATACAATGCACTGTTTCATGATATGGCAACTACTCCAGCATCTCTACCGCAATCAAGAGTACAACAATGTGCAATATATTAAAATAAACCATTTGAATCATGGGATTATTTAACATTAATATTTTGCATGTCATCTATGCAAAGAATTACATCATACCATTTCTATTAAAACATTTCTCCTTCCCTACTCAGGATGTCCCAGATGAACACACATCCACTTTAGATGAAAAGGTACCTATTGAGGTTGCTGACATGCACCTTTCTCGGGATATCCAGTCTAAAGCGGAGATCCAACCTGCTTGTAGGACTCCTAAAAGAGCAATCATCCAAAGTTATTTATGGAAGTTGCATTTCTGGTCAAATGTTTGGACTACGGGGTTCACAATATACACTGGCCAAGCCATCCTCATCTGAAAGATTCTATATACTGATAATTCTCTGATGCCACTGGATCCCAACCATCTGAAGCTTCATAGACAAATAAGTGATAATGGAAACGTTGAATCTAGGTCAGAACTGAACAAAAATGCTATTGGAGTTTTATTAAGTGAAAAGAGTCCATTAGCCAAATCAGGAAAGCAGGTTGAGCAACGTATGGTGAATGATCTTTCTGCTCATCCTTACAACCCGTGTGTGTCCTTTGTCTCAAGATGTTAATTCTTACAGTTCATCTTTCCAACAAATTGTGAGTTCATCAGGAGAAGTCAAATATATTCAAAATTCAGGTCAAGAAATGCAAATTGCTTGTGAGATTGTAGAAGAACCATCACATATAGCTTTGTATGGAGGCAAGAACCATTATGAATTGACTGGGCTCGGTGATCCTCATGATAAATTCATTGCCCCATCTTTATTTGAAGGAGTCAATATTAGTAGCATCTCTAGCACTTCGTCAGGGATGAACTTATCAACCAATAGTGCTAAAGAAAATAATGAATACAACCAACTGAAGCTTCAGAAGCAAATTGATGCTTATCAGAGGTTTGAAATTGGCTCAGGACTGAATATGGATGATGCTGATGGCGATTTAACTGCAACAGGGGTTCCATAAAAAGTGCAAGTTGGGAAAAAACATGGTAAACACTCGTTTTGCTAAGCGTACCAACCCGTATTTACTATCTCACTTGGTACTAGTTACAGTCCATCTTCACTACACAGAATGAGGTGAACCAGTTGCTAGAACATCCTGAGTACCATTCAAGGTTACATCGCATCCAACCTTCACCGCAACCAATCATCAAAGATGTATCAACATCAATGACACTCTATGTTAAAGAACCATGCTGTCAATGAAATTTTTATTTGGCAGACAATTTTCCTAGTCTTCAGGGAATTGACAATGTTGCGGATAACAACCCTAGAATGTCCTTGCTTCACAATACTGTTGTTTCCACCAGGAATGTAGAGAACCAATCTCCCACCATGAGTGGTATGGTGCATGCTGATGTTCTAGAAATCTACTCCTCTTTGGATCAGCAGACTTCAGCTAACAATATACAAATTCAGTATGCTCTTCAAGCTGCCAGGCAACCATCACAACAATCCCTGCATGCTGATGTTGCAGAAACAAACTCACCTTTTGGTCACCATTTTGCAGCCAACATTATATAGGGACAGCTTGCTCCTTAGGTCACAACACAACCATCAAACATATCCCTACATGGGAGCTACAACCACAACCTACGGATTGGATCTAGTGGTGATTTCCAGATGGAGCTGTTCAGGCCATTCTCATCTCACATAACTAGTAGTGATGTCATTTCTGGTGCATTGCCAAAGATCAACATGCAGGCTGAGACAATGATAGGAAAAGATGATTTAAAACATCAAAATCTTCATGGACAAATTGGTTTTCATGAAAACGTTGCACCTCACTATTTTGGCATGAACCCTGAGTTGCCAAGGATATCATCTTTTCTACGCTAGAAATGCTCTGAATTCTAACAGCTTAATAGTGATGCAATGAGATGTTTAACCATGGTAGAAAAACAAGTTGAGCAATCTACCATAATAGTCCTACTTTCCCTTTTGTGATAGTACTCAATCCTTTGTCAGGAAATCATCTTTCTTCCATGTCCAGGGGTTATTGTTTAGGCAGTAAGGATCCTAATAATAATCAAGGTATTGGTTTTTCTCCAATGTATGGACCAGGTGGATTCAATACTAATTACACCTTCCCCCCTGAGAATAGAAGCACATGCAAGGGAATCCTATGACATAGATACTGTATCTAAAGCCACTAGACAAAGCTGCCAACTATACTTTGATTCTACAGAACAGAGTTCTCAATGTGTTCAAGAAATGAGACTAGATGAAGCTACAAATTCGAACATGTTGACTGCTCAGCAACAACCTCAAAGGCAACTGTATAGACACCTTGAGAGACATCATAAGAAAATCGTTGCATCTGAAGCGCAGGCGCTGCATGACAATGTTTGAGACTCCTATCAGGATGAACAAAGCTAAGGAATTCCCTAAAATAGTAAGGGATCATGAAGCATGCTTCCTTTCATTTTATCATCCTGCTCCTATTCCATCCCATGTTATGAATATGTTGCATTGGTGCTTCGGTATTGATATGGAAAGGAAAATGCCATTGCCAAAAAGGTATCCAACACAATGCTATGGTACACCAAGGTTTGCTCATCAGAATGGTACATTAGGTTTCAGAAGATCTTATGTGGATTTTCTTCACAGAGATGATCTTAAAAGTTTGGACAATAAGGAGCTAAATGTCCTGCTATTCCAAAGGAAGTTTAGTGGTTTAAGCAAAGTGAATTATCTGCTTTTTTCACATACAACGCCATGTGTTTCAATGCAGGTTTGTCCTCTTTGATTGCGGCGAGACCCTGCTAAGCATTCACATGCATGGAAGACTTTTCCCGATGGCCAAAATTTGCTATTCTTTTCTATTTTGTTTTTCAGCATTGATCAGTGTGGGGGGCTCTGCTTCAGACAACAAAAGCTTCAAACTGCGACACCTGAAGAGAAATTCATGGTCTTTGAAGAAATCATGCCTCATGCTATTGAACTGGTGACGGATATCTATGGAAGTTATGTGTTACAAAAGGTTTAATTGCAATTATTTTAATTTTGATGATTTAGGTAACACTACTAAATTCACACACTTATATGCTTTACATTTTCTACTAAGATGATCGAGCAGGGAACCCCGTTTCAAAGGAGGAAAATTATAGCATGCTTTCTTGGAAGTGTTTTAAGCATAAGCTGTCAAATGTATGGATCTAGAGTAATCCAAAGGGTAATGTGTGTTTTCCATATCTAATATCACTTTAACCTATTGCATATCTGATTTGCTTCATATACACAAGATCTAGATCAGAGTCTATTATTTTCTTCAGGGGGAGATTGGGGGGGGGGGGGGGTCGGGGGGAAGGGGATCGGTCAAATTTGACACTTTGAATGGCTATGTCCACCCTTTCACTTGATGCATCCCCATCGATGTCAATTAATTAGGATACAACTTTACCAGGTAAGAGTTGGCCTTCACCGCAGCCACCTCAGCTAGAAAGTAGTGCGGGTGGGGGTGGCCACGTGGTGGATGGTGATGATTACTGTTGGGTGTCAATATGGTCGACTTGGCAGATCTAGCGGTAACCTGAGATGGATAGATGGCATACATAGTGGAAGGGAGGTGGTGGAGGCATTATGCAGGAGAATGTAGGCAACTTTGGCATCAAATGTGTCTCCTACACAATAGGTGGCAACAGGAAAGAGTGTCACCGGTACCTGGAGTAGCTTCGATGTTGGTGAGGTAGTCCCGGGCAATGTAGGAGTGGTTGATGGTGGCGGTGGCTAGGGTATTATGGCTTGTAGGATAGACTAGGTGGAAATATAGGCACTATAGGATGTTTAGGGAAGTTGAGTCTCCAACAACAGTAAAAAAATGTTCCACCAACTTTTGGTAAAAAAAAAACAGTACCATGATAATACATATAGTATATCTGAAGGGATGTTTAGTTGCGAAAAAATTATTGGAAATAAGGGATAGTAAAGGTAGTGATATTTGTCAAAGGAACAAGACTCTCCATTGTTAGGACTAATTTTCATTATATACACGAAGCATTGTGTTCCAAAATTTTTGCAACTATATATTATTTGAAATAAAGCTCTGCCATTATGTTTAGCTCGTCCTTCATTCTATCTTGTACTTGTGTTTGTAAAACACATAATTAAGCTAATGCCCACAACTCATTAATTTTCTTGCGTCTTGGCTATAGAACTTGGTGATCTAGACCAGAAGATTCAGATTGCCAAGGAGCTCAATAATGATATCATGAAATCTATATATGACCAAAATGCAAACCATGTTGACCAAAAATGCATTGAGCATATGTCACCACAATTCATATAGTTCTTTCTGGAGGACATGTATGGCTGTGCTGTCGAGTTATCAGTTCATCCATATGGATGCCATGCTGTCCAGGTTTGATTCTTTGCTTTTTGGTTAATTAATTTACAATATTTATTTAGCATGGAGTCAACAAACGATAGACTTTCTCCCTTGTCTTTTCATTTTCAGAGAGTTCCGAAGTACTTTGATGATCCAATACAGGAAATTTTTCTCGAAGAAATTATAGAGGATGTCTACTACATGGCAAAAGAACAATACGCTAACAATGTTGTGCAAGTCAGCTACAGCTTATAGTATAATTACCCTGTTGATGTTGTTCACTGTTCATTACAACTATGCATAAATTCTACATTATTAGGAAAGCCCATTAATTCTATTTTTTTCCATGCCAATTCTTCATTAATTCCCATTTAGTTATTGTTTGAATTTTCTCTTTGCAGCACATTTTGCAGCATGGGAAAGCCCTTGTGTGATCTTTAATTATAAAGAGATTTATCGGGAAAGTTGTGACCATGAGCAAGCAAAAGTAAGCTTCTAATGTCTTTGAAAAGTGCTTGATCTTCGGTAGCTATGATGAAACCCAGAGAATTATTAATGAGGTCCTAACCACAGCCAAGGTAATAATAGTGGCGGTAGCGGTCCCCTCCCGCTACCGCTATGGGGTAGCGGCATGGATGTAGCAGCCTGTAACTTAGCAGCCGCAATAGCAGGTAGCGGGCCGCAAAATTGATATAGCGGGCCACTATAGCAGATGGGCCACATATATATATTTACCCTAAACCCTAGTCCACCTTTTCTCTCCACACATTTGCATCTAGCACGCCGCCACCAACACCATAGGGCCTGCGTCGCACGGCGGCGCTCCACGGATTCGTCGGCCAGCCGGATGCCGGGCGGCGGGCGGCGGCTGCTGTGGAGCTGAAGAGCACCTCCCATCTTGCCTCTTCGATTCGATAGCCAAACATTAGTTGGTCAGTGGCTCAGCGCAGCACTGGCGCCGGCTCGACCTGTCCATCGATTTGAGTTTGATTGCTTTTCTGAGCAGGTTATCTTCTTCGTCGAGGTGATTGCTTGCTTTCTGCTACCGGTTAATGCTTAGTGGTTGGTGCTCATTGTTGTGTTGAAGGCCTGAAGCTCAAGCTCAACCGTAAGATCTGCATTCTACTTCTACACAAAACACTGAAACACATAAATTTCCATTGGCATAAAGCATAATGGCATGGTAATATTGTAGCATATGTATATAGTATTTGCCTTTACAAGAGATTTACATGTAGGACTAAAGATTATCAATTTTTTTCTAGTTGCACAATGTCTTCGGCTGCATCAACTGCACGTTCAAGCCAATCAACATCAAGGAAAGATCTAGCTTGGGAGTTTGCTTTACCGTTAACTGGAAATGAAACTAAGAATCAAGTTGGTTGCTTATACTGTAAGAATTACTTCAAGGGTGGAATAACTAGGCTTAAGAGGCACTTGGCTGGAGTTAGAGGGCAGAGTGTTTATTGCACACAAGTTCCTGATGATGTTAAGGAGAAGGTTAAAGCAATGCTGGATGCACATGGTGAAAAGAAGAATGCAAAATTGGATAGCCAGCTTCGATTGAGGCAGCAGGTTAATATCAATGGAAATGATGATGAGGAAATGGAAGAAGTAGGAGAAGTTGAAGTTCAAGAAGCTCCATCAGCTGCAGGAAGCACACTAGTCCGTAAGAAGCCCCGAAACAAGGGACCATTGGATAGCTATTGCATGCGCCCTGAGGAAGCTCGTGCTAAGGGAAAGCATATACAAACTACAATGAGACAACACTGTAAGGTCAAAGAGAGGGAAAAGCTCATGAGTATATTGCAGATTGGTTTTATGAGGCAGCAATTCCTCATAACACAGTTTTTCTCGAATCTTTTGATCTAATGTTAGAGGCTATTGCACAATTTGGCGCATGATTGAAGAAACCATCTCTTTATATGCTTGGCACTCCTTTATTAAACAAACATATCAGTTTGGTGCAGGAATATTTGGAAGTGCAAAAGGAGTCATGGTCTTCTACTGGATGTTCTATTATGGCAGATGCTTGGACAGATCGGCGTGGAAGAAGCATAATGAACTTGGTTGCTCACTGTGCTAGAGGTGTGTGTTTCATTGATGCCATTGATGCTTCCTAGGAGGTTCACGATGGGAAGTACATCTACAGCTTGGTAAGCTCTTGTATTGATGAAATTGGTCCTAAAAAGGTTCTGCAGGTGGTCACTGACAATGCTTCAAATAATATGTCTGCATCAAAGATGCTTCAAGTGAAACATCCTCACATATTCTGGACCTCATGTGCTGCCCACTGTATTGATCTCATGCTAGAGGATATTGGTAAGATAACTATGGTACGTAACATTATTTGAGATGGAAAGTCTATCACAAATTTACTCTATGCACATGTTAGATTGCTGGCCATTATGCGTCAATTTACGAAAAGTGACTTAGTTCGAGCTGGTACTACTGGATTTGCCACTAGTTACTTGAACTTGAGAAGTCTTTATGATAAAAGAAATGAATTGAAGCAATTGTTTGCATCACAAGATTGGGCTAAAAATTCCTGGGCTAAAAAGATTAAAGGACAGAATGCACACGACTTGGTCATGAACAACAAGTTCTGGTCACCAATGCTAGAGGTTATAAATTATTTTGAGTCACTTGCATATGTACTTAGGAGGGTGGATGATGATGTTCCAGCAATGGGATACATTTATGGTGATCTTATCAAAGCAAAGAAGGACGTTGCAGCACGCCTAAATGGAAATGAGAAGAAATATGGTCATATTTGGAAAATCATAGATGCAAGATGGGACAGCAAGCTCAAGACTGCATTGCACAAAGCTGGGTATTTCTTGAATCCGAGCTTCTTCTATGAGAATAAGAGAGAAATCGAGGAAGATTTCCTGATGCAAGCAGTTGTAGAATGTGCAACCCGCATGTATCGTGATGATATTACAGTGCAAGATGTTTGTGTAGCTCCGCTTAGCCTGTACAACCGAAGCCATGGATTCTTTTGGAACAACAATGGCTATTAGACAAAGAAATAGTCCAACAATCACCCCAGGTAACTTGATTCTTAATTTCTACCATTAAATGAAAATATCTTCAAGTTTGTTAATCTGCTTTTTGTTGTCATTGTAGCAAATTGGTGGTCTATACATGGAACTAGTGCTAAGGATTTGAGGAAGATGGCTATCAGGATTTTAAGATTGACTTGTAGCTTCATTTGCATGCGAAAGAAATTGGAGTGCATTTGAGAGAGTAAGTTCTCTAAATAATTCTGCAATTCATTATTCACTGTTAATATCTTGAAGAATCTGAAATGCTTGGATATTATATTCATGTAGGTCCATTCTAAGAAAAGAACTAGATTAGGCCACCGAAAATTGAATGCTCTGGTCTTTGTCATGTTCAACAAGAGGCTGAAATCAAAATATTCTCAAAAGGGTAGGGATCCATTAGTTGCTAAATTTATAGATGATGATCCACCAAATGAATGGATTATAGATGATGATGCACCTGCACAACAACCAGAAGTTGATGCTCAGAGTGCAGCTGTCAGTCGAAAGAGAAGATTAATACATAAAAAATCATCAAGTAAAGCAAAGAAAGCACGCGTTGTGGTCGAAGAGGAGAAGGAGGAGGAGGAGGAAGAATTTCAATCTTCTGACAGTGAACATGAAGAGGAGGAAAATATTCCTTATGCAGATGGTTCAAGTGACCATGAGCTTGATGACGTTGGTGAGAATGACAACGAATGACATGTTCCTCAGTTGTTTTATGGCTCCCATGATCTTGTATTCTCGTTTGTTGTGAACTTGTGATTCCTGTTGGCTGGCTTGTGCATGCACTGAGACTTGAGACCATGTTTGTGTCTTAAATTTAAGTTATGTTGGAAAGACATAAACTCTTTGAGGGCAAGTATGCAAATAAATGTCTATATTTTCTCAAATTTACATGTGATTATTTAATGCCGCTATTGGAACTTAGCGTCCGCTATAGTGGCCGCTATCCGCGATCCGCTACCAAGACCCCAATCCGCTACCAATCCGCTATTTGCTATTTTTGAACCTATAGTGCCGATACCTCATCAAAAGTGGTGAAACTAAAGCTAAGCTCTTATGGTATGTATCCACCTCCTCCCAAATATGTGATTCTTAGGTGACAGATGAATATATACATAGAAATGAACAAAACTTAAGGTTAACATAAAAGAGTTAAGTCAAAAGAGAAAAAAAAACGTAAAACCCATTATGTTTATTACACTGGTCCTGAAATTAATGTTTACTACACTAGTCAAATTATGTCTATTACACAAATGCTCCATTGAACTAATTCACAACCTTTGTTCTAGCTTATGAACCCGGTCTTAAGTATGTGTTTCTTAATTAATTTCTGAGCAATTAATTAATGCAGGTTATGGTAAATAACTAATATGCCAATTACGTTGTGCAAAAGGTGATTGAGACCTGTGACGAGTGCCTGAGGATGCGCCACAGGCAGCTCCGCAACTGCACCTATGCAAAGCATGTCGTTACACGGATAGAGAGGCTCATTGAAGCCGGAGGTAGGCTATCAATCTGTTTTCCCTCCCTAATATATCACTCAAAACAGTCATACATACATAGATACATACATACATATATATATATATATATATTATATATACGTATATATATATATATGTATATATATATATATATGTATGTATGTATATATATATATATACACGTATATATATATATATACGTATATATATATATATATATATACACGTATATATATATATATATATATATATATATATGCAGAGAGAGAGAGAAAAGAAAATGCGCTAAAACACATTTTCTTTTTGCAAAAATGCGTTTGACATTTTACTTATGTCTAAACCCCGGCCTCTTTCTGATGTTACATCTTCTCCGGAGCGCGGAATGATGATGCAGCCCAAGAACTCCCGTCAACATGGAAAGGAGCCTAAGTTACCCTAAAGATTTGGAAATGAGCTGAAGATGGAAACCTTTGCTCTTTGCTGTTTCTATCTGCATTTTATTTGATCATACTAATGTGATAATTTTGACAAATAATCGAGACTGATGAGATAATAATCTACTGATGCATTTTCTGTAATGTTATTATGCATTTTCTGGAATGTTATTTAGTAATAAACACGTAGACCATACGAACAGTTGGATGGCTATGATGTGTAAGGGAACACAAGAGTCGTATCTAATTTGATTTTTTATGTCGGTGTTTACTCACATAACTTCGTCTAAATGAAAAACTTAAAATAAAGAAGGCTTTAATACAAATAACTAATATTCGAAAAAAAAGTTTGTTTTTCGGCCATAATCTAGGACCTATATGTCTGTTACATGTGCCGGATCTACATAAAAAGGTACATATAGTATTGGCACTATAGGTTCAAAAACCAGAACCCGAGCCGAACCGATCGAACCAGCGCCTTTATCCAATATCTTCATTAACCCAGCCTTATACATCCGCCTCCCCCCATCCTCCATCCGAGCTAGCGCCTCTCTCTCTCCATACTCCAATCCCCATCCTCCTCCCCCCATTATTCTCCCCCACCTCCTCCAAATCTGCCTCCCCACATCTCTGTTGCGAGGTGGCGGCCGGCATCGGTAGCGGTGGTGATGGCGGAGGCGGTTGCGGTGTTGCTTCCTCCTCCACCGCTTTCTTCTCCTGGCCCGGTCTTAACTATGTGTTTCTTAATTATTTTCTGGGCAGTTAATTAATGTAGGTTCTGGTGAATGACCAATATGCCAATTACTTTATGCAAAAGGTGATTGAGACATGTGATGAGTGGCAACACAAGATAATACTTGAGTGCCTAAGGATGCGCCACAGGCAGCTCCGCAATTGCACCTATGCAAAGCATGAGGTTGCACGAATAGAGAGGCGCATTGAAGCCGGAGGTAGGCTATCAATCTGTTTTCCCTCCCTAATATATCACTCAAAACAGTCATGACATATATATAGCAGAAAATGCATAAAAAACACATTTTCATTTTGCAAAAATGTGTTTGGCATTTTATTTGTGTCTAAACCCCAGCCTCTTACTGATGTTACATCTTCTCCGGAGCGCATAATGATAATGCAGCCCAGGCACTCCAGTCGACATGGAAAGGAGCTGAGATAACCTAAAGATCTGGAAATGAGCTGAAGAGATGGAAACCCTTGCTCGTTCGGCAGGGTCACTGACAGGTGGGTCCTTTAGTCGGTTGTGACAGTTAAGGCGGTTTCCGGACGGTTACACCTGACATGTGGGCCCTCCTTATCCTCTAGCTTGCTTTGGAGTAAGGTTTCTTCACTTTCTCTTTATTTTATTTGCTAAATTCCTGTAACACATTATTCTCCAAGTACAAGTGGAACTATTTTATTCTAAATAATTATGCATTATAAGCATAGCTAATTCTCCTTTATTATAGTTATATTGAAGGTCGAAATTGGTCTATAACGACTGTCAACACCCCTCCAGTCGAAAAAGTTTTTTTCAAGAAGAAGTCTTAGGTGGAGTCCTAGCTTATACCCAAGTTGAGCGCCTGTGAAGAAGTCTTAGCTAGTCTGCTGCTATTTTTCTTTTGTTGTTAGTCCTAATGTGCCTTTGTAATAATGTAAATATTATCATTATAATTAATAAAGATGTGTTGGTGTACCCCCTCCCAACTTTTCATGGGATGGGGAATAATACACTAGCATTTGGGAATGGTATTTCTGGGTGTGACACCTTTATCTTAAAAACTCATAGAGATGACAATAACATGTGATATATGTTGGAGCTCTTTTTATTATATCTCTATTCTCTATTTATATATAATAGTAATATGCATGTGCTAAATGTTGCGGTGCAATTCTATTTATCTTTAATAATTTTTAAAATTTCATGTTAGACAAAAATATTTTTATATGATTTGTGCATTTGATCTTTAATGCAATTCATGTCGTACATTAAATATATTTCATGTAAAGTACAATAATATGATATTGCGTGGGCACAACAAATCTCTATAAGAATTAATTATATATAATCACATAAAATATACGAGGGCAATATACACTTAAAATATGTTAAAAAAGTAGAGTTATTACATTATTTGTTGCGGGAATAATATAAAGTATTTGATACATATATAGAATATACCATGTAGGTAAATAACTATCCTAATGTTTAGCATTTGTGATACACTTCAAAAATTCTCATGCGTCGCATGGAATGTTGCTTTCTCACTCATTTTGCTGGTACATCAATAGATGTGGCACAAATTGTTGCCTTAGCTCGTCACCATTCTGTAAATGTATTTGTTTATAAAATAAACAATTGTATTATAAAATATAATATAATATTTTGAATGATCAATGTTAGTCGGGAATGACCATAAAGCCGACAAATGTAGTGCTCCACATTTCCAGGCTCGCATGAAGAGATGAACGTGACAACCCGACAAGCTCCTAAGAAATTTGAATAGTTAGCTACCTTGGGTGAGACAAATAAATTTATTGGTTACCTGTCAAGAACCGGATTTGACAATTATTTGATGTGACAAGTTAATATCCTCGGTCCACCTTGAGACAGGACATGCCACAAGCATGGCTTTGCTAAAGTAGTCAGCAATGGTTAACAATGTTTTGCTATATCTCATATTTGGTTTATTCTTATAGGTTGGAATTAATGGATTAGGGTCTAGTACATAGAGTGTTATGCTTTCTTGGTCTAGTATGACCAAGATATAGCTTCCAACGACACGTACTAGTTCAAGAATCTAAAAAAAGTAGTCCATCAAGATAATATTAAAAAACACAACGATATAAGAACAAAGGATAGCCAACTTAACGATTTGCATTGTGCAACTTTATAATGAATTTTCAACCAGCTACCTACAACCCTGCAAGGTCTATTTTTTTATGGAACTTCAATCCAGTAGCAATCTATATGATGTATAATAATTGTTTAAAACAAGAGCCAAAAAAGTCAATATTGGATATATTATAAAAAGTTACCTTGTAAGTCCAGGAAATGTTTTGTTAATACTTCGTTAGTTTTCTGGACCGTCTGGATGTTTTCATACATGAACTTACATACGGATATGTTGAAGCAGTGATGGTCCAGTGGTTCATCCTTGTTTAGTACTGACTGAAGTTTTCTGACACTCAATTTAATGGTGTGTGTCCATGAACTTTGCACCCATATGTTCCTATCAATCAAAAAGAAAATAGGTTACTGCATGTTTAAACTATAGGGTGGATACACCATATAGAAGTCGCCTGCACAAGGGTTTCAGTAAATTTATTTGTTGGATGTAGCGGAAAAGGCCGCCTATCAACTCCTGTATACTCATCGTAGAAACCACGGAGAGGAGGGAACTATATTTGTGTTAATCCATTTCATCTACCCATAAAAGTTCAGTAGTGAACAAACAATTACTTTTTACAAATGAATGAGTTAAGGCATTCATCTTTTATGGACAAACATATACCCCGTGTTCAGGAGGGTGACCTCTCTATAGAGACGATTATAAACGCGTTGAAGTGGACCCAAGACCCAAATACACAATTACACCAGCAATGTCTGCAAAATAAGTCAGCCAGTATGACCGACAACACAATTCACTTTTTTTCCAGCAATATAAGATGCTATTATTAAGAACATACCCACGAACGTCTTATTACGATGTTCTAGCAATGCCAGGTCACTAAATTTTTCGAGTTGTTTGGGGGGTACAGACTAAACTACGGCGTGGCATTAGATTATATGAGTCGACTATAGTATCACTAGTGAAAAAACAGTCATAATTCCTTTTTATTGTTCAGAAATTGAGTTCCCATGAATCAGGCTAGAAATAAACACCATATATGTTATTTTCGCCTTTTGATCAAAATATTGTTAAACCTTGTATCATATTTTCTACTTATAATTGCTTCCATTTTCGAGCCCTACGTATGTACCAATCATATTGTATATTTAGTCGATGGTAGTACATAATCATATGCACAACTTGTGCGTGCAAGACCCGTTGTGCATGTGAGACCCATTGAGAATGCAAGACCCGATGAGCATAGGTAAGTTCAGTTTATTGAATTGGTTGAACTGAAAGTAATAATTTTTTTCTATTGTATGATTGACTGCTTGTTTGTTTCAAAAGTTTGAAGTACTTTGACGATGTTGAGTTTGATGATTCCAGGGTAAAGAGAACATTTAGTGTTTTTGTCATGGTAGATGTCAAGCTTCGTACGCTTCATATTGATGGATACTACTGTAAGTTCCATTTCCTTTTTCAATATGAAAAAAGTAGATAAAAACTGAAATACTACCATTAACTAAATATGCAATATGGTTGGTACACTTGTACGGCTCGAAAATGGAAGCAATTGTAACTTGTAAGTGGAGAATATGCAACAAGGCTTAACAATATTTTGTTCAAAGGACGGAAATATACCATACATGGTATTTATTTCCAACCTGGGAACTCAATTACTAAGAAATAAAAAGGGATTATGACTACTTTTTCGCTAGAGATACTATAGCTGAGTCATCTAATCTACCGCTGCAATTTCCTCTGTACCCCAAACAACTCACAAAATTTAGTGACTTGGCATTGTCATAACATCGTCATAAGACGTTCGTGGGTAAGTTTTTAATAGTTGTAGCTTATATTGCTAGAAAAATGTTGAATTGTGTTGTTGGTAATATGCTGGCTGACATTTTGTTTGCAGACATTGTTGGTCTAATTGTTTATTTGGGCCTTCATCCGGAACCGACTGAGAAAGGAAGCCATTACTTGAGTCCAGCGAGCTACACCCCGAGCAAGGAAAAAAGGAGAGTATGTTTGAATACCTGGAGAGCATCAAGGTACCGTTCGGATACTCCTCCGATATAAAGAGAATAATAAGAACGAAGGATAAGAAGTTCACAAACCTAAAGTCTCATGATGGTCACGTGCTGATGACACAGCTGCTTCCTATTATAATTCGTGGTATCCTTCATGAGCAGCTCATGTGCTCTGGCTTATTAAGGCTTGTGAGCAGCTAGCTCGTTATCTCTAACGAGCTTTGAAGCCAGCTCGGCTCGTTAGGAAATTCAAACGACGAGCTGAGCCAAGCTTGTCACGAGCCGAGCGAGCTAACGAGCCACGAGCTTCCTGTCCACCCCTACTCACGTAGGAGCACTCTGAAGGGCCAAGAACCATTACTCCTATACTATCTCTGAGTACTGGCATGTGGGATCCTAGCTGCTAGCTAGTGGACGAGCACGTCGGCCCGCGCCGCCGTCGTGCGGCCGTCCGACCTGCACCGCCACCTCATCGACCTCCTCTGGAGCAAGGAAGGCACCGAGGTTGTCATCGAGCTAGGCGACAACGGTGAGACGACAGAAGGACAGAAGGACAGCCTAATGGGCGACGGGGAGAAGGGTGGTGGCCAGTGGGAAGGAGTGGTGCGCGACAGACGATAGGAGAAGAGCTGGCAGATGGCGTAGATGGATGGTGACGGCGAGGGTGGAATGCGGGATGGAGCGATCGAGGTAGTACTGGTAGGCCCGCGAGTCCTTGGTCCGCCACTTGGCCACCACTGCCACGGTGCCTGTCGTGCTGGAGTCGGCTACGCCTTTCATGAATCCTGGACAAACAGACGAGGAGTGAAGGAGGCGGCGGCGGAGGAGGGTGCGATGACCTTGCTGAGAATCCTTCCATCGATGCCGATGTAATGCAATGTGGGTCGATCTTTTCTATGTTTCATTGGTGTTGGTAGTGTGTGCAGCGGAGGAGGCGGAGGTAGGCGCGACGGACGACATAAGCGCCACATCAGATGAAGACCAAATCAAATAAGCCACATAAGCGCCATATCAGCCGAAACAGCTGTAAATACTGCCAAGGGACTAAATTTGCACTGGTTTTAGAAGTTGGAGGACGTTCAATACCCGGTTTTGCAGCTGAAGGATGCGAATGCAATTCGACTTATAGTGGAGGGACTTAAAGTGGAGTTTTCCCTATTCTACTCCAAACCTAGCAGACAAAAACTCGGCCCGTCTCCACCTGTTTTCTGTTTGGCAACGTAGGAATCCACGAAATACCAAGGAGAAGGCATTCCATTCCCCCCACCGACCAGTGGCCGCCGCACCACGCCGTCTCCGATCATCTCCCTGAGCCGGCGAAGCCGCTGAGCTAGGGGAGGGCGCCACCGGGAGGCGGCATGACCATCCTGGTCTGGATTCTGAGGGAGAATGGGTATAGTATTCCACCTCAGTCCTCAGTCCCGCCCGGAGCCACGGTCCGCGGCACATGGACGACCTAGCCGGCGGCGAGGGATGGTGCCGTTTTGTCGCCGCCGTTGGGGGCGACCACGAACCTGGAAGCGGGAGTGGCGCAGTCGTCTCCGAGGTCTCGAGTTCGATCTATTTGTCACCGAGAAAATTGGAGCTCGAGCAGCCATGGTGGAGCTCGCGCCTGGTGGGCTGTCGACCAACGCCCGCCGCCAACCCCGGCGCTCTCCGCAAGGTATCCTTCCTTATGATTTCAGCTTAGTTATTTAGTTATTATACCATGGGGTCGAGTGTGCACTAGCCTCATTAAATATTCCAATGCATAATCCAGTTTCTCTCTCTGTTGAATTTAGTCTCACCTCAATACTGACGAATCTGCTGGTGCTAATTGGGACTAATGTTGGAGAACCATAGCTGTAATAATAATGCCTCAGCCCTGAGAAAATGCCTGGAAGAAATCAATTTCTGGGCTGTGCGATTGAATAGTAAAGACAGAGACATAATCCCTGCCTGGAAAAAGTAATTTCTTCCTCCCAACAATCTCCCCAATTGTTGTAATCTCTATGCTATGTCACCCCCAACAGTTGTTTCTGTGACTTGGAATGAAATTCAGGTGGGGAAGCTCTCCCCCCGGTGACTTGGTCTAAAGAAAAAACTTGGTGGAAGTCACTTGGCACACGAGCCTGACTGGAGAGTGAGTACCCTGCTTGAATTAAATGTTGGAAGGATGATCATCGGGCTAGGATCTGCAGGAACTCCTGCGCATATATGATCCAGGAACCAGCACTGACTGTAAGCAGGCCTCCAGTGGCGCAGGTCTCCGTCTCTCCAAGGTCTCCAGCGGGTTGTCGAGCAATGGCAGCCCCAATCCAGGCGGGTTGTCGAGCAAGGTCTCTGATGGTTAGCCTCCCCTTCCATCTCAGCTCACCATGGGTCCCATTTCTCTGTTGAATCCTTGAATTTGAAAATATTTTAATTACTGCGATATTAATTACTTTGCTGGTGCCAATTGGTAGTTTGGTACTGTACTACTGATCATTTTGGAACTATCACTGTAATTTTTTTTATATATGAAAAAGGCAGAAGCTCTGCCTAGTCAATTAAGAAGAACAGAAAGAAACATACATAGAGGTTCTCAGTTACAATTTGGAAGAAACTAATTAAAAAACTAAGGACAAGAAAATAACTAGAACTATTATTCTAGTTGAAGTGTTGAACACTCCACTAGCTGATCTCCTCCCCAATAATATGCCATTTGCATCTCATTTCTTGACTCTTGTTGAAAAATTGTCTGAGTCCTTTCCCTCGGTACATTCTTCAGGACCTAATTAGTTATCCATGGATTGTCCCCCTTCCAGTGCATACCACCAACCTTTTTTGTACAGAATGTGCCAGTTGGATCTTTCCATCAAGGCCAAATCATGAGCAAACAATGTTCCATGAATTGACCCTCTTTGATCATAGTCCCATCCTAGCAAGATGGATTGGCCATCCGATGATGATAATGCCTCAGTGTTTTCAGTGAATTGAATTAATGGGGGTATGGCTTCTTCTGCTTGAGACATTCAGTTTGTTCAGATACTAATAACTATTGCTTTTAGTTTACTTTCTTACCCTCAATTTGCTTCAGTTTGCAGACAATATGATCAGATCAAACTTGATGGAAGTCACTCGGCATTACTGCTGCTGGCAAGAGAGTAGAGAGTAGAGAAAAGGGAAACAGGTCAGACTAGAGAGTACCCTAGTTTATTGTAAAGTCACTGCTGGCCAGCATCGTAGGACTGCAGCAGATATGTGACCCATTTGCAGAAGTGGAGATGACACATCTTGCTGTTGTTGTCCTGTGACAATAAGCCTAAGGAGTTTTTATAAAATTGTGGCATGGTGCTCTCTTCAGATTGTAGTTAAACAGTTTCCAAGGAATCATACTATTAATCTGATCTTCAGTTTCTTCAGATAACTTTGCTTTCATGTTTGTTTGGTTGTAGATTAATGTCTTAGTTTGCAAAAACTGAGCAGATTAAACTTGGTGGAAGTCACTTGGCACAAGTGCTGCTAGCAAGGGAAACGAGGAACACTAGAGATTTGAGTACCCGCCCAGTACAATTTATAGGCACTGCTGTAATTAGATGTTGGAAGGGTAGTCTTTTGGGTAGGATCCAAAAGACCCCTGCACATATATGATCCTGGAATATGCATGTATAAGCCTCTAGTGGTGCAGTCCTCTCCAAGGTCTCTGGCGTGTTGTCGGGCAATGCCTACGATCCCGAAGTTCTCTGCCTGTTAGTCTCCCTTTCCATCTCGGCTTACCATGGGAGAACCTGGCCTTTAGATTGTGCACTCGTAATGTTGAATTCGGTAATATCCTAAACAAAATCAATTTTCTCTCTGTTGAATACGTCAATTCGGTCATGTTTAGATTACTTCAATATTAATTAGTGTACTGATGCCAAATAGTTCTGAACTACTGATCATTTTGGAAGCCACGACTGTTTTTTTTCGAAGATAAAAAATGGTAGGTGCTCTACCTTTCCATCAAGGCCAAATCATGAGCAAACAATTTGCCATGTATGAATGAAGAATTGACACTATTTGGCTAAATGGATTGTAGTCTCATCCTCCATGATCCACAAAGCAGGCAAGTTAAATTACATAGCCATCCCATGAGGCCATGATGATAATGCCTTAGTTTTATCAGTGAGATGTTCTTCTGCCTCAGATGTTCAGTTTGCTCAGATACTAATAGCTCTTTTTTTAGTTTACTTACTCACCCTCAATTTGCTTTTATGTTTGTTTAATTATAGATAGTACTTCAGTTTGCAGAAGATGATCAGATCAAACTTGGTGGAAATCACTCAGCACAAGTGCTGCTGACAAGAGAGTAGACAGAAGAAAAACAGGCCAGGCACATATTCCAGAAGTACCCCAGTACAATGTAAAGCAACTGCTAGCTAGGATCAGTAGGACTGCAGCACATATATGATACATCTGCAGAAGTGGCGTGGTGTAAAATATTTTGCTGCTCGCTTCAGATTGCATTTAATCAGATGCAAGGGAATAATATTGTTAATCGGCTGTGCAGGAATCTGTCTCTTGTTATATTGGAGCCTGCAAAAGGTGGTTGTAAAGTCTTGGGGATAACATTTTTTTGTTTTGTACAACCTTCAGTAATTGTAAATATAATGTAAGATGTAAGTGTCAGTATACATCCTGATACGGTGGTACCTGACATGAATTAGGGGAACAGCAGCTATTTTGTAGCAGCTGGCGTGTCGGTTTCTGTAATTTGATGCAAGAAAAGTGCCAGGGTGCCAGTGGCAGTCATGTTATACAGTGCAAGTAACATGACATGATGTGAAATGGGTTGTTCTATGTTCTCTAAGCTTGTACCATGCATGTGTCATCCACTGAGGTCAAAGTTCTTTTGTGTTGAGTGATGAACTGATGATGAGCTGTTGCATGTTATCACTTTCAGTCAATAATTCAGTAACAATGGTGCATGGTCATAAGCATTGCTCACGGTGAATCTGAAATTGCTCAGTCTGGAGCCTGTTGCCAATTCTTGAAGTAGTGTGACAAATCAATGAGCTTCATTAAATGTGCACCACTAAAGAAGTGTGACAAATCAATGAACTGTGGCTGTGTTTAGATCCAAAGTTTGGATCCAAACTCCAGTCCTTTTCCATCACATCAACCTGTCATACACACATAATTTTTCAGTCACATCATCTTCAATTTTAACCAAAATCCAAACTTTGCGCTGAACTAAACACAGCCTGAATAAGGAATATATTCATTGAAGTTGAACAGCAACCTTGCCATCCATGGCGCCCAGCACTTGGCTTCCTCTCCAACCGTGCATCTTTGCTCCAATCCCCCAATTGCTCTCACCTGACAACACCACCGCATCGACGACGGCCACAAGCTCGCAATTACCTTCATTAAATGTGCACCATTCAAGAAGTTTTACAAATCAATGAACTGAATAATACTCATTGAAGTTGAACAGGTTACAATAATGTTACTTACATTGATTTCAACCAATCGACAGCAATCTCAACTAATAAATCACATGTTTTGCATATGCTTAATTACAATCAGTTATTAGTATCAACTAATGAACGGATAAATTAATACAGGCCGTTCCAGGAGACCAGGACACAACAAGGAAGAGATCAGACATAAAAAAAAAAGTTGATTATTTTATTTATGCAAAATCAATGATTAAATACAACAATGTAACTAACTAATGAATAATGATTAATTTCTATTCTACAATGAATAATTAGCTTTACATCGATCTACAGCTACAGTACTATATACTAAACGTACAAATCTATCTACAAATCACAGATGGGAAAAGTCTCCGACTTTGATCAGGGGACACTTGGACTCCCATGCCTTTGCTTGTTGCTGTTCAAGCGCTGGACTTCTTCTTCTTGCAGAGGCGCTCGTGCACCACCCCGCGCAGATCATCGTCGATCTTCTCCCAGACGGCGGCTGGCAGCGTGGCGCTCTCTGTCCACAGCCCGGGATGCACGTACGCCTGGCGACACAGGGTGTGGGCCACCGAGTTGCCCTCCCGATATATGTGTCGCACCTCGACGTCCGCGAAGCAGCGGAGCAGGTCAAGGATTTCCTCGTGCATCGCCGCCGGGATCCTCGTCTGGGTCTCCTCGCCGCGGATGAGCTGAACCAGCACCAGGTCGTCGCCCTCCACCACGATCCTATCCACGAAGCACGCCAGCGCGAGCCTCAGACCCCGGATCATGGCACGGGCCTCCACCACGCCAACCGTCCAGTTGCTCCGTGATCTCGGCGAAGGCGAGCACCACGCCGCCGTCGCAGCCGCGGATCACGCCGCCGATGCTCGCTCGGCGGGATCCGTCGTCATACACGCTGCCATCAAAGTTGAGTTTGCACCACCCCGCCGGCGGCGCCCACCATCTGACGATCACCCGGCTCGGCTGAAATGGCGGCGAGGACGGGGGCAGCGGAGTGGAGCAGCGGGGGAACCGGTGGTGGCGAAGGAAAGATCGACGGCAAGAAAGCCAAACCACCGCCGCCGCGGAGCCTCCCGCCGTCCACGCACATCCTCTGCCCCTCGACACTGCTCCTCTGCCGCTTTCCGTTCCCCTTCTTGGCCTGCGCCTCCGCCAAGAAGAAGGCCTCGTCGCCGCGGCCGTGATCCGCGAGAAGATTCCACGGCGGCGGCGAGCTCAGGGGATCTGCCTCGAGGATGTCGCCGCCGAGCGGGAGGGGCTGGCCCTGGAGGCGCCGGAGCAGGTAGCGGCCGACGAGCTCGTCGTCGCTGGGATCGAGCTTGAGGCTCGGGAGGAGCCCATCCGCGCCATCCGCAGCTGCCGCCAACGCCATGTGGATCGCCTGAGGATTTCTAGGGTTTTGGAGGCAAGAAAGCGTGGGCGCGTGGGCGAGAGGAGATGAGGAGATGAAGCGCGCGTGTGGATCGTCTGAGCAAGGCGGGATTTTAACTTATATAAGGTGGTGACGTCAGCGCGAGTCAGCGTTGTCTGCACGCGCTCTCCCTCCCGCAAGAGCAACGGTTGAGGGTTTAACGGTATTGACTTCGAATTTGGCACTCGTTTCGATTTAGTTCCAAATTCCAAAATTTTGAGCTATCGCTCATGCTATGTATTTTTACTGCTCACGGTAAATTGGTGATTCTAAAAAGCTATTTGCAGCCTCTAGGTGCAAATCCCTGAATTTTTCATTTTCTGAAGGATTTTGGCATTTTGCCCATGTGTTGGACTTCTGAAGGATTTTACCAGAGGGACACTGGGGTAACTGAATTGAGGAAAGCAGAGTATTGTTTACTTCGGAAAACAGGGGAACTGAAGGGGAAACACAGATTACAGAGAATAGACGATGATTTTTATTTTTAATGGAATATCTCTTAAAGAGTATATAGATTTGATGTTCAGAGTGTGTTCATTTAGTTTCAAAAATATGTCCAGATGTTGTATTTGAGAACAGGTTTTCTTGTTCTCAACATTGTCAGCAGTCTTTCTGTTGTTTTACCCTTGACAGGACCCAATGTTCAGAAATGGAGATATTCAGTCATTAGAATTCAGAGAAGTTCAGAAATATTTTTGTAACACAGTGAAAACTGCAGGCATTGTAGTTGTATCGGTTGAGTGATTTCACTTCAAGGACATTCTAGTTGTTGTTATGGCTGGAGTTGTTGTCAGTAATCACTGCTTACATTAATCATTTTTTTAATGGTTTAGGCGTGAGATGGCCGTGTGCATCCACGTTAGGATACAGAGGATTGGCGTTACCCATTATCTAAAAAAAGGCGTGAGATTAAAATTCTGAGCGTGAGTTTACTTCTGATTTAATGTGATGACGCTGTAAAACACTTATAGGGTTCAATGTAATGAAGCAACTACTTATGAAAAACAAGAAATTTCAAATAGGTAGGTTACAAAATTTCCTGAAAGTTTTATTGACGTTAAGAAATAATGGGGGACCCAAAACCTGAAGTCTCAGGATTTTTTTATTTTTCTCACAA
Source organism: Oryza meridionalis (assembly GCA_000338895.3). Taxonomy (NCBI): domain Eukaryota; kingdom Viridiplantae; phylum Streptophyta; class Magnoliopsida; order Poales; family Poaceae; genus Oryza; species Oryza meridionalis. The sequence continues at coordinate 16,353,153 of CM002526.2, forward strand.
TAAAATTGTGAACTGTGGTATGTGGATATGAATGTGAAAGTGCTATAATGCTTGAATGTTCATCTGTATAAGCTATCCAATGACTTGGACCCTAAAATCAGTTCACAATGTAATACAAACGTTGAATTATGCATTAGTTTCACATAGTAACTGAAGAGGGAGGGGGGACAGAGCATTGCTTACTTCTGAAGACAATGAAACTGAAGGGCCAAAGTTCAGAAATTTGAAGCCATTCACAGTCATCAGAATTCAGAGTTCAGATAGATTTTTGTAACAGAGTCAAGTAATTGGACCAGGAAAGGATGCTTTTCTTGGCAGTGGCCAATCCTGTTCTCATATGTGGGGCGAACCAAATTATCGGTCGCCAACGCCCTTTGATAACAACAGATGGGTTAGAGGGCTGCAAGGTTCACTGACGAATGAAGCACTGGGTGAATTCTTCCAATTATGGGCAGCCTCGGCATATGATCTTTTCTTCATGGCAACAGAGGATTGCCCTGATGGCGAGCTGCTGTGGCACTCGAGGGCACCATCACGCGTCAGATGCTTCATGTGGATTGCGCTGAAAGGCCGGTGCCTCACTGCTGATAATTTGGCCAAGCGAACTGGCCGCATGATGTACTATGTCCTTTGTGTCAACGAGAAGATGAAGACTGTCACCACCTGTTCGTGTCCTGCGATTACACGGCTGCAGTCTGGAGGAAAATGAGAGCATGGTGCAACGTAAACTTCACCATACCGGAAGACAAGAACAGATCGTTGGCTGAATGGTGGCTGACTGAGAGACGGCGTTTTCGGACGAGCTACAGGACGGATTTCGATAGCGCTTTCATGCTAATCTGCTGGGTGATTTGGAAAGAGCGCAATGCCAGGATTTTTCAGAACGTCTCTAGGACATCTGAGTTGCTAGCGGATGACATTACAGAAGAGACAGCTGTTTGGAGAGTAGCCGGGATTTTCTCCCTTTTTGGCGAGTAATCACGTTTGTTGCTTGCAGAGGGTTCCTCCCTCCCTTCGTACTCTTTCTTTTCAGTTTTTAAGCTGGTCTCAATCTTTTGAGGACTGGCACCACATCCTTGTGTCTTTGTAACAACATTTTTCTCCCCCAATCTTAATGAAATTGGTCAGCCAACCTTTGGCTGACCCGGCAAAATAAATACTACTTCAGTTTGTAATACATAATGAGATATGAAACTTGGTGGAAGTCACATGGAACAAGTGCTGGTAGCAGGAGACACGTGGCAGTAGTTTAGCACAATTGGTATTTGATGTAAATCCACTTATGGTATTTGATGATGGGAGCATAGTCACCTACCTAGGATCCACCAGATTTCTGCTCATATCTGTTTCAACAAGCAGCAAGTGCACATGACTTCATTTTTGCAATGAATCAGTTTTGAAGGAATCATTCTGTTAGTCTTCAGGACAGACATGTAAATATAATCTAAAATGTACTTGTCAGTACATATCCTACTATCTTGCATAATAGTGGGGAAACTGCGGGTCTGTTTTTCAGCTGTTAGCATGTTTGTTCTGTAATTTGATGCAAGAAAAGTGCCAGCGTGAAGTGGCATTCGTCTTATAGGTGTCATTTGGAAACTTCAGTGCAAGTAAGAGGATGTGTGATTTTTGTTCTATATTTTCAGGGCTCATATCATGTATCATCCATTAAGTCTAAAGATTTTGTGATAGGTGATGGTAAGCCTTCTGTTGTATGTCAGCACTTCAGTGAATAATTCAGTAACAAAGGTGCATGCTTATAAGCATTGCTCATGGCAACACTGGACGTCTGAAAGTGCTCTGTTTGGACCCTGCTATCAAATCTTGAATCTTGAAGAATTACATCCATGTTAAGTAAACCTGAAGGATCATAATATGCTAGAGTTCCTCATTTCCAATTCAAATAGCACAATGTTGTGCTATCAGGACACTGGGCCACTGAACTAACTAGTACCATATCAGTATTAACAACTGTACTCTGTTCTCTTGCGATTAATTTTGGGATATTTGTGACTTTCCAATCATAGAGAGTTAGCACTTCATTGAACGAAAGGAAAACTTTCATTGAATGTGTACGACTCGAGAAGTTTGACAAAAGCAATAAATCGAATAGGGAGTGTATTCGTTGAACAGGAATATAAGATTTCAGTGTAACAGTATTTATGAGCATTCGGTACAGATAATATAAGCTTACAATAGTGCCAGTTACATTCAATCCAACCAATCAACAGCAATCTCAGATGATAAATCATATGTTTTGCATATGCTTAATTACATGCAATTCAACTAATCAACCGGCCATTCCAAGGAATATAAGATTTCAGTGTAACAGTATTTATTTACTACAGCATTCAGTACAGATAACATAAGCTTACAATAGTGCCAGTTACATTGCATCCAACCAATCAACAGCAATCTCAGATAATAATCACATGTTTTACATACGCTTAATTACAATCAATTCAACTAATCAACCGGCCATTCCAGGACAAAAGTATAGTACCACATATCTCGCTTCTGCACTGCCAGTCTGCCACTACAGACTGCTGCAAAGCACAATGTTCAGTGCTGATATCTTGCTACCTTCTGGACACTTAACCTGCGGACAGACAAATCAAACAGCTTGTGTCGATGCAGCTGAGCGCATTATCAATGCTATATCAATCATTTCACGTACTGGGCATACAACCTCGCCCGGTCGCCCTGTCCCGGGGGCGATGCGGGCGGCGAACAAGCCGCGCCGTCCCCGCCCTTCTTCTCCCCTCACCAGCCTCGCCGCCGCCCGACGCCAACGCCGGCAAAGCCGGGCGGCTGCAAGGACGGCGGCGGCGGTGCTCTCTCTCCCTCGCTCGCGGCCAAGACAGTCGGGACATCGGCACGGCACAAGCTCAGGGCACTGGCGTCGGCGCCGACCGGATCCGGTTGCCGTGGCGTTCCAGGCTCCGGTGCCGTGGTGGCCGGATCCGGTTCCCCAAGCGATGGGCGGCGGCCGCGTTACTTGGCAAGCTCGGCGGCGAGGTTTTGGCGGGTGGGTTTTGGGTGGGTGGCGGCGAACATGGGCCGACCGGGCGGGCGGCGACCCTGCGAGGAGACGTAGACGCTGCCGGAGCTTGCCTCTGGTTACGAGCACGAAGGCGCGGCCGGACGACGGACTGCGCGGTGGATGGTGCCGCGAGAGCCGGTGGTGAACTGGCCGGCGATGGGGGAGGAGTGCTGAACAGACGCCTCTAGCCAGAAGTCTGGATGGCGGTGTTGACGGCTGCCGACGGACGGAAGTGAAGGCCGGAGGCGGGATGTGGCCGGCATAGCGGCTGTTGTGGCGGCTGGACGGCGAGGAGCGGCCGTGGTGGTCGAGGCGTCGTGGAGGCGATCGCGCGGCCTCGGGGTGGCGAGGCCTGCCGTCAGGCGTCGTGGAGGCGGCGACGTGTGGTTGTCGTGGAGGCCAGCGTCGTGCGGCAGCAGGGAGGGCGTCATGGAGGCCAGCGGCGACGTGGAGTCACGTCCGGCAACATTGGAGCTCGCTGGGCGACGACAGCGGGTGCTGGTGGCTGCAGGCTGCAACAGCGGACGGCTTGCGGGCGATGGCCGTGGCGACCGTGGACGTGGCTGCGGCGGAGGAGGTGGTGAGGATGGCGATGGCGAGGTGGCTGGGGCGTGTCGGCCAGCAGCGGCTTGCGGTGGCGGTGACCGCGGTCACAGGAGGCCCATGGCGGCTTCGGACGGCTAGCCGAGGGCGTGGCAGACGGTGCATCTGGCCGGCGTGGCATCGTTTGGAGGAGGGGTCGGAGACCGGCTTGGCGCAGAGGCGCAGCCGATGGCAGCGGAGGCCGGCTCGGCGCAAGAGGCGCGGGCGGCGGAGATGGAGGCGACTTGGCGCGAGAGCCGCAGCTGATGGAGGGAGGCCGGATTGGCGCGAGAGGCGCGTCCGGTGGAGGAGGCCGGCTTGGCGCGAGAGGCGCGGCCGGCGGTGGAGGAGGGACCTCGGTCTGTGAGGAGCTGCGGTGGGTTTGTAGTGCGGTCTTCGACGCACGAAGGCTTGGCCGGCGGGGGGACGCCGGTGCAAGGGTCCCACATGTTGGTCGAGCTTGAGTGGTGGTAGAGCATCGGAGCGTCAGCTGTGGATTCGCAGGTTGCCGGGCGAAAGCCCAGTCTTGGCTCCTTGAGCCCAGACGGATGGCAGCAACGGTTTCCGTCGCTTCTCTTCTTGAGACGTCGTTTTGGCATCCCCCAGGGGCGATCTTCGTCTGTGTTCTTTTGTTGGGTCTAGCGGCGGTCGGTCACGCTTAGCGGCGGCCGATTCGGTGCTAGCCCTTCTCCGGGTTGTGTGTTGGCGCTGTCGATGCGTGAGTGGTGGTATATTTTTTCCTTTTTTCCTGGTTACGACCTTCCAGAGTTGTAATCTTTGTAATTCTTTTCTGCTCTATCAATAGAACTTCGCACCGTCTCGTGCGAGTCGTTTAAAAAAAATATCAATGCTATCTGGAAATTCAAAACCAGACAACGCCGGCGCCCCTGAAGATTCGTTCACATTCCTCTGGTTCATATTCATTCATGCTTCAGGCATCAACCAGTAAGAGGAATAAGCATCATCAGAAATTTTTTATGATGACAGAAGTAGAGTTTCATTCTCAAGAGGCTCCATCAAACACATCGCAAAGCCACAGCAAGAGAGGTTTCCATTCCAGATTGATACAAATTTCATACACCAGGCTTCCACTTCAGAATCCAGAATTCCAGATTGACACATTCATACACTAGAAAGGCAGAAAAGTACTTTTCATTAACTTCCGGATGATACAGATTTCATACACCACAAAGGCAGAAAAAGACTTATTATTAACTTCCAGATTGATATAGATTTCATACAACAGAAAGGTAGAAAAAGGACTTCATTAACATTTCTTTATCTACTTCCAATAAGATAAAATTTGACAGAGCTAAAAGTTGCTAAACATCCTACGATTTAAACTGTATTCTTTTCACTCTACTGCGGCGACGGCCGCTGATCGAACTCTTCCAACGCCGGCTGGCATCTTCTCCACCCTTGCCTCGTCTGATCGAACTCTTCCAACGCCAACTGCATCTTCTCCACCCTTGCCACCTGTAAACAACTTCATAGACAAGAAGCAGCAAAAGAAATACATTATGTAATAAATAATTGAACGAGTGGATGCAGAAATCGTGGACCTAGTTGGCGACGACAAGATGGCGGCGGCAGGGAGGCCCGGACGCGGCGGTCGTCCTCCGCTTCTCCCTCCCACAGCTTCCGCCGCCCGTCCTCTTCCTGCCAGCACCGCCGCCGCCGCATCTCCCGCTTGGACGCGGGCCCTCGCTCCAGGACACGGCAGCAGAACCACTGGAATCATCGGCACGGACGAACAGGCGGTAATCGACGGCAATGAGGAAGCGCCGTTCGAGGCCGGCCATCTCCCTGGCGCCGGATCGCGGCGTCCGAGCTGGTCTCGAACAACCACGGTCCACCGCGTCGGGAGCCTGTCGATGGGCCGCCGAACTTGGCGCCCACGAAGATCGCGACGGCGACGAGGCGGTGCGCGGTGGACGGGTCGATGAGGATCCCCGCCTCCCGCGCGGCCGCCGCTGCGTATGAACCGGATCAGGTAGATCCCGGCGAGCACGTAGCACGCGCCCTGGAGCTCGATCACGTGGCGGACGCTCTCCCACTGGATGAATGTGTGGATGCGCTCCAGGAACTCACCGATCAGGACGGTGGGCCGTCGCGCCGCCGCGGAAGGTGCGGATGAGGTCGGACTCGGCTTCAGCGTCGGCGGCGGCGGCGGCGGCGTGGCGGAGGGCTTCGGCCTCCACGAGCGCGGCGAGGAGGGAAAGGGATCGAGGGATCCCGCGCTCGTCGTCGCGGAGGACGGCGTGATCACCGTCGTCGGGTTTGCCACGGCGTCTGCAGCGGCCATGGCGGCGGAAGGGTCTCGTGGAAAGGGACGGATCAAGATCGCTAGGGTTTCGCGCGCAGGAGGGTGGGGATGGGATTTGGTAGAAGACGAGGACGAGCGTACGCATACAGTATTTTATACGTATATACGGATCGGTATGCTAAAAATACGTCACTAATTTTGATGGATTACAGTCGGTTCTTTCAACCGTCGGATGCGGATGCATGGCATTGCGTATCCAGAAATCACGGCACGTGTACGCATATCCCTCCGCTTCTCTTCTCTTCTAATTTCTTCTTCTCCCTTTTACTAGAAAAATACCCGTGCGTTGCAACGGGTAAAAAAAAATAATCTAATGACAATAGACACTTTTCATAGCATACACATATCAATGATAATGTTTCTATGGATCGTTGTAGCTAACACAATTAAAAAATTAGAACATCTTTATGTAATGATCCAACCTCGATAATGACAATCTTACCAATGCTTACTTTAACTAAAATAATTAGATTATTCATATAACAACATACATATAATCTAAAATATTCTTTCATTCTTATTCTTGCAACCAATAATAGATTAATCAAATCCTACACTCAGGATCAAGTCTACATAAAATAGTCACTGTACATTCTTCTCTAAATAACAATTAAAATATATGTTTATTTTTTAATACTATTTCCATATAAATATGTTATTAAGAATATTAGCTATACTTTAAAAAAAAGTCTGATAATGATAATTACATACAAAAAGTGTGCAGGGTCTTCGATGCAGGAGATTAGACGAGGATGTTGTAGGAGATAGAAAAAAATGGATGGATCTTATCCAACCCAAGCGTCCATTAATTTTATCTCGCATTGAGTCGGACGGTTTCTCGGGAGCGGTTCTTTTTAATAAACGACGGTTTTTTTTTCTTGCGTTGAGTGGATGGTTTTCCTCTAACTTTTTTTTTGGAAATGATGGTTTTTTTTTTCTCACGTTAAGTTAGATGGTTTTCTCGAATCTTTTTTAAGAAAACAGCGGTTTTTTTTTCGGCGCGTTGAGTCCATTTGTTTTTTTGGATATGTTTTTTTATAAACAGTGTTTAATCTGTTAGTTTTTTTTCAGAGCGGGCATTTTTTTTATAAATGGTGGTTTTTTTTTTCTTGTGTGGTTTTTTGAAAATATTTTTTTTTTAGAAATGGTGTATTTCTTTCTGATCGTTTTTAATAGCATTTTTTGCTTTTTTCCAGAAACCGTATTTTCCCACGCAATTTTTTTGGAAACTATTTTTTTTCTCTGCGCATTTTTTTCCTTTTTAGCGGATGATGGAAACTTCTCTTTTTAAAAAAGTTAGATTAGATTGATAGATTAGATTAGAGTTAAAGAGATATATACGGACAACAGAAACAGATGTGTGGGCAACTTTAGGTTTGGCCTGGGACGTTTTTTCCTCTTTTTTTTTACGGATTTTGAGTCGGATGTTTTTTTCCTTTCTTTTTTTTATTACGGACGAGAAATCCTCTTTTTCAGGAGTCGAACTTTTTTTTCTCTACGGGAGTCGGTATTTTTTTTACGACAGAAGGTTTTTTAGAGATAGATATTTATTTTTTAATTAGGTATTTATTCGCGCGTGTTTTCCTTCGGATAGAAACTTTTTTTTTCGCACTACTTTTTCCTTTTGTAGGAAGATGGAAACTCTTTTTTCGCTCGGAATTTTTCTTAATTTTGGAATCGGGCAGAAACTATTTTTGCACGCACTTTTTTATTCGCGCTTATTTTTCTTTTTTCAGTAGGGATGACGGAAATTTCTGTAGTAGAGATAGATATAGAGAAGAGATTTTTTTTCATTCTTTTTTACTGCATTGACGGAGTTGGATTCGTTTTTCATTTCCCTTTTTTTTCCGGATCAGACATATTTGTTTTTTTTTCCGCACAGTTTGTTTTTCGTGTGGTTTTTTTGATCGGACATATTTTTTTTCGCTCGGTTTTTTTACCGTGTTGACGGAGTTGGATTCGTTTTTCTTTTCCCTTTTTTTTGCCTTTTTATTTTTTTGGATCGGACAGATTTGGTTTTTTTTGGGTCGGACAAATTTGGTTATTTTCGCCTGGTTTTTTTTTCGCCGCTTTTTTTGATCGGATTCTTTTTTTTCCCACGTTTTTTTCGCCCGGTTTTTTTGGATCGGAAAATTTTGGTGCCCGGTCTTTTTGACGGACGATGGAAGCATCTCTTATTTTTTAAGTAGTAGAGATAGAGATTTGCTAATTAGGATTACTAATTAATCTTCAAAAACACTATATATGTGTAATTAATTAGGAGTATCTATATATTACTTACGTATACAATTTTAAGACTTACAGTGTAAATATATTAAAATTATATATGTAATTTTGGGACTTACCATCTAAATATACGCTGACTATTTTTTTAATGAAAAATATGATGGCACATATATAGATACTCCCTATCGATGTTAACAAAAAAAAATCCATGCTCAACCACAATGGTGCCAAATCTGTGTTGGCGCGAATTAAGTCGACAATAGCAACAACATGAGAGATCTGCTTAGCTCCAATGCAGGTCCAAAATATTGATGAGATGCGATCGTGCCAGTCATTTTGATCCTATAACTCACAAGATATATAAATAGCAGATGAAAGAGCAGATTGGCTGATAAGCCAATGTCGATAAGTTTTTGAACAATCGTCTATATATCTAGTGTATATTCTGATACTTGTGAGTAAGTAATAATATAAAGACAATCGGCTGATAACAATCAATATTATTTAATAATATAATCCAGTAGAAACCAGTCGGTTTAATAATGATATGACAGAATAAGTGTTGATCCGAAGGTTTTAAAGCATACATCGGCTAGAGTTCCGATGTCATAAAATCTAAGATATTAGATAAATAATGAAATCTTTGTTATAATCGGCTAAAACCAACTTGTATACAATCCTTGCAAGCCGATGCAATGTCCAGATAACTCATCGGCTGAAACCCCGATGAAACCCTTATTATAATTAAAGATATGTTAGCCTTTATGATTCTAAACACGACTATGGATAATGCATCACAAAGTATGCTAAGAATTATAAAGTCTAAACAATTAAGTCTTTGACTAATTTTCAAGGTGGTGGATTGTCACACCCGAAGTTTTCCCTTCCCTTAGGTTTTCAAGTCACTAATAAATTGCTTCAAGAATTTGCTTTGGTTAACCAGGAGAAAACTCCAGTTAACAATACATTTAATAATTGGAATTGTCAGGGAGAATTTTTTTCGAATTCTCTTTGCTTTGAAAATCACTAACAGGACTTAAAAGAGTAAATATCAAAACACCGGAGGCAGTGTTGCTAAGTTTAAAAGTGGCAAGATCCCTTTAATAGTAGTTTTTTCCTTTGCCCTTGGTCGTGAATTGTGCCCAATTCACTCCCCTCTCAGTCCGCAGTTTCGTTTTGCTTGGTGGAACTGTATTCGTTTTCGTTCGCGGGACCGTTTCCGTTCTTTTCATAAACGACACCGCATTTATTTTCCTTTTTGGGAAAGTCTTAGTCCCCTCCTTTTTCCTTTTCCCCTCCCCCTCTCCAGCTGGCCGTCGGGTGCCATGGCGTCTGCAGCGGCCATGGCGGCGGAAGGGTCTTGCGGAAAGGGAGGGATCAAGATTGCTAGGGTTTTGCGCGCGGGAGAGGATTAGGGTTTCAGGCCGGAGGATTTGATAGAAGAGGGGACGATCGTGGCACATACAATACTTTTTATAATGGGCCGCCCGATCCGGCACGACCCGAGATCAGTATGGCCCAGGCACAACCCAATAAGTCGGCCGGTCGGGCCATGCCGGGCCAGCCCGAAGGCACTGGAATATGGTAGCCTTATCGTGCTTTTTTTTGAATAAGTCTAGTTATCCTCCTCTTTAGGTTGTGACTGATCGCCTCATCGCCTGTTCGTTCCGCCTCGTCTTGGTACCCCGCTGGCTGCCTACGCGGCTACGCCCTAACCTACGACTGCAAGCTAGAGAGGCAGAGAGAGACTGCGTGAGGCTACTGGCTACGCGTCGTGCTCGGCGAGTCGGCGGCAGCCGGCAGCCGGTTGCAACCAGCGACTACAGCGAGGCAGCCAGCTGCGAGCGGCCGGCTGACGCCCACTCCGTGAATCCGTTCAGTTCAGTACTGCGACTGTGAGGTACCCAATTTGCTCCCCTTCGAGTCTTTGATGTACGCCAAATATATATGTTTAAATTTTGGGATTTAAATTCTACTCCCCAATTGCTCCTCTTCTGAAATTACTTACTGATTTCTGAATTCACAGTGAAATCATGTTGCCCTAAAAAGTAAAAAGCACGCATCTGGAAGTGAGAAAAGAAAAAAGAAGAGAAGGATAGAGGAATTGATATAATCACAAAGTGGAGCTATTACCGTATTGTCTCAAGAAAGATTAAATGGTTTGACAACTTTATATATCGAGAATAATTTACTAGATGAAATTGATATAGATGCCATCGTCAATGACTTCACATCAGTAAATGTTAGAAGAAAATTTTAAGGTAAGATATATAACTTGTCTGATAATAATGTTTTTTATGCATTGCATTTATTTGAAGCATCTTTATATTATTAGTGTTGTACTGGGCTTGGACGCCAATCCATGCGCCGCTGAGCTCCATTACCGCTGCCGTTCTCGCCCTCCGAGCCCTCAAGCCCCATCTCCTCGTCGCCGACCAGGAGAGGAGTGGCACCGGCGAGCTCTCGCGCTGCCACCGAGCTCGCTGGCCAACGAGAGTGAGAGGCGGCGTGGGAGAGGTGAGAGTTGGCCATGGTGGAGCTCGAGTTGCCAGCCACTGACGACGTAGTTGTTGCCAGCCTTCGTCTAGATCCAGGTTGTGCCGTCGAGCTCCAGCCCAGATCTCGCTCCTCCTCGATGTCTGAGAGGAGAGAGACGTTGACGGTGGCAACTGTAGGATCAAGGAGGCCGACTAGAGGGGTGGTGAATAGGCGGTTTTGAAACTTTTGGCTAAACTGAGTTTTGTATGCGGAAGCATAAATCAAACGGTTTTGCATAATTCAAAACCTAATCAACTAGTCTCAACTAAGTGCACAGCTAGCCTATGTTGAGGTTTGCAAGCCTTGGGTGATAATAGCACAAATAAACTATAGTAAGTAAACTTGCTCAAAGTAAATTTGTACAAAATAAAGGAGACAAGTGACAAATGATTTTTCCACCCGATGTTCGGAAGCTTGCCAACTTCCTACGTCACCATTGAGGCGAGTCCAACTTTACCGCTCAAACCACGAAGCCACCGCAAGCCCCATTCGTCAAGGGGTGGGCCAAGGTGGGAGCTGGCTCACGAATTGGTCTCCCAAGCCTCTATCACTATGGTTGTTCTTCCTCCACTCTGGAGATGGCGAACACCGAGCCACTCACAATCAACACCGGGCCTCCTCCACAACCTTCTCGAGAGGTTACCGGGCAACTCCTCCAAACCATCTAGGAGGTGGCAACCTCCAAGAGTAACAAGTTTAGGATGCTTGCCGAGGATAATTAAGTGCCACACTAGCTCTAACAATGAAGCAATGCACTTGGATTGGCTTAACTCACTCTCCAACACCTCACTAGATAAATTAAGTGCACGGGGGTGTGAGAGCTCTTGCAAGGGTTCAAGATAATGCAATGGCAGTGCCAAAACCTTACATTACTGCTAGGGAGTGGGTATATATACCCCTAACCACCAAAACTAGCCGTTGGGGTTCGAAATCCCCAACTCTGTGCTCTGCCGGTCAGACCGCCATAGGGTGGCCGGTCAGACGGACTACTTTGTAATGGCTTAGAGTTACAGGGCAATCATTGTGCTCACTCAAGCTGGCTGGTCAGACCGCCGTAGGGCGGCCAATCAGACTGACCACGGCTCAGTCAGACCGCCATCAGCCGGTCTGATTGGCTGTGGCTCTGGATCGCCAAGACGAGACCTCCTTCAAATTATGATCAATGGCCAGACCGCCGTGGGAGTTGTGGTCAGACCGGACAGCATACTTCTGGTTAGACCGCCATAAGGGCTGCGGTCAGACCGCAGGTCACTTTTTAGTTCAACCATCTGTTAGTAAACGGCGATATCTCTTGACTCGGGTCTCGGAATTTGACGTTCTTGACTTTATGGAAAGATTATTCAAAGGGCTATCCAATCCATGAACAATCCATCCAAGAAACACAACTTAATTCAGGGATAAAGGGCTCACACTCCAAAGGATACTCCACCGGACATAACCACGTGAGGCTACCCAAACCTATAGGATGTACCCACTTCTCTCTTTGTTTGGGACTTGATAAAACTGACCACACATGGCTAGATAAGCTCACCAAATGCACCTATATGCATATGAACTAATATGGCACAAGATCATCCACATGCTCGCTTCATAGTTGTCACACCCTAAAAATCTCAATTATATAAATTATTGTGTAAATGGAATTTTAGAAATGATTTTTAAAAGCCTTGAAGAAAAGATTTAATTGTAAATAATAAATTCCAATATAAAATTGGGCCAGATAAAATTTCATTAAATACTTTGCTTAATTCTATAATTTCTAGATTTTTCTGGGAATTATTTGAGCTAAGGAAGTATTTTAATAAATGGAATTGCATTTTATGAATTATTTAAATAGAAAAAGGTTTTTGAAAAGTCTTCTTTTGGCTTTGGGCCGAAAGTCGGCCCAAAACCCCTCTCTTCTCTCTCTTCGGCCCAGTCCGGCCCAGCCCAAGCCGAGCCGCCGCCGCTGCGCGCCGCTCCTCTCTCCTCGCTCGCTGACAGGTGGGGCCCGCCTGTCGGAGTCGTCGTCTTCGTCGCGCCGGCCGCGCCCGAAACCCTAGCCGCCGCCGCCTTTCCATTCGGCCGCCCCTTTCCCGATCCGGTGCAATGTTTGGGGGGAAACCTTCGCCGTGATCTCCTCTACCTTTTTCTCTTTGGAAGCTTCGGCCGATTCGCTTTGGAAACGTGGGGATTCGAGCTCGATTCGGAGTCGGCGAACCCTAACCTTCCATCGCCGTCGCCGGGCCGTTGTGGGCTTCGCCGCCGCCTCCCGACCCTATAAAAGGTTCCCCGCGCTCTCCTCTACCCTCCACCGCCCTCGCCTTCGCCTCTCGTCGCGCGATTCGCCCCTAGCGCCGTGCACCCGTGCGCCGCCGTCGCCGCCGCCGCTCCAGCCATGCGCCGCCGTTCGCTCCGGTCATCGCCGCTCGCTCGGGGAGCTCGCCAACGTGGTCGCCGTCGCGTCGCCGTCCTCGTTCCGACCCTTCGCCGCCGCTTGTTCTTCGCCGGAAAACCGTCGCCCGTCGACAAGCCGAAGACCGCCGCCACTTCAACCTCGCCGCCGTCGCCGTCCGGTCGTTCTCCGCCGCTTCTTTGGTCGCCGGTGAGTTCGCCGCGATGCCCGCGTCCTTTTGGTGTCCTCCGTTCGCGCCGCCGCGCCGTCGTTCGCCGGCAAGCACGTGAGTCCGAGCCGCCGTCGTCACCGTCGGGAGAGGATGATGTCAGTGCTGACGTCATCATCGCCGCCTTCCGTAGGCCGGCCGTGCGCCTTTGGATCTCGACCGTCCGTTCGGTCGGATTAGATATTGGCCGTCCGATCTTGTGAACCGTTGCCGTGGACCCGGTCCACCGTATAGACCCGAGCCCGCTGACGCAATAAGTCCCTTTTTCTTTTCAAAATAATTCATTATTGCGTCATAATTCAATTAAAATTTATATAAATGATTTAAACCGATTAAATCTTTAAAAATTCATAACTAATTCATTTTTAGCTCGAATTTAGTTGGTTCAAGTCTCTAAATATTTCTAAAATTGAGATCTACATGTTAAAAATATCCACATGTACTGTTCATGCTTGCTTATGTGCTGTTTTGGTGTTTTTGTTCTTTTCCGTTTAGAATCCGACGTTTCGGAGAGTCCGTTTTTGCAGGAGAAGATTTAGAAGAGTTCCAAGGCCAGCAAGGCAAGTCACACAGATCCTAATTGATCCTTTGAGCATGTGATCCCGTTTTAAAGCTATTGTTTTTATTCAACTATTGCATTTATTTTCAAATGTCATTGGGTGGAAATAGCCTATTGTTTGTTATAGCCCTTTTGTTCTTGATTATCCTATTCCGTGATACCCTTGGGTTATTATAACTTGACTAGTTGAGCTTTATGTATTGGTTCAGCTAGATGATTAGATGTAATTGCTTAGCCATGCTTAGAAACTTTAGCACACTAATGGGATAACTTATGATTCATTATTATTTACTGATGGCTTAATGATAGTTCCACGATGGTTAATCGTGATTGGTTAATTAATTAATGTGACAACTAAAACCTGATAATGGTGGGTTGTGAGTACATGGTTTTGATGGTCGTGCTCATGACAATTAAGGACCGGTTCACGAACTTCGGTTGGTGAAACATTAATCGTGGCCAACCACAAGCCAGCGTGGGCAACGGCTTTATCTTTTGCATAGCATAGTTCATTACGGAGCTCCAGACTGAGAAGTGGCGGAGATAAGCCCACGGGGGTCGCTGGGGAGTCCATACCTTGTTTATAAGGGGGTGACTATGATCCGGGAATGGTGCACTGTGGTGGATTGTGTTGTGTGAGGGGTAATGTCACAGCTCCTTTCCGAGGTACCGTGGTGGTAATGAGGCACCTGGTGACATGATGTGGGGTTGTGTCTTGTGGGTACAGTGGTTACACCTCTGACTCAGGAAGTAAAATATTCGAATAGCCGTGCCCGCGGTTGATGGGCGGGTCTAAACAATGTCTTTCGTGATTAGTCTCACCATTCACACCATAATGAGAGATGCTATAACTGGTTATAATTGATTAGCTCCTGGTTTGGAATGGTATATTCCTGGTTTGGAGATTAGAACTGTGCAGCGGGGGTTGGTGTTCAGAAATGGTTGGCCTATACAACAGGGGTATGTTGTATAGTATTGGATTAATACTGTTTAATTCATACTCTACTGTTTTATTAAATTCTGAAATATTCCTTTAAATGCTGTTTATGCAAAGAAGCCTATATTATGCCATCCTTGGTATCCTGTGCACTTGCATATTTGCTGCGTGGCTTGCTGAGTATGTCATATACTCACCTTGCAATCATTCATCAGAGGAGGAGATCTATAGTGAAGCTGATGGTGGTGAGGATTTGGCGTAGTCCTTGTCAAGCTGCCTGTGGAGTGGAGTCGTCTGCGCTGTTTATTCTTTATTTTCCGCTGCTTAGATCTTTATTGTTTGAGAGGAAACTATCCACCTCTGTAATGACAATTTATTTGCTTATTGGTTAGAGTAATAATCATACTCTATTATCAATTTGTTATTGTGTGCCTCGGCTGATTCCTGGACGAGGGTTTACACACATGTAAGCGTTTGGAATTTTGGATAGAAATTCAGGGCGTGACAATAGTCCCCTTTTGATGGTACGACGCCTATCTAGCAAATCCGGTCAGCTAAGGTCCTCTAAAAGAAAAAAGATTCAATTTTTCTTTTGCTCAGGAAAGTAGGTCATTTCAGATACCACAGTTTGGAGAATAATAAGAATTTTCATAGGCAAAGGGACCAGGGCATCTAAATGCGGTCTTGGTTAATATCTTCTTCGGCGATTGGCACCTGGTTATACACCGGAAAAAGACTAAGAAAACATTCTTAGCTTCATTATACCTTTGCCTTGCGCCATCCAACTTGGGGTCAAGCTTGAGCCAAGATCAACACTTGTGACAATTCAGTTGAACCATGTTTATGCCGAGGTCTTGTCCATTCTTTGTCATGACTTTCTTCTCATCACAAGCTTGACTTCATCTTGTCAACATGGCGATTTCCTTGGTTTGGTGACAATCAATCAATGGTGTCATCCATTTTGCCTCATCACAATTAGACCTATTTCTTTGCACAACTCAAAGGAAAATATTAGTCGCAACAATCCGGTTGTCATCCTCCACTTGATGACCAACCGATTGCATATGAAAGATATGTATATGTTTGTTGAGTATTCATTTACACCACAAGTGTCATATACTCGTATGCAAGCTTAAGTTGCAAAGATCCGATATAAATAATAAGTGAACAACATAGATCTAGAACATGCCCAATAAATGCATAAGATTTGCTCCCCCTAAATATATGCATACAAAGAAATATACAAGAGAGGCAAGTGTATGCATAAGTAAAGAAGAACCAATGGGGTTTATCCTATACACAGGGAGAAGGCATGTTGCAATGATAAAGACAAACAAAAACACATACCTTCATGATCTCCATGTTCTCAAAGCAAAGGAGACTAAATAAGATAAGACTCAAAGTAAACATTAGTCTCACGCTTATATAACAATAACATGGAAATCATATATATGAACCTATCAAAAAAATCGGAGATAAGAAGTGATACATATCGCTTTATCTCCATGCATTTCATCCTTGTCATGATTAAGGTCCATTTACCACATCTCATTATCTAGAAATAACCTAGTTGACAACTTATGTAAAAGAGAGGTTAATCCCATAAACATCGGTTTATCATCTATCACCAAAGCAACAATTACACAATTGTTTAATCCAAGATCTTTCATTTTTTTTTTCTCTCTTTTGTGACAGATAATAACCTGATATAAACAATACAGAGAGATGAGATGAAATATAATTTCAAATCAAGGTAGAGATCTTATAATAAACAAAATATAGAATAAGCTCCTCTCAAGATGTGCGTACATATGGATATAAAGGAACGCATATGCACATAATCAATCAAGATCAATGAGGGAGTTCACACTATATTTGAATCCACAAGAGATACCAAATTAGAATATGTGAAGTTTAATACATATCTCTCATCATTTTTATTTTCATATCTAAATGAAACTAGTCAATGAAAAGCTCATAAAACGTAAGTATCATATAATTAGATTTGTCATTAATCACCAAAACCAAATTCCCTCCGCTGCTCGCACGTCGCCGAGCCACCGCCTCGGCCTCCTCGATCCGTTGCCGTGTCCTAGCCTCCTTGGCCACTGCCGCTGCTGCAAGGAGAGAGGAGGGGCACAGTGGAGCTGCCGTGGAGGCCGGTGCCGTTGGTTGGAGCTCGTTTGCCTGCTAGCGGCCTTCGGTTGATTGAGGAGGCAGCCGGCGGATCGAGGAGAGTAGAGGGAAGATATTTTATATTTGTTTCTAGAATTTAGGGTGTGCGAGCACGCTAAAACCTGTACTTTATGTTAATTAAAAACACATTAGGACTAAAATACAAGATTACAAGGGCTGGCATGAAAAATTGAAAACACTCATGAAGTAACTCTGCGCTGTGAAAGAGGAGGTGTGATCTCAGATCTCAGTCTACATGGCATATGAGGTCCCTAATTTTGAGTAGCTCGCACTGCTATTGCAAAACATGGGTTTGTGTCTATGGCCCCATGCTATAGTGAGGGATAAAACGAAATATCAGAATAATCTTTTATATGTTTCACCGTTAAGGATCTGTTTTTGAAACTATATCACTTATTATTGGAATGGATGATTTGTTTGCACGCTTCAAAAAAATATGTCTCTAAAAATATTTTCTTCTGGTATTTGCTTAGACCACTTAAGCTATTTATCAATATAATTTATTTCTTAAAATATTAAAATAATCGAGTAGATAATCCATACAAATAACCAGCTAAATAATCTAAACCAATCTAGGTCCAGATTAGTTAATTCTATTTTCTCTCATCTCTCAAAAAGAGACGTTGTCTCAATTGTATTTAGCCGTTAAATAACTAAATCTATATATGAACCAAATATTGTCTTTCTTCTTTATCTTCTCTTTTCACACAAGATATATCAGCTTAATTATTTTTAGCCTTCAGATGATCGATACATGATAGTTCAATTATTGCCCGGTCTTCTATTAATTAAACTATATATCATTTCAATTATTCTAGCCGTTTGTGTTGTACGATGACTAATCAAACATGAGTTTATAAAATGCAAGTCGATCATGTCATTTCGCTAATAAAACAATCCATCTCCAAACAACACATAACTGTTTCTGTAGTACTTTTACATAGACACAAACTCATGTTTTTGTAAGCTTGAAATAATAATGTAGAAAAAAAACGTCTTAGATGGTCTAAGCATATCTATATTCTTTTTATCAACTACACATACAAACAATAAACATCATATAGCTATACCATATCCATCTCAAATCATAGGTAGCACCCATTAACAAATATTTGATCCCTATGTGGGTGCGGCTAGAGGCCCATTGGCAGATCTGGTATGTTTGATGGAGATTTAGATGGAACGGTGAGTACGTCCTTTCCTAACCCTTCTGATTCAGCCTTAAAATGCTCTGGCTTTCTTGTGAGACTTCACACTTCAGATCGCCGTACCAACTCCCACCTCGTTGGGTACCGTCATACCCTCCTCCCGCTTATAAGAGAGATCGACAAGAGCTCTAAGATTCTACCACCAAATCGATCTTCTACGGAGAGGAGGGGGGAGGGGAGATTCAACCCGGTCCTGATTTCTTCTTGGGCTGATCTTGGTGCCAGACTGCCGTGCTCTTCTAGATTTGGGGTTTGTTTCTTTGGCAGAATCAGTGTACGGATTTTTAATCTTTTTTTTTTTTGGAATAATTAAGCATTTCCTTGTTTTCATGTGCTTGTTTGACAGGGATCAGTTTATCTTAATTAGCAGTCCAAGAGATTAATTGAAGGTTCAACTAGATTGTTTGGGATTTTAGTAGCAGAACAGAGCTTGGAAGTTCAAATCTCGGGTGGTACGAACCTTCTACGTTCCTGAAACAAAATTTTCCTGGTACCAATTAATTATTGCGGCTAATTAGATTAACGACACACGTGTTGAAATCTTATTCTACTAGCAGCTTGCACGCCTATGTGCAGATGGATTTATGTAAAATCGGTTCCCCGTGCCCGTATTCTGTCAGAGCGCGCCAAGCAACTCGTCATCAAGCTGTTGAAGAGGGGGACCCAGAAGATGATCCGGGAAGCGACAAGGCGAAGGATGATGCACAGGAGGAAGGCGGAAAGCAAGAAGGCGTCATCAAGAAGGGGAGGCATATCCGGAAGGAGAATAGAAAATACAAGGGGGGCGAATGGTCCATGTAACAATCATATGTAGGCCCAATTGAGGCCGGTGGCGAAAGGGAGGTTGGTGAGGAAGAGAAGCAACTATATACTAGCTGGCACAAGCTTGTAAGAACTTGATTAGGAACTCGGCAAGGTGGCGATGGCGGCGGTGGCTCCGCTCGGTTGAGCGTGAGAGTAATCTATCTGTTAGTTCGAGTTCCACATTTCCGTGTTCTTTCCGTGAGTCCCTAATTCGCTAGGGTTTCTAACATATTCGTCCATAATAATGGAAGTTTTCATAGATCTTCAATTTGGAGTAGCCCTTCTTCTTTCTTTGAACGAATCCTGTACAGATTTAATTAATTTCGAATTAATGCTTGTTCCTTTGCTTGTTCTTGGCAAACTAAGCTTGCTTGCTAGGGCCATATACGGCTCAAATTAAATTCATCGCAAGGCTGACCACGAAGTAGGAGGTCTACCCGAGTTAGGTCGGATGGACCGCATGATGAGCGCGCTTGGCTTCATCGGCAGCGACGTTGACGACGACGAGGACAGCGGCGAGGCGATATGGGATGATCTCGCTTCTGAAATCGGCGGTGGCGCCGCCACCGTGGATACTCCGGCGACGGTGAGTTCTACCGATGGATCACTGGTGGAGAACCATCTACAACAACCGGGACTAAATCATCTTTAGTCCCGGTTAAAAAGGGTAACGGGCATATTTGATCTTTAGTCCCGGTTGGTAACACCAACCGGGACTAAAGATCATCTTTAGTCCGCGGTTTCAACTGCTGTCAGAACTTGTCAGGCCCCCCCGGGATCTTTAGTCCCGGTTGGTGTTACCAACCGGGACTAAGATAGTAACTTTAGTCCCGGTTGGTGTTGCCAACCGGGACTAAAGATCCCGGTGATCTTTAGTACCGGTTGGCAACACCAACCGGGACTAAGTCCCACCCCTTATATATGTCTTCTTCCTCCTCCTCCCCGAGCAAGCTTCAAAATTTCTTCAAAAAAGAGGGGAGGTCATGCCAAAATTTATAGTGAATTTACTTTGGTGATTATATACAAATCGGAGGTGCCTAAAAGGTTAGCAACTTCATCCTCCAATGTTTTTTTTGGTCATATTACAGTTGAAGCTATGTTTCGCACACTTTTTTGTCTCCAAAATTTTGTTGTAAGTTGATGAGAGAGAATTTGTGTTGGAAAAGAAAGAATATATAGAAATTTTGTTTATTTGCTAAATAAGGTTTCATAAAATAGTTGAGTAGGAAAATATAGTGAAAGTTAATCTTAAAAAAAAGAAAAACAAACTAAATTGAAAATGAAAAGAATTTAAAACTTAAAAAATAATAAATAAGAATTAGTTGGTGGAATAGTTTATAATTTTTGTATGAATAATGATATGTCGATATTGTATGACTGTTGAAAGAGTTTGTGATTATTTTACCATTATTGTATGAACTGTCATTATTGTACGAATGATTATTTGTGTACGATTTTTTTTCATTTCATGTAGATGGATCGGCAATGGTGTACGCTGACCGGCGGTCCAAAGAGTTTATTGACGGCGTGCATTATTTTTTGAGAGTGGCCGAAGCTAACAAGCAGAAGGGGTTTTATTTGTTGTCCATGCAATAAGTGTAAGAATCAGAAGGGTATTCTGCATCCAGGACTATTCATTTCCTTCCACTTGTTTGAGTCGGGGTTCATGCCAAGCTATAATTGTTGGACTGCCACGGAGAGCAAGGGGGTTGAAATGGAAGAAAATGAAGGGAAAGACGACAATATTCCAGACTTGCTCAGTACGCTGTATTTGAAGGAAATCAAACGGGCGAGGAGGACATAGATGCTGATTATAACAACGTTGCAGATGATCTTGGTCAGATGTTGCAGGATGCCAAGGAGGACTGCGAGAGTGAAAAGGGGGCCCATTGACAAGATGTTAGAGGACCACACGTGATAGGTACCAGAGCAAGGGCACAAAAAGTTGGATACCACTCTGGAGTTCCGCAATGGAAGGCAAGAAATGGTGTTAGTGACAAGGCATTTGGCGATTTATTGAAACTCGTCAAGAACATTCTTCCGGAGGGAAAAATTGCCCGAGACAACGTACGAGGCTAAGAAGATAGTCTGCCCTCTAAGACTGGAAGTTCAGAAGATTCACGCATGTCCGAATGATTGTATCCTATATCACGTGAGGAGTACGAGAACCTAGAAGCATGCCCTGTTTGTAAAGCACTACGATACAAGATTAGACGAGATGATCCAGGTGAGGTTGACGGGCAGCTAACGAAGAGGAGAATTCCTGCTAAGGTGATGTGGTATTTCCCTATAATACCACGGCTAAGGCGTTTGTCAGGAACAAGGCGAATGCTAGAATGATGCGTTGGCACGCTGAAGAACGTCAACAGGACGGATGCTGGACACCCGCAGATGGTTCGCAGTGGCGAAACATCGACAGAAATTTAAAGACTTTGGAAAGGACGCACGAAACAATACGGTTGGTTTAGTAGGATGGCATGAATCCTTTTGAGAGATGAGCAGCGGCCATAGCACTGGCCCGTTACGATGTGTATCTACAACCTCCCCCTTTGGCTATGCATGAAGAGGAAGTACATAATGATGCCGATTATTATTCAAGGCCCCAAGCAACCTGGTAACGACATCGATGTGTTCCTAAGACCACTGGTCGAAGAATCTTAAACTGTTGTGGAAGAAAGGAAGGTGTCCCCGTGTGGGACGAGGACAAACAGGAGGAGTTTAACCTACGAGCGCTGCTGTTCGTAACCATCAACGATTGGCCTGCACTTAGCAAACCTATCCCGGGCAGTCCAACAAGGGGTACAAGGCTTGCACTCACTGTATGGATGAAACAGAAAAGTACGTATCTTAAGCACTGTAGGAAGGTTGTGTACATGGGTCAATCGTCGATTCCTTGCAGCAAACCACCCGGTACGGAAGAAAGGCAAGCACTTTGAACATACTGCGGACCACCGTACGAAGCCTAAACATCGCAGCGGGAACGCAGTGTTTGCTATGGTTAAAAGATCTTAAAGTAGTGTTTGGAAAGGGGCCTGGCAGCCAACCTATAGAGAGCGAAGATGGTCATAGGCGGCGATGTGGAAAAAAAAAACTCCATATTTTGGGGAGTTACCCTATTGGGAATTCTTGGACGTCCCCAACGCAATCGACGTGATGCACCTCGCTAAGAACCTTTGCGTAAACCTTCTTGGCTTCCTAGGTGTATATGGAAAGCCGAAAGATACACTGGAAGCGCGTAATGATCTGAGCATATGGAACAACGCGGCGACCTTCACCCGGAACCAAAGGAGAAGGCGGCCATTACTTGAGTCCAGCCAGCTACACTCTTAGCAAGGCAGAGAAGGAAAGTATGTTTCAATGCTTGGAGAGCATCAAGGTACCGTCTGGATACTCCACGAATATAAAGCGAATAATAAGCACGAAGGAGAAGAAGTTCACAACCTAAAGTCTCATGACTGTCACGTGTTGATGACACAGCTGCTAACCAGTTATAATAAGGGGTATCCTCTCCAGACAATGTCCGGGCAACAATAACAAAGCTATGTTCTTTCATGAACGCAATTTCGCAGAAGGTCATCGATCCGGATAGGTTAGAAGCCCTTCAGAATGATGTGGTTGCAATGTCTTGTCAGCTTTGAGTTGATATTTCCACCTTCATTTTTCAATATAATGACGCATCTGCTTGTCACCGTTGTCAAAGAGATCGGTATTCTCGGGCCTGTGTTCCTACACAGTATGTTTCCTTTCGAGAGGTACATGGGCGTTCTGAAGAAGTATGTTCGTAACCGTGCTCGTCCAGAGGCAAGCAATCGCCAAGGGGTATGGAACAGAGGAGGTCATTGAAATTCTGCGTTGAATTTATTGAAGACCTTCGCCCAATCGGGGTACCTGAATCACGCCATGAAGGGAGACTAACGGGGGAAAGGGGACTCTCGGGAGGAAAGCTATAATGACGGTAGACAACAATTTATTCCGTAGAGCCCATTTCACGGTTTTACAACAATCTATCATTGGTCGCATCCTTACATCGAGGAGCACTTGGCTCTAGTTCGCGCCAGAAACATCGGTAAGTCCGATGCATGGATTACACGGCATCACATTGATACTTTCCCCGCATGGCTGCGACAACATCTCATGGGTAACGAGACGATTAACCAGCACTGGCCTTCCTGGCGAGGGGTCCATCTGGCTCGATCGCGACATTCCAGGGATATGAGATCAATGGGTACACATTCTACACAAGAGCCCAAGACATGAAGAGCACGAACCAGAACAGTGCTGTTCGTATCGATGCCATAGGACACGATGGTACAACTGGGCACTATTACGGTCCATCAAGGAGATATGGGAACTTGACTATGGACCTCTCAAGGTCCCTCTGTTCCGGTGCCAATGGGTTAGGTTGACTGGTGGAGGCGTAACGACTGATGACAGTGGGATGACAACGGTTGACCTTAACAAGGTTGGGATACTCGGACGAACCTTTCGTCCTTGCCAATGATGTAACGCAAGTTTTTTATGTGAAGGACATGTCTAGCAAAGGAAAGAAGGGCAAAGGGCCTGACGAGCCGAAGCGCCATGTTTTTCTCCCAGGCAAAAGAAAAATCGTCGGAGTAGAGGACAAGACTGACAAGGATTACGATCAGCACAAGGAAGGAACAATAGTGAGGAGAAAGTACGTGCGGACAACCGTCACCGCCGAAGTGTTGCCGTAATTGTTGTAAACTATTTTGGATGTATTGAATATGCTAGTTATATATGATTAATTACAATTTTTAACAATTAATATCATGCATATGCTAATTATATACGACTATTCTAATTTTTAAAAGTTTTGAATCATGCATGTCGGATTCACAGATGCTAGTTACAATTTTTAACAATTTAATATCATGCATATGCTAATTATATACGATTATTAGCATTTTTAAAAGGTTTAAAACATGCATGTGGGATTTACACATGTTAATTAGAATTTAAAAGGTTATTAGCATTTAAAACATATATTAGAATTTAAAACATGCATCACACTAATTATATACGATTATTAGCATTTTTAAAAGGTTTAATTAGAATTTAAAAGGTTACTAGCATTTAAAAGGTTATTAGCATTAATTAGAATTAAGCATTTTTAAAAGGTTATTAGCATTTTTAAAAGGTTTAGCATTTAAAAGGTTATTAGCATTTAATTAGAATTTAAAACATGCATCACATTAATTATATACGTTTATTAGCATTTTTAAAAGGTTTAAATTATGCATGTGGGATTTACATATGCTAGTTACAATTTTTACAATTAATATCATGCATATGCTAATTATATACGATTATTAGAATTTTTAAAAGCTTTAATTCATGCATGTTGGATTTACACATGTTAATTAGAATTTATAATGCATTATTATATTTTAGAAACATATATGCAACGAAATTCAATATTCAGTGCTATTAACTTTAGTCCGGTTCTTAACCCTAACCGGGTATAAAAAAAAATTTGGAAATAGCGGGAAAATATCTTTACTCCCGGTTCGTGAGAAGAACCGGGAGTAAAGATATCTTTACTCCCGGTTCGTAACACCAACCGGGATTAATGATAACATCTTTAATCCCGGTTGGTGTTACGAACCGGGAGTAAAGATATCTTTACTCCCGGTTCTTCACGAACCGGGAGTAAAGATCCGGGGGTAATATATTCCCGGCGCCCCTCGTCTTCTCCCAACACTTAGACGTTTTCATCGAGATCGAGCATCGGTCCTTCGCCGCCACTGCCTAGGGCAACCCGCGCCGACGCCGCCGTCGTCTCTCACCGTCGCCTGGCGGTCCTCGCCGCCTCCGCCGCAGACGCCGCCGCACCGTCTCTTGGGTGAGAGCCCCCGGCCTCTCTCTCTCTCGATGTACCCTCGTCTCTCTCTGTTTCGCCGACGACGCCAAGAAACGCCGACGACGCCGACGACGCCGATGACGCCTCTCTCTTACGCCGATGACGCCTCTCTCTCTCTCACGATGACGCCGACGAACTCCGACCCACGACGCCCCCACGCCGCCGCCGCGCCCCACGACGCCGCCGCCGCCACGATGCCGCCGCCGCCCCCACGCCCCACGCCGCCGCCGCGCCCCACGACACCGCCGCCGCCACGATGCCGCGCCCCCACGCCGCCGCCGCCCCCCCACGGCGCCCCCACGCCGCCATCGTCCGCGCGACGGCACGTTGCCGCCGGCGCCACGCCCCCACGCCGCCGCCGCCCCACGATGCCGCCGCCGCCCCACGCCACCGCCGCCGCCCCACGGCGCCCACGCCACCGCCGCGCCCCCCACGGCGCCCCCACGCCGCCGCCGTGCCCCCACGACGCCCCCACGCCACCGCCGCGCCCCACGACGCCGCCCGCCGCGGCGCCGCATCGTGCCGCCGCGCCGGCACGATGCCGCCGCCACGATGCCGCCGCCGCCACGAATGCTGCCGCCACGTACGGTCACGATGCCGCCGCCCTAACGCCTAATGAACTAACGCGAACGAACACGAACGAGCGAACGAACGCGAACGAACTCGAAATTATAAAAGAACACAAACTAAAACTTGTAAAATCCATATAAAAGTAAATATAGCTCATTTTAAGATGATTCAAATTTCTGTGAACTCAACCAAGTTTGGGAACTTTGATGTTATGTAATAAAAACTTGCACTCACAGTACAAATTTAGCTTCTAAAATTTATCCAAGTTAAATCACACATAAAGCATGCACAAACTTATAAAATGCATACAAAATTCATTTCAACTCATTTGGAGCAAACTCAGTTTCTACAGATCCACCAACTTATGTTCTCCTATAAAGCAAAATGAAATAGTATACCTACTATACATCAAATGCCTCTAAAACTATTACCTTTAAAATGACTAGTTTTACATAAGCTGAACTTTAGAAGTTTATATAAAATTCAATCTTAGATCCTTTTGAGTAACCCCAAATTCAGTAGAACCAATAGAGTTGTGCACTTCAATGTTATAAAATAAAAAGACATACTTACAGTATAATGAAAACCCCTAAGTATTTAAGTAAGGAATAAACAACATGGAGCATACCTTAAATTGTAACATTTGTAGAAAATTCATCTATTGTCTAAATGAAGTGAACCAAATTTTCTATAGAACCAGCAAGTAATATACTTCAACCTAGTAGAGTGAATTATAAATTTTTTCACGTAGATTGAATGTGGTTCAAACAATGCCTATATAAATAAGGTTTGGATCGCCTTCACAAATGTTTTATGTACCAGAGAATTGAATTACAAAATCAAATTAATTTCACAAAATTCTATAGTGTTGTATTTTGTAACAAACATTTGGACATCTAAAAGATCTTCAATGAAAAGATTGTTTAACTACAAAGTTAAACAATACATTATATGTTCCTTTGCGATTAGACTAATACATTTTTTTGGATGTTGCAGAGAAGACGTCGTCGTCGTCGTCCGTCAAGCCGAAGTGGTAGCTAGCCCTCGAAGGAATTCGCGCAGGCAAGTGATGTAAAGATGTGATTGTTTGAGATATAATATAAGATTGTTAGAATTCTAATATAAGATTATTAGATTATTAGAGTTAGCATATGTGAGTGTTAGAGATTATTAGATTATTAGACAGCATATTTGAGTGTTAGAGATAGTTAGAGTTTTAATATAAAATTATTAGAGGTTTAATATATGAAACTTAATTAGACTTAGCATATGTGAGTGTTAGAGATTTAATATAAGATTATTAGAGTTTTAATATTCGAAACATATTTGATTGTTAGAGCTTTAATATAAGATTATTACAGATGTAATATACGAAACTTAATTAGACTTAGCATATATGATTATCTACCGTACAAATACAACGACACTTAGACTTAGCATATTTGAGTGTTACAGATAGTTAGAGATTGATATAAAAGTATTAGAGGTTTAATATACGAGTTAGTGAGGAGATTGTTATACTTAGCATATATATATGATTATTACAATTTAATATAAGATTAGTAGCGATTTAATATGAGATTATTCGAGATTTAATATAAGATTATTAGAGTTTTAATATTACGGTTAGCAAATACATCCTACAGACCTAACATATATTATTGTAATGCACAGATGGCTGATCGCGACGAGGAACAGATATTGTATGATACAATTGGCAGAGGGAAGTAGCCAGTACTGGAACGAAGAAGAGGGGAACGAGGATCCAAACCAGTACTTGAACGTGGAGGGGAACGTGGGAGGGTTTCGGAGGGGAACGATGAGGAGGAGGCTAGTGGAAGTCATCCCTCCCGCTGGACAGAAGAGGGCACGCGGACAACGAGGTGCCGCGAAGAAGATAGAGGGTCGGCACATCATAACTGAGGTGGACGCAGACGGCCGACCTACTGCCCCGGCAGAAGCAGCCAAGAATTTTGTACGCCACAGTGGTTGGGTTGTGAGGGATAACGTGCCTGTCAGCATGGTGTACTGGCGCAGAACAAGGGCACGCGGGGATAATGACAGCTTTGTCCCGGAATCAGAGAAAGAGATGCTGTGGACCACAATGCTCGAGACGTTCACGCTCCCTGCGGGTACAGAGAACATAGTGAAACACTGGACTCTTAAGAAAATGGCAGAACAGTTCCAGACCTTCAAGGGAGACCTATACCGGAAATACATCCTGAAGGGGCAGACACCGAACTTCGACGTATTCCCGAAGCTAAGGGATCACTGGGAGGAGTTCGTTGCTTACAAGACAGGTCAACAAGGGCAGGCGATGATGGAAAGAAACAAAGAAAATGCCGCCAAGAAGAAGTACCATCAACCACTTGGGGTCAGGCGGCTATAGCGTCGGCGATGCCGAAGTGGGAGGAGATGGAGGCAAGCTTGCTTGAGAGGGGTATCGAACCGGCCACCGCTAAATGGCCTGATCGATCGAAGTTCTGGTTCTATGCTCATGGTGGAACGCTCAACCCAGGTGATGGCTCCTTGGTCTTCAGCGATCAGATACGCGAGGCTGCGAGTCGACTAACGGACACAGTGGAAGCCTCTTCTCAGGGCACGTTCCGACCCGACAGAGAGAAGGACGAGCTGTCACTCGCCCTGCAGACTCCAGAGCATCCAGGACGAACACGAGGGAAAGGGGTGATTCCTTGAAAGATTGGATTCAAGGATGACATCCACACGTACAGAGTCGGATGAGGAGCAAGAGAGATACCGAGCGAAGATTGCAGATCTCGAGTACAGGGATATCGAGCTACGAGCTCAGCATGCAAGAGGAGGTGGCCCGGAGGTGAGATGAACGCATGGCAAGCACATCGGTCACACGATCCCCAGCCGTACTACCTCCTCCAGTGGTTAGCCCATCAGCAATCGTAGCAGCTGCGCCTCAACGGGGCAGGTAGTATCACTAGCATGGACGCTATGCAAACCCCCGGGACGAAACCACCTGCCCCGTTGATGAGATCACGCATCGGACACCAGTTAGCTGCATATTCCCTTCAAGAACTTATCAATCAAGGTATGGCTCGATATAATACATGATTTTTGACTCGTAACGTTCCGCAATTTGCTGCTTAGGTTGATTACTAAATAGATAACCTCTCCTCACGTGAAGGTGGCGTCAGGAATGGGCCATCCCAACAGACATATCAGGGACTTACCACTGCAGGCCGATTCCAGCAGGATACTCGAGGGTCGAAGTTGAGCTGGTGGAAAGCCGTGTACGAGGACCTCGAGTTGGACTACCCAGGAGGAGAACGGTGAGACGCATCTACGAGACACAAGCCACGCCATTATACTATGGCGCAAGCGGTACATCATCCTCCCTAGGCGACAAGCGGCGTCTCGTGCAATTGCAGTACGATTGCAGTCAAGAGGAGCTTAATGCTTATGTGGCAGGAGAAGTGAAGAGGCAACTCAAGCCTCAGAGTCCTGAAAAGAAGATACCTATTGACCCGAGCGTGAATAATTTCTTCAAGGGAATGTCCACCGCAAACAGGAGGCCTTGAAGCTATCGGACTATGACCGAACACTCAGGAAAGCCTATTACAAGAAGTCCAAGCCAGGTCCTCAGCTTGGAGAACAACCACAACCAAGTGGGTCGAGCCGTTGGTGACCGGCGAAGACTTTGGCATAACGGATTTCATTTCAGACAGCCCGGTCTAAACCATGGCTCAGTTGGTTGGAGAGGCGCACCAATCCCGAAGGCGGAAGTGGCATACAAGTTTGAACTCGGTAAACCGCTTGTCAGGCCCGAGCAGCTGCAGTCCCTACCCCGACACAAATGTACAAATTCCATGAACGGTACATGGAAATGAGCGCCAATGGTAGAGAGATGTTCGGGAGCGAGGATCATAAACCCCCCGACTTCTTGCAAGGAGAAGATGTTCTATGGATCAATTTCAGGATGTCTTCGATCTGTACCATCGGGACGCCCTCGACGTCTCTCTTCTGAGCGCATGGATTTTGTAAGTATCTTTGAGTTCGATTGTTTCGTTCAATAATTAGCTCCTGGCATATATGTAAGCAATAATAATTCCTTTCATTGTTTGTAGAATGGAGATTCAAAGGGCCCGGCGTCGGGGGGTTTACAATACTGGGTTCATCGACCCTCGCAAAAATCAACACCGAAATGCTCGACAACTACGAGAAAGACACAGAGGACAATCTCGTCCATCTCCTAACACAGCAGCATTTCAAGACATTCATACTATTGCCGTACAACACAGAGTGAGTTTTTATTGTCGTTCGACACAATTTCATTCCCATACATATAACATGTGCATTCTGATATTTATCTCATCTCCACGCATATTCCAGATTCCACTGGGGCCTGTTCTTTTTTGACTTGGAGGCAGGCAGAGTCACTGTGTACGACTCAATGAATAAAGAGGAGAAGGTTTTTGACAAGGTCTTCCAAATGATAGACAGGTAATATAATGCCATCTATTCCACAGTCGCGGGACTCTGTTGATATTATGTTGATCTCAGGGTAATATTTAATTAATCATAGCTTGCAACTGCACATGTAGGGCTTGGGATCGGTTCCGTCAATTGGTCCGCGGGACTTGGAAAGAAAAACTTGGATGGAGGTTCATTTTCCAGTGAGTACATGCAATGATCCAAAATTATATTGAATTGAAATCTCTAGTTACAGTTAATATAAAGAGTATATTAAATCTCTCATCGTTTCTCATGTAGTGCGCAAAGCAGGACAAGGGAACTAACTTGTGCGGCTACTACGTATGCGAGTATGCCCACTGCCTATCAAACCAAATATACACCAAACGAGAGCTCGATGTACGTATACATAAACCGTTCAAAATTTCATTGCGTATCGATTTGTTAAGAGTTGTTTATTAATTTCATATATTGATATGTCATTATTTTTCGAATGATAGCGTATTCACATGAGGGAAAAACTCCCACACAAGGAGTTTATCACGGCTGTTCAAGAACAACTGATGGGGTTCATCAACGAAGAAGTCCTTAATCCCCATGGTGAATTTTACTATGACGGATCGACAATTCGTAACGTCGGTCCTTCCTCTTCTGACGTAACGCAGGGCGTCGAAGTCGTAGCTACAGCTAGCGAGCAAATGAATTGTACTATACATACATGTACATACATATTTACATATGTACGTACATTTACTTTAGTGGTATATTATTTTGGTAACATATATGTACATAAAATGTTAAGTGCTTTAAATTATAAATATGTGTGTAATATATGTATTTATACATATATATACATACGCATATACATTATATGTATTCTATATACAACCATAATATATATATTGCAATGCATATATATATATATATATATATATATATATATATAATATATATCTATATATATATATATCTATATATATATATATATATTATAATCAACCATGCAGCAACAGGGCAATGCAAAATAAAAAAAAAGGTACATGGATCTTTAGTCCCGGTTGGTAACACCAACCGGGACTAAAGGCTGACCGATCTTTAGTCCCCGGTTCGTGTTACCAACCGGGACTAAAGATCGATCTTTAGTCCCGGTTATTTCCAACCGGGACTAAAGATCGCTATCTTTAGTCCCGGATTCGTAGTCCCGGTTGGACACCGGGACTAAAGGGGGGTTACAAACCGGCACTACAAACGATTTCTCCACCAGTGGATGCATTCATGGTCATGCATGTATGTGCTTAGTGCTTAATTTTTGGCTGGCTAGCTGGATGTGCTGTCAGATTTATTGTGCTGCTATCTGTTTTTTAATCACCTATGCGATTAAACAGTAGTCAGGTAGCCAGCTATAGGTAATGTACTACTGGAATGAATTAATGTGTGCTAGTTTATATCCTTTTTTCCAACCGTTGCATATTTGACTGTTGTCACATGTACGTTATGTATGGCATGTACTACTTCATTTTTACTTTAATTCATTTATTTTTTGTTTGGACCCGTATATTAAATAGTGTACTTTAAATTTTAAAATATTTATTAAGGGATGCACTAAAACGCACCAAGAAAGCGTAATACTAAAACACGTCCTTCACATAGTACTTTTTTACTATATATTATATGTTTTCAAATACATGATAGTACAAAATTTACTAATAGGCTTAATAGGGGAATTTGTGATGATTTCACTCTCAGTAAAAAAATACTAACAATGCGTGTATATATTAAATATGTACTTTAAATTAAAAAAAATATTTATTAAGGGGTGCACTAAAACGCACCGGGAAAGCGTAATAACTAAAACACAATCCTTCTAGTACTTTTTTACTGTATGTAATATGTTTTCAAATGCTTGATAGTACAAATTTTACTAATAGGCTTAATAGGGGAATTTGTGAGGATTCATTCTCAGTAAAAAATTACTAGCATTGCGTGTGTGTTTTAACTATACCATACCAAGGGGTATAGTATAATATATCTATATTTTTTAAGTACAATTTTTCATAATAATAGAAATTTATTGGATGCATTGACCACTTTTTGTATGGGGAATATGTGGTGGCAATTTGTGGACCATTTAGGCCATGTTTGGCACACCTGGGTTTTAAATTAAATTATAGTGTTCTAAATTTTATATTTTCTCTAAAATAGGAATTAATTAATTATATCCAAGATCTAGTTCTAAGGATTCTTGGCTATCGAGCATGGGCACAAGAGCCCAATAAATCGTCAATGTGAAGAGTCTAAATGAAAATTCCACTAGACATTTAAAATGCTACTAAGCCTTTGGGCCTTGCGTTGTGATTACAGCTTGGTACAAATGGACCCAGAAAAAATTGCGAGAGCCAAAAGGGGATAGAGGTTGGACCTAGTTGCTAAGCGCGCTGCGCGGCGGAGGTGGCATTGGCTACGTGCCATAGCCCACCGTTCTCATACCACTGTCGACATACATCACTGGAAAGGAGGATGGGGTGGACCACTCCCATCGTCTCCTCCGGCTACCACAATTGGATACCATATGTTTGTTCCTTTCGGTCTCAGTTCCCTTATTTACGCGCCTTTTATTCTATTTAATTACATACTATTGAGTACTTGCTTTGTGGGTGCATAGAGGAAATTGTTTTGTGTGGTCTGGCACAGGAAAGGCTCTGACCAATTTATCTTTCCAAAATGTTGTGATAATTAGTATGACTAACTAAATATTTCATATCATAAATAAGAACTTTCTTAATATATTTCATCATATATTGTGTTTCCAAAGGTGTTTAATCTAATTTTGTATATCAACTAGTAATACCTAGTATTAAAACATGCCTATAGTGGTTTGATATGTCTATTGTGGTTTACTGTTGTTTGTATTGTAAGACACTGGGTACTTGCAAAAAAAGGATAAATTGCCCTTGATGAAGACAATAAAGGATAAATTGCCCTTTGTCAAAGACAAGTTTGCATTGTCATCAATTTACATTTCACTTTAGAAATAGGATACAGTTGGAGGAAGCTGGACACACAAAAAGTTCCCAAAAGGCAAAACCATGATTGTTCACGACTATACCACCTGTCCATGTCCCACCTCTTTTGATATGCGAAATGACATTTTTGCCCTCATTTTCCTATCAAGTAGTACTAAGTCCAAACCTCCAAAGTATTTATTCAATAGGAAGCACATATCCTTCTAGACTGAAAGCCTTGTGGTGGGGCGGTGGCCAGGCTATGGCCGTCGCCCCACCGCAGGAGAGAAAGAGGGTTGTGGGCTAGTGTGGGGAGGCTCGGTTTTTGCCGTCAGGAGGGGGTGGCGGTGGCTGATCCGGTAACAGGAGCCGCTAAAGGGTGAGGTAGGAGTGGTAGGATAGGGGGATTCCTACCAACATGAGGATGGCAGTGATACAACAACAGTAGAAGTAACGGGGGAGATGGAGGTTGAGGTGGTGGAGAGGGGCTTGGCCGTGGATCTTGACGGTGCCTTCGTGGTGCCGGCATGGAAAGGTCTTATCATGGAAAGGAGTAGTGGCGGCGGAGTGTTTTTTGCGGAGATCAGGAGGAGAGAGAAAGGGCTAGGTTTTATATTTGTTGCATGAATCACAAAGAATCCTGATGTCTGTGATTAAACAACATATCAGGTTGATTGATGATTACTTCAATCCTTGTAAATTGTCTTGGACAAGTAATTAGTAACTAGCAAAGATATTGGCTCTGATATATGAGAAAATATAGCTTTGCTAGAGAAACATAGATCCTTGTTTTTCTATTATGGTACTAGGATTTGTTGCTAATTTATTGTTGTTTTCATTATTAAAACAACTACTTCCCCTTATTTGATTTCTTTCTTATGACTCTGTTACACTATGATCAACAATTATTTTTATTGATAGTATTGCTATTCAATTATATTCGTGAATATTTGTATTCCTGCTAGACACTTTTTGAAGATAACGCCAATAACATATTACCTTGTGACTAGTCAAAACATTTATTACTTATTATTGTTGTGCCAGATATCCTTAACCTCTATTAAGAGGGGAAAATTATGGTCATAGTATTGTTTACCTTTCTTAATATGTTGTCTGACTTGATTATACAAGGTTCTTGTGTTCAACTAATGAAAACGGTAGGATTCTTCCTTTGTGAGAAATATTAATTCTAGTGTTTTCATCTACTATCTATCAAGTGTTATTCATACAATGCAAACCGTTTCATAATATGGCAACTACTCCAGCATCTCTTCGCTACTAACCCTAACCACCTGCAATCAAGAGTACAACAATGTACAATCTATTAAAATAACCATTCAATTATGGGATTATTTACATTATTATTTTGCATGCCATCTATGCAAATAATTACATCAATCCATTATATTAAAAGATTTCTCCATCCCTACTCAGGATGTGCCAGATGAACACACATCCACTTTAGATGAGCAGGTTACCTATTGAGGTTGCTGATATGCACTTTTCCTCGGGATATCCAGTCTAAAGCAGAAGATCCAACCTACTTGTGGGACTCTAAAAGAGCAACCATCCAAAGCTGTTTATGGAAACCACAGTTCTGGTCAAATGTTTGGACTACGGGGTTCACAATATACACTGGCCAAGCCATCCTCATATGAAAGATTCTATAATGATAAATTCTCTAATGCCATTGGATTCAACCATCCTGAAGCTTCATAGACAAATAAGTGCTGATGGAAAACGCTGAATCTTTATCAGGTGAAAAGAGTCCATTAGCCAAATCAGGAAAGCAGCTTGAGCAACATATGGTGAATGATCTTTCTGCTCATCCATACAACCTTGTGTGCCCTTGTATCAAGGTGTTAGTTTCTTACAGTTCATCTTCCCAACACATTGTGAGCTCATCAGGAGAAATCAAATATATTCGAAATTCAGGTCAAGAAATGCAAATTGCTTGTGAAATTGTAGAGGAAACCATCATATATAGCTTTGTATGGAAGCAAGAACCCTTATGAATTGACTGGGCTCGGTAATCCTCGTTATAAATTCATTGCCCCATCTTTATTTGAAGGAGTCGATATTAGTAGCATCTCTAGCACTTCATCAGGGATGAACTTATCAACCAATAATGCTAAAGAAAATAATGAATACAACCAACTGAAGCTTCAGAAGCAAATTGATGGTTATCAGAGGTTTGAAATTGGCTCAGGACTGAATATGCATGATGCTGATGGCGATTTAACTACAACAGGGGTTCCACAAAAAGTGCAGGTTGGAAAAAATATGGTGAATACTCTTTTTGCTAGGCCGTACCAACCCTGTATTTAGCATCTCACATGGTACCGTTACAGTTCATCTTCACTACAAACCCCAAATAAGTTGAACCAGTTGCTAGAACATCCTTAGTACCATTCAAGGTTACATCGCATCCAACTTTCACCGCAACCAATCATCAAAGATGTATCAAACATCAATGACACTATGTTAAAGAACCATGCTCTCAACAAGATTTTTATTTGGTGGACAATTTTCCTAGTCTTCAGGGAATTGACAATGTTGCGGATAACAAGCCTAGAATGTCCTTGCTTCACAACACTGTTGTTTCCACCTGGAATGCAGGGAATCATCTCCCACCATGAGTGGTATGGTGCATGCTGATGTTTTAGAAAATCTACTCCTCTTTGGATCAGCAGATTTCAGCTAACAATATACAAATTTAGTATGCTCTTCAAGCTGCGAGGCAACCATCACACAATCCCTGCATGCTGATGTTGCAAAAACAACTCACCTTTTGGTCACCATTTGCAGCCAACATTATACAGAGACAGCTTGCTCCTCAGGTTACAACGCAACCATCAAACATATCCCTACATGGGAGCTACAACTGTGGCCTACGGATTGGATCTGTTGGTGATTCCCAGATGGAGCTGTTCAAGGCCATCCTCATCTCATAGAACTAGTAGTGATGTCATTTCTGGTGCATTGCCAAAGATCAACTTGCAGGGTGGGGACAATGATGGGAAAAGATGATTTAAAAACATAAAAATCTTCATGGACAAATTGGTTTTCATGAAAATGTTGCATCTCACTATTTTGGCATGAAACCCTGAGTTGCCAAGGATATCATCTTTTCTACACCAGAAATGCTCTGAATTCTTACAACTTAATGGTGATGTAATGAGATGTTTAACCAAGGTAGAAAAACAAGTTGAGCAATCTACCATAATAGGTCCTCCTTTCCCTTCTGTGACAGCACCCAGTCCTTTGTCAGGAATCATCTTTCTTCCATGTCCAGGGGTTATTGTTTAGGCAATAAGGATCCTAATAATCAGGGTATTGTTTCTCCTCCATGTACGGACCAAGTGGATTCAATACTAATTACAAAACACCTTGCCCCTGAGAAATGGAATCCTATGACATAGATGCTCTATCTAAAAGCCACTAGACAAAGCTGCCAAGTATACTTTGATTCTGAAGAACGGAGTTCTTCAATGTGTTCAAGAAATGGGGCTAGATGGAGCTACAAATTCGAACATGTTGACTGCTTAGCAACAACCTCAGAGGCAACAATATAGACACCTTGAGAGACAATCATAAGAAAATCGTTGCATCTGAAGCACAGGCGCTACAAGGCAATGTTGAGACTCCTATCAGGATGGACAAAGCTAAGGAATTCAATGAATAGTAAGGGATCATGAAGCATGCTTCCTTTCATTTTATCATCCTACTCTTATTCCATCCCATGTCATGAATATGTTGCATTGGTGCTTCGGTATTGATATAGGATAGGAAAATGCCATTGCCAAAGAGGTATCCAACGCAATGCTATGGTACACCCCAAGGTTTGCTCATCAGAATGTACATTAGGCTTCAGAAGATCTTATGTGGATTTCCCTCACAGAGATGATTTCAAAAGGTTGGACAATAAGGAGCAAAATGCCCTGCTATTCCAAAAGAAGTTTAGTGGTTTAAGCAAAGGGGAACTATCAGTTTTTTCACATACAACGCCATGTATTTCAATGCAGGTTTGTCCTCTTTGATTGCAGTCGAGACCCTCCTAAGCATTCACCTG
The DNA here is from genome assembly GCA_000338895.3 of Oryza meridionalis. Lineage (NCBI taxonomy): Eukaryota > Viridiplantae > Streptophyta > Magnoliopsida > Poales > Poaceae > Oryza > Oryza meridionalis. The sequence goes on from CM002526.2 coordinate 16,390,143, forward strand.
CATGCAAGACTTTTCCCGATGGCTAAATTTTGCTATTCTTTTCTATTTTGTTTTTCAGCATTGATCAGTGTGGGAGCCGCTTCATACAACAAAGCTTCAAAATGCGACACCTGAAGAGAAATTCAAAATGCCTCATGCTATTGAACTGGTGACGGATATCTATGGAAATTATGTGCTACAAAAGGTTTTAGTTGCAATTCTTTTAATTTTGATGATTTTGGTAAACACTACTAAATTCACACACTTATACGCTTTGCATTTTCTACTAGATACACATTACCCTATTTCAAAGGAGGAAAATTACCGCACTGCTTTCTTGGAAGTGTTTTAAGCATAAGCTATCAAATGTATGGATCTAGGGTAATCCAAAGGGTAAGTGTATTTCCCATATCTAATATCACTTCAACCTATTGTATATCTGATTGTGTCATATACACAAGATCTAGATCAGAGTCTATTATTTTTCTTTAGGGGGAGGGGGGAGGAGAGGGGGAGTCGGAGGGAAGGGATCGGTCGAATTTGACGCCTTGATTGGCTATGTGCAACTTTCACTTGATGCATCCCATCGATGTCAATTAGTTAGGACACAACTTTATCAGGTAAGAGTTGGCCTTCACTGTAGCCACCTCATCTAGAAAGTAGGGGGTGGGGTGGGGGTGGCCACGTGGTGGATGGTGATGATTACTGTTGGGTGTCAATATGGTCGACTTGGCAGATTTAGTAGTAACCTGAGATGGATAGATGGCAGACATAGTGGAAGGGTGGTGGTGGAGGCATTATGCAGGAGAATGTAGCAATTTTTGCATCAAATGTGTCTCTTCAACAATAGGTGGCAACGGGGAAAGAGTCTCACCGGTTCCCTGGAGTAGCTTTCGATGCTGGTGAGGTAGTCCAAGGCAGTGTACGAGTGGTTGATGGAGGCAGTGGCTAGGGTATTATGGCTTGTAGGATAGACTAGGTGGGAATATAGGGATTATAGGATGTTTAGGGAAGTTAAGTCCTCCACCAACAGTTAAAAAATTGTTTCAACCAACTTTGGGTTAAAAAAAGCAGCACCATGATATATATAGTATATGTGGAGAAGGGAAGTTTAGTTGCAAAAAATTATTGGAAATAAGTGATAGTAAAGGTAGTGATATTTTTCAAAAGGAACAAGACTACTTTCCATTGTTAGGACTAATTTTCATTATATACACGAAGCATTGTGTTCCAAATTTTCTGCAGCTATATATTATTTGAAATAAAGCTATGCCATTATGTTTAGCTAGTTCTTCATTCTATCTCGTACTTGTGTTTGTAAAACATATAATTAAGCTAATTATGATAACTCATTAATTTTCTTGCGTCTTGCTTTCTGATGTAGGCTGTAGAACTTGGTGATCTAGACTAGAAGATTTAGATTGCCACGGAGCTCAATAATGATATCATGAAATGTATACATGATCAAAATGCAAACCATGTTGTCCAAAAATACATTGAGCATGTGCCACCACAATTCATACAGTTCTTTCTAGAGGACATGTATGGCCATGTTGTCGAGTTATCAGTTCATCAATATGGATGCCGTGTTGTCCAGGTTTGATTCTTTACTTTTTTGGTTAATTAAATTGCAATATTTATTTAGCATGGAGTCAACAAACGGTAGACTTTCTCCCTTGTCTTTTCATTTTCAGAGAGTTCTGGAGTAGTTTGATGATCCAATACAGGAGATTTTTCTTGAAGAGATTATAGAGGATGTCTACTACATGGAAAAAGACCAATACGCTAACTATTTTGTGTAAGTTAGCTATAGCTTATAGTATAATTACCCTGTTGATGTTGTTCACTATTCATTACAGCTATGCATAAATTCTACATTATGAGGAAAGCCCATTAATTCTACCTTTCTTTTCGTGCCAGTTTCTTCATTAATTCCAATTTAGTTATTGTTTTGAATTTTCCTCTTTGCAACACATTTTGCAGCATGGGAAAGCCCTTGTGCGATCTTTAATTATAAACAGATTTATTGGGAAAATTGTGACCATGAGCAAGCAAAAGTACGCTTCTAATGTCATTGAAAAGAGCTTGGTCTTTGGTAGCTATGATGAAACCCAGAAGATTATTAATGAGGTCCTAACCACGGCTAACCTTATCAAAAGTGGTGAAACTGAAGCTCTTATGTTATGTATTAACCTCCTTCCAAATATAACCACCGGCTAAACCTTATCAAAAGTGGTGATGAAACTGAAGCTCTTATGTTATGTATCAACCTCCTTCCAAATATGCGATTCTTAGGAGACTAGATGAATATATACATAGAAATGAACAAAACTTAAAGTTATCATAAAAGAGTTAAGTCGAAAGAGAAAAAAAACGTAAAACCCCATTATGTTTATAAAACTGGTCCTGAAATTAATGTTTTACTACACTAGTCCAAATTATGTCTATTACACAAATGTTCCATTGAACTGATTTACAACCTTTGTTTTAGCTTATGAACCCGGTCTTAAGTATGTGTATCTTAATAATTCTGGTCAATTAATTAATGCAGGTTCTGGTGAATGACCAATATGCTAATTACGTTGTGCAAAAGGTGATTGAGACCTATGACGAGTGGCAACGCAAGATAATACTTGAGTGCCTGAGGATGCACCACAGGCCAGCTCCACAACTGCACCTATGCAAAGCATGTCGTTGCCAGATGGAGAGGCTCATTGAAGCCGGAGGTAGGCTATCAATGTGTTTTCCCTCCCTAATATATCACTCAAAACAGTCATGACATATATATATATATATAGCAGAAAATGCACCAAAACACATTTTTGCTTTTTGCAAAAATGTGTTTGACATTTTACTTGTGTCTAAACCCCAGCCTCTTTCTGATGTTACATCTTCTCCAGAGCGCAGAATGATGATGCAGCCTAGGCACTCCCGTCGACATGGAAAGGAGCCTGAGATACCCTAAAGATTTGCTCATTGCGGTTTATATCTTCATTTTATTTGATCATACTAATGTGATAATTTCGACAAATAATCGAGACCGATGAGATAATAATCTACTGATGCATTTTCTGTAATGTTATTATGCATTTTCCGTAATGTTATTTAGTAAAAAACGTGTAGACCATATGAACAGTTGGATGGCTATGATGTGTAAGGGAACACAAGAGTCGTATCTAACTTGAATTTTTATGTCGGTGTTTACTCACTTAACTTCGTCTTAATGAAAAACTTAAAATAAAGATGTGTCGGCCTCCCCCTCCCCTCCTCCTCCAAATCCGCCTTCCCCCAATCTCTGCCCGCCGTATGTGGCGGCCGGTGTCAGCAGAGAAGGTCGTGATGGAGGCGATTGCGCGTTGCCTCTTCCTCCGCGGCCTCCCCTCCAGCCGCTTCCCTCTCCCGGCCGGGCAATCAATGGTGCCTGATGGGCGGCCTCCCCTCGCTTTACTCCCCTCTTCCCCTCCCTCTCCATCAGCCTCCCCACCGGCAACGCATAAATCCAGTTGGATGCGCCATATCTCTTGGAGGGGGAGAGGGTGGTCGGGGGTGGCGGGGTTGGTAGGGGTGATGTGAGGCAGGGGGGTGGCAACGACGTGCAGTGGCTACGGTGGCTAGGGGAGGCGACGGCGGGCAACAGAGGTTGGCCAAGGGAGGCGGCTAGTGGCCAAGGGACGTTGGCGATGAGTGGGACACCCCCGTCCACTGCCAGCGGTTGCGTCGTTGGATCTTTTTTTCACTTTTCTTGGTTGGTTGTGAATTTTGTATTCTGTTGATGTATTGATGTGCCACTGCTACTGTGTAGATCAATGTCAATTGGATTGTTAGATCGATGCCACAGGAAGCTGCATCAAGCCCTTTTTTAATCCATGAAACATGGAAAAGTTGCCGGTTGTGGGGTAAGAACCGACACCTATACGATTGGGTAATTGGTGCCGCCCAAATTGGTTAATCGGCACCTATATGATTCAAAGGAATTTTCTTACACGTCTACACAACAATTCTCTACGCCGTTGGGGTAGTGACAACGCACTCGCAAACTACTTGTTTGCCGCGTTGAAAGGATTCTACCTCGATCATGGCTAGTACATCTACCGCCTCACTCAATCTCTTCCTGGGGGTTTTTTATGGCAGCAATTTGTCGCCAATTTCCAAGGGACATACAAACGTCACACGGTCGAGGACGACCTCCACACTCTAACTCAGAATCCAGATGAATCTTTAAGGGACTATATACGACGATTCAATGAATGCGAGAATACGATCCCTGAAATCACTGAAATCTCTGTCATAAACGCATTCAAATCAAGCGTCCGAGATCGTTACACCACTCAGGAATTGGCAACAAGACGTATTACTTCTGCTCGGAAGTGATTCGATATTATCGATAGATGCACCCATGCAGACGACGCCCTCAGGAGAGAAAAGAGGGAAAGAGCAAGGCCGGTAACGAAAAGAACCAGCCAAAAAGATGCACTAGAGTCTAGCAAGAAGAAGAACAAAAGGAATGAGAAACGCAAAGCAGGGACGAGGTTCTCATCACAAATCCAACGGATGATTCAGTAAGTACTACATCCAAATTAAATATATATTGCAGTATAACTTTAGGAAACTAGCCAGTAATTTTAATGTATAGGTTTGTTTTTTTTTGTTCTTAGAGAGTACCTCTTTGTACTTGAGGAGTAAGAAGTGTTATAACTTCGCGTCGTCTTGAAGTGAGGCGACGTGGACGGCAACCCCACACTCTACCGCCACCACCCAAGTCCCTCCTCCTCTCCATGCCTCCACCCGCCCATCAGAACAGTCCACGAGAAGCCCAATCGGTTAGTGGTAGATTGCGGCGGCGGGGGGGTCACTCCTTCTTAGGTGCTTGCGAGCAGCTAGGGGTGGGGGTTGTGATTGGTTGGGGCCATTTGATGCTGGATTCGCTCGATGGGAGAGCATGGTGGCAATTATGGTGGGGCTGCAGCAAGATGCAAGAATTGAATTGTGTATGCGATGGGGGCATGGGTGGATATAGGGGCTTCATGCTTGGTTTAGGCGGTTGCTGTATTAATGAGGTTGTGTGATGGCAACGACCATCGAGATCTGATGGGTTTGGCGTGCCTCGATTGCTCGGACACTGGCATTCGCCACCACCATTGCGCCGGGGAGGATGCGCCAAGCCTGCTGCCATCCTTTGATATTGGAGAGTTGGGAAATGTTGTAAAGTGGATTGGAATACACGGGTGTATCTATATATATCCCATCATATTTTTATGAAAAAAATTAGTCAGTATATATTTACATTGTAGTAAGTCTCAAATTACCTATGTAAGTTGATGTAACTTCCAAAATTACAAATTTGTGACCACAGATATAGCATTTTACCGAAGATTAATTAGTAATAATCCTAATCAGCGAATAACGTAAAAAGTAAAGAAGAAATCTCTACTACTTAAAAAATCCATAGTGGTGATGGTGAAACCAACGTAGACCACGTGGATCCAACATAGACACACATAGACGCGTCATACAACGTAGAGACACATATGGCTTAGTTCGGAAGCATGGTTTCCCTATCCATCTCCCTCGTGTTCCACGCGAATGCTTTTCAAACTATTAAACGGTGTATTTTCTGTAAATATTTCTATACGAAAGTTGCTTAAAAAACATACTGATCCATTTTTGAAAAAAAATAGCAAATTCTTAATTAATCACACGCTAATGGACCGCTCCGTTTTCCGTGCGTTGGAGATACTCCCTCCGTCCCCATAAAAAGCCTATTCCTAGCATCCCAAGGAGAAATTAGTGAAGAGTAAAAATGACCAAATGCCCCCTCATTATTTCAAAAGTAATAATGTTGATAGGTAGGTAAAGGGTATTTAAGGAAGAAAACTTCTCGTTTTATTGTGCCGAGGTTAGAATGGTAGGAAAGTTTGGTTTTTGTGGGACAAATTCAAACACTAGAAGTTGAGTTTTTTTTTTGGGACGGAGGGGAGTATGTTCCCATCCATCAGCAGCGAACAAACCCATAGACACTATTAACCAGGATCAGAATCGCGAGGCAGACTCCTCTGGATCCCATCGCGAGAGATTTTTTGAGAATTAATATATTTTAATAAAAAATCACAAAAGTAGTGGTCACAGGGGGAAATCGCGATTTTAAGGGGCCTATCGAATGGCCGGCGCCCGATGACAGGCCGATCGAAGGGCTGCTGTTCGACTGGGTCCTGTTTCGATAGACTAGCTGTTAATAGAGGCAGTTTGACAGGCTAGGCACCTGGTCCACTTTCCGAATTTTTTTATAATAATATTCTTTTTAGGAAACATTATTTTAATTTTTTATGTATTAATATTTTGATAATGTATATTTTATGTATACATTAATATTTTGATACATGTATGGTGTGAAATAGTAGTATTTATTTGTTTCTTAATATATTTGTTGGGAAATTATAGTATTTATTTGTTGGTTAAAATATTTGGATTATTTAATTATATTTATTTACATAATTTGTATTAGTTTAATTATTTGTATATATTTTTTGTTTCATGGCTTTGTCGCAATTTATTAGCCTTGTATTTATAGTGGCATAACGACTGCAGGAAGCGTAGTGGTGAAAAAGACCATTGTAATCGTGATAGTGTTGATGTGTGGATAGACTTGACAGGCATGAGCGGGCAGTCTGTACTGAAAGCTGATCATGACTAGTCGAGCTCTTGCATGGTCGCTTTCATAACTCTATAGTCGATAAAGTTGAAAATAGGGTGGACCAAGAAGTGACATATTGCGCTGAAAGTGGATAGCACACCACGTGCATGCATTTATGCTTCTGTCCTATAGTGCGCTGCAAAGTTCAAAGCGAATCATTTGTCCTACGTCATTGGAAGGGTATGAAAAAAAAATCATCCGAAAAAGATTATGACATAGTGATGATAGTTACTAAGTTAATAATAAAGTGTTGCACAAATAGTAGGGACAAAACATAAATGTCTCAAATTTTAACAGAAATAGATAAGGACAAGGACGATCTGTGCCCTTCGCATGCTTGCTAGGTCCCCCTTCTTCCTATGCCTAATATGCTAAGTGGGATATGTCAAATTATCTGGGGGGTGCCTCTCTCTTGTTGCTTGCTGTGGTGTCATCTTGGGTGCATGAACGGCCTCCGTCTCCTTCGTCGGCTGTGTGACCTGAGGTGCTGCGTGCCAATAATCCATCCCTGGTTCCCCTTCAGGAGGCTCTGTGGAAAGAAGTCCCCAACAAATGCTGTGCGAGGGGAGTAAGCAGGCATTCCGTGATGCGTCGACGCCGTAGTCATCGTTTGTTTGCAATAAGATGGAGAAAAAAAAAATGACGTACTTAGTAATGATACATATAATTAGAAACTAAGACATGTCATTGTTTTAAAATGACTTACATATGTGCTGTGTGTGGCCTTGATCTGGCGCACGCGGAATGACATGAAGTCCCCATGCTGGTGTGTTCAACACGTTGTCCCCTGTTGGCATGTAGGGAAGTGTGCCGACCCCAGATGCTCCCCCTGGGTGGGGTGAAAATATGGTGGAGTTTGGAATACCTATGGACGTGGATGTGCCGTGCTCGACGTGGGTACCCCAGATCCAGCTGACCCTTCCAACGGAGTTTTTTTCCACCTCGGCATGACTTGACTCCCCCGATCGATCAACATATGTTGTCTTCTACACTAGTATTGCCAAGCTATACCCTTTCTCCCTTACTTTACTAACAAACTTCCTCCAACTCTTAGTTGATGCAACCTCCACTACTCTCCACTGCCATTCATGTTGACCCCTTACTGGCCACATGACTTTTATGACAAATTTCTCGAGTACTGGATCTAGCCCAAACATATTATACAACCACCCTAACACATCGTTCAAACTCATATGCTCTGGTGCATTCAGACTAGTATCAAGGAAGGCATATACAGTTAAATCCATCCCGCTATCACATATTTGTATAGGAGCATCGCCATAATACAGACGAATGGGCATATCACCTGACATCCTGATAAAACATGACAAAATGTCTTATTATACGGTATGACCGACAACTATCTTACCCTAACGTCTAATAATTTAAGCCGTCCATAATTGCGATATTAGAACTAACAGTACACTGCCATCTACTAAGTTAGAACTAATATTAACAAATAACTAATTTAATAATCCTACTAGAATGTACTAACTTCTACCTATAATATATGTACTACCATGTACTAACTTAGAACTAATTCTAGCATACGACTAATTTAATATCTGTACTAACATTTAACAATGACGAACGTTAACAAATCATGTGATACGTACTAACATTGAACAATGAGAAACAATTAACAAATCAGAAGCCTTACTCTTTCAGAGTAAAAAATCGTAAGCCTCGTACTTAGGGATCAGAAATTTATACCTTAATGTCACTGCTTCCGATCGTCACCTTCACTTCCCTCCCGGCCGGCGCCTCCCCGGCCTTGCCTCTGGCCGGCCACAGCCTCCCCTCACTCTCTTCGGCGCGCACGGCGACGGCAGTGGTGGCGATGGCTATGTGGTCCTCTCCAAAATCGATTTCGACCATGTTGGGCAGGGACAAGCCATTTAAAGGGGCCTATCGAACGCCCATTGTTCGACAGGGGGTGGTGGGGGGACCTGTTGAACGCCCCCTGTTCGACAGGCCGCACGGCGCCGGGTGGTGGGCCCAGTCAAAGATCCTTCGTTCGACAGGGAACCCTGTCGAATTGCTTGCTGTTCGATAGGCACCAATCGAACCCTGGCCGGTCGATAGGGTTCCCGTTCGATAGGGACCTATTTTTGCGAATGTTGGTCGGCACCCCACTATTTTGCGATTTCCTATTACAATAATATTAATTCTAAAAAAAATTCCCCATCGCGATCCACACTCAGGGAGAAAAAAAGGGAACACGCGCATCCCCTCGTTCCCCACAAGTCCACAACAACCCTCCTCTCTCTTGATCTCTCCGCCACTCCCCGCATCAACCGCACCTCCTCTGTGCTCTCCTCCCCATCTCCGTTTCGCGAGAATGCTAATTGGCGCGTACGCGCCGCCGGCACGTACGCTGCCAAAAGCCCACACGGTGTTTCTTTCCTGTTATTTTTTTCCTTTTTTTAGCAGCCACGTTTCTTTTTTTTTTCCTTTTTCATCTCAACTTTAAAAACTTTCTACTGAAATTTGAAACTTTCAACTTAGATTTGAAAATTTTCAACTCAAAATTTGAAAACTTTCAACTCGAAATTTGAAATTTTTGAAGTCAAATTTTGAAAATTTTCAACTTTTCGTCTCAATTTTTAAAAACTTTTAACTGAAATTTGAAACTTTTAACTGAGATTTGAAAACTTTCAACTGAAATTGAAACTTTTAACTCAGATTTTGAAAACTTTCAATTCAAATTTTAAAAACTTTCAACTCAAAATACAAAAACTTCTAACTCAGATTTGAAAACTTTCAAATCGATATTTTGAAAAACTTTCAAATCAATATTTTTGAAAAACTGTCAAATCGTATTTTGAAAATTTTCAAAATCAATTTCCTTTTTTATTGGGAAAATTACTGTAGCATTTTCTCTAATCACCCATAATTAACGCTAATTGTCGGGATCAGTGAGGTTGTCACGCGCGTCTATTGTGGAGGCTGAGGCCCGCGTGCACGCGAGTTAGCGTCCTCGTGCGTGCGCGGAGCTAGCCATGCCCTCCGTTTCGGTGCCTCGCCGACAGATGTCGACCCCACTCATCCATCCAGGGCGTCATCGTCGTGCGAATCCTGGCACGGTCGCGACCTCACGTACACGTCTCTCTCCATAGATTTGGGTTGAGGGTTCGCGGGTGGGCGGCTGGCTGAAGCAGCAAACCAGCAACGAGGTGCTGCGGCGAGCCGGCGATAGCGGGCAAGCAGAGGCGGGCGCAGGCTTGCAGCAGCAGCCGGGCGGGGGCGTCGAGCAGGCGCTGAGGCAGAGGCAGGTGGCGGGGACCCGGCGAGCAGCAGGAGCAGGCAAGGAGATATGTAAAGCTTTCAATATATCTCTCTGATTAGCACCTCAAGTTCAGACATTTCAGAATATCTACTAACTTTTACCTTTACCTCTTGTAAATTTCAAAATGTTGTAATTCAGTTGGAATTTAGTTGAATTTCTAATGAAATACGCATGTTGCCCGATTCCATTTTTTCTTTTCTTGGTTATTACTGCTGTAGATGGTACCACTATTTGAACTGAGTGCAAGAAATGAGGGTGGTCCAGGGAATCGTACGACGCATTGCATGGCCATACGGTTGAAAGATCTGACTAAAATCAATCAAAATTTGTGACGTCCCATCTACCCAATAGTTTTAACAGTAGTTTTACTTATTCATCATGCAACATATTCAACGATTGAAAACGATCTAATGAATGGCATCCGACCGGCTCCCACCCCCCTCATCCCAATCGCTCCTCTCCCCCACGCCACTCCGGGATGCGCCTCCACATATCGCGCCTCTACGCTCGCCTTGCGCCATCCAATCGCGCGCCCTTCATCACGCCCCCTCCTCTCCCAGCCGAGGAATTGCCACGATCTCGTTTCCCCGTCCCTCCATCACGTAACCCTCCCCCCTCTCCCCCCGTCCGCCCGCTGCACCTCCGCCTATCTCACCGATCAGCGCAACCACCGACGACGATCTCCTCCGCGCCACTCCTCCGCTCATCGCACCGATCTGCGCCGCTGCCGCCAACGATCTCCTCCATGCCACCACAGACCCGAGCCATCGGAACACCCACACCTTCGCCGCCACCGATCTCCACCTGGCCGCCTGCCTCCGAGTCGCCAGTTCACCGTTGGCCGGAGTCGCCAGGCTCGTCATCACCAAGCCGGTCACACCGCTGCCTCCTCCACCAACGTGCTGCTACGCATCAAGCGCCATCGCGGCCAACCCAAAATCCCATCCGCCACCAATAGGAGGGTACAGAACCATTCAGTGCCCATGTCACGAACAGATGTGATGCCATGCATGACATGATCTGCATTTTTTATCACGGAAATTGATGTCAGATTATTTCAGTTTCACTCTGTATGTTACTCTAATTATTTTCTGAATAAGCTGATAAGTATACTGTGCCACCTGTGAGAAAATAAATTATTGTCTGTATGTGCGATAAAAAATAGTTATTATCTGCACGTGTGAGAAAAAGATAACAGGCCTGATCTTAAGTCAAGCTAGGAAAAATTGCTAACTGTCTCACCATTAGTGCAGAGTGTTTGAGCTGCAACTAATTCTTGAAGTACGTGATTGTCAGACCATATATGGAGCTAAACTACTAAAGAACCGAACTCTAATTGTGAGTACCTGTTTAATTTTTGTCTGTAGATGCAAATTTGTTCGGAAGTGACTGAAAGAGACATAAAATTCAAAATAAAAATGAATCTATTCTTGTTGATATATTTTCCTCTATTGTACTATAGCATCCATTAGTGCCATAGAGGTCACTCAGGTCAGTTTCACGTTAAAATGAAATAGCATATAGTGTTGCTGGTTCAGCTGATGTCATCAGTATTTTATTTTCTTAAGCCCTCTTGCTGTGTTGGTTTCATTTCATTTAGGTCGATACTGTGCTAAATTAGTCCCAAATCAAAATTAGATCCTTCCCCATCACCACCACTCTCATCAGTCTCGTCCTGCTCTCTGCGCTCTCTCCAAGGTGAGTATTGGAAACCTTGTCCTATGGTTATTTCAGAAATGGAGAATTTCGTTCAGCTGATGAATTATCCCTTGATCATGGCCATTATAAATGAAATAAATACTTAATTGCACTATCTACATTATATAACTTTATAATTGGATTATGCTTTTCTGAATTTCCATTATGACAAAAAAGGTATGCCAGTATAAGGGCATATACAAAGATAGAGTCTAATATGAGCTCTCTATATTAATTAATGTCACTAGAGATTATCGTCCTATAATAGTAGAGAAAATAGATTTCTGAACCATTAATACACTAAATATTTTTTTAGTATACTTCTTTTCTTTTCTACACCGACATGCAACAAACTTTCCATTAATAAATGTTAAGAGTCGACTCTGAGTTGTTGTCATGCGTAGCAATGTTGTTTCTCATTCCTTCCATCTCTTTCTTTCACGTCACCAAATTTACTTGCATGACAACGAAGAGAGCCCGTTATTAGACACCATTGTACATGCCCTAAAGGTTGTCTGTTTCAGTGGAAGAAACAGATAATGATTAGGATGGGTGCAATGGTTATGTGTGCTTTTTGCTAAACGTCTGATTTGCAACAATAGCAATTCTTGGCTCATGCTTTTTCCCCACAGTATACCAAACTGTTAATATAGCAGGACAGATTCATTTGTTTTGAGTTCTAATCATTGAATTGTACTTGAATACTTTATACCACTGAAAAATTAAGCTAGAAAATTAAGGTAGGGGCATGAATGATAAGTAGTTGTGAGTTGTGAATTGAAGTGGTGAAGTGGAGACCATCAGATTTATTTTGGTCCTTCATACTTTTAAGATTATCGTGCATCTGTGATCAGTTTTCCGGGGTTTAGATTCGTTATGTTCTATATCATGGTTAAATATGCTATGGGTCTTTGATCTGTTAGTAATCCGAGACATGGCACATTGCCACACATCCTATGCTGTGTTCTATATGTCATCAATGAGCACTGTGGATATAGTATTCTGGAAACTGCTTTGTGATTTTCACTTCTATATATGTGTGATATCTATACTGTTTCGTTTAGTTCTCTCCAGTTGCATGATTTGTTGCGGACACAAATAAAGCATTTGATATATATATAGAATATACATGTAGGTAAATAACTATCATAATGTTTAGCTTTTGCGATACACTTAAAGAAATTCTCATGCGTTGCTAGGAATGTTGCTTTCGCACTCATTTTGTTGCTACATCAGTAGATGTAGCAAAAATTGTTGACTTAGTTTATAAAATAAGTAATTGTATTATAAAATATAATATAATATTTTAAATGATCAGTGCTAGTCGGGATTGACCTTAAAAGTTGACAAATGTAGTGCTCCATTTTTCGAGGCTCGCATGAAGAGATATAAGAGACAACCCGACAAGCTCCTAAGAAATTTGAATAGTCAGCTACCTTAGGTTAGACAATAAATTTATTGGTTCAAACAAGTTTCTAGAAGAAAACTTACGTGCCAAGAACCGAATTTGTGACAATTATTTGACGCAACAAGTTAATATCCTTAGTCCAGACCATGCCACAAGCATGACTTTGCTGAAGTAGTCGGCAATGGTTAACAGTTTTTGTTATATCTCATATTTGGTTTATTCTTATATGCTGGAATTAACGGATTAGGAGCTAATACATAGCATTTTGCTTTGTTGGTCCAGTATGACAAGGATATAGCTTCCAAAGACCCGTACTGGTATAAAAATCTATAAAAAGTCAACCATCGGATAATATTAAAAAACACTACTATATAAGAACGAAGTATAGCCAGCTTATCGATTTGCATTACGCAACTTTATAATGGATATTCGACCAGCTACCAACCGACCTCGCAAGGTCTATTTTTTTATGGAACTTCAGGCTTGCACCTAATCTAGTAGCAGCTTATATGATGTATAATAGTTGTTTAAAACATGAACAAAAGAAGTCAATATTTGGTAGATTATAAAAATTTACCGAAAACTGTAAGACTAGGCAATACTTTGCTATTGCTTCGTTAGTTTTCTGAACCGTTTGGATGTTTTAATACATGAACTTACGTATGGACATGTTGAAGCAATCACGATCTAGTGGTTCATCCTTCTTTAGCACTAAGTAAAGTTTTCTAAGACTCAATTTAATGTTGTGCGGGGATGAACCATTGCACCCATATGTTTCCACCAATCAATAAGAAAATATGCTAGTGCTTGTTTGATCTATAGGGTGGATTATACCATATAGAAGTTGCCTACTCAAGTGTTTAAGCAAATTTATTTGTTGGATGTAGCGGAAAAGGCCACATATCAACTCCTGTAAACTCATCGTAGAAACCACAGTGAGGGAACTATATTTGTGTTAATCCATTCATCTACCCATAAAATTTCAGAGGTGAACAAGCAATTACTTTTTGCGAACATGAGTTATGGCATGTATCTTTTATGGAAAAATACATACCTCGTGTTCAGGAGGGTGACCTCTCTATAGAGATGATTATAAACACATTGAAGTGGGCCCAAACACACAATTACACCAGCAATGTCTGAAAAAAAGTCAGTTATTATATGATCGACAACACAATTCAAAATTTTTTAGCAATATAAGATGCAATTATTAAAAACATACACATGAACGTCTTATTATGATGTTCTAGAAATGCAAGTCACTAAATTTTTTTGAGTTGTTTGGGGTACAGAGGAAACTACGACGTTAGAATATATGACTTGGCTAAGTATCTCTAGCGAAAAAACAGTCATAATACCTTTTTATTATTCGGAAATCGAGTTCCCATGAATCAGATTGGAAATAAAAACCATGTATGGTATATTTCCGTCATTCAATCGATCAAAATATTGTTTATAACCTTCTTGCATATTCTCCACTTATAGTTACTTCCATTTTCGAAGCCATACAAGTGTACCAATCATATTGCATATTTAGTCGATGATAGTATGTAATCATATGCACAACTTGTGTGTGCAAGACCCGCTGTGCGTAGGTAAGTTCAGTTTATTGAATTGGTTGAACTGAAAGTAATAAATTTTTTTTTGTTGTGTGATTGACTGCTTGTTTGTTTCAAAATGTGCAAGTACTTCGACAATGTCGAGTTTGATGATTCCAGGATAAACAAAACATTTAGTGTTATTGTCGTGGTAGATGTCAAGTTTCGTTCCGAAGCTGATAGTGACAAGCAACGCTTCATATTGATGGATGCTGTGGTAAGTTCCATTTCCTTTTTCAATATGGAAAAGTGTACAAAAAAATAAATACGTTTACCCTGGAATCATCAAACTCAACATAGTCGAAGTACTTAAACATTTTTAAACAAACAAGCAGTCAATCTACAATAGAAAAAAATTATTACTTTCAGTTCAACTAATTCAATAAATTGAACTTACCTATGCACAACGGGTGTTCTTACACGCACAACAAGTCTTGCACACACAAGTTGTGGATATGATTACATACTACCATTGACTAAATATGCTATATGATTGGTACACCTGTAGGGCTTGGAAATGGAAGAAATTATAAGTGGAGAATATTTAACAAGGACTTAACAATATTTTGATTGAACGACGAAAATATACCATACATGGTATTTATTTCTAGCCTAATTCATGGGAACTCAATTTTGAGCAATAAAAAGGGATTATGACTATTTTTTCACTAGATATACTATAGCTCTATCATCTAATGTATCGCTACAGTTTTCTCTATACCCCAAACAACTCACAAAAATTAGTGACTTGCATTGTCAAAACATCGTCATAAGATGTTTGTGGGCAAGTTTTTAGTAATTGCAGCTCATATTTTTGGAAAAATATTGAAGTGTTGTTGGCAATATATTGGCTAACATTTTTTGCAGACATTGTTGGTCTAATTGTGTATTTGGGTCCACTTCAACGCGTTTATAATCGCCTCTATAGAGAGGTCACCCTCCAGAACACGAGGTATGTATTTTCCATAAAACATGCATGCCTTAACTCATTTCATTCGTAAAAAGTAATTGTTTGTTCACCACTGAACTTTTATGGGTAGATGAATGAATTATCACAATTATAGTTCCCTCTAATCTGTGGTTTCTACAATGAGTTGTGATCTATCTTGTTCTTGCTTGTGTTCTTCGATTCAGATGTAGGGATTAGCCTTCGCGGTGAGGTCAACCAAGCAACGCACGGTTGATAACCAAAGGAGACGTGGTGCTCAGTTGCAAGTTTTGGATCATGTTGATCCGAAGCCGAATCATGTGTCATGTTTCCACCAAATCAAGAGTTATCAATACCTATCGGAACATCAGGAACTAGTTCCTCATCAATAGGTGGCCTTTTCGGCTGCATCCAACAAATAAATATGCCAAACCCTGGAGTAAGCGACTTCTATATGATGTATCCTCCATGTACTTCAAACATGCACTAACCTATTTTCTTATTGATTGATAAGAACATATGGGTGCAAATTCACGGTCGCACATCATTAAATTGAGTCTCAGAAAACTTCAGTCAGTACTAAAGAAGAATGAACCATTTGACCATGATTGCTTCAACATGTCTATACGTAAGTTGTCAGTACTAAAGAAGAATGAACCATTTGACCATGATTGCTTCAACATGTCTATACGTAAGTTCATGTATGTAAACATCCAGATGATTCAGAAAAACCAACGAAGCAATAACAAAGCATTGCTTGAATATACAATTTTGAGTAGGTTTTTATAATCTACCCAATATTGACTTCTTTTACTCATGTAATAAATAATTATTATACATCATGTGGACTGCTACTACTGAATTTGGTATAAGTCCAAAGTTCCATAAAAAATAGACCTTGCGGAGTCGGTTGGTAGCTGGTAAAAATCCACTATAAAGTTACATAATGCAAATCGGTAAGCTGGCTATAGTTTATTCTTATATAGTTGTGTTTTTTTTTTAATATCCTGACGGTTCACTTTTTATATATTCTTGTACTAGTACATGTAGTTAGAAGCTATATCACGGTCATACTGGACTAAGAAAGCAAGACACTCTATGTACTAAACCTTAATCCGTTAACTCCAACATATAAGAATAACCCAAATACGAGATATACCAAACAACCGTTTAACCATTGTAGACTACTTCAGCAAAGCCATGCTTGTGGCAATGTCCTGGTTGAAGCTGTACCGAGGACATCACATTGTGGCGTAAATAACTGTTTCAAATCCGGTTGTAGACACATAAGTTTTCTTCTAGAAACTTGTTCGAACCAATAATTTATCTGTCCTAACATAAGGTAGCTAACTATTCAATTTCTTAGGAGCTTGTCGGGTTGTCTCGTACATCTCTTCATGTTAGCCTGGAAAAATGAAGCAATACATTTGTCGGCTTTAGGTCATTCCCGACTAGCATTGATCATTTAGAATATTATATTATATTTTTTATAATATAGTTATTTATTTATAAACAAATGTATTTGCAGCATGGTTACGAGCTAAGGCAACAATTTGTGCTATTTTCTTCAAAAAAATACATTGATGTAGCAACAAAATGAGTAAGAAAGCAACATTTCAAGCGGCGCATGAGAATTTCTTAAGTGTATCGCTAAACATTAGGATAGTTATTTTACCTACATGGTATATATTCTATGTATGTATCAAATGCTTTATTTTGTTGCCTGCAACAAATAATGGAAATAACTCTATTTTTAACATATTTTTAAGCAATATTGCTCTCGTATATTGTATATTAAATTGATTATATATAATGAATTCTTGTAAGATTTCTTGTGCCCACACAATATCATATTATATTGTACCAATTCACCGAATAAGACTCGGTTCTACCAATTTAGTATACATCAAATTAGATTTGATTTTTACCGATTTGAGGTTCTCGAGGTGTCAAACTATCATACGGTAGTTTTTTCCATATAATGCAGGCCGTATAATGCTCCTAATAAGGGCATCAATATAATGTTTGTCTCAAATTCGCAACCTCCTATTCTGTTCAGTCTCTTAGCTTTGTTCCTTTCTCTATTTGTGTCTGCTCTGTTTGGTATTAGACCTGTTTCCCCCCCTCTCCCTTGACTTTTGGCCAGGCCTCAGTGCACCTTTTTTTTCTTTGTAGTCTGATGCATTTATGTTAATGGAAATGGAGGGCGCTTTCCCCTTTGACAAAAAATAAATCCCCAACCTCCCCCGTCAGCCACCACCACCATCCCCTACCGCTGCCTGCCACCTTCGGCTGCATGTGTGGGAGGTGTGCATGGCCTTTATTAGAACTCGTCCGTCACGACTTTACCTTCTTCTCGGCCTCCTGGGACAACACGCTCAAGCTCTGGTCCCCCAATCGTCCCGCCTCTGTCCATACTTTCCACGACCACGAGTACTGCGTCCACACCGCCACGTGGTCGATGCACCACCAAGACATCCAGTCCGGTGTCCGGTGACTGCACCGCGCGCGCCTGGGATGTGCCCGGAGACAGCGCGAACCGTGGTCATCCCAGTGCAGAAACGAGGTGTTCTCGCTCAATAGGGGACAAGTACGACCTGTCCTTTCCTCGCCACCGGCTCTGTTGATAAGTTGATCTACCTCTGGGACGTCCAATTGGCTGGTTCGATGAGTGAGGAACGAGAAGTAGGAAGGGCCGACGACGTTCCCAACAGCGGCGGTGAATGACAACCGACATGTCTGCAAGTCCAGCTAAATGGATTGAGACTATGTCACCGTGTTTCCGGCATAGCATCATCAGAAAAAGAGTGTGAAACAAAGAGATGCGAGGGAGGTGGGCAAGTCAGCTGATTCGGCCCAGCCGAATTAGATACGTCTCCAAGTATCCCATCAATTTAGTGAGTTCTCTCACATGGTTTTCTCCAATTTTCATCAAATAAAACATATGCATATAGATCAAAGAGTAGGAAATTAATCTACCGCTAGATCAAGAGCAGTATCAAATCTACCGCTAGCAAAGCATCCATAATATGATGAATTATAAGAAAATATAATCAATCTATAAAAATTATAGATTGCATACCTTAATAGATACATGTCCGGATGTATCTATGAATTATTAGTAAATTGGTTCAAAAACCACTCTTACTAATTACCGTGAGTAGTATCCTGGATGAAGATAAGGCACGCCTGCATTGCATGCGTGTGTACGTCGGCCAGTCAACCCCAAGTCCAAGCGCGTGGCTCTGTTCTTGGTCGCATATAGCTGTAAGCGATCAAACAATAATCAAATTTAATCAATCTGTTAGCAAGCATGAGGAATTAAGGCTAAATCCCTCATACATCGATGCATGAGGTGATTGATTGGCCTGATGCCTTGGCAGCGACTACTTTCCCTCGCGCGGTTGACAGGACGGAGACCAAGTACAAGTCGAGGCCGGCAGCAACTCTTGACGACTCGTCCTCGACTCCTGGTACTCAGAACGCATGCACACTTGCATGCGCGTAGCCGCTCGGATCGGATCTCCAAGAAGTTTTGTTCGGGACGCGAGGGACGCCGGCCTGATCTCGCAAAACAAAGTAGGACAAACAATAGTTCAATCTGTAGTTAAGGAATTAATCTAAAAAAAACAACATAAGAAGCTTAGAAGTCAGTCAAGTCACACCCTACCCCTATATATAGAAGTCCTATCTTATCTTTACTCCTATTCGAATTGACCCATAAGAAGCTTATGTTCTAGAGATTTGTTTCACATCGTATACATCCCAACCGAGACAGCCACACAGTGATTAATCTAAGCCAAAAGACAGTACAGGTTGCAGACAGCAATACAAATAATTTTGACCATCGTATACATACAAAACATCTCAATTCTAATACGCCATTGATCTAGACACAATACATATGCATAAAATTCGCATGATATGGATAACAATATATTCCAAATACTCATCAGAAAGATAGAGAGAAGCAGGCTTGAATAATCTTGAAGATAACGGAGATACCTGATGGCCTGGTTGCTCTGCCTGGTCGAGTGCGTACAGTCGCCGTCCATCTCCATTCGTGTATATATAGAGAGAGAGTACATTTCAGAGAATGAAAGTCTGGCTTTTGGAAAGCGAGATTAGGGGAAGCGTGATATTTGGAAAGCGAGATTAGAGGATTTCGAGCGTGATTAGGAGATTTGGACCGTGATTAGGTGATTTGGAGCGCTTGGTTTTTTGTACTTTGCCGCCGGACCCTCGTCCGTGGGCATTTTTTATCCTACATCGTTCAGTTATTTTTTTCGCCAGATTGGATGGGCCTGCCAGCGTTACACTACACCCGATCGAAATCTTCCAAAAATTCAAATCCAAAAAGATACACATAGAAAGTCACTAACAAATCATAAAATCCCCTTAGAAAAATACTCTATCCGTTTTCTAAATATTTAACATTGTTGACTTTTTAGCACATATTTAACCATTCGTCTTATTAAAAAACTTTTTTGAAATATACAAAACTATATATATACATATAAGTATATTTAACAATGAATCAAATGATACGAAATTAATTAATAATTACTTAAATTTTTTTAATAAAACAAACGTTTAAATATATTTTAAAAAGTCATGGTATCAAATATTTAGAAACGGAGGAATTATAATCTTGCCTTGGACAGATCAGGACTCCCCTGAGCCAAAATCTAATATCTGAGGTCCGGACATATCAGGGCTTCACCGATCAAATAAAAGCAAAGCAACTTCAACTACGGAGGAGAGAAACGAAAAACGAAACAAATTTCTGGAACCTGCAAGGCCTCTGGAGCGGAGCTTCTCCTGGACCGCGGATGTTAGGGGCTCGGAGGATTGAAGATTTGAAGGGGGCGGCAGGGAGGGATGAGGACGTGGGGAGATGCGAGACCAAGGAACGAGGAGATCACCTGAGTGACGCCGAAAATATAGGAGATAGGAAATTTAGGGCGTTGAGAGGTTGTGAGGTGAAGACGATCATCAACGTTGGATTTTATACAGATGATGATCTGGACAGTTCCATTAGTAATGAAAGAATAAAATAATAAGTGATAAGTGAAACTATTTATTGAACTATAGATAGATGATCTGGACCGTTCTATGAGTAATGAAAGTAAAATAATTAGTGATAAGTGAAACTATTTGTTGAACTATAGAGATATATACACACAAAGGTATTAGGAAAAAAATAAATATTACTAGTACTCTAATTTAGATTTGTGTCATAACATTCCTAAATGTTAAAGCAGGGTAACACCTACAAACTTTTAAATATAGTTGACCCTCTCAAGAGATTTTTAGTTACCCGGGTTTTGTGTTTCATGGAGGATGAGACTACGATCCATTTAGCCAAAAAGTAGTTCTTAATTAATATAACCACCTATACAAATAATTTGCGTCATGACAGCTGAATTGGAGAGGCTACCTTCCGGAATTGCTCGACAACCCGCGAACTCCGTCATGGCTGTTTGAGTTCCAATTTCTCGGCGACAAATACGTCGAACTGCTCGTCGCTCAAGACCTCCGTGACCGTAGGGGACCAATGCAAGCTCGAATGCTGTATCCAACCCCTCACAATCCAGGACGGTTACTCACGAGTCACGACCAGGGAGATCGGATCATCGGAGACGGCAGAGGCGGTGCGGCGAGCGACGGCCACTGATCGGTGGGGAGAAGGTTCCTATGTTTTTATGGGCTTTTTTATTGGCTGGGCCCAAAAAGAGAACAAGGCGGGCTGAGTTTTTGTCTTTAAAGGGCCCTGTTTAGATTCTAACAAAAGTTTGCCATTTGAAGCACTTTTTGCTATTTTAGATCTAAACACTTAGCAAAAGTTGGCAATTTGCCATTTGCTAGTCCATGGTAACAAATTATGCTAAACAATGCTTTGGGACCACACTCTCTCTCCACCAAAAAATGCTAGAATGGTAAAAATTTAGAATGCATGTAAACACCAACTAGTACTTTTGCAATGTCAAATTTTTTACCACCAAATCTTTTTTTGCTATTTGCTATTTGTCATTTCAAATGGATTTAAACAGGCCAAAGTCTTGAATGGATGCGAGAAAAACTGCTACTGGGCAGAGTGTCCGAGGGCATATGTGTGGATAGTGCCCTGGCTGAGGGCTCGGCAGCCCGCCCAGGCAACCGTGCATCCAGTCGCAGCCTCGTCGGCCACTACAGACGTATATGATTGTCAGGCTCTCAGGCATGAACCAAACAAGCGCTTAGCCGCTTGGCTGTGTTCGATATGGGTTGTTCCCAACTTGGAACACTAGGACGGAAAACGGAGTGATCTATTAGCGCGTGATTAATTAAGTATTAGCTAATTTTTTAAAAAAAATGTATTAATTTGATTTTTTTTAAGCAACTTTCGTATAGAAACTTTTTTGCAAAAGACTCACCGTTTAGCATTTTGAAAAGATACGTACGGAAAACGAGAGAGATGGGTTGGGAAAATGGACGTCCGAACAATGTGACGCTAGTGTTCCGAACCAGTAAATACGTACCGCTTCACAACAAAATATGGTGCAAATGTCACCACAAATTGGACAACGGAAAAAATGGACTGAATCCCGATAAAAAATATGCGAACATATACATTGAAAGCAACACAGTAATTCATTGAGGCGATTTTTTCACAAATCAACGAGCACCAATTTCATTAAATAAAGTAGAATAAAATTGTATATAAAGAAAAAGGAGTAGGGAAAAATATAAAAAGGAGGTCTAAGGGCCCACTAGCGACTATGCACCCAGGCTGCTAACTTTCTGGCTCCCGCTAGGGCCCTTGTTTTGGCCTCGTTGATTTATCTTTGATTTTAGCGACTAGCCCGTTTATCGACAACTCAATATGTTGAAAAATCCTTTGATTACTTTCCTTCCAAATCGCCCAGTTGACTAGCAGTGTTAAGGTGCGGATTACTTGCTTTGACGCTTCTCTCGTGCTTTCTATTGCCTTCTATACTCCTGCACCATTGTGGCTTGCCCCCCACAAGGTGGGTTTAGGTTGTGTCATCAACCTATTCCGCAACGGCCCCAAACTCTTATTTTCTATCTGCATTCCGCTACGAGGTGTAGGCTCTTCTCTTGTATCTGGTGACATAAGGGACACACAGAGTTATTCTGTCATCCCCTAGTTGTAAGCGTGTCTGAGATCCAAACTATGTTTTGTATCACCAACCATGCGAAGATCTTGCACTTCCGCGATGGCCAGGGTTTCCAGATGAAGTCGTCAAAATCGGACTTTGTTGAGCCTAGGAATTGTGTACTATAAGCGAACGCTCTTGTGTACTCACCGTGGTTTGTTAGCTTCCAAGTGAGCATGTCCTCTTCATTCTCGGTGAGGTGCACGTTCTGGATGGACCTCCATACGATAACGAGTTGGGCGAACAGTCCAGTTGTCCAGCCGACGCTAGTTGGTATGTAAGCAATTGTTTGGATGGAGCTGTATTGTCAAAATCTAGCTGTTATTAGTAAAAATCAACAAAATTGCTAAAAAAATTATCACAAGTTTTTTGTTAAAAACTTTCAAATGTAACTATAGTATAATTATAGTGTAACTAAATATAATAACTACACTATAATTACACTGTAACTAACTATAATATAACTATACTTACAGAACAATATTGTAATCTCTATATAATTAAATTTAGATATAAAGTTGCACGTATTTTTTAATACTTCAATATAATTTATATTTTAGTTACCGTATTAGAAGTAACTATTCAGTATTAGTTACTACACTCCTAGAGGAAAGTAACTCTGAAAAAATAGGACTATTCTTTCATGTTGTTAGAAGTAACTTTATAGCTGGACAGAAGTAACTTTTCATGGTATTTGAAGTAATTGTACTGCTAGAGAGAAGTACTTTTCATGGTATTCGAAGTAACAACACTGCTAGATGAGTTAAAAGTAAAAATAAAATTTAAATAATGTGTCATGTGGGGATTACAGTACTACCGCCGTCGCGCCAAGACTCCGGATCGGCGACAACGTACTGACGACCAACAGTAGTGAATTTCAGAGTTTGGATAGATTAAGTTTGTTAGAGTTTTGGTAGCTTATCTCTTTACAGTTTGTTACAATTTGTTACACCTTTGTATCTGCTATATATAGCGGCAGATAGTTATCAATAAAGCAAGCAATTTGAGATCAATCTACCATTAAGTCCTGCCACGTCAGTGCGTCGCCGATCACGGCACCGCCGCGCCGGCGAGGTCCAAGACCACGTCCTGCCACTTCATTCAAATACAACCTCCGTCGTATTCCTCCATCCAATTCAGTTCGTGACATCTTGGTATCAGATTCCTCTGGTTCCGATCCAATGGCCTCCACTCAGAATCAACTCGATGAAATTGTGAAGAACCTCACCTCCATGGTGGCGCAAATCTCCGACCTTGCCAGGAAGATGAGCGCCTTGGAGCCCCTTCTACCGCTCGCGGTGAAGCTCGACAAGCTACCCGATCGCGTCACACATGTGCAGGTGTCCGCCTTCGAGTACTCGGAGCAAGTTCGCGCCCTCAACCTCACCGTGTCGCGCGTGGAGGCAGCACAACACACGGCTGGAACGCCGGCCACCTCTGGTTCGGCCTCTGGCCAACTGCACGACAAGCCATCTGAAGGCAAGCCGTTTGACGACACCAACGCGCACACTCGGCGCGACCACCACCATGACGACTCGGCCATCGACAACAGTTTTCTCCCTCGCGCCAAGTGGGAATTTCCGACTTACGACGGCAAGGGCGACCCACTGCCATGGCTCAACCGTTGCGACACCTTCTTCAGGGGACAGAAAACTCCTGAATCTTGCAAGGTTTGGCATGCATCCCTGCATCTCCTCGGTGACGCTCAACTGTGGTATTACAGGTTAGAGCTCAATTCCGGTGAACTGTCGTGGCGCCGATTCGTCCAGCTGGTCCATACGCGTTTTGGACCGCCCATGACAGACAGCCCACTCGGCGAGCTCACGACGTTGTGACGCACGGGCACGGTGGAGGACTACGTCAACAACTTCCTCGCCCTCTTGTGCCACGACGCCGAACTCACCGAGCGTCAGCAAGTGCAGCTGTTCATGGCCGGCCTTGTCAATCCTCTCAAGACGGACGTCGCTCTCTGCCGTCCGTCCAACTTGGACGACGCCATCATGCTTGCACGGGCCTACGAGCAGCGCAGCCACCTCAACACAACTGACCCTGTTCCTGTGCGGGATGGACGCGCGCCGCGCCTGGCTCTGCCCGCGCCAGCCACAGCGTCCTCTTCATCGACTGATGCTGCGTCCACGACCACTTCCGCCAAGCAACCACTGGTGGCATTGCTTCCACGCAAACGATTGTCGCCGGCGGAGATGGCTCAACGCCGTTCCGAGGGCCTCTGCTACAATTGCGATGAAAAATTTGTTCCTGGCCACCGCTGCAAGAAGTCCTTCATCATCGAGGTCATCAGCTTCCCCAACGACACGGAGAGCGAGGACGAGCCATTGCCAGCGGCGCACACGCTGTCGGCAGACGCGGCCGAGCCTCGCATCTCCCTACACACCCTGGCCGGCATACGCGCACCCAAGTTCAACACCATCAAGGTCCGGGTGCGTGTCGGTCGGATGGACTGCCTCGCTCTCCTCGACTCTGGCTCCACGCATAATTTCCTCAGCGAGACCACGGCGCGGCAACCGCGAACGTCACCTTAACAGCCGTTGTCCCGGCCTCCGTGTCACCGTCGCGAACGGCGACCGCGTCGCCTCGCCGGGCCGCTGCCCGCCGCAGCGCGTCGTCATCGGTTGCGTCTGCCTTCGATGTCGACTTCTACGCCCTGCCCTTGGGAGGCTACGACATCGTCCTAGGCGCTCAGTGGCTCGGCATGCTCGGGTCGACATTGTGGGACTTTGCCGATTAGTCCTTCTTGTTTGCAATGGGCGACACCAGGGTGACATGGGTAAGCGTCGATGGACTGACTACGGCCACTTCCACCGCCGCTCTCGACGGTGCCCCGGGGGAATTGATGAACGAGCTCCTCGACGATTTCGGTGGCCTCTTCTCCGACCCGCAAGGTCTGCCGCCGGAACGCCACCTCTGCCATCGTATACATCTCCAGCACGGGGTGTCTGCCGTGGCTGTTCGCCCCGTACCGCTACACCCACATCCGAAAGGACGAGCTCGAGCGACAGTGCGACGAGATGCTTCGCCAGGGCGTCATCCGACCAAGCTCGTCGGCATTCTCCTCGCCGGCCTTGCTGATAAAAAAGAAAGACGGCTCATGGCGATTCTGCGTCGACTACAAGGCTCTCAACGACAAGACAATCAAGGATAAATTTCCGATCCCGGTGGCGGAGGAGTTGTTCGACGAGCTGCGCGGCGCCAAGTTCTTCACCAAGCTTGACATGTGTTCCGGCTATCATCAAGTGCGCATGCATCCCGACAACATCCACAAGACGGTGTTCCGCACGCATCAAGGCCTCTTCGAGTTCCTCGTCATGCCATTCGGTCTCACCAACGCTCCGGCCACATTCCAAGCGCTAATGAACGACGTGCTCCTACCGTTCCTCCGACAGTTCGTTCTCGTTTTCTTTGACGATATCCTAATCGATTACAGCTCGACATGGGCGGGAACACCTCCGCCATGTGCGCACTGTGTTCCAAACACTGCAAGATCATCGTCTCCACCTGAAGCAGTCCAAATGCGAGTTCAGTCTGTCCATCGTCTCATACTTGGGCCACGTGATTTCGAGCGCCGGCGTCGCCATGGACCAACACAAGAACAGGCCGTCCACAACTGGGCTCTACCACGAACAGCACGCGCGGTACGCGGCTTCCTCGGCTTGGCGGGCAACTATCGCCGATTCATCCGCAACTTCGGCACCATTGCAGCACCCCTGACAGCCCTGCTCCGCAAAGAGGGCTTCCACTGGAACGAGGCAGCGGCAACGGTGTTCCGCGAACTGCAACAAGCTTTGACGGTGGCGCCGATGCTACACCTGCTGGACTTCACCACCGACTTCATCGTCGAGTGTGACGCATCGGGGTCAGGCTTCGACGTGGTGCTTCACCAAGGTGGCGGCCTGGTGGCGTTCTTCAGCAAGCCTATCGCGCCTCGCCACGCGAAGCTCGCTGCCTACGAATATGAGCAGGCTTTCGGCGCGGAATATGAGCAGAAACCGTTTCGAGGGACGGTTCCTACTCATATTCCGCCTCTTCCTCCTACGGCTCATGGTCGCACTTGCTTGGAGCCGGAGCGTGTTCTTCAGCATCGCCTTGCGCGCGGTTGTGGGTGAGTTGCTGGTGCAGTGGAAGGGCAAGCCGGCAGCTGAGGCATCTTGGATGGCACTGGATGAATTTCGCGCTTTTTTATCCTAGTTTTCAGCTTGAGGACGAGCTGCTTCTCTAGAGGGAAGAGATGTCATGTGGGGATTACAGTACTCCCGCCGTCGCGCTAGGACTCGGATCAGCGACAACGTACTGACGACCAACAGTAGTGAATTTCAGAGTTTGGATAGATTAAGTTTGTTTAGAGTTTTGGTAGCTTATCTCTTTACAGTTTGTTACAATTTGTTACACCTTTGTATCTGCTATATATAGCGGCAGATAGTTATCAATAAAGCAAGCAATTTGAGATCAATCTATCGTTAAGTCCTACCTCGTCAGTGCGTCGCCGATCACGGCATCGCCGCGCCAGCGAGGTCCAGGACCACGTCCTGCCACTTCGTTCAAATCAACCTCCGTCGTATTCCTCCATCCAATTCAGTTTCGTGACATAATGTGAATGTATTCAATATATATTGGAGTTATTTTGTCATGTATTTTAAATATAGTACGATAGTTTAATCGAATCTTAAAAATTAATATAGGATTTTAAAGATATAAGCCACAAAAACGTTTTAAAAAAACTAGTGCAATTTACTAATTCTATAGCATGTGAATTGCATGGTGCCAATAAGTGGGTGTGCACTATTTATTTTAGAAAACTGCATGTGGGTATAGATGGCCAAGGGGCCCGCCTGGCACGGCTCGGAAGCGACTGGGCCAGCACGGCCCAATGGGCACTTCATGCCGTACCGGGTCTGCCCACGAGCTACTCCTCAGGCCCAGGCACGGCCCAATACCACTCGGGTCGTGCCGTGTCAGCCCAATGGCCCGATTCAGCCCACCGTGCTCGGGCCAGCCCAGGCACGGCAGATAGTATTGCACCTCGATCAATTCATTTTTGCAGAGGCAGGTTGAAAATGCAAACTTCTTCATCAAAAATCATGCACAATCACAAGTTGATAAGTCAAAACTCATAAAAATCATCCAAATTAGAAGCTGACACTTCATTACTTCAATGTTGTACACCAAAGACACAGTTCAGAAGTCACAAACTATATTAACAGTAATTTTACACCATTTTACATGGCAATTTCACAAACATTACAAATCACTTAAACATTCACCACTTTACAAATCTCAGATCAGGCATTCACCATTCATTCATTCACCAATCAGAATTCACAAGTCGCAAATCACACAAGGCACAAGAATTTCAAAAATAAAGTAGCTGCGTAATGCAATGGCTGCCTCGTTTAAAAACCTTTCTAGGTAAAAACTCACACCTCGTGAGAAAACCCTAGAAAGGAAAAAAGAGTGCAGCCCACAGCTTTCAAGTGTTTTCATAATAAAGTCCAAGTCCAATACACAGTCATCCAGGTCTCAGTGGCAGTGCCTCTGCCAGTGGTACATCATCAAGATACATATTCTTTAAAGATTTTATAAGCTCTACATTCTCCATGGTGTGCTGCAATTTTCTATCTGCTTGCTCCCAGTCTTTGATCAATGCCAGAGCTTGCACCATGTCAGGACCTAGACGCCATCGTCGCTCCTCGATGATCCTGCCAGTTAAGCTAAAGAGACTCTGACGATATAGTAGAAACATGAATAGCCAAAACATCTCTAGCTAATATGGAAAGAGTAGGATAGGAGTGGCTGTGCTCATGCCACTAGTTAAGGATATTGAAGTCATTGTCGAATTGGTTGACAGTGTCACTGTCAAGATAGGCAAACAACTAGAGGCATTCAAGTTAGCGTTAGAAGAAACAACCTGAATCAAAGCAGTAGTAGAAGTTCTCCTGGAAAATGGATCAACACCAAGTCCAGTACCTGGACTGGCACCAGCACCAAGTCCAAGTCCATGACCAACACCAGCTCCAACTCCATGACCAGCACCTGGACTGCCACTAGCAAAAGAATCATACCCATCACCTGCACCAGGTCCGGCACCTGTACTGGAACCACTAGCACCAGCACCAAAAATCTTTCCCCAAGTTGTCTTTTTCTTACCAGAAGTACTGCTAGGGGTTGTCCTTTGTAATCTAACAGCATTAAACTTACTTTCATACTTAGAAAAAAATATCATACATTGCAGCCCTAACCTCAGTTAAATAAGCATAAGTCATAATTTGCAACATAATTTGTAGAACATTGGTAAAACCTTTGATCTTAGCCCTAGGATCCAAGATAAAAGCAAATGAATACAGAAATGGAATCTTAGACCAGTATGACAAGAACTTAGTTTTCATGGGAATAACAACAGATCTAAAGTTCCTACCATTCTCATAAGTCTTTAGATGTCCAGCAATCTCAAGAATGTAATGCATAATTAATGGAGATGTTAGATAATAAACACCAAAAAATATAATAGTTGAATCATAAAATTGTTCAAGGAATAAAAGAATAGTTTCAACAACTGTCCACTGTAAATCAGCTAGTAATGCATGATCATCAACAGTTGGATGGTGAGTAGCAATAAACACCCCAAAAATCTCCCTATGTGGCAAGAGATGCTTAAGCATTAGATAAGTTGCACCAAACCAAACTTACGAGGATGAACACAATGTGCTGATTAGATGCATTCACAAATGAGATGACAGTTCTAAAATCTTGAAGTATGGGTTTGAAAACATCTAGACCAGCCTTAACAATTAAATTGATGATATGACATGCACAGCGCTGATGCAATATAAATCACCAACATAACCAGAATGCAGAGGTTTTAAACTATCCATTGCATTAACATTAGCAGAGGCATTGTCTAGAGTAATATAAAAAAATCTTATTAGTCAAACCATACTCTTCAACAACAGAAAGCACATGTTCAGAAATATTTTTTGCATTGTGTGACACATCAATCAGCACCAGACCCAAATCCTTTTCTCTAATTGCCAATCAGAATTAACAAAATGAGGAATAACAAATAATCCTCCTCAGCATTACCAGACCATATATCAGATGTCAAAGCAACAGAACTAACAGACTTCAAACTCTCAATAAGCATAGCACGGCGCTTGTCAAAGTACTTAAAAACATCTCTACTGATAGTTTGCCTAGAGACAGCGAAGAATCTAGGGTTACGAGCATTCTGAATGTACTCCTCAAAAGCAGCAGATTGACCAAAAGTAAGTGGAAGATCCTCTAAAGCAACCAACTTAACCAACTCAGTTCTAGCAACACAGGATCATATTCCCATTGACGAATAGTACCATCAGCATTGAACTTAAGCATAGACTGAGAATGTTTACTAATAGTTCTAGGTTTGCATGACTTAATATGTCTAAGCAAATGACCAGTACCACTAGATAAACGAGCAGACAATGTTTTTTTTTTTTGCAGAAATTACATTTACCAGAAATACGGACCCGACGACCATTGTGTGATTCAAAGAGTTCTTGAAGTCATTCCATACCTTGGATGATCTTGGCCGCTTGTTGCTAGCACTTGAGCCGGCGCCGGATGACATGCTAGTGCCACCATCACCGGTACCATCCATGTCTGGCTCCGTCTCTGGCTGCGACCCATCATTCTGAGGTGGACGAAGTGTTGCCGTACACCTGCACGCGTTCCTCCTTATGTCATCTTCGTCATCACCCCGCATCCCCATCGTCCTCAACTCGTAGTTGCAAGAGGTTGGATCGTCCATCGTCGGCACTCCGGTTCATCAACGGCGGCTACCGCTCAGCAACCTACAAGACACAGATAGAGTAGAGAGCAGTTAGGATAAGAGAGAGCAGGAGCACATAGCGCAGAGAGAGAGAGAGAGAGGAGAGAGAGAGAGAGAGCAGAGAGAGGTCCGTACCTGCGCATCCGGAGCACCGGAGTTGCCGTTGATGATATAGATCAATGGATCTATGAGAAGAATAGAGTAGAGATTGGGTTTGGGGGGGGGGGGTGGGTGATTTGACAAAGAGCTCACGGAGAAACGACAAGGGTGGCAAAAAAAAGTACAAAGGGGAGAGGAAATCGACAGTGCGGCCGCCGATCCGATGATCGGAGACGAGACGATGTCACGCCGTCACGGATCCGGTGACTGGAGAGGCAGAGATGAAAGAAAAGGTTAGAGCAGAGACCGCCCTCATGTCCCCAGCGGGAGGCCGCCGATCCTTGGTGGTAGATCCGGCGAGGCGTCATCGGAGATGGCGACGGAGAGGGATGGAGCGATGGAGGCATGAGGTGGAGGCGTGGAGCGACGGAGGCGGAGGCGCGGAGCGGTTGAGAGGCAGCTAGGGTTAGGGTTTGTGATTGGGGCCACGCGGAGGTGGAGGCGCGGAGCGGCAGCCTTATATATGCGGCGGACGGCGGCTCGGCAATGGGCCGGTAGGGCCATGCCTACCGTTATAGAGTGCCTGGGCCGTGCCGGCCCAGCATGCTGGTGGGGAAGCCCAAGCATGGCCGACGGTCAGGCCGACAAGGGCACGACCCCAAGTCGGCCGTGCCGTGCTTGGGCCGGGCCGTCGGGCCTCGGGCTTATGGCCATCTATAATGTGGGGTAGGCTAGTATGCGGTGTTTCTATTTTCGATAATCGATAAGTACGTTGCGTCAAGCTTAGTAGGACTAAAGCGCCACCGTGCTTGTTGTAGTCGTGTCCTTAATACATGTCTCTAGCCATTGTGGTTCCAACTAATACAATCATATGAAACGCACGCCCACGCACGCAACAGAGAGAAAACCCACGCACCGCATGCATGCTAGTAGCTTGTACGATCGAAGATACTGGCTACCTAACTCATCGTCGTGCATGCCACCCCGCTAGCTACCTACGTCGTACCACACCCCAACGTGCATGCCACCATCACCCAAATCCCTTTCTCTATATTAGACGTACGCTAATCCCATGGATGATCACATAATTATATCCAAGAAAACCAACTGATCAAGAAGAAACTCTTCCTCCTAGCGCGCCAGCGACACGACGACGACGACGACGATGCAAGCCTCGTCGTCGACGCGCCCCCAGCTGGCTCCCTCTTGCGTGGCGTGCGGCCTCCTGGCGCCATGCCGGAGAGCGCTCGCGCGCCTCTTCCGCATCCCGGCGTCCGCCGCGCTCTCCGTCAGGGCCTTCCGCTTCCGCACCCT
The DNA here is from genome assembly GCA_000338895.3 of Oryza meridionalis. Taxonomy (NCBI): domain Eukaryota; kingdom Viridiplantae; phylum Streptophyta; class Magnoliopsida; order Poales; family Poaceae; genus Oryza; species Oryza meridionalis. The sequence goes on from CM002526.2 coordinate 16,422,123, forward strand.
CCGCAGGGCCGCCTCCAAGATGAGCCCGCGCCGCCACCGCCACCGCCGCCACCCACGACGACGCACGTTCCGGTCGTTCCGCGCGGTGTTCTGGCCGCTCGTCCCGCCGCCAGCTACCACTACTGCCTCCACTGATCAGGGCGAGAGCGCCGCGGGCGCCACCGCGCGGAGGGTGGTAGCACCGGAGGCGGCGGCGGCGGCGGAGGAGGAGGAAGCGGCGACCGTGCTCGCGCCGGTGCCGTCGCCGGAGACGCCGGCGTACGTGAAGATGGTGGCGCGGCTGCGGTCGAGGAGGAGCGGTGGGGAGGAGGGAGGGGCCTTGCCGGAGCTTCGAGGAGCGGCTGAGTGGAGATGCTGCGGAGGAGGGGAAGGTCCGGGACCTGCAGGACGTGGAGGAGGAGCTCCTCCGTGCTGGGAGCGGCTCAAGTCGCCGGTGTTCGTCGAGCTCGTCTGCAGATTCTACGGCGAGCTGTGCAAGGATCTCTTCTCTCCCGGCGAAGAAGGACGGCGGCGACGAGGCGCCCTCGTCCACCAAACCACAATCACAACCGGCTGGCGACTCTAGTTAGGGTGATATGAGAGTGATCATATTGATGGTGATGAACTGATGATACATCATATACCACCTTGTATTTATTATTACTAGAAAAAAGCCCGTGCGTTTACAACAGGTAAAAGCTATTTTAATATTACTATTGTTATATGATTTAGTTAAGATGAAATTCACTGTATGAATACGCTTGGATCACTGGTGGAGAAATCGTTTGTAGTCCCGGTTCGTAACCCCCCTTTAGTCCCGGTTGTCCAACCGGGACTACGAATCCGGGACTAAAGATAGCGATCTTTAGTTCCGGGTGAAATAACCGGGACTAAAGATCAATCTTAGTCCCGGTTGGTAACACGAACCGGGACTAAAGATCGGTTAGCCACGTGGTCGGCTGATCCATCTTTAGTTACCAACCGGGACTAAAGATCCATGTACCATTTTTTTTATTTGCATGGCCCTGTTTGCTGCATGGTTGATTATATATATATATATATATATATATATATATATTACAATACATATATATGCATTGTAATATATATATTATGCATGTATATAGAATACATATATATATATATATGCGTATGTATATATGTATAAATACATATATTACACACATATTTATAATTTAAAGCACTTAATATTTTATGTACATATATGTTACCAAAATATATATTAACACTAAAGTAAATATACGTACATATATAAATATATATATATATATACATGCATGTATAGTACAATTCATTTGCTCGCTAGCTATAGCTACGACTTCGACGCCTGCGTTACGTCAGAAGAGAAGGACCGACGTTACGAATTGTCGATCCGTCGTAATAGAATTCACCATCGGGATTAAGGACTTCTTCGTTGATGAACCCCATCAGTTGTTCTTGAACAGCCGTGATAAAATCCTTGTGTGAGAGTTTTTTCCCTCATGTGAATACGCTATCATTCGGAAAATAATGACATATCAATATATGAAATTAATAAACAACTTAACAAATCGATACGCAATGAAATTTTGAACGGTTTATGTATACGTACATCGAGCTCTCGTTTGGTGTATATTTGGTTTGATAGGCAGTGGGCATACTCGCATACGTAGTAGCCGCATAAGTTAGTTCCCTTGTCCTGCTTTGCACACTACATGAGAAATGATGAGAGATTTAATATACTCTTGATATTACTGTAACTGGAGATTCAATTCAATATAATTTTGGATCATGCATGTACTCCCACTGAAAATGAAACCTCCGTCCAAATTTTTCTTTCCAAGTCCCGCGGACCAATTGACGGAACCGATCCCAAGCCCTACATGTGCAGTTGCAAGCTATGATTAATTAAATATTACCCGAGATCAATATATATCAACAGAGTCCCGCGACTTTGGAATAGATGGCATTATATTACCTGTCTATCAGTTGGAAGACCTTGTCAAAAACCCTTCTCCTCTCTTTATTCATTGAGTCGTACATAGTGACTCTACATGCCTCCAAGTCAAAAAAGAACAAGACCCAGTGGAATCTTGAATATGCGTGAGATGAGATAAATATCAGAATGTACATGTTATATGTATGGGAATGAAATTTGTTCGAACGACAATAAAAACTCACTCTGTGTTGTACGGCAATAGTATGAACGTCTTGAAATGCCTGCTGCGTTAGGAGATGGACGAGATTGTCCTCTGTGTCTTTCTCGTACATGTCGAGCATTTCGGTGTTGATTTTCCGAGGGTCGATGAACCCAGGTATTGTAAACCCCCCGCCGTCGGGGCCCTTTGAATCTCCATTCTACAACAATGAAAGGAAATTATTATTGCTTACATATATGCCAGGAGCTAATTATTGAACGAAACAAATCGAACTCAAAGATACTTACAAAATCCATGCGCTCAGAAGAGAGACGTCGAGGGCGTCCCGATGTACAGATCGAAGACATCTTGAAATGGATCCATAGAACATCTTCTCCTTGCAAGAAGTCGGGGGGTTTCTGATCCTCGCTCCGAACATCTCTCTACCATTGGCGCTCATTTCCATGTACCGTTCATGGAATTTGTACATTTGTGTCGGTAGGGACTGCAGCTGCTCAGGCCTGAACAAGCGGTTTACCGAGTAGTTCAAACTTGTATGCCACTTCCGCCTTCAGGATTGGTGCGCCTCCAACCAACTGAGCCATGGTTAGACCGATGTCCGAAATGAAATCCGTTATGCCAAAGTCTTCGCCGGTCACCAACGGCTCGACCACTTGGTTGTGGTTGTTCTCCAAGCTGAGGAACTGGTTTGGACTTCTGTAATAGGCTTTCCTGAGTGTTCGGTCATAGTCCGATAGCATTAAGGCCTCCTTGTTTGCGGTGGACATTCCCTTGAAGAAATTCTTCACGCTCGGGTCAATAGGTATCTTCTTTTCAGGACTCTGAGGCTTGAGTTGCCTCTTCACTTCTCCTGCCACATAAGCATTAAGCTCCTCTGACTGCAATCGTACGGCGGCTCCTTGTTTTTGGTGGTGTCAACTTTGGCCTTCTTCGTCGCCCTTGTGCTGGCAGGGAGGTGGAGCTTGGCGAGACCTTGTCTTGGGAGGTGCAGGCGGACACGGTGGAGGAGGAGGCGGAGGAGCCGGAGGAGATGGTGCAGGAGGAGGGTGGCGGAGGAGCCGGAGGAGATGGTGCAGGAGGAGACGGCGGAGCCGGAGGAGATGGTGCAGGAGACACCGCTTGTCGCCCAGGGAGGATGATGTACCGCTTTGCGCCATAGTATAATGGTGTGGCTTGTGTCTCGTAGATGCGTCTCACCGTCTCCTCCTGGGTAGTCCAACTCGAGGTCCTCGACACGGCTTCCACCAGCTCAACTTCGACCCTCGAGTATCCTGCTGGAATCGGCCTGCAGTGGTAAGTCCCTGAAATGTCTGTTGGGATGGCCATTCCCGACGCCACCTTCACGTGATGAGAGGTTATCTATTAGTAATCAACCCTAAGCAGCAACTTGTGGAACGTACGAGTCAAAAATCATGTATTACATCGAGCATACCTTGATTGATAAGTTCTTGAAGGGAATATGCAGCTCACATGGTGTCCGATGCGTGATCTCATCAACGGGCAGGTGGTTTTGTCCCGGGTTTGCATAGCGTCCATGCTATGTGATACTACCTGCCCCGTTGAGGCGCAGCTAGCTGCTACGATTGCCTGATGGGCTGACCATTGGAGGACGTATGTACGGCTGGGGATCGTGTGACCAATGTGCTGCCATGCGTTCATCCACCTTCCGGGCCACCTCCTCTTGCATGCTGAGCTCGTTGCTCGATATCCTGTACTCGAGATCTGCAATCTTCGCCTCGATATCTCTCTTGCTCCTCATCCGACTCCTGTACGTGTGGATGTCCTTCTTGAATCCCATCTTCCAGGGAATCACGCCTTTCCCTCGTGTTCGTCCTGGATGCTCGGGAGTCTGTAGGGCGAGTGACAGCTCGTCCTTCTCTCTGTCGGGTCGGAACGTGCCCTGAGAAGAGGCTTCCACTGCGTCCGTTAGTCGATTCGCAGCCTCGCGTATCTGATCGCTAAAGACCAAGGAGCCATCACCTGGGTTGAGCATTCGACCGTGAGCATAGAACCAGAACTTCGATCGATCAGGCCATTTAGCGGTGGCCGGTTCGATACCCCTCTCAAGCAAGCTTGCCTCCATCTCCTCCCACTTCGGCATCGCGACGCTATAGCCGCCTAACCCTAAGTGGTGATGGTACTTCTTCTTGGCGGCATTTTCTTTGTTTCTTTCCATCATCGCCTGCCCTTGTTGACCTGTCTTGTAAGCAACGAACTCCTCCCAGTGATCCCTTAGCTTCGGGAATACGTCGAAGTTCGGTGTCTGCCCCTTCAGGATGTATTTCCGATACAGATCTCCCTTGAAGGTCTGGAACTGTTCTGCCATTTTCTTAAGAGTCCAGTGTTTCACTATGTTCTCTGTACCCGCAGGGAGCGTGAATGTCTCGAGCATTGTGGTCCACAGCATCTCTTTCTCTGATTCCGGGACAAAGCTGTCATCACCCCCGCGTGCCTTTGTTCTGCGCTAGCACACCTTGCTGACAGGCACGTTATCCCTCACAACCCAACCGCTGTGGCGTACAAAATTCTTGGCTGCTTGTGCCGGGGCACTAGGTCGGCCGTCTGCGTCCACCTCAGTTATGATGTGCCGACCCTCTATCTTCTTCGCGGCACCTCGTTGTCCGCGTGCCCTCTTCTGTCCAGCGGAGGGATGACTTCCACTAGCCTCCTCCTCATCGTTCCGCTCCTCGTTCCCCTCCGCATCCCTCTCCACGTTCCCCTCCACGTTCAAGTACTGGTTTGGATCCTCGTTCCCCTCTTCTTCGTTCCAGTACTGGCTGCTTCCCTCTGCGATTGTATCATACAATATCTGTTCCTCATCGCGATCAGCCATCTGTGCATACCAAAAATATATGTTAGGTATATAGGATGTATTTGCTAACCGTAATATTAAAACTCTAATAATCTTATATTAAATCTCTAATAATCTCATATTAAATCGCTACTAATCTTATATTAAAATTGTAATAATCATATATATATATGCTAAGTTCGTACACATTTTATAATTAAGAAGAAATAAATAATTAATTGTTAAGGTTCCTATACCATTTTAGTTAAAATCTTATATTAAAATTGCAATAATCATATATGCTAACTCTAACAATCTTATATTAAATCGCTACTAATCTCATATTAAAATTGTAATAATCATATATATATGCTAAGTATAACAATCTCCTCACTATCTCGTATATTAAACCTCTAATAATCTTATATTAAATCTCTAACTATCTCTAACACTCAAATATGCTAAGTCTAAGTGTCGTGTATTTGTACGGTAGATAATCATATATGCTAAGTCTAATTAAGTTTCGAATATTACATCTCTAATAATCTTATATTATATCTCTAGCAATCAAATATGTTTCGAATATTACATCTCAAATAATCTTATATTAAATCTCTAACACTCAAATATGCTAAGTCTAATTAAGTTTCGTATATTAAACCTCTAATAATCTTATATTAAATTTCTAACTATCTCTACTACTCAAATATGCTAAGTCTAATAATCTAATAATCTCTAACACTCACATATGCTAACTCTAATAATCTAATAATCTTATATTAGAAATCTAACAATCTTATATTATATCTCTAACAATCACATATTTACATCACTTGCCTGCGCGAATTCTTTCGAGGGCTAGCTACCACTTCGGCTTGACGGACGACGATGACGACGTCTTCTCTGCAACATGCAAAAAAAATGTATTAGTCTAAATGCAAAGGAACATATAATGTATTTCACGTTTTCAAGTATATATAATCATATATATATGCTAAGTTCGTACACATTTTATAATTAAGAAGAAATAAATAATTAATTGTTAAGGTTCCTATACCATTTTAGTTAGTGGACTACAAGTCACTAATACAATTGTAACCAAGGTCAGCTCTGAAACCAAATAGCCTACGGCATGTGTAGAGAAAAAAAATAAATCAATTGCCGATGGTTCCATGTGAACTGTAGACCATTCACGTAAATGGCCTACGAGTATTTAGTACATCAATGCATATGCCGACAGTTTTATGTAGACGATATGGTATTAACGTACAGGTTTCATGTTTAATAGGTTAGTCATTGACAATATTCCAAGACCAAGGGGGTCACATTTCTTTTTTTGAAAAAAAAAACAATGTAGGTTACTACAAGCAAGCTACGTGCATACTACATGTCTTTCAGTTCGTTCGTGTTTCTTTAACGTTTCGTTCACGTTCGTAAAGCGTCCACGTTCATTCGCTTCGTTCACGTTTCTTTGCCGACAGTTCACGTTCGCTACTAATCGTTCGCGTTCGTTCACGTTTCGTTCGCGTCTGTTCACGTTCGTTCGCGTTTGGTTACGTTAGTTAAGCGTTCGCTAAGCGTTAGTTCGCGTTCGTTCGTTCGCGTTCTTTCGTTCGTGTCGTTCGCGTTCGTTCATTAAGCGTTAGGGCGCGGCGGCCTAACCGTTGTGGCGGCATCGTGGCGGCGGTGGCGGCGTGGAGGCACGGCGGCGGCGTGGGCGGCGGCGGCGGCAATCGTGGGCTCGGCGGCGGCGTCCGTGGGGGCGAGGGCGGCAGGCGTGGGGGCGGCGTGGGGGCGGCGGCGGCGGCATCGTGGCATCGTGGCGGCGGCGTCGTCGGCGTTCGTCGTGGCGTCGTCGGCGTAGAAAGAGACGAGAGAGGGCGTCGTCGGCGTTGTCGGCGTAAGAGAGAGAGAGGGCGTCGTCGGCGTCGTCGGCGAAAGAGAGAGAGACAAAGCTACATCGAGAGAGAGAGAGTGTGTGTGTGGGGGCTCTCACCCAAGAGACGCGGCGGCGGTGTCAGGGCGGAGGCGGCGAGGACCGCCAGGCGACGGTGAGAGACGACGGCGGCGTTGGCGCGGGGTTGCCCTAGGCAGTGGCAGCGAAGGAGAAGCTGATGCTCGATCTCGATGGAAAAACGTCTAAGTGCTGGTGGAGAAGACGAGGGCGCACCGGGAGAAGACGAGGGAGTAAAGATATTTTCCCGCTATTTCCAAATTTTTTTTAAACCCGGTTAGGATTAAGAACCGGGACTAAAGTTAATAGCACTGAATATTGAATTTCATTGCATATATGTTTCTAAAATATAAATAATGCATTATAAATTCTAATTAACATATGTAATCCCACATGCATGAATTAAAGCTTTTAAAAATTCTAATAATCGTATATAATTAGCATATGCATGATATTAAATTGTTAAAAATTGTAACTAACATATGTAAATCCCACATGCATGATGTAAAACTCTTAAAATAACCAATTAATCGTATATAATTAGCATATGCATGATATTAAATTGTTAAAAATTGTAACTAACATATGTAAATCCCACATGCATGATTCAAAACTTTTAAAAATTATAATAATCGTATATAATTAGCATATGCATGATATTAAATTGTTAAAAAATGTAACTAACATATGTAAATCCCACATGCATGATGTAAAACTTTTAAAAATGCTAATAATCGTATATAATTAGCATATGCATGATATTAAATTGTTAAAAATTGTAACTAATATATGTAAATCCCACATGCATGATTTAAAACTTTTAAAAATTCTAATAATCTTATATAATTAGCATATGGATGATATTAAATTGTTAAAAATTGTAATTAATCATATATAACTAGCATACTCAATACATCCAAAATAGTTTACAACAATTATGGCAATAGATCGGCGGTGACGGTTGTCCGCACGTACTTTCTCCTCACTATTGTTCCTTCCTTGTGATCGCTACGTGAGTAAGGGGTGTCTTCGTTTGATAGGAGGATGTTAGGGTCAACCGTCACCGTGAAAGGGGGTTGCCCATCAAACTGATCGTAATCCTCGTCAGTCTTGTCCTCTACTCCGACGATTTTTCTTTTGCCTGGGAGAACCACGTGGCGCTTCGGCTCGTCAGGCCCTTTGCCCTTCTTTCCTTTGCTAGACATGTCCTTCACGTAAAAAACTTGCGTTACATCATTGGCAAGGACGAAAGGTTCGTCCGAGTATCCAACCTTATTAAGGTCAACCGTTGTCATCCCACTGTCATCAATCGTTACGCCTCCACCAGTCAACCTAACCCATTGGCACCGGAACAGAGGGACCTTGAGAGGTCCATAGTCAAGTTCCCATATCTCCTCGATGGCACCGTAATACGTGCCAGTTGTACCATCGTGTCCCATGGCATCGATACCAACAACACTGTTCTGGTTCGTGCTCTTCATGTCTTGGGCTCTTGTGTAGAATGTGTACCCATTGATCTCATATCCCTGGAATGTCGCGATCGAGCTAGATGGACCCCTCGCCAGGAAGGCCAGTTGCTGGTTAATCGTCTCGTTACCCATGAGATGTTGTCGCAGCCATGCGGGGAAAATATCAATGTGATGCCGTGTAATCCATGCATCGGACTTACCGATGTTTCTGGCGCGAACTAGAGCCAAGTGCTCCTCGATGTAAGGAGCCACCAATGAAGATTGTTGTAAAACCGTGAAATGGGCTCTACGGAATAAATTGTTGTCTACCGTCATTATAGCTTTCCTTCCGAGAGTCCCCTTTCCCCGTAGTCTGCCTTCATGGCGTGATTCAGGTACCCCGATTGGGCGAAGGTCTTCAATAAATTCAACGCAGAATTCAATGACCTCCTCTGTTCCATACCCCTTGGCGATGCTTGCCTCTGGACGAGCACGGTTACGAACATACTTCTTCAGAACGCCCATGTACCTCTCGAAAGGAAACATATTGTGTAGGAACACAGGCCCGAGAATACCGATCTCTTTCACTAGGTGACAAAGCAGATGCGTCATTATATTGAAAAATGAAGGTGGAAATATCAACTCAAAGCTGACAAGACATTACACCACATTATTCTGAAGGGCTTCTAACCTATTCGGATCGATGACCTTCTGCGAAATTGCGTTCATGAAAGAACATAGTTTTGTTATTGTTGCCCGGACATTGTCTGGGAGGATACCCCTTATTATAACTGGTAGCAGCTGTGTCATCAACACATGACAGTCATGAGACTTTAGGTTTGTGAACTTCTTCTCCTTCGTGCTTATTATTCGCTTTATATTCGTGGAGTATCCAGACGGTACCTTGATGCTCTCCAAGCATTGAAACATACTTTCCTTCTCTGCCTTGCTAAGAGTGTAGCTGGCTGTACTCAAGTAATGGCTGCCTTTCTCCTTTGGTTCCGGGTGAAGGTCGCCGCGTTGTTCCATATGCTTCAGATCATTACGCGCTTCCAGTGTATCTTTCGACTTTCCATATACACCTAGGAAGCCAAGAAGGTTTACGCAAAGGTTCTTAGTGAGGTGCATCACGTTGATTGCGTGGCGGACGTCCAAGAATTCCCAATAGGGTAACTCCCAAAATATGGAGTTTTTTTTTCCACATCGCCGCGTGACCATCTTCGCTCTCTATAGGCTGGCTGCCAGGCCCCTTTCCAAACACTACTTTAAGATCTTTAACCATAGCAAACACTGTTTTCCCGCTGCGATGTTTAGGCTTCGTACGGTGGTCCGCCGTATGTTCAAAGTGCTTGCCTTTCTTCCGTACCGGGTGGTTTGCTGCAAGGAATCGACGATGACCCATGTATACAACCTTCCTACAGTGCTTAAGATACGTACTTTCTGTTTCATCCATACAGTGAGTGCAAGCCTTGTACCCCTTGTTGGACTGCCCGGATAGGTTGCTAAGTGCAGGACAATCGTTGATGGTTACGAACAGTAGCGCTTGTAGGTTAAACTCCTCCTGTTTGTCCTCGTCCCACACGGGGATACCTTCCTTCTTCCACAACAGTTTAAGATCTTCGACCAGTGGTCTTAGGAACACATCGATGTCGTTACCAGGTTGCTTGGGGCCTTGAATAATAATCGGCATCATTATGTACTTCCTCTTCATGCATAGCCAAGGGGGGAGGTTGTAGATACACATCGTAACGGGCCAAGTGCTATGGCCGCTGCTCATCTCTCCAAAAGGATTCATGCCATCCGTACTTAAACCAAACCGTATGTTTCGTGCGTCCTTTCCAAAGTCTTTAAATTTTCTGTCGATGTTTCGCCAGTGCGAACCATCTGCGGGGTGTCTCAGCATCCCGTCCTGTTGACGTTCTTCAGCGTGCCAATGCATCATTCTAGCATTCGCCTTGTTCCTGAACAAACGCCTTAGCCGTGGTATTATAGGGAAATACCACATCACCTTAGCAGGAATTCTCTTTTTCGTTAGTTGCCCGTCAACCTCACCTGGATCATCTCGTCTAATCTTGTATCGTAGTGCTTTACAAACAGGGCATGCTTCTAGGTTCTCGTACTCCTCACCGTGATATAGGATACAATCATTCGGACATGCGTGAATCTTCTGAACTTCCAGTCCTACAGGGTAGACTATCTTCTTAGCCTCGTACGTTGTCTCGGGCAATTTGTTTCCCTCCGGAAGAATGTTCTTGACGAGTTTCAATAAATCGCCAAATGCCTTGTCACTAACACCATTTTTTGCCTTCTATTGCAAGAACTCCAGAGTGGTATCCAACTTTTTGTGCCCCTACTCGCAACCTGGGTACAACGACGTTCTGTGGTCCTCTAACATCTTGTCCAATTTATGGGCCCCCTTTTCACTTTCGCAGTCCTCCTTGGCATCCTGCAATATATGACCAAGATCATCCGCAACGTCGTTATAATCAGCATCTATGTCCTCCTCGCCCGTTTGATTTCCTTCAAATCCAGCGTACTGAGCAAAGTCTGGAATATTATCGTCTTCCACTTCATCTTCTTCCATTTCAACCTCTTGCTCACCGTGGGATGTCCAACAATTATAGCTTGGTATGAACCCCGACTCAAACAAGTGGAAATGAATAGTCCTGGATGCAGAATACTCCTTCTGATTCTTACATTTATAGCATGGACAACAAATAAAACCCTTCTGCTTGTTAGCTTCGGCTACTCTCAAAAAATAATGCACGCCGTCAATAAACTCTTTGGACTGCCGGTCAGCGTACATCCATTGCCGATCCATCTACATGAAATGAAAAAAAAAATCATACACAAATAATCATTCGTACAATAATGACAGTCATACAATAATGATAAAATAATCACAAACTCTTTCAACAGTCATACAATAATGACATATCATTATTCATACAAAAATTATAAAATATTCCACCAAATAATTCTTATTTATTATTTTTTAAGTTTTAAATTCTTTTAATTTTCAATTTAGTTTGTTTTCTTTTATTTAAGATTAACTTTCACTATATTTTCCTACTCAACTATTTTATAAAACCTTATTTAGCAAATAAACAAAATTTCTATATACTCTTTCTTTTCCCACACAAATTTTCTCTCTTATCAACTTATAACAAAATTTTGGAGACAAAAAAGTGTGCAAAACATAGCTCCAAATGTAATATGACCAAAAAAAAACATTGGAGGATGAAGTTGCTAACCTTTTAGGCACCTCCGATTTGTATATAATCACCAAAGTAAATTCACTATAAATTTTGGCATGACCTCCCCTCTTTTTTGAAGAAATTTTGAAGCTTGCTCGGGCTGGAGGAGGAAGAAGACATATATAAAGGGGTGGGACTTTAGTCCCGGTTGGTGTTACCAACCAGGACTAAAGATCACCGGGATCTTTAGTCCCGGTTGCTAACACTAACCGGGACTAAAGTTACGATCTTTAGTCCCGGTTGGTAACACCAACCGCACCAACCGGGACTAAAGATCCCCGGGGGGCCTGACAAGCCCTGACAGCATTTGAACCGGGACTAAAGATCATCTTTAGTCCCGGTTGGTGTTACCAACCGGGACTAAAGATTAAATATGCCCGTTACCCTTTTTAACCGGGACTAAAGATCATCTTTAGTCCCGGTTTTTGTTGCAACCGGGACTATCGTGGAATACGGCCGACAGACGAAAGATGGTTTCTCCACCAGTGGATATATATATTTTTAGAAAATCATGAGCTACCGTTAGGAATCCGTTCATATAAAGATAGCATGCAAGTTTTCTTATACAACTCCTTTTGTATTTCCAAAAGCGAACGAACTTAAAAACCGACATAAATACGGATATGTACTTCCAAAATTGAACGAACTGGAAAACCGACTCATACACTGATGACATACCAAAGTACCGGCAAAAACATCTTCAATTTTTCTAATATAGTAGAGATATAACCGACTCAAACACGGATGATGGACCGCAGAAACATCTTCAATTTTTATAATAGTAGAGAAGTGAATCATTTTCTATCTATAATCACCTTTTCCAACAGGTTAGTGACATCCAATTACTCATATATGTCCAGTTTAGGCTTGTTCATGTTCAGATGGGAAATTTACTCCGTCAACTATCATATTTGTAGTAGAAAATAATTCTTAACTATTAAAACCGTATAATTACCTCCTTACTCAAACCTCGGTGTTATGTTGGGTGTGGTGTATTGGGGATGTTATGAAAATAAATACACAATAGAAATATAAATTTTTATGTGAAATTTTTTTTATAAAAACCATGAACGCTGACCGACAATGATAGACTTTGCTACAAATGTAGAGTATATTTAGCTACAAATGTTGAGATGCAATGGACCGTCAAACTCTTCCTGCGTGCGGCTTGCCAATCTTTAGGGCTAGGACAAAGGGTCATGCCACACATCTCCGTCCAAGGGCCCAAATTTTTGCATAGTTGCCTGCCCATACTCCTTCAGCCTATCTTTTCTATGTTTGGTCCTCATGAAGGTTAAGGTAGTTAGACTTGGGGCTTACAAGGGGCCTAAACATTGCTAAAGGTTGATGTGGGCTGTGGCGCTACCTATAGCTCTCCATTTTCTATTTCTTCTCCGACTCAAAACTCTTCTCTTCTGTGCACATATAATTCTCCAAAATAATGTTCCAGATGCGTAAAATCTATAACGAGAGGCCTCTCGATCTGGTCTTACGCGGCGACGCCTAGCGCGGCCATCCGATTTAGTCAAGAAGCATCAGAATTTAGAATTTGAGAGAAGCATCAGAGTGTTAGAAATCCATATCTTTTTTCCCTTCTTATAAAATTTTGTCTCAAATTACTTATCGGATCTACAATCCGATTACACCATTGTGTTTGTTGCAATTAAATCTTTACAATAAGATCTCACATAGTTATATTACGATGAAAAATTACAAATTACTTTTATAATATATCTAAATTACTTTTAGATTTCACTGAATTACTTCTTAGACATATAAAAGTAAATTCAATAAAGTCTAAAAGTAATTTACATATATTATAGAAGCAAATTAAGACAAAAAGAAATTAATTTTTTCATGACATTTATAAGTAAATCCGTTGTAGGGATAAAAACATAACTCTGGAAACTAAATTAATCAGCTCAAATTATGGAATTGACTAAAAATAGTAATAAAAGCAATCACCTCATAGCATTATGAATATATAGGAAGTAATTTAATCAAATCTAAAAGTAATTTATATATATAATAAAAGTAATTTACAAACAAAAATATTATTTTCATCATAATATAATCATGTAAGATCTTGTTATACAAATTTAATTGCAACGAATACAATGGTGTAATCGGATCGTAGATCAGATAAGTAATTTAAGAGAAAATTGTATATGAAATTTAGATGGGTAATGAGGATGCAAGTGGCAGGTGCTACTACTTTTAGTAAGAAGTGTAACGAGTGGATACACACTGTACTATTTTAGGTAAAAATGATGGTCGCTGGTTAGCACTAACGAGTGCATGCGCTCCCTGTAGTCGCATCCTTTATAGTTTTTTTTTCCTTTTTGCGATGATGCCATTCTAGAACTGCATCTCTAATATATCCGAATCCACTCTGACAACAAAAATATAACAGACTAAGCCGTGCCGTAAGGGGGCATTCTCCACACGGGACGGGACCAAGGTGAGGAAAGCAAGCTGCACAAAGGATTAAAGTTCTTGTAAACTTGAAACTCAATTTTAGTTTTTATCCTAGCTAATATAATCCCTTCATCCTAGAATATAACAATCTAGAATTAGATGTGCTATCTAAGAACATTGTAGTAGGTAATGTCTCATCTAATCTTAGATATAATCTGAAATGGAAGGTGAAACGGAGGGAGTACCTACATAGTAATGGCATGCCTATGCAGCTTAATTTGACCCGTGAAGTTGAGTATATGTGATGGAGACAAAACTTACTTTCATGATGACACCAAAGGAGATTTTTGGGGTGCCTAATAGAACATGCATCCAAATGACACGACACACTTAGATTCTAATAGGGCATCCAAGCAAAACTACTCTTAGATCCTAATAGGACATCCAAGCAAACTACATTTAGATTCTAATAGGACATCCAAGCAAAACTAACACTCTAAAGCAACCGATAAGGAATTGAAAAAAAATATGTACCATCTTGTTGTCCATCATTCTTGACAAGAGGTAGTGTACAAAAAAAATATTTAGTTGAGCTCTCGCTCACTTCGCATCACAGAAGTTGATGAGGGAATGTTAGGTCCCGATCTTCCGAAAGGTTCTGATAAACAACGATTTGGGCGGAGTCGCGACACAACTCGATCCGGCTTCTGAACGAACACGCTATTGAGCCCCGCAATCGCAGCACCACGTCTCCTCTAGTTATCAACCGTGCTAAAACCCGGTTGACTTCGCCGAGAAGGCTAATCCCTGCATGCGAATCGAAGAGCACAAGCAAGAACAAGATAGATTTCAACCAAATTGCATATGAATGATCAAGCACACGAATTTGGGGTTCCACAAACCGATCTAGCGGCGAAACTGTTCTTGATAGAATAATCTAAGTAAAACCTGACTCTAAATGATGACGGCTACTGAATAAATGTGGTTAGGGACGTCCTAGGGTTGCCCTAGAGCGCACACCCCTTGGGCTAAGCCCACGACACAATTACAAGGCCCAAAACCCAAATCAGATTCAGACTGGATGTGGTACGTGGCTTGTTTTGCATATTCCCGGTAGCTTGGTAGGAATTTTGCCGTGGGACGAAAACCATCTGAAAGTAGATTCCATAAGCTTTCCAACAAGTACTCATGGGCCCCAAAATTTCTTCTAGATCAGTGGCTAGGTCCGTTTGAAGTTGATGCTGTTAGGAGGCCCGAATTGAATCCGAAACATCTACAACTTGATCTCTTGTTTTCTATGGGCCAAAAGTGACGTGGTGAGATAGAAGTAGACTTGGAAAAGGTCTTGGTTTGGTCCCCAATCAACTTCTTCAATCATCCATGCATTCCTTATGCTCGGTCTCTTTTCTTTCGCCCAAGCAAATACCTCTACAAACAAAAACACACGAAACTCATTGTGTAGCAACGTTTGTTCAAATATATAACAAGTAAATCTAATAGAGAACATATGCACCTTTATTTGATTAATACATAAGGTAGTCATGGTTATATCCGAGCTCGTTATGTCCTCATCAGAAGTATAACCTAGATATAATTAATTCAGTATAGAAGCAAAAATGCAGCAACAACAATGAGGGTGAAAACTAGAAAGAAGGATTTATGATATTCCTCAGTTTATTCAGTCATGAAAGATAGTTTACTGCGAACAAAATGGATAATAAACCTGATGTTTCAACAAAACTAGAGGAACTCTGTTGGTGTTTCTTAACGACATTGCTAGAAATATAATCCCCAGCAATGGCGCAGAAATACTCTTGGTATATTATGGTTACAGAGTTCATCCGTAAGTGCACGGATATACCATTGTAACATTTCACCCGAGAATATTCCAAGGGTATCATATTTGTTTAATCCCGTGGGAAGATTATAATGAAGAGAACCATACTAATAATTTATATGTTACTTTTAATAATCCAAGTCTAAATAGGGGTTAATGCAATTCAAAGTGGTAGAGTGACACTAAGCAGAAGCATTCAATATTCTCATACATACTAATTCTAGCCTAAGTGGAAAGATCAAAGAAAGAATCATTTCCTATACTTCTAATATACACACAACCTTAGTCAATATTATCTACTATATAATCACATAGGCAAAACCCCCCTTACGATGCCCTCCTAGTGTTTCGAGAGACCACCCCTAGTTGCCGAGTTCGTGACGACAACCCATCATGGCCATTCAACCGGGGCTAAATACGGTGAAGTACCCTCCCCAGGAAATTGTACTTAGTATTACATACACGTGTGGAGGAATACCCGTACTGAGCTGTCACCATCTGTGGTCCACCATGACGTATCCGCGGCATATAACCCCAAATAATGACATTCAATGGCCTAGGCACCTCGCTTATGCTACCAAATACTACTCTACAATCATCATCGTGACTTAGAGCATTCATATAAATGAACATTATACCCACACTATTGCATCTCCCAAGTAAGCTAGCTATGCAAGTATATCTCAAGTAATATTTCATAATGTCGGTACTCAAATGATCAGAGTGAAGTACCGTAAATATATTATGAAGAATATTCTATAAATAGTAAAAGTCTTACAAAAGAAGGAAAAGCTATAAAAGCCATACCCAAACTCTTCCGAAGACTCCGAGGGCTGAAGATTCTATTCTATTTCTATTCCACTATACTCTAGAGACTATACTAAACTTGAGAAATGTATGAAGCTTCTTACTTGAGGTGTGTGTTGAAATGGAGGGAATGAAGGCCTTCAGGGATGAACATGGACAAGGTTTAGGGTTTAGAGATGAATCTGGACAAATGATTGTCCAGGTTCATCCCTAGAAGTTGGTTCCTCCTTACGAGATGAAGGGAGTATATGTCATGGACGCAAAGGTTACTTTCATGATGAAACCAAAGGGGATTGGGCACCTAATAGAACTTGTGTCCAGATGACATGACTCTATAAAGCCACCGATGAGGAATTGAAAGAAAATACGTGCCATCGCATCTATAAATAGACAAGCGCAATGAAAACCCTCGTCATCGTTCACACAGTCAAGCATTATACAGCAAAAAAGAAAGATCTAGTGTCCCGCAGCAATGAAGATCATTTTCGTCTTTGCCCTCCTTGCTATTGCTGCATGCAGCGCCTCTGCGCAGTTTGATGTTTTAGGTCAAAGTTATAGGCAAAATCAGCTGCAATCGCCTCTCCCGCTACAGCAACAGGTGCTTAGCCCATATAATGAGTTCGTAAGTGTAACACCCTGAAAATTCGACCGACAAATCAAAACTCTAAAAATTCGGATTTTCAAAAACTTTTATTAAAATAAATTGCATCATCCCGATTTTGTTCACCCGTTCCATTGAATTTCGATTCGGAGTTTGGAGATTTCGAATAAAGATCAATATTAATCTATTTGCATCAATGTTTTCGCGAACATATTTATATCAATTAAATTTAAATGCGAGGGAATAGAATTAACACTAATTAAAAGAAAATTCAAATTAGATAAATAAAAAAAATGTGAACAATATTAATCTTGGGTGAATTTATTAGTTGGAATAACATAAATATTGGGTAAGAATCATATATGCAAATATTAGAAATTATAGAATCAAATTTATATAATAAATAAATAATAATAAAAAAATAAAAAAATAAAAAAAATAAATAAATAAAATAGGAAAAATGAGAAGGGCACTATTCATTGCACCTAAGGTGCTCGACGGGGTCCCCTAGCCCTAACCGTGCCACCCCTGCCGCGCGCCGCGCGCCGCTCCGCCTCCCCTCGCACGCCGCCGTCCCGCCGCCGTCGTGTCGCCGCGCAGCCGTCCCGTCGCCGTCGCGTCGCCGTCCCGCGCCTCGCGCCCCGAGCCGCCGCGCGCCGTCGCCATCACTGCCTCGCGCCGCTCGCCCGCCGCGCCGCCGTCCCGTCGCCGCTCGGCCGTCGCCCTCGCACCTCGCGCCCTGCACCCCGCCGTGCCGCCGTCCCGTCGCCTCTCGGCCGTCGCCCTCGCGCCTCGCGCTCCGCGCCATTGCCCGTCGCGTCGCCGTCCTGTCGCTGCGCGGGCCCCACGCGCCCCGTCACCACCTACCGAGCCGCTCGCCCGTCGCATCGCCGCCTCGCGCCCCGCGCCGCGTCGCTCGCCCGCGCGTCACCGCCTGCCGCGCCGCGCGCCGCCCGTCGCCATCGCCATTGCCGCCGCCCCTCTCCCCCTCTTCTTCCCCTCCCTCCCCTATAAATCCCCTCCCCCTCTCTCCATTCTTCCCCCCCATCCTCACCTCCTCTCCTCAACTTCATGCCGCCGCGCCGCCGCCACGAAGCCGCCGCGCCACGCCGCGCCTTACGCCGACGTCGCCGCCGTCGCCGTCGCCACTGTCGCCGCCGCCGTCGTCGCCGCTGCCGTCACCGGTGAGCCGCCCTCTTTCCCCTCGTGTCCGCCGCCGCCGCCGCTTGGGTGAGGGAGAGAGAGAGCTGAGAGGGAGAGAGGGAGAGGAAAAGAGAGAGTCGGCCGAGAGAGAGAGAGAGAGAAAAAGAAAGAAAGAGAGAGGAAAAGAGAGAAAAAGAAAAAGGGAGGGAAAAGAGAGAAAAAAAGGAGGGAAAAAGAAAAAGAGAGGAAAGAGAGAAAAGAGAGAAAAGAAGAAGAGAGAAAAGAGAGAAAAAAAGGGGGAAATAAATAAAAGAAAAAAAATATAATAAATATAATATAATAATAATAATAAATAAATAAATATAAATGATAGTAATAGTATAAATAGAGGGAAATTAGGAAAGTTTAGAAGATTTAAAAATTAGAATTTAAATTATAGATTAATTCCTCGTCGTAGGATTGCAAAAATTTAATATAAATTATGGGTTATTCTGGGTAATCACTATAAGTAATCAATTTGCGGTAGTAATTTAAATGTAATCAACAACTAATAAACGAAATCCTATAGATTATTAAAGATTACTTTGGATAATCTCTATAAGTAATCGATTCACGGTAGAAGTTCGGATTTAATCACTAGTAATTTTAGGCGTATAGTATACTTAATCGATTAGTCATAGACTAAATTAAATCGTATAATAGTTTCTAGGATTTTGTCCGATATTTAGCTTGCGATAGAAATTGCTAACCTATTACATAGATATAATACTCGGGAATATTAAATTAGAAACTTAAGACAACAAAATAATTATACTCACAAATAATTTACATCGAAAATGGGTTCGCCTTAGTCCACGAATAGTAGAGTTAATATAAAGGAATCGAATTTCGCACTCGACTTTCATTCGGATTTACTTGGATTTCTATTTAAATTCTAACCGAATTCAAATCAATTTTCGCACGTAACTATAGAGCCCGAGGAAGCTGCGGATCCAAGCGAAGGTCAAGACCCGCAAGACTTTGAGCCAGGCAAGTCATCACTATTCCTTGAACATGTTGATCCCAATTGCGAAATTGTTTTGTTTACAAATAAAATTACATGCAATGATAAACATCCTACTTGTGATTATGCCATGCCTTGATTATTGTTTACCCCATATTCGTTCGTAACCATGTTTACGTATGAGTCCCTAGTCAACTATGACAATTGCTTAGCAACGCTATTTTAGAATCATGCATACTCATATTTATCAAAATGCTCTATGCTTGGGCAATTGCCATTGGGAAGGTAATTGAGATGCGGCATGTGGAGACATGAGCGCCACATTGCCATGATGTTGATGACATGATTTGCGAAAAGAGAAATGAAATTAAACAACTGTTTTCGACTGGGGCGGACGGAGGGTTTGGGTGGTATCCGGGAAAAGGCAAGTACCGTCCCTGGTCAATTAAGGACCGAGCCATGAAGTTAAGCATGAAACGACCCCCGTACAACCGCACTTCTCGTATGGGTATAGACCTAGCGGAATAGATAGCTGAGCGGAGGCAGTATCCATGTATAGTGGTTTCTTGATGTGTGAGGCAGGGGCTTTACGGTGGGGCAGCCATTGGTAGAACCGCGAGGCGGGTGTCTACAGTGGTGTCGTCATCGGTAGGACTGCCATGTAAGAATTTAAACATAATTATAACTTAATGCCTGTGTGAGTCTTTCCTTCCCGGATGCGCCAGAACTCCTCTCACTGCTAGAAACTGTGTACGCCTAGAGTGCATGAGGATGTAAAGTTCATGGTGCGGGTACTGCCAATGCGAGGTTATCGAAAAGCTTTGCCGTGACATGTCTCATGTGTTGGGACGAGGCTCATGTGTTGGGCAGTCGCGGAGTGCGGGTAAAGTGTACATCCACTGCAGTGTGAGTAAACCCAATCTATTCGAATAGTCGTGCTCGCGGTTATTGAGCATCGGGACGTGTATTACACTTGGCTAGACTCTAAATTCTTAACTTGTGTGGGATGGGATGATGCATGATGATTTCTATGCTGATGGAGCCACTTCTTGAGAGGAGGGAAGGTGGACGTCCTCAGAAAACCATGACGACTCGATGGCGGAAAGCTATCCTTGAGATCACAATGGATGGTGGACAGAACCGTCATTGTTTAATATGAACACTGGTACTAAAATTTGATCAGTCCATGCTAGGTCTTAGGCTTGTGAAAAGAATTACAAAACTTGCTTTGTGCAAAAGAACCATAGCTTCCTTGAATACCCCTTTATCATGTGCATTGTTGCTGTGGTGACTTGTTGAGTACGGTTGGTACTCACCCTTGCAAATATAAACTTAATCAGAGGCCGGAGATGAAGCTTCGGAGGATCCCTATGCCTATTACCAGGAGGGTGATGAAGACGATGGCGCTCAATAGGTCTTAGTTACGGTCGTTGCCTGTGGCAATGGCGTGCCGCTGCCTTGAATCCGCTGCCTTACCTATTTCTGTTTTTGGAATGTATTCCGGACCGCCCGGTCCGATGACTTAAGACTATGCCTGCGGGCTATTGATGTAATAATTCGTACTAGACACTCATGTATGTGCACTGGTTACTTCAGCTGTAAATTCGTGTGTACCAGACTACTTGATCTAGGGAAATGGTACTGTTTACACGATTGATTCCTGTTATAAAAACGGGGGTTTACAGTAAGGCATCAGTATGGCATAGCGGCAAGCCCCTTCTTGCAATCTGCTGCGTTTCAACTGAGAAACAACCAAGTCCTGCAACAGCTCGGGCTGGTGGCGTAACAATCTCACTATCAGGACATTAACAATGTTCAGGCCATAGCGCAGCAGCTACAACTCCAGCAGTTTGGTGATCTCTACTTCAATCGGAATCTGGCTCAAGCTCAAGCTCTGTTGGCTTTTAACGTGCCATCTAGATATGGTATCTCCCCTAGGTACTATAGTGCACCCAGTACCGTTACCACCCTTGGTGGTGTCTTGTAATGAGTTTTAACAGTATAGTGGTTCGGAAGTTAAAAATAAACTCAGATATCATCATATGTGACATGTGGAACTTGGGGTGATATAAAGAGAAATAAAGTTTTCTTTCTTATTTAAATACCATGCCTCTATAAGAATATATCCAAGTACATTGTCGTAACTAATTACCATCATTGGCACTCTACAATTTTACTGTGTTCTTACATTCGATCCAAAACTACTTTGTTTTTAAGATATAAATGGAGCGTATAAAGGATGTCTGTCCTTTTATTCCAATAAAACACAAAGCACATATGGCAAATACTAAATCCACTACAACAAAATCATAGACCACACAAAGCACGTAAAGATGTAGCAATCCACATTGATTCTTCATCCACTAATAAAACAAACGCATATGAAAGGCCGCATCTG
Source organism: Oryza meridionalis (assembly GCA_000338895.3). Lineage (NCBI taxonomy): Eukaryota > Viridiplantae > Streptophyta > Magnoliopsida > Poales > Poaceae > Oryza > Oryza meridionalis. The sequence continues at coordinate 16,443,918 of CM002526.2, forward strand.
CATGATCATTGTGAATATGACATGCCCTTGTCGAGCAAACGTGTCACTTCATGCATATATGTTGTTTCAAGCGACATCAAGATATGGTTTCAAAATGTTAAACATTGGTATATCAATGACTTTTATTAATTTCAATTGAATGACATCTTGTTGTCCATCATCCTAACAAGAGGTAGTGTACAAGGCATTATTTAGTTGAGCTCTCACACACTTTGCATCACAGAAGTATAACCTAGACATAATTAATTCAATATAGAAGCAAAAAGTGCAGCAGCAACAATGAGGGTGAAAACTAGAAAGAAGGATTTATTATGTTCCCGAGTTTATTCAGCCACGAAAGAGTGATTTAAAAAAAATGTACACTTCTTCCAAAGTGAAAATTATGAGATGTCTTACTTATGGAATGCTCCTACACACTGAGGTTGTTCTTGCTGACCCCTCGTTTCTATGAGAAGTTTATTCTAACATAGCAAGTCGATAGTTTACTGCAAATAAAATGGATAATAAACCTGATGTTTCAACAAAATTACAGGAACTCACGCATGATGTACCCAAAGGAAACTGATTCTTGACACACTACAAATCTGTGGTAGTCCTTTTCCATCTCGAAAACGAATCAACGCTGTGTTTGGAATCAGCTGTTCCTAACATGCGAATTGCGCACAGAAAACGCAGCGCTCCATTAGAGCGTGAATAATTAAGTATTAGCTATTTTTTTTCAAAAATGGGTCCATATGATTTTTTAAGCAACTTTTGTATAGAAACTTTTTGCAAAAAACACACCGTTTAGCAGTTTGAAAAGCGTGCGCGCGGAATACGATGGAGATGGGTTAGGAACCCTGGATTCCAAACACAGCCCAAGTCTATCCAAAAAGTTTAGACAAGAAAACACGTAATAAGTTGGTTTACAAAAATACGAATTAGATCAATCCTGCACTACAAGTAGTGCAAAATGGTGATTTCTCTTAATTCTCTCGAATGGTGATTTAAGAATTCAGTGCAAACCTAATCCTTGCTATAATCAAACGTTCGCTACCGCATCAACGGAACAATAAAAAGCACCTGGCGTACCATAACTTTGTCATTCTTGTTCAAATTTGTAATTTAAGATGCATGAGGCCACACGGCCATAATGTTCAACGTGTCATGCATTTGTGTAATAATAGCTCAGAAAACACAACAAATATACTTAGATAACGGTTGCAATCCTTACCATCTAGCGTATAAAGTGAGCGATGAGTCATATCATTATCTCCCTAGCCTGCTAACCATCATGTACACCATCCGATCCCAAAAATGACAACTTCTAGGGATGAACCTGGACAAGGTTTAGGGTTTAGGGATGAATCTGGGCAAATGATTGTTCAGGTTCATCTCTAGATGTTGGTTTCTTCTTACGGGACGGAGGGAGTATATGTGATGGACACAAAAGTTACTTTCATGATGAAACAAAAGGGGATTTGTTGGGGCACCTAACAGAACATCTATCCAAATGGAATGACTCACTTAGATCCTAATAGGACATCCAAGCAAAACTAACACTCTAAAGCCACCGATGAGGAATTGAAAGAAAATACGTGCCATCGCATCTATAAATAGACAAGCGCAATGAAAACCATCATCATCGTTCACACCGTTCAAGCATTATACAGCAAAAAAGAAAGATCTAGTGTCCCGTAGCAATGAAGATCATTTTCGTCTTTGCTCTCCTTGCTATTGCTGCATGCAGCGCCTCTGCACAGTTTGATGTTTTAGGTCAAAGTTATAGGCAATATCAGCTGCAGTCGCATCTCCTGCTACAGCAACAGGTGCTTAGCCCATATAATGAGTTCGTATGGCAGCAGTATGGCATAGCGGCAAGCCCCTTCTTGCAATCAGCTGTGCTTCAACTGAGAAACAACCAAGTCTTGCAACAGCTCGGGCTGGTGGCGCAACAATCTCGCTATCAGGACATTAACATTTTTCAGGCCATAGCGCAGCAGCTACAACTCCAGCAGTTTGGTGATCTCTACTTTGATCGGAATCTTGCTCAAGCTCAAGCTCTGTTGGCTTTTAACGTGCCATCTAGATATGGTATCTACCCTAGGTACTATAGTGCACCCAGTACCGTTACCACCCTTGGTGGTGTCTTGTAATGAGTTTTAACGGTATAGTGGTTCGGAAGTTAAAAATAAGCTCAGATATCATCATATGTGACATGTGAAACTTGGGGTGATATAAATAGAAATAAAGTTGTCTTTCATATTTAAATACCATGCCTCTATAAGGATATATCCTAGTACATTGTCTTAACTAATTACCTTCATCGGTACTCTACAATTTTACTGTGTTCTTACATTCGATCCGAAGCTACTTTGTTTTAAAGATATAAATGGATCGTATAAAGGATGTCCGTCCTTTTATTCCAATAAGAACAAAAACAAAGCACATATGGCAAATACTAAATCCACTACAACAAAATCATAGACCATACAAAGCACGTAAAGATGTAGCAATCCACATTGATTCTTCATCCACTACTAAAACAAGCGCATATGAAAGGCCGTATATGCTTGATCATTCTGAATATGACATGCCCTTGTCGTTCAAACGTGTCACTTCATGCAAATATGTTGTGTCAAGCGACATCAAGATATGGTTTCAAAATTTTAAACATTGGTATATTAATGACTTTCATATATGCATATTAATTTCAATTGAAGGACATCTTGTTGTCCATCATTCCTAACAAGAGGTAGTGTACAAGGCATTATTTAGTTGAGCTCTCGCTCACTTTGCATCACAGAAGTATAACCTAGACATAATTAATTCAGTATAGAAGTAAAAAGTGCAGCAGCAACAATGAGGGTGAAAACTAGAAAGAAGGATTTATTATGTTCCTCAGTTTATTCAGCCACGAAAGAGTGACTTAAAAAAAATGAACACTTCTTCCAAAGTGAAAACTATGAGATTACTTACTTATGGATTGCTCCTACACACTGAGGTTGTTCTTGCTGACCCCTCGTTTCTATGAGAAGTTTATTCTAACATAGCAAGTCGATAGTTTACTGCAAACAAAATGGATAATAAACCTGATGTTTCAACAAAACTACAGGAACTCACGCATGATGTACCCAAAGGAAACTGGTTCTTGACACACTACAAATCTATGGTAGTCCTTTTCCATCTCGAAAACGAATCAACGCTGTATTTGGAATTAGAATTGCGCACAGAAAAGGAGCGCTCCATTAGAGCGTGATTAATTAAGTATTAGCTATTTTTGCAAAAAACACACCGTTTAGCAGTTTGAAAAGCGTGCGCGCGGAATACGATGGAGATGGGTTGGGAACCCTGGATTCCAAACACAGCCCAAGTCTATCCAAAAAGTTTAGACAAGAAAACACGTAACAAGTTGGTTTACAAAAATACGAATTACATCAATCCTGCACTACAAATAGAGCAAAATGGTGATTTCTCTTAAATCTCTCGAATGGTGATTTAAGAATTCAGTGCAAACCTAATCCTTGCTATAATCAAACGTTCGGTACCGCATCAACGGAACAATAAAAAGCACCTGGCGTACCATAACTTTGTCATTCTTGTTCAAATTTATAATTTAAGATGCATGAGGCCACACGGCCATAATGTTCAACGTGTCATGCATTTGTGAAATAATAGCTCAGAACACACAACAAATATACTTAGATAACGGTTGCAATCCTTACCAAACTAGCGTATAAAGTGAGCGATGAGTCATATCATTATCTCCCTAGCCTGCTAACCATCATGTACACCATCCGATCCCAAAAATGACAACTTCTAGGGATGAACCTGGACAAGGTTTAGGGTTTAGGGATGAATCTGGACAAATGATTGTTCAGGTTCATCCCTAGATGTTGGTTTCTTCTTACGGGACGGAGGGAGTATATGTGATGGACACAAAAGTTACTTTCATGATGAAACAAAACGGGATTTGTTGGGGCACCTAACAGAACATCTATCCAAATGGCATGACTCACTTAGATCCTAATAGGACATCCAAGCAAAACTAACACTCTAAAGCCACCGATGAGGAATTGAAAGAAAATACGTGCCATCGCATCTATAAATAGACAAGCGCAATGAAAACCCTCATCATCGTTCACACGGTTCAAGCATTATACAGCAAAAAAGAAAGATCTAGTGTCCCGCAGCAATGAAGATCATTTTCGTCTTTGCTCTCCTTGCTATTGCTGCATGCAGCGCCTCTGCGCAGTTTGATGTTTTAGGTCAAAGTTATAGGCAATATCAGCTGCAGTCGCATCTCCTGCTACAGCAACAGGTGCTTAGCCCATATAATGAGTTCGTATGGCAGCAGTATGGCATAGCAGCAAGCCCCTTCTTGCAGTCAGCTGTGCTTCAACTGAGAAAAAACCAAGTCTTGGAACAGCTCGGGCTGGTGGCGCAACAATCTCGCTATCAGGACATTAACATTGTTCAGGCCATAGCGCAGCAGCTACAACTCCAGCAGTTTGGTGATCTCTACTTTGATCGGAATCTTGCTCAGGCTCAAGCTCTGTTGGCTTTTAACGTGCCATCTAGATATGGTATCTACGCTAGGTACTATAGTGCACCCAGTACCGTTACCACCCTTGGTGGTGTCTTGTAATGAGTTTTAACAGTATAGTGGTTCGGAAGTTAAAAATAAGCCCACATATCAACATATGTGACATGTGAAACTTGGGGTGATATAAATAGAAATAAAGTTGTCTTTCATATTTAAATACCATGCCTCTATAAGGATATATCCTAGTACATTGTCTTAACTAATTACCATCATCGGTACTCTACAATTTTACTGTGTTCTTACATTCGATCCGAAGCTACTTTGTTTTAAAGATATAAATGGATCGTATAAAGGATGTCCGTCCTTTTATTCCAATAAGAACAAAAACAAAGCACATATGGCAAATACTAAATCCACTACAACAAAATCATAGACCATACAAAGCACGTAAAGATGTAGCAATCCACATTGATTCTTCATCCACTACTAAAACAAGCGCATATGAAAGGCCGTATATGCTTGATCATTGTGAATATGACATGCCCTTGTCGTTCAAACGTGTCACTTCATGCAAATATGTTGTGTCAAGCAACATCAAGATATGGTTTAATAATTTTAAACATTGGTATATTAATGACTTTCATATATGCATATTAATTTCAATTGAAGGACATCTTGTTGTCCATCATTCCTAACAAGAGGTAGTGTACAAGGCATTATTTAGTTGAGCTCTCGCTCACTTTGCATCACAGAAGTATAACCTAGACATAATTAATTCAGTATAGAAGTAAAAAGTGCAGCAGCAACAATGAGGGTGAAAACTAGAAAGAAGGATTTATTATGTTCCTCAGTTTATTCAGCCACGAAAGAGTGACTTAAAAAAAATGAACACTTCTTCCAAAGTGAAAACTATGAGATTACTTACTTATGGATTGCTCCTACACACTGAGGTTGTTCTTGCTGACCCCTCGTTTCTATGAGAAGTTTATTCTAACATAGCAAGTCGATAGTTTACTGCAAACAAAATGGATAATAAACCTGATGTTTCAACAAAACTACAGGAACTCACGCATGATGTACCCAAAGGAAACTGGTTCTTGACACACTACAAATCTATGGTAGTCCTTTTCCATCTCGAAAACGAATCAACGCTGTATTTGGAATCAGAATTGCGCACAGAAAAGGAGCGCTCCATTAGAGCGTGATTAATTAAGTATTAGCTATTTTTGCAAAAAACACACCATTTAGCAATTTGAAAAGCGTGCGCGCGGAATACGATGGAGATGGGTTGGGAACCCTGGATTGCAAACACAACCCAAGTCTATCCAAAAAGTTTAGACAAGAAAACACGTAACAAGTTGGTTTACAAAAATACGAATTACATCAATCTTGCACTACAAATAGAGCAAAATGGTGATTTCTCTTAAATCTCTCGAATGGTGATTTAAGAATTCAGTGCAAACCTAATCCTTGCTATAATCAAACGTTCGCTACCGCATCAACGGAACAATAAAAAGCACCTGGCGTACCATAACTTTGTCATTCTTGTTCAAATTTGTAATTTAAGATGCATGAGGCCACACGGCCATAATGTTCAACGTGTCATGCATTTGTGTAATAATAGCTCAGAAAACACAACAAATATACTTAGATAACGGTTGCAATCCTTACCATCTAGCGTATAAAGTGAGCGATGAGTCATATCATTATCTCCCTAGCCTGCTAACCATCATGTACACCATCCGATCCCAAAAATGACAACTTCTAGGGATGAACCTGGACAAGGTTTAGGGTTTAGGGATGAATCTGGGCAAATGATTGTTCAGGTTCATCTCTAGATGTTGGTTTCTTCTTACGGGACGGAGGGAGTATATGTGATGGACACAAAAGTTACTTTCATGATGAAACAAAAGGGGATTTGTTGGGGCACCTAACAGAACATCTATCCAAATGGAATGACTCACTTAGATCCTAATAGGACATCCAAGCAAAACTAACACTCTAAAGCCACCGATGAGGAATTGAAAGAAAATACGTGCCATCGCATCTATAAATAGACAAGCGCAATGAAAACCATCATCATCGTTCACACCGTTCAAGCATTATACAGCAAAAAAGAAAGATCTAGTGTCCCGTAGCAATGAAGATCATTTTCGTCTTTGCTCTCCTTGCTATTGCTGCATGCAGCGCCTCTGCACAGTTTGATGTTTTAGGTCAAAGTTATAGGCAATATCAGCTGCAGTCGCATCTCCTGCTACAGCAACAGGTGCTTAGCCCATATAATGAGTTCGTATGGCAGCAGTATGGCATAGCGGCAAGCCCCTTCTTGCAATCAGCTGTGCTTCAACTGAGAAACAACCAAGTCTTGCAACAGCTCGGGCTGGTGGCGCAACAATCTCGCTATCAGGACATTAACATTTTTCAGGCCATAGCGCAGCAGCTACAACTCCAGCAGTTTGGTGATCTCTACTTTGATCGGAATCTTGCTCAAGCTCAAGCTCTGTTGGCTTTTAATGTGCCATCTAGATATGGTATCTACCCTAGGTACTATAGTGCACCCAGTACCGTTACCACCCTTGGTGGTGTCTTGTAATGAGTTTTAACGGTATAGTGGTTCGGAAGTTAAAAATAAGCTCAGATATCATCATATGTGACATGTGAAACTTGGGGTGATATAAATAGAAATAAAGTTGTCTTTCATATTTAAATACCATGCCTCTATAAGGATATATCCTAGTACATTGTCTTAACTAATTACCTTCATCGGTACCATCATCGGTACTCTACAATTTTACCGTGTTCTTACATTCGATCCGAAGCTACTTTGTTTTAAAGATATAACTAGATCGTATGAAGGATGTCCGTCCTTTTATTCCAATAAGAACAAAAACAAAGCACATATGGCAAATACTAAATCCACTACAACAAAATCATAGACCATACAAAGCACGTAAAGATGTAGCAATCCAAATTGATTCTTCATCCACTACTAAAACAAGCGCATATGAAAGGCCGCATATGCATGATCATTGTGAATATGACATGCCCTTGTTGTTCAAACGTGTCACTTCATACAAATATGTTGTGTCAAGCGACATCAAGATATGGTTTCAAAATTTTAAACATTGGTATATTAATGACTTTCATATATGCATATTAATTTCAATTGAAGGACATATTGTTGTCCATCATTCTAACAAGAGGTAGTGTACGAGGCATTGTTTAGTTGAGCTCTCGCTCACTTTGCATCACAGAAGTATAACCTAGACATAATTAATTCAGTATAGAAGCAAAAAGTGCAGCAGCAACAATGAGGGTGAAAACTAGAAAGAAGGATTTATTATGTTCCTCAGTTCATTTAGCCACGAAAGAGTGACTTAAACAAAATGTACACTTCTTCCAAAGTGAAAATTATGAGATGTCTTACTTATGGAATGCTCCTACACACTGAGGTTGTTCTTGCTGACCCCTCGTTTCTATGAGAAGTTTATTCTAACATAGCAAGTCGATAGTTTACTGCAAACAAAATGGATAATAAACCTGATGTTTCAACAAAACTACAGGAACTCACGCATGATGTACCCAAAGGAAACTGGTTCTTGACACACTACAAATCTGTGGTAGTCCTTTTCCATCTCGAAAACGAATCAACGCAGTGTTTGGAATCAACTGTTCCCAACATGCGAATTGCGAAGAGAAAACGGAGCGCCCCATGAGAGCGTGATTAATTAAGTATTAGCTAATTTTTTTTCAAAAATGGGACCATATGACTTTTTACTCAACTTTCGTATAGAAACTTTTTGCAAAAAAACACAACGTTTACAAGTTTGGAAAGCGTTCGCGCGGAATACGATGGAGATGGGTTGGGAACCCTGGATTCCAAACACAGCCCAAGTCTATCTAAAAAGTTTAGACAAGAAATCACGTAGCAAGTTGGTTTACAAAAATACGAATTAGATCAATCCTGCACTACAAGTAGAGCAAAATAGTGATTTCTCGAATGGTGTTTTAAGAGTTCAATGCAAACCTAATCCTTGCTATAATCAAACATTCGGTACCGCATCAACGGAACAATAAAAAGCACCTGGCGTACCATAACTTTGTCATTCTTGTTCAAATTTATAATTTAAGATGCATGAGGCCACACGGCCATAATGTTCAACGTGTCATGCGTTTGTGAAATAATAGCTCAGAACACACAACAAATATACTTAGGTAACGGTTGCAATCCTTACCAAACTAGCGTATAAAGTGAGCGATGAGTCATATCATTATCTCCCTAGCCTGCTAACCATCATGTACACCATCCGATCCCAAAAATGACAACTTCTAGGGATGAACCTGGACATGGTTTAGGGTTTAGGAACGAATATGGACAAATGATTGTTCAGGTTCATCCCTAGATGTTGGTTTCTCCTTACAGGACGGAGGGAGTATATGTGATGGACACAAAAGTTACTTTCATGATGAAACCAAAGGGGATTTGTTGGGGCACCTAACAGAACATCTGTCCAAATGACATGACTCACTTAGATCCTAATAGGACATCCAAGCAAAACTAACACTATAAAGCCACCGATGAGGAATTGAAAGAAAATACGTGCCATCGCATCTATAAATAGACAAGCGCAATAAAAACCCTCCTCATCGTTCACACACTTCAAGCATTATACCGCAAAAAAGAAACATCTAGTGTCCCACAGCAATGAAGATCATTTTCGTCTTTGCTCTCCTTGCTATTGCTGCATGCAGCGCCTCTGCGCAGTTTGATGTTTTAGGTCAAAGTTATAGGCAATATCAGCTGCAGTCGCCTCTCCTGCTACAGCAGCAGGTGGTTAGCCCATACAATGAGTTCGTAAGGCAGCAGTATGGCATAGCGGCAAGCCCCTTCTTGCAATCAGCTGCGCTTCAACTGAGAAACAACCAAGTCTTGCAACAGCTCGGGCTGGTGGCGCAACAATCTCGCTATCAGGACATTAACATTGTTCAGGCCATAGCGCAGCAGCTACAACTCCAGCAGTTTGGTGATCTCTACTTTGATCGGAATCTTGCTCAAGCTCAAGCTCTGTTGGCTTTTAACGTGCCATCTAGATATGGTATCTACCCTAGGTACTATAGTGCACCCAGTACCGTTACCACCCTTGGTGGTGTCTTGTAATGAGTTTTAACAGTATAGTGGTTCGGAAGTTAAAAATAAGCTCAGATATCATCATATGTGACATGTGAAACTTAGGGTGATATAAATAGAAATAATGTTGTCTTTCATATTTAAATACCATGCCTCTATAAGGATATATCCTATTACATTGTCTTAACTAATTACCTTCATCGGCACCATCATCGGTACTCTACAATTTTACTGTATTCTTACATTCGATCCGAAGCTACTTTGTTTTAAAGATATAACTAGATCGTATGAAGGATGTCCGTCCTTTTATTCCAATAAGAACAAAAACAAAGCACATATGGCAAATACTAAATCCACTACAACAAAATCATAGACCATACAAAGCACGTAAAGATGTAGCAATCCACATTGATTCTTCATCCACTACTAAAACAAGCGCATATGAAAGGCCGCATATGCATGATCGTTGTGAATATGACATGCCCTTGTCGTTCAAACGTGTCACTTCATACAAATATGTTGTGTCAAGCGACATCAAGATATGGTTTCAAAATTTTAAACATTGGTATATTAATGACTTTCATATATGCATATTAATTTCAATTGAAGGACATCTTGTTGTCCATCATTCCTAACAAGAGGTAGTGTACGAGGCATTGTTTAGTTGAGCTCTCGCTCACTTTGCATCACAGAAGTATAACCTAGACATAATTAATTCAGTATAGAAGCAAAAAGTGCAGCAGCAACAATGAGGGTGAAAACTAGAAAGAAGGATTTATTATGTTCCTCAGTTTATTTAGCCACGAAAGAGTGACTTAAACCAAATGTACACTTTTTCCAAAGTGAAAATTATGAGATGTCTTACTTATGGAATGCTCACTGAGGTTGTTCTTGCTGACCCCTCGTTTCTATGAGAAGTTTATTCTAACATAGCAAGTCGATAGTTTACTGCAAACAAAATGGATAATAAACCTGATGTTTCAACAAAACTACAGGAACTCACGCATGATGTACCCAAAGGAAACTGGTTCTTGACACACTACAAATCTGTGGTAGTCCTTTTCCATCTCGAAAACGAATCAACGCAGTGTTTGGGATCAACTGTTCCCAACATGCGAATTGCGAAGAGAAAACGGAGCGCCCCATGAGAGTGTGATTAATTAAGTATTAGCTAATTTTTTTTCAAAAATGGGACCATATGATTTTTTACTCAACTTTCGTATAGAAACTTTTTGCAAAAAAACACAACGTTTACAAGTTTGGAAAGCGTTGGCACGGAATACGATGGAGATGGGTTGGGAACCCTGGATTCCAAACACAGCCCAAGTCTATCCAAAAAGTTTAGACAAGAAATCACGTAGCAAGTTGGTTTACAAAAATACGAATTACATCAATCCTGCACTACAAGTAGAGCAAAATAGTGATTTCTCGAATGGTGATTTAAGAGTTCAATGCAAACCTAATCCTTGCTATAATCAAACATTCGGTACCGCATCAACGGAACAATAAAAAGCACCTGGCGTACCATAATTTTGTCATTCTTGTTGAAATTTGTAATTTAAGATGCTAGAGGCCACACGACCTTAATGTACAACGTGTCACGCATTAGTGAAATAATAGCTCACAAAACACTACAAATATAGCTAGATAACGGTTGCAATCCTTACCAAACTAACGTATAAAGTGAGCGATGAGTCATATCATTATCTCCCAAGCTTGCTAACCATCATGTACACCATCCGATCCCAAAAATGACAATTTCTAGGGATGAACCTGGACATGGTTTAGGGTTTAGGAATGAATATGGACAAATGATTGTTTAGGTTCATCCCTAGATGTTGGTTTCTCCTTACAGGACGGAGGGAGTATATGTGATGGACACAAAAGTTACTTTCATGATGAAACCAAAGGGGATTTGTTGGGGCACCTAACAGAACATCTGTCCAAATCACATGACTCACTTAGATCCTAATAGGACATCCAAGCAAAACTAACACTCTAAAGCCACCGATGAGGAATTGAAAGAAAATACGTGGCATCGCATCTATAAATAGACAACCGCAATAAAAACCCTCCTGATCGTTCACACAGTTCAAGCATTATACCGCAAAAAAGAAACATCTAGTGTCCCGCAGCAATGAAGATCATTTTCGTCTTTGCTCTCCTTGCTACTGCTGCATGCAGCGCCTCTGCGCAGTTTGATGTTTTAGGTCAAAGTTATAGGCAATATCAGCTGCAGTCGCCTCTCCTGCTACAGCAGCAGGTGCTTAGCCCATACAATGAGTTCGTAAGGCAGCAGTATGGCATAGCGGCAAGCCCCTTCTTGCAATCAGCTGCGTTTCAACTGAGAAACAACCAAGTCTTGCAACAGCTCGGGCTGGTGGCGCAACAATCTCGCTATCAGGACATTAACATTGTTCATGCCATAGCGCAGCAGCTACAACTCCAGCAGTTTGGTGATCTCTACTTTGATCGGAATCTGGCTCAAGCTCAAGCTCTGTTGGCTTTTAACGTGCCATCTAGATATGGTACCTACCCAAGGTATTATAGTGTACCCAGTACCGTTACCACCCTTGGCGGTGTCTTGTAATGAGTTTTAACAGTATAGTGGTTCGGAAGTTTAAAATAACCTCAGATATCATCATATGTGACATGTGAAACTTGGGGTGATATAAATAGAAATAAAGTTGTCTTTCATATTTAAATACCATGCCTCTATAAGGATAAATCCTATTACATTGTCGTAACTAATTACCATCATCGGTACTCTACAATTTTACTGTGTGCTTACATTCGATCCGAAGCTACTTTGTTTTTAAGATATAAATGGAGCGTATAAAGGATGTCCGTCCTTTTATTCCAATAAGAACAAACACAAAGCACATATGGCAAATACTAAATCCACTACAACAAAATCATAGACCATACAAAGCACGTAAAGATGTAGCAATCCACATTATTCTTCATCCACTACTAAAACAAGCGCATATGAAAGGCCGCATATGCATGATCATTGTGAATATGACATGCCATTTGTCGAGCAAACGTGTCACTTCATGCAAATATTTTGTTTCAAGCGACATTGTCACACCCTAAAAATCTTAAATTTATAAATAGTTGTTTAGTGGGAATTATCAGAAATGATTTTTAAAAGCCTAGAGGAAAAGATCTAATTTTAAATAATAAATTCCAATATAAAATTGGGCCAGATAAAATTTTATTAAATACTTTGCTTAATTCTATAATTCCTAGATTTTTCTGGTATTTATTTGAGCTAAAGAAGTATTTTTAATAAATGAAATTGCATTTCACAGATTATTGAAGTTGAAAAAGGTTTTAAAATTCTCTCTTTTGGCTTTGGGCCGAAAGTCGGCCCAAAACCCTTTCTCTCTCCTCCCCGGCCCAAGTCGGCCCAGTCGGCCCAAGCCGAGCCGCCGCGCGTGCAGCCGCTCTCCTCTCTCTCTCCCGCTCGCTGACAGGTGGGGCCCACCTGTCAGGTCGTCGTCTACCTCCGTCCGCCCGCGCCCGAAACCCTAGCGCCGCGCCGCCGCCATCTCCTTCCAAATCCGGCCGCCCCTTTTCATTTCCGGTGAAATAAATTGAGGGGAAAGGATCCCCGGGATCTCCTCTACCTTTTTCGTTTTGGAATCATCATCTATCTCGGTTTGGAAGTCCGCGGATTCGATCTCGAATCGGATTCCTCTCTCTCTCTCCGAACCCTAGGTTTCCATCGCCGTCGCCGGGCCGCCGTGGGCTTCGCCACCGCCTTTCAACCCCTATATAAGGACCCCCGAGCTCCCCTCTACCCGTCGCCGCCTTCGCCTTCGTCTCTCGTCGCCCGTAGCGCCCTAGCCCCATGCAGCCGTGCGCCGCCGTCGCCGCCGTCGCTCCAGCCGTGCGCCGTCGTTGCTCCAGTCGTCGCCGTCGCTCGGGAAGGTCACCGTCGTGGTCGCCGTCGCGTCGCCGTCCTCGTCCGCCCCTTCGCCGTCATTGTCAACCGCCGGAACACCGTCGCCGTCGTCAAGCCGAAGGTCGCCGCCGCCTTTTCCTCGACGCCGTCGCCGTCCGTTGCTCCTCCGCCGCTTCTTTGGTCACCGGTGAGTTCGCCGTGCCGCCCGCATCATTTTGGTGTCCTCCGTTCGCGCCGCCGCGCCGTCGTTCGCCAGCGAGCATGTGCTCCCGAGCCGCCGCCGGTGGTGACGTCACCGCCGACGTCACCGTCGTCGTCTCCCGTGGTCCGGCTGTGGACCGATATGATCTCGGCCGTCCGTTTTGGATGAGATCAATCTCGGCCGCCCGATCCGTAGACCGCCGCCGTGGACCCGGTCCACCGTGAACCTGAGCCCCGCTGACGCAATAATTCCCTTTTTCTTTTCAAAAATAATTCATTATTGCGTCATAATTCAATTAAAATTTATATAAATGATTTAATCCGATTTAATCTTTAAAAATTCATAACTAATTCATCGTAGCTCGGATTTAGTTGTTTCAAGTCTCTAAATTTTTCTAAAATTGAGATATACATGTTAAAAATATCCACATGTACTGTTCATGCTTGCTTATGTGCTGTTTTGGTGTTTTTGCTCTTTTCTGTTTAGATTCCGACGTTTCCGGAGAGTCCGTTTTCGCAGGAGAAGATTTAGAAGAGTTCCAAGGCCAGCAAGGCAAGTCACACAGATCCTAATCAATTCTTTGAGCATGTTGATCCCGTTTAAAGCTATTGTTTCTATTCAACTATCGCATTTATTTTCGAATGTTATTGGGTGGAATTAACCTATTGTTTGTTATGGCCCTTTTGTTCTTGATTATCTTATTCCTTGATACCTTGGGATATTGTAACTTGACTAGTTGAGCTTTATATATTGGTTCAACTAGATATTAGATGTAACTGCTTAGCCATGCTTAGAAACTTTAGCACACTAATGGGATAATTTATGATTCACTATAACTTAATGATGGCTTAATGATAGTTCACGATGATCAATCGTGATTGATTAATTAATTTATTTGACAACTAAAACCTGATAATGGTGGGTTGTGAGTACATGGTTGTGTTGGTCGTGCTCATGACAATTAAGGACCGGTTCACGAGTTTCGGTTGTGAAACATTAATCGTGCCAACCACAAGCCAGCGTGGGCAACGGCTTTATCTTTTGTATAGCATAGTTCATTGCGGAGCACCAGACTGAGAAGTGGCGGAGATAAGCCCACGGGGGTCGCTGGGGAGTCCATGCCTTGTTTATAAGGGGGTGATTATGATCCAGGAATGGTGCACTGTGGTGGATTGTGTTGTGCCAGGGGTAATGTCACAGCTCCTTTCCGAGGTACCGTGGTGGTATTAAGGCACATGGTGACATGTTATGGGGCTGTGTCTTGTGGGTACAGTGGTACACCTTTGGCCAGAGTAAAACTATTCGAATAGCCGTGCCCGCGGTTATGGGCGAGTCTAACAATGTCTTTCGTGATTAGTCTCACCCTTCACACCATAATGAAAGATGCTATAACTAGTAATAATTGATTATCTCCTGGTTTGGAATGGTATATTCCTGGTTTGGAGTTAGAACTGTGCAGCCGGGGTTGGTTGTTCAGAATGGTTGGGCCTATACAACAGGGTATGTTGTATGGTGTTGGATTAATATTGTTCTATTAATACTCTACTGTTTTGTTAAATCCTGAAATATTCATTAAATGCTATTTATGCAAAGAAGCCTATATTATGCCATCCTTGGTTATTCTATGCACTTGCATATTTGCTGTGTGGCTTGCTGAGTATGTCATATACTCACCTTGCAATCATTCATCAGAGGAGGAGTTCTACAGTGATGCTGATGGTGTTGAGGATTTGGCGTAGTCCTTGTCAAGCTACCTGTGGAGTGGAGTCGTCTGCGCTGTTTATCTTTATTTTCCGCTGCTTAGATCTTTATTGTTTGAGAGGAACTATCTACCTCTGTAATGACATTTTATTCGCTTATTAATTAGAGTAATAATTGTACTCTATTATCAATTTGTTATTGTGTGCCTCGGCTGATTCCTGGACGAGGGTTTACGCACATGTAAGCGTTTGGAATTTTGGATATAAATTCCGGGCGTGACAGACATCAAGATATGGTTTCAAAATTTTAAACATTGGTATATTAATGACTTTCATATATGCATTTTAATTTCAATTGAAGGACATCTTGTTGTCCATCATTCCTAACAAGAGGTAGTGTACAAGGCATTATTTAGTTGAGCTCTCGCTCACTTTGCATCACAGAAGTATAACCTAGACATAATTAATTCAGTATAGAAGCAAAAAATGCAGCAGCAACAATGAGGGTGAAAACTAGAAAGAAGGATTTATTATGTTCCTCAGTTTATTTAGCCACGAAAGAGTGTCTTACTTATGGAATGCTCCTACACACTGAGATTGTTCTTGCTGACCCCTCATTTCTATGAGAAGTTTATTCTAACATAGCAAGTCGATAGTTTACTGCAAACAAAATGGATAATAAACCTGATGTTTCAACAAAACTATAGGAACTCACGCATGATGTACCCAAAGGAAACTGGTTCTTGACACACTACAAATCTGTGGTAGTCCTTTTCCATCTCGAAAACGAATCAACGCTGTGTTTGGAATCAACTGTTCCCAACATGCGAATTGCGAACAGAAAACGGAGCGCTCCATTAGTGTCACGCCCAGAAATTCACTAGTAATTTCCGAGCTAATTTGTGCATGAAATCCTCATCCAGGAATCAGACGAGGTATACAAACTGACAATTTAATATACAGATTCATCGTAATAATAACGTTACATACTTACAAAAGAAAAGAGAAAACAGCAGCGGAATTACGGTCTAGCGAAGCTCCGGCTCCACTCCCACAGGCAGCTCAACTGGGGTATAAGCCAAACATCTTCTCCTTCTGGATCCTTTTTCTTCCTCTGAGGTTTGATTGATTATTGCAAGGTGAGTACATGGAATACTCCGCAAGCCACACAGCAAGTATGCAAGTGCACAAGGATACCAAAGGATGGCATAATATAGGGCTCATTTGCAAAAGCAGCATTTAGCAAACATTTGAGAATTGTAAAACAGTAGAGTAATTAATCATCAATATTAATCAACACTGGACAGCACACCCATGCTGCACAAGCCCAACCATCTTGAACAACCATACTCGGCTGTACAGATCTATCTCCAAACCAGGAATGTACCATTCCAAACCAGGAGCTAATCAAATTATTACCAGTTATAGCATCATTTATTATGGTGAGAAGTGTGAGACTAATCACGAAAGACATTGTTAGACCCGCCCATAACCGCGGGCACGGCTATTCGAATAGTTTTACTTTGGCCAGAGGTGTACCACTGTACCCACAAGACACAACCCACCGTCATGTCACCTCGTCCGCACAGACACGTCACCATGGCGAGTGATTGTGACAAGACCCCTCGCATAACTCAACTCAAAGCAGTGCACCATTCCTGGATCATAATCATCCCCTTATAAAACAAGGTATGGACTCCCCAGCGACCTACGTGGGCTTATCTACGCCACTTCTCAGTCTAGCACACCACAATGAGCCTTGCTATATAAAGTGTCCAGCCGTTGCCCATTCTGGCTTGTGGTTGGCACGGTTAATGTTTCACAACCGAAGCTCGTGAACCGGTCCTTAATTGTCATGAGCACGAGCATCAAAACCATGTGCTCACAACCCACCATTATGAAATTTTAGTTGGATAATTAATTAATTAACCAATCACGATTGACCATCATGAGCTACCTTTACCATGTACATCATTAAGTAATAGTGAAACATTAGTTATCCCAATAGTGTGCTAATGTTTCTAAGCATGGCTAAGCAATTATACTAATATCTAATTGAACCATTACATAAGTCCAACTAGTCAAATTATAACCCAAGATAATCAAGAATTAGGGTAATCAATGCAAATTGGCAATAACAAAGGAATAGGTTCACACCGCCCGGTGACATTCAAAAATAAATGCACAGTTGAAATAAATAGAGAATGTAAATATAGGATCAACATGCTCAAAGAAATTGTGTTTGGGATCTGTGTGACTTGCTTTGCAATAATCGGTCTTCAATAAGTCTTATAGAATACTTCTGACGCACACGCGAACCTCCGAAACGATGGAAACGACAAGCTAACACGCAAAACGAGGAAAAAGACTAATAAAAACCAAATAAACAATACATATAAAGTAAATAAACATGTAGATCATAATTTTAGATGAATTTAGAGACTTGAACGGCCTCATTCCGATTTCATATGAATTAGTTATGAATTTTACAAGATTTAATTATAATTAAAGTCTATTAAAGAAAAGACTATTCCAAATTAATTAAACAATTTACAAATAATTTATAACTGAGATAAAAGACTAAAGCAACCTCTGGAAGATTATATCATATTTGGTAAATGACATATATTAAAAGAAAATAATATGTCATTGAAAAGAGAGAATGGATTTATATTGATTTTGGACAGCTGAAATTAATCTTGACCGGATGGCTTAGATTGATCTGAACCGGAGGAAAGAGCACGACGAGGGGAGCTCACCGATGACTTGAACGACGGCAAACGACGACGGATGACGACGGCGGCGAGGTTGGAGTGGCGACAGGGTACTGATTGACGGTGGCGATGACTTTCCGGCGATCTTTGGCGGAGAAGAGGTGGTAGACGGTCTTCTGTTTGCAGCTGCGAATCCAACGGAGGTGGCGGTGAAGCTTGGCGATGACGGAAGGAGCAGCAGGGCCTCGCCGGAGATCAAAACACGACGGCGAACTTCGGGTTGACGACAACGATGGAGCTCCGGTGGATTTCGGCTTCGGGGAAGTGGAGGACGATCTTCTTCTCCTCCTCGCAAACCCAATGGAGGCAGCGGCGACCGAAGGCGACGACCACAGCGACGGCGCAGGGCTGCTGGAGACATGGCGGCGTCAGCGGCTCACGGGCTAGCACGGAGGCGGCTCTACCGGCGACAGCGACGGACAGGACTTGAGGGGTTAGGTAGAGGACAATGAGGGGGTCCTTTATATAGGCATGGGAGCTCGGCTCCGGGCCTAAATCGACAGGAGAAACTCCGGGAAAGTTTAGGATCTTCGCCGGAAAAAGGAAAGATTGATCCGCAAAATTGGAAAGGATTTCCATAGAAACTTTTGGTGATTTCTTGGAGAAATTGTAGTGGAGATTGAGAGGATTCCATTCCCGCAACTAATTTGGAAAAAGGAGCAACGAGGAGGCTGGATTTTTGAAGGAGGCGGCGGCGGCAACAGGACACGGGCATGGTTGGCTCGGACTCTGTCTGAGCTGGAAGATGAACGGTGTCTGAGGGAAGCCAAACAGACTTTTGGCTGGGCTTCTATTGCACAGCCTGATAAAAGGAGGGATACAAACTAGACTTTGGGAAGGGATAAGGCCGGCCGAATAGAAGGAAGAATGGGCCGAGGACTAAAGATGAAATTTTCCTATTTCGGCCTGAAAAGGAAAAGGGGATTTTAATTACTTTCCCAATTAAATTAATCATTGAAATGATCTTTCAATTGTTACAAATACTTCCAATGCTCAAATAATTCCAAGAACAATCTTGAACATACTTGAACACTCAAAGTATTTAAAAAAATTGAAACCAGCTCATTTAATGATTAATTTAATATGTGAATAATTACTAAAATATTCTTTGTATTATTAAAATTAGGAATTGAGCTCCGAAAAATCCAAGAAAATTTCAGAGAGTATAATTAATCATGGAGAATTTAATAAAAATTAAATCCAACCATGCTTTATATTTAGGAAATTTTATTTCCCACATTTAACTTCACTCGTAAATTAATGAACATTTAATATAAATTCTATTAATAATTTATAAATCCTAAAACGAAAATCAGGCTGTGACAATTAGAGCGTGATTAATTAAGTATTAGCTTTTTTTCAAAAATGGGTCCATATGATTTTTTTAAGCAACTTTTGTATAGAAACTTTTTACAAAAAACACACCGTTGTGCAGTTTGAAAAGCGTGCGCGTGGAATACGATGGAGATGGGTTGGGAACCCTGGATTCCAAACACAGCCCAAGTCTATCCAAAAAGTTTAGACAAGAAAACACGTAACAAATTGGTTTACAAAAATACGAATTAGATCAATAATGCACTACAAGTAGAGCAAAATGGTGATTTCTCTTAAATCTCTCGAATAGTGATTTAAGAATTCAGTGCAAACCTAATCCTTGCTATGATCAAACTTTCGGTACCGCATCAACGGAACAATAAAAAGCACCTGGCGTACCATAACTTTGCCATTCTTATTGAAATTTGTAATTTAAGATGCATGAGGCCACACGACCTTAATGTTCAACGTGTCATGCATTAGTGAAATAATAGCTCACAAAACGCAACAAATATAGCTAGATAACAGTTGCAATCCTTACCAAACTAACGTATAAGGTGAGCGATGAGTCATATCATTATCTCCCTAGCCTGCTAACCATCATGTACACCATCCGATCCCAAAAATGACAACTTCTAGGGATAAACCTGGACAAGGTTTAGGGTTTAGGGATGAATTTGGACAAATGATTGTTCAGGTTCATCCCAAGAGTTTCATATATACATATTAATTTCAGTTGAAATCCTTCTTGTTTTCCATCATTCTTAACAAGAGGTACTGTACAAGAAATTCTTTAGTTGAGCTCTTGCTCACTTTGAATCACAGAAGTATAACCCAGACATAACTTATTCAGTATAGAAGCAAAAAATGCAGCAGCAACAATGAGGGTGAAAACTGTAAAAGCACCATATCAATGGAATAACATAAAGCTCCTGATGTGCTATAATTTTGTCATTCTTGTTGAAATTTTATAACTTAAGATGCATGCGGCCACATGACCTTAAAGTTCAACGTGCCATGTATTAGTAAAATAATAGCTCACAAAACGTACTTCCTCCGTTTCACAATGTAAGTCATTCTAGCATTTTCCACATTTATATTGATAACTTAAGATGCATGCGGCCACACGACCTTAAAGTTCAACGTGCCATGTATTAGTGAAATAATAGCTCACAAAATGTACTACCTCCGTTTCACAATGTAAGTCATTCTAGCATTTTTCATATTTATATTGATGTTAATGAATCTAAATATATATATATGTCTAGATTCATTAACATCAATATGAATGTGGGAAATGCTAGAATGACTTACATTGTGAAACGAAGGAAGTAACAAATATAGCTAGATAACGGTTGCAATCCTTAGCAAACTAACGCATAAAGTGAGCGATGAGTTATATCATTATCGGTCACTGATGGAGTTATGGGCCTTGCATCTTCCTATTACTAACTATGAATAGTGCAT
Organism: Oryza meridionalis; assembly: GCA_000338895.3. Classification (NCBI taxonomy): domain Eukaryota; kingdom Viridiplantae; phylum Streptophyta; class Magnoliopsida; order Poales; family Poaceae; genus Oryza; species Oryza meridionalis. The sequence continues at coordinate 16,464,938 of CM002526.2, forward strand.
GTTCTGTTTATTATTGATTTATTACTCGATATATGGAGATTCCCTTTGAACACGATTTTTTTCAGTGATAGAATTCACTATAATCTATGTTATACATAGATCAATGTTGTTAGAAAATATACAATAGCTATTTAGGCCCGGTTTAGTTTATAAAAAGTTTTTCCTAAAAACATCACATCGAATCTTTGGACACATGCATGGAGCATTAAATATAGATAACAACAAAAACTAACTGCACAGTTTGTATGGAAATTGCGAGACGAATCTTTTGAGCCTAATTAGTCTATAATTAGCCATAAGTACTACAATAACCCACATATACTAATGACGAATTAATTAGATTTAAAAGATTCGTCTCGCGGTTTCAAGGTGAGTTATGGAATTAATTTTTTTATTTATGTCCGAAAACCCCTTCCGACATCTACGTTCGATGTGATATCCAAAAATTTTCTTTTTGTGGACTAAACGGGGCCTTAATGGAATTTTAGAAACAATGGCATATGCCTTGAAGTTACAAAACTCATTAATATCACAATACATCCTGTATATATATATGATTAATGATTAATAGGTATCCAAGTTCCACTAGTACTCTACGTACCCAAAAAGCCAAATAATGCATGCATGTGAATATCTGATGTGATGAGCATCTGCATGTTTTCAAGAGCATGGCACGCCGGAATGGATCTAATAGAATACTGCAGAAAGACCATATATATACTCCAACTATTACAAACATATTACTAAGTACAAGACGACAACATAAGTTTTAAGTTTCCATGCTGCAACTGTTGAAATTATAAGCACAAAATGATTAATTTATTCCATAAATAAATCATGATATTGCAGATGTAAACTAGATTGAGCGCATCATTAGATCTACACATGTAAACTAAGCAGTAAAATATGAACAGATCAAATATGCGCAACATGTCGAACACACCGGATTCGTCGCTGACGAACAGGGAGCAGTCGCACGAAGCGCTTCCCAAAAACCTTATTGCTGCCTTCTCCCAGTGCAGGACGTCGAAGGCAAAGGTTCCGGAGACCTGCTCTCCCGATCGCCGGTGCATGCCGGCGAGCGGCATGGAGTAGTCTACGAGCGACGGCGCAGCACAGAGTAGGAGGCAAACCCTAGATTGATTTCACGTGTGTTGCGTGAAGGCGGCGGCTCAGTTTATATAGAGATAGATCGCCTGATCAGAGCGCCCGTGTAAACCGAACCGGATAAGTCGCGCGTGACCTATCCGGACTCCATGCCGTTTTCACGCACCGGATTTTTCGGAATGTTTTCAAAACAAAACAAATCCGAATTTCCTGCAGTAAAACAAAACTGCAAAAGGAGGCTGCATCTGTGCAAGCGTGAGGAGCCAATTTTGCGGACCATTCGACGCGTACGTCGTGCATGCGTGCCGCCTGCCCTGCCCTGCCAGGCCAGGCCAGGCCAGCAAGCGCGCGCGTGTGTTTTCCCTCTTCTCTCCACCACACATGCTTCAAGTGGCTAGTAGGGCATCCTCCCTTTTAAGGAGGTCTCCCTCTCCTAGAATAAGCAAGGTAGTACTAAACTCCACATGCATGCCATCCCATGAGGTGGGCTTTTGTGATTTTCCAAAGAATTAATCTTCGAATGGGCCTTAGCCCATCTATTAATTCCAACAATCCCACACCAAATCTCAAAATCCCACTGAGATTTGCCTTTTCCAATGTACTATTTATATATCAGCGGTTCGATGGAGACCGATTAAGGTTGAACATCCACCTAGAACTCCAAGCTACACTTACTCACAACTTGAACAATGGACTACGCCTTGAATTGCAAGTCTTGTGCAAGCAAGTTTCGCTCAGAGTCTTATCTGGTACTAGACCGTCTGTAGACTACCCCTCGGGTGGAGCGTATAAGTCATACTCCTAGGTCTTTAGTAAGCTTCCTAGAAGATTCACCCAAAATCTCTATAGACTGCGACCAACAGTCAAGCTTACAAAGGTGAGTTCTTTCAAGAATGCTCTACAGGACAGCATCTTCGCTAATTAAAGCCAACAAAACTCATTAAGGCATAGCCAACCTGTCTTGCAGCTCACGAGAGTACATGCATCTTCACTTAGAGAGGGTATAGATTGGTACTCTCCTCTAGTTTACTAATGGTTTGTTCTTCCCAGGTTCTAATTCACGGGATCTCCGATCACATAGACTGGGTTACCACCATAGTATAACTCACATGGGTCTCAAACCCATCTCCTTCGATGCATTATCTATCACATTTCGTGATAGTCCCTTCGTGAAGGGATCTGCCAGGTTTCTAGCTGTTTGGATGTAATCCAACGTTATAACTCCGGAGTTTCTCAATTTTCTGACAGACTTCAATCGTCTTTTCACATGTCTAGACGATTTCATATTATCCTTAGAACTATTCACTTTGACAATTATCGTTTGATTGTCACAGTTCATAAGGATAGCCGGCACCGGTTTTTCAACAATAGGCAGATCCATTAATAGATCACGCAGCCATTCTGCCTCAACAGTAGCAGTATCCAGTGCCGTCAGTTCTGCTTCCATGGTTGACCTCGCTAAAATGGTCTGTTTGCAAGACCTCCACGAAACAGCACCACTACCCAGTGTGAAGACATATCCACTAGTGGCTTTGATCTCATCCACATCAGAGATCCAGTTAGACTCACTATAACCCTCCAATACCGCAGGATACCCAGTATAGTGAAGCCCCAATTCCATAGTACCTTTCAGATAGCGCATTACTCGCTCAAGCGCATGCCAGTGATCATCTCCCGGATTAGAGGTAAACCGGCTCAACTTGCTCACAGCAAAGGAGATATCAGGCCTAGTTGCACTAGCCAGGTACATCAGCGAGCTAATGATTTGGGAGTATTCCAGTTGATTCCTAGCAATTCTTTTGTTCTTACGAAGCAACAAGCTAGGATCATAAGGTGTTGGAGAAGGCTTACTATCAACGTAGCCAAAGCGATTCAAGATCTTCTCCACATAATGGGACTACAAGAGTGTAATCCCATTCTCACCTCTAATTAGCTTAATGTTTAAGATAACATCAGCTACTACCAAATCCTTCATATTAAAATTTTGAGACAAGAATGATTTAACCTCATTTATCACCTCAAGGTTTGTCCCAAATATCAGTATGTCGTCAACATACAAGCACAGAATAACTCCCTCACCCCCATCATGGCGATAGTACACACATTTATCTGCCTCATTGACTGCAAAGCCTGCAGATGTCAATGTTTTGTCAAATTTCTCATGCCATTACTTAGGAGCTTGTTTCAGACCATACAAAGACTTCAACAATTTGCACACTTTGCCTTCTTGACCTTCAACTACAAACCCATCAGGTTGATCCATATAGATCTCCTCATCCAGCTCTCCATTAAGAAAAGCTGTCTTAACGTCCATTTGATGAACGAGAAGACCACGTGAGGCTGCTAGGGAAAGTAGCACACGAATTGTGATTAATCTAGCAACAGGTGAGTAAGTGTCAAAGAAATCTTCGCCTCCTTTCTGAGTATAGCCTTTAGCAACAAGCCGAGCCTTGTACTTTTCAATAGCACCGTCAGGCCTAAGCTTCTTCTTGAACACCCACTTGCACCCCACAGGTTTACACCCATAGGGTCGCTCTGTCACCTCCCAAGTCCCGTTAGCGATAATGGAATCCATTTTACTACGGACAGCCTCCTTCTAGTAGTCTGCATCAGGAGATGCATATGCTTCTGAAATTGACTTAGGAGTATCATCCACGAGGTACACGATGAAATCATCACCAAAGGACTTAGCCGTCCTTTGTCTCTTACTCCTTCGAGGAGCTTCACTGACATCCTCCTCAGAGACATATTCATGTGTATGTTCAGTTTGTTCTAGTGGTGTGATTGAACTGAAAATTATTTCAGAGGGTTGGCTCGAACCACTATGTGTATCCTTCATTGGGAAAAAGCTCTCAAAGAAGGTAGCATCACGAGACTCCATAATTGTACCAACATGCATGTCAGGTACCTCGGATTTAACTATTAAAAATCTATAGGCAATGATGTGATGAGCATATCCCAGAAAGACAGTCCATAGTCTTAGGTCCAAGTTTGCGCTTCTTCGTTATTGGTACATTGACTTTCGCAAAGCACCCCCATGTGCGCAAATAAGAAAGTGATGGTTTTCTCCCAATCCATATCTCATATGGTGTTTTGTTCTTATTTCTGTTAGGAACTTTGTTTAACACATGATTCGAGGTCAACAATACCTCCCCCCACCATGCCTTAGGTAGTCCCGCCGTGTCCAACATGGCATTCACCAAGTCAGTCGATGTGCGGTTCTTCCTTTCAACAATCCCATTAGACTCGGGAGAACAGGGAGACGTCCTCTCATGTATGATGCCATGTTCCTCACAGAATAAGTTAAACTTGTTTGAGAAAAACTCTCTACCACGATCAGACCTAAGCCTTTTTATCTTTCTGTCAAGTTGATTTTCAACTTCTGCCTTATAAATTTTAAAATAGTCTAGAGCCTCGTCTTTCGTTTTCAACAAGTACACATAGCAAAATCTAGTAACATCATCAATCAACGTCATGAAATATCATTTTCCACCCTTCGTCAACACCCCATTCATTTCACAAAGATCTGAATGTAGGAGTTTTAGTGGTGCCAAGTTTCTCTCCTCGGCAGCCTTGTGAGGCTTGCGAGGTTGCTTCGATTGTACACAACTATGGCATTTAGAACCTTTGACAATGGAAAACTTAGGAATTAAACACATGCTGGAAAGCCGAGACATCAAGCCAAAATTAATATGACATAAACGTGAGTGCCAAACATTAGCCTAATCATCCACACTGCCACAAATATGGTTCACAGACTTATTGCAGAAATCAGAAAGGGAAAAGCGGAACAGGCCTCCGCACTCATAACCTCTACCAATAAAATATCCATGTTTAGACACGACTACTTTATTAGACTCAAAAACCAACTTAAATCCGTCTCTAGTCAGACGGGAGCCACTAACAAGATTCCTGTCGATAGAAGGGACATGCTGCACGTTCTTCAGCTGCACGATCTTTCCCGAAGTAAACTTCAGATCTACCGTGCCAACACCATGAACAGAAGCATGTGACCCATTCCCCATTAGGACGTTGGAACCCCGTGCGACCTGATAAGAAGAAAACAATAAGATGTCAGCACAAACATGTACATTGGCCCCAGTATCAACCCACCAATTAGTAGACTGATTAACTGAAAAAACTGTAGGTAAATTACCATACCCGCTTCCATCTCCAGTGTTGCCAATGGTAACATTAGCAGACATAGAAGTCTGCCCTGCAGGTGCCTTCATCCCCTTGCGCTGTGGACACTTCCTAGCCAGATGATCAGGTTGCCTATACACAAAGCAAGTCCTCTCATCCTGGTTAGGATTGTTGTTGTTCTTCTTCTACTTCTTGAAGTTGGTGGTCTGTTGAGCTTTGTATTTCCCCTTGCTCTTGTTCTGGGCCTTGTGCACAACATTGGCACTGGACTGCCCACCATCACCCTTAGACGCGGCGTCTTTTTCCCAAGCTTTCTCCTCAACATCAAGAGACGCTATCAATCCCTCAACGGAGTATTCCTGTCTCTTGTGTTTGAGTGCAGTACCGAAACTTCTCCATGATGGAGGTAGTTTCGCAATAATGCACCCGGCCATAAATTTGTCGGGTAAGACACACTTAAGGAGTTCGAGTTCCTTAGCCATGGTTTGTATCTCATGAGCCAGTTTGACTACAGAATGGTTGTCAGCCATCTTGTAGTCATGAAACTGCTCCATGATATACAGATCATTGCTAGCATCAGTAGCACCGAATTTAGTATTCAGTGCATCCCATAACTCCTTAGCGTCGGTCATATGCATATACACCTCGACCAGACGATCGCCAAGAACGCTAAGAATGCATCCCACAAAGAGAGTAGTGGCTTCCTCGAATTTCTTCTGCTGATCAGCAATACGAATTCCTTCAGGTTTGCCAATACTCACCCAGAAGCATTTCATAACCGTCAACCACAGAGTGACCCTGATCTGCCATCTCTTAAAGTGCACACCGGTGAATTTATCCGGCCTCAGTGCATCGACAAAACCAGCCATAGTAAAATTACAACGCCTATAATAAGGTTTTTGGATTGTTAAAATTATAAGCACATAATGATTTAATTTATTCCATAAATAAATCATGACATTGCAGATGTAAACTAGATTGAACGCATCATTAGATCTACACATGTAAACTAAGCAGTAAAACATGAACAGATCAAATATGCGCAACATGTCGAACACGTACTGAGGTGGCGGAAAGACCGGTTGCTCGGTAGGAACTACTCGTGGTTGCGAGCGTCGACAAAGGCGCGAAGCACGCGAGCGGAGAGGAAGACGACCCGTCGCTGACGAACAGGGAGCAGTCGCGTGAAGCGCTTTCCAAAAACCTTATTGCCGCCTACTCCCGGTGCAGGACGTCGAATGCAGAGGTTCCGGAGACCTGCTCTCCCGATCGCCGGTGCACGCGGGCGAGCGGGATGGAGTAGTCTACAAGCGACGGCACAGCACAGAGTAGGAGGCAAACCCTAGATTGATTTCGCGTGTGTTGCATGAAGGCGGCTGCTCGGTTTATATAGAGATAGATCGCCTGATCAGGGCGCCCGCGTAAACCGAACCGGATAAGTCGCGCGTAACCTATCCGGACTCCATGCCGTTTTCACACACCGGATTCGTCGCTGACGAACAGGGAGCAGTCGCACGAAGCGCTTCCCAAAAACCTTATTGTCGCCTTCTCCCGGTGCAAGACGTCGAAGGCAGAGGTTCCGGAGACCTGCTCTCCCGATCGCCGGTGCACGCCGGCGAGCGGGATGGAGTAGTCTACGAGCGACGGCGTAGCACAGAGTAGGAGGCAAACTCTAGATTGATTTCGCGTGTGTTGCGTGAAGGCGGCGGCTCGGTTTATATAGAGATAGATCGCCTGATCAGGGCGCCCGCGTAAACCGAACTGGATAAGTCGCGCGTAACCTATCCGGACTCCATGCCATTTTCACGCACCGGATTTTTCGGAATGTTTCCAAAACAAAACAAATCCGAATTTCCCGCAGCAAAACGAGGCTGCATCGACGCGTAAGTCGTGCACGCGCACCGCCTACCCTGCGAGGCGAGGCGAGGCGAGCACGCGCTTGTGTTTCCCCTGTTCTCTCCACCACACATGCTTCAAGTGGCTAGGAGGGCATCCTCCCTTTTAAGAAGGTCCCCCTCTCCTAGAATAAGTAAGGTGTACTAAACTCCACATGCATGCCATCCTATGAGGTGGGCTTTTGTGATTTTCCAAAGAATTAATCTTCGAATGGGCATTAGCCCATCTATTAATTCCAACAGCAACAAGCCCATGTGTTCAACTTGAAATTTTGACCAATGGATTTGCGAGATGCCAAAATGATTAATTGGATTCTTCTTCGAAGCTACATTTGAGAGTTTTTTTTTTCCTCTTTTGATGACATACGTACACCTGAGAGTTGACGCCTTCCCCGGAGAGAAGAATAATTAATCGCATTATTGCTGAAATATACGGATTTAAAATGCCAATGATACAGGAATATGCACAACGCATGTTACGCAATAATTCCGGGTATCTTGTAATATAAATATAATTATCTATGACCACTATAAGGCAAGACCGCTGCACACGTGCCATCATATCATTTGACATATTTTGCTGAATGGGGTAGGTCATTTCAGAGGCTTGATTTTTATATCTAAATTTTATAAAACTAAACTTGACCGATGTGGTTGTCGGTTCACTAAAAGAAAGAGAGCAACAAGATTCCCGGCCCAGTTTCTAGAAACTAATTGATCATTTTATTCCGTCACACTCTTGTGTTGGAGAAAAATCGAGCGACTTTTTTTTAATTATTTTGACGAAATGTTCCATATTCCATAAGCCAGAGCTTAGATAATGTATGCTACCTGATCACTTCAACATTAAGGACATATGACTAAGAAAAGTATTAGAAAGTATGGTGTTGGCGCTGTTATTTTCAGCTATACTTTATTGGGTTATTATCATAAATTAATTAACCAACGTCTCTAAAAATGTTTCTAAAACTCTTTCTTCACTGTATTATGTAGATCCATTATTATAAGATATTTGTTAACTTTGGGCTCCACCGGTTGGCCTAATAAGCCAAAGCCAAAGTTAAAATTTGAATTTTCAAATTTAATTTTGAAGTTACTTTTAAGATATTTTTAATGTAATCTTTTTAAATATTGGCTTTTAAGTCATTAATAACGTATTAATTTTTATTTTCTAATAAACCGTTTTTGACTCATTAGGGAATTAATGTCAACAACCGATAAGACTATTTATTAAAATATTTAATTTATATCTATAATCTTATAAATAATATATTATGATAATTAAGGTACTAATCCTTTAATTTCATTTATATACAGTTGATACCCACTGCAGCACATTAACTTCTACAAAACTGATCATACATCAGGTCACATCACCTGTAAATATAACCCGTTAGATTGATGCCTCCAACTGATATGTGCCACGGGATTAACTTCCCAGTCCGCTGCTTATGTCCACGTAGGAGTAGTGGACTCCAGCCAGTCGGCACCGACGAAATTTATTATTCCCTCGATTTCAAAATATAAGGGTATAGCTACTCTTAACCTAAAAAAAATATAAAATAATTATTATCATCTTAATGTAAGCATCTAATTCTATAATTAGAGATTTTGAGGGATGATGATTTAAAAAACTATAATTTAGTGAAGAAAATATGCTAGTTAATTGATTGCATATATGTCTTCTATTATGAAACATATGAAAACAAAATAGTTATGCCTTATATTTTGAAATGGAGGAAGTATCATCTTAATTCTACTAATAGAGATAACCAATTTACTAGATGTTTCATCTCACCAAATTAGTATGCTTATTTTTTTTTACCTTTCCATGAACTAAACGGCCCCTTCCTGGCTCATTCGTTGCAGGTTTTGACTCTGACTCTCCATCCTATCGGTACTGGATTTGAGTATCAAGATGCTGCCGTGCCGTCATGCGTTCCAATTTGCTAGGTGCAACTAGTGCCCCAAGAGCATTGTATTGAAGTAGCTAGCTTTATTGTAAATGTATATTAATCTACAAACGATTATCTCACATCCCATCTTATCCTTATTGCAATCGCAACTAAAAAATGATTATCGACAACTAGTGGAGGAGAGCTCCAGGGGAAGAAAATTACGTAAGACGTCTGTCCTTTACGCATCACTCATCAGAATGACTTCGTCTCCTCTCTTGGGTATGTGTCCAGCACAGATCTCAGAACTTTATTCTTCTTCCTCATGAGTCAAGATGAACATTTTCCTCTCTATCCTCCTCCCTCCCCATCTCCCATCCCCACTTTTCCTTCAAGGTCAGAGGGTCCATCGCACCTCAGCAGCAGTGAGCCCGTCCAAAGTTTTCCTACGCCCTACCTCCCTTCTTTTCCCAGGCGAAGGCCGAATTTATGAGTGATGGTCGCACGTTGCGACGGCAAGCTCGTCCTACCATAACCCATCTGGAAACTGATCTTTGGTCGTGCCCCCACTACTTAAAAAAAGGTTTTTCGTGCCAGCTAAAATCAGTCTTTCCTGGTGGCTAGACTAACCGCTTGCGACTGAAGGCCAAGTGAAAATTTAAGGTCCTCACAAGCGGGACTTCAACCGCTAGTGACAACTGATTTTCGTTGGCGGTTGTGTTATGCGAGCTGCTAGCGATAATTTATTTTTGTTGACGGCTTTGTTAAGCTGGTTGCAAGGGATAATCAATTTCGGGGAAAAAAATGAAAAATACCCCATGCAGCTGCCCTCTAGCCACCAGCAAAAATGAAAATGCCTGCATGCTGCTGCCATTCGTTCCCAAATCTATATCCCCAAATCCTAAATCCACATCGACGAGCACAAAATCCACAATGATGGTTCGATCAAGATCACAAAGCACAAAAATTCCTCAAATTCATATCACAGAGCACAAATTCCACATCACAGATCAAGCAAAAAAAATTCACATCACATCACGGAGCACAAGGTAAGAAAGGATTTGTGCTCCTGAGGGAGGGCGTGGATGGTCGGTGCCAGATTTGCTCCCTCCGCCGCTGCCGCCCCCTTCCCCGCTCCGCTCCTGAGGCCCAGTGGCGCCGGATCCACTCACCCAAGGCTCGTCGGCACCGGATCCGTTCCCTGCCGTCCCCTCCCCTGTGCCGCCAACCCCGAGAGCACCTGCTGCCCCTTCCCAGCGCCGCTCCCGAGGCCCGGCGTCGGCGGATCCCCTCCTCGCCGCACCCTCTCCCACACCTCTACCATCGTGAGCCACCGCCAATCCCTTCGCGGCGTTGTTGCCACCACCTCCTTCCCTGCGCCGCGCCGGCCCCTTCCCCGCGTAGCCACCCTCTCCCTCATCGTCGTCGCCTGTACTCGGCCCGCTCTATCTAGCCGGTTCCACCAGCAGGAAGGATGGGGTTGCTAGATCTGGAGGCCTAGGCCTCCCCGTTGGCCGATGTGATAGCGGTACTGGGCAGCAGTGGGGGCGACTGCAACCGGCGGTGGTGGAGGCGACAGCAACTGGCGCGGTGGAGAGAAAAGGGAGGGAGAAGAGTGGGAGAGAGATAGAAAGAGGAGGGAGGCAGAGGGACCGAGGGAGGAGGGAGAGACTCGAAGGGAGTTTGGTGGGCAGTAGGTGTGGTGGGCGGTGGATTTTAATAGCGTCAAAATTTGTTTCGCAGCGGTGCCCTTTACTTACCGCCAGCAAAACCCGAAAAATAGGTCTGCCTCGAAAAATAGAGTTGGTTTTTTTATGGCGGACCTCCTAATTGTCCATCAGCGAAAATCGGTTTTCGCTGGTGATTTTTGATCCAGAATCATCTAATATATTTTTATAAGCATTTGTTTCGTTAGTCCGCCAGCAAAAATAAAAGGGTGACGCCGTGAAAAATTATTTTTTAGTAGTGGCCATCTCGATATTAGAGCATCACCGACAGTCTACCTATATGATTCCCAAAACTAATTTTGAGGGATTTTTGTCCAAAAATCAGCTCCAACGGATCCCCTACTCTCCTACCCGTTTTGGAGTTCTCTTCTCCCGGTTCCTCGCTCCGTTTATATGCGGGCGCGAAAGTCGCTTCCAATCACGCAATCCCGCATCTCTCCTTCGTTCCCGCGCGTGGGAGATAGCGATCTTTCTGCGCGTGAAAGAAAAAAAACGGAATTTTCTCTTTGTAGTTTAACAGAAGAGCCCACTTTTAAGTTTTGGGGATTGAATTTAGGCTATTTGTTGGAGGGAGGAGTTTTTTTTACTTTCTATTTTCAGTTTAGGAGACCCAAAACAAATTTTTAGGATAAAATTATAGATAATCTGTTGACGATGCTCTTACATTATATTGTCGAGGAGGACTGCAAGAGGCGAAGGCTGGAGAGCACGAGCACCTGTTGGAGATTGGGGTTGCAACCAGGAAGTTAGATGGGGAGGGGAGGGAAGATGATCGAGGGAAGGTAGAAGAAACCTGCTCAGAGATTCGTGCTGGACGCGTGTGAAATCCTTCCGAAGGAGTGAAGGACGAAAGTCCTCTGTAATTTTCTTCAGCTCGAGGGCCAGTCAAGCAAATCAAGGCATCATTTCTAGAGGATGTTACGTCCGGACCATAGAATTTTAATTTGAAACATTCCTTTTTCTTTTTCTTTTTCTTTTTTTTTTTTTGCCTACAGCAATGTACGTGTTTGGTTACTTTTCTTTTATGAATAACTTAGGCCAAACATTTGAAGTATAAGAGCAGGTACAATACCAGGCTATAAGCCAGCTGTAAACATATTTTAAAAAGATAAATGAGGTGAGAGAGTAGCAGCGGGCTACAGATTTGTAGCCAGCTGTACCACGAACTCCAAGACGCAATGTATATATAACAGGTGGGACCATGTATTAATAGTTTAGTATGTAACTATTGTATGAATGAGCTATTAGATTGGCTATAGATGAATTATAGCTAGAAGTTGGCTATACTGTTAAACTTGCTCTAATTGGAGCTATCTGGTTCACAGAATCACAGCCAAACGTTAACTCACTTTACCGCGTCACAAATAGTCACGTTTAATAAACTTGGCTGCCTATTTGGTTGAGGTCACACTGGAGTATAACATGATTCCTTCTCTTCCATCTATATTGTTTGATTGCATGCCCACTCGAGATTATTCTTCTTAATGAAATAAAGGACAGGAAATTTAATTTGCATATTTAATTAAGGAGCTGTGTTGTATTGTACTCCCTCTTTTGAGTTTTTACTTACACTGTTTAACCAACCATCTTATTTAAAAAAAATTGAAATTATTATTTAATTTTTTAGGACTTATTTTATTATCCAAAGTAATTTAAGCACAACTTTTAGTTTTTTATATTTGCACAAAATTTGAATAAGATGAGTGGTTAAATATTGCAAACAAAAACTCAAAATCCCTTATATTATGGGACAGAGGGAGTAGCCCTTTCATGCAACCATTTGGGCCCACACGGCCATAGTGAACGGGCAAAGGGAGGGTAAGGTGGAGGGTGGACACACGCAGCTGGTGGGAAAAACTCAAAAACTGTTCTTCACCGTCGCAAATTTGTTTGGCACAAGAGCATAATCAATAAAACAGAATCAACAAAAAGATCTAATTATCACGAGATTTCTTCAGTACGAGCTTTGATCATTTGGAGAGGCAAAGCAAGGGGTCCATGGCCACGAACTCCTGTTCGGAAAAGGAAAAGACCAGCATGCATAGCATAGCAGTGAGAGAGTACAATTAATGATCGATAGCAAAAGGACGATGCGACGCTACATGAAAACCAAAAAACCACACCAGCACACACATCCATCAATCGGCATTATTGACGAGTGAGGACCCCGGGCAGGCAATCGTCCCGTCCCCTGTGGAGTGTGGATCCAGCATATTGATTCCAGATTCAGATTCAGCTTTAGGCTGTACTCAGTTCAGCGTAAAGTTTAGATTTTGATTAAAATTAGAGATGATGTGACTAAAAAGTTATATGTATGACAGGTTGATGTGATAGAAAAGGACTGAAGTTTGGATCTAAACTTTGTATCTAAACACAACCTAAAAAAAGCCGGGCGGGGCGCGATGCACCGAATCGAAACGACGTTGGTTGTTGCGTGCTGCGTGCATCGTCACTGCATGGTGGTGGTTGGTCCAGGTACGCTCAACCGGGCGGGCCAGACGGCGGTGGAGCCGCGCGGGGGCCATCTCCCCGTCGCTTTCGCCGTAAAATCCACCGTCCCGTCCCCGTCCCCGTCCCGCATAGCTGGGCCACCGGGTCGACTACTCAGACATGTCGCCGTGTCGACTGCTCGTTTGCTACTTACGCCGAGCGGCGCGTGCCCCCGCCATGTGACGGTTTTGGAGCATGTACAAACTAGTAGTACAAGCCAGCGGCAGTGGAGTTCTCCCGTGGCCAGACAGCGCGCAGCGCAGAGTATACAAGTGGCCCGCTAGATGCTGCATGCTCGGCCGTTTCCTCCTTCCTGCAACGATCGATCCAGATCCGGTCCACGGCTAGTAGTACCGTGCGGTGTCTCGCTGCTTGTTCTGGGGCTTGCACACCAACGTTGCATCGCACTTGTACCTTTGGGTTCGGGGTATCTCGCTGCTTGTAGCTTGATCTGGGGCTTGCACATGTAATATACGTTTGTTGAGCCTATAGTAGATGTTCTGGGATATTGTTTGATTTCGTCAAATTTACTGCACCGTTTGGTTTTCCAATCAAACTGGTTTGCCATCTTTGTTCTCACGTTTTCATCGGTTTCCAAATTTCTGCTCAAACAGGTTTTCATTGGAAACAGATCAAAATTCTGTTGCTTCTTTGCTCAAAACCGGATGTTGGGATTCTTTTTTTTTTTTTGACGAGGATTAGGATTCAAATTTCGATTTGGGAATATTTATTGGTTCAAGAATTTCATTATTTTGCTGATGCACGTATCCTTCAAATGGTTTTGAAAACCGATGTACGTTCACTTTATCAGGAAATTGGAATGGATGAGAAAGGCGGAACTAGGCTCTGTTCTGCTTTTATTATCTCCATCAGCAACAATTCAAGAAGATAATTAACGGTAATCTTTCTAAACAACTAACGGCTTATTTGGTTGGAGGGAGTTAGTGATGAGGAATGGGAGTTTATAATATCTAGGAGTTTAAATCTGTAGTTTGGTTGAAAGACTTGGGAATTTGAGGGGTTTTGGGATAGGGAATTAAGATGTCCAACTCCCACCAATCTCTTACCTTGGGGAGACTTTCAACTTGGGAATTCAAGAGGTTTTGGGATAGGGAATTAAGAGGTCTAATTCCCACCAATCTCTTATCTAGGGGAGGCCTGTTAATTCGTGAGACTTATAGATGTGAAACCAAACAGGGATGGGGACTAAAAATGTAACTCCCATGACCAATCCCACCATCAACTCCCTCCTTAAAACTTCCATTCCTCTTCTCTTCTTAAAAATGTAACTCCCATGATCAATCCCACCATCAACTCCCTCCTTAAAACTTCCAAACAGGCCGTAAAGGAAGGCCTCCACAGGGAATTGAATCTGTGGTTAGCGTGATCTCGCTAGAAGAGAAGGACGAGGTAAAAAAAACACATAACATCAACATTTAAATTACTAGGATACTGAACTGTATTATAAAGTACTGATGTATAAATCATTTAACCTCCATTGTGTCATAGAAATATCGGCAAGGTCAAAAATTGGTGACAAAACCTTGCTACGCTACAGAAACCTGAGCTTGTGAAAATAGCCGAACAAATATAACGATGCTCTCTCTCTCTAAAAAAAATGATGCTGTATTCAAAAATAGTTGTTTCCGAAGGTATGCAAAAATTGTATTATCCAAGTCTAATAGAGCTTCAGTTGGCAAAATGCAGGGCGGTGAACAACACCATCCTAGTTCTATTTATAGGCTGCTTGAGTCCCTTCCATAGATGAACCGCCTGCCCCAATCAGATACTACCAGCATCCTGGTGCGCCAGCTGAATTGCTTGCTGCATTCCATAAGAGCAAAACGCCATTAAAAACTCTACACGACACGTCCATACATGCGAGGGAAGATGGAAGTGCAGAAAGGAAGACAAGCATGTTCAGTAGGGTGGCATTATTAATACCTGGCATAGACAGAATACCATAGCCACTGGGTGCTGTGACCAACATGTATCCAATCACCCGGCAATTGAGCGGCTGTTTGCTCTCCACCCAGTGGGGCAAACTGGCCAAGGTGCCTGTACCTGTAAATCATAAAGGGCGACCATTAGGGACTGCTGTATTCTGGATGCCATGCAAAAGAAATCTCGTGTATCAGCAATATGTGACAAGATTGGTAGGCTTTTGTTTGGTTTGCTCCACTGGGTGGAGCAAAAAACTTTGGTTTGGCAATGCCAATTGTTTTTAGCTACCAACCAGTTAGATGACTAATTTATTGGTGTTGTTGATTTCTTGGCATAGTTGATTGGAGTCATAAACAAAAAAAGTTCATCCGTAAATCCATATCAACATGACCAGCCGTGTTTAAGTGCCTAATGTATGTATGCTAAGAGAGCAAGGGAAAACAAACCTGAAAGGTTTGAACCGATGACGCCCTGTGCCTCTGATCCTCAACGGACCTTCAGGGTTCTCTTCACAGTATTTCATCTTGTTGAAGCAGTTTGCCAGATAGGCTCCCTCTTGTGAAGCAACCTGAAGTGCCAAACGAAAATTCAGAATACATGAAACGGTTTGTAGATATTCAAGGACACATCAATTTGACATATAAAATGCCAAACAAAAATTTACTCCCTCCATTCAAAAGTCTAAGGCACTTTTTTTGTCACTAAGATCAAGAAATTACCTCATCCACCATGTGACAAAACCACAAAAATTTACTCCCTCCATTCAGAAGTCTAAGGCACTTTTTTTGTCACTAAGATCAAGAAATTACCTCATCCACCATATGTGACAAAACCAAGGAACTATATACATCCATACAACCAATGAGTAGTAAGATGGTTCTTTGTGTTTGGGTCAACAATTTAATTTGGCACATAAAGACTACAAATATACCCAATCTCATTTGGAAAACATATAATGGTTTGTAGATATTTAAGGACACATCAATTTGACATATATTGCAACAGATTTCTTTCCCTCTGTGCAAAGTGCAAACTCTCTAATGGTAGACATGAATAATTACCTGAGCTGTTGCTGGGAGCATCTTAACTTGCGAGTCCACTCGAGCAAGGGCTTTCTTGAATTCCTCTATGTTCAGCTCTTTTGACTCCTTAATAGCATTCCCGTCTGAATCTTTGAGTAGGTCATGGAAGTCCTTCATTTGGTTGGTTTTAAGGTACAACTCAACCTGTGGGTACCTTTCATAGATGTCGCCAAGAACATTTTTAATTTTCTTGACAGTCAAAGAGCCAGAATTGTCCTTGTCTGCTACCCGGAAAATTGAAGCAATATCTTCCTGAATATACATATCAACACAATCCATTAAGAATGTCAGAAATTCATAAACAAAAGTAGTTGACAATACATGAAATTTGTTTGCTAAACAATTACTAGCATTTATGTTAAGATGGCATTAACACTACAACAGGTAGATGCTAGATCATGTCAATCTTGCCTTTCTCACAAAAAGAATTTGAAGTAGGAACTGAAAACATCCTCCAAAAATTTTGAAGTTGGTTCAGAAAGGAACACCGCGGTGTAAATCTTTATAACTATAATAGTGATATGTTTGAGATGGCTAAACAGCTTCACACAAAGTTGCAGTCTTTAAACCATAATAATTTCAGCATTTGTAATTTTTTATATTTAATCATATGAACTTATTATCAAAACAAAGACTTAGATATAATTAACTGGCAACTTAACACTGAAAAGGGCTAATTGCTGTACATAGGCCACTATTTGAAATTCAATTATGCTAGCTTAGTATTCTAGAGAGCAGGCGATGAAACATGTTAAATTATAATTATACCATAACATATCGAGATGTTCTTGCCAATGACAAAATATGGTGCATTCTTTTTTTGAACAAAAAATATGGTATCTTTGCATTGAGACACACATACCATAACTTTTCTTTGAGTTATTGTCGCACAATCACCGAGAGCATATACATCATCACATCCATGAACCCTAAGCCATTCATCAGTAGCTAGCACTCGTCGGTTTGCCTACAAATTAAATAAGTGTTTTAAAAACATAATTTAGTGTAATATGTTGAAATGTATTCTCTTATGAGTTCTGTACGAGATATACCTGACCAACTTGCTTCATGAAATCCATTATGAGGGGACGGGTTCCAATACCAGTGGACCAAACAGCCATGCCATAAGGCACAGCAATCTCTCCAGTTGCAGAATTAGTCATAGTGATAGCCTTATCAGACACCTTCACAACCTTAAAATTCGTCTTCAAATCTATGCCTGTCCTCTTGAATTTATCTTCAGCAAATTGGGTAATTCTCTTGTCAAACCTGCATTTATAGAACATTAAAACTTTTTTTGCAAAGAATATCATAAAACTGCATCAAGAAACAGAATTTTCTGAAATTTGAAGGCCTCCTACATATGTAATTATCAACTAAAATGCTTCTGATCGGTAAAACTAAAAGGGTGAAGGTTCAAAATTACTAACATAAAACTAAAAATGTGAATATTTTGCAATGGTTCAACAAGTACTACAGATCTCAAGGTCTTACATTGTAAGGATATGATCTCCAGCTTCAATTACTGAAATATTCACATACTTCTTCACATCAGGATACAACTTTGCCAAGTCCTCATTGACAAAGTCATTAAGCTCTGCAGCAAATTCTACACCTGTTGGGCCACCACCAATAACAACAAAATGAAGATTCTTCTTCCTCTCTTCCTCAGTTAGGTTTGGAAGGGACGCTCTTTCGAAACATTTCAGGACACTCTTCCTAATTTTTTGAGCATCTTCTACTTCCTGACAGAATGCACATGACGATTCAATTCACCATGCAAAATATGTTGCAAAATTGAACAACATAATGGATAACATACTAAAGAAAAAGAAGTTATGACGAAAGATGGAACAAGGATATTCTTTGTTTGACAAAGAACAAGTATATGTAAAGATGTAAAAGCAAGTTTGCTGAAGGTAATTCAGACATTGACCAAGAGATAAGCTGAAAGAGTCGTAACTGATAAGATGATAAAATAAAACCGAGTTTTGTTACAACAGTTAATTTCTTTCATTAACCTACTGCCTTATTAGTACTGACCTTTAGAAAATGGCAGTTTTCAACAACACCAGCGGTATTGAATGTATTAGGTCTAGCTCCAACACTGACGACCAGGTAATCATAATCTACAACAAATTCACTATTTCCATCTGAGTCTGATCTGCAGTGGATCTTTTTGTTAGTTGGATCAATCTTGTAGCACTCTGCTTCCCAAAATCTAAATGCGCCCCCTCTCTGGAAAATAATGTACATGTAATATTTGTGAGAATTCTTGCATTACAAAATGATGCAATATATCAATAATATAGCTAATTGATTATTAATTCAGTAATAAATAGGGTCTCACCTTTCTCACAATATTACGGATAGGCTCTACAATACTACGTGCTTCAACTGTGCCACATGTCACACTAGGCAACAAAGGTGTGAAGGTAAAATAGTTGCGAGGTGATACGACATGAACATCGTACAAGGAAGTGTCAATATTTCTCAAGAAACTTGCGCCTGCCCAACCAGTTCCAACGATAACCACCCTCTTTTTGCCAGTTCCATCATTTATTTGAAGTACTTGATTATCCTGGCAAGCATAAGTCAAAGAACCAACACTGCAAAGATATTTGAATAAAAGGTGTGTGAGAGGATAGACTCAGAGTCCTGAAATATATACAATATAAAATATTATGATAACTAATAATAAGAGTGCATTCGCCGTCTCAGTGAGTTTTAAGTTGCATTTACTAGTTTTTGATTTGCCAATGAATACCAACTAATGAACTTATCAGAGCCATAACAGAACATGTAAATAAAAATTTCTTCCAGCTATAATGAATAGCACACCTCTGCTGCTAGTCTTCTTCACTTTCAAAACAGAAAGAACCACAAGAGAAGTATTCACTAAAATTGCTTGAGACGCTTACAAGATTTTGCTACATGGCCCAAAAACAGAAATCTAGCAATACAAATGTTATTTCACTTTTGTAATCAAACAATATCATGAACAATATCTGCTGTGCACAATTCCAATATGATCCCGGGTTACAATAAGAAATATGAAGGACAAACCATCACCATGAATCTATCTGGGACAAACATGTCTAGCATCATGGATTAATAGCTATAGCACATTCTCTTAAGCAAAAGGGTGAGAATACAATCTGCTTAAATGCCCATTCCTCTGTCCCAAAAAACCCCAATATATCTGAAGATGTACCAGGACAACGTGCGTGTCTAAATACATCTTCAGGATTGGACTTTTTATTGGATGAATATATTATTATTTATTATTATGACGTTAAATAAACAAGTAGGACATGTTTTGGACTTTTGGTGACACAATACATACTCGTCTCCCTAGAATCGTGAGGCGGTGATTTCAATATTACAATGTCAATGAACAAGAATAATACAATCCGATTTAGACGATTGGCCTAGTAGGCACCATGGTTCCAGCACACTTCAAATAATTTGTTGTTTCACTTTCACATCACAATCACATTCTTTTTCAAGTGTCAAGATGACTAGATAATCTTTTTTAGATTTCACCATATCCAATTATGAATATAAACGTGAACCAGATTTGTTAGATCTATGAGTAATTTTACCAATAAATGATCGAACTTCTGAACAACTTTTTCACACAAATCTTAATAAAGAACGTAATGCGGTGTTTTAAGTGTTGGGCTAGGTGTAAAGTAAGCGTCGGGCTACGGACTTCAGGGGCAAAAGAAAAGTTGCAGGTTGACAGATCACCACCGACTTAATTCTTAAACCGAAAAAAAAAATCCATTCAAAAGAACATCTCCGATTAAACTACTCTCATGTTTTGGAGGAAAGGCTTTAACTACTCTCATGTTTATATAGCCTTCATAGAACTAGAGCAAAATCGCCTTGATAGAACTAGCGCAAAATCGCGACGAAAACACTTACACGGTGTATCAAAGTTCGGCAATCAAACCAAAGCGCGGACGCGCGCACGTACGGCGGCCAAACGCACCAAATCCAGCGCAAGGCCACGGTTGCGCACGCGTATAACTAGATCGATCAACGAGGGCGAGGTGCATATCAGGGGGCGCGGAGCATGAGGGGGAGAGCCGGAAACGTACCCGGCGGTGAGGACGAGGAGCCTCTTCTGCCACCGCGGCGTGCGGCGCGCGGCCTCGACGGCGCGGCGCACCAAGCTTAATCCCCCCGACGCCGACATTGCGATCCGGCCACGGCACCTACTACGGGTGGTGTGGGACGGAGCAGGGAGGAGGAGGAGGAGACGAGGCGAGGCGCGGAGGCGGCGGCGGCGGAAGAGCGGTTTGCTCGCTTGCGAACACGCGGCGGCGGACGAGGGCGACGTGCCTCCTGGCCTCCCGGAGAAAAGCCTAATTATAAACAAAACCACAGGAGAGGAGAGAGAGAATTTTGTCTGCGTGGGCCGTGGAGCTTTTCCACTTTACCCCCTCGTAGGTTGACCGATTTGCTTTTAAATCCCGGAGATTTGACTCTGGAATGTTGGGTAGGGATACGATTAACAATTAAATGTTTTACAGGGGGAGATCAGCAAGACAGACAAATGACAGCTTCGTACTGCGTAATAACTGCGTTTGATTTCCTTCCTTGTTCAGTCGCGGCGAACGCGTTCACACCTTGGACACGATCGAGCGGTGCACCTTGTCCGGGGCTGTCCACGTGGACGGCGCGATGTTCGCGAGACGGGTCTTTTGGCTTGTGAGACAAGAAAGAAAGCGAGATCTTTTTTTGGTCGTACTTGAAGTTTGGGGTTGAGGTCTTGGGGAGATGGGAGGGGAGTGGGGCCAGCTTTGCTGCGGCGGTGGCCCAGCTGTACCAGTACTACTGTGTAACAATGGCGCTATAGGGTTTTTTTATGTTGTTTTGGAAACGTGTGATGCTTTTCTTTTCAAGCACGATTACCCAGTTTTTTTTTTGAGAATTGATTACCCAGTTTTTTATGGCAACGTTTCATTGGAGATTATAATAATGGGTACCTTAAATAAATCAGAATTGCTATATTTCTTTTGACAAAAATTCTTGTGAAAGAATCTGTCAGATTTTGTACCCTTATATTTGCTCTTATACGGACGCTATATTTCTTTCGACATATTTTCTTGGAAAAATCCGTCAGATTTTGTTCTTACATTTGTGCAAGTGGCATGCTATATTTATTTCGATATAAATTCTAGGAAAAACATTTTGTTAGATTTTCTATCAAAATGTTGTATAGCTCTATGTAAATAAATTTGTTGAAAGAAGTGCGACTTTCGGTATATAAAAGTGCAACTTCAGTAATAGTAATATGCCCGTGCTAAACGCTACGGTGCAATTCTATTTTTTAAAATTTCATGTTACCAAAAAAATATTTTTATATGATTTGTGCATTTAAACTTTAATTAAATTCATATCATGTATAAAATATATTTTATATAAAGTGCAATATTATGATATTACGTGGGCACAATAAAAGACTTAATTATATATAATCAATTAAGTATACAATATAAAAGGGCAATATACGCATGAAAATATGTTAAAGAAGTATAGAGTCATTCTATTATTTATTTGTTATTTTGTTAAGAAATGCACCTATGGGAGGGACTCAGAAGAAAAAGAAAATAATTCTATAATTTTTTTCTTACCTTTTAAGATCACTATTGGTAGATAGTATAATTTTTTATACGTATGACTATATTGTATTTAAGATGTGTAGTTATATAAATTATCGTGCACCTATATTTTTTTATGGAAGGAATCGTTTTTTATTTCACTATGACACACATAACATTTCACAACGGTTTTGATATAAAATATTTATTCATCTCATGCGTATCTTTTTTTTTGTGAGTGGCATAATACACAACAATTAACCAAATGCTCCTATCTTTTAACATGTAAAGACATGTTCAGAAAGCAATTTGGGAGATGTTCAGAATGTATTCTGGAAGAAAACATATGCATATTGTTTTGCATGTGGATGTGTATAGAAAACTCATCACATAGTGCAACTGAGGTGAATTGAATTACAATTTGGATCATATTATCATACTGTCAAAAAGTCACAGTAATTGATTCACATTCAGTTTCAGCAAAACAATACACATAAAAAGGCAATATTCAGATATTATTGATTCAGTCTCAGCAGAATGAACAACCAGAAAATTTATACAGGTCCCAAAAATCGATTCAATCACAAGCAATACTGAATAGACAACATAACAACAAAGTTTCATCGAATTTGGTTGTGCATTTCACAAGCAGTACTGAATAGGCCTGAATGACATTGTTTAATGAATTTTCTCATGTAATTCACAAGAAATGTTATTTTATTCTAAGGTCAAAACACAGTAGCAACAATATTAAATCATGGTTCGTTCTCGGTGGGTTCATCGGAGACGTTGTCATTGCAGATCTTCATTGTTATCTCGATGGGAGAAGACCAGCGAGGATCATACCCTTCGCCCACCTTCCTTTTCTCACCTTGTCATTTTTCTACCTTCTTGCACTTGTATTCTTCCATAGAACTCTCAACACGCTGGCAGCCATCACATATGAACTGAAACATTATCATGATGGCATTCACGTGGCCCATGTAATAATTCCCCTTGTTTGCTGTTTGCCCTGACGAAGGTTGCACCTTCGCATCATCCTTAGAGTTCATTGACTCCTTAGTTGTGGCTTGATGTGGTGAAAAATCCTCATCATCCACATCATCCATGGATGCCATGCCTTACTACAATACAGAAGAAGTAGGAGATCAATAGGTGCAAACTAAAGTATATAATAATTTCCAACACAAAAGAGATAGATTGGAGAACAATACCAAGATGATATTGAAGTTCAGCATTCCTATGCAGCCGACAATCAGTGGTGAGTATTTTTTTTCTTGGTTCATACTTGTTCACCCACTTATATATAGGCTAAGGAGGATAATGTTACCATTGTTGCTATCATGATATTTATGGAAATACATAGCAATATTGCCTTGTATGTCTTGTGAGTTGACATGATTGAGCATGTAATACATGGAAATATTGTCAAAATAGCACCTGACAGAGATTTGGATATGATTTGCTAACCTTTAAACTGGTTCACCCACATATATATAGGCAATCAATGATCAACAAATTTTGGACACGAAATCCATCTCAGAAACAACCATAAAATTATCCAAATAATATGGTCAATGGTAACCTTGCTCGAATTCAGAATTCGCCAAAATCAATAGCCTTCAAAGTTCAAATGATCTTCAACAATACAAATTTCACGAACACAAAGGATAAAACAACAGAATTAGTATAACTTGTGCCAATGGATAAAATCTGCACATGATAAATAATGAGTGCCTACATGCATATACAACAAACTAATG
Organism: Oryza meridionalis; assembly: GCA_000338895.3. Lineage (NCBI taxonomy): Eukaryota > Viridiplantae > Streptophyta > Magnoliopsida > Poales > Poaceae > Oryza > Oryza meridionalis. The sequence goes on from CM002526.2 coordinate 16,488,596, forward strand.
ATGTGACTATACCAAGAAGGAAAAAAAATTATCAACGGCAGTTGCACAACTGCAAAAGGCTAGATCAGGTTTTAACTGAATAAAGTTGGCACAGTCGCTGATCGTCAATGTCAACCTAGATGAATCTATATATGTTGAAAATTAACCGAAAACAATAGCTAAAAATGTTATCCTGCAATAAAAGGAAATGGTGAAGTGTATCTATTCAGAACCTTTGACATGCACAGGAAATGTCAAAATTCTGATAGGGCTTTGTTGAAGCTCAAATAGATCCATACCTACAAGCATTAATCTGTTATAGGATATACAATGGGCTCAACTCTGTTTGTCGAGGTACTCAAAAGGAAATAGCAATGCTTAGAAATATCGGTCAAAGGTGCAATGCAAAAAATGAATTCATGATTAAAATACAACAAAGTAAGTAATACATTATGAGCTAGATTATTACATGATTATAGTGCAAATCATTCATATTTTTAGAGAATGGATCATATTTCAATATGTTTATAAAAATCTGTAGAAATTTCATTGGGAGTAATATCTCACTGTTGTACACAAAATAAACCACTCCTAGATAGAACATGGAGATGCTGCATAAATGTTTGGCAAACTTGTGTTACAGCAATATAGCGGCATAAAATCCATGTGCTTCTATGCTGTTATACCATCAAATTTACAACACTCTAGATCACTCATATTTACTTTGATTTTTCTTTAATAAAGCAATTCTCAGTTGTTAAAGACCGTAAGCTTAGTAACTGGCAAAGAAATGAATTTTGTTTTGAGAGAGCCTGTTTTAATAACTTTTTCATGCAAGCATTACTGAAGCTGTGAGGGGGAGTATGCAGTACCTGATTATGCAGTCCCTCCTCTTTTCTGAATTTTGTGGGGGAGATTCCTTGCCAAGCGAGCCTATCAAGGAGCAAAAGAAGGAAAAAAAAATAGCAAGATTAAGAGTTGGAAATGACCAACATCTCCGTAACGATCAGCAGACTAATTAGATCAGCATCAAAAGCAGAACATTTGATATAGTTCACTTCATAAAGAAGTCCTCTAGGGCGAGAAGATATAATTTGCAATAGTGTATCCCCTGATTCGGTTTGATCATTCCGTAAAAAAGAAAAATACCTGTAGCCTTTAAATGCGATGAAACAATGTAATTTTCTGGTGTCATAGAATTAATAACTGATATACTTGACCAAACAAGTTCCAATTCTGTTATTTCATCTACATGGTTCATAAACAAACTTAATAAAACTCTCAAAAAAAGCTACTAATCACTGATACCACCAAGCTAGTAGCTGATATCACTGATACAACCTGTTGACGCGAAAAACACACACTGGCCTGGGAGATCTGCTTAGCCCAGTGCAGGTCCAAAGTTTGGTGAGATGTGGGCGTGCCAGTCAGTTTGATCCTGCAACTGACAAGATATGCAAATAGCAGATCAATGAGCCGATCAGCTGACAAGCCAATGGAGTAATTCCAGCTGATGCCGATACCAGCCGATGGCGATAGGGTTTTAAGTAATCAGCTATATGTCCAATGTATATAATGATATGAAGACAATCGACTGATGATAATAGTATAGCAATATAATCTAATAGAAACCAATTGGCTAGCACTGATATGATAGAATAAGCACTGATCCTACGGTTAAAGCATACATCGGCTGGAAGTCCGATATCATAAAATCCACAAGATTAGATTAAATAGTGAAACCTTTGTTATCATCGGCTAAATCCAACTTATATGTATATGCAATCCTTATAAGCCGATGCAACGTCTAGATAACTTATCGGCTAGCACCCCGATAAAACACAAACATGAACCTATCGGCTTAACAAGATTTATATTATCAACAACAATCTAGTAGGTCGAACCTAAGCGTTGCAGCACGAGATTGTATATGATAATCTAATACTCGATGAGCCGATAGATCTGTCTAATACGATGGATATAACAAATCTATTTAGAACAGTATTGTGATTGTTGAGATATATCGGCTAAGACAGAAGATCAGACCTAACCGAGGCAGTTCCAGCTAAATTGATGCGTCTCTAAACACAATGCAATTAGAGGTAGAATTGAGATATTAGGTAGGCAAATATATCAACCAAACCAGAGCGATCGAAGAGATCGAAACGATGCAGCCTTGAACAACACCAACGTAGCCGATAGATTCACTAGAGTCGGCGGAATGTAGGACTTACCCCTTCGCCGGAGATCGAATTGAACCGATGCAGCCCTGCGTCAGGTGCCAAATTCCGCCGGAAGATAAGTAAAAACCTCGGTAAAGAGGGTGGCGATGTGTCGAGAGTAGTTTTATTGATCGAGAGATTGATAGATTTCAATGACCCCGGGTGGACATATTTATACCCATAGGGAGATACTAGTCCTTGTCGGACAAGAAAGAAACTAAAGATAAAAGGAAACTAACAAACTATTCCTAATTAATAGATAATTTGCCATGCCGCATTCTCTTTGAACTCGGTCTCTTCTAGATAAGCTTCCTTTAGTAGATCAATTTCCTTAACCGAATATAGCAAGAATCCAACAACTGACGACTTGATAACTCTCATCGGCTAATCTCAGGACTTCGAAGCCGATGCTAACTCTAAGCCGATGATTACTCCGGGCTTACCAAATTTCATTGTTAACACAACCAGATGACAACCACCTACTGGCCAATATTTGCAAAAACTGAATTATGCTAGTCCAGGTCAAAACTCATTCAGCATATCGGAACGGTCTAATAAAACCGGCGTTATATAACCGAGTGATCTCAGCCCTAATATCATCATACATATCGGCCTTGCACCTCCTTGGTGGTTGCTTGAACGGCCGATATGCTGGTTTAATAGGAAGTCGATGTTCAACAATCGATCGGCTAAGCCCTAGCATTTCAGAGTACTCCCAAGCGAAACAATCCTTGAATTCCTTCAAAAGTTCAATCAGCTCGGCTCTAAACGTAGGAGTTAAATTCTTGCCGATGAATGTCGGTCTAGGCCTATCCCCTGGTACAATGTCTACTTCTTCCAGTCCATCGGCTGACATGAATCCTTGTCCTAATTTGCCATCTAAATCATCTATAGCATCCTTGGTGTAGAAGTTTGAACCCTCCACGACGCCCTCAAAGCAATAATTGGGGCTCTTCATTTCCAATTGGCTGTATATCACGATCGGACACTTTTGGATATCCTCCTTCCTAAACCTTTCCAGATAAGCAATCAATCTCGTCCATCTCCCAAATAGACACATCGACATTAGCAACGTTAACTGACCTGCTAACTGGTACGATCTCTATCTGGTCACCTTGCCATTGGATTAAACTTTGGTGTATGGTTCAAGGGATGCAACAATTCGCATGGATCCAATCCCTTCCAAGCAACAGACTGTACGAACCCTTCCCATCAAAGACAAAAAAGGTAGTCAGGACTGTCTTGCTGTTGATGGTTAGCTCGACGTTCAAAACGCCCTTGGCCTCTGAGGGGTTGCCACCAAAATCCTTGAGAACCATGTTGGTTTTAATGAGATCTTCCACGTTCTTCCCTAATTTTCTGAATGTGGCGTATGGCATCAAGTTTACCACGGCCTCACCATCGACCAACATCTTGGACATCGGCTTACCATCTACAAAGCCTTTAACATATAATGGCTTCAGGTGCCAATGCTCAGTTCCTTCCGGTTTCTCAAAAACAGACTGCTCGGGTGATAGGATCAATTTTGCCAGAGATTCCTCCATTATTTCTGCATCCGCTGGCTCGGCGCAATATTCTGCTGGTAACACGAACACCATGTTAACCGATGAAGATTCAACGATATTTCCTTTAGTTACCTTTTTCGCTTTGTCGGCCTCGACCTCACCAGCTGAAACGATTTTCCTCTTAACGCGCCATTCTTGCTTGGTCCTCTTTAGCCGATGGCTGATCTCCTCGCAAACCTCTTGGAACCGTTCCCTGCTCCTCATCCTTTGGATCCTTCTTTTCTAATTTTTGGTGAAAATACCGGAGGGACACCACTGTTGTTTCTTGGTTTCGTCCTCCCCATCTTCCCCTTTTCGCGAACTTTGATAGACCGGTCCCAATCTCTGATCAACAGGCAGCTTCTTCTGCACAGACCGATTTTCCTTTCCGGGACAAAATCAGCTTGAACTACCGACGTGGTTTTCGTCGGCATCACTGCATCACGGGCAACCTTCCTTAGAGGGTAACCTCATCCCTTTGTTCTAGTAGAATCTAAAGAATTCGTAGTGTCAATGAGGATCGAAATTGTTGTTGTCTTCGTAACTCTCCTCTTTCTGCCTCTCAAGCTTCCCTTGATATTTGCTGATGATCGTAGCGGCATTGGGCCGATAGCTTCTTCTATTGGCTATCCCCTCGCTTGTGTGGACCATGTTGACAGGAAAAGGATTGCCATCGATCTCCATGGATTTCTTTGGGTCGTCGAACTTGATTCTTCCCTGCTCAATGGCGGATTGGATCTGCTACCTGAAGACTGTGCATTCATTGGTGTTGTGAGACCCTGTGTTATGCCACTTGCAGTATTTTCTCTTCCCTAGCTCGGTAGCCGATGGAATTACATGACCAGCAGGAAGGTGGATTTGTTTCTCCCGAAGCAATAAATCGAAGATCCTATTGTCTTTGGTGATGTCGAAATCAATTTTGTCCTCCTTTCTGGAGTCCTTGACCCATTGGCACGTGACCACTCATTTGTTCCTTGCCCATTCAGCTATTGCTACCTCAGGGTCCTCATCCTCTTCAGTTTCAGAGACATATGTGCTAACATTATTCACCTTTTTATATGCCTTCCTAGCCTCAAGAAACCTTTGCTTGTGTGCCGTCACCTTCTGAGCTAGGTGAGCTAGACTCTCGAATTCCTGGGCTGAGAACTTCTCCTTGATTGGCACCAGTAGGCCTTGGAAATCGAGATCGGCAAGCTGGGAATCTGTTAAAGCCAAACTAAAGCACCTGTTCCTCATATCTCTGAATCTCTGGATAAAATCTTGAACCGATTTGTCATGCTTCTGTTTGATTGACGTTAAATCAGACAACTTCATCTCATAAATCCCGCTATAAAAGTACTTATGGAACTGTTTCTCCAGATCGGCCCAACTTTGTACAAAATTATATGGCAATGATGAAAACCACGTGAAGGCCAATCCTGACAGAGACAGAGGAAACAATCTGACCCTTAAAGCATCGATAGCTGATGCCTCCCCGCACTGGGCTAAGAATCGGCTGACATGTTCATATATTGTCACATTGTCCTGTCCTGAGAACTTCGAGAAATCTGGGACCTTGTACCGGTTCGATAATGGTACTCTCTCAGAATATTCTGGGTATGGATGCCGATACAAGTTCCCACTATCCTTAGGCTTGAGCCCGAATTGTTTCCTCATCACATTGGCTATCATATCTGCCCAAGGCTTCTGCTGAGGTGCTCCCTGGATCTGCTGCGGCACCTGATCCAGCTAGTTGTATTGAGGCAGGTAATGGGGCTGAGGCGCTCCTCCTGGCCGATACTGTATCTGAGGTGAGTGGGGCTGGTACTAAAAATTAAGGTTGCCCCCTAGGTGAGGCTGAGGAGTTTGGTGTACGATGTGTTGATCAGGGTTAAACTAGGTGCCGATAGTTGGCTGTTGTTGTGGGATAGGCGAAAGTTGTCCCATGGTTATTTGCGGAATCGTCTTAACTATCGGCTGTCTTGGTCTGAACATAGACGCGACTTGTTCTGGAGAGATCCGAGGGATGTTATGCCCTGTGTGTTGTGGTTGTGGCCTGATCAGAACGTAAGGATTGAATCCTGGCTGCCCTTGTGCCGATGTTGATGGACCTTGCCCCCAGGGGGCACAACTGAAGCCATCGGCTATTCTGGGGCGGCACTCGAGATGGGTTGATGCCTGTCCATGCTGAGAGTTCTGTAGTTTGGAAAAACCCTCCAGGCAGAAAAACTGGACCTTTGGCTTGATGCTCGGCTATCGTGCCGTCAACCACATATTTGATCATGTTGGTCAACATGTTGACAAGTACTCCTGATTGGTTGACCAAAGCATGATGAACGGCGTAATCAACCTGGTCTTGCATACATCTAAGCGCCTCGAGATCTTCCTCTTGATTGTTGCCCTTGGCTTTGTCGTCTTTGCCAGAACTTGTTTCCGCGTCATCGTTGTTCGACAGAACTACCTTATATTTCTGGACCATGGTGTCGGAATGAGTCTGTGCGAATGAATGCAGGAATCGTTTTGCAAGCCATCTCTCATCTTTTCAAATTCTGCCTTCTGCTCCGGGGTCAGCTTGTCCATTGTTATTGGGATGACATTTTCTGGATCAACTTCTCTCTTCTTAAGGCTTGCCATGAAGAAAATTTTACGAAAGTCGGTCCCACTGGGCATTACAAAAAGTGTGTTGATGCGGAAAACACACGCACTGGCTTGAGAGATCTGCTTAACTCTAGTGCAAGTCCGAAATTGTTTTCGGGTTCCGAGCATGCCAGTTGGTTTGATCCTGCAACCAACAAGAAAGAAAAAGGAATAGAGTTAAATCCATCAATGATAGCCGATCGGCTGGATTGCCGATAACGTATCGTTCAGAGCCAAGCCAATGTTACTTGCATCAGATCAGCGAGGGAATATAAGGCATAGAAATTATTAGATCTACCCGATCGGCTGTAGACGTCAGCAGTATGCAATCTATCCAATGAAAGCACATTTGGATCAAGTGATTGGGATAGATCGGGCGATATAAATCACTTAATATCTAAATGTGCTTCAAAGTAGGGATTGTGTATGCTCACAGCATAGCCGATAGAGCAAACCTAACATGTATCGACTATTACTCCGATACAACTTTATACTAGAATATTAGCACAGATGAAATATATGAAACGTAGACCAAAATCTAACAAGCAAGGTGAACTAGTAGATTGATAGAGAGCTTAATACACTTCAAACAGATGAGATTTTAATATAAAGGGCAAATTTAAACGATCAAGACCCAAGTAGGGGAAACACGATGGCTAAATCAGGTAAGATCGGCTGAAACTCCGATACTAACTCTATTAGCATTCATAGAAAGAGCTAGATAAAATGTTTCAAGACAGTACTTAGTAGATCGAACCTAACCGATGAAGCATTAAGCGTGAAAAGAAACATAAGATCTAAGCAAGAACGATGAAGACTCATTTGATATGGTAGATATACCGCATAATCTAGCTTAATGTTGATATCTAAATCTGTCGGTCGTTTTCGATGATAGAGGCTTGCTGATGAGATTAGATGACGAGATCAATATAGATTTTGCATCATATATGATAACTCGGTGATTCACATAGATAGGATTAGAGTGTCATAAAGATGTAAGCACTAATCCCGAGAACGCAATCCGCATTAATAAGCTTTACCTCTTCATCGGAGATCGAACCTGATGCAGCCCAACTCGAAAGCAAAAACACGTCGAAACAATGAAAGAGAAAAAGGGTCGCGATGCGCCGAAGTATTATTGAGCTGTCGTCCCCTGATTATAAGGTCTAGGGTCATATTTATACCCAAAGTACATAACATCTCCTTGCTGGACATGACTCTATCTTTATTACAATTTAAAATACGAACAAGTCCCTTAGGCAGACTCTTACCAAAATATCTCTAAGGAAACTAAACCTAATTAATAGATACAATTGCCCTTTGCTGGACTGATTCTTGTGTGGCAATGGCTATGAAGCACTTCGATTGATCCCGATTAGGGATGGCAATCGGGCGCGACGGGCACGGGTAGTGCCTACCCATACCCATGCCCGTGAGATTATTTGTGCCCGTGGGTATACCCATTACTACATGACGGGTAAGGATGGTTGCCCATGCCCATTGCCCGCGGGCGCCTTATGACCGCGGGCGTGCCCGTTTACCCGCCACAACAAAAGCAGTGGAACAAAAAGTCTACAAGCTTCTAAGTCGAATCAAACTTAAGACATCAAATATTCTCCGCCTCGGTGTCGTGTCTCTCCTCTGGCGGCGATAGAGTAAAGGGAGAGAAATAATAAGGGAAATAAAAGGGAAACCGTAGAAAACAAAGAACGTGGCTTATGTATTCTAGTGGATTTTGCTCCTAGCCTACATGTAAGTTAGATTTAGCGGGTAAACGGGCAAAGCGGGCATGGATAGTGATTACCCATACCCATGCCATTTACCCATCGGGCATAGCTTTTGACCCAATAAGATACCCATGGGTATAAAATGGAGAACAAACCCAACACTAATAGGGTTTTTACCCACGGGTAAACGGGCAAATGGGCACAATTGCCATCCCTAATCCCGGCTATATCGGTTTTTCAAGAGTGGCTATATCGGCTTGTCTTCATTGGCTTTGGCGTTAGCCGATACATACGACAGCCGATTCCGCTTGTAGCCGATACGTACGGCAGCTGATGCGGCCCGTAGCCGATACACACTCTGGCTTTCTTAAATAGAATTCCTCAAAATCTGGCTTCGACTCTAGCTTTGAACCCAGCGCATGGCCTTACCAAATTTGGTCGTTAACAGTGAGTTCCTCTAGTTTTGTTGAAACATCAGGATTATTATCCATTTTGTTTGCTGTAAATATCAACTTACTATGTTAGAATAAACTTCTCATAGAAACGAGGGTGTCAGCAAGAACAACCTCAGCGTGTAGGAGCATTACGTAAGTAAGACATCTCATCATTTTCACTTTGGAAGAAGTGTACATTACGTAAGTGACACGTTTGCTCGACAAGGGCAAGTCATATTCACAATGATCATGCACATGTGGCCTTTCATTTGCGCTTATTTTAGTAGTGGATGAAGAATCAACGTGGATTGCTACATCTTTACGTGCTTTGTATGGTCTATGATTTTGTTGTAGTGGATTTAGTATTTGCCATATGTGCTTCGTGTTTCTTCTTATTGGAATTAAAGGATGGACATCCTTTATACGCTCCATTTATATCTTAAAGACAAAGTAGCTTTGGATCGAATGTAAGCACACAGTAAAATTGTAGAGTACCAATAATGGTAATTAGTTACTGTTGACGGGCGATACCCGTAGACCGGATATAGAGGGTATTGGGGTACGCTGGTATGAGGATCTACGTAGTACGACATCAAGCAAACAGGAAACAGAGATTATACTGGTTCAGGCCCCTTGGTAGGTATTAGCCCTAATCCAGTCGATATGGGATTATATGATGGAAACCACATATTACAAAGGGAGTAGTGGAACTCGACGATACCGACAAGATCGTTGTCGAGTTGATTCGACTAGATCTCCCAGCAACTTGGCTCCGATAAGCTTCGGCTTCGTAGGCTGTGGTGGATGTGTTGGCTCTGAGATTCGATGCCTTACGTCTTCCCGGGGGTCCCTTTTATACCGAAGGTCAACTGGTCTCCAAGTAGGACTTGGAGACATCGGACCTGGCACGATACAATCACGACCCAGTTCTATCCGAGTTGGACTCCTTCCATCTGTAGACTCCACGGTGGACTTCCTTAACTTATGCTGAGAACGTCCGTATACGCGCAAACATACCATATCGATATGTGACGTACATCGAAGGGTAGAGGGTATACCTTACCCGTAACCCTGACAGTTATGACGATGTACGAGGATTTATCACCCCGAGTTTCTCATGTCAAATATATGATGATATCTGAGCTTATTTTTAACTTCCGAACCACTATATTGTTAAAACTCAGTACAATACAACGCCAAGGGTGGTAATGCTACTAGGTGCACTATAGTACCTAGGGTAGATACCATATCTAGATGGCAAGTTCAAAGCCAACAGAGCTTGAGCCAGATTCCAAACAAAGTAGAGATCATCAAACTGCTGGAGTTGTAGCTGCTGCGCTATGGCCTGAACAATGTTAATATCCTGATAGTGAGACTGTTGCGCCACCAGCCTGAGCTGTTGCCAGACTTGGTTGTTTCTCAGTTGAAACGCAGCTGATTGCAATAAGGGGCTTGCCGCTATGCAATACTGCTGCCTTACGAACTCATTATATGGGCTAAGCACCTGTTGCTGTAGCAGGAGAGGCGACTGCAGCTTATATTGCCTATAACTTTGACCTAAAACATCAAACTGCGCAGAGGCACTGCATGCAGCAATAGCAAGAAGAGCAAAGACGAAAATGATCTTCATTGCTACGGGACACTAGATCTTTCTTTTTTGCTGTATAATGCTTGAACTGTGTGAACGATGGGGAGGGTTTTCATTGCGCTTGTCTATTTATAGATGCGATGGCACTGATTTTCTTTCAATTCCTCATCGGTTGCTTTGGAGAGTTAGTTTTGCTTTGATGTCCTATTAGGATCCAAGTGAGTCATGTCATTTGGACACATGTTCTATTAGGTGCCCCAACAAATCCCCTTTGATTTCATCACGAAAGTAACTTTTGTGTCCATCGCATATACTCCCTCCGTCCCGTAAGGAGAAACCCACTTCTAGGGATGAATCTGGACAATCATTCGTCCAGATTCATCCCTAAACTCTAAACCTTGTCCAGGTTCATCCCTAGAAGTTGTCATTTTTTGGGATCGGAAGGTGTACATGATTGTTAGCAGGCTAGAAAGATAATGATATGACTCATCGCTCACTTTATACGGATTGCAACCGTTCTTTAGCTATATTTGTTATGTCTTGTGAGCTATTATTTCACTAATGCATGACACGTCGAACATTAAGGTCGTGTGGCCTTATGCATTTTGTATTACAAAATTTCAATAAGAATGACAAAATTATGGTACACCAAGTGCTTTTTATTGTTCCGTTGATGCAGGATTGACGTAATTCGCATTATTGTAAACCAACTTGTTACGTGTTTTCTTGTCTAAACTTTTTGGATAGACTTGGGCTGTGTTCGGAATCCAGGGTTCCCAACCCATCTCCATCGTATTCCCCGGGCACGCTTTTCAAACTGCTAAACGGTGTGTGTTTTTTTGCAACAAGTTTCTATACAAAAGTTGCTTAATAAATCACATTAATCCATTGTTTGAAAAAAAGCTAACACTTAACTAATCACGCTCTAATGGACCGCAACATTTTCCGTGCGCACTTTGCATGTTGGAACAGCTGATTCCAAACACAGCCTTGATTCATTTTCGAGATTGAAAAGAACTACCACAGAGTTGTAGTGTGTCAAGAACCGGTTTCCTTTGGGTATATCATACGTGACTTACCTCTAGTTTTATTGAAACATCAGGTTTATTATCCATTTTGTTTGCAGTAAACTATCGACTAGCTATGTTAGAATAAACTTCTCATAGAAACGAGGGTGTCAGCAAGAACAACCTCAGCGTGTAGGAGCATTCCATAAGTAAGACATCTCATAATTTTCACTTTGAAAGAAGTGTACATTTTTTTAAAGTCACTCTTTCGTGACTGAATAAACTAAGGAACATCATAAATCCTTCTTTCTAGTTTTCACCCTCGTTGAAATTAATATGCATATATGAAAGTCATTAAAATACCAATGTTTAAAACTTTGAAATTGTCAGGGTTATGGATACCACATACCTAATAGTAGTTGACTAAATTTCGGTAGGACCCACCACATACCATGTCCTATACGGAAACAACCTGCGGATATAGGAGGAGTTCCGGATAAGGAAAGACAACCAGAGTTCTATATGGAAACGACAAGGACTACTCGGTATCCATATTGGTTTCCCTAGTTCTACTTGGACAAGGGGACACTTATGGGTATAAATACAAGACCCCCTAGGAGAAGAGGGGACACGACCACCTCAATCAACGCCGACCACAATCAACATACACGGAACAACAGAAGCCACAACATACAAACCAACATACGCCAAGACAAGACACCAGATATCGACTTCAAGGATAAGCACGGCTAGTCCCCTACGGTGTCTCTGGATACTGTTAGGAGAGACGAAAGCGCTATCTCTGATCTCGCGGGCACAAACTCGAGGACGAAGACTACCTTGTTGTCGACTACGAGTCAGACCTACAGACCGTCATATCGACAACAGTTAGATAGGCTACCCCAAATATTGTACTGGTGTGATTATGGTGAATAAGAGCAATACCGGCTTCGGCCAACAGGATGTAGGGTTATTACCTGACAATTCAGGGGCCCGAACCTGTATAAAAATCCTCGCCTCTGTTTCTTTTGCCTCAGTCTCGCGTATGTCCTAATACCGACGATCCCCATACTATGCAAATACCGGAATCGCGATATCAAACATCAACAGTGGCGCGCCAAGTAGGGTGATTTTTTGGTGCTTCAGGATTTAGACGAGATATGTTTAAGAGATGGATTCTCTAACAACAAGCTACTCGACGACTTCGGACCAGGGAGATCCAACCCGGCCAGAGTACGTTTCCCGACGAGATTGGAATCATCGCCATCAACTATTCGATCTGGCGAGATTGATCTAGCTTCAAGATGTCGCAGCGGTAGAGGACCATGGTGTCGGCGGCATCCAAAACTGATCCAACACTAACCCATCGATGTGCGGGACGCCAACTGTGTAAGGCATCGGCTGGCCGGGTCCAAGCCAGACTCGGCATCGATCTCCATCAACAAAACAAGCATGTCGAGGAGCTGAAATCCAAGCGCCACATTGATCTGTTCAGTGGCTAATATCCTAATCGGATTCGAGGAGTTCTGTAGTTTGCGCTAGAATCAAATTTCTAGTTGACAAATCTAACTACTCGTCCTGATGACGCGGATTCAACAAATATGCCTGCTCCTGAGACGTACACAGTACACATGCATATGTATGGAGTCAGTACGTGTCCAGCCACCCATGATCAGGTACTTAGTAGATTGATTTTTTAAATTGATCTACTAATTCCGTAGATATATCCGGTATATATCTACAAAGGTACGCAATATTTTATATACAATTTACCGTACCTATTTTTCAAGATCATACAACATTATCAGATCTATAATTTATTATGTTTACCTAGAGCATGTTTTTATACAATATATATTGCGCGAGTGTCCCCGATGTTAAATCGACAACGATCTAACGCTGGGGGCTCACTCTATTTTCTTCCATATAAATCACGCTTGTTTACGGTTTACATAATGCCTGATATTTACATCTGCTCGTTATATCCTGATAATGCTAGAAGATCCATGCAGTTTTTTGAGTACACACTCGATATTATCTGCTATATATCTTGTCTTCTAGAAAATATTTTTCAGGAACAATTGAGCACTCGAGTAGGTTGTGGTCAAGTACACCGCATTATCGAGAACGATCTCGACAAATGCAGAGTTGTCGCACCCAACCTACCAACGAAGACCGACGACCTATCTCATAGCACCGGCCGTGGCTGGACTATTTGAGAAAAGGATGTTAATGGATAATTCCTCGTGAACGTTGTCGACTTGATCACCCGACATGATTGCGAACGGACATCCGGATATGCTACAAGTTGGGTGTGTGAGTCATGCTGGCCACATGAGATACGCATTCAATAAACCAACTCTAGCGCTTCCATTGGTGTTCGAGAGATGATTCTACTCGCTCGCTGGTTCATGAACCAGTACGTAGCAATCTCCCGCACCGCAACCTCCATTGGTGTTCGACAGATGATTCTACTCGCTCGCTGGTTCTTGAACCAGTACGTAGCAATCTCCTGCACCGCAACTTCCATTGGTGTTCGAGAGATGATTCTACTCGCTTGCTGGTCCTCGAACCAGTACATAGCAATCTCCCGCACCGCAAACTTCCATTAGTGTTCGAGAGATGATTCTACTTGCTCGCTGGTTCTCGAACCAGTACGTAGCAATCTCCCGCACCGCAACCACCATTGGTGTTCGAGAGATCATTCTACACGTTCGCTGGTCCTCGAACTAGTGCGTAGCAATCTCTCGCACCGCAACCTCCATTGGTGTCCGAGAGATAATTCTAAACGTTCGCTGGTCCTCGAACCAGTGCGTAGCAATCTCTCGCACCGTAACCTCTATTGGTGTCCGAGAGATAATTCTACACGTTCACTGGTCCTCGAACCAGTGCGTAGCAATCTCTCGCACCGCAACCTCCATTGGTGTTCGAGAGATGATTCTACATGTTCGCTGGTCCTCGAACCAGTGCGTAGCAATCTCTCGCACCGCAACCTCCATTGGTGTTTGAGAGATGATTCTACACGTTCGCTGGTCCTCGAACCAGTGCGTAGCAATCTCTCGCATCGCAACCTCCATTGGTGTTCGAGAGATGATTCTACACGTTCGCTGGTCCTCGAACCAGTACGTAGCAATCTGTCACGCCCGGAATTTCTATCCAAAATTCCAAACGCTTACATGTGTGTAAACCCTCGTCCAGGAATCAGCCGAGGCACACAATAACAAATTGATAATAGAGTACAATTATTACTCTAATTAATAAGCGAATAAATTGTCATTACAGAGGTGGATAGTTCCTCTCAAACAATAAAGATCTAAGCAGCGGAAAATAAAGAAATAAATAGCGCAGACGGCTCCACTCCACAGGCAGCTTGACAAGGACTAAGCCAAACCTTCACCACCATCAGCCTCACTGTAGATCTCCTCCTCTGATGAATGATTGCAAGGTGAGTATATGACATACTCAGCAAGCCACGCAGCAAATATGCAAGTGCACAGGATAACCAAGGATGGCATAATATAGGCTTCTTTGCATAAACAGCATTTAATAAATATTTTAGAATTTAATAAATAGTAGAAAATTAATTAAACAGTATTAATCCAACACTATACAACATACCCTGTTGTATAGGCCCAACCATTTTGAACAACCAACCCTGGCTACACAGTTCTAATCTCCAAACCAGGAATATACCATTCCAAACCAGGAGCTAATCAATTATAACCAGTTATGGCATCTCTCATTATGGTGTGAATGGTGAGACTAATCACGAAAGACATTGTTAGACCCGCCTATAACCGCGGGCACGGCTATTCGAATAGTTTTACTCTGATCAGAGATGTACCACTGTACCCACAAGACACAGCCCCACATCATGTCACCATGTGCCTCAGTACCACCACGGTACCTCGGAAAGGAGCTGTGACATTACCCCTCACACAACACGATTCACTACAGTGCACCATTCCCGGATCATAGTCACCCCCTTATAAACAAGGCATGGACTCCCCAGCGACCCCCGTGGGCTTATCTCCGCCACTTCTCAGTCTGGTGCTCCGTAATGAACTATGCTATGTAAAAGATAAAGCCGTTGCCCACGCTGGCTTGTGGTTGGCACGGTTAATGTTTCACAACCGAAGTTCGTGAATCGGTCCTTAATTGTCATGAGCACGACCATCAAAACCATGTACTCACAACCCACCATTATCAGGTTTTAGTTGTCACATTAATTAATTAACCAATCACGATTGACCTTCGTGATCTAGCATTAAGCCATCAGTAAATAATAGTGATTCATAAGTTATCCCATTAGTGTGCTAATGTTTCTAAGCATGGTTAAGCATTTACATCTAATCATCTAGTCGAACCAATATAAAGCTCAACTAGTCAAGTTATATTAACCCAAGGTATCAAGGAATAGGATAATCAAGAACAAAAGGGCTATAACAAACAATAGGCTATTTCCACCCAATGACATTCAAAAATAAATGCAATAGTTGAATAGAAACAATAGCTTTAAACGGGATCAACATGCTCAAAGGATCGATTAGGATCTGTGTGACTTGCCTTGCTGGCCTTGGAACTCTTCTAAATCTTCTCCTGCAAAAGCGGACTCTCCGGAAACGTCGGATTCTAAACGGAAAAGCACAAAAACACCAAAACAGCACATAAGCAAGCATGAACAGTACATGTGGATATTTTTAACATGTAGATCTCAATTTTAGAAAAATTTAGAGACTTGAACCAACTAAATCCGAGCTAAGATGAATTAGTTATGAATTTTTAAAGATTTAATCGGTTTAAATCATTTATATAAATTTTAATTGAATTATGACGTAATAATGAATTACTTTTGAAAAGGAAAAGGGGATTTATTGCGTCAGCGGGCTCGGGTCTACGGTGGACCGGGTCCACGGCTGCGGTCTACGGGAACGGACGGGTGAGATTGATCCGATCCGATCGGACGGACGAGATCCATCCCGACCACGACGGCTCACGCGGCACGGCAAAAGTGGCGTCAGCGATGACGTCACCGGCGGGGACGGCACACCGGCGGCGGCTCGGCACGCATGCCCGCCGGCGAACTACGGCGCGACGGCGAGAACGGAAGGCGGCAACGGATAGCGGAGGGCACGGCGAACTCACCGGCGACCAATCTAGCGGCGGAGGAGCAACGGACGACGCCGGCGACGAGGACGAAGCGGCGGAGAGGTTTGGGTCGACGACGGCGATGGTGTTCCGGCAGGAAACAGCGGCGGCGAAGGGTCGGACGAGGACGGCGACGCGACGGCGACCACGTTGGCGACCTTCCCGAACGACGACGATGACCGGAGCGACGGCGACGCACGGCTGGAGCGGCGGCGGCGGCGGCGGCGACGGCGCACGGGTACACGGCGCTAGGACGATTCGCGCGACGAGAGGCGAAGGCGAGGGCGGCGGAGGGTAGAGGAGAGCGCGGGGAACCTTTTATAGGGGTCGGGAGGCGGCGGCGAAGCCCACAACGGCCCGGCAACGGCGATGGAAACCTCGGGTTCGGCCGAATCCGATCCGAGCTCGAATCCTCTCTTTCCAAAGCGAGATAGCCGAAGCTTCCAAAGAGAAAAAGGTAGAGGAGATCACGGGATGCATTTCCCCTCAAACAATTTCGCCGGAGATGGAAAGGCGCGGCCGAATTGGAAAGGGCGGCGGCGGCTAGGGTTTCGGGCGCGGCCGGCTGGAGGTAGACGACGACTGACGGGTGGGCCCCACCTGTCAGCGAGCGGGAGAGAGAGGAGAGGCTGCGCGCGCGGCGGCTCGGCTGGGCTGGGCCGGACTGGGCCGAAGAGAGAGAAGAGAGGGGTTTTGGGCCGACTTTCGGCCCAAAGCCAAAAGAAGACTTTTTAAAACCTTTTTCTATTTAAATAATTCATGAAATGCACTTTCATTTATTAAAAATACTTCCTTAGCTCAAATAATTCCCAGAAAAATCTAGAAATTATAGAATTAAGCAAAGTATTTAATAAAATTTTATCTGGCCCAATTTTATATTGGAATTTATTATTTAGAATTAAATCTTTTCTTCTAGACTTTTAAAAATTATTTCTAAAATTCCATTTACACAATAATTTATATTTTTGGAATTTTTAGGGTGTGACACAATCTCTCGCACCGCAACCTCAGATGGTCGAGGTACGGCTACAGCAATAACGCAGTGGTCCTCTCACCATGACTTCAAATGATCGAGAGACACCTACTCACTGGTTCTCAACGAGTCAATCGTAGCGATCTCTCGTACATTCACTTCTAGTGGTTGAGTTACAACTACTACCTGGTTCTTGACCAGAGGTGTAGCAATTCTCCCATTACCTCTACTTCAACAAAGTTGATATCAGGTGCACAATATCGCCAAGTGTTTTACCCAGAGATCTCTTACCACGAAAGACGCCTAGCGTTGAAACCTATCATAATGTCCTTTTACGCCATCTTGACAAAGCCTCTGAGGAACCTAAGGGAACTTCGGCTGGGGACGCCCAGAGCGGATAAGGCTTTGTCTGATCCTTCAGAGACGAAAGACCATGTAAGATCTGGTCATGTAAGAGTTCTCGCCGTGCGTATTAACCAAGCTGTGTGATCAGAAATGGATTTTCCAACTTCACGGCTGGGGGCTAGGATCAGTGCTTGTTCAACTAAGGCAGGTCAAAGGTCCAAGAGCCTTATCATCCGAGAACGATTCTCCGACGACAAGGCTGGGGCCTAGGGAGAGTGTATAACTCAACAAACTGACTGGTCGAAGTCGGTAAAAGAGTAGACGCTCATATACAAAACATTGGTTTGTAAACATAACTCATTTTCAGTTTTCCATACATTTTATAACATGTTACCCTTTGAGCACTCGCTCGGGGGCTATTTTTATCTAATGTTCTCGGGGGCTATTTTTATCTAATGTTCTTTTCTGAGTGTTGATTTCAGGAAATTCTATACAACATTGTCGAAGACTTCATGTCTCTATGGTTCTACACTAAGATCGACTAAGGCGAGTACGACAAATGTTGACAAGGCTCCGTCGCAGTCTCTGCGCCTTCTCGATCACTCGAGAACGGTTGGTGGATCTCGACAAGGAATACGGAATGAAGAGATGGTGTACCCGCCGAGATAAAATTTCTTGACTTCAATCCAAATTCTCGATTACAGCAAGACAGGAGACTTACTCGTATGCTCTGTACTTTCTTGGTTGACGTCGGAGATTGACTCAGACAAACCCTTTAGGTGCCCCCACGAGGCTGATAAAGGAAGTCTAACGTTATCTCTGAACTCACCGAAAACGGTCACATGAGCTCGATAACAGTTCCTCCAAGGTCTGTGGTTGAGAATAGGAACTCGTTCATTTGCATTGAAGTCGGGGGTTACTGTCAGGGTTATGGATACCACATACCTAATAGTAGTTGACTAAATCTCGGCAGGACCCACCACATACCATGTCCTATACGGAAACAAGCTGCGGATATAGGAGGAGTTCCGGATAAGGAAAGACAACTAGAGTTCTATATGGAAATGACAAGGACTACTCGGTATCCATATTAGTTTCCCTAGTTCTACTTGGACAAGGGGACACTTATGGGTATAAATACAAGACCCCCTAGGAGGAGAGGGGACACGACCACCTCAATCAACACCGACCACAATCAACATATATGGAACAACAGAAGCCACAACATACAAACCAACATACGCCAAGACAAGACGCCGGATATCGACTTCAAGGATAAGCACGGCTAGTCCCCTACGGTGTCTCTGGATACTGTTAGGAGAGACGAAAGCGCTATCTCTGATCTCGCCGGGCACAAACTCGAGGAGGAAGACTACCCTGTTGTCGATTACGAGTCAAACCTACAGACCGTCATGTCGACAACAGTTAGATAGGCTACCCCAAATATTGTACTGGTGTGATTATGGTGAATAAGAGCAATACCGGCTACGGCCAACAGGATGTAGGGTTATTACCTGACAATTCAGGGGCCCGAACCTATATAAAAATCCTCGCCTCTGTCTCTTTTACCTCAGTCTCGTGTATGTCCTAGTACCGACGATCCCCATACTATGCAAATACCGGAATCGCGACATCAAACCTCGATAGAAATCATATCTTGATGTCGCTTGAAACAACATATTTGCATGAAGTGACACGTTTGCTCGACAATGGCATGACATATTCACAATGATCATGCATATGCGGCCTTTCATATGAGCTTATTTTAGTAGTGGATGAAGAATCAATATGGATTGCTACATCTTTACGTGCTTTGTATGGTCTATGATTTTGTTGTAGTGGATTTAGTATTTGCCATATGTGCTTCCTGTTTGTTCTTATTGGAATTAAAGGATGGACATCCTTTATACGCTCCATTTATATCTTAAAGACAAAGTAGCTTCGGATCGAATGTAAGCACACATTAAAATTGTAGAGTGCCAATGATGGTAATTAGTTACGACGATGTACGAGGATATATCACCCCGAGTTTCTCATGTCAAATATATGATGATATCTGAGCTTATTTTTAACTTCCGAACCACTATATTGTTAAAACTCAGTACAATACACCGCCAAGGGTGGTAATGCTACTAGGTGCACTATAGTACCTAGGGTAGATACCATATCTAGATGGCAAGATGAAAGCCAACAAAGCTTGAGCTTGAGCTTGAGCCAGATTCCGACCAAAGTAGAGATCATCAAACTGCTGGAGTTGTAGCTACTGCGCTATGGCCTGAACAATGTTAATATCCTGATAGTGAGACTGTTGCGCCACCAGCCTGAGCTGTTGCCAGACTTGGTTGTTTCTCAGTTGAAACGCAGCTGATTGCAATAAGGGGCTTGCCGCTATGCCATACTGCTGCCTTACGAACTCATTATATGGGCTAAGCACCTGCTGCTGTAGCAGGAGAGGCGACTGCAGCTGATATTGCCTATAGCTTTGACCTAAAACATCAAACTGCGCAGAGGCGCTGCATGCAGCAATAGCAAGAAGAGCAAAGACGAAAATGATCTTCATTGCTACGGGACACTAGATCTTTCTTTTTTGCTGTATAATGCTTGAACTGTGTGAACAATGGGGAGGGTTTTCATTGCGCTTGTCTATTTATAGATGCGATGTCACTGATTTTCTTTCAATTCCTCATCGGTTGCTTTGGAGTGTTAGTTTTGCTTTGATGTCCTATTAGGATCCAAGTGAGTCATGTCATTTGGACACATGTTCTATTAGGTGCCCCAACAAATCCCCTTTGATTTCATCACGAAAGTAACTTTTGTGTCCATCACATATACTCCCTCCGTCCCGTAAGGAGAAACCCACTTCTAGGGATGAACCTGGACAATCATTCGTCCAGATTATCCCCTAAACCCTAAACCTTGTCCAGGTTCATCCCTGGAAGTTGTCATTTTTTGGGATCGGAAGGTGTACATGATGGTTAGCAGGCTAGAAAGATAATGATATGACTCATCGCTCACTTTATACGTTAGTTTGGTAAGGATTGCAACCGTTATCTAGCTATATATGATATGTTTTGTGAGCTATTATTTCACTAATGCATGACACGTTGAACATTAAAGTCGTGTGGCCTCATGCATTTTATATTACAAAATTTCAACAAGAATGACAACATTATGGTACGCCAAGTGCTTTTTATTGTTCCGTTGATGCGGTACCGAACATTTGATTTTACAACAAGAATTAGATTTGCACTAAATTCTTAAATCACCATTCGAGAGATTTACGAGAAATCACCATTTTGCTCTACATGTAGCGTAGGATTGACGTAATTCGTATTCCTGTAAACCAACTTGTTACGTGTTTTCTTGTCTAAACTTTTTGGATAGACTTGGGCTGTGTTCGGAATCCAGGGTTCCCAACCCATCTCCATCGTATTCCGCGTGCATGCTTTTCAAACTGCTAAACGGTGTATTTTTTTGCAAAAAGTTTCTATACAAAAGTTGCTTAAAAAATCATATTAATCCATTTTTCGAAAAAAAAGCTAATACTTAAGTAATCACGCTCTAATGGACTGCTCCGTTTTCCGTGCGCACTTTGCATGTTGGGAACAGCTGATTCCAAACACAGGCTTGATTCGTTTTCGAGATGGAAAAGAACTACCACAGATTTGTAGTGTGTCAAGAACCGGTTTCCTTTGGGTACATCATGCGTGAGTTCCTCTAGTTTTGTTGAAACATCAGGTTTATTATCCATTTTGTTTGCAGTAAACTATCGACTTGCTATGTTAGAATAAACTTCTCATAGAAACGAGGGTGTCAACAAGAACAACCTCAGCGTGTAGGAGTATTCCATAAGTAAGACATCTCATAATTTTCACTTTGGAAGAAGTGTACATTTTTTTAAAGTCACTCTTTCGTGACAGAATAAACTAAGGAACATCATATATCCTTCTTTCTAGTTTCCACCCTCGTTGTTGCTGCTGCACTTTTTGCTTCTATACTGAATTAGTTACGTGTAGGTTATGCTTCTGTGATACAAAGTGGGCGAGGCTCAAATAAAGAATGCTTTGTACACTACATCTTGTCAGGAAGGATGGACAACAAGATGGCTTTCAATTGAAATTAATATGCATATATGAAAGTCATTAATATACCAATGTTTAAAACTTTGAAATCATATCTTGATGTCGCTTGAAACAACATATTTGCATGAAGTGACACATCTGCTCGACAAGGTCATGTCATATTCACAATGATCATGCATATGCGGCCTTTCATATGCGCTTATTTTAGTAGTGGATGAAGAATCAATGTGGATTGCTACATCTTTACGTGCTTTGTATGGTCCATGATTTTGTTGGAGTGGATTTACTATTTGCCATATGTGCTTCGTGTTTGTTCTTATTGGAATTAAAGGATGGACATCCTTTATACGCTCCATTTATATCTTAAAGACAAAGTAGCTTCGGATCGAATGTAAGCACACAGTAAAATTGTAGAGTACCAATGATGGTAATTAGTTACGACGATGTACGAGGATCTATCACCCCGAGTTTCTCATGTCAAATATGATGATATCTGAGCTTATTTTTAACTTCCGAACCACTATATTGTTAAAACTCAATACAATACACCGCCAAGGGTGGTAATGCTACTAGGTGCACTATAGTACCTAGGGTAGATAGCATATCTAGATGGCAAGTTCAAAGCCAACAGAGCTTGAGCTTGAGCTTGAGCCAGATTCCGACCAAAGTAGAGATCATCAAACTGCTGGAGTTGTAGCTGCTGCGCTATGGCCTGAACAATGTTAATATCCTGATAGTGAGACTGTTGCGCCACCAGACTGAGCTGTTGCCAGACTTGGTTGTTTCTCAGTTGAAACGCAGCTGATTGCAATAAGGGGCTTGCCGCTATGCCATACTGCTGCCTTACGAACTCATTATATGGGCTAAGCACCTGTTGCTGTAGCAGGAGAGGCGACTGCAGCTGATATTGCCTATAGCTTTGACCTAAAACATCAAACTGCGCAGAGGCGCTGCATGCAGCAATAGCAAGAAGAGCAAAGACGAAAATGATCTTCATTGCTACGGGACACTAGATCTTTCTTTTTTGCTGTATAATGCTTGAACTGTGTGAACAATGGGGAGGGTTTTTATTGCGCTTGTCTATTTATAGATGCGATGTCACTGATTTTCTTTCAATTCCTCATCGGTTGCTTTGGAGTGTTAGTTTTGCTTTGATGTCCTATTAGGATCCAAGTGAGTCATGTCATTTGGACACATGTTCTATTAGGTGCCCCAACAAATCCCCTTTGATTTCATCACGAAAGTAACTTTTGTGTCCATCACATATACTCCCTCCGTCCCGTAAGGAGAAACCCACTTCTAGGGATGAACCTGGACAATCATTCGTCCAGATTATCCCCTAAACCCTAAACCTTGTCCAGGTTCATCCCTGGAAGTTGTCATTTTTTGGGATCGGAAGGTGTACATGATGGTTAGCAGGCTAGAAAGATAATGATATGACTCATCGCTCACTTTATACGTTAGTTTGGTAAGGATTGCAACCGTTATCTAGCTATATATGATATGTTTTGTGAGCTATTATTTCACTAATGCATGACACGTTGAACATTAAAGTCGTGTGGCCTCATGCATTTTATATTACAAAATTTCAACAAGAATGACAACATTATGGTACGCCAAGTGCTTTTTATTGTTCCGTTGATGCGGTACCGAACATTTGATTTTACAACAAGAATTAGATTTGCACTAAATTCTTAAATCACCATTCGAGAGATTTACGAGAAATCACCATTTTGCTCTACATGTAGCGTAGGATTGACGTAATTCGTATTCCTGTAAACCAACTTGTTACGTGTTTTCTTGTCTAAACTTTTTGGATAGACTTGGGCTGTGTTCGGAATCCAGGGTTCCCAACCCATCTCCATCGTATTCCGCGTGCATGCTTTTCAAACTGCTAAACGGTGTATTTTTTTGCAAAAAGTTTCTATACAAAAGTTGCTTAAAAAATCATATTAATCCATTTTTCGAAAAAAAAGCTAATACTTAAGTAATCACGCTCTAATGGACTGCTCCGTTTTCCGTGCGCACTTTGCATGTTGGGAACAGCTGATTCCAAACACAGGCTTGATTCGTTTTCGAGATGGAAAAGAACTACCACAGATTTGTAGTGTGTCAAGAACCGGTTTCCTTTGGGTACATCATGCGTGAGTTCCTCTAGTTTTGTTGAAACATCAGGTTTATTATCCATTTTGTTTGCAGTAAACTATCGACTTGCTATGTTAGAATAAACTTCTCATAGAAACGAGGGTGTCAACAAGAACAACCTCAGCGTGTAGGAGTATTCCATAAGTAAGACATCTCATAATTTTCACTTTGGAAGAAGTGTACATTTTTTTAAAGTCACTCTTTCGTGACAGAATAAACTAAGGAACATCATATATCCTTCTTTCTAGTTTCCACCCTCGTTGTTGCTGCTGCACTTTTTGCTTCTATACTGAATTAGTTACGTGTAGGTTATGCTTCTGTGATACAAAGTGGGCGAGGCTCAAATAAAGAATGCTTTGTACACTACATCTTGTCAGGAAGGATGGACAACAAGATGGCTTTCAATTGAAATTAATATGCATATATGAAAGTCATTAATATACCAATGTTTAAAACTTTGAAATCATATCTTGATGTCGCTTGAAACAACATATTTGCATGAAGTGACACATCTGCTCGACAAGGTCATGTCATATTCACAATGATCATGCATATGCGGCCTTTCATATGCGCTTATTTTAGTAGTGGATGAAGAATCAATGTGGATTGCTACATCTTTACGTGCTTTGTATGGTCCATGATTTTGTTGGAGTGGATTTACTATTTGCCATATGTGCTTCGTGTTTGTTCTTATTGGAATTAAAGGATGGACATCCTTTATACGCTCCATTTATATCTTAAAGACAAAGTAGCTTCGGATCGAATGTAAGCACACAGTAAAATTGTAGAGTACCAATGATGGTAATTAGTTACGACGATGTACGAGGATCTATCACCCCGAGTTTCTCATGTCAAATATGATGATATCTGAGCTTATTTTTAACTTCCGAACCACTATATTGTTAAAACTCAATACAATACACCGCCAAGGGTGGTAATGCTACTAGGTGCACTATAGTACCTAGGGTAGATAGCATATCTAGATGGCAAGTTCAAAGCCAACAGAGCTTGAGCTTGAGCTTGAGCCAGATTCCGACCAAAGTAGAGATCATCAAACTGCTGGAGTTGTAGCTGCTGCGCTATGGCCTGAACAATGTTAATATCCTGATAGTGAGACTGTTGCGCCACCAGACTGAGCTGTTGCCAGACTTGGTTGTTTCTCAGTTGAAACGCAGCTGATTGCAATAAGGGGCTTGCCGCTATGCCATACTGCTGCCTTACGAACTCATTATATGGGCTAAGCACCTGTTGCTGTAGCAGGAGAGGCGACTGCAGCTGATATTGCCTATAGCTTTGACCTAAAACATCAAACTGCGCAGAGGCGCTGCATGCAGCAATAGCAAGAAGAGCAAAGACGAAAATGATCTTCATTGCTACGGGACACTAGATCTTTCTTTTTTGCTGTATAATGCTTGAACTGTGTGAACAATGGGGAGGGTTTTCATTGCGCTTGTCTATTTATAGATGCGATGTCACTGATTTTCTTTCAATTCCTCATCGGTTGCTTTGGAGTGTTAGTTTTGCTTTGATGTCCTATTAGGATCCAAGTGAGTCATGTCATTTGGACACATGTTCTATTAGGTGCCCCAACAAATCCCCTTTGATTTCATCACGAAAGTAACTTTTGTGTCCATCACATATACTCCCTCCGTCCCGTAAGGAGAAACCCACTTCTAGGGATGAACCTGGACAATCATTCGTCCAGATTATCCCCTAAACCCTAAACCTTGTCCAGGTTCATCCCTGGAAGTTGTCATTTTTTGGGATCGGAAGGTGTACATGATGGTTAGCAGGCTAGAAAGATAATGATATGACTCATCGCTCACTTTATACGTTAGTTTGGTAAGGATTGCAACCGTTATCTAGCTATATATGATATGTTTTGTGAGCTATTATTTCACTAATGCATGACACGTTGAACATTAAAGTCGTGTGGCCTCATGCATTTTATATTACAAAATTTCAACAAGAATGACAACATTATGGTACGCCAAGTGCTTTTTATTGTTCCGTTGATGCGGTACCGAACATTTGATTTTACAACAAGAATTAGATTTGCACTAAATTCTTAAATCACCATTCGAGAGATTTACGAGAAATCACCATTTTGCTCTACATGTAGCGTAGGATTGACGTAATTCGTATTCCTGTAAACCAACTTGTTACGTGTTTTCTTGTCTAAACTTTTTGGATAGACTTGGGCTGTGTTCGGAATCCAGGGTTCCCAACCCATCTCCATCGTATTCCGCGTGCATGCTTTTCAAACTGCTAAACGGTGTATTTTTTTGCAAAAAGTTTCTATACAAAAGTTGCTTAAAAAATCATATTAATCCATTTTTCGAAAAAAAAGCTAATACTTAAGTAATCACGCTCTAATGGACTGCTCCGTTTTCCGTGCGCACTTTGCATGTTGGGAACAGCTGATTCCAAACACAGGCTTGATTCGTTTTCGAGATGGAAAAGAACTACCACAGATTTGTAGTGTGTCAAGAACCGGTTTCCTTTGGGTACATCATGCGTGAAGTTCCTCTAGTTTTGTTGAAACATCAGGTTTATTATCCATTTTGTTTGCAGTAAACTATCGACTTGCTATGTTAGAATAAACTTCTCATAGAAACGAGGGTGTCAACAAGAACAACCTCAGCGTGTAGGAGTATTCCATAAGTAAGACATCTCATAATTTTCACTTTGGAAGAAGTGTACATTTTTTTAAAGTCACTCTTTCGTGACAGAATAAACTAAGGAACATCATATATCCTTCTTTCTAGTTTCCACCCTCGTTGTTGCTGCTGCACTTTTTGCTTCTATACTGAATTAGTTACGTGTAGGTTATGCTTCTGTGATACAAAGTGGGCGAGGCTCAAATAAAGAATGCTTTGTACACTACATCTTGTCAGGAAGGATGGACAACAAGATGGCTTTCAATTGAAATTAATATGCATATATGAAAGTCATTAATATACCAATGTTTAAAACTTTGAAATCATATCTTGATGTCGCTTGAAACAACATATTTGCATGAAGTGACACATCTGCTCGACAAGGTCATGTCATATTCACAATGATCATGCATATGCGGCCTTTCATATGCGCTTATTTTAGTAGTGGATGAAGAATCAATGTGGATTGCTACATCTTTACGTGCTTTGTATGGTCCATGATTTTGTTGGAGTGGATTTACTATTTGCCATATGTGCTTCGTGTTTGTTCTTATTGGAATTAAAGGATGGACATCCTTTATACGCTCCATTTATATCTTAAAGACAAAGTAGCTTCGGATCGAATGTAAGCACACAGTAAAATTGTAGAGTACCAATGATGGTAATTAGTTACGACGATGTACGAGGATCTATCACCCCGAGTTTCTCATGTCAAATATGATGATATCTGAGCTTATTTTTAACTTCCGAACCACTATATTGTTAAAACTCAATACAATACACCGCCAAGGGTGGTAATGCTACTAGGTGCACTATAGTACCTAGGGTAGATAGCATATCTAGATGGCAAGTTCAAAGCCAACAGAGCTTGAGCTTGAGCTTGAGCCAGATTCCGACCAAAGTAGAGATCATCAAACTGCTGGAGTTGTAGCTGCTGCGCTATGGCCTGAACAATGTTAATATCCTGATAGTGAGACTGTTGCGCCACCAGCCTGAGCTGTTGCCAGACTTGGTTGTTTCTCAGTTGAAACGCAGCTGATTGCAATAAGGGGCTTGCCGCTATGCCATACTGCTGCCTTACGAACTCATTATATGGGCTAAGCACCTGTTGCTGTAGCAGGAGAGGCGACTGCAGCTGATATTGCCTATAGCTTTGACCTAAAACATCAAACTGCGCAGAGGCGCTGCATGCAGCAATAGCAAGAAGAGCAAAGACGAAAATGATCTTCATTGCTACGGGACACTAGATCTTTCTTTTTTGCTGTATAATGCTTGAACTGTGTGAACAATGGGGAGGGTTTTCATTGCGCTTGTCTATTTATAGATGCGATGTCACTGATTTTCTTTCAATTCCTCATCGGTTGCTTTGGAGTGTTAGTTTTGCTTTGATGTCCTATTAGGATCCAAGTGAGTCATGTCATTTGGACACATGTTCTATTAGGTGCCCCAACAAATCCCCTTTGATTTCATCACGAAAGTAACTTTTGTGTCCATCACATATACTCCCTCCGTCCCGTAAGGAGAAACCCACTTCTAGGGATGAACCTGGACAATCATTCGTCCAGATTATCCCCTAAACCCTAAACCTTGTCCAGGTTCATCCCTGGAAGTTGTCATTTTTTGGGATCGGAAGGTGTACATGATGGTTAGCAGGCTAGAAAGATAATGATATGACTCATCGCTCACTTTATACGTTAGTTTGGTAAGGATTGCAACCGTTATCTAGCTATATATGATATGTTTTGTGAGCTATTATTTCACTAATGCATGACACGTTGAACATTAAAGTCGTGTGGCCTCATGCATTTTATATTACAAAATTTCAACAAGAATGACAACATTATGGTACGCCAAGTGCTTTTTATTGTTCCGTTGATGCGGTACCGAACATTTGATTTTACAACAAGAATTAGATTTGCACTAAATTCTTAAATCACCATTCGAGAGATTTACGAGAAATCACCATTTTGCTCTACATGTAGCGTAGGATTGACGTAATTCGTATTCCTGTAAACCAACTTGTTACGTGTTTTCTTGTCTAAACTTTTTGGATAGACTTGGGCTGTGTTCGGAATCCAGGGTTCCCAACCCATCTCCATCGTATTCCGCGTGCATGCTTTTCAAACTGCTAAACGGTGTATTTTTTTGCAAAAAGTTTCTATACAAAAGTTGCTTAAAAAATCATATTAATCCATTTTTCGAAAAAAAAGCTAATACTTAAGTAATCACGCTCTAATGGACTGCTCCGTTTTCCGTGCGCACTTTGCATGTTGGGAACAGCTGATTCCAAACACAGGCTTGATTCGTTTTCGAGATGGAAAAGAACTACCACAGATTTGTAGTGTGTCAAGAACCGGTTTCCTTTGGGTACATCATGCGTGAGTTCCTCTAGTTTTGTTGAAACATCAGGTTTATTATCCATTTTGTTTGCAGTAAACTATCGACTTGCTATGTTAGAATAAACTTCTCATAGAAACGAGGGTGTCAACAAGAACAACCTCAGCGTGTAGGAGTATTCCATAAGTAAGACATCTCATAATTTTCACTTTGGAAGAAGTGTACATTTTTTTAAAGTCACTCTTTCGTGACAGAATAAACTAAGGAACATCATATATCCTTCTTTCTAGTTTCCACCCTCGTTGTTGCTGCTGCACTTTTTGCTTCTATACTGAATTAGTTACGTGTAGGTTATGCTTCTGTGATACAAAGTGGGCGAGGCTCAAATAAAGAATGCTTTGTACACTACATCTTGTCAGGAAGGATGGACAACAAGATGGCTTTCAATTGAAATTAATATGCATATATGAAAGTCATTAATATACCAATGTTTAAAACTTTGAAATCATATCTTGATGTCGCTTGAAACAACATATTTGCATGAAGTGACACATCTGCTCGACAAGGTCATGTCATATTCACAATGATCATGCATATGCGGCCTTTCATATGCGCTTATTTTAGTAGTGGATGAAGAATCAATGTGGATTGCTACATCTTTACGTGCTTTGTATGGTCCATGATTTTGTTGGAGTGGATTTACTATTTGCCATATGTGCTTCGTGTTTGTTCTTATTGGAATTAAAGGATGGACATCCTTTATACGCTCCATTTATATCTTAAAGACAAAGTAGCTTCGGATCGAATGTAAGCACACAGTAAAATTGTAGAGTACCAATGATGGTAATTAGTTACGACGATGTACGAGGATCTATCACCCCGAGTTTCTCATGTCAAATATGATGATATCTGAGCTTATTTTTAACTTCCGAACCACTATATTGTTAAAACTCAATACAATACACCGCCAAGGGTGGTAATGCTACTAGGTGCACTATAGTACCTAGGGTAGATAGCATATCTAGATGGCAAGTTCAAAGCCAACAGAGCTTGAGCTTGAGCTTGAGCCAGATTCCGACCAAAGTAGAGATCATCAAACTGCTGGAGTTGTAGCTGCTGCGCTATGGCCTGAACAATGTTAATATCCTGATAGTGAGACTGTTGCGCCACCAGCCTGAGCTGTTGCCAGACTTGGTTGTTTCTCAGTTGAAACGCAGCTGATTGCAATAAGGGGCTTGCCGCTATGCCATACTGCTGCCTTACGAACTCATTATATGGGCTAAGCACCTGTTGCTGTAGCAGGAGAGGCGACTGCAGCTGATATTGCCTATAGCTTTGACCTAAAACATCAAACTGCGCAGAGGCGCTGCATGCAGCAATAGCAAGAAGAGCAAAGACGAAAATGATCTTCATTGCTACGGGACACTAGATCTTTCTTTTTTGCTGTATAATGCTTGAACTGTGTGAACAATGGGGAGGGTTTTCATTGCGCTTGTCTATTTATAGATGCGATGTCACTGATTTTCTTTCAATTCCTCATCGGTTGCTTTGGAGTGTTAGTTTTGCTTTGATGTCCTATTAGGATCCAAGTGAGTCATGTCATTTGGACACATGTTCTATTAGGTGCCCCAACAAATCCCCTTTGATTTCATCACGAAAGTAACTTTTGTGTCCATCACATATACTCCCTCCGTCCCGTAAGGAGAAACCCACTTCTAGGGATGAACCTGGACAATCATTCGTCCAGATTATCCCCTAAACCCTAAACCTTGTCCAGGTTCATCCCTGGAAGTTGTCATTTTTTGGGATCGGAAGGTGTACATGATGGTTAGCAGGCTAGAAAGATAATGATATGACTCATCGCTCACTTTATACGTTAGTTTGGTAAGGATTGCAACCGTTATCTAGCTATATATGATATGTTTTGTGAGCTATTATTTCACTAATGCATGACACGTTGAACATTAAAGTCGTGTGGCCTCATGCATTTTATATTACAAAATTTCAACAAGAATGACAACATTATGGTACGCCAAGTGCTTTTTATTGTTCCGTTGATGCGGTACCGAACATTTGATTTTACAACAAGAATTAGATTTGCACTAAATTCTTAAATCACCATTCGAGAGATTTACGAGAAATCACCATTTTGCTCTACATGTAGCGTAGGATTGACGTAATTCGTATTCCTGTAAACCAACTTGTTACGTGTTTTCTTGTCTAAACTTTTTGGATAGACTTGGGCTGTGTTCGGAATCCAGGGTTCCCAACCCATCTCCATCGTATTCCGCGTGCATGCTTTTCAAACTGCTAAACGGTGTATTTTTTTGCAAAAAGTTTCTATACAAAAGTTGCTTAAAAAATCATATTAATCCATTTTTCGAAAAAAAAGCTAATACTTAAGTAATCACGCTCTAATGGACTGCTCCGTTTTCCGTGCGCACTTTGCATGTTGGGAACAGCTGATTCCAAACACAGGCTTGATTCGTTTTCGAGATGGAAAAGAACTACCACAGATTTGTAGTGTGTCAAGAACCGGTTTCCTTTGGGTACATCATGCGTGAGTTCCTCTAGTTTTGTTGAAACATCAGGTTTATTATCCATTTTGTTTGCAGTAAACTATCGACTTGCTATGTTAGAATAAACTTCTCATAGAAACGAGGGTGTCAACAAGAACAACCTCAGCGTGTAGGAGTATTCCATAAGTAAGACATCTCATAATTTTCACTTTGGAAGAAGTGTACATTTTTTTAAAGTCACTCTTTCGTGACAGAATAAACTAAGGAACATCATATATCCTTCTTTCTAGTTTCCACCCTCGTTGTTGCTGCTGCACTTTTTGCTTCTATACTGAATTAGTTACGTGTAGGTTATGCTTCTGTGATACAAAGTGGGCGAGGCTCAAATAAAGAATGCTTTGTACACTACATCTTGTCAGGAAGGATGGACAACAAGATGGCTTTCAATTGAAATTAATATGCATATATGAAAGTCATTAATATACCAATGTTTAAAACTTTGAAATCATATCTTGATGTCGCTTGAAACAACATATTTGCATGAAGTGACACATCTGCTCGACAAGGTCATGTCATATTCACAATGATCATGCATATGCGGCCTTTCATATGCGCTTATTTTAGTAGTGGATGAAGAATCAATGTGGATTGCTACATCTTTACGTGCTTTGTATGGTCCATGATTTTGTTGGAGTGGATTTACTATTTGCCATATGTGCTTCGTGTTTGTTCTTATTGGAATTAAAGGATGGACATCCTTTATACGCTCCATTTATATCTTAAAGACAAAGTAGCTTCGGATCGAATGTAAGCACACAGTAAAATTGTAGAGTACCAATGATGGTAATTAGTTACGACGATGTACGAGGATCTATCACCCCGAGTTTCTCATGTCAAATATGATGATATCTGAGCTTATTTTTAACTTCCGAACCACTATATTGTTAAAACTCAATACAATACACCGCCAAGGGTGGTAATGCTACTAGGTGCACTATAGTACCTAGGGTAGATAGCATATCTAGATGGCAAGTTCAAAGCCAACAGAGCTTGAGCTTGAGCTTGAGCCAGATTCCGACCAAAGTAGAGATCATCAAACTGCTGGAGTTGTAGCTGCTGCGCTATGGCCTGAACAATGTTAATATCCTGATAGTGAGACTGTTGCGCCACCAGCCTGAGCTGTTGCCAGACTTGGTTGTTTCTCAGTTGAAACGCAGCTGATTGCAATAAGGGGCTTGCCGCTATGCCATACTGCTGCCTTACGAACTCATTATATGGGCTAAGCACCTGTTGCTGTAGCAGGAGAGGCGACTGCAGCTGATATTGCCTATAGCTTTGACCTAAAACATCAAACTGCGCAGAGGCGCTGCATGCAGCAATAGCAAGAAGAGCAAAGACGAAAATGATCTTCATTGCTACGGGACACTAGATCTTTCTTTTTTGCTGTATAATGCTTGAACTGTGTGAACAATGGGGAGGGTTTTCATTGCGCTTGTCTATTTATAGATGCGATGTCACTGATTTTCTTTCAATTCCTCATCGGTTGCTTTGGAGTGTTAGTTTTGCTTTGATGTCCTATTAGGATCCAAGTGAGTCATGTCATTTGGACACATGTTCTATTAGGTGCCCCAACAAATCCCCTTTGATTTCATCACGAAAGTAACTTTTGTGTCCATCACATATACTCCCTCCGTCCCGTAAGGAGAAACCCACTTCTAGGGATGAACCTGGACAATCATTCGTCCAGATTATCCCCTAAACCCTAAACCTTGTCCAGGTTCATCCCTGGAAGTTGTCATTTTTTGGGATCGGAAGGTGTACATGATGGTTAGCAGGCTAGAAAGATAATGATATGACTCATCGCTCACTTTATACGTTAGTTTGGTAAGGATTGCAACCGTTATCTAGCTATATATGATATGTTTTGTGAGCTATTATTTCACTAATGCATGACACGTTGAACATTAAAGTCGTGTGGCCTCATGCATTTTATATTACAAAATTTCAACAAGAATGACAACATTATGGTACGCCAAGTGCTTTTTATTGTTCCGTTGATGCGGTACCGAACATTTGATTTTACAACAAGAATTAGATTTGCACTAAATTCTTAAATCACCATTCGAGAGATTTACGAGAAATCACCATTTTGCTCTACATGTAGCGTAGGATTGACGTAATTCGTATTCCTGTAAACCAACTTGTTACGTGTTTTCTTGTCTAAACTTTTTGGATAGACTTGGGCTGTGTTCGGAATCCAGGGTTCCCAACCCATCTCCATCGTATTCCGCGTGCATGCTTTTCAAACTGCTAAACGGTGTATTTTTTTGCAAAAAGTTTCTATACAAAAGTTGCTTAAAAAATCATATTAATCCATTTTTCGAAAAAAAAAGCTAATACTTAAGTAATCACGCTCTAATGGACTGCTCCGTTTTCCGTGCGCACTTTGCATGTTGGGAACAGCTGATTCCAAACACAGGCTTGATTCGTTTTCGAGATGGAAAAGAACTACCACAGATTTGTAGTGTGTCAAGAACCGGTTTCCTTTGGGTACATCATGCGTGAGTTCCTCTAGTTTTGTTGAAACATCAGGTTTATTATCCATTTTGTTTGCAGTAAACTATCGACTTGCTATGTTAGAATAAACTTCTCATAGAAACGAGGGTGTCAACAAGAACAACCTCAGCGTGTAGGAGTATTCCATAAGTAAGACATCTCATAATTTTCACTTTGGAAGAAGTGTACATTTTTTTAAAGTCACTCTTTCGTGACAGAATAAACTAAGGAACATCATATATCCTTCTTTCTAGTTTCCACCCTCGTTGTTGCTGCTGCACTTTTTGCTTCTATACTGAATTAGTTACGTGTAGGTTATGCTTCTGTGATACAAAGTGGGCGAGGCTCAAATAAAGAATGCTTTGTACACTACATCTTGTCAGGAAGGATGGACAACAAGATGGCTTTCAATTGAAATTAATATGCATATATGAAAGTCATTAATATACCAATGTTTAAAACTTTGAAATCATATCTTGATGTCGCTTGAAACAACATATTTGCATGAAGTGACACATCTGCTCGACAAGGTCATGTCATATTCACAATGATCATGCATATGCGGCCTTTCATATGCGCTTATTTTAGTAGTGGATGAAGAATCAATGTGGATTGCTACATCTTTACGTGCTTTGTATGGTCCATGATTTTGTTGGAGTGGATTTACTATTTGCCATATGTGCTTCGTGTTTGTTCTTATTGGAATTAAAGGATGGACATCCTTTATACGCTCCATTTATATCTTAAAGACAAAGTAGCTTCGGATCGAATGTAAGCACACAGTAAAATTGTAGAGTACCAATGATGGTAATTAGTTACGACGATGTACGAGGATCTATCACCCCGAGTTTCTCATGTCAAATATGATGATATCTGAGCTTATTTTTAACTTCCGAACCACTATATTGTTAAAACTCAATACAATACACCGCCAAGGGTGGTAATGCTACTAGGTGCACTATAGTACCTAGGGTAGATAGCATATCTAGATGGCAAGTTCAAAGCCAACAGAGCTTGAGCTTGAGCTTGAGCCAGATTCCGACCAAAGTAGAGATCATCAAACTGCTGGAGTTGTAGCTGCTGCGCTATGGCCTGAACAATGTTAATATCCTGATAGTGAGACTGTTGCGCCACCAGCCTGAGCTGTTGCCAGACTTGGTTGTTTCTCAGTTGAAACGCAGCTGATTGCAATAAGGGGCTTGCCGCTATGCCATACTGCTGCCTTACGAACTCATTATATGGGCTAAGCACCTGTTGCTGTAGCAGGAGAGGCGACTGCAGCTGATATTGCCTATAGCTTTGACCTAAAACATCAAACTGCGCAGAGGCGCTGCATGCAGCAATAGCAAGAAGAGCAAAGACGAAAATGATCTTCATTGCTACGGGACACTAGATCTTTCTTTTTTGCTGTATAATGCTTGAACTGTGTGAACAATGGGGAGGGTTTTCATTGCGCTTGTCTATTTATAGATGCGATGTCACTGATTTTCTTTCAATTCCTCATCGGTTGCTTTGGAGTGTTAGTTTTGCTTTGATGTCCTATTAGGATCCAAGTGAGTCATGTCATTTGGACACATGTTCTATTAGGTGCCCCAACAAATCCCCTTTGATTTCATCACGAAAGTAACTTTTGTGTCCATCACATATACTCCCTCCGTCCCGTAAGGAGAAACCCACTTCTAGGGATGAACCTGGACAATCATTCGTCCAGATTATCCCCTAAACCCTAAACCTTGTCCAGGTTCATCCCTGGAAGTTGTCATTTTTTGGGATCGGAAGGTGTACATGATGGTTAGCAGGCTAGAAAGATAATGATATGACTCATCGCTCACTTTATACGTTAGTTTGGTAAGGATTGCAACCGTTATCTAGCTATATATGATATGTTTTGTGAGCTATTATTTCACTAATGCATGACACGTTGAACATTAAAGTCGTGTGGCCTCATGCATTTTATATTACAAAATTTCAACAAGAATGACAACATTATGGTACGCCAAGTGCTTTTTATTGTTCCGTTGATGCGGTACCGAACATTTGATTTTACAACAAGAATTAGATTTGCACTAAATTCTTAAATCACCATTCGAGAGATTTACGAGAAATCACCATTTTGCTCTACATGTAGCGTAGGATTGACGTAATTCGTATTCCTGTAAACCAACTTGTTACGTGTTTTCTTGTCTAAACTTTTTGGATAGACTTGGGCTGTGTTCGGAATCCAGGGTTCCCAACCCATCTCCATCGTATTCCGCGTGCATGCTTTTCAAACTGCTAAACGGTGTATTTTTTTGCAAAAAGTTTCTATACAAAAGTTGCTTAAAAAATCATATTAATCCATTTTTCGAAAAAAAAAGCTAATACTTAAGTAATCACGCTCTAATGGACTGCTCCGTTTTCCGTGCGCACTTTGCATGTTGGGAACAGCTGATTCCAAACACAGGCTTGATTCGTTTTCGAGATGGAAAAGAACTACCACAGATTTGTAGTGTGTCAAGAACCGGTTTCCTTTGGGTACATCATGCGTGAGTTCCTCTAGTTTTGTTGAAACATCAGGTTTATTATCCATTTTGTTTGCAGTAAACTATCGACTTGCTATGTTAGAATAAACTTCTCATAGAAACGAGGGTGTCAACAAGAACAACCTCAGCGTGTAGGAGTATTCCATAAGTAAGACATCTCATAATTTTCACTTTGGAAGAAGTGTACATTTTTTTAAAGTCACTCTTTCGTGACAGAATAAACTAAGGAACATCATATATCCTTCTTTCTAGTTTCCACCCTCGTTGTTGCTGCTGCACTTTTTGCTTCTATACTGAATTAGTTACGTGTAGGTTATGCTTCTGTGATACAAAGTGGGGGAGGCTCAAATAAAGAATGCTTTGTACACTACATCTTGTCAGGAAGGATGGACAACAAGATGGCTTTCAATTGAAATTAATATGCATATATGAAAGTCATTAATATACCAATGTTTAAAACTTTGAAATCATATCTTGATGTCGCTTGAAACAACATATTTGCATGAAGTGACACATCTGCTCGACAAGGTCATGTCATATTCACAATGATCATGCATATGCGGCCTTTCATATGCGCTTATTTTAGTAGTGGATGAAGAATCAATGTGGATTGCTACATCTTTACGTGCTTTGTATGGTCCATGATTTTGTTGGAGTGGATTTACTATTTGCCATATGTGCTTCGTGTTTGTTCTTATTGGAATTAAAGGATGGACATCCTTTATACGCTCCATTTATATCTTAAAGACAAAGTAGCTTCGGATCGAATGTAAGCACACAGTAAAATTGTAGAGTACCAATGATGGTAATTAGTTATGACGATGTACGAGGATCTATCACCCCGAGTTTCTCATGTCAAATATGATGATATCTGAGCTTATTTTTAACTTCCGAACCACTATATTGTTAAAACTCAATACAATACACCGCCAAGGGTGGTAATGCTACTAGGTGCACTATAGTACCTAGGGTAGATAGCATATCTAGATGGCAAGTTCAAAGCCAACAGAGCTTGAGCTTGAGCTTGAGCCAGATTCCGACCAAAGTAGAGATCATCAAACTGCTGGAGTTGTAGCTGCTGCGCTATGGCCTGAACAATGTTAATATCCTGATAGTGAGACTGTTGCGCCACCAGCCTGAGCTGTTGCCAGACTTGGTTGTTTCTCAGTTGAAACGCAGCTGATTGCAATAAGGGGCTTGCCGCTATGCCATACTGCTGCCTTACGAACTCATTATATGGGCTAAGCACCTGTTGCTGTAGCAGGAGAGGCGACTGCAGCTGATATTGCCTATAGCTTTGACCTAAAACATCAAACTGCGCAGAGGCGCTGCATGCAGCAATAGCAAGAAGAGCAAAGACGAAAATGATCTTCATTGCTACGGGACACTAGATCTTTCTTTTTTGCTGTATAATGCTTGAACTGTGTGAACAATGGGGAGGGTTTTCATTGCGCTTGTCTATTTATAGATGCGATGTCACTGATTTTCTTTCAATTCCTCATCGGTTGCTTTGGAGTGTTAGTTTTGCTTTGATGTCCTATTAGGATCCAAGTGAGTCATGTCATTTGGACACATGTTCTATTAGGTGCCCCAACAAATCCCCTTTGATTTCATCACGAAAGTAACTTTTGTGTCCATCACATATACTCCCTCCGTCCCGTAAGGAGAAACCCACTTCTAGGGATGAACCTGGACAATCATTCGTCCAGATTATCCCCTAAACCCTAAACCTTGTCCAGGTTCATCCCTGGAAGTTGTCATTTTTTGGGATCGGAAGGTGTACATGATGGTTAGCAGGCTAGAAAGATAATGATATGACTCATCGCTCACTTTATACGTTAGTTTGGTAAGGATTGCAACCGTTATCTAGCTATATATGATATGTTTTGTGAGCTATTATTTCACTAATGCATGACACGTTGAACATTAAAGTCGTGTGGCCTCATGCATTTTATATTACAAAATTTCAACAAGAATGACAACATTATGGTACGCCAAGTGCTTTTTATTGTTCCGTTGATGCGGTACCGAACATTTGATTTTACAACAAGAATTAGATTTGCACTAAATTCTTAAATCACCATTCGAGAGATTTACGAGAAATCACCATTTTGCTCTACATGTAGCGTAGGATTGACGTAATTCGTATTCCTGTAAACCAACTTGTTACGTGTTTTCTTGTCTAAACTTTTTGGATAGACTTGGGCTGTGTTCGGAATCCAGGGTTCCCAACCCATCTCCATCGTATTCCGCGTGCATGCTTTTCAAACTGCTAAACGGTGTATTTTTTTGCAAAAAGTTTCTATACAAAAGTTGCTTAAAAAATCATATTAATCCATTTTTCGAAAAAAAAAGCTAATACTTAAGTAATCACGCTCTAATGGACTGCTCCGTTTTCCGTGCGCACTTTGCATGTTGGGAACAGCTGATTCCAAACACAGGCTTGATTCGTTTTCGAGATGGAAAAGAACTACCACAGATTTGTAGTGTGTCAAGAACCGGTTTCCTTTGGGTACATCATGCGTGAGTTCCTCTAGTTTTGTTGAAACATCAGGTTTATTATCCATTTTGTTTGCAGTAAACTATCGACTTGCTATGTTAGAATAAACTTCTCATAGAAACGAGGGTGTCAACAAGAACAACCTCAGCGTGTAGGAGTATTCCATAAGTAAGACATCTCATAATTTTCACTTTGGAAGAAGTGTACATTTTTTTAAAGTCACTCTTTCGTGACAGAATAAACTAAGGAACATCATATATCCTTCTTTCTAGTTTCCACCCTCGTTGTTGCTGCTGCACTTTTTGCTTCTATACTGAATTAGTTACGTGTAGGTTATGCTTCTGTGATACAAAGTGGGCGAGGCTCAAATAAAGAATGCTTTGTACACTACATCTTGTCAGGAAGGATGGACAACAAGATGGCTTTCAATTGAAATTAATATGCATATATGAAAGTCATTAATATACCAATGTTTAAAACTTTGAAATCATATCTTGATGTCGCTTGAAACAACATATTTGCATGAAGTGACACATCTGCTCGACAAGGTCATGTCATATTCACAATGATCATGCATATGCGGCCTTTCATATGCGCTTATTTTAGTAGTGGATGAAGAATCAATGTGGATTGCTACATCTTTACGTGCTTTGTATGGTCCATGATTTTGTTGGAGTGGATTTACTATTTGCCATATGTGCTTCGTGTTTGTTCTTATTGGAATTAAAGGATGGACATCCTTTATACGCTCCATTTATATCTTAAAGACAAAGTAGCTTCGGATCGAATGTAAGCACACAGTAAAATTGTAGAGTACCAATGATGGTAATTAGTTACGACGATGTACGAGGATCTATCACCCCGAGTTTCTCATGTCAAATATGATGATATCTGAGCTTATTTTTAACTTCCGAACCACTATATTGTTAAAACTCAATACAATACACCGCCAAGGGTGGTAATGCTACTAGGTGCACTATAGTACCTAGGGTAGATAGCATATCTAGATGGCAAGTTCAAAGCCAACAGAGCTTGAGCTTGAGCTTGAGCCAGATTCCGACCAAAGTAGAGATCATCAAACTGCTGGAGTTGTAGCTGCTGCGCTATGGCCTGAACAATGTTAATATCCTGATAGTGAGACTGTTGCGCCACCAGCCTGAGCTGTTGCCAGACTTGGTTGTTTCTCAGTTGAAACGCAGCTGATTGCAATAAGGGGCTTGCCGCTATGCCATACTGCTGCCTTACGAACTCATTATATGGGCTAAGCACCTGTTGCTGTAGCAGGAGAGGCGACTGCAGCTGATATTGCCTATAGCTTTGACCTAAAACATCAAACTGCGCAGAGGCGCTGCATGCAGCAATAGCAAGAAGAGCAAAGACGAAAATGATCTTCATTGCTACGGGACACTAGATCTTTCTTTTTTGCTGTATAATGCTTGAACTGTGTGAACAATGGGGAGGGTTTTCATTGCGCTTGTCTATTTATAGATGCGATGTCACTGATTTTCTTTCAATTCCTCATCGGTTGCTTTGGAGTGTTAGTTTTGCTTTGATGTCCTATTAGGATCCAAGTGAGTCATGTCATTTGGACACATGTTCTATTAGGTGCCCCAACAAATCCCCTTTGATTTCATCACGAAAGTAACTTTTGTGTCCATCACATATACTCCCTCCGTCCCGTAAGGAGAAACCCACTTCTAGGGATGAACCTGGACAATCATTCGTCCAGATTATCCCCTAAACCCTAAACCTTGTCCAGGTTCATCCCTGGAAGTTGTCATTTTTTGGGATCGGAAGGTGTACATGATGGTTAGCAGGCTAGAAAGATAATGATATGACTCATCGCTCACTTTATACGTTAGTTTGGTAAGGATTGCAACCGTTATCTAGCTATATATGATATGTTTTGTGAGCTATTATCCTATATACCTGTACAAATCATCCCCACTACTAGGAATTCTCTGCATCCTGGTGATTCCACGTCATCTTTTTACTCTAGCCGATGGTTTCTAATCAAACGATCAGGATCACTGTCACATCGACTATCCATTAAAATTTGATTGACATCGTATCTCACTAACTCGCCCCTAAAATTAGGGTTTCTCTCCTCCTTGGCGATGCCTTGGAGTTTCACCCTACCTCTCCGATCTGGGTTAATTTTGTCCCAGAGTCGGTTAGAAATTCAATCTACGGCTGTTCTGCAAGTCGACGTGAAGACGAAGAGCGATTTTACTGGATCTCATGGCGAGCGCAGCCTCTGCAACGGAGAGTCAGAAGTCGGCGAAACCTAAAGGATCCACGGCAAGCCAGGAAGATGAGGCAAAGGATGATATTGAGATGCTTTTGGAGGGTTTGGATCTCAGGAAGGACGAGGAAGAGGATGTTGAATTGGAGGAAGATCTCAAAGAGCTAGAAGCGGATGCCCGATGGTTAGCCCTAGCTAGGGTTCATACAGAGAAATCCTTTAGACATGGTGCTTTGTTTGGCAGCATGCGATCTGCATGGAATTGTGCGAAGGAGGTAGATTTGAGGGCCATGAAAGATAATTTGTTTTCAATCCAATTGAATTGTCTTGCTGATTGGGAGCGAGTTATGGAGGAAGGACCATGGATTTTCCGTGGTTGTCCTGTGCTGCTTGCTGAATATGATGGTTGGTCAGAGATTGAATCTGTGGTTCTTGAAACCTATCCCACTTGGGTCCAGATTCATGATCTGAAAGAGAAGATCAGAACAGGGAGTATTGCAACTCAGTTAGTCCGTAAAGCAGGAACTGTCATCAAATTAGATGAGGCGTCAGTAAAAGGGAGTGGTGATGGTGTTCGAGTAAGGGTGAAACTTGATGTTCGTAAGCCTCTCCTGCGAGTAGTGAGCACCACTTTGAATAAGAAGAAGTGGTTTTTCCGGCTGATGTATGAGAAGATGCCGGTCTTCTGTGGGATTTGTGGTCTGGTGGGTCATGTCACAAAGGAGCATGGTGATGGCGTGCATCTTCCAGAAGCGATACAGTATCCTGATACTTTGATAGCACCTGAGTTTAGAAGATCAGGTAACTGGTTTAATGGTGGCGGAAGAAAAGGCCGAGGCCAAGGAAGAGGAAGGGGATGGAGTGGTCGTTCTTATCGACCTGACTCTGATATGGCTGCGTATGATGGGGGTGACGATGAGGAGATGATGGATACAGCCACTTGCCCTTCAAAACAAGTGGCTAAACACTATGCTCCCTCTACATCCGTAAAAAAGAGATTGGCTCTGGAACAGGTGACGTCACCAAATCTGAAGAGCAAGCAGGCCCTACTACTGGAGAATACACCTGTGCAAGATGATGGAAATATAAATACTGAAGCTCTCCCTAAGGAAGTTGATGAGTCAAAGAGTAAGGAAGAGGACAGTTCAACATCACTAGACAGTAAGCGTCTGAAGAAGGTGGATGAAGGCAGCAATACAGATGACTTGGCAACATCGGTGGGCTCCCTCGAGGAGTACCGCCGGGCCTAATGTCTATCCTAGCTTGGAACTGTCGGGGCATTGGGCGAGCCCGGACAGTTCAAGATTTAGTCTGCATGGTGCAGACTCACCGCCCGAAAATAGTCTTCCTAGCGGAGACGAGGCAAGATCAAAACGTTGTGAGAAACCTAGCATGGAGATCAGGTCTGCGACGCTGCTTTGTAGTGAATGGAAGGGGGAAAGGAGGTGGCATTGCGCTGTTCTGGGATGAAAGCATTAAAGTTGAGCTTAAATCCTATAATGCGAGACATATTGACGTTCTTATCACAGAATCTGATGGGGAAAGGTGGAGAGGAACCTTTGTTTATGGCGAACCACGATCCCAAGATCGACTCGAAATGTGGACTTTACTCCGTCGGATTAAATCCAATGCAGCGCTGCCTTGGTTGATGATTGGAGACTTTAATGAGGCTATGTGGCAATCTGAACATTGGTCTCGGGTCAGGTGATCAGAGAGACAAATGAAAGATTTCAGAGAAGCTCTTGCTGATTGTGATTTGCATGATCTTGGTTTTCATGGAGTGCCATGGACGTATGATAACAATCAAAGAGGTGCAAACAATGTAAGAGTACGACTGGATCGAGCAGTAGCCTCGCCGGCTTGGCTGGGCAGATTTAGACAGGCAAGCATCACACACCTTGTTAGACCTAGTTCTGACAATGTACCGTTGCTACTGGAGAGATTAGAAGAAGAACCTGTTCATAGCAGTGTGAAGATAAATCGTTATGAAGCTATTTGGGAAAGAGAAGAATCCTTTGACTCGGTTGTCCAGCAGGCATGGGGAGAAGGAGAAGTTGTGCACAACCTTGGGGACTTCAAAACCAAGATGGCATACACAATGGACAAACTTGTCAAGTGGAGCAAATCAAAGATTGGCAACATAAAGAAAGGTATTGAAAGTCGCAGGAAGAAATTAGGTGAGCTCAGAATGGCAGGGATGCTTGACTCTGAACCAGAGAGGTGAAAAAGATCAAAGAGCAGCTTCAGGAAATGCTTCACCGTGAGGAGATATGGCGGAGACAGTGATCTCGAATCACTTGGCTGAAGGAGGGTGACAAAAATACAAAGTATTTCCACCTGAAAGCGTCGTGGCGAGCTCGGAAGAATAAAGTGAAGAAATTGTGCAGGCCTAATGGCAGCCTGGTGTCAAATGAAAAGGAGATGGGAGAGGTTGCCCATGATTTTTTCCAGAATCTATATATGAAAGATGAAAATCTTGACCCTACTGAGCTTCTCAATTTGTTCCAGACAAAAATAACAGCGGAAATGAATGAGTCTTTGATGAAACCCTTCTCTGAGGAGGAGATAGGAGATGCCTTGTTCCAGATAGGGCCTTTGAAAGCACTAGGGTCCGATGGTTTCCCGGCGCGTTTCTTCCAAAGAAATTGGGACCCTTAAGACTGATGTTATTAGAGTGTGTTAACAGTGAAATTTGGTAAGCCCGGAGTAGTCATCGGCTTAGAGTCAGCATCGGCTTTGAAGTCTGAGATTAGCCGATGAGAGTTGTCAAGTCGTCAGTTGTCAGATTCTTGTTATATTCGGTTAAGTAAATTGATCTACTAAAGGAAGCTTATCCAGAAGAGACCGAGTTCAAAGAGAATGCGGCATGACAAGTTATCTATTAATTAGGAATAGTTTGTTAGTTTCCTTTTATCTTTAGGAAAGTTTCTTTCTTGTCCTACAAGGACTAGTATCTACCCATGGGTATAAATATGTACACCCGAGGTCATTGTAAACTATCTTCACGATCAATACAATTCGGCGCATCGCCACCCTTTTACTTCTACTTTTGTTTTTACGTTCCGGCGGAACTTGGCACCCGACGCGGGGCTACATCGTCTTCGATCTCCGGCGAAGGGATAAGTCCAATGTTCCATCGGCCCAGGCAATTGTATCGTCTACGTCGGCGTCGTTCAAGGCTGCATCAGTACATTCGACCTCTTGGATTACTCTGGTTTGGATAATATATTTGCCTGGCTATTTATCATATGTCTATGTTAATCTAGTCCTAGCATTTCAATTTAGCTCTATCGGCTGTCTCTCGCTTTAGGGTTTCTGCCGGTATCGGCTAAATCGCCTTGCTAGATTAGATTAGTTTAGACATGTACCACCCTGAAAACTCAGTCAACGGCTTGATTGTCTAGATATTATGTTTCTTTTCATACTTAGTGCTGCATCAGTTAAGTTTGATCTACTAAGTCGTGCTTAGAACCATAATCTCTAGCCTGCTTCTTGATTGCCAATAAGGGTTTCATCGGGGTTTCAGCCGATGA
Organism: Oryza meridionalis; assembly: GCA_000338895.3. Taxonomy (NCBI): domain Eukaryota; kingdom Viridiplantae; phylum Streptophyta; class Magnoliopsida; order Poales; family Poaceae; genus Oryza; species Oryza meridionalis. The sequence continues at coordinate 16,533,278 of CM002526.2, forward strand.
GTTATCTAGACGTTGCATCGGCTTACAAGGATTGCATGTACATATAAGTTGGATTTAGCCAATCGCAACAAAGGTTTCACTGTTTTATCTAATCCTGTGGATTTAATGACATCGGACCTCCAGCCGATGTATGCTTTAACCTTCGGATCAATAGTTGTTCTACTATATCATATTATTAGCCGATTGGTTTTTACTAGGCTATTCGGATCAGTGCTTATTATATCTTGTTTCTAGCCGATTGGTTTCTACTCGGTTATATTGTTATTTTATTACATCATCATCAGCCGATTGCCTTTATATCATTATCTACATTGGACATATAGCCGATTGCTTAAACCCTATTGCTATCGGCTAGTATCAGCATCGGCTATTATCAGCTATCGGCTGGAACTACTCCATCGGCTTGTCAGCCGATCGGCTGTTTTATCTGCCGTTTACATATCTTGTTAGTTGCAGGATCAAACTGACTGGCACGCTCGCATCTCATCAATCTTTGGAACTGCACAGGAGCTAAGCAGATCTCCCAGGCCTAGTTCGATTTTTTCGTCAACAGAGTGGTACAAGCGTTTTTTGAAAACTGCGAAATGCAGGAGGGAGCAAATGACACTGTCATAGTTATGATTCCAAAAACTAAGTCACCGGAGGAGATGAAGGATTTCTGGCCCATCAGTCTATGTAATGTGATATACAAGGTGATAGCTAAATGCCTTGTTAATCGACTCAGACCGCTCCTTCATGATGTAATATCAGATGCACAGAGTGCTTTTGTACCAGGTTGCATGGTCACGGACAACGCGCTCATCGCTTTCGAATGCTTCCATGCCATCCAAAAATGCAAAAGGGGGAACCAGAATTTTTGTGCTCTGAAATTAGATCTTTCAAAGGCCTATGATAGAGTTGATTGGGCGTTTCTGGATGGGGTGTTGCAAAGAATGGGTTTTGGAGAATCATGGAGGAAGTGGACAATGTCATGTGTGACATCTGTCAGATACAATATCCGTTTAAATGGGAACATGCTAGATCCTTTTACCCCAACAAGAGGACTGTGGCAAGGTGATCCTCTTAGTCCATACTTGTTTCTGTTTATTGCCGACGGGTTGTCACATATTCTGGAGAAGAAGAGCTTGGAAGGTTCAATCCAACCAATTAAGGTGTGTCGGGGAGCCCCAGGGATCTCCCACTTACTTTTTGCTGACGATAGCTTATTGTTCTTTCAAGCCAACGTTGATCAAGCGAGAAGTGTCAAGGAGGCGCTCAGTCTATACGAGAAAAGCACAGGGCAGATTATTAACCCAGCAAAGTGTTCTCTGTTGTTTAGAGAATTTTGCTCACAGGAGAGGCAGGAGGAGATCAAAGCTGTTCTGCAGATTCAAAGAGTAGGTTTTGAAGATAAATACCTGGGCCTTCCAACTCCCGAAGGTAGGATGAAATCAGAACAATTCCAACCAATCAAGGGAAGATTTTCTAAGAGATTAACAGATTGGTGTGAGACGTTTCTATCTACTGCAGGGAAGGATACTCTAATAAAGAGTGTAGCTCAAGCTCTCCCCACCTACACGATGGGAGTGTTTAAGATGCCTGAACATTTTTGTAATGATTATGAATAGATTGTTCGCAATTTTTGGTGGGGACATGACAAAGGGGAGAGGAAAGTACATTGGATATCCTGGGAAAAGCTCACGAGCCCTAAGCTTCATGGTGGCCTGGGCTTTCAGGATATTCGGTGTTTCAATCAGGCTTTATTAGCACGTCAAGCATGGAGGTTGATCGCGGAGCCGAATAGCTTGTGCGCTAGGTTGCTGAAAGCAAAGTATTACCCCAATGGCTCCCTTACTGATATAGCTTTCCCGTCCAATACTTCACCAACTTGGAAATGAATCGAACATGGGCTGGAATTGCTAAAGAAAAGACTGATTTGGAGGATAGGAGACGGGCGGACTACCAAGATTTGGAGGAATAGATGGGTGGCGCATGGTGAGAGAGTTGAGGTTATACAGAAGAAGAATTGGAATAGGCTCACGTATGTACATGAGCTCTTGATCCCTGGAACAAACGCCTAGAATGAGGCATTAATCAGACATGTTGCGACGGAGGAAGATGCAAATGCTATTCTAAAGATCCATGTGCCAAACCAGGAGACATCTGACTTTCCTGCATTGCACTATGAGAAAACATGCCTTTTTTCAGTAAGAAGCGCCTATAAGCTAGCATGGAACTTAACTAAGAGTGCTCAAGTTCAGGCCTTATCAAGTACTGCTACCAATGGTGAAAGGAAGCTCTGGGAGAATGTGTGGAAGGCAGACGTTCAACCAAAAGTTAAGATTTTTGCATGGAAACTTGCTCACGACAGGCTGCCCACTTGGGAGAATAAACGAAAAAGAAGGATACAACCAGTAGGCATCTGCCCTATCTGTAGTGTAAAGGAGGAAAATGGTTTCCATGCGACTGTTGAATGTACAATGGCGAGATCGTTGTGAGAAGCCATCAGAGAGTTCTGGGCGCTACCGCCGGAAAGGAAGTTTGCTATGACTGGGCCTGACTGGCTCCTTGTCCTGTTGGATAGCTTGAATAGTTCTGACAAGGCGCATGTTTTGTACTTGTTGTGGAGAGCATGGTTCCTCAGGAATGATATGATCCATGGAAAGGGGACGGCCACAATTGCAGAGTCTGTAAATTTCCTCGTCAACTATGAGAAGGTACTATTGCCGATCCGACAACAAAGCTATGACATCAAAGGAAAAGGATTAATGTATGATGAACCAATGGAGAAATTAGTGCAGGTTCAGACAACCAATCAGGTTGGTAAATGGCACGCCCTCCCGAAGGTTCAGCAAAGGTAAATGTGGATGCTGGTTTTATAGAAGACACAGGAGTTTCAGCTGCTGGAATCATCATTAGAGACTGCAGGGGTTTAGTGCTGTTTGCTGCGCAAAAAACTCTGAAATCCTGTGCTACTGCTGTCCAAGCTGAGGCATTGGCATGTCTAGAAGGATTAAGGGCAGCCATGGAATGGATTCATATGCCAATAATCTTGGAAAGTGACAACGTAGAGGTGTTCAAGGCTCTGTCACAACAGGAGCTGTCGAGATCACCCTGGGCAGCGACAATAAAGGAAGCAAGAGGGATGATGCAGTGTCTCCAAAGTGTGCAGGTTTGCAAGATCAAGAGGGAAGCAAATAGGATTGCTCATGCTTTAGCTCAAATGGCTCTGAGGTCTAGATCGTGTGTGGAGTGGAAGTTATGTGCTCCCGCAGGAATCTTAGACTTGATAGACCAACAATGTAATCCTCTCTTCCGTAATCAATAAAATTCCCTCTTTGAAGTCAAAAAAAAAGGATCACTGTCGCATCACACATCCACTCGCTTCTCCTCCCGCCGCTGCTCGCGCTTCAATTCCGCATCTCTGGCACGCAGCAGCCGTGGGACCTCCAGGCAAAGTGCTCGCTTCTCCTTCCCCATCCGCCGCGCATGCCATCAGCGGGCCCACCAGCTCAGCTGCGTTCGCTTCTCCTCGCCCCACGGGCGCTGCCTCCCCATTCCCCGCGCGCTCCAGCCGTACTGCGCCGCTTCTCCTCCCCTCACGCAAGCGATGACCTCGCTAGCCCAACTACACGAATAATCATCTTTAATTTCCGCTAACAGTCACACACTTATTTACTTTGCCTCTTACTCTTCCTCTTCCCATGTTCATGTGCATGTGAAAGATGCACATGCCAATGCTGGTGATTGCTGCTATATAATGACATGCTCGGTGTTGTTGCTCGCTCGCTAAATGTCTCCGTCTCTCTCTCACCAATTCTGATTTTCATAGACTCTTTTTTTTTGACTCAAAGACACCACGGTTAAATTATATTAAAGAAGGAAAATATAATACACACAAAAAAACAAAAGAAGAAAGCTAAGATTACAGATTATCAATCCATGATTGAACCGTGGGTCTATAAACTTCTCTGAACCTAATTAAATGTAGGCTCAAATCCTCCTTCAAACCCTTCCTCCAATTGTGAACAGATGGCTGAATACCTTGAAAAATAAGGCCATTTCTTTCCTTCCATATATTCCAGGCTGCCAGTAGAAATAGTTCCATAAAACTATGCTGAGAAAAGGAATTTCTTTGAACCTGCAACATTTGATGGAATTCTAATGAAGAATTCCAAATCCAGCCCAACTTTCTCCAACATGACTTGCTGAACTCACATTGAAAGAAGAGATGTTCCCTTGTTTCTCTTGCATTAATCCCACACGTCAAACAATAAGCAGTGGCATTCGAAGGAATACAATGTTTCCTGTCAAGAAGATCCTTGGTATTCACTCTATCCATCAACAGTAGCCACCCAAAGACTTTGATTTTCATGTTGAGCTTACTTTGCCAGATCCAATTAAATGAACAAGGGGGAGATAAGGACCAAAAGGAGAGCTTATAAAATCGTTGAGATGTATAAATATGAGATCCCCAAATGTAAAACCAAGAATCTGGTTCATTGGAGAGAGTGAGATCTTGCACTTCAGCTAGGCGGGAGTTATATTCCTGAAAAGCTTGCTGAGAAAGAGGTAAAAAGAATTGGTCCTGTGGATTTCTTTGAAGATGCTGAGCAACTGAATCCACCTTATGCTTAGCAAAGGAAAAAAGCCTGGGATATTTGACAGATCTTATATTATCATGCCACAAATCTTCCTAAAACAGGATTGTCTTGCCAGATCCCAAAATGGGCTTTGCAATACCTCTATACAAGACATCAAACTGAGACATCTTTCCACCAAAAAGAACCACAAGAATTAGCCACTTGGGGGATTATATTTGAGTAATATGAAGACCAGATTAAATTCACCCAAGGCACATTATCCTTATTATGAAATTTGTGCAGATGTTTCATGTGGAGAGCTCTGTTTTGAATTCTAAGATCAATGACTCCCAATCCCCCTTTATTCTTTGGCTTGCACACCTTGCCCCAAGCTGCCAGAGACTTTTTGGTGGAATTAAGATCATTTCCCTTCCATAAGCAATGTCTTCTAGCTTTATCAATATTCTCAATGACTGAAATTGGCAGAGAAAGCGAACACATATAATACGTTGGTAAAGAGGAGTATACTGGCTACAACTGATTCTTTAGGAATTAATTTGGGGGACGATGTTAGTTCGGTTCTAGATTCTGTACATTCTTTAAAACAAATTGAGTTACAAAGATTTAACGACTTTTGCTCATCCAGTAAAGAGGAGAAACGTAGCTGCGAGGAAAACTCATCAGTTTGTTCGGAGGATAATGTTGATATTGATGCTTTAAATACTATCTGTTCGGAAATTGCGGAAAGTCTTGGTGATGGGGGCTGTGACCCGCTGTGTCTACATACCCCCTTATCACAAATAAAGAGGAGGCAGCATAAGGGTAAGCAGAATAAAAATAAAAGCGAACGTAGTAAAACATGAAGGGTATTTTTTGGAATTGTAATGGGTTTGCAGACCCGAAAAAATATAAATTTTTGTCTGATCTAACTAAGGAGCAAAATCTAGACTTTATTGCTTTATCAGAGACGGGCAGAGCCTCTTTTTCTCAGTCAACATTAAATAATATTTGTGCTGGCAGAGATTTCATCTGGCACTGCATGGCCCCTAGGGGGCGCTCTGGTGGTATGATTCTAGGTGTTAATTTGCTGTTTCTTGACATTGGAGAAATTGAGGAAGGAGATTTTTTCATTCGCTTTAAATTAAGACAGAGAGCAGATGATTTTAAATTTAATTTGATTTCTGTATATGGTCCAGCACAGTCTGATTTAAAAGGTCATTTTCTCTCCGAATTAGTACGAGTTTGCTCTAAAGAAACCATACCTACACTTGTAGGTGGTGACTTTAATATACTTCGTAACCCACAGGAGAAAAATAATGATAACTTTAACGATAGATGGCCATTTCTGTTCAATGCAGTAATTGACACTTTGAATCTTAGAGAATTGGAGTCATCAGGGAGATCTTTTACTTGGGCAAATCACTTACAAAATCAAACTTTTGAGAAGCTTGACAGAATTCTAGTTTCTACGGAGTTTGAGACAAAATTCCCACTCTCTACTGTTAGCATCCTCACTAGGGAAATTTCAGATCATACACCTTTGCTATACAATTCAGGCGGTGCGTCCGCAGCTTACCAACCCCAATTTAAATTTGAATTGGGCTGGTTGCGGAGGGACGGTTTCAGTGATATTGTAAAGGAGGTGTGGCAAGGGGTGTCCATTGAGGGTACACCTTTAGAGAGATGGCAGAGGAAAATTAGACGATTACGCCAATTTCTTCGAGGTTGGGCGAAAAATATTACTGGTGCTTACAAAAAAGAAAAGAAAGAGTTATTGGATAAATTAGATACACTTGATAAGAAAGCTGAACATACTATACTCAATGAGTTTGAATTAAATGTTAAGCATGTTCTAAATGATAGACTGGCTGAGTTATTGAGGGAGGAAGAAATTAAATGGTACCAACGTGCTAAGGTCAAGCACCTATTGGAAGGAGATGCTAACACAAAGTACTATCATCTTCTGGCAAATGGCCGTCACAGGAAAACTCGTATTTTCCAATTGCAGGACAGGAACGAGGTCATTACTGGTGATGCTCAACTTAAGGAGCACATCACCAAGTACTTTAAGACCCTGTTCGGCCCATCACAGACTTCATCTATTTTTTTAGATGAGTCTCAGGTCGACGACATACGACAAGTCTCTGCAGAAGAAAATGAGTCTTTAGCGGCAGATTTTACAGAAGAAGAGATAAAATGTGCTATATTCCAAATGAAACATAATACTGCACCTGGTCCGGATGGTTTCCCACCAGAGTTTTATCAGGCCTTCTGGACAATTATAAAGGATGACCTGTTAGCTCTGTTTTCGGATTTCCAGCAGGGATCGTTGCCTCTTAATAGCCTAAACTTTGGTACGATTATTCTACTGCCCAAGCAGAAGGATGTTAGGACTATTCAGCAATACAGACCAATCTGTCTCCTGAACATCTCCTTTAAAATCTTTACCAAAGTGGCTACTAACAGGCTTACATCAGTAGCTCAGAAAGTGATTAAACCTACTCAAACGGCTTTTTTACCGGGTAGAAATATAATGGAGGGAGCCATTATTCTTCATGAAACTTTACATGAACTCCACACAAAGAAGCAAGATGGGGTCATTTTTAAGATAGATTTTGAAAAAGCATATGACAAAGTTAGATGGTCTTTTCTCCAACAAACTCTCAGAATGAAAGGATTTTCACATAAATGGTGCAGTTGGGTGGAGAAGTTTACTCAAGGGGGTAATGTCAGTATAAAGGTGAATGATCAAGTTGGTAATTATTTCCAATCCAAAAAGGGCTTGAGGCAGGGGGATCCGATGTCGCCAGTACTATTTAATATAGTTGTCGACATGTTAGCGATTCTCATTGCTAGAGCCAAAAACGCTGACCGCGTAGAGGGTGTTATCCCACACCTGATTCAGGATGGCCTGTCGATACTCCAATATGCGGATGATACGGTAATTTTCATGAGCCATGATGTCGCCAAAGCGATTAATATGAAGTTAATTCTTACAACCTTTGAACAACTATCAGGCCTCAAGATAAATTTCCATAAGAGCGAAATCTTTTGTTTTGGTAGAGCAAAAGAGAACGAAGCCTTTTATTCGCAGCTATTTGGGTGTAAGATTGGGTCATTTCCGTTTAGATACCTTGGTCTTCCCATGCATACCAGAAAACTTAACAATAAAGATTGGCAAGAAATCGAAAATAGGATCGAAAAGAAGTTGGGGGGTTGGAAAGGAAAATTACTAACGGCCGGAGGGAGACTCGTACTAATTAACTCTGTGCTTTCCAGCTTACCGATGTTTATGCTGTCTTTCTTCGAAATTCCAAAAGGTGTGCTAGAAAAAATTGACTGCTATAGATCAAGGTTCTATTGGCAGAATGATCAGCACAAGAAAAAATACAGACTAGCTAAATGGACAGTCATGTGCCAACCAAAGATACAAGGGGGGCTAGGTATCCCCAATTTAGAGATTCAAAATAAATGCTTACTGAGCAAATGGCTTTTCAAACTGTTAAATGAGGACGGACTTTGGCAGGAACTGATTAGGAACAAATACTTGAAGGAAAAGCCCCTAGGTTGTTGCCAGAAAAGGGCTACGGATTCACACTTCTGGAAAGGTTTAATGAGCATAAAAGACACTTTCCTGGGCTTGGGATCGTTCAAAATCAAAGATGGATCGCAAACGAGATTTTGGTGCGATACGTGGCTGGGTAATAAACCTTTAAAGGACAGATTTCCATCATTGTTTAATATTGTTAGAAGGAAAAATGACTCTGTGGCCAAAGTACTTAGTTCGTCCCCTCTGAATATTTCGTTTAGGCGGAATTTGGTGGGAGCGAATCTTAGTAGATGGAATAGAGTGCTTGCTTCCATACAGGAAGTATTATTACAGGATGGGGGTGACTCGTTTGTGTGGTCTTTGCAGGCCTCAGGAAATTTTACTGTCAAATCGATGTATGCTGCACTAATCAGTAATGGTATTAGAGTTTCACAGGATATTTGGCAAATTAAGGTCCCTTCAAAAATAAAAATATTTTTGTGGTACTTAAAGAAAGGTGTCATTCTTACTAAAGATAATTTAGCTAAGAGGAATTGGCATGGTGATTTAAAATGCGCTTTCTGTCATCAGCCTGAGTCAATTCAACACCTGTTTTTTGATTGCTATATTGCCAAGTTCTTGTGGCGAGCGGTTCATATTTTGTTTGGTATAAGTACCCCATCAAACTTAGTTGAGTTATTCCAACAGTGGTCTAAGGGGGGTAATAAAAAACAAAATACTTTACTGTTAACTGCAGCAGCAGCGCTTTTCTGGACAGTTTGGTTAACAAGAAACGAGTTAGTGTTTGACAATTACGGATCGAAATCTTTTTTGCAGGTACTATTCAGGGGTACGCATTGGTTACGCCAATGGGCGAAGCTGCAACGGCATGAGGATCTGCGTTCACAGTTGATCGCGGCATCGCAACATCTTGAGTCATCAGCTTTGCAATTTTTTAGTTCCAATGGATGGTTATCAGCTAGACACATCGGTCTTTAGTCGTCTGAACTTTTATCTCGGTTTTGTTTCCAAGTGTTACTCTGTAAGAACGTTTGTAATAATTGGCATGAGTCTATCTTTTGATAGATGAAGCCGGGTATAAAATATCCATTATCTAAAAAAGAGGAGAGCACTGAGTTAACCAGCGTCAATCTATCACCATAGGAAAGAAAAGAAGAACTGGCTGTTAATCTTCTTTCAATTCTATCTGTCAATGGGGCAAAATCAATCACCTTTGGTCTAGTGGTGGCAGCTAGCAAGTGAGCTTTGTCGTCCTCAACATTTAAAGGAATCATACAAGACTTTGAATAATTTACTCTCAAACCAGAAGATATGGCAAAAGAGTTTAGCAGAGCTTTGAGAGCAAAAAGCTGAGGGGCTGAAGCTTCTAGGAAAATAAGCGTATCATTAGCATATTGAATAATAGGAAAGTTATTATCACCTGAAACTGGAATTGGCAGAGAGAGAATCCCCCTGAGATGAGCTTTGTTAATTATGGCTTGTAATAAATCAGCACCCAAAGCAAAAAGGAGAGGAGAGAGAGGGTCTCCCTGCCTAACACCTCTTTTACACTTAAAAAACTTTCCTGGAACTCCATTTAAGAGCACTGCTGTAGAAGCTGAAGAAAAGATATTACTCATCCAAGCATTCCATTCATCCGGGAAGCCCATAGCTGACATCACTTGAAGGATGGCATCATGTTCAATTGTATCAAAAGCCTTCTCAAAATCAAGTTTTAATAGCACAATCTCTCTTTTTGACTGCTTGCACTGATGGATGTATTCAAAGGCCCAAGCTATGCAATCTTGAATTGATTTACCTTTTATAAACCCATATTGATTTTGATGAACCAAACTTGCCATCAAGGATTGCAACCTGTCAGCAAAAACCTTGCACATGATTTTAACAGAGAAGTTCATCAATGAGATTGGTCTATAATCAGTGGGGGTTTGAGGAGTTGGCTTCTTTGGGACCAAAGTAATATAGGAATAAATGATAGAAGACAAATCCACCGAGTTCCCCCAAAAATCTGAGCAAAGCCTATAAAAGTCCTGAGCTATGATTGGCCAACTTGATTTGAAAAAACAGCCATTGAACCCATCAGGACCTGGGGCTTTGTCACCAGGCATTTTCCTCAAGACACCATCAATCTCTTTGGTTAGAATTGGTGCACACAGAGAAGAAAGGTCCCCCTTATGTTCAATCAGCTCACTGAGATCAAAGACCATAGAAGGCTTCATAGAAACTCCCATTCTTTCCTTAAAAACATTCCAGAAAATATCAGCTTTCCCCTCGTGATAAAAAATTTGGTTTCCATCTGAATCTTGAAGACAAGAAATAGCATTTCTTCGGAAACTTTCTGTTGCCATAGCATGAAAGAATTTGGTATTTTCTCCCCCAAGAAGAACCATCTTTTGTTTAAATCTTCATAGACTAATCGCTCTAATTAACTTCCTTGCAGTTTTGCTTGAGGTTCTATTTGACTTTCATAATACATTCCCATTATCCTTTCCTTTTGTATCCGGTACGTATTTGAATTTATATTTTAATTATTCTCTTATTTATGATAACATAAATTTCATAATTGTTTAGTGCCGTGTGTTGTTGAACAATATTTGAAGCCGTTTTCATTTTATATGCTATTAAAAACCCTTTTTTCATTGTTGGTTACACTTCTTATTATGCTGCATTTTCAGCTGATCTTTTTAGCATTAGCATAATATTGTTATTCCTATGTCCAGCAACTTTGTAAAGGTTTTTATTACTCTGTATTGTTCTGTGTTGTACAGGAAACAAGAAAGGTGGGAGCTTTCTTCATTGAACCACTGCACAAATAATTCCTTTGACGGTACGCCATTAAAATCCTCTTTTCCCCTTGATCATATCTGCCACTGTAGACTGACTAAGTTATTTTGCATTAATTTTAGTAGCGGTTGCTGCAACCTTGAAATTATCTTAACTTAATAGTGAGACAAGAAAAGGAAGCGAGTTGAATTGCATATGTTTTTCAATATTTGAACTGTCAATTTGAAAGTTCAACACATTATGCATATTCGGTTGTCTTGACAACAATATTGATGTTATATTTATTGGAGTCTGAATTCCTATCTGATGTTATATTTATTGGAGTCTCGGCTCCTATCTTTATTATTTTGTTCTTTTATTTGATTGAATAGAATAAAATGAAGGGTGTAATATTCTAACTATTTCTTTTTTTATACTTCAAACTGTAGAAGATTTGCCGGATATATTAGAACGAGAAAAGAAGTACTAAACCAGAGCCTTACATATGTCTGTTAAAAAGAAAAACATTTAGGGAAGATATGAGGATTGATTTACATAAAAAAAGAGAGCGATTGATTGAAAGATCATGAAACAGACAGATCCTTGACTATTAGGCTAATTTTTTCCTTCACTAGAAAAGCGACTTAGAATCCATTCTTCAACAATTGTTGGAAAATTCTTCTATTGTGTACCAGCCATATGTTCCACCACATCGTCAACAAAGGTATGGAATTACAGAGCTCACTCCACCAATCTGTGATGGTTTGCATCACTTGCTGTTGTGGGGCATGGAAGTTCATCCAATTACACACTTTATCCTAACTATTTGTACATTTATATTGTAAACTATATTTGTAGGAATGTGCTATTTGACTTAACATGTCAATGTGGGCCATGTGATATTTCATTTTAGGTTGTCTGGCACTGGCAGCAGCCGACCCAACTTTCACTGTGTTCTACTGTATTTTTCAAGTAAATACTGCAAATATAATTTTTATTCATTGTTTTAAATAAGACGACATCTCCGGTGACAACTAAAAGTGCCGCAGCAACGCGCGGGGTATATTCTAGTTTTCACCCCCGTTGTTGCTGCTGCACTTTTTGCTTCTATACTGAATTAGTTACGTCTAGGTTATGCTTCTGTGACACAAAGTGAGCGAGGCTCAACTAAAGAATGCCTTGTACACTACATCTTGTCAGGAAGGATGGACAACAAGATGGCTTTCAATTGAAATTAATATGCATCTATGAAAGTCATTAATATACCAATGTTTAAAACTTTGAAATCATATCTTGTTGTCGCTTGAAACAATATATTTGCATGAAGTGACACGTTTGCTCGACAAGGGCATGTCATATTCACAATGATCATGCATATGCGGCCTTTCATATGCGCTTATTTTAGTAGTGGATGAAGAATCAATGTGGATTGCTACATCTTTACGTGCTTTGTATGGTCTATGATTTTGTTCTAGTGGATTTAGTATTTGCCATATGTGCTTCGTGTTTGTTCTTATTGGAATTAAAGGATGGACATCCTTTATACCCTCCATTTATATCTTAAAGACAAAGTAGCTTCGGATCGAATGTAAGCACACATTAAAATTGTAGAGTACCAATGATGGTAATTAGTTACGACGATGTACTAGGATATATCACCCCGAGTTTCACATGTCAAATATGATGTTATCTGAGCTTATTTTTAACTTCCGAACCACTATATTGTTAAAACTCAGTACAATACACCGCCAAGGGTGGTAATGCTACTAGGTGCACTATAGTACCTAGGGTAGATACCATATCTAGATGGCAAGTTCAAAGCCAACAGAGCTTGAGCTTGAGCCAGATTCCGATCAAAGTAGAGATCATCAAACTGCTGGAGTTGTAGCTGTTGCGCTATGGCCTGAACAATGTTAATATCCTGATAGTGAGACTGTTGCGCCACCAGCCTGAGCTGTTGCCAGACTTGGTTGTTTCTCAGTTGAAACGCAGTTGATTGCAATAAGGGGCTTGCCGCTATGCCATACTGCTGCCTTACGAACTCATTATATGGGCTAAGCACCTGTTGCTGTAACAGGAGAGGCGACTGCAGCTGATATTGCCTATAACTTTGACCTAAAACATCAAACTGCGCAGGGGCGCTACATGCAGCAATAGCAAGAAGAGCACAGACGAAAATGATCTTCATTGCTACGGGTAACTAAATCTTTCTTTTTTGCTGTATAATGCTTGAACTGTGTGAACGATGGGGAGGGTTTTCATTGCGCTTGTCTATTTATAGATGCGATGGCACTGATTTTCTTTCAATTCCTCATCGGGTTCTTTGGAGTGTTAGTTTTGCTTTGATGTCCTATTAGGATCCAAGTGAGTCATGTCATTTGGACACATGTCCTATTAGGTGCCCCAACAAATCCCCTTTGATTTCATCACGAAAGTAACTTTTGTGTCCATCGCATATACTCCCTCCGTCCCGTAAGGTGAAACCCACGTCTAGGGATGAACCTGGACAATCATTTGTCCAGGTTCATCCCTAAACACTAAACCCTGTCCAGGTTCATCCCTAGAAGTTGTCCATTTTTGGGATCGGAAGGTGTACGTGATCTTTAGCAGGCTAGAAAGATAATTATATGACTCATTGCTCACTTTATACAGCGCTTCTGCCAGGTCCGCAACACTATTCCCTGCATACCGGCCCACGCGGTCATTTATGCGTTCCGGAACGGCGTGCGGCACAACCGCATGCAAGAGAAGATTGCCTCCAAGGAGCCCAAGACCACCGCCGAGCTCTTCGAGCTGGCGGACAAGGTGGCTCGAAAGGAGGAGGCGTGGGCCTGGAACTCTCCCGGCACCGGCGCGGCGGCTGCGGCTGCCCCCGAGCCCGCTTCCCGCTCCAAGCGGCGGGATAGGAGGGGGAAGAGGAAGCCGACCCACTCCGATGACGAGGGCCACGTCCTTGCGGCCGATGGGCCCTCTCGGGCCCCGCGCAAAGAAAGAGCCACCGGCGACAAGCCGAGCTCCACCACCACCACCCCCCGGCGAAGGTCGATCTGCGGATAAGTGGTGCTCGGTGCACAACACCTATCGGCACAGCCTCGCCGACTGCCGCTCGGTCAAGAACTTGGCCGAGCGGTACCGGAAGGCCGATGAGGAGAAGTGGCAGAGTCGACGGGAGGGCAAGGCCCCCGTGACCCCCGCTAGCGACCGGTGGGGGGAGGCCAAGAAAAAGGCCCCCGCCGATGACGACGACGACAGCGAGGACTTGGAATTTCAGATACCTCAGGGAACCGTCGCCACTCTCGACAGGGGGGCTTGCACTCGCATCTCCCGCCGTAGTTTCAAGGCCATGAGGCGTGAGCTTCTGGCTGCCATCCCAACTCACGAGGCGGCACAGAAGGCGCGCTGGTCGGAGGTGAAACTCACCTCGACCAGAGCGACCATCCGATGTTGCTTGCTCAGGGAGGGAAGTTGGCCCTCATGATCTCCCCAACCATCCACAACGTCAAGATGAAGCGTGTCCTGGTCAACGGGGGGGCTAGCCTTAGCATCATCTCCCCGGCTGCCTTTGATGCCCTTAAGGCCCCGGGGATGAAGCTCCAGCCGTACCTACCGATCATCGGCGTGACCCCGGGACACACGTGGCCTCTGGGTCACGTTGAGCTCCCGGTAACCTTTGGTGACTCCACCAACTTCTGCACCGAGCGGGTCGACTTCGATGTGGCGGATCTCAATCTGCCCTACAATGCGGTTTTGGGGAGGCCCGCGTTGGTGAAGTTCATGGCCGCCACCCACTACGCCTACCTCCAGATGAAGATGCCGGGCCACAGTGGCCCCATCACCATCTTTGGCGATGTCAAAGTTGCCCTGGCTTGTGCGGAGCAGCGCGCCGATAACTTGGTGGCAGCCACCGAACCGCAGGCCCTAGAGGCCTCCACACCCCGCACCTCCAACAGGCGCCTCGCCTCGGCCAACGAGGTGCCCGTCAAGGAGATTCCCCTTGGCGATGATCCGTCCAAGACCGCCAAGATTGGCGGTACCTTGGACGCAAAATAGGAAAGCGCGCTCGTCTCCTTCCTACGAGCGAACTCCGACGTCTTCGCGTGGAAGCCATCGGATATGCCCGGGGTCCCTAGGGAGGTGATCAAGCACTGCCTCGCCGTGCGGCCGGGTGCGCGACCCGTCCGGCAAAAAGTACGGCGCCAAGCCCCGAAGCGGCAAGCCTTCATCCGAGAGGAGGTGATGCGGTTCCTAGAGGCCGGCTTCATCCGAGAAGTCATCCACCCGGAGTGGCTGGCAAACCCGGTGGTCGTCCCAAAGGCCAACGGCAAGCTCCGGATATGCATCGACTACACAGACCTCAACAAGGCATGCCCTAAGAATCCCTTCCCTTTACCACGCATAGATCAGATAGTCGACTCCACTGCGGGGTGCGACCTTTTGTGTTTGTTAGATGCCTACTCCGGGTATCACCAGATCCACATGGCTAGGGAAGATGAGGAAAAAACTACTTTCATTACTCCTGTAGGCACCTTTTGTTATACAAATATGCCTTTTGGTCTCAAGAACGCAGGCCCTACTTTTTAGCGCATGACTCGTATTACTTTGAGTAATCAAATAGGGCGTAACGTAGAGGCATATGTCGATGACTTGGTGGTAAAGACGCGCCATTAGGACACATTGTTGCAGGACCTGGCTGAGACTTTCGACAGCCTCAGGTCCACGCGCATGAAACTAAACCCCGAAAAGTGTGTGTTTGGTGTGCCGGCTGGCAAACTCCTCGGTTTTTTAATTTCCTCACGAGGCATAGAAGCTAATCCCGAGAAAATACGCGCGATAGAGAGGATGCGCCCCCCAGCAAACATAGGGACGTGCAGTGCGTCACGGGATGCATGGCCGCCCTGAGTCGATTCATATCGAGGCTGGGAGAGAGGGCGCTGCCCCTATTCAAGCTCCTCAAACGCTCTGGGCCGTTTGTGTGGACGGAGGAAGCGGAGCAAGCTCTCAGCCAGCTGAAAGCTTACCTTACCTCCCCCCTATCCTAGTGGCCCCAGGACCAGAGGAACCGTTGCTGCTCTACTTGGCTGTGACCCCCCACGCGGTGAGTGCCGCCCTTGTAGTAGAGCCCGACGAAGGCGACCTGCGTCGCGAGCCCGGCTATGGGAATGGACTAGGGGCTCCCTTAACTGATGATGGCCCCTCGTTCCCCAACAGCCCGACGCCCGAAGCCCCCAATCCCTGGGAAGGCCCCGAGGCCCCCGTGGGAGAGAGAGAGGCCCCTGCGGACGGCCCCGAGGCCTGTCGCACTGACGTGGCTCGAGACCCCCTCAGGGCCCCCGAGCACGGGCGCCCCGAGCTAGGTGCCCCTAACGACAAAGGTCGACCCCACCGAAAGGTGCAGCACCCCGTCTATTTCGTCAGCGAGGCACTCCGGGACGCGAAAACCCGATACCCTCAGGCCCAGAAGATGCTTTACGCAGTCTTGATAGTCTCAAGGAAATTGCGCCACTACTTCCAAGCGCATCGGGTTTCCGTTGTAACATCTTACCCTCTCGGCCACATCCTGCACAACCGAAAGGGCACTGGTCGGATCGTGAAGTGGGCCATCAAGCTCGCTGAGTTCGATTTGCACTTTGAACCACAGCACACGATCAAAAGCCAGGTTTTGGCTGATTTCATCGCTGAGTGGACCCCAACGGACGACTCTGTTCCGTCCCATATTCCCTCCCTCCCCGGGGGTGGAGAAGACCCGAACGCCGATATTCGCGCCGGACATTGGGTTATGCACTTTGACGGCTCTCTCAACCTTCAAGGTGCAGGGGTCGGAGTCACGCTGACTTCGCCAAGCGGGGATGTCCTCAAGTATGTCGTTCAACTCCATTTCCGAGCCACGAACAATATGGCAGAATAAGAAGGACTTCTAGTGGGATTGAAAGCGGCAGCAGGAATGGGCATCCGCCACCTCCTAGTTCTAGACGATTCCCAGCTAGTTGTGAACCAGGTCTCCAGGGAGTACCAGTGCACCGACCCGCAAATGGACGCCTATGTCCGTGAGGTACGATACATGGAACGCCACTTCGATGGACTCGAGCTCCGGCACGTACCCCGGCGCGACAACGCAGTTGCCGACGAGTTGTCGCGCATTACGTCGGCGCGAGCCCCACTCCTCCCAGGGGCCTTCGAGGAAAGGCTCGTACAACCATCGGCGCAGTTGGACACCCTGAGGGAGCCCAGCGCCACGATCCCCGCCCCGACGCCTGGCGAACCACAGGCCTCGGGGCCCGAGGGGGTTGACCCCGACCCCCTCGTCGGGTCGTTTGGATGACTGGCATCCGGGCGAACCTCGACAATAACACTCTTCCTGAGGATCGCGCAGAAACTGAGAAGCTTGCGCGCATCTCTAAGCGGTACGTGCTCGTAGAAGGGACCCTCTACCGGCGCGCCACCAATGGGATCCTCTTGAAATGCATCTCTCGGGAGCAAGGCGTCGAGCTCATTGCCGACACCCACCAGGGTGAGTGCGGGGCTCATTCGGCTTCACGCACGTTGGTTGGTAAAGCCTTCCGACAAGGCTTTTACTGGCCGACCGTGTTACAAGACGCCCAAGAATGGGTCCGGCGATGCAAGGCGTGCCAATTCCACGCCAAACAAACCCACTAGCTGGCCCAGACTTTGTAGGTCATCCCGCTCTCTTAGCCCTTCGCGGTCTGGGGTCTGGACATCCTAGGGCCCTTCAAAGCGGCCCGAGGCGGGTATCAGCACCTATGCGTCGCCATCGACAAGTTCACCAAGTGGCTCGAGGCTTACCTGGTCATCAAGATCGACAGGCATTCCGCCCTCAAGTTCATCAGGGGCATCACATCCCGATTCGGAGTACCCAATCGTATCATCACAGACAACGGCACCCAGTTCACCAGTGAGCTGTTCGGTGACTACTGCGACGACATGGGCATCAAGCTGTGCTTCGCCTCACCCGCCCACCCTAAGAGCAACGGCCAAGTTGAGCGGGCCAATGCCGAAATCCTCAAAGGCCTCAAGACCAAGACGTACAACATCCTGAAGAAGCACGGGGATTCTTGGCTCGAAGAGCTACCCACGGTGCTGTGGGCGAATCGGACCACCCCGAGCCGCGCCACGGGGGAAACGCCTTTTTTCCTGGTGTACGGCGTCGAGGCGGTCCTACGCTCGGAGCTTTCCCTGCGTTCACCTCGCGTCGCGCTGTACGATGAGGCCAACCAGGATTATCTTCGCCGTGATGACCTCGACTATTTGGAAGAACGGAGAAGGCGCGCCGCCCTGCGCGCAGCGTGCTACCAGCAAAGCCTGTGGCGCTACCATCAGCGCCACGTCCGGGCCCGATCACTACAAGTCGGCGACCTCGTCCTACGCCGCATACAATCACGCTTAGTGCTGAGCAAGCTCTCACCAATGTGGGAAGGGCCATACAAAGTGATCGGTGTCCCCCAGCCGGGCTCGGTTCGACTAGCCATGGAGGACGGCACGGAGTTGCCTAACCCCTGGAATATCGAGCATCTCCACCGTTTCTACCCATAATGTCGCACATTTTTTGCTTTCTTGGGGCTCGGGCCAACCCCCGCACACCCCTTAGCCTGTGCGGGCTTGGCCAGGGGCTACCACTGTTAAATATGTTGTATGCATTCCCTCCCTCAGCAATAAATTTTTCCGCTTAATCAAAAGTTGTTGCGCGCCCTTTCTTACTCCTTCCTATGGCTTGTCCTGCCTTAAAGACAATTCGTGCTTGTTCCGGACCCTAAGTGGCATTGGGTAACCTGAAAAACACCGAAGGGGAGCCTGAACGTGGGCCGCGCCCCAGGCTGCGGCGAACCCTAGGGGCTCGAAAGGGCCTACACACGGCCATCCCCGACCCTCGATCACTGTGGCCTCGGTCTGGTCAGTGCCGCTGGGCGGCTCCCCCGGAGCGACGGCCTTGCCCCTCGCCACCTAAGTGCCACGGACCAAGTGCGAATTCCCCCTTTTTACCGGAACGAGCCCGAGGGGGGGGACAAAGGGAGTAAAAACGGCAACTTGATCGTAAAGAAGTCAACTAAATGCGTTCGCCTTGGTTTTTTCCTTGCCATAGGCATTCAGAAGAGAAAGCAAGAATGTAAAGGTGCAAAGTAGAAGCTTTATTTACAACCAGGATGGCACGATGGCCTAGAGTTTCAAGCGTTCACCACGAGCACATAACAAAATAAAGGAGGAGAGGCAGGGGCGGTCACGGAGTGCCTGGGCCTCCGAGTCCAGCGCCGCTGACCACCTCGTCCCAATCCTTGTCGCCGTCATCGCCACCACTGTCATTGCTCCCGCTCTCTTCGTTTGAGGGAAGCGCGAGGTTGAACCGAGGGGCCATCCCCTCGAAGCTTGAGACAATCGCGTCGGCCGCGTCCCGAACTTGCTCCCGAGCCCTCGCCTTAGTCCCCGAGGGGAAATCCTCAAGCGCGCGCCACGGAAGGAAGTCGGGGTCGCGAGCTTGATGACTCGAGAGGACAAGCTCCACCGCAGCCCGTGCCAAGGAAGCGGACGACGACTTCACGGCCTCGCCGACCTCCTCCTCCAGCCTCTCTAGATCCGTCGCCATCTCGTCCAGCCGAAGCGCGAGTGCCGACCCTGTGGGCGGGAGCTTCTTGTCCCGGCGCACGAAGATGCCCACCCGGCGTCCCGCGTGCTCCAGCCGTTCGATGGCGTCGTAGAGTTGGCCAGGCCCGATGTCGTTGGTGAGGCAGAGGGCCGCGATCTCCCCAGCCTAGTCCTGTACTAGACGCCCCAGGTCAGCGAGAGTATCTTGGGCCGCGGTGAGCTGGCTGACCAACTCGGCGTCGCCGGGCTGCCCGCGCGCTGCCAGTTACTTCTCCTTGGCTTCCAGCTCGGACGCCCTCGCCGCCCTCGCCGCGCGCTCAGCACGGGCCCTTTCCAGATGGCGGGTCTCACGCCCAGCAACGACCTCCTCACGCTTAGTGAGCTGCTCGCCTAGCCGGCGTACCGCCACCTCGCGGCGGTTCACCTCGGCCTTGCGCTCGGCGAGCGCGGCATCTCGTTCCCGCCACGCCTCCTCTCGGAGCCGCAGCTCCTCTACACGACGGGCCACTAAAGCCTCAGTGGCAAGGGTGGTCCGGTTGCGCTCGGCCGCGGCCTCCTCGAGGAGGCGAAGGGAGGATTCCGCCTCGGCCGCCGTCGCCTCATGGGCGGCCAAGGTAGTCTCGTGCTGGTTCAACGCGCACGCCCACTCCTCGAACGCTCGGGCCCGCTCCTCCAGCTTCTGGGCCCGCTGCGCCTGTGCCCGACCATACCCCTCCTGTTCGCTTTGGTTGCGATCGAGGACCTCGATCCGCCGGCGAATCGTGGCCTCGAACTCCTGCACGGAGCGGGTGCGCTCGTCCAAGGCCTTGCGCTCGGCCTCAAGCGCCACCGCCGGGCCCGCAACGAGGCGTCGACCTCCGATGCCCGCCGCTCTTGGGCCGCGGCCGCGTCGAGGACCCCGCGGGCATCCTCAACCCTCTTCGCCAGGTCCTCGGCGTAGGCCTCATACTGCAGGCGGATGTCGCCCAGCGCCTCGTCTAAGGCGCTTGAGGCGATGAGCGCCGCCTGCCGCTCCTCCTCCGTCTCCCGCATGACCGAGTCCAGCGTCCCCTCACGCGCCTGGATCTCCGCCAGCTCGGCTTGGTGCATTTTGCGCTCCGTCTCCACCAGGCCATCCACGGCGCGGCGTCCCTCATCAACCCGTGCGCGGTCCATCACAAGCTGCACCCATTCTGCCTCCAGGGCCATCCGCTCGTCCGCCAGGGCTTGAACTTGGGCGTTGAGCCCCTCCCGGACGGTGGAATCGGCGGCGGCGACCATCTGCAGGAGCGGCTCCATACTCGCGGGAGTCGGGGAAGAAAAGGTCGCTATCCGCCCCCGGGACGATGGAGTGCGGCTGGACCCCACGCGAGACTGGGGGCTACGCTCGGTCCCCCTTCCGTGTGGCCGGCCCCGACGGCGCCCCAGATGCAGAGGAGAACAGTTGCTGCCGTCACCCTCCGCCTCGGGCCCCCGGGCCAATTCAGCCTCAGCCTCAGGCTCGGGCCCGCGCCTAGCCTCGGTCTCCGGGCCACACCCCACCTCGGCCACCGGGGCGCGTCCCGTCTCGGCCTCCGGGCCACGTCCCGCCTCGGCCTCCGCCCCCGAGCGGCGCTCCTCATAGGTTGCGCCCTCGGGATCGCCCCCGAGGAGGGGCTTCGGTGCCGCTATCGCCCACGGCGAATTGCGCCCCCTCCTCCCTCATCTAGGCCGTGGTGGACTCGGAGCCGGACCCGGCGTGCGGCCCGCGGGACCTGCCGGGGGGCTACGAAGGCTCCGCAGCACTGGATCGACCAGATCCCGGCCGACCCAGTCACTCGAACTTCGAACCCCAGGGGGGTCGGACGCCGAGACCCCTTGGGAAGGAATCTCGCTACAGGAGAACCCCGGTTGCGTTAAGAAAGAAAAGAGGAGGAAGGAGCAAGAAACCAAAGTAGATGGAAAGCACCGGGCCGAGTGTCGATGACCGTACCTGCGAGGGGGGGTGTCTGAAGGTCCACTTCGGAGGCTCGATGAAGCTCCCCCGACACGGCTCTGTCTGCCCTATCTTCCGGAGCTGCTTCTTCTTCCGCCCTGCCTTAGGCGCGGCGGGGCGTTTATGGCCCGCTAGTGGTAGGTCGACTATTCACTCGGCGCCTCCTCCATGCGGGGGGGAGGGCGGCCGAGACTCGCACATCTTCCGCTTCCCTTTCAGGCCCCCGAGCCCACGGCTTAGACTAGGCATCCTGGAGTCGCCGCCCCTGCTGGAGCCGCCGGTCCGACTGCCGCTCGCGGTCGCGCTGCTGCTACCTGCGCTGTCATCGCCGCCACCACCAGCGTCGCCCCGGCGGGGCCGACCCCTGCCAGCGCCGATAGCCGTCATCACTGCCAGGATATTCTCCCAGTCGCGGTCGCTGCAGAGAGGAAGGATCCCGTCCGGAATTAGCGTTTGTTCACGGTGTCCAGGCCCAGTACCCGCCGGACCACCGTCTTCGCGTCGTCCTTGCCCCAATCCCAGCGCTCGCCCACGTGGGTGCGCATGGGGTCGTTGTACCTGGTGTACTCCCACGCCCCACGGGACCACTCCTAGAGAGGCGCGATGCGACGACAGAAATAGTCGCCGAACACCATTGCCGCCATTAGGCCCCTGCTTCGCAGGCCCTTCAGGCGATCCCACACCGCGTCGTACTCCTTGCCCAGCTCCGGGGCCGCCAGCCAGCCTGCCGATCGTTCAGGAGGACCAGCGGGGAGCCGGAGGCACGGGTAGTCCGGCAGCACGGTGTAGAACCAGTCCTTCTTCCAGTCCTCCCACTTCTTGCAGAGGTGTCTCTCGATGTACTGCCCCGCCACACCCGGCCGAGGCTAGAAGTAGCATCCCCCCACCACCGCGCCTTACAGCAGCTGTGGGACGAAGAAGAACTGGAACAGTCACATCGTCGGCCGCACCCCGACGAACATCTCGCATAGGTGCGCGAAGATGGCCAGCGTCATCACAGCATTGGGAGCGAGATGCAAGGCATGGATCTCGTAGAAATCCAAGACCTCGTAGAAGAACCTAGAGAATGGCGGGATCAACCCCGCCATGGCAAAGGACAGGACGTGCACGGACTGCTCTGGGTACTGCGGCCGTGGCCGCGCCTCCCCTGCCCTCACGGCGGCATCCTCCGGCATGATCTTGCGGATGAGGCTAAGGTGCCTCTCCGCCGTAATGCGCGATGCCGGGGGACGGCGTCGCCAGCGTCTTGAGCCATGATAGCAGGCGAGAAACGGCGAGGAGTTTCGTGCACAGAACACGATGGAGGGAGCGAAGCGCTGGGGGCTGAGGAGCGAGTATGCAGGTGTGGAGTCGGCGAAAGGAAGGAGATGAACTCTCCTCCTCCCTTCCTTTTTATCTCCGCCTCGCCCGCGCCCGCCTCCTCGTTTCTCGCCCCTACGTCGGTTCTCGCACCCACTCATCCCGTCCGCCCCACTAAACCCGCGTCCCGCGTTTAATGCGCCTGTCAGTGGCGCACTCGGCGCAGGCCGTGCGATAACCACGATCGCGACTAGGCGGGCCCACTGTCAGTCCCATCGCATGCCTGACAGGCGGGGGAGTCGAGGCGGCATCAAGTGATAATTCTGGGTGTGGTCTAGCTGACCCCCCCCCCCCCCCCCCCGATTTTCACGCCCTAAGTGCCCCCGTGAGTGGCGCAATTAGTAGCAGTCAGGTCGTCATTATGGCCGATGCACGAGCCGGGCCCGCCGGCGGCGGCCGTTTGGACTCCTAGCCGGGCCCACAATCATGGCACGGGAAGTCATGAGGCACCGCACTAGACCGCCCTTGGAAGACCACTGTCCAACGTGGTGCCGGGGACTACTGTCGGTGATATGGGCCCGGGGATATGAGAAGTATGGGGAAGTCTCCCTCCCGTCCAGCCACGCGGCCATAGAGCCTGGCCCTCCCCCCACATCTCGGACGACGCAGAGGCAACCAGGGGGCCTCGGGGTGCCACGTCACGCCCCTCTGACTCTCGGGCTGCCTCGACCCGAGGCCCTCGCCTGGCCGCCACATGGCGGGGGGAGTGAGTGGGGCGGTGGCCGAAGCTGAGCCGCCATCAATGTGCAACACCCCAACTGTCCCACACCGCATTTAATGCGGTGAGGGCGGACATGCGGCGCTGCCCGATTGACCCGCGTCAATCGGGCGTGACCGATCTGTGGCCGGTCACATCCGATCGGATGGGCGGCGGTGCCCCCACGTTCCGCCCTGTGCTCGGTGGAGTGGGGGCAGGTATGCCCCGTCCCATCAATGCATCGTCTGGAGGCCCCTCCACGTGAGGTGAACCGCCAAAAGTCTCCACTCATTTAAAGGGGAATGACAAGGGCGTCCCCCGTGTCAGGCAGGGGACGGCGCTGGGCCCCACTCGAGGACGGATGGCTACTTAGCTTCCGGGCGAAGTCACGAATGGTGGTCTGCTCCAAGCGGCGTGGGCCCCCCTCCCATGAAGGAGTAGGTAGAGGTGGTGCATGTGGTATCCCCTTGAACTATAAAAGGAGGACCTTACCCACCGAAAAAGGGGGACGACTCTCAGTTAGCCTAAGCCCCAGAGGAAGAAGAGTGAGAGTTCTCCCTAGAGTTTAGGAACCTTTGTAACACTCAACCCTAAATCCCACGCATAGGAGTAGGGTATTACGCTCCCTAGCGGCCCAAACCTGTATAATCCCAGCTCTCACACGCGGTCTCGAAAGACTAGGCGGATATACGTTCTTGATCAGCGCGCCCTCTCCCCCGGCCGAACTCACAAAGGGGGGTCCCTCGATCACCCGCTAAAGAGGATCATTCCTCGACACTAATCACGGTGAATCTGGTCGACCGCCCATAACCGCGGGAACGGCTATTCGAATAGTTTTACTCTGGCCAAAGGTGCACAACTGTACCCACAAGACACAGCCCCATGACACGTTTTCGTACGCCACATGCCACCACGACATACCAGAAAGAGGCCGTGATAGGACCCTTCGCATAACCCCCTCTAACCAATCACACCACACCTCAGGTTTCGCCCCCGTCCCCAGCAGGCAACGGGCGGCCCCCTCTCGTGCCACGGTGAATCCGGAAGCCGATCAACCTGTTGACGCAAAAAATACACACTGGCCTAGGAGATCTGCTTAGCTCTAGTGCATGTCCAAACCTTGGTGAGGTGCGGGCGTGCCAGACAGTTTGATCCTGCAATTGAGAAGATATGTAAACAACAGATCAAACAGCCGATCGGCTATCAAGCCGATAGAGTAATTCCAGCCGATAGCAATAGGGTTTTGAACTATCGATAATATGTCCAATGTAGATAATGATATAAAGGCAGTCGGCTGATGATGATGCAATATAACAGTAATATAATCCAGTAGAAACCAATCGGCTAACAATATGATATGATAGAACAAGTACTGATATGATTGTTAAAGCATACATCGGCTGGAGGTCCGATGTCATAAAATCCACAAGATTAGATAAATCAATGAAACCTTTGTTGTCATCGGCTAAATCCAACTTATATGTATATGCAATCCTTATAAGCCGATGCAACGTCCAGATAATTTATCGGCTAGCACCTCGATAAAACACTAGTATGAACTTATCGGCTCAACAAGATTTATATTATCAACAATAATCTAGTAGGTCGAACCTAACCGATGAAGCACGAGATTGTATATAATAATCTAATACTCGATGAGCTGATAGATCTGTCTAATGTGATAGATATAATAAATCTATTTACAATAGCATTGTGATTGTAGAGATATATCGGTTAAGACAGAAGATCAAACCTAACCGAGACAGCCCAACTAAACAGATGCGTCTCTAAACATAATACAATTAGAGATAGAATTGAGATATTAGGTATGCAAATATATCAACCAAACCAGAGTGATCCAAGAGATCGAAGCGATGCAGCCTTGAACAACACTGACGTAGCCAATAGATTCACCAGGGCCGGCGGAACGTAGGACTTACTCCATCGCCGGAGATCGCAAACCGATGCAGCCCCGCGTCAGGTGCCAAGTTTTACCGGATGATAAGTAAAAACCTCGGTAAAGAGGGTGGCGATGCGCTAAGAGTAGTTATATTGATCTAGAGATAGTTTTACAATGACCCCGGGTGTACATATTTATACCCATGGGGAGATACTTGTCCTTGTAGGACAAGAAAGAAACTTTCCTAAAGATAATAGTAGAACATAACATCCTTATAGGACACTAAACACATTTTGCTAAAGATAAAAGAAACTAACAAATACTGCCTAATTAATAGATAAACTGTCATGTCGCATCCTCCTTGAACTCGGTCACTTCTGGATAAGCTTCCTTTAACAGATTAATTTCCTTAATCGAATATAACAGGAATCCGACTATTAGCGACGTGGTAATTCTCTTAATGGCTTACCAAATTTTGCTGTTAACATGCGTACGCTTCAGCAAATTAGCTGGCGCGCGCGCCAGTTGGCCTCCCTTCTCGCGCGCCCTTTTTTTCTGTTTGGTTTTTTTCGATTTTTGCACCTCCAGATGTGTTTTTTCTTTTTTTTTCAATCTTTCGCACACCTCATTACAAATGTAGAATTAAAAGTTTTCAAATTTTGTGTTGAAAGTTTTTAAATTTGAGTTAAAAGTTTCCAAAATCAAGTTGAAAAGTTTCAAATTTTGAGTCGAAAGTTTTTAATTTGACTTGAAAGTTTTCGAATCTGAGTCGAAAGTTTTTAAATTTGCGTTGAAAGTTTTCAAATCTGGTTTGAATGTTTTTCGAATTTGAGATGAAAAGTTGAAAGTTTTCAAAATTTAACTTAAAAAATTCAAATTTCAAGTTTCAAAATTTCACTTCATGTATAGATTCCATTTCAATCTGTTACTAAAAAAATCTTGAAAAAAAAGACAATTCTTACCTTAATTATCGTTATTATCTAAAACTGGGGGTTAGTTACTTTGGATATATGCATCTCCGAAAAAAGAATCCCAAGAAAAAAAAGAGGAAAACTTGCGGTGCCCACCATACCCACCCGCAGACGATGAGGGCCCGCCACGTGGCACGCACGTGACTTAGAGAAGTCGCGTACGTGCTAAATAGTAAAACCGAGATAGGTGGGACGACTGAGACGTTGGATTGGATGATCGTGGATCGTTGGATTTGACGAATGAACTACGATGAAGGATGCTCATTCATTCATCAAATGCAACGACGCATAAAAATCATCGATCCAACGCTCCAGATCGACCCACGTTTTCTCTCAACCGCGCGATCCCCACCGAGCCGAGTCCCCGGCACTCTCTCGCTCGCTCTCGCTCTCGGTCTCACCGGAAGCCCTAGATCCGCCCCCACCCCCACCGCCGCGATTTCACCATCCCCCTCCACCAAACGCCGCCTTGACTTCGATCCCCCTAAACCCTGGCCGCCGTTCAGCCCTAGCCCTAGCCCTAGCCCTAGCTATTCGTTCGATAGCCTCTGCCGTCCAAGCATGCACCAACCTAGCATAGCTCCCCTCTGTGAGCCTCTCCCAGGTGAGGTGACGCAGCAAAAATAAATCGCGGAGGAGCTTCCCGCAGCGGCGGCGAGGCGGCCGGAGGGGGAGCAGGCGGCGGTCTCTCGTCCAGCATCTCCTTCCCCACCCCTACCTCGAAAGGCAGCGCACGGCAGCAGATCCAGGAGGCGCGGCGCACTACGGTTTGGTGCACAAGCTCGGGGCGCATGGGGACTAGAAGGTTCGTGTCATTGCTAGACTAGGTTTTCTTGTATTGTCGCATAAGGTCTCCTAGTCTATTTTTAATAACAGAGTGTATTGGATATGACAATTCACTCAGGCTACAACATGAGTGATCTCAAATGGAAGGAAGATTCGCCTGTGAAGTAGAGTCACAGCCAGACATGAGCGAGCCAGGGAATGCTCCTCCACTTATGCCGGACCAAGGATCTCAAATCGAAGAAAGATTCCTGGCATTCTTAAAAGGGTAAGATCCTTTCATTTGATCTGTTAGAAAATTGTAAGTACTGTTATCAAGTCGCCCGACTAGTTGCGATTAGTCGTAGATTAGTCGTAAAGTCGGTCAAGCTAGTCCACTAAAGAGCCACGACTCGACCAAATAGCAAGTCGTGATTAGTCGTAGATTAGTCATAAAGTCGGTTGTAAATTAGTCGTGATTATCGTAGCAAATCACCAATTCACCATGCTAATTGGCTTATTGTGTTTAGTACTTTAGTTTTATTTCTTGTTGACTTATTGTCTTGCTTAGCTACTCCATAGTCCATAGTTTATACTACATACATTTCTTAGCACAGTATAGTAGTAGTAAAGATGTTATATTGCATCCCCTGTTTTTGGATGACCAAGTCATGGACAAGTCGTCAACTAGTCGTGGACTAGTCGACCAAGTCAACAAGTCGGTCCAGGGGTACCTCGACTCGACTTTACGACTTGACAACCATGAATTATTTGTAACGTTTGATAATAAACTGCTCCATGCAGTATATGTTGTGACTCGTAGGTAATTCCCCAAAAAAAATAGAAAAAACAATTTATCTTATTCGATTTCTTGATTTGACCAGGTATGAAGTGAATGGCCATAAATTATATAAAACGATTCACAAGGCTTTAGCAACCATTAATTTTGGTGATATGAGCATCAATTATAAACACTTGCAGCAGTTTGACCCCATCCTTGCAAACACAATCCACATTTTCTTTGGCAGGTAATTTTTTTATTCTTCCCAATTTGAATGTGGAGTTCTCTTTCGTATTTGCAATGTCTATTGTTTGGTTGCCCTACATAATGATGCTATTCTAAAAGTTATGGAACATTTCCTTTCTTTTTTCAGTGTGCAAACAAACCTTGCTAATGCTGCAAAGGTATTTTTGAAGGAAGAAGTTGGCTTTCAATGTGAAAATCTATTGGTGAAAATTTGTGACAGACCAATGCCTCGCAGGTTCATTCTATTTCTACATTTGAATCTTCTCTTCTATAATCATACGAACAAAATAAGCCCCCATGTTAAGGCACATCGTCGACTATTAATGACCCGTAGATGATATCTCTATCTAAAACAACAACCATTGGATGGTTGGATTGGCTACAGTTACAATTATAATTCTTGCGTGGGAGAAAAAGAAGTATTTACTGAACCATCATGTCGTTTCCTCATGTGTCTCATGCCTGCTCATTATGTAAGTATAAATTAATAATTATGTGGACACATTATAGATGAGGAAGGGACACATTAATATTTGCTCGCTATGGAAATTAATAATTGCCACATTAAGATAGTAATTAGTTGATACTCTAAATAGCCCTGTAGCAATGCGTGGGCCATATGTCTCATGCATTTTTAACTAATTTGCAATCAAGTTGTTTGGTACTAGCAGATAGTGATAGTCTGTTCTATTTGCAGTTTTATGCCGCTTAAGGACTTTTGGAGTTTGCCTGAGCATCACCCTTCGGAGGAATGTGATATCTACTGTGGCGAGACATCCCTGAGGATAACGAAAACAACCCCAGATGGTAGAATAATATTATTAAATCTTCTTAAGAAGATTTTTGGCAGCTTTGAAAGGGAAACAGCTGGAACGGTGATTGGACCATCGCAGATGTTATGGTCTGTCTTGAAACATATGAAGTTGAAATAATAAAACCATTTTGTAAAAAATGCAATTATGCCACCATGAGACATGATATCCTAGTGGTTTCCACCAGTATTATACCTGAGTTCAAGTGTGGTGGGCGCTTTCCTGCCTTTTTTGGCATCTGGATTGTTCTCTGAGGAATTTCATCATTGAGTCATCTCACTGCCGTTACATGGAAGAAATTCCGTGACTTCATCACCACACATTTTGCTCTCAAACCACCTTTGGCCAGGTCCAAGTTTTTGGATGATCTTCATCAGATGCGTTGTGGTGCAAAGAAGCTCTGACAAATTATCTTGAGCCACTGGTCTCCTGCTACTGATTGGAGGTCATTTCTCAAAGATGAAGATGTAGATCAAGAAAGTCAACCTTTTGAAGGCACACTTGAAGGGTTATTGATTTTCTCAAGACATATTAAGCAACATGGTTTCAAAGGCCCTAAAGTGAGTGTTCCTTTTTGAAATTTTCTGGCAAAAAAACATGTGTTGCTTATTAAATTTTTATTTCATGTACAATGTTTTCGTCCCTAGTCAAGCCTCTAGTTGTATGGGTGCTGACTAGGCGATTAGTTGCGATTAGTCACTGACTAGTTGGCTAGTCGAGTAGTACAAGAATTGCCTCACCTTGCTAGGAAAGGATCGCTTGGGTTTTGGTTCCCATCCTTGCTGATCTCTCTTCTTCCCCCTTATCCTCCTCCATGAATGCAAGCAAGAGGCTATTGAGAGCCGAGACCATCTTATGTATCTGCATCAACTTCAAAGCTGTGAACACTGCCACAGCACTGCACTGAGCTCGCAAGGTCGTTGGTGCAGATGCCTAGGAAGAAGATAAGAACAAAAAAAGCAAGATACAACAGAATTCCAATTGGTTTCATTTGTTACCGATCTGTTAGATTCGTGTGGATCTTTCAGGTTTCTCGTTGCAGCCTTGATTTGGGTAGTGGAGCTTGACTCTGTGCAGATGAGCTCCATACAGCTTCGACTTTAGCAGGAGGAGCTCGGCGGCAGGGGTCAATTTGGGCAGAGAACTGGCGGAAGGCATAAATTCCTGCGAAGTACACATGCATCACGAGGAAGCTGCAAGAGCGAGCAAGTGAACCTTGCTTGTGCGGGAGAGCCAATTTGACTTGCCCACGCATGAAAGGATTTCCTTGCCAAGCCAGGCAAGGTTGCTGAGCAAAGCAAGATTTTTCTTCCCAGCCAACTTGCTTGGCAAAGAAATTGTACCCAGCAAGAGAACTAAACAGACCCATAGTCGTCTTGCCTGCCTGCCATGCAACCTAGGATGTATATATAGTATAAATGTACAGTATTTGCTATTGATGCTTGCTCTCTTCTTTACTTGCTTTGGCTTTGTCCCAGCAGTGGTGGTACCTTCTTTTTTTTTTTGGTGAAAATAGTGATACCTTCTTCACCTTCACTTACACCTTGTTCACCCCCCTCCCCCCTTGTTCCCTTTTTTAGTAGTCCTTGATTCTTTTTTTTATCAAGCACTCGTGCATCTCTTTCCTAATTATGACAACTGCTTTTGGACATTTCTCTGCATCAATAACCCTAGCAAGGTGCTTGCTAACCTTTTAA
Source organism: Oryza meridionalis (assembly GCA_000338895.3). NCBI lineage: Eukaryota > Viridiplantae > Streptophyta > Magnoliopsida > Poales > Poaceae > Oryza > Oryza meridionalis. The sequence continues at coordinate 16,563,924 of CM002526.2, forward strand.
TTCATGCAAGGACTATCTTTTTGTAGAATGTGTATTGCAACAATTCCTTCTTCCCTATGTTTGGCCAGAACCATATTTCCATATGTTTGGCCAGGACCTAGCAGCAGCACGCACCTAGGCAGCTGAAGCTGAGGCACCAGTAGGCAGTAACTGCTTTAGGTTCAAGGAGACATTGAAAATGGCATTTACAAATGAGAATTATATTTTCCTTTGCAGAAATTACAGGAATTATCAGAAGTTGATTTGGTACTGTCACATTTTTGGAAATGTTGCCGGAAATTCTGAAAGCACTAATTTATAAGATCGATAGTGAGGAACTTAAGTATAATGCTGATGAATATGACACATTTCTGGTGATGTAAGTAGACTACTTTCTTTATCTTTTTATGTTAAAATGTTAGAACGAGATTAAAACCATTAAAAATTATGTTTTGTAGGTTTCAGGAGATATTTGAGGTGTACAACACTCCTGAGGTTGTTCCTTGTTCCTATCAGGTATCATTTCAGAAGCATTTGAAGTTTTGAATAGTGTCATGCTACAATCCTTGTAACAAAATGTTATGTGCACACTCCTTGTGTTTAGAAGCATTCAGATTGGCTTAAGGTTCTACTTGCAAATTCAGTGTTTTTAACTTTTTATATGTAATGGTCTTGATAGACTGATGGTAAAGTGGCTGTTTCTTGATTGGAGCATTAATATTGTCGAGTTAGTGTTAATGTCACTGTAACGTTGAATCTTTGTTTCAACCTGATCTCATAGATTATGGTTTGGGAATCTGATTTTGCTATTTGTGAGGCATGTTTAGTGACTCATTTGCTCAATGTTTGACTTTTTCTTCAGTGACATTAGTGACTCATTTGCTCAATGTTTGACTTTTTCTTCAGTGACAATTCATTTTGCTCAATGGTGGACAACACGGGGGACACTTGCACGCCTACTGTACACAACTAACACAATTAGTTGAATTAGTTGAATTACTTGTGTTGGACTGTACTGGTGATTTTGTAAGACAAACAAAACGGCAAGAAAGATTATGGGCACGCCTCCTGTACACAATAGTTGAATTACTTGTGTTGGACTGAATGGGTGATTGTGTAAGACAAACAAAACGGCAAGAAATATCTTAAAGCTTATATTGTGCCTCTAAATACAATTGTCATATGTTATATCCTCAGTTCAAAACATTCATAACATTAACCAAACAACACGGTTTTAACGTTTCTAGTGATTTACTAAACCAAAACCCACAAGGTCATGCCATGTAAAGAGTCGTGATCATTGTACACAACAAATTCAGGACTATTGATAATAGGAAGAGCAAAACTATATATACCACCGTTTCATGAAGTGTAGGTCTAGAACTAATCCTCGAAAACGGAGCGGCCGATTTATTGATTAAATATTAGTTAACAAACTTTAAAAATGATTAATATAATTTTTTAAAGCAAATTTTTTATAGAAATTTTTTTTAAAAAACACATCGTTTAACAAATTTGAAAGCATCCGCGTGAAAAAGCGAGTAAGATGAAACTGAGGACATTGACTAACAAACACAGCTTTAGAGGTTTGCTTTAAAAAGAAGGATGTGGAGAAGATAGAAAATCTTTGTAATTCTGATATCCGGCCAGAGGTTTGCCTTAACCACAAATGGACATATAGAACTCCTTGATACCTCTCAGGTGAGCCACTTAATACTTAATTATATTATATCCTTAGTTTTAACAACCCACTACCAGCAGTGCTCTGGTGAATCTCAGCTCAGCTAGCTTTGCTATAGGGGTAAACAGTCCTCCCGGGACACTACCTCTCCATCACCATCGCGCTTAGCCGCGATGGCTGCAGCCACCCAAAACTAACCACAACAACGAATGTGCATCCCTAATTGTCTTCACCCGTTACAACGTCCTACATTTTGCTAGTTTTTCCAATTACTAAATAAGCCATTGATAAGAACTGAATGACTGGCGCAGTATTGTCTTTATCTTGTAGGTACAACAATTGATGCTTTCTTGAAGAGCAGCCGCTTCTTGTGTGACAGTTCAACTCAGCAAAATTAAATTTTGCTTCCCAACTTTTTTTTCCACAGCAGGACGAACCAGAAATTTCATTACCGCCCCGTTTTAGACGTACCGTACCCACAACACACAAAGAAAAGGATGTGCTCACAAAACCTCACAGGGCTTTGTAGAGCTCTTCGCATTATCACAACACTAACAGAAACGTAAGACCGGGCACCCAGCCACTGGCAACATAATATTACTCCCTCCCTCCGTTTTAGGTTATAAGATGTTTTGACTTTAGTCAAAGTCAAATTGCTTTAAGTTTGACCAAGTTTATAGAAAAAAATAGTAATATTTTCGATCCAAGATAAATTATTAAAATAAACTAGAAAAAAATGTCTGTGCGTTGCGACGGGTGAAGACTATTTTAATTTTATATTATTGTTATACGGTTTAGTTAAAATAAAATTCACTATGAAAATTCGCTTTGGATATATATTTTAAAAAAATTATGAGCTACAGTTAGGAGTCTGATCGTTTCAAGTTAACATGCGAGTTTTTTTAAAGAGATTTCTTATACGACTCCTTTTGTATTTCCAAAAGCAAATGAAACTAAAACCGACTCAAATACGGATATGTATTTTCAAAGCGAACAAACTGAAAAACCTGACTCATACACAATTTACCAAAGTATCGGCAAAAACATCTCAATTTTTATAATAGTTGAGATATATTTAATTATTAATTTAATAAAACTAATTTGGTAATGTACATATTATTATATTTGTTTATAAACTTAGTCCAAATTTCAACAGCTAACTTTGATAAAAGTCAAAACATCTTATAACTGAAATGGATGGAGTATATAAGCTTAGAAGTAGCCATCCAGGCTAGGGAGGCAATTTCCCCCGCGGGGCTGGGGTCCCCTGCGGGGACCGACCCTTTCGGCGGCGGGGGCGGGTTCAATTTTTTGACCCACGGGTGAGGCGAGGTCGGGGCCCCGCATTTTTGCGGGGAGGGGACAGTGGAGGCATTTCACCGCGAGTGACCGCGGGGCCTCGGGGGATGTAAAATTAAACCTTAAATGTAGTCCATGGAAGGCCCAAAAGAGCCCAATCCAACAAAAGTCTAAGAATATAAAAATATAAAAACCTAGCCTTATCCTCTTCCCTCTCCCAATCTACTCTACCCGTCACCCTCACACCACACAGGCGGCGGCGGCGTCGACCGCCAGGCATGGGCGGTGGGGACGGCCAGGGCGCGGGAGGCGACGCGATGGCCAGGCGCAGACGGCGGCGGCTCGCTTCATCGTCTTCCAACTCGCCGTCCTCGTCGCCGTTGTCTATCTTGCCATGCACCGGCCCAGCCGGGTAGTGCGGGGTCCTGCTCACCCGCCAGGTCCCCTGTGGGGATGGGGGCTAGTGACGTTTTCCACCCAACCACCTCTACGGGGTCAGGGTCGGGGGGAGAAGTCGGGGAGTGGGGGCGGGGGCGTTCCAGCTCAACCCGCCCCGCTGCCAACCCTAATCCGGGCCACGACACATGAAATTCAAAGACTCAGAGAGCAAAAAAGTTTACTGGCTAAAACTCAAACGTACTACAGCTCCAACTTTGAGACGTTTCTGAATATTTTTATGCATTCCAGCATATCAAAACACTAATGGAGAAACCATCTTTGCCCGGTCGAGCAAAAACCACAATAGTCCCGGTTGCAATAAAAACCGGGACTAAATATTATCTTTAGTCCCGGTTCAAAAGGTTCGAGCTACTTTTTTATCTTTAGTCCCAGTTGGGAACACCAACCGGGACTAAAGATCATTTTTAGTCCCGGTTAAAAGAATAACAGGCGGTGCCATACCCCTCTAACTAAAGATAAACCAACCGGGAAAAAAGATCGGCATGCGCGGCAGAGAGGCCAAGGCATGCGTGAGATCGAGGAGGAGGAGACGGGATCAGTTAATAAGTTCTATCTCCTCCACCCTCACCTTATCTCTTCACCCCGTCTCTTCCTCTTCTTCCTCCTCTCCTCATTCTCTTCCTCCCCTTTCCTCCCCATTCTCAGGTAGCGACGGGTAGCGGCAGCTGGGCCCTCGTGTGGCGACCGGGCGGAGGCGGAGGCAGGTGGAGGCGGCTAGCCGCCGCCGGATCTGAAGGGGGAGGCGGCCGGCGAGGAGGCCGGTGCGGCGGCAGGCGGTGGAGGCCGGCGCTGCTGCTGTATTTTTTTTTCTTAATGTGTGATTCAATTTGTGTTGAATGTGTGATTCGACCTGTATTGTTGTTGTGAACGATTTGGGGATGAACTATTGTGTGAATGATTTAGGATGAACTATTGCTGTGAATGATTTGGGATGAACTATATTGCTGTGAGTGATGAATGTTTGATCTGAGATGATTTGGGCAAATAGCAAAAGAACAGTGAAAAAGAAAAAAGAGAAAAGAAAAAAATGAAAAAATAACACTATAGCTAGGACCACATATTTAGAACACCAACCGAGACTTTAGTCCCGGATTCGCCGTCCCGGTTGCATAATCGGGACAATAGATGGTTGCCAACCGGCGGCAAAGATCGGTTGTGCAGTAGTGAAAGGCTTCAACCCAGGCGATACAACTCCAGCTTCACAGGACAACTCCATCTTGACCCAACAGAACTCAGTCTTGCTGATGACAGTGCAGTGCTGTAGACTTCAGTTCTTCTGCACATTGTTCCAGTTTGATTTGATCCTCCTGGCTTTGTAAACCTGACCAATATAAGAGGGAAACAAACAGATGAAACACACCATATCAGGAGACTTGATCTTCTTTATCCTTCAAAACATATTACGGTCTTCCTAGAGGGCCCAACACATGGCGGCCAATCCCACAATGTGATTTTTTTTCCATTTGGTATATAAACTATGCCCAGATCAAAAATTGCTCGAAAGAGTTGGGACGACATTTGAGCTCCAAACACATAAGCCATTAGCCATGAGGCTCCAAAACAGTGAAAAAAAAAAAGGGTCGTTGACAGTCCCCTTTTCCTTGCAAAAGGCACAAGTTTCATTACCATTCCAGTTTCGTCTTACGAGATTATCTTTTATTAATATTGCATTGTACGGCTAACTAAATATTTTTTTTATCTTTAATGGTAGTAACTAAATATTTTTTTATCTTTAATGGTAGTTTAGCTTTCCAATGCAATTTATATGATGTGGCCATATACAGCTGTGTGAAGATGGTTGTACGTTGACTTTACAGAAAACTAAACTGGCCACTGGGGCTCCCAACTCCATTTTGCTTCCCAACTACAGCAAGAAGCCCCAAGGCTTGTCATCAACTAACTCACAACAGTGCATAGTGATCCTTGAGTACTACTCTACCATTGCATTGCATCCTCATTATCAATCATATTCTCCTAAATTAAGTACACTAACTTGGTAAGTTGTAATTAATCTCAGTAGTTTGGTCACACAGACCATCCTAGCTAATTCCTAAACCAAGGAATATTATTATGATCCGACCTTAGATCCTTATATTGTGTTTTCACACCCATATTGTGCTACATTTTCTAGGAATGAGCTCACCATTTATTGATGTGGATTTGCTGCCAATATATTGGCAAAAGCAAGCTTCGCTAAACCAACATCTACTCCAAATTAATGTAACAGTGCGGTGCAACAAAATTCACCTGAGTTTTGTTTTCCAACCATGCACGGCCTGCAGCCTGAGTTTTGTTTTCAACTCATACAGCACAAATAAGGTATATATAAATTACCCCAGATATCACAGCAAATTAATTACCTGTAGGCTTAAGATGTTTGGAGATCCCAGTGGAAAGGAAGCAACGCATAAAACCAAGGTGGACTCATGCTATGAAGTTTCTCCAGTTCTTCGAGAACACGTGCCCTCATGTTAACAGTGAATACCATCTTGGCTGCTCCCCTTGTGGTGCGCTTGGATAGCAAGTAAACAACATCATCATCATCAGCGATGCTCAGGGTAGGGTAAGCCGTGTGAAGACTCTCCACGGATATGGCGGCGTTTTCCCCTCTTGTAGTCTATTTTCCTCATGTACTATGCAGGGCAGTGTCCAAGTGGTTGGAAGTGACGGAGCATCCAGGCTTCCAGTCATCCCATGAAGTGACCGGGATAGGCATGTTCCATGTGTTGACCTTCCAGCTACCATCATCGACCAAGATGTCTAGCTGCGAACTTCGAAATTCTTGGCTGGCCACCCATTCGTAATACGAGGAACGTGGATCTTGAGATGAGTTCAAGATGGTGAATTCCATCTCGACGTACTTGATAGTGTCTCTGCTCTGGTTGACGACGATGTCACGACAATAGTAGGGGCAGCGATTGAGGAATAAAGGCCAATTGCCCTTAGAGGGCAAGGGCAGCGGCAAATCGCGGAGCTTGGGGCTCTCAATCTCGTCGAGCACATCACAGAGAAGGATGCCTCGCCAGAGATCAACCCAGCCAACTGTGCCTTTAGCACCTCCGAGCGTAATCACCTTGGTGGTGGCATGGAAGATCCTCCTCAGTGCTGAGTCAGGGAGGGGGCACACCGTTCCCCTCAGCGGCTCCTCCACTGTCAACTGATGGGAGGTCCAACTCCCTGGCTTTCCATCGGGGGTAGAGCGACACAGGTGAAGCCTGAAGTGGACATGATGCAAGGGTTGAAGAGCGGCCACAGCGTAGGAGTCGTCGTCCGTCGTCGTTGCCGCAGCTCAGTATGGCAATGTTGTCGTCTGCAAAGCCACGGCCACGTGGGCTCGGGAGACGGTGCAGCTTTGCCTTTGCGCTTTCAGGGTGAGAGTATGATACCTTGTAGACCAAGTAGTCGCTGAAAACAGTGATCAAATCTGGCAAAGCGATCGACAGGGACACGGAGGAGGACGAGGTCGGCATCCGTGCTGATCACCGTGGGCGCCACAAACTTATCTGAGGGATTGGGATCCAGATCCACCAGACCAGGGCAGTCGACGGAGAGGTGCGAGAGGCTTGGCGGGGGTGGCAGCACACAAGGTCACCGAGATTGGCAGGCCGGTGCTCGTCGTGGAAGTGCCGGTGGTGGCGTCGGCCCGTTGGTCATCGTCGGCGACGTGGCCCCAGAGCTCGAGCAGGACGACGCTTGGGATATCGTCCTGGTGGCGGCGGCCCTTGCCCTCGCCGCTTCCGCTTGCCATGGAGCCAGCGGTGGCCAATCGCGGCGGATTTTTGGCAGAATAATTTGGGTTAGGAAATTTATTCTCCCCGGGGACACAGCTAGGGGGACGAATTCTTTTCAATTACGACCACGCAAAAAAGCGTGATGGGCCGGTTGCCCGTAAAGTCTAATGGGAGTTCGGCCGTTACCAAATTTGGTACATGCGTTTTCAGACTTTTCTGTTTTCATATAAAAAACTAGTAAAATGCCCATGCGTTGTACCGGATAATATCGCGGTGGATAAAGTTTAACAGAATAGTTTTTTAAGTAACCTAGTATGACAATAATAAACACAAATGTTTTTTTTGTTTGGACATTTATTCCACCCTACACGTGTATGATATGTACGATATACTTGACGTGTTAGCGTAATGATCGTATCATGGGAGCAACAAGCGGTGAATGCCTCGGTCACTTTCAGGCAAGAGGCGATGGAAGAAAATTTGTGATTAACAAAAAAATATATATTTAAAATAGATAATTTTACCAATAATTATCAGTACTGATAAAAATTACTTTTGTGTATTTATCCTGTCTAAGAATGTTTATGCGCGCGTTCTCGTTCTCTCAACTCTCGCATGGTAAGCGTGCGATCTTGCTTCAAAAATCGTATCATGTATAGAAGTCGTGTGACTTGTGGATGATAGATGGCATGTGGACTCTAATCTATCATGACTCGCGGATTTTTTTTTTACAATCTACAGTTTTTATCTGAAACAAATATTAAAGTGGAAGTACCCATAAATTTTATGTCAACAATAAAGCTTGAAAAATAAAATAATATGATTTGTTTCAAGCAATTTTTCTATAGAAAATATTTATGAAAAACACATCATTTAACAATTTTGAAAGCGTGCGCGTGGAATACTTCCATATTCTTATATCCTAATTATCAAGTATTCCCTCAATTCTAAAATATAAGACACGACCACCGTTAACCATCATAATTTAGATTACCTTAATAAATACATTGCATGCACCCAATAAAATTAGAGATCTTGATGATGGTGGATGATTTAAATAATAATATTTTAATAGAAAAGTTGTGCTAGTTAATAACATGCATGCATGCACGTCTTCTATTATGAAACAATTTTAAAAAGTACTTGTATCTTACTCCCCCATCCACAAAAGTTACACCTATTATTTTTGTCATTAAGACCAAGGAAAAATTAAATCATCTTGGATGTTACAAATCAATGAGTGAATGCAAGCATGCAATTAATGAGTATTTGGATGACTCATTAGATTCTAATCAAACATTTAATTTATCTCCTCATTAAGTCTTGAATGAATAAAGATTATAAATAGGAACAACTTATTTGAAAATGTCAAATGTGAAATATGTCTAACTTTATTGATGGAGGGAGTATATTATAAAATGGAAGGAGCAGTTGATTCTCAGAATCTTATATTTCCCCGACATACCATCTAACCCTTTGGAAAGGCAATTCAGGCCCTGTTTAGTTCAAAAACTTTCACCCTATCACATCGAATGTTTGGACATATGCATGGAGTATTAAATATGGAAAAAACAAACTAATTACACATATTGTATGTAAATTGCGAGACGAATCTTTTAATCCTAATTACGCCATGATTTGATAATGTGGTGCTACAGTAAATATTTGCTAATGACGGATTAATTAGGCTTAATAAATTCCGTATCGCAGTTTTTAGTCAGAATCTGTAATTTGTTTTTGTTATTAGTCTACGTCTAATACTTTAAATGTGTTTCCGTATACAAGTTTTTTTTTTCAGGAGCTAAACAGGCCATCAGAGAAAACCCTCGAAATCAAACAAGCAAGCAAGCAATAATGCAGTGCAAAGGGCCAAAAGGCATAATTGAGGCCACCCGTTGCAGTGAAAGGTTTGGTGGCCAGCGAAGGGGCGGACCACATACATGACCTCGCGTCCGTCTCACCATAAATCCGCCATCCCTCTCCTCTCCTCCCCACTTTCCTGCCTTCCTTCCTCCCCGCACTTCTTCCTTCCCTGCCCCAACCTCCCCTCCACCAAGAACAGCAGTGGAGAAGGAAGGAACGAACGAAGCGATCGGAGCAGCCCCCCCGTCCCACCCTGCAAACCTGCATTGCTGCCCCCGGGTCATTCTTGGGTCGTGGGAGTCGGATTCGGGTTTCTTGGCAGCCGGCTGCAATCATCCGTGGTGCCTTCAAGGTATCCGTCTTCTTTTTGCGCTGCGAATTGTGTCGTGTATGTGCGCTTCTTTGCTTTCTACCCAGTTGATTTTAGGCTGTTTCTTGGGTTGAGCACGAGTCTGCCATTTAGCCGTCGGAGGATTTGGGGTTCGATTGAAATTGGGGTGCCGGATGAAGCCCCTCGATGTGTTGTCAAGACCTGACAGAGCTGATAGGAAATATGATATAACATTTTGGCCGTGAATCTGACAAACACGGGGGAGAAGGCCACGAGAAAATTGTCTTCCGTGCCAACAGCTACTGATGAGTTTTCCATCTAGCCTTCAGCTGTGGCTAGAATGCTAGATCGACAATCGACAGGTTTCCCCTTTGAATTGTCGGTGTTGCCGATGATATAGGGTAGTTTGTTTGCGCTAATTATGCAACTGAGCTCTCTTTCGTAAAGAGTTTTACCTTTTTAAGTAGCATAAACAACAGAACAGGAATTCTTGTGTGGTCATAGGCTGTAGCAGGATTAAGAGAGGTAGAGAGACTATCAACTGTGAAACCATTTCTAGTATTGACGTTCTTAATTAACCCAGCTGGTATTACCTGTGTGTCAGTGTGTCTTCTGGTGAAACTGAATGAATCGATCTGTTAAATAGAATTTGCTGTTCAGATCTAGATTTCCTTTCTCTGCACAACCAATTTAGCCACTGGGCCCGCTACAATTTCATGGCCTAAAACTATGCCTATGGTAAAAATATGGTGTACTTTTACAGAAAGTGCATCTCTCACTCAATTATATGTTAATCACATAGGGACAAACAAAATTTCCACTTGGAATAAAAAATACTGTGTGGTCCAATATCTACATTATATCACCTGAACCCCTAGGTAACCTCCATCTAATACGTGTTCGAAAACCATCATGCATGTTCACTTCCACATGGGCTTCAATTCATTTCTATTGTGTTCATTGACCATACTTATGTTGAGTGATACAGGTCAAGCTGGTCAAGGATGCTTAGCATTCTTATTTACTAGTAATTGATTGCACATATTCTTGCTGCTAATTAATGTATCCAGCCAAATAGTTCAACTCCTTTCCATAAAACGTTTCTCTAGATATTTTTGTTTTAACTGGTTAGGGACCTACTTCAGTAAATTGGAAGCTGTTATTAAATCTACAGAATAAGTCATGCTGTTTTTGTGAATTCTCAGACTATCCACAATTCCACATCACTTATTGCCATAGGATGAAAATTTCAGATAATCCACTGGGTTGATTTATCACTGGTTTTACCTTGTGCTTTCTCAGTGTCTCTGCTTTTTATTGTAAAAAAAGATTCCTTTAAAGGTGTAGGTGATCTACTTTGTTCTCCATACCTTTCCTACCAAACTTTAATAATCTGCTGATAAGGACAACAGTAATGGAATCCATTACTGCAGTGGGCCTTAATAATAAAATTATACCTGGTTTCTAGTCAATTAAAGTATATATCTAAAGTACTGATTGCTATATTTTTATTTTTATCAAGATATTTACATCATCAATTTTTGGCCATGCGGTGTCTACATACTATAAGGTTTTAAGCCAACAAATGAGATATATTCTGAGTTTCTCTTTGGCAGAGTTTGTTTGGAAAATTTTGCCAAATGTTTATATGGATGCATTTCCTTTGTCTTTAGGTGCACATGTGCACATGTGCTGTTTGCTTGCTTTGTCCAAAATATGATTTGGACTTACTGGAGTTTGAATTATCAATTATGTTAATTGGCCACATACCTATCCATGTGCATGAGTGCATCGCTGTTCCTAGCTTTTCTTTTTCCTGAGTGGATGCCTGCTTCCAGCTAGGTGAATTGTTCACATTCACACATCGGCCCAGGGCATGTGTTGGCCCAACTTGAGATTAGGCTTTGCCACACCCCTAAGCCCAACCTTCATTGGACCTGTACCTTGCTTCAAAGGCTTGAAAAGTAGCCTCATCCTGCTAGACCAAGCTTATAGGGAACAGATAGACACATCTACACACACAAACTGACCCTGGTAATCCATTAATTGACTCCACATCTACCTTCATGGCTACAACATCTGTCTTTCCTTTCATCTGCATGTGCACTTTGTTTCTCAATTAGTTTACGAAGACAGACATTTTTTCCACCCATCACTTGTGTATCTGCAATATTTGCTTTCACTTTTTGAAACATTGTAATCACGCTACTTTGTTTCTGCCAAATAGTTAATCATGCTTTATTGTCTGTATTGCAGTATTGCAAGTTGCCGTGAAAGGCCATTCTAGGGAATGCAGAAAGATGTGCTTGCACACCAGAGATATCTCCTATGAAGAGGAGGGCATTTCTCCCATTGATTTGACATCACTAATTCTTGATGAGCGAGGATTTCAGTGCTCACCTGGTGCATTCTGCAATCACAAAGTAATAATGATGCTATCAATGTCAGAAATCTGCTATGGCTAGATCATGCAATTTCTGATGATGGTTGAAGTTTTGCTTTTACGGTTTTTCCTCTAAAATTCCAATAAAGAATTGTCCACTAGCATTGTTTTGAATGATGGAACTTGAGAAGAATGGAAACATTCTACTGCGAAGGTATGAGATTGGAAAATTATTGGGGCAAGGAACTTTTGCCAAGGTTTATCATGGTAGGAACATCATGACTTCACAAAGTGTGGCTATCAAGGTGATCGACAAGGACAAAATTTTTAAGGTTGGCCTAATGGATCAGATTAAACGAGAGATATCTGTGATGAAATTAGTGAGGCACCCCAACTTGTACAGCTGTATGAGGTCATGGCTACCAAATCGAAGATATACTTTGTGCTAGAATATGTCAAGGGCGGTGAGTTGTTTAACAAAGTAGCTAAAGGTAGGTTGAAGAAGATGCTGCAAGGAAATACTTCCAGCAATTAGTAAGTGCTGTTGATTTCTGCCACAGTAGAGGCGTTTATCATCGCGATCTGAAGCTAGAGAACCTACTTGTTGATGAAAATGGAAACCTGAAAATTACCGATTTTGGATTGAGCGCTCTTGCTGAATCAAGACGACAAGATGGCCTACTACACACAACTTGTGGAACTCCCCGCATATGTGGCGCCTGAGGTGATCAGCCGAAAAGGGTATGACGGTGTCAAGGTTGACACATGGTCCTTGTGGTGTGATCCTGTTTGTTCTGATGGCTGGTTATCTGCCTTTTCAAGATTCAAATTTGATGGAGATGTACAGAAAGATTGGGAAAGCAGAGTTCAAATGCCCAGCTTGGTTTTCGTCTGATGTACGAAAATTAGTTTCGAGAATTCTTGATCCAACCCAAGAAGTAGAATGCCAATTACAAAAATAATGGAAACTTACTGGTTCAAGAAGGACTTGATAGCAAGCTAATTCTTAGGAACGTGGAGACAAATGAACCAGTTACAGCTCTTGCTGATGTTAATGTTGTTTTCTCCTCCATGGGTAGCAGTAGTAGCAAAATTGAGGAGAAACAGGGTGCAGGAAAGCTAACCAACCTTAACGCTTTCGATATTATTTCTCTTTCGGAAGGCTTTGATCTTTCTGGCTTGTTTGAGGAGACTGATACAAAGAAAGAAGCAAGGTTTACATCAAGCCAATCAGCTTCAGCTATTATCTCAAAACTAGAGGATGTTGCCTCATGTTCGAAGTTGACAGTGAAAAAGAAAGAAGGTGGTGTGCTGAAAATGGAAGGTGCAAGTGAAGGAAGGAAAGGTGTATTGGCAATCGATGCAGAGATCTTCGAGGTGACTCCTTCATTTCATTTGGTAGAAATCAAGAAGAACAATGGAGATACACTAGAATACCAACATTTGTGGAAGGAGGACATGAAACCAGCTCTTAAGGACATTGTTTGGGCTTGGCAAGGTGAACGCCAGGATCAGCAACCTGAAGATCATGGCCAGCCATAGAAGTGTTTCATGTCGAAATGTTTCGTTGCCTTAGGAAAGGCACTGCTTATCCTTTTGCTTATTATTCGTTCTATCTTCTGTCTTCCCAAAATCCATAGCTCAATGAAATTCGCACAACAATGTAATTGGATTCTGAGGAATCTGAACTTATAATGCAGTGTAATACTAGTTATTTTTTGTTGTTGGCAGTTAAGTGTTCGTAATTGAAATACATCAAAGGATAAGCTACCTCACATCGTCGTCTGGATGAACATCGCACCTACTTAATATTTGAGTACTTTCACATGTTTTGTAATGTGATTGCTGATTACAGGATATTAGGCATACAGTGCCAACAGTGGTACTTACAGAGAGTTGCATGTGAATCTTTGAAAGTTGCAATTGTGTTTAGAAAAGCCGAGGATTTCAGAAATTTAATTGTGTTTAGAAAAGCCCAAGATTTCAGAAATTTAAAGCACTCAGTTAATTCTCATCATTTTACCTGTTGGACAAATGATTAGTCATTTAGTTGCTAAACTCTACCTCCTTTTCTTTTCAGGACTGCACTACTTATCTTTTTTTTTTTTGAAGGATTGCATCCTTTTCATCCTTGACAGATCACTAGCACTAGTTATAAAAAATACTAATGAAAAACATTTCTATCCTGACACTAGTAGTTGTACTCCAAAAGCAATGGAAAAATTGGTTGCTTGTCGGTAGTAGCTGCTATATAAAAAAAAAAATCAGTGTGACTTTTCTGGTTGTCAATTTCCAATTGCTGTCACTTGTCTGTAAAAAGTCATCAATCAACAAAGGCAAAGGAACAACAGCTAATAATGAACTAAATTAAGTAACTTCAAATCAGGGAGCACTGCTATAGTGCTATGCTATGAGTCCTTTTCTTTTTATTCTCCCTTTTTGTTGGAGGAACCAGTAGCCAAGCCAGTAGGTAAAGAAAAGCTGCTTTTATCATACTCATCCTTGTGGAACAAATAGCAAAGACATCCTTTTATTTTGGCTTACAAAAACCTTATCTTTGTTATGTAGTTTGCTTTAGACTGGAACCCTGATTCATTCAGAGTATCACCCTGGCCCCTGACCCTTATGGAGTGATGTGATGTAATGGGATCATCCAGAGAGAAGTGAGTGGACCAAAGTAGGCTGTGTTTAGTTCCTTCCAAAGTTAGAAGTTTGGGTTGAAATTGATACGATGTGACTGAAAAGTTGTGTGTGTATAATAGGTTGATGTGATGGAAAAAGTTGGAAGTTTGGATCCAAAGTTTGGATCTAAACACAGCCGTAATATATATGCTCATGGAATCTATAATGTTATGCTCTAGAGGCAGATATTTGTGCACATCACACTAGTAGCAGAAGGAATGCTTATCTTCATGAAATGTGGCAAGGGGACAAACAAGAGAGCCCTACCTGTCCATTCAATGTCAAATTAACAGGAACCCTGTCTCAGGACTAAAATTGTTGGGGTCTTTAAAGCCTTGTCTGGGGCATGGGATTATTTCTTTTTTTATGAGTCATATAGGAATTGATTTTTTTTTTGGTGAAATCCTCTTGTTCTGAATGGTTCTCATGAGCTAAAGGCCGTGAGCCTTGGAGCAAGCTCACAACTCACTTCATGTTTAATTAGAGTACCTTTACGGTAGTCTCTATTGGTAGTATATGGCTCAGATACTCTAGATATCCGTGTCTTTTGAGAAGCTCAAACTTGAATTATAGTATGTCAGTGTTGTTCGAAACTCAGAACTGAAATATGTAAAGTGTATGAATTAAATCTCCCAAGGTGCTACGAATTAAATCCTAACGTCGACAATATGTGCCGTTCAATGTAGAGTTTCATTAATAAGTGAAACTTCTGCTTGAGATTGGCCTTGAGCCTCTGGTCCAAAACCCACCAGAGGTCAAGAAAATGGAGGTCACTTTCTCCATCGTTTGCAAAAGCTACTGCGATTGGCATTGCATTGATCATCAGCATAACATGGTTCTGAAAGGGCCACATCATCATCGTCATCGCCATCGTCGTTGTCGTCGCAGTAGTATTTGACGGACAAAACAGTGGGAATCAAGGCATCACCAACTCAAGCGTGCTGAGAGCTACCTGCATATAGGTGCTTGGAGTCTCAGTGAGTGCTTCACATCAGTTGCAACTTGCAAGTTGGCCAGTGCCGTGAGAAGGGAGGGAAAGGTTTTTTTTTTTTTTTTGTTTTGTTTCTTTCAGAGGCAGACAGATTTTGCTGGTTCAGTTAGCTGTTGCCTTGGGGAAAAGGAGCTTTCAGGGCTCGTTTGGATCATTTGTTTTGAGCAGTGGAGTTCACTATCGCCGATATGGGCTAATAGCTAGTCTTTTTTGCTTGCTCAAATAAGTGCTTGCAAGAATTTCGTGGAAAATAGTTCGACTTGTGTAAGTATCCGGGGAATTTCATGTGGTCCAAGCAATTATTGAACCGATTAAAGAGATTGGCTTCAGTTTTTGGCTTCTGACTTGCTTTCGATCGAGACATTTCTTTCGTAGGTAGGCTGCCTTTTCCATCACCTTGCTTATGCCTCCTTAATACGGAGTATTGCAAGTCCAACCTACTGTTTCATATTTGACAATATAGGCTGACCATATAAGCTTTTGAAGTAATGAGAAAAGACGGACAATTCATTTATCCTTCAATAGAAATAAGAGGCACACAATCAAATTTGGATACTCCTTTAATGTCTTGATCTCAATACTCCAAGTCTCAATATTTTGAATAGTCAAATGGCAGACGACGGTAAAAATCCATGTCCTCTTTTATAGGTTCGTGTAGTTCAAAAGTTGGATTTGTCGGTACAGTTAAAGGTTAATCCAAAGGAATTAGTAACAAGAAAATGTTCTCTCTTTACCTTTTAACCCCTTTAAATAAGCTCCAAATACTTTGTACTGAAACTTTTGAGAAAGTACCCGCTTGCACTGTACATATAGTTTGTGCCACCACTACATAGTGGTGTAACCACGATTGAGTAATTTAACTTATTGAAGCCACTTAAAAGATTTACAACAAATCTTGCGTCCACTTTAAGGCACCCAAGATCATTTCAATTATTCTCTTGCCTACTTCATAGAGAATTTCTGGGATTATAGTTTAATTTCTTGTTTGACTTCACACAATGGAGTTTATGTTGCAAACTTGCAATAAAAGTGTTTTCGTGGCAGAATGAAACCTTTGTAAAGGCAATATCCTGATCGACATATATTATAGGGACCCCAGGCAACGTAAATATTCCCATTTGTTACTGCAAAAGCATTTCCTTTTGGATATTAATGGGTGAAATTGTTTCCTTGATGCACTAGATCTATGTAAAAACTTTTTGAAAAAGAACTACTACGAGAAAGATTTTTGTGTGCGGGTGAGCGGCCTGCCAGCACCCAGGGGTTTTTGCGTGCGGGTGGCGCACCTGCACGCGAAAATCAGATTTTCACGTACGGATGCTTATGTTGCCCGCACGGAAAAACAAAAATCCGAAAAAAAGGATAAAATTTCAAAAAATGAAAACCCTAGAATCCGGCGGTGGCGCCGCCTCCTCCTCCTCCTCCTCGTCAGCCAAGGACGCTGCTCCCGCCCTCGTCAGCGGTGGAGGAGGTGGCGGCCTCCGCGCCACCCGCCGGATCTCGCGCCTCCACCGCCGCCGCACTGCCATGTGCCGTCGCCGCCACTGTCACCTACGCCCGCCGCCGCCATCGGGAGGAGAGGAGAGGGCGCAGATGAGTGAGGCCGCTATTGTTGACTAATAGAAGAAAAAGAGATATAGAGAAGAGGAGAGAAAGAGGGAAAAAATTTAAAGTGGGTAAGAGGGAAAAGAGGGAGTGGGTATTTTGCGTGCGGCACTCTTAATAGGTCCGCACACGAAAATGCCTATTTTCGCGGGTGATTTTTCCGTGGTCCTTTTAAATGGACCGCACACGAAAATGAACTTATTTTCCCAGACGCTGCAATCTAAATGGGTCCCTGTACAGGAAAATCGTTTTTGTAGTATTGACGAGAAGGGAAAAGAGTAGCGATAAGTCTAGATTAGGCATCTTGATCAAAATGTGTAGAAAGAGGGAAAACGCATGGAGATTTGGTATATATTCAACTTTTTACTTTTACAAATTTCATATATGTCCAATTTTTACCCTTACGAGATTTATCTCGTGATACATTATCAGCCTTAGAGCATGATGTCTCAGCCTCAAGGTTCCAAAAACCGTCCTAAACTTCCGAAGAAATTTAATGATAACATCATGAGGAATACAATTCAAATCCCTAGTTTCAATCGGTTCATCCACTTGATCCTCCCATTCATCCATTTGAATTCAACTTCTATATCAACCAAAAAGCTTAGAGTTGTATCTGATTTCCAGAGACCAACTTATATAGTAATACCTACCTAGTAAAACTACACATTTTGGTGAATGAAACCCGGTGGCTTCAATTGTTTTACAACTGAATGTACTCCTTTGCACCTTTAATGCATTTTGGACAGCCATGAAATAGAAATAAGACGAAAAACCGTGGTTATTTGTTTGGATGCATGAGACGGATTGCTTTGGGAAATTTCAGGAATCTTTTGGCAATGTTGGCAAAATTTGAAGCTAAAAATAAAGAGGGTATTTAAATAAGGAATATATCCTGTGCACACAAACTTCCCGTGCATAACAACTAGCAAATGTCACAGAAAATTCTAGAAAAAAATAGACACATACTTTAAATAGTATTACACCTATGTGTGAAATCTTATCTTCAAATTCATTATATTTTAGCCGTAACAATAAAGACAAAATTCTGACAGGTTTTTACCTTTAAAACTGTCATATTTTCACTTTATTGTTACGGCTAAAATATAATGAATTGAATATGGGAATTTATAGATATGTGTAATACTATTAAGAGTAAATGTCCAACTTTTTAAAGAATTTTTCATGACATTTGCTAGTTGGTATGCACGGATTGTGGACGAAAGCTTGTGCGCATACCGTATGTTCCCATTTAAATATGGAGAGTGAGTAGGATCTACAAAAGCTTGAGAGTTGTATAAACCATTTTTCCATGGCTATTGGACGTGCTTTTGGACTTTAAGAGGTGCCACATATATAGACCCTTGTTTGTACAAGCTTTTGATAGACACAACTTTTTTTCAAAATCTATAGCTCTCCCAAGTAGTCTAGATTCTCAGCAAGATTATGAGAAATTGTACTTATACCATCTAAAAACGAACTAGAAGAAGAAGAAGAAGATGGAAAACACATCATTTTCATGTTCTGACTAGCTGGCTATCCGCTAACCGCTTATTAAAATCTTAAGCTCTTCTAAACAAGGCCATATGTAACTTAGGCCATATCACCATGCTAGCAAGGCAAGACGTCGGGCATCAACATTAGGGATGCGGGATCTGCTCATATTTGTTTTTTAGTCTTTTCAATTGCAACCAATGTATGTTGTTCACTCTCGGATGTCTAACATTTGAATGGAAAATTAATTAAAATTTAATGTGAAAAAGCCATGTATGGCCCCAACCATCACTAACTACTACAACTCTATAAGATTTGAACAATATTCTTTTCAAGAAACATATTAGTTAGCACTTATCTAGACTCTAAAAGTGAATATAATAGAAAGAACCTACATATTCCTTAGTTGATTCAACTACATGCATACAAGCTGTTAAATCTATTTTGTAGGACTAGAGTCTTGGCACAATTTAAATTACATGAGCATAGTTTAACCAAACGGTGGATGAAATACAATTGAAAGCATTGCTGGCGTGCAAATATTGCCTGCATAGTACCTCTTAATTACGATCAAAAGTATAGCAGCTAGACAAGTCGTGGCACTAGTTTTCACAACCTTCAAATTAATTTACGAGATCGAACCTAGCTTCTAGTGGTTCGAGGACATATGTGAGATTATGTGCATGCACAAGAAGCTTTTTGCAAAATAGTCTTCCACGCGTTAATTTCATCAAGGAGCACAAACAATTCAGAAAACGAAGCTATACTTAGTGCTACTATCGGAAGATTTCTCAATTCAAATCCATTGCAAATTTTATAATGTGCTTTTGATAGAGGTCAATATTTGAAGAAGGATTAAAAGACAATTTGTAAAGTAGAATAAGGATTAAAAGACAATTTGTAAAGTAGAATGGGCATCAAGATAAATTCGATTAGAAGATGAGGGTATTATCAACAATAGAGCTACTTTTTATAAACCACTTTTACAACAATGTGTAAAAGCATGTCTCTGTGCTGCTGGTATTTGGAGGTGCACCTTTTTTATAGAATATATCACTATGACATGAGAAATTCGATGCACAAAAATGGTTGAGAAGACAGATAATAGGATAGACAATATCCTTCACAATAACCTGAGAACAAATTTTTTTAGGATCTGTAATATGTCATACTTATATAAAGGAAAATTACTAGCGGGCTTAAGGCATCACATTGCTTTGGACTAGACCTATCTTATCACTTTATCGATATGTTTGGATAATAATCTTTGCTAGTGTTTTTATTTCTTTGCCTAGTAATCTTCATTGGAATTTCTGTAGGGGATAAGCAATAGTTGTCTTCTCCACCCTACACATGAAATTCCCATTGTATGCTTATTGAGGTAGGGAAAATGTTTGTACTTAGCCTATCGTCTTATTTCCCATGTTGAACCACTATTCCCATTGTATGCCTATTTCTCATGTGTACAATGGGAATTTCATTGTATGCTTATTGAGGTAGGACAAATGCTTCATTCAAGAAATATTAATTTGTTGTCTCCACCCTACACTTGTGATATCCCATACTTATCTAAAGAAAAATTCCCAATAGGCTTTAGCAGTACGCTGTGGTGGTGAGATCGGTATGTATACAGCACATCCAAACTTACGCAAATGGGAAATACTTGGAGGATTTCCACGTACTAACTGCATTGGGGAAGTTTTATGATATGTAGTTGGTCGTAGTTGGATAAGGTCAGCAGCGTGCAGAACTGCATGACCCCAACACGACGAAGGTAATTTGCAATTCATCAATAATGGTCGAGCAATAAGCTTAATTCTTTTGATCAATGATTCAGCCAAACCATTTTGTGTGTGAACATATGGAACAGAGTGCTGAACCTGAATTCCCAATGCCATACAATAATCATCGAAAGCATGGGATGTAAATTCGGCAGCATTGACCATACAGATTGATTGAATCCTATGTTCAGGGTAATTTGCCTTCAGCCTTATAATTTGAGACATTAGTTAGGTAAAGGCATGGTTTCTTGTCGATAGAAGACACACATAAGACCATCTAGTAGATGCGTCAATCAAAACCATAAAGTACCTGAACGGTCCAGATCTTGGCACAATAGGGCCACAGATATCTCCTTGAATGCGTTCAAGGAATTTAAGTGGTTTGGCTCTAATTTTGAGATAAGATGGTCTCAAAATCAGTTTCCCAGTAGCACATGCAGTGCATACGAAATCAGAGGATTTGGGAAATTTGTCAGTGATCAAATGATGACCAATAGAGTTGCCAATAATTTTTCTCATCATCCCGATACCGGGGTACCCAAGTCGATCATGCCAAGTGTGGAATGCATCAACATTTTGAAAAATTACTTTGTACGCAACATGTGCAATGGGCTTAATGTATGTATAATACAATCCCGATGTGAGTGATGGAATTTTCTTGCAAATGCGTTTGCCATATCCGTTTTGTTTGGTTAAGAGAAGAAATTCTTCTCGATTTTCCATATGGGTTTCAATGTGGAACCCATTTTGACGAATATCTCTATAACTTAGGAGGGTACGGGTTGAATCAGGATACAATAAAGCATCCTCGATTGTAATTTGTGTACCCATTGGAAGTGTAATAATTGCTCGTCCTGAGCCAACTATCACAGTATCGCGCCCAGCGATAGTCAAAACTTTGCCTTCTCTCTTTTTGAGAGTTTGAAAGTATCTGATCTCTCTAAGTATAGAGTTTGTGGTACCACTATCCACAAGACATAATTCCTCTCCAATCGGAGCGATATCCTTAGACATCTAAAATGAAAGAAGAATTGCTTGATTAAGAATTCTTTATCCAATATATATACATACATACAATAATTAAAACATCAAATACATAGTATGACGTTTACATATGTTAATAGTACATACTCTAATGACTAGCAAGCCATACAACCTTACAATATAAGGGAGTTCGTACTTATCTACTTATTACAACCAATATTGTTTGGCAAACTTATAGGATATCAATATACTGTTTCAAGCACACTGAGATAAGAGCAGCTTCATCTCCAAGTGGGACGCACCGAGATCATTGCAAATCTCCAAGTGGGTCCGTTGAGCAGTATTCGATGAACATATCGTCCATCGCAGAGAGTGGAGCGACATCTTCTGGGAGAACATTGAGGTTGCTCTCTGGTTCAGCAGGAGCCTGGTGAGAACTTGCAACCTCAGGGTGCTCTTCATGTGTAAGATTGAAGTGGGCTTCAAATCTTGGGTTCTCAGAAGATTTTTTGTCCTTGAGGGATTTTTGGTACAAGAGAACAAGATGTTTCGGGATGCGGCAGTCTTTAGCGACATGAGTGTCAGATCCACACCTGTTGCAATGCTTGTTGCCATTGCTATGAGGTTGTGGTGCCTTATCCTTCCCTTTTTCTTTCTTTCGACCCTTGAATTTGCGCCTGTTGTTGTTGCGTTTGCCTTTCCAGTCAGATTCTTAGGATTATTCGAAGAATTTCCCTTGAATCCTTTCTTATTTTCAGCATTATTCTGTACATTGAAGTGCACCTCAGGCAGTGGAGCAGAGCCCGGTGGGCGCTGTTGGGCATTCTTTAAAGAAAGCTCATGGTGTCTTTCTGCCTGAGTCAATGTATGTATAAGCAGAGAATGTTTCTAGAAATTGTTAGCGCGATACTGTTGAGTCAGTATCCTGTCCTCCGGAAGCATAGTTGATAGAGTTTTCTCTATCTTCTCTGCCTCCGTTGGCTCTTGTTCGCAAAACTTCAACCTGGAACAAATGTTATGAACAACATGGCTATATTCTGCCACAGTTTTAAAGTCCTGTAGGCGTAAATGAACCCACTCATAATTAGCCTCAGGCCAAATGAGTTCCTTTTGCTAATCATAACGCTCTTTTAGAGCTTTCCAAAGGTTGAGAGGGCTCATCTCTAACATGTATTCATGTTTGAGATCCTTGTGAATGTAGAGTCTCAAAAGAAAAAGGGTTGTATTGAGCTTCCTGGGCTCAATTTCCGGGTCCCCATCATTGGGTTCCTCAATTGTATTTAA
The DNA here is from genome assembly GCA_000338895.3 of Oryza meridionalis. Classification (NCBI taxonomy): domain Eukaryota; kingdom Viridiplantae; phylum Streptophyta; class Magnoliopsida; order Poales; family Poaceae; genus Oryza; species Oryza meridionalis. The sequence goes on from CM002526.2 coordinate 16,586,471, forward strand.
AATCCCCCGAGAGGCAAAATTGATTTTGATATCGGAAACCCAGATGGGATAGTTAGTCCCATCGAGGGCGAGTTCGTCGAACTCTTTTGTTGCCATGTCCCTACAATCATGGTTAACATTATCAATTTATAGAGGTAAATTAATAAAAACATGATATTAAGGTTGTAATCTCAATGCGAAATGTAAAACTTCATATTTTGTAATGTTTCGAAAAAATGCAGGTAATAGACCTGGCAATTTTGAGTTAGAATTCGAAATTAGGTGGCACAATGTGCATAATCTCCAAGTAATTAAACAGTGGAGTAGATCTCTTAATAGTGGGCAAGTTATAATTGCTGCCTAAAACACGGTCTCTAGGCAAATATATTCTGGTGAATATACCACAGCCAATGTTTAGGACTCCACTACCTTGTGTTCAACCAAATTTCAAATATTCTCATTTTTCAAAACATATTCTCGGAAAATAATACATGTGGGTAACATCGTGAGATGTAGACCTCTGTGAGATGGGCGAAATGCTTGCTGCCTAGGTTATGACCAGTGCGGTCAATTTGTAGGACTCCATCGGGTAATCATCTCAAAATGTAGACCACTTAATGATGGGCGAGATACTCGCTGCCTAAGTTATGGTCGATACAACCAAAGTATAGGACTCCATCAACATGTGATTAATTTCCAAGTCAAAGTGTGAAGGGGAACATGCATTAAATCCTCCATTAATTATGTTGTACATAATTAAGAGAATTTGCTAAATCAAAATACAAAATTTATAGAATTTTGTAAATTAATAAAGCGAGAAAGTAGAGCGTGTCTTGAAATAATATGCAAAAGGCATGTTATTAAGACAACAAATAAATTTAGTGAAACAGGGTATTTAAATAAACACCTATGTTAATAAACACATAACATCAGTGGTCTATAGAACCATTACATAATTGTTTGTACAATTGATGAACTGCTTCGACTAAATTACATAAAACATAGGGACTATGATGTAATTGCTGCTGAAAATAAAATTAAAAACTAAAATTAAATGGTAAATTGGGTGGTGGGCCAAAATCTAAAAGATTCGGCCCACCACCGTGTGGCACTAGGCCGGCAGGCAAGGGGGGGCGGTGGGCCGGCCCATCCGGCCCGCAGCAAAAATGCAGGGGGGGAGCCGTCGAGGGGGTTAGGGTTAACCCTAACCGCCCCCACGATTTCACCGCCGCCACTGTTTTCGCCGCTCACCGCCGCTATTTCGCCGCCAACCGCCGCCAGTTCGCCGCTACCAACGCCGCTGTTGGGGCACGCCGCCGGCGCTGCCGTGGGGCATGCTGCCGACGCCGCCGTTGGGGGCGCGGCCGACGCTGCCGAGGTGCGCCACCGTGGGGGGCGCCGCCGACGGCGCCGTTGGGGGCACCACCGACGCCACTACCGCTAAGTCCACCGCCGTCTCCATCCATTTCCTCCGACGCCTCACTGCTGTCACCATCCACCATCCACCATCCGCCGTCGCCATCCACCACCACTGCCGCCACGGCCGCCCCTCCGTCCACCGGCGGTTGGCCGGCCGGATTAGGCCGACGGCTCCCGATCCTCGTCGGAGTCGGAAGCCGGCCAAGCCCGAACGCCATTCCCCGGCACCCCGTTAGGGAGTGTACGGCTAGGAGAGCCATGGGGAACGGCGATGAAGGTGTGACGGAGGCCGGGACGGCGAGCGGCGGCTTCACCGGCGTGACGACGAGACGAGGACGGATTGAAGAAGGGCGGCTCCCCCATGCGCAGCCAGGGTACCGGTCCGGCCAGACCCCAGTGGCGCGGGAGTGGGGGAACGGCGTCGGCGTCGGCCTGGTGTCGGTGGAGGTGGTGGAGGAGCGGTTGATGGTGGCGGCAGCGACTCCATCTCTGGGGGAAGATCGCATGGCTCGCCGGGAAGTGTCACCACTGCAGTCCAACCGTGGTAGGCGCAGTACTGCACCCCCTGCACAAGGATCCGGCGAGGTTCTTCGGCAACCGGAGGCGGAGGAGGAGGCGCGACAGGGACGGGCAGGGGAACCACAACCGGAGTTGCAGTCACACGGCAGCGAGGGTAGTGGCGGCGGCCACCAACCCTAGCCCTGCCTCCGCGGGATCCCCGGCGCGTACTCCTCATCGGTCGGTGAAGAAGATGGCGGAGTCGGCGTGCGCGCTGATGGCGAGGGAGGCCGAGAACAGCATCCATGATCCAATGAAAGGTAGGCATCGTACCTTCTCTGATGATTCTTCTGTTCGCTTTTCTGTTAGATCAAAAGCGACGTTTCTTCCTTCTTTTATTTCGCGATCTCCTTCGCGAGAGTGAAAGTGCTGATAACGTGTTGAAAGTGTATAAAATTGATTGAGCGAAAGGGATTGAGCAAGAGAGAGAATTGCACACAAGAATGTAGGGAATGAATGAGCGGAATCTTTATTGATCAATGCGGTATAATATATAGATGGGGAAGGGGTGGCAACCGGAGACGCGATGGTTGGGCCGTTGCCAAGGAGCGCCTAGGGAAGACGCGGTTGCCTTCGGTTGCGATCCATCCTTTTATATGGATGAGATCACCCTGTTGTTTCATAGCACACTCCACGAGATGTTCATGTCCACAGGAAATTAATACAAATTCGTAGCTTTGTATATATGCTCATGTCAACAAGTCAAAATGTTATGACTGATTGATAGTGCCACTTAAAAGCTCCCATCACGCCAATTCACATAAGTTGGCATCTGTTAGCAATATTTAATTAAAGATACCATCATGTAAGGTCATACCCGTTTACTTGATACGCAATTCTTGACTTTCGCCGGCATCGTTTGCCCTTTCTTTTCTCATAACATTTCATTATTTTTTCTCCTTAAAAATACTATATCCGTTCTAAAATAATTGTCTCATTAGTATTCAAATTTTATCTCAAAATAATTAACATCTACAGTACTAATCATGTCTTAGTATTCATTTTTTTCATTTTACCCTAACCACCCTTCCAACCCTAGCTATAATTCATTTAATAAGGGTATTATAGTTTATTTTTTCTAAACCTTGTTTTATGATTAAAAAAAATCAATAAATGAGGAGCCCGCTCAGGCGCTCACAAGGGTTAGTTCCATTCTCTTTTTAGTTCTTTCAAAAAAAATGACAAACAGATGGACACTCGAGCAAGTTATTTCACCTAAAAGTGGACAGACAACTGAATTTAGATCAGCTTGTCAGAAAATTTTGGTTCGTTGTATATTTAGACCTTCGCACCATGTTATTTCGATGGAATAATGTGCAAATCTTTTACATGTTCTCGACATCTATTGTAAAAAGTCGATTTTTTTTTTCAAATGATGATTGTTTTGTTAAATTACCTCCGAAAATGGACAGGCACTCAGGGACTGAAACTTGATTAATCACTTTACTTGAACATCCTACTATGCCTTTTGAACCATCTTCATACAGTATATATAGCAAATCCTAATCACCTTCTAAATCTTCTAAAAAGGAAATTATGCAAAAATAATAATACAAGGGAAAAATGGAAAAAAAAAATGCTAATTAAGCCATTTCCAAGTTCTTCCTCTGTTCCCCATTGTCTCCGGCGGCGGCGGCGCCGCCGCCGCCGTTGCTGCTCCTCGTCTCGGCGCGCGCCCCTCTCCGGCGCCGGGAGCGGAGCACCGCGACGGCGTGGCAGGCCCAGTCCCATGAGTTGAGCAGCATGTAGGAGGCGATGCCGCCGATGAGGCCGTAGGCGATGGAGTAGGTGAGCGGCATGAGCGCCAGGGTGAGGAACGCCGGCACGGCCTGCCTCATGTCGGCCCAGTCCACCTCCGCCACCGCGCGCATCATCATCACGCCGACGAGCACCAGCGGCGGGCCGACCGCCCACGACGGGATCGACGCCAGCAGCGGCGTGACGAACAGCGCCGCCGCGAAGTAGGCCGCCGCGGTGAGCGCCGTCAGCCCCGTCCGCCCGCCCTCCCTGATCCCCGTCGACGACTCGATGAACGCCGTCACCGGCGACGTCCCCAGCAGCGACCCGAACACGATGGCCGTCGCGTCGGACATGAAGGCGAAGTACTGCCCCTCGAAGTCCCCCGTCGCCTCGTCCACGAAGCCGGCGAACCTCGCCATGGAGTAGAGCCCCCCCGTGGTGTCGAGGATGTCCACGTACAGGAACGTGAAGAGCGCCTCCCAGAAGTAGCCGTGGCGGGCTCCCCGGAAGTCGAGCGCGCCGGCGGTGGACTGGATGCGGTGCACGTCGAACACCTTCTTGAAGTAGCCGAAGCTCTCGTCGCCGGCGGGCGTGTCCGGGAACACCGTGACGGCGGTGTTGCGCGGCCAGGAGATGAAGGTGACGAAGAGGATGCCGTAGATCATGGCGCCCTTGACGTTCTTGATGAGGCAGAAGGCGATGATGAGGAAGCCGACGACGGCGAGCCAGAAGGTCGGGGAGGTCATCCGGCCGGACAGGCAGAGTATCCCGCCGGAGACGGTGCCGCCCGGCATGAGCGCCACCGTGCCATTGGGGAACGTCACGACCGGCGCCACGGACGCGCGCTGCGACGCCGGGCACGCGCCGAGCGTGACGAGCGTCGACGAGCTGAACCCGACGAGGCCCACGCCTTCGCTGCTCTGCAGCCCGATGAACGCCAAGAAGAGCCCGATCCCCGCCGACGACGATATCCGGACGGGCTTGGGGATGAACTTGGCGAGCTTGGAGCGCAGGCCGACGAGGGAGATGAAGAGGAAGATGAGTCCCTCGAGGAAGACGGCGGCGAGCGCGGTGCGGTAGGGGAGCGTGCCGGAGCCATGGAACCCGACGACCGTGTAGGCGAAGTAGGCATTGGTGCCCATCCCGGGGGCGAGCGCGATGGGCAGGTTGGCGAAGGTGCCCATGATGAAGGAGCCGATCACCGACGACGCCGCCGTGGCGACGATCAGGTCGCGGCGCGCGCGGGCCACGCAGGCGGCGTACCCGGGGTCCACGGGCGGGAACCTGCACGCCGGGGACGGCGCGTCGCAGTCGTCGGCGGTGCACGTGGCGCCGGAGTCGGAGAGGATGGAGGCGTTGACGGCGAGGATGTAGGCCATGGTGAGGAACGTGGTCGTCCCGGCGCGGAGCTCCTTGGTGAACGTCGACCCGCGCGCCGCCAGCTTGAACCGCCGGCCGACCCACGACCGCTCCACCGCCGCGTTCAGCCGCCCGAGCTTCGTCCTCGCCTCCTCCCCGTCGCTGCCGCTGCTGCTCGGGATGATGGGGTTCGCCATGGCGGGCGCGGCTGCTGCGGCGCGTGGCGCGTGGCTGGGTGGTGGTCGCGTGCGCGTCGCGGGGATCTTTTTAACCAGTTGTTGCGGCTGCGCCGCTGCGAGCGTGGAGACTGGGAGGGTCAGAGGGTGATCCAGCCGAACAAGCGAAATTTCGGGAGGTGTAATGGATTATTACTATTTTTTTCCTAAAATAAATTTTATTCTTAATTATCAGGATTCACATTTGCATTGAGAGAAAAGTCGAAAATAACCCTCATTAGTAAGAGCGTGGCTGTATTTCGGTAGATGGATAGATAGAAAGTATGAAAGGAAACTCTTCCATTTTACAGAGAGATCAAATAAGGAAATATGAGTATATTTATGTACTCACGGCGGCTATGAATCTGGACATGAGACATATTCAGATTCATAGTACTTATATTCAATCCTAGATAATTTTATTTTGTGATGAAGGGAGTAATAATTTTACTTTGGGATTGGACAAATGATACAAGCTAGAAATAAACTTATTATAGGGAGTAAATTCCCTTTATACCCATGAAAACTCTTTTTATATCCTGAAATTTACCCGATCTCTTCTATACCCCTAAAATTTCAGCTTAATCCCTTACATGCCCATGCCGTTACATTTTTCATTCATTTCACTGGTAAGTATGGTGGCAAATATTATTAATGCCCTTGATAATTTAGGTTTGCATATAAACTTGAAAAAGATCGAAAATTTTGTCCGAGTGCACAGTATGTGCATTTTATGTAACTAATGAGACTAAATAATTAGTGCTAGAAATTTGGACATAAATTTTGAAAATAAAACAAATATAATAAATTAATTTTTTTCTTTTACTATAAAAGATGCTCGTGTGTTGCAATAGGTGAATTCTATTTTAATCTTATTACTGATATACACTTTAGATAGGGTGAAATTCACTTGGATATCTTTTAAGATAATCATGTGCTACAGTTAGGAGTCCGAATTTCATCTCAAGTTAGTATGCAAGTTTCATCTCAAGTTAGTATGCAAGTTTTTCTAAAAAGATTTCTTATACGACTCCTTTCGTATTTCCAAAAGCAAGCGAACTTAAAATTTGACTCAAACACAAATATGTATTTCCAAAAGCAAATGAACTTAAAAACGACTCAAACATGAATGACGTACCAAGATACTGGCAAAAACATTTTTAATTTTTATATTAGTAGAGAAATCCAATAAGTCAATAGATTTCTTTTGATTGGGAGCAATCATAAAAAAAATATCATGAGCATTTATAGTCTTATCATTATATGAATGCTCCTCATTTTTATGACTTTTTACCAAATTAAACAAATACATATTTTTTATTTTATTATCTAAAAATAAATTTTATCATATATAATATATCGCACAACAAACTCATAACAGTCTCATGCAATAAACTTTTACATTTTCAATAATGTAATTCATAAATTTCTATGTTTCATCCAAAGGGTAAAATGGTCATTTTTATAGAAATTAGACGGTCAACTGACGGGAGAGGTATGAAACGGATCAAAATCAAATTTTAGGGTATACAAGAAAGTAAGCGAAATTCAGGGACGTAAAAGGGATTAGCTAAAATTTTAGGGGTATACAAGGGATTTTCTCTATTTTAAAAATATTTAGTACCACTATTTATTAAACGGTTTTTGCCGCTTAATTTGATTCCCTGCTCTAATCCAATGATGCATCACGCTTTCGTGGGATTGGGATTTGGGAATTCCCTCTTTTGTTTCTGCGTTGGATTAGGACAGGAGGGGCCTTTTCCTTCTTTTTTTTTTTTGGTGACAATTGTTGGAGATCTTTTGGGGGGGTTGGTGACGCGATCGATTGCGTGGTTTTGGTCGGCCGTACGAATGTTGGAGCCATGAATTTGATTGCATCGATGTTGGCCTCCTCCAAAGATCAAAGGATGCACTTGTTGAGATGGGGCTCCAGGCCTCCAGCTCCAGCTCTCAATCAAAATTTTTCAGCTTTATCAAAAAGAGAATGAAGTGTGGGTTAGAGTGATTAAAAGAATGAAACAAAGAGGTGAAACAAAGCACGTGACTTACATTTAGAAGCTAAAACCCTATGAACAGAGCTAATAATTACGGGTTTGATTGAATTTCATATTGACCTAATTGAATAAGTTTGCTCTGTCTGTAGATGTCGTAGAATCGAAAAGAATCTTTCCTACCCCAAAAGTTAGCCATTGAGGTGAGGGGCTCCCCCACTTATATTTTAGGTCATTTGTCCTTCCACAACTAATGTGGAACTATTCAACAATCTCCCCCTTCGCAACACATTGGTGTCCCTCAGCCCTTCACCGTATACGGGGCCCCCGCAGGCACCCACGGTGCCTTCACACACTGTGTCCATTAGGCCACCCCTTCACGGTATACGGAGAACTAATGTGGGACTATTTAACAATCCCCTCCCCTTCACCGTATACGGGGAACTAATATGGGACTATTCAACAATCTCCCCCTTCACAACATTGGTGTCGCTCAGCCCTTCACCATATGCGGGGGCATTCACAACATTGGTGTCCCTCAGCCCTTCACCGTATACGGGGGCCCCGCAGGCACCCACGGTACCTTCTTCACACACTGTGTCCATCAGGTTGCCCCTTCACCGTATACAGGGCCCCGCAGGCACCCACGGTGCCTTCACATACTGTGTCCATCAGGCCAGAGAAGTAAACCTAGCCAGGCTCTGATACCAATTGTAGGATTGAAAATAGTCTTTTCCACCCGAAAAGTTAGCCATTGAGGTGAGGGACTCCCTCACTTATATTTTAGGTCCTTTGCCCTTCCACAATCAATGTGGAACTATTTAAGAGATGTCATGTCGTCATGTTAATTTGGAACTTTGGATGATTGAAAGCATGAATGATCACAAAACTAGGCGAAGTGATCGGTTGGATGAACCGGTTTGTGTGGTTCCAAGAATGCTGGAAGGTAAGACAGCTACTTGATGCAGCTTCTTTACTTTAATTTCAGAGCCTTAATTAATTAGCGGAGTAGTCACGGAATCACGTGGTTGTGCAGCTGCTAATGAACGTCATGGAGTACTGCTAATGAGGTACGAGCAAAATAGGGAAAAAATAGGCAAGGAAAGGAATATATGAACGTCACTCATGACTCGTGTATGGCATCATAACTCTATTTTTCTAAGTCTCTGTGAATGGTGAACTCCATAGCTAGATTGAAACAGTTAACGAAACAAATGCGCATCTTGTCGTTACTATTTTACTTCTAATGTGTGCTTGGGAGGTACACATGAACACACTATGTGAAGAATTAGACAGCAGACACTGCGATATGCCGACATATGTATGTCTCGCTAAATTACTTCCTCCGATTAGAAAGAACAGGGTTTAACTTATTGATTTCGGAGTAAAAACAGCTCCTCACGGGTTTCCTGAAATCCGACCAAAAACCTGTAAAAACTGATAACTTTCAGTCAACACTGTACAGAATTGAAACAGACTAATACTGATCGGTTTTCACAACCTGAGACCTAGCTGTTTCACGAAAACTGACCGGTTTTCACGAAATTCCATTGATTTTGTGAACCCTGCAAAGAACAAGCTATTTTTGGCGTTAAAGTACAACTTTGATTGATAACTTCTATTTAAAAGATATTTCACTAAAACTATAGTATTATAAAAAAAAATTAGGGTGACTCTAGGGATGAAAACAATCGATCGATAATAGTCTTTTTATTTTACGAAAATGGTTGAAAAATTTTATATTCATAAATTTAACTATTTAGTGTAAACTTCAATGTGATGCTAATAGTTAGTAGAAAAACTAAATTTTGGAAACGGTAACTGTTCATAAAGATATTATTAATATATTCCGTCCGTATCATATTACAAGTCGATTTGACTTTTTCTACTCAAAATTATTTAAGTTTGATTAAACTTATAGAAAAAATTAGCAATATCTATAACGCCAAACTAGTTTTATTAAAACTAAAATTTAATATATTTTGGTAGATCTTTTGTTTCATATTGAAAATATTACTATATTTTTCTGTAAACTTAGTCAAACTACAATTTAACTAGGATTCTAGGAAAATAGTCAAAACGTGAAACAGAGGGAGTATTAATTTTGTAGAAACAGATATGGTTGGAAAATCTTCATACTGTTTTTACCGTTACCCGGGCCAAATTAACCTACTGCTTCAAGTTTCAGACCGTGAGAACTTGGAAGACTGAAGAGAGTGGATTATACAAATTGTCAAAGAGCGATCGAGGGCACGTGGAGTGCACGGCGCGGCGCCGAAATATATAATTCTCTGAAGGTCAATCGGGATCAATAGGTGGGAAACGAGAAATGTGTGTGCAAGCGCAAGCGTGCATGTCTAACGCTCACCTACAAATTCTTCCATCGTGAGAGAGATATATATGCGTATGTCGATCATTCTCCACTTGACCACATAATTATGTGGTTTGTAAGTTACTAGTAGATGATACGGACGTGCAGCATATATATAGCGATCATCACCTTAATTCGCATGTTCATTACTGCTTGTTTGTTGGATATAGAGGTGTTAAATTGAAATATGTACAGGAGCTCTATATCACAATATATTAATTAGCATAATTTGTCGTTGATCGAAAAGAGGACTCGTATACTCGTACTTGCTACTAGAGTTGAAACTGATTCGCATAGTTTTCGTCCGTCCGGACCATTTTTCGAATTCGGATAGTTTCGGTCGGAACTATCTGGAAATTCTTGGATTCGGAAACGAATTCGGATTTTTTTTCTCGAAAACGAAAACGAATACAGTAAGGGTACTATCCGTCGGAATCGGAAAACGGTTAGAAACTATCCGGAATTTTTTTCGGATATCCGCAGACATTGAGCAAATTTTAGAAAAAACACGTATATATACATAACTTTTTTATATGAAATCAGATGAAGATAAACTTTATATTAACATTGTAGAGCTCGATGAGATCTATAACTTTCTTATTGACTATTTTATTATTTGGGGTCATTTAAGGGTCTAAATATTCATTATAATATACCATATTAATATTTACAAAATCTCAGATCTACAATTCAAACGACATCTGATGGAGATGTATTCCATATCAAAGTTGTAGAGCTCAACGGGATCTACCACTTTGTAGTTTATAGCATTTGTATTTGAAAGCATTTAAAGTATAAAATAAACATTACAAGTTTAAGTTTCGAAGATGTGAAATAAAATAAATAACATCTCCAATTTATACAATGGTAAGTAATAAGTTATACATCTAGTAAAAAGTCTTGGGAATAAAAAATTATAATCATATTTGCATATGGATCTCTTGGAGAAAGAGCCATGAAAATCGATTTTCACATATGGTTATGAGACCGTCTACAAAATTGACGATATAAATGTTGGAGATGTTGAACTAAAATAATAAGCGATATCTCTTCCTTAATCAAGAAACTCAATTTGAGGGGTTTTTTTATACCGGTAAATATTCGCTACCATATTCGTTCCGTCTCGTATTCGCTCCGTATCTGTATTCGATAATATTCGATTTCATTTCAGTATCCAAGTTTTCAATTCCGATTCCGATTCCGAAAAAAAAATAAAAATGAATTTGATAAAGCTAGTTTCCGTCTGTTTCCGATCCATTTTCATCCCTACTTGCTACCGCACCCAGATATGGTCACTTGGACCACGTACTAGCGTGATATATGCTCGATTGCCCAATGTGAGGATCCCAAAGCCACATGCATAGTAGTACTGTGCTGAGTCAGCGTGATGCGACAACACTGTACACTACAGTACTGCGTGTGAAAGGCATAATATTCCATTCGTCCCAAAATATAATAACTTATCCACCAACATTCTCTTCCCAATCAATCACAATCCTCCACAATTCACTTTTCCCACATAACTTCATTACTCATCAATCACAACCCTTCACCACTCACTTCTACCTACTTCCTTAATAACCGTATTAACTCTACAAACTTCTTATATTACGAGACAGAAGGAGTAACAGTTAAGTTTACTAAGAGCAAGTTTAATACTACCTCCGTCCCCAAATAAGTGTAGCCGTGAAAATCCGTATCCAACGTTTAACTGTCCGTCTTATTTGAAAAATTTATGGGAAAATTAAAATAAGTTAGTCACATATAAAATACTATTTATATTTTATTATCTAATAACAATAAAAATGTTAATCGTAAAAAAAATTTTAAATAAGACGAACGGTCAAACATGAGACATGAACGATACAAAACTGCACTTATTTTGAGACAGAGGGAGTAGCTAACTATTAACTCCAAACCATCTATAGTCAATCTAAATATCTAAAAACTCATTCATAGAATAGTTACCTATAATCATATACTAGACTATTAAAATATGGTCACGTCTCTCATACATACGTGACGTATTCGAGTCCGTGCTGTACTTAGCTATAAATCTGTAGCCCGCTTTCCTTCTCCATCTTCTCTTCTATCCTCCATGTGTGCTTACAGCTTATGATCTGCTATTATACTCGCTCTAAGAGCATAATAGTATACTCCTACTGGCTCCAAATCATTTATAATCAATTTAATAGCCAACTCATACAATAGTTACCCATAAACATATATTATAAAATTAATATCTGGTCCCACATGTTATACACATAGGTATCTTGGAGTCCGTACTGTAGTTGTTCTTTTTTTTCTTTTTTTATCTCCTTAAAATGTGTTTATAGCTGGCTTATAGTAGGCTATTGTATCTACTCTTAAGTGTATACCTCATAGAATCGCACACATTAATCTACAATTAGCAATAATGCCGTTCTCCATAAAAAAACAAAGAGAGAGGAGATTAAGTTAATTTGCATCGGTCTAGAACCACATGAATTTCACATGAGGTGGTACTTTAATCGCCGGATGAATATACGTCAAGACAAATTCGATATGTATGTTGCAAACAACTGGGAGCGATTATTTGTTCTTCCCCATACAACTACTAGTGCATGATTGTGGGGCTTCTTGTCCTGTTCCCTGCTTCTGGCCCCAACAACGTTTCTTTCTTCTAGAAGGGAGTCTTGTACTGTTGCTCCCTTTGTCACGTCATTCTCGAAAGGTGGCTTATCATAAAGTTCACGACATACTTAAAATACACGTGTTTTGCTATGGATAAAAATGACTTATACATATGCACATTGTTTAGAGCAAGTTGGTTGTAAAGTTTTTGGAACAACATATATCATCCCTGATTCTTTTGGATGTTTTTGCATGGTAAACTTAAATTCTTAGAGAGAGGATAAGATATTAACAATATTTAGAAATATTGTTTTATAAAGAAAAAAATACGAATTACCTTCCCCGAACAATCCGCGGTGATACGTAATTGGTTATTCAATTCGCCGCCGCCTCCGTTCCACCGCCACTGTCTGCCCCGACGGGAGACGAGGAAGACGGCGAGCGTGACGTCGATGGCGAACACGGTGGCGACCGTCGCGGCGAGGATCCAGACTACCTTCCCCTAGAAGGCAGCGCGGCGCAGGCGGAGGGTGGTGGCATTGGGGCGGAGCTCAGCGGCGGCGGCCTCGACGAGCGCGGCGACGAGGTGCTTGGAGCGGGGGCTGAGGCCGCAGCCGCCGCGCAGGTCGGCGAGCGCGAGACTAATCTGGTCCAGGAGGGGCTCCTCCTCATCGACCATCGCCGTAGTCTCGGCTACCTGCACGATATAATCACAGCTGTCGAATTGTAAAATCCAAATTCGTAGACGCACTCGAATCGAGCAAATTTTGGAACAGAAACATAATCTTCAGTTGGAAACAAGAAGTGGATTCAGAATCGAAGCAAACTGAACATAAAGGGAAACAAAAATGAATCTGAAATGATTGGGGAGTAGAGAAACTCTTAGCACACTGGAATCAAATCGAAGTTAAAAAAAAAACACCCGATGCCATAAACCCAAACCAAAACCCAGAGCTTAGAGCGTGAACATTTCAAAACCGCCGCCGCCACGCCGTGTCCCCCGCCGGCCCGTGAGAGAGAGAGGAAGAGTGAGACAGTCAGACAGAGAGTGAGAGAGAGAAGAGAGAGGAAGAGCGGGAGAGAGAAGAGAGAGGAAGAGTGGAAGAGGAGTATGACAGGTGGGTTTCACATTTTCTAATAAATAGAATGCTGACTGGACTACCACGCGTACGCCACGTACACCAAAACCACCGCGGATTGGGTCGAGGGGGTTAATTCGTTTGGTATGCATAGTTGGGTGTGAAGAATGTCCGGTTTTGTGATTCAGGGGGGTAATTCGGTCGACCACGATAGTTCGGGAGGTAATTCGTACTTTTTCCTTTTATAAAGTAGCCTGGTGGTTACAAGAGTCTCAGTAGCATCTTAGGTCCTGGGTTCAACTTCCCGAGGGAGCAAATTTTCCAAAATTTAACAGCATTGTGCTTTCAGTGATAGGCGACATACCCGTCGACAACGAGGCGCCTGTGGTGATTTCGTCAATCTCCAGGATTTACCGGCCCAGTCTTCAAAGATGCTCATAGGGGTAGGGTTTTACGTGCATGCATTAATAGGGGTGAGTGTGCGTGTGCTGAGTATCTGTGTTGTGCTGTATAATTTAAAAAAAAGTACATACAGTTGTAGTTGTAAAAAAATACAACTGAGTTTGTGGGTGGTAGATACGCTGCCACCATCATTATCTTCACTTGCGAGTTGTGACAAGATCATCTTCACTTCCATTCGTTTTTAGCCTTCTTGCATGACAGCAGCAGGCTGTCTAGCTAGTACAGGGAATTTTATTTCCGTATCATGAGATCGAGTTTTTCCATAAACCAAATGCAACAGCTCTAAACGTGTTTTTTCTTATAGAACAAAATCATCCGAATCGGAAGCATTAGTGGCCTCATAAACAGGAGCATGAATTAATTAACACCATGGATCGAAGTGCTAAAACTAGATTATTCTTTCCAATCACCTACTTATTAAAGACCAAAAGACAGCTACGAAAGAGTCACCCCCGATCGAAACTCGAAATTAAAGTTGTACTATAACTAATTGCGTGACCTCCACAATGATTAACACATCCATTAACGACCAATATGAAGCTAGCAAGCGTTCTTCCCTATAAGACATTATTAGTTAAAACAATCACTATTTTATTTCATTAGAAAACTATTTTTTCGCCCCTTGACAAAATTAGAAAAGGCTATACATACTAACTTTTTCTTACTAAATTCTTACTAACAATGATGTGTCATGCAATAAGTGTATCTAATTTTTTTATGATTTTCATCTATATAAATCAAACGGTTGAGATGATTATTAGTAAAATTTAGTAAGAAAATTTTAATAAGTGTAGCCGTGCTCGATAAAAAAAATGTAACCACTCTTAACACCCCGCCCCCCGGCCCTGCCCGCGCGCGCATTTAAACACAATAATCCTTTCTTACACACATGTAAAAAAGGGTTCAAGTACGTTGATCTTTTTCTAGATTAGGCGTGAAATAAATTCACAAAGTTTGAAATATATAAAATTATCAAACTAGATTTAAAAATAAAAGCATCTGCATTAACAGAATTACATAAAAATAAACCTTGCATTACATACCATTGCAATGTCAAATAACCTTAGCAATTTATATTTTTTAGATAATTAATGATTATAAAGGTCTAGAGGGCTAAACAATTCTAGCAAATTTCTTAATGTTGTTTATTTTGTTTTCATATTGATGTGATAAGATTTTGAGGTTTAACAAAATGTCTTATCAAAAAATGTTTTTCAATGCATGGAAATTAAAAAGAGACTACTTCCTCTATCCTAAAAAACTTCATTGATTTTACCTATGCATCTGAACAATTACTTGTCCAAATTCATTGTCAGAAATAATAAAGTTGTGTTTTTGGACGAAGGTTGCATCTTGATAAGTACTTATCAAAATTTGTGGTTAGAAATAAAGTCATTTTCTTGGACGGAGATATATAGTAATGTCTGCCTATAATTTGTATGTGTTAATTTCAAGTTAAAAAGATACATGGAGGAATTTTCAACTAGTGATGCATCTAGGATTTAGTATATGGGTGGTCCAACCCAATTTTTTTTCTAATCACAGTAAATCTAACTATCCTAATATATACAACGCATGTATAAATAATAGAAGAGTAAATTCCCTGTGTACCCTAAAAACTCACTCAATCCCTTTTATGCCCTTGAAATTTACCCGATCCCTTCTATACCCTTAAAATTTCAACTTGATCCTTTTCATGCCCCTACCGTTACATTTCCCTTCGTTTCACTATTACGTTTGTTTGTAAATGTCTATTTTGCCCTTAATGTTTTAGGTTTGAATATAAGCTTGAAAAACGATTGGAATTTTTGTTTGAGTGTATGGTATGTGCATTTAATGAAACTAATGAGACTAAATAACTAGTTCAGAAAATTTTGACATAAATTTTGAAAATAAAACAAGTGTAATAAATTAAAATTTTTATTTGAAATTTTAATAGGACAATGGATTTTTTTTATAGTGAGCATTAGTAGTCCTATCTTTTAGAATGCTCCTCTTTTTTATGACTTTTTAAAAAAAATATATATTTTTTATTTTATTATCTAAAAATAAATTTTGTGATAAATAATGCATCACACAACAACCCCATAACTATAATAGTCTCATGCGACAAACTTTCATATTTTTAGTAATTTAATTAATAACCCCGCAAAAAAGTAATTTAATTAATAAATTTCCATGTTTATCCAAAGGGTAAAATAGTCATTTTTATAGTAATTAGACGGTCAACTGACCGCAAGGGTATGGAAGGGATCAAATTCAAATTTTAGGGATATACAAGGAAACAACCAAAATTCAAGGGCATAGAGTGGATTAGCTTAAAATTCAGGTATATACAACGGTTTTTCTCATAATGAAGAATGGACCATAAGTGTACCATGATATTTTAATAAAGCATCTTAAAACATATAAAATTAGTAATATAACTATAAAAGTTTGAATAAGATCACCATATTTCTTTTAATTCTTATCGGATGTACGTCTTCTAATGGCCATGAGTGCTCATTATATCTTCTTCATCCCCATCTTATTTTTGAGTGTGCTCGTCTAGCATAACTGGGGAAGAAAGCAATTTAGAAGCATTCTTCTTTGCTGCATGTTTTCCAAAAAGAGATGCAATATCTCCATCTGTCTTTACGTTTCAACAATCAACAATCTACGATATAATACTACAATTTAATATCACAATGCAACCAGAGTTAAAATTTTAAACATAAATCTGAAAAAGGTAGAAGACCTAAAATTGAAAAAAGAAGTAGTGTTGTTGGTCGTCGCGGTCTCACCTCACAGAACACCGAAAGTCGGAATGGGGAGCATGCAGCCGCGTGGGCAGTGGAGAGTGGCGGAGAGCAACTAGCCGGCTGCTGTCACTGGGACGCGGCCACGCGGGCGGCGGCAGCAGCAATTGGCGCTCGTGGCGGGGCGGCCGAATGGCGGCGACGCTCGGCGATGGTGTGCGGAACTTGCGGTCGTGGTCCTCGAGTCCTTGTTGCGGAGTCGGCTATCGGGCATCGGCGTCGCACCTGTGATGTGAGTCGCGCGGACGGTGGAAGTGGAGTGAGTCGACTCGAGTGAATCATGCGTCGTGATGCCGCGCAAAAAACATGGCGATGGAGTCAATCACGTAGCAATGCCGTTATTGTCGCGCGACTCTTCGGGTGCGTGCACCGGCCTTTTTTTTTTTTTTTTTTTTTTTTTGTAAATTCCAATACGCAGAGAAGTAGGAGTGGGTCGGTTGCCACTTTTTTGGGGTGGTTCCTATTTTTAACCACCGATCAAGGGACTAGGACACACTAAAGGTGTGGTTGTATGGTTGTTGAGTCGTTGATACAAACTTTACCCACTATGAATCTTTTGTCTTCATTAATATTACACACATGTGAAAGTGTTTTAATACGAATTTAGTGGGTCCCTCTAAACATGTGTTTGTGAGCATGTGCGGGGATGTGGGAGTTAGCGTGGAGCGTGCGGTAGAGCGTGTGGTTTTAAATGCCGTCAAAATTTTTTATCGTAGCTCTGTTTTTCGCTGGCGGATCTCTTTAGTAGCCGCCAGTGAAAACGCCGATTTTTGCTGGCGGATATTTAAGAGATCCGTGTAAAAAAAGAGTATTTTTTTATGGCGGACCTAAATACAAACCTTTTTCTTTTTTAATAATTTCATGGCATGACTCTATTTTTTTCTTTTTAATGTCATGACCCTAAATAGATAAGATCCAGAGCAGCTGCATTTTTTTTCAATCCAAATTCAAAATCAATTTAAATCGGCATTCAGATCCATACTCAAATCCACATACATACAGATTCATCACATTTTCAACAAGCAAACTGCAAAATATGCAGATGAAATTGCCAACATCGCCGGGAGCTGCTGCCAAAAATGCTGGCCATGCGTCGAGCCGCCGGCGGCAGTTGGATCTGCAGCCCGTGCCCGGAGCCACCGCCGCGCCACCCACGACCTGATCCGCCGCCTCCCGTGCCTCGAGCCGCAAGCATGTGGATGGATACGCTGCCCGAGAGCATCTCCGCCGCTGGATTTGTCGCCCGTACGCTGCCAGGAAATATTTTACAGATCATGGGCCTGCTGAGCAGCCATTGCTGTGGCTGTGGATGCACACCGCGGCCACAGCTAGTAGCTTAGGTACAGCCGCAGCAATGGCTGCCAAGCAGGACGTGTATTATTTGCATGTATTTATATGTAGGATTGATGATCCCTTGCATGTATACACTTTTTTTAGGTTCGAGGGTAATTATTTTTGCATTTTTGAGCTTACATATTGTGGAAAATTTGTTATGCATCAGAATTCAGCCATAACATACGAAGCTGGCAAACACTATACTATGCTACATTATCTTCGAGGTGGAGTTGGTAATTGTAATCGTGTGATATGCATCCTTACCGATCCCAAGATATCATATATGCTGATACATAGACACCATGAGATGCTCGGGTTTATCACATTCGGTATTAAACACGTTTTTTTTGCTGCCGAATTTACCAACGAGAAAAATATACAATACCTACCGGGCTGCAGCAAATCAAGACAACAACCTCTTGAAGAACCGCGGCAGTAGGGCAAGAAGCGGCGGTGCTGTCGGGCCCGGTCGTGCGGCGTGACCGCGCGAGGGAGGCCTGCTGGGTGGGGAATAGTAGGGCTAGGGATTTGGTCGGGGAGCCGTGGACGACGGGACACGGGAAGAGGTGAGGAATAGGGGAGATGAGAGCGAGAGAGAGAAGGGCACCTCGTCGGCGGCACGCGTGCTCGAGGTGCGGAGGTCGTCGGCAGCCGCGCCGCGGCGGCGGCGGCGGGGAATGGGGGCAAGGGAAGGGAAGGTGGGGGGGATTGGATGGTTCGAGCGACTCGAGGAGGGAAGAGGAGCGAAGCCTCCCGGGAGATAAGATTTGCGCAGAGGCACGCGTGGCCTACGCATTGGCACCGCTGGCCTCCATCTGGGCCGTCGGCTTCACATCCGACGGGGTTGGTGTCGGGGGCTCGGGCCACGGTTTTTGCGTTTTGAGGGAAATGCGTTCCATATGTTTCTGACAAGGAGTATTCCAGAATAATACCTACTACATCTAGAATCATGTTCATTATTTATTAGTGTTGTTTTTTTATTTCTTTTGATGAAAGTAGGTAAGGTGTCTATTTTGATTGGTAATAAAGAACAGAGTTTACATAAATATTACATATGCTCTAGCAGATAAATAGTTAAAACATAACGATTTTTTACCATAACGGTGGAGGGAGCCAAACTAGAAATTAAGAAATTGGGAGTAAACATTAACCAAAAGTGCATGTATGATTGTTATGTAAGATTTATTGTTATATATTTCAATAAACATTATTGTAACATGGGTCATGTATCTTCTCGTTTGCAGAAATAATTGCATGGGTGAAGTAAAGGGGGCGGGTATATAGAGTGCTTGGATGATCATAAAGTTGATCAGGGACTAACCAATATCCTTCCCCAAATCTACTTCCATGATACCACGTCATTTCTCATCTATAGAAAACCAGAGATAAAGTTCTACACTTTTTTATTTGGATTCGGCCCTCCTAACAGCATCAATTTTAAACGGACATGCCGCTGAACCAGACGGACTCTTAGGGTCCATAAGTACTTGTTAAAAAGTTTATGGAGTCTACTTTCAAATAGTTTTGGTCCCATGTTAAAATTCTTCCTTGGATGTCAAAAATCTGCAAAACAGGTCACGTGCATCATCCAATTTGAGTTTGATTTGGGCCTTGGACCTTGTAATTTTGTCATGGGACAAGTCCAAGGACTGGACACCCTAGGACATCCCTAGTCATACTTATTCAATAGCCATCAAAGTTTAGAGTGGTTGTTTTCTATCGTCATAAAGTTTCAACGCTAGTCAGTTTGTAGAATTCTAACTTCAAGTTCTTAATCATTCATCTACAATTGAGTTACAATCGACTTTGTTCTTGCTTGTGTTTTTCGATTCGCATATAGAGATTATCCTTCTCGGCGAGGTCAATCAGGTTTTGAACTATTGATAACCAAAGGAGATATAGAATTACGATTGGAGGGTTTGAAATCATGTTGATTGGAAGCTGGATCTTGTATGTCAAGTTTCCGCCAAAATCGATAATTATCTTCACTTGATGGAAGATCGATCACCCCCTTGTCATCAATCGATCAAGATTTTTGTCATCATCGAAGCTTTCGATGTTACATAAGGCAGACGCTAGGATGTAATTTATTTGTTGCTTATGTTGCAATAGATTTCCTTATATATATGTAGATCATAAAAGGGAAAAAAACAATTTTTACTCTATTAAGCCTCATTTGACCGTGGTATTGCATATGAGGATGATGACATGGAAAAATTTCCCATTCCCAAAATTTCCCATTCCCCCTTTTCCCCCTTCTTTTCTCTTCATCCCCCACCGTTGGATGCGCCAGTGGCAGCGTCAAGCAAGTAGCAGAGATAGGGAGGCAGCAAGAGAGCGGTGTTGGCCATCAGAGAAAGAGGCACCGGTAGCGGCGTTGGCCCGACGGCAGAGCAGATGCTCAAGCTAAAGCCGACGATGGTGATCACGAGCTCCTCGTCCTCTCCCTTCTCTCCACCTCGAGCTCCACTTGATGGCGACCAAGAGCTTCTCCTCCTCCTCCACCTCCTCATCGTGCGCACTCCTGGTGGACGCCACCACCTCCGCTCCTTCGCCTCTTCGTTGTTTTCACATGCGTCCCTGGTTCGTCGTCGCCGCCTCCTCTTATCCGTCTCGTCTGCCGCCCTTCGTTCTTGTCACGGGTGCCCCTGGTCATTGTAGTCTCCTTCTCTTGTTTGTCTCTTCATCTCATCCGCTGCCTCCTCTCCTCCTCTTCACATGTGCCCCCGGGTATGCGCCACCTTCTCCTCTTCTCCATCTCTTCCTCACCGTTGCGTGCACTGGATCTGTGCCTCCTCCTTCGACTTTTCGCTGAATATGCGCTCCTCCTCATTACCAGCCGGCCGGAGCAAGGACACACTGCCCCAAGGGCGGAGTGGCCGATGACCCGACGTGGCCCTATATCCGACGGCGATGAGGTTGTTTACGGCCATGGGAGGGCGGAGGAGGCATCGGTGGCTGTAGAGAACCCCTCCCTCACCCCCAACTTTCCTGAAGCAGTAGCAGGCGATGACAACGGCGGTGAGGGAGAGGAGGTGGTGGCAGCGTCGAAGCAGCAACAGCAGGCAGCGACGACTACAGCAACAATGGAGAAGAGGCTGCAACTGGAACATCGAAGCAGCAACAGTCGACGGTTGGATGGTGAGAGAGGAGGAAAAGGGAAGAAAGGAAAGAGGGGGAGGAGATTGGTTAGGAAGAGGAGCTCCCAAAAAATAAATAATAAAATGAGGAAAAGGGGAAATTTTGGCATATTATTGTCCACGTGGCATGACACGTAGGCAAGATCATGGTCAAACGAGGCTTTGGACCGGGATGATATAATAAACCAGGCTTAGGGATCTCAATACGTGCTTTACAAGTTCATGAATCTAGGTAAAATCTATTTACATGTTAAGAAAAAAACCGCTGGTGCAATTTACTCATCAATACTTAAAAGGTGATGTTATTTCTATCCCTTCTCTTATAAGGCACATATTTGAAACGGACTTTTGAAGCCACCGATGATAAATGGAATATGTACTACAGATCTTCTTCTATTTGTTTCCAATATAATATATTTGTTTTTATTCTAAACCTTCCATATAATATTTTGATATTTTGTGAAAGATAAAATTTGCTACAGGACACCGAAAGATTGCGGCCTTTGCTGTGAGACACCCGAAGATCGTGTATTTGCTCATGGACACTTAAAAAAGTGGTAATTAGCTGCTGGACACTCCTCCCATTATTTTATTATTTTCGATCGAAACAGAGAGAGAAGCTTTGGTTAAAGACAAGTTTGCCCATGGGCCCAGTTGTCAATCTCTCTCTCTGTTCTTCTTCTTCGTCTCTTTCTCTGTTCATCTCATCATGGGCTCCCAAGAAGGATGGCGCCAATCACCGCCGAGCCGTCGTCGTCCCAATCTCATCCACGTTTCATTACCTCCTCAAGACACTGGTTTCATTCCCTCTAATCTCATCCCTTTCCATGCAGTGAGTCGACAGGAACGCCTCTGTGCACATGGATGCCTAGGAGCGTGCTCCCAGGGTCACCGCCATGTCGACCTCGGTGTTCTAGCCATCGTGGACCAAATTAGGATGAGCCACCGCGCCATCAGCACCGCCTTGATCTCCCCTCCAAGACCCCCCAAGAATCCCAACCGGAGACGCAAGAGGCATGGAGATCGGCTTCCTCTTCTCCGGTGTCGATCTGAAGCCGTCATCACCAATCCCTCCTTCACCGGTGAGCGCACGCATCGTAGAGGCGGTCGTGGACGGCGAACTCCACAGCGTGGCCCTGCTCCAGCGTGACGCCGCTGCTGCCGTGGAGGACCTCGCCGCGGAGGCGGAGGCGGAGCATGAGGCGCTTTGAGTAGGGCTCGGTGAAGACGAACTCCGCGGCGGCGAGGACAATGCCGAGGCGGTCGAAGTGGCAGAGGAGGAGCCTCATGAGCTCCGGCAACGGGCAGTGCAGCACGTCGGTGTGCGTCGAGAGAGAGAGGAAAAAGAAAAGAGGAGAGAGAGAGGAAGCCGTGTGCCGGGATGCCGCCGTGCGTCGTCGCCGTCGGCGGTGAACCCCGGTGATGCGCCGCCGCCTCCGCCCCTCTATGGCCGAGCCGTCCCGGCTCGGGCCGGCCGCCATCGCGCCTCTGCTTGGCTCAATAGCAAGCATGAGGAAGAGGAAGGGGAAAAGAAAAGAAAGAGGGAAGGGGCATTTTGGTACTTACACAACTCTTTCTCTCTCTATTTTGACTGGTAATAATAAAATAATGGGAGAAGTGTCCAGCAGCTAATTACCACTTTTTTACAGTGTCCACGAGCAAATACACGATCTTCGGGTGTCTCACAGTAAAAGCCGCAATCTTTTGGTTTCCTGTAGCAAATTTTGCCTTTATGAAAAATTCCCTTTCTATGGAACCTCGACCGGGGCTGCTCCACTAGCTCTCTTCTTCCCCTCACCTTGCTCTTCTCTTGCAAATCCTTGTAGTCTTGTGAGCGGTGATGGCAGGTGTATCCTAGTGACTTGCACCAAGTTCTTCTCCTGTTATATTTTATAGATGCAATTTATGTTTATAATAGACAAAACTTAGCAATTCTGGACCTCATTAATGCACACACGTCCGCGTAATAGCTAGGTATGATTTGCGCTTCTTAAATTCATTCTTTTTCAGTTTTACAAATACTGTCATCCTTGATAGCCCCATGTATTTACATTTTACTTCATTTTATTTGTGTCCTTCATGTCGTACTTAGAGTTTTATTTATAGCTATATATGTGAAAATTTATAGTATCTGAAGTTCCCGTGAATGCAAGGATTAACTGTTTGTTTAACCAAATCCTGCAGTTTGTTGTAGCTAAATTTTGTACCCTATAGTTGTGTGCTACTCGTTACCACCCGCATTTTACATTATCAAAAGTGCATAACAGACTTTTAAATCTGAATGAATTGTCGAAACATCATAACTAACCGCACGCTAGCTTTTTTGGTTTACTTGTTTAACCGACTTAATTACTTCAACCATCCCCACAAAAAAAAAAAACTTACTTCACCATAAAGTACTGCTTTTGTATGAATGATTTGTGTATATTTTATATTAAACATTTTTCTCATCTAGAGTCGACGTCACTTCCTCATCATGTTTATTTGATTTGAAAGGGACGGAATGCATAAACAGGAGACCATTATTGGTACTAATAGGTGTCAAGCAGGGGATTCTCATAAAGGTCTACTTCCTCTATAAAAAATCAAACTAGGGATAAATCTGACCACATGTAAATCTGTGTTCAGATTTATCGTTAGATTTGATTTTGTTTGCACAGAGGGGTATGGCTGATACTTGAAGTAACAGGCATGTAATGCTTCTTTTGGCCGTTCACGATAAAAATAGCAACTACAGATATTTTGATCAAGATTTTAAAAAACTGCTCCATAAAAAAAATATAGATTTAGTATTAAATTTATCACAAAACTATATAATTAAAGCAAGTAAAAAAACTATAGATTTCTAAATATAAAATTAGCACAAAACTATAAATTTTAGAGTTTAAATTCCTTGTATTACCATTATGTTGAAACTATGAGTGTTATAGAATTTTGACTAAATTGGTGCTAAATTTATTTTTTTATGATAATTTTATTATTAAATTAGTAGTTTTGTGATACGCTATCTTAAATCTGTAGTTCTGTGATAAATTAAATGCTAAATATATAGATTTTGATATACCAACTTAAATTTATAGTTTTAGGATGATTTAGTCAAAGTATTATTTTGTATCTTGTATTGCGCATTGCAAGATACATAAATATGAAAATGTCCACTCTCAATTAATACTCTAAACTATTTTTTCTGTTCTATATATTTGCCTCTTGCATAAAAGAATGTCTATTATGTATTCATTTTCTTAGGAATATATTGAGGAGACAAATAATGTTTTTGTATGAATGATTTGTGCATATTATATATCAAACCTTTTCTCATCCAAAGTCATCACTTCCTCATCACTTTGTCCTGTTATTTGATTCGACAGGGACAGAATGCATAAACAAGAGAACATTATTAGTGGCAGGAGATTCTATTGAAGATCTGTGGCAGCTACTTGAGGTAACAAGGCAAGTGATACTTATGGTCCATTACTCGTGACGAAAATGAGATCGATCGTTTGTGTATTCATGTCTCGGTATTTATTTACAAGATATACAAATGTGAAAACGTCCACTAATATCAAGGTGCTCAGGCCCTGGTTTTTCTGGTTTTTCTTGTGAAAGTCATGTGATGTCCCGTTGGATTGGTTGATTTGATATACACCAGCTGGTCCATTGAGATTTGAAGGCATGGAAGCCACAACTTGCAACTGCTGCTATCCTGCACTAAATTATTAGTTTGCCTTTTTAATCATAAAATTAGGAAATTGATTTTGTTGCAATATCTATAGATTGACTGGACTTCTTCTAAAGTGATATAGAAATACATTGTAATAATTGACTGCGGTTTTGTTATCTCAGATGCAGCAACTAGTTTATTCATTATGTAAAAAAAATCATTTTCTGAATTTCATGATACTAGAGTCTTAATCAGTAAAGCATAACCAAATTATTCATCAGACCTCCCTACTTATAATAAAAATCTATTTTTAAATAATATTGCATATTATTTACTATGTTTTGTAAATCATATGTAATAACCGTAGCAATAAATTATTAAAGTTCTATTATATAAAAATATATCGTATTAAGAAAACAAAAATATTCTTATATATCCGACCTGAACGTCAACTACGAATTATACTTATGCAGACAAAATAGAAAAATAAAATGGAACTGATGTAGTTTGTGCGAAAATTTGTAATATTTACTGGCAAATTCACAGGTTAATTAGCGTCTAAGTTTGCCTGTCATGCACTTAATTTTCCAAAGCTGTGGTGGTTTTATGGTGTTGGCCAGTACTTCACCTTGTCAAACATAGATATTTTATTCTTAAATCAATGGGGAGAAACCAGTATCAGATCAATATTATATAATCTCCTCTCCTTCTCTCTCACTAGTCGCTGCCACGTGGGCCAGGGCTGCAAGGTGGGATCCCATTGTCAGCCTCACATTCCTCTCCAACCGGGCCCACGGCTCAGAACCCACGCGCCACGCGTGTGAGCACGCGTCGAGCGCGTTAGAGGGCGAGCTCCTCCTCTCCTCTAGAGCTGGGACTTGGGCCGAGCGTGCTTCGTGCCAAATTGGGTCGTGCTGGCCCAGCACGGCCCACTCGTCGTGCTGTGCCGTGCCAGCACGGCCTCTTCAGGATGCGGCCCAAGCACGGCCCAATGGCCCGACGGGCCTATTCGTGCCGGGCCGGCACAAGCACGGCCCAAAAGACGGGAGCAGGCCGGCTGCGCTGAGAAGAAACTCTAGCGACGACGCGGTAGCGGTGGCTTGCGGCTTCGCCGTCCCGTCGTGGCGACGCGGCAGTGACAGCCACGTCCATCCGCTCCTCCTCGTCGGCTCGTCGCGGCGACGCAGCCCACCGGCGCGGCGGCGTGAGTCAGCCAACAATCTTGCCAAATGCTAGTGCTGGCCTGCTGGGCCGCTGGCCTTGCTGGTTGCTGCAGTTTTAAATTTTAATACCTCTAGTAGTCCCTAGAGTCCTTACCATACGCATGCACGATTAGATCGAGCCTCAAAACCCACATGCATGTGCAAGCCGAGCTTAGCCACTGCCTCTAACACCCTAACAGCCGCTATAGAGCACCAAAGCTTGCAATAAAGCCACCAATGGGTTTGCATGGTTGTTCTCTACACTTTTCGTTTTGGGAGCTTGAGCTGAATCGCCGCCGTTCGCCGCCGGTGATGCTGTGAAGCTCGCGGCTGTGCTGCTGCTCTGCTCTGTCCAGAGCAAGGGCATGGCTTTTAAAATTTAAAGACTCCCAGGGATGTATTAACAACTCGAGCAGTCAATTACAAGTGGGACCAATACTAATCTGTAAATAAACTAAAATGCAAGTGTCTTTTTGCATAAAAACCTAAACCACGTGCTAGGGGCTGCGGGACCTATTTTTCCGAGAACCCAGGGGCTTATGCGCAAAAGCTTAGTCGCTGACTGGTGGACCTGAGAGAGTAAATGATTTGAGAAGATTGGAGAAAATGCAAAACTTGTTTCTTATCAACTGAAAAATGACAGAACTTTAGAAATTTGTAGAAAATTCATCCTAACTCTAAAAATTGCAAACTAAATTTTGTTGGAATCATATTTTCATGCTCTGCATATAAAAATGTTTAACTTAACAGAATCATAAAGATTTATGTCTCAAAAATCCGAAATGCACTTAGGACCATATTTAACATGTAAACACTTTAAAAATCTGTAACTTTGAATGTAAATTGTTAGATTGAAGTTTCTTTCATTAAAAATCAAATTAACACAGAGCACACCAACTCCATAAAAAGCATTCATTTTAGAGCATGTTGGATTTTTATGTATGTTTTAATTTTAATTTTTGCATATGTATGTTTAGGCGATTCGCCGCCGAGTCTCGAGGAGATCTACTTTGTAGCTGAACAAGGAGTGGAAGAGCAAGGCAAGCGACCTCCCCTCTTTGATCACATTGAACCTATGATTTGGTGGTTTTTGAAAAGTTTGCAAAATATGCATGTCTATTGTACACTAATCCATTAAAATCTTGTAAAATTTGTTAGATCAACTCCTTTACTTGCATTATCACTTAAACTCCACAAAAGACCTTAACCATTATTCCAAACCTTAGGAACAATTCATTGTGTCACATTAAGAATGATGTTTGAAGTCACAAGTCTATAGAAATGCTTAGCCATGCTTAGTGATGAGTTTACTTACCATTTGGGCTCAATTACATATATAAAATGATTTATTTTGTGATCTGAATTAAAATGATAAAATGTGATATTTGTTAAATAAAATGTTGGAAAATGTGGATTTTAATTTTGGTCCTCATGTGGTACACATATGGTGTTTAGTTGTGTGTCGATAGGGGGAGAGTGTGCCCAGACCGACCTAAGGACTTCACTCAATGTCAGTTTATTTCGTATACAGTACAACCACATGTGCTAGTATGGGATAGCCCAAGCTTAGTAAATTATTTATGGTTTAGCCTTACATTCTGGTAGGTCGGTGTGTATGAGTTTGTATAATTCAAAGGAGCTTCCTATTTACCCCGAAGTGGTAGTTTAGGTGACTAAGTGTGTCCAATACAATGCTATTATGCCACGTGGTGGGTTCCCGTTGTGTCCGCCACCACGGCGTTAAGTTTAAGGCGTGGGCCTGCCACTTAACGGTTCTAGGTCATATATCGAGTATGGCTTAGGATGGAGTAACACGTATCGTGCTGGTGTAAGTGCTGGTGTAAGGCTAAATCATGAATCTTGGAAGGGCTTTGTTGTGAGTAATAAATCGGGTGCTCATGTATCGCGTGCCATGCTTTTTGCATGATTATTATTTCGCATCATGTGGGTAAAGTGTACGTACTTTGCAGAGTTAAAACTAATCGATTAGCCGTGCTCGCGGTCATGAGCGGCGTGTGAATATGTCATAAGTATAGACATGTGTTTTATTCTTCTAAAGCTGAATTTGAACTTCAAAATGTGGTGTGATTTATGGATTATATCCTTGCTGCCATGGAAGGCAATAAGGAGCTATGTTATATGTGTTTAACATCTATTTTGATGCCCATTTGCTAAGTGTATGCTTGCTGAAATTTAATTGAAAATAAATCTGAATTTGAAATGTTCTTTGCAAACTAAATTTGCTTTATGCTAAAATTATCCCATGTAAACTTTACTTTGAATACGCCATGCATGTAGAGTATTAGGCTTGCTTGGTGCTTGCCAGTACAATTTATGTACTGACTCTTGCGTGTATTTGTTGTATTGTTGCATGTTTAGAATTGGTTGTAGGTGAGATCACTCTATTTCGATGGGGATGTTTCTTTCTTCCAGGATGGTTCTTACTAGGGTCTACCCTAGTCGGTTGCAGGAAAGATCTTTTGGATAGAAGATGCTTTCGCGAACTAACTATTCGGCCAATCGGCCATACTTATCTAAGTTATAAGTTGTATAAACCTAACTAAAACTTAGAACTTGGAATTCCCTATGTTGAGATATCATGTGCTTGAATGAAAGTATTTAGTGTGTTCCTTTTGTTAGGGACATATTAAACATGAGTATGAGTTAAAGATATTTGAGATGTTGTAGATCTTTAGCCATTTTTGTCAAGTCTCCTGAATGTGTAACACATCTGGTTGCCGTCTTTGAGTGGTTTGACAGGAACATCTCAGGCTGAAGTTGACTGGCAGGCTAAAGGCCTAGCAATGTCTCACATATCTTTCTCTCGAAGCGTCAAATGTCTTAATATGTTTGATGGAAGAATTGTGTATAACTATTCATCCTTCAAATATACTAATGGGTTCGGAGTGCTTCCGACACTAAATCGGGCGAACCATATATCTGTTTCGACTGTCTCAACGAGAGATTCAATATGGTGGACTCAAATATATATTTGGCCTTATGTTGTTGGTGGTTATGGTGCGCTTCTTTATAACTCAATCGGAAACTCTCCAAAATGTTCAGAAATGAACTTATTTATGACCTAACCTTGCAAAACATGTTGAACCAATAAAACTTATGGAATTCTGTTGATTTAAAGAAAGAATGGCAAGATAACATGTTATCTTCTTTTATTTTACTAAAATGTTGGTGGTTGTATTATGTTTAATGACAACCAACACCTACAGTATTACAAACACGCTATTGATTAGCCCATAGAGATTAGAGTCTTTTCCTACCCACAAAACATATAAATTTGAAGGTAGGAGTATTTCCCTTTGTTTTTCATGTCCTCTATGTAATCTTCAAGTGATGGTATCTTACACAATTATTAATACAACATGTGCTTTAAATATTTTGAAAACTCATTCAAACATAAAAACAATGAAATTACTGTCATACTGATACTATCCAACATATCAAATATTGTGCATTCAATACTGCATTTATATATGCCTTGTCTACATTGTTTTTATTCCCTCAAAGCATTAAAAAGAATATCACCAAATCTGTTTCCATCCTATAAATAGTATCTCTTCTTCATGTATCAATACCAATCTTGGAATCTTCCAAGATAATCACAATGAGGGAAAGTCGAGTGATTACAGTAACTCTTCTTCTATCGCATATGTTGTTCTAATCATAGGGGGGAAGAAATTCAGTATATAATTCAAAGGGAAAATACTAGTCAAGGTCTCACAAATTATGGGGTTAATAAAACCATCGAGGTAAGTGCAAAATTAGATCTTTTTGTACATACATAGCATCTTGTTTTGTACCTAACAAGCAAAAAGAACATCGTATCAGGCTGAAGATGGTGATGTCTATGATTGCATCAATATGAATAGACAACCAGGCTTTAACCATCCATTGTTGAAAGATCATACAGTTCAGGTAAGCCACATATTTCACCCTAACATTTGATATCATGTCTAAATATGTTGCTACAAAATTCTGAATACATATGTAGAGAGATCACAAATCAAAATACCAGAGTTTTGGGGGACTATAGTATTTTTTTTTGTTTGGGGGGGGGGGGGGGGGGACTAGAATATTCACTAATTCAGCTTGTTTTGGATAAAATAGTAAATTTATTTTTTTGTTACACTTCGACCTGGCACTAAAGCCAAAAAAATTTGCGTATCTTCGCTTCATCATGAAAGAATGTAAAGTACAAACTAAATCATACTTAGGATTTTTTTTTTCATAGTGCGATATAAACTCATCGTTTGTAAAATGGTCATGTTTTCGTTTGTCAATTAGTTGAAACCAAGCTCTTTACCAATGGAGATGGATGTTGAAAATCCATTTATATCTTCCATATCAGAAGCACAACTACCTAGCTACTGCAGAATGCCCTATAGGAACCATCCCAGTACTACGCAACAAGAAACAAGACTATCTCAATTCAGAATACCAATGCAGTCAGCACCAGTCAACAAAAAAAGGTAAGATTTTTGTATCGAGTTGTTCATATGTCTAGCTTCATAATAGACTCACAAAACCACTATATTACTATTGGTCTATGAAAAAGCTATACAAGTATTGGATGTTTTCATATTTAAGTGCTAATAAATGAACTCAATCAATTTTGTTAAATGAAATATGTGTTGCTCTGTATAACTCAAACAGTTACACAAAACCTAAATATTCCCTCGACCTTGCATTGTTTTAGTTTGACTACTTCTATTTTCTATTTTATAGATAAATTTATAAGTACTAAAAATTACACCGTGCTAACGTGTTACATGGTAAATATAAACATATGAATTCCATTTATCATAATCGAACAATTTAAAATATATCAGTGGTCAAAGTAAAGCAAGCACCAGTCAAGATTATAAAATATTAAGAAATTGATGGGGTATTATATAATGGCCCCTTAATTTGAAGTGCTATTTGTTAGTAAGATTATGGTTTTTCACTTTGACATCCCTCTTTCAAATAAACAAGTCCTTTGTCGATATTTGTTACCCAAATTACCAACTTTAAATTATTATATTTCTGAGTACCATAAATTTATCTTACATAAGCTTATGAATAAATATTAGTTTATTTATTCTGACTAGCTAATGGGTTTGGAAAAATATGCCCCACCCATCAGGTAAGATTCAATTCTAGCCATCCATTCTTTTCATCTCATTTAATCCTAGGCATCCTCTCCTTTTCATTTCCCAACTCCACCTCCCATAACCATTTTGCCAAACAGGGTCTAAGTGTTGCACATTCAGTCCTTCATGTAATTGACATGCTGCAAAATTTCTTATATGTATTTACGTTATTTTGATTCATAAATGTCTTTTTTTTTCCTTGTAGAAAGCAGGGATAATATATTGGGATGATATATATATATATGGAATAGGGGTCACAATAAATGTTTACGAGCCAAAGGTGAAGCATCATTGGGTTCCTAGTGGATCATGGATACAAATTGCAAATGGCACAGGATGTGGAGATGTGGTTAGTGCTAGCTCTTGGGTCTAGCCAAACTTCAGCGATGATAACTTTGCTAGGTTTCATATTTTCTGGGTAATCAATATACATTTTGCTACGAATACATTGGATTATACAGTACATTTTTTCCTACTAATTAATACCGCTTTGAGATGGTATAGAGCTATATTTTCCATTTTTAGGTATTGACTTTGGAATAAATTTCGCTACAGAATGATGAAGCGCAAAACAAATCTTGCACTGACCACAGCCGTCCTGGTTTCGTTCAAGTTAGCAGCAGTGTTGTTCTTGGAGGAAGATTAAACCATGCTTCTGTCTATAATGGAACACAATATAGAATTCAAGTTCTTATATTTAAGGTACTCTCTATTTTACATGAAATTCAATATGGTTAAAATTACGTGGTTCACTATTATATTAATTAAGTTACTCAAGATATATAAGAAAACACCAATTTTGCATTATATGTTATATCTACATACTATATTCAGAAGTACTTCTGATGCATCAAGAGCAATGCTTAGATTATCTTGCATGTTAGCACAGCATTACAATAAAAGAAGCTTACTACAAATCTTAGATCATAATAGACATTTCCCTAGGGTCTTCCAACAATACCATTTCACTTTGAATAGAGAAAAGACGTTATATTATACTAACTTTGTTCCCAGATACTTGTTAGTATTGACCATCACTATTCTAACTTTAACTGTTAATAATTTTAAGGGGCAATTGTGTTTCTGCCCTTGCTTTACATGTCAATTGTGATTTTACCCCTACTTTTTAGGGTTTGTGATTTTGCCCCTGCTTTTTTGAAACGAAGAAGCCGTCTGCCCCTGGTTTGGACGGTAGTTTGGTGGGCCCGGGATTTCCAAATTAAACGAAGAAAGAAAATGCTATTATAATTTGTGAATGACTATTCTACCCTTGCTTCAATGAAACAACCAAATCCCCAAACCTTGCTGTCCCCGATCCAATCGAAAACCCTAGCTTGCTAGGTTGCAAGCGGTGGCGGCGGTGGCTTACGCGACAAGCGGCGGCGCGCGGCAGGGAGGAGCGGCGGCTCGGGCCAGCGTGCGGTGGAGTCGGGCGCGGGCAGGCGCGGCGCGGCGGCTCCGTTGGCACGGCGGCCCCTCGGTGGAGGAGCGGCGGCTCCGTCGGCACGGCCTCGTGGTGTTGCACAAGCCAAAACATGTCCAGGGGTATATTTGTCCATTCACCACACATTTAACACCGTTACCATTAGTTAACAGAGTAGGGACAGGCGGCTGCTTCGTTTCAAAAAAGTAGGGGCAAAATCACAAACCCTAAAAAGCAGGGGTAAAATCACAATTGACATGTAAAGCAGGGGCAGAAACACAATTGCCCCTAATTTTAAATAATTAAGACTTTGACAAATGATTAATGCTTATGTTTAGGACACAACACACTTTCATAATACTTTATCATTCTAAGATTTTTTCTTTTTTTGAAAAAGATGAGTGGTAAAAGTTAAAATTTAGATAGTAACTAATGACAAGTGTATTTAGAAACGTAGGGAGTACAAAGAAACTCTTGTTAAAACACCTAGAATATAAAAAAAGAACAATACCGTGTCATGTGCATTCAATGGCATGTTGCCCCTTGCACACTTTTGAACACAAATTAAATTAATTTTAGGACCCGAAGACTAAAAAACTGACGGTTGGTATATGGTGAGAAGAATACGGCAATAGGATATTGACCAAGTTCTCAATTCAATTACATGAAGGTAATGGGCAGTTATACAAAGTGGGGTGGATATGTTCAGGGTCCAACCGTCTAAGAAAATTCTCCACAAATGGGTAATAGACATTTTGCTTCAGAAGCTTATGGCAGAGCGGCTTTTATTAGGGACATCCTGATCGTGAATGAGAACAAGCTTGTTAATCCAAACCCCGTTAAAGCCTATGCAGGATCCTGTAATCCAAGTAAATATACCTACGATAGTTATGGAATTAATGCTTACTGTATGCATGTATACTACGGTGGACCAGGTAACTACAGCTAATGGTGTACTCTGCAAGCTATAATAACATATGTAATTGTATGCAAAATAACGGGATTGAAGGGCTCAAGCCACCACCATGGATACACCTTCTAGCTATAATTTCTTCAATTATTTGCAACCACTTTCCCACTAGATTTTTTTTTTTGTAAGTAGTAAAGATCTCCTTTTGTAATGAACAAGTGGGCTATGCAAATTAACAGACCAAGATAACACACATAGACAACAGGTAGAGAATCTGATTCAAGGAAAATTTGCACAATGGCTAACTAGAGAAAAAAAAATAGGGTACAGACCTGAACAGCCCACAGTAAGAACCAAAAGATCAATCAATGGTCCACGTGTAAAAGAATTACAACAGATAAAGCTGTGACAGTGTGAAACTCGGTTCCTCTCGCCGTCCTAATTACCTTCCCTGTGTGACTTACAACCTAGTCTTAGCTCTGAATCAAGTTCCTTCCCTGGAGCGTCTCATGCTCTCATCAATCAACTTGAATGTCTTCTTTACAAGTTTCTGGTCTAGGGCCGTAGTTCTGTAGATTTTGAAGACGCGGTCTACACGGTCAGGCTTGCTGCTCTGGAAGTAGAGCTCTTCAAACTTCTTCTTGACAAACCTGTAAAACGTCACTCCAGACCATAAGCCATAGTAATGATG
Organism: Oryza meridionalis; assembly: GCA_000338895.3. Taxonomy (NCBI): domain Eukaryota; kingdom Viridiplantae; phylum Streptophyta; class Magnoliopsida; order Poales; family Poaceae; genus Oryza; species Oryza meridionalis. The sequence continues at coordinate 16,620,567 of CM002526.2, forward strand.
AACGTTTGATACTATATAACATTAGAATGGAAAAACTTATCAAGGCATATAAGTGCACCATGCAGCAACATGACAAATGGCCAAATGCCCATGTTCATCTGAGAGGGCGAGTAGTGCACTCACTCGTATGCATGTTCAACCTCCTGTTTCCCAGGTGCAATAGGCTGGTAGTCTTTAAACCACTCGCACACACTTAAAGGAACCTACGTAACCAGCGTAAACATAAATGTTGGTAACATTTTAGTACTAAACTATGCATTGGTAGAAAGAGCAGGCCTTACCTTTTGTATTTTCTTCTCGAATATATCAAATTTGTTGAGAAACAGAATGAAGGATGTTTTCTGATGGTCAATATAGCACCGTAATTAGTTTCAAAATGAGAAAAAAAGCATGAGCACAAAGGTTGCAGAAATGGATGCATGCAGACCTCAAAACATCTTTGCTTTAAAACCCAGTCAAAGAGTTCCTTGGTCTCCATCATTCTGTTTTTTGTCTCATCTTCAAATAGCATCTGATCATATCTGAAATGAACAAGAAGCCTATGAGAAGAACTTAGCAGATTAGGATAAGTTCAACAATCAAAAAAATTGTACTTACTCGCTAATGGCAGCACAAAAGATTACCGCATTAACACCTTCAAAAAGATGAATCCACTTTCTCCTCTCATTCCTCTGGCCTCCTACATCATACAACCTATATACCTCTCCACCTCTTTTGTTTTCTCCAACAGGACTGCAGAAAGAAACCCAGTTAACTAGATGATTCAACTCATCTTATAACAGCTACATTCAGAACCTCTCAGGTCATATCTTAGAAGTGAAAAGGGAGAAAAAAAGGACTTCAACTTGTCGTTCTGTACATAGTAGAGCAACCAGCAAAAAAATGTGCAAAAAATAGTGTCAGCAGATTACCTAAATTGTATTTGTACAACACCATTTGTCCGTACTCTTGCATAAAGCACATCCTCCTGCAAAATGACTCATAATATTGACAACTACAATACTGCAAGCATTCTTAAGTATGGAAGATCAACTACCAGCCTTTCAAACGAACCATTAGATGAGGTACAATCACAAATTATCCATCAGACTGCTAAATGCAGAAATATGGAGTCATATCTTCACTTAGCACACACAAAGTTAATTGGAATTTTGATGCAGTGTGGACTTAAACAAGTGACAAACAATTTTCTATGCTTAAGAAATGACGGGAAATGGTTGCAAAAGTGGATGGTACAGTGATCATATTTGTGGTTTGCAACTTATTGAAGGAACTGAACAAAAAAAATATATGCTAGTGTCATAAGATTAATATGTGGGAACTCAAAAGCTCAAGGTGCTTAGATAAGTAGAGTTTTATTCACAGCAGTTTTGCACCCTACGTTTCACAGGGACATTTTTTACCTTCGTTATGTAGACTGCGTAATAACGGTAGAATAATAGTTTCTCCTCCCTAATATTGAATTTTAAAGGATAGCCTCCAATATTATTTAAAAGATAAGGATAAACATATGCCCATCTTTTAAAACTATTTGGCAACCTCTGACTCAGTACACATAGTTAACCATTTGACAACCTCTGACTAAGTAGACTAAAAATCAACATGAAATGGTGTCAGCACAAATATCTGAGAATATGTAAATAATTGTCTATGAACATGGACAGCACACCTTTGTTGGCACATAACCTGCTTCAGCTAATCGATCCAAATTTTCCATGAAGTATTGTGCACAATCAGGAAGTTGCAGAATACTTCCACGTAAGTAAGTTTCCTACAGTATAGAGCATTGCTTCAGCACACCTGGCCAGGAAAACTATATAACTTCAAAAGATTTGAATGGCTATTTGTTTTCACCTGAATGGCTGGGTCTTGCCATAACCTTTTTACATCGAGTACAAGTTCTTTGTTCAGCAGTGGATAATCCAACCTGCCATCAATATCTGATAGTTTTTCTCCAATTTCCTGATGATATGACAAAGTAAATGTCATCTAAGAAACAAAATTGGTTGGTAAGGTGTACAGTGTGAAACTGGTGATATTTGTCTTTCAATGCCTAAGAAAACACAGCTTTTCCTTAAAAGTTCCAAAGCAACGGAACAAGGTAAATGCGCAAAGGTATAGTTTTTTTAACCTGGTTGAGAAAAAAATTGAATCTTATAACACCAACATTTGATACCAAGTTATTTTTAGCCTATCAACAATTGTCTGAAGCAATCAAATAAACAAGAATAAATGTTACAAAATCTCATTGTTCTTTTCTACTTTGTTCAGTACATTGTACGGTTCAATAGATATCTTTTTCAAGTTTTCATTATAGAATGACCGTGTCAAACATAAGACTACAATAGAGCCGAGCACAGTCTACAAGGTCTTAACAGGTTAAAATATAGAGCCGAGCAGCTTGACTACAACAGAAATGTTACAAATCAAAATGTTTGTATTCCCAGATTTAACAGGATATGTTCATATGCAAAGATTTAGTTTTAACTGTTGAGTAAAGAGTAAGCACAAACCTGGTTATCTGGGGATATAACATACTTTGAGGAATCTGATTCCACTTGTGAGAGTTCTTTTGCTCCTTCATATAGTATCTGTTAACATTTAACACATTACTCGACAAAAAGGAAAAGTGTGAACGCATTTCCTTATGAACAGAATACAAATCCCTAGTCGAATCTCCTACATAATCCCCACTTTGCAATAAAAAAAAAGAGACACCCTTTCCAGTATTGCATACTTTAATTGTCTGATAGACGTTTGCATAAATAACTGATGTATAGCTCCTAAGTTCAGCCTCATCAAAGCCAGTTTGGAAAAGGAGCTTAATCTGCAGGTGAACAGTAAGAATACATCAGACTAACTAGCGGCGTACGGATTATGATTCTCCATGGAATATAACATTCATCACCTGTTTAAATATCGTAGACTTCCCTGATTCTCCCGCACCTTAAAACAGAAGCAATTGAGAGAGAGAAAGAAGGATGGATCCACATTGAGTACAAGTTCAAACTAAAAATTTCTAGGATACATTTATTTATCTTCTTTTTTTTGGAAATAACATGAGAAAGGTTTTTTTATAGAGGTAATAGGAACAACAGAAACAATTAATTTTCTGAACCAATAGATACTAAAGGTAGCGCAGATAATTGTGACAAGGAAAATGACCACTTAAATTTAGGAAAGTTAGCAATACCAAGAAGTAAGAGCTTTTTGGGAAAGTTAGCAATACCAAGAAGTAAGAGCTTGTGGATGTGTTGCTCTGCTTTTGTCTCTTGCAAAATTCGTCTGTCAATGTCTGCAGACTGTTACCAGCTGAATTAGAAGAAACCAAATGTGGCAACTCTCAAATCAAGAATTCAGTTAGCATTTACTTGTTCAGTAAGTCCGAGTGCTAACTTACTTTTGCATTTTTGGTTGTTTCAGCCTCACTTAAAGAATGAGATCTGCTACAGGATGAGCCCATGTTATCAAGCACACAGGTAAGCACGGACATTATTTTAGAGGTATGCTCTCATGCCTGAGCCTCTCTCTTTCCAGGAAGCACGTTGACGTCTAGATCTCAGGATCCATGAGCTGCATACATGAGCAGCAAGTTCAAGCGAAATGTGGCCAGCATTTGAAAAGAAAAGATTGTACAGAGTAATGGTTTGTATAGTTCAATATTGCTGACCCACATTGTTATACATATCCAGAAATATTATATGAAGGAAAAACATTAGTAAACATTTTCCGACCAGGATTCATTTCCGACCAAGATCCATTTCAATCACTGACACTTAATAAATAATACGTGAAAATATTTAAAAATACATCAACATCATTGTTTATTAATAATATTTTTTCTTTTAATAATTTTACCTTGCATTTTATACTGTTCTCACTTATATATATAAATTTATAATTTTTCTTTAATTTTATGTATGAATCGTACTTAAAATTTATAAAAATATTAAATTCATATTGTTTCTAACATTCTATTGTTATTAGATTGTACTTGGCATATATCATTTTGTTTTTTTATTCTAAACTATAGTTGATTTGAATTTATTAATTACCTAATTTAAATATCTATATTATTAGTCTAAATTATTTTTAAAATTAAAAATATTAAAATATATTATAGATATATCACAATGTTTTAGGGACAGGAAGACAAAGTACGTTCAATGGTTTCAATTTATAACCTGATAAGGAAAGAATGTTAAATTAGATTAATGCCTAAGTGTCACAGTATGTCCTTTAGAAAATTTTGTGGAATAAAAATTACTTATAAGAATATACCTTGATAAAAAGATATTTTGTGTGACTATGGGTAGTTTGTGGTCTAGATTCTTCTTAAGAAATTTATGTGAGTTTGGATGAGTACAAATTATGTGAGCTTACATTTTTCGTTCTAAGGGTGTTTGGATGAGATTCAATAACCAAATTACATCTGCTAAAAACGGAAATCAAAATTAACAACTTGAAAGTAGGTGGAGCTGGGCAGAGGCAGATCTAACCCTGTTTCGGTTGAACCCCCAAACTTTTTGAGGGATAACGCAGAATACCTGATGAGGTATGGGTAGGGAGGGATGCTCACCGGCGAGCGACGATGCGGTGGAAGAAGGAGGACGCCGGGCGCCACCTCTGCTAGCAGGATGGAGATCGGCACCAGCGGCAGGCGAGGAGACGGGAGTCGAGGGCGGCGGGCGAGGAGACGGAACGGATTGGGGAGGCGGAGGTCGTGCAGCGCTCTGCTGCCGCGGTGTCGCCTGCCTATGGGTCATATGCACCATGAGGCTGGTTTTCATCTCCCAAAAAAGTTCATCTAAGGTCCCTTATCTTGTCGTTGAGTTTTAAACAGCCCTGAACCCCTAATCTTGCAAAACGGATCACTTTTAATCCCAAGGTAGTATTGCTTTCCGGTTTTGTTGACGTGGTGGCTGAGTCAGTGTAGGGCCCACGTGGACCCCACAAGCCAACTAGTAATTTTCTTCCACCTCACTCCCCTCTACTCCCATCTCAACCCAAACCTCGAGGGCATTCGCCAATGGGTGGGGAGAAGGGTGTCGGTCGGCAGGAAAAAGCTCAACGGCGGAGGCCGCCAGCTGACGTGGCTCCCAATGACCGGGAGCGCTCACGTCATGGACTTGCGCACGTGCGGGGTGTGGCGCGGGTCCCAACTACAACTGCAATGTCGTCTTCACCGGCACGCGTGAGGGCTAGGGCTTCCGCCTCGTCACGCTGGCCAAGCTCATAGTCGCCCCCATCGAGCTGCTCAAAAGCCGATGTGTTCAGGTGTCCCCGAGCTTCGCCTCTCCTCCGCAGAGGCGAACGCGCGGCTCCGCCGCATCGTCTTCGAGGTCAACTCCATCTACTCCACGTTGCGGTCGCATCGCCCTCGATGCATGCACCCTTTCCCCCAACGCTCGCCACCGCCAAGCTTCTTGTTCGCTACCAGCCTTCTCCCCACCCATCGCCAGGCGCCGTCGTCGGGCTTCTACCTACCGCCGCCGCCCAACAAGCACCACCCTTCTCCCTGCTGGTCACCGGCCACCACACACCTCTCCCGCGATTCAGCGTCTGGCGTCCTCTTCGCTTGCATGCACGGGCACTCATGCAGTCAGTGGTGCTTGCGAGTATGCTAAGGCGTCGCAACGCACTCCATCTCCCAACTCTTGGAGATCCTCTCGCCAATCCCGACGGTGTGGCTGACATGCGACCATGATGCGGACGCGGCGCAGATGCGCGGCGAGCTGCCACGCAACGATGTGGTGGTGTAACCCGAGGGGACGATGTGTCGGGAGCCCTTCCTACTTCGCTTCTTCGCGCTCTTCGCCGTGTAGGTCCATGACGCAGCCGTCAGTCGCCACTCTTCTCCCCACCTGTTGTCGGCTGCCCTAGAGGTTTGGGTTGAGACGGGAAGAAAGGGGAGATAGGTGGAAGATTATCGGCTGGCATGTGGGACCCACATGGGTCCCACGCTGACTCAGCCACCACGTCACCAAAACCGGGGAGCAATACTGCCTTGGGACCTAATGTGACCCGGTTTTGCAAGATTAGGGATCTGTTATATCTGGTATTTTAGTTCAGGGACAATTTCGAAACTCGACGACAAGATAAGGGACCTCAAGTGAACCTTTTCCTTTCATCCCTCTCATTTCTCTTTTTTTTAAAAAGAAATAGCAAAGATGCTCGTGCGTTGCGATAGGAAATCCAAATTACATATGTTATTTTTTTTCGTGTACGGTGGCGGAGAGTTAGATGATGGATATTTGGGGGCCTTTTTTCATGAACCTGGGTGGGTCTCATGCATGTCGTGAATGGAACATATGATAGAGATGTGGGTTTCACGTAGAGATAATCAATAGTTGAAGGTGTAATTACTTATTAGTGTGGTATAAAGATTTTATTTTTTGCTACAAGGGCACTTACCACTATAAAAAATGATTTTCGCCTTTGGCTAAAACCTATTCTTGCAGGCTGCTAGGTCTAAATAATTTTTTTTTGCTATAACGGCGCTTATCACTATAAAAAATAATTTTTAGTATCTTTCCATATGGGCAGCACAAACCACATGCGAAAATAGGGTTTTCGCGCAAGGGCACATATGGTAGCTATTTTTTAAGAAAATGAACTATTATATATGCAACTGGTGAATCCGTGAAACAAAAATATTTAATAGCTAAAACTGGTTGAGTGAAAAAAATAATATGAAACGAAGGGAGTAAAGTATATTCTATGAACTGTTGGCGGTCACAAGATTTCTATACACTTGAAGACAAATTCGTGAGACCCACCAGCAAAAAATCTCTATCAGCTCAAAAGACAACTGACCGCCATGAGTCTTGTTTTTGTGATAGGGGAGGCACATGTTACTGCTTGAGGCTATAGGCAGCGGGTGCGTGACGTTGTCGTGCTCGGATTGGAAACTGAATTTTTATATGTGATTGTTTCCGTTTCACGTGGGCGGAAGAGTCGGACGCTTGTGGGGGACATGGAAACGGACCAACAATTCACATGTCGGATGAAAAATTGTGTGAGACACTTTTCTAAGATGCACGGCAAAAACACTACGAATGCTTGGAGATCCTCTCGCCAATCCCGACGGTGTGGCTGACATGCGACCATGATGCGGACGCGGCGCAGATGCGCGGCGAGCTGCCACGCAAAGATGTGGTGGTGTAACCCGAGGGTACGATGTGTCGGGAGCCCTTCCTACTTCGCTTCTTCGCGCTCTTCGCCATGTAGGTCCATGACGCAGCCGTCAGTCGCCACTCTTCTCCCCACCTGTTGCCGCTCTTCACCGTGTAGGTCCATGACGCAGCCGTCAGTCGCCACTCTTCTCCCCACCTGTTGCCGGCTGCCTTGGAGGTTTGGGTTGAGACGGGAAGAAAGGGGAGATAGGTGGGAGAAGATTATCGGCTGGCATGTGGGACCCACATGGGTGAACCAAGCCCTATCGGTTGGCATGTGGGACCCACATGGGTGAACCAAGCCCACGGTGGATTCCAGACTCACAAGAAAGGGGAGATAGGTGGGGGAAGATTAAGACGGGTCTCTAGAGGTTTGGGTTGAGATGACTCACACTCTTCTCACCTGTTGCCGGCTGCCCTGGAGGTTTGGGTTGAGACGGGTCTCTTCTCACCTGTTGCCGGCTGCCCTGGAGGTCTGGAGGTTTGGGTTGAGACGACTCACACTCTTCGGTCTCTTCTCACCTGTTGCCGGCTGCCCTGGGGGTCTGGAGGTTTGGGTTGAGACGGGTCTCTTCTCACCTGTTGCCGGCTGCCCTAGAGGTCTGGAGGTTTGGGCTGAGACGACTCACACTCTTCTCACCTGTTGCCGGCTGCTCTGGAGGTTTGGGTTGAGACGGGTCTCTTCTCTGCCCTGGAGGTTTGGGTTGAGACGGGTCTCTTCTCAACCAATGGGCACCCAAACCCAAGATGTTGGGCTGGGGGGGGGGGGCCTCGATCGATGATGATGATTATCCTTCCCTCCCTCGTGGGCCAAAGTTGGGAGGATGTTTGCGTCCATTCGATCGAGGGAGAAACCTCGTTTTCTCCAGCAGCCGAAACCTGCCAACTCCCGCCCCCCGCAGCTGGGGTAACAAGCTCACACCACCGAGCTCGGCAGGAGCGATGCGAGCGCGTCGTCTTTTATGCCGGTGTTAGTCGTCATAGATTTTCCATGTGGTACTAAAAACTTCGTTTTTGTGCGTGACAGTTGCGCGTAGAATATGTATGGGCTTTGCACGCACGCCGGCCCAAAGTCTCGAAATTATCCAGGATCATCATGCGCCGTCCCTCGTGAAGGCCGCCGCCGCCGGGTCCGTCGCTGGCGAACAGCGTGGCCACCGCCATAAGCCACCCGCTGATCCGCCCATGCACAACAGCCCATCCTGTTGCAGCCACTCCTCGCCGCCGGCACAACCACCACCACCGGGCTTTCTCACCGACACCACCGGCGACGGCAGCGGCAGCCTGACGGCCAATGTTCTGCACAATGTCAATCTCCTACATATCAATCATGGCTTTACTCCAGAGGGATCACCCTTACCATTTTTGCGCTGTTTTATTGGACTGAAAATTAACACAAATTAATGTACCCAGTGACTTGCCATCAGCCAAGCAGCTGTCTTTTCGGTTTCCAGATTGGATTCGGGTAAAGTTTAAGTCTCCGGAAGGAGGAATTTCAGGCACTGTATTGCCATTAGATAATCGGGTGGATAATAAACATATTGGTTTGCCAAACACTTGGAACAGGCCACAAATTGCGAGGTAACTTTTATTTGATTGAGGATTTCACAACCGGTTTATACAAGGTCTAGTACCCAAGAGAATAATAGCGTACTGAACAAACAAAGGGACAGGAAAGAACAAGGGCTGCTTCTGTCAAGAACCATGGTCACTTGAACATAAATGCAAGGTGAGATAAAACGATAATGGCGTTAGAAGAGGGAAGGAAGAAATGATCAGAAGCAGCAGGCTACTGGCATTGACACTTGATGGTGTTAACGATAATGGTAAACAAGTCGACACGAAAAAATCACTACTACTCCTCCTACTCCTAAGCCTCAGTGAAGGAGGAAACGGAGAACATCTCTCTCGCATTGCAGTAAATGGTACTGCTGGTGCTGGACTCCTCACGTTTCTCAGCTGTTGAACGCTGGAGGTAGAACAGTAGTAGCACTGGTAAACAGTGGAAGTAAAATTTCATTTATGGATTATTAATTTGCTATTAAAGGACAGTTTAAACTGATCTAAAGCCAAGCTAACATGGTGAACTTTTGTGGCTAACGCAAGTGTGGAAGGGTTGCCATACAATGTACAAGCTAACATGAACGTTATTGAAGCTGAAAAAACTATAATGTAATACTCCTATATCCTACTGGCATGTTGATCCATGAGACTCATTCCTGACTGGCCTTTTACTGGCACATTCATGGAACAATCAGCTTTAAGTTAACAGTCAGCTATACTGCATTTAGCTGCACGCCTGCACTACAACAGATTTTGCAACTGCCATTACATTGGCTAATAGAGAAAGCTAGCATATAGTTGAAAACCAAACGGAACAAACCCCCAACGCTTAAGAGCACATGAAAACCTGCTGCCAAAACTTGATGTTACAGCTTACAATAACAATCAGAATGGTCTGGTGCTTCTGCGACAAACAAATGTTTCAAAACTCGTCCTTTTTGCACCATTAAATATTTCTCCCTAGGCCTTTCAAAATTGTGAAAAAGTATTATGAAAAATAGACTAATAAGCTCGCCTAAAAGCATATGACAAGCTACTGTAAAACACCATCCGTTTTGGTGTTTTGGATGGAACTAGATTTCTATGGCTTAAAAATGAAGTTACAGACATGAGATTTCACAGTTCCCACCGATGGTGTGGCGCAGCATGAGCATACAGTTTGTGAAGTGATTTACCAGTTCATGCTCACTTAGTCACTGCAATTTGCGTTAAAATTGCATATTGCAAAAGCATTTTGTCCAATGAAGCCTCATGGAATTATCTCCTGCTGTTTGCTGTTTGAGCCTTGTTTAGGTTTGCAAGTTCTTCAATCAGCTTCCTCTCGTCGCTGCTCAGACGCTTTGGAATCTCGACCTGCACACGCACTAGCTGGTCTCCACGAGCATTTGACTTCCCGAGGAGTGGGACACCTTTCTTGGACATCACTAACGTTGTGCCTGGCTGGGTACCGGAGGGGATCTTCAGGTCAACCATCCCATCAACAGTGGGAACCTTGACGGTTGTCCCAAGAATTGCGTCAATATATGAAACTTTGCATGTGTATAGAATGTTTGTCCCATCTCGCTTAAGAACAGGATCAGAGAGAACATCAATAAACACATAAAGATCTCCAGGAGGGCCTCCTCTCCGCCCAGCATTCCCCTCAGACCGGACCCTCAATCTGCTTCCAGAATCAACACCAGCAGGAACCTTTAGACTGATCCTTTTTGTCTTCCGCACTCGGCCATCACCACCACAAGTGTTGCACGGGGTAGAGAATTCACCAGTGCCTCCGCAAGTATTGCAGGTGGAGACCTGCTGGAATATTCCAAGTGGCGTTCTTGTTGAGGAGACCACTTGTCCCTGTCCTCCACATGTTTTGCATGTGGTTGGTTTCGTTCCAGGCTTGGCACCAGTTCCATCACATGTATTACAGCCTTCCAGTCTGGTGATCTCAATTTCTTTCTCTACACCAAACACCGCTTCCTTGAAATTGAGTACCAGATTGTAGGCCTCATCATCACCCTGCATTGGTCTGTTCCGAGCAGCACGGCCTCCCATTCCCCCCATTCCACCAAAGCCTTCGAATAATGATTCAAAGAGATCGAATGGGTTTGAGTAATCCTGCAGATTCACAAATTTCATACAATCAATATCATATAAAGGTCATGCTGATCATACTTCAGAATTGAACATTCTAGGAACACTCACTCCTGTTCCCATTCCAGCACCCTTCAAACCAGCTTCTCCATATTTATCATAGATTGATCGCTTCTCATCATCAGACAAAACCTGCAATCCTATTTATGTTAGCTGGCAAGCACCTGTAACCCTACAACAACGTAGTCATAAGAAACAATGGGATTTGGTTATGGTTAACTGGACTAACCTCATAAGCATTGCTAATATCCTTGAACTTTTGTTCAGCACCAGGATCTCTAAAGAAAAATACACAAGCATAACAATTGCTTATTTGATTATGTAGTTATGAAAAAGGTAATGCAACAACTAGTACTCAGGTTTATAATGGATCGAAAGGAGAAAAAGAAGCAATATATCGAGTGTAGCTGAAACACAATTCCCATATAATGGTTAGTACTTACTTGTTCACATCAGGATGGTAGCTCCTAGCAAGCTTCCGATAGGCTGGAAAAGGATCATTTTAGAACTACAATAGAAAGCAACAATAAACTACACCACATATTTTGATCAAAATTGACTCTGAAGGATTTCTAACATAATACTCCCTCCGTTTTTTAATAGATGACACCGTTGACTTTTTCTCACATGTTTGACCATTCGTCTTACTCAAAAAATTTACGTAATTATAATTTATTTTGTTATGAGTTGTTTTATCACTCATAGTATTTTAAGTGTGATTTATATCTTATACATTTGCATAAAATTTTTGAATAAGACGAATGGTCAAACATGTGAGAAAAAGTCAACGGCGTCATCTATTAAAGAACGGAGGGAGTATCCCCTTAGACATTATTTGGATAGGACAAAATCCTAGATTATCTACGGGTGTGGGCTGGGATTTTTGCTCAAAGTTTCAGCCCACGCACGTGGAGGGCAGGGGTTGAGGGCCATACAAACAATGCATCAATGAGAAGTTGCCAACAATAGATTTTCAGAAATATAAACAGTATCGAGTCTAGAGTGCAAGATAATCAGTTGCAGAAAATGATACTGAAGACAGCATAGGCTTGTCTTAGAATAGTTCAAGGGGTTTTGTTGAGATAGCCTTCAAATTAGACGAAATAGCAAACATTTAAGTTACTACTTCCTCCGTTTCATATTATAAGACTTTCTAGCATTGTTCACATTCATATGTATGTTAATGAATCTAGACATATATATGTGTCTACATTCATTAACATCTATATGAATGTGGCAAATGCTAGAAAGTCTTATAATATGAAACGGAGGGAATAGTAGGAATAGTAAAGCTTTCGAGAACAAACAAGTGGGCCATAAAGCTCACTATGGCCAAGTTTGAAAAAGACTAGTTATGTATTTCATATCTTCCCTGGGAAGCTTAACAGTTTCTGCTGTACATATATTTTGTTTCACACGTGAACAGTATGATTTAAAACTAGTAATCTACGACTAACAGCCACATGAAAGTAGTCTGGTTTGTTTGGTAAATTATAGGGTACCTACAAACCTACAACCAGGCTCAAACTAGAGAAGAAGCAAAGCTGGGTAATACTCCTACGATTGTGATTGTACGGAGCACCAATCACTGCATGCCCTAAACTGACAAATAAAACCACACCTACCACTCTTGATTTCAGATTTACTAGCATTTCTTGAAACACCAAGTGTGGAATAGAAATCCTGTAAATTAAAATATCAAATCCATGTCAGGAAACTGGATTTTCTAATAATACCAGCAAAGAAGAAAAGCAAATGAAGTAACTCACAGCATCAGCTCTGACAATGAACCTTGAACTCCTTCGATGGCGAAATCTCGGTGATGGTGCATGGTTAAATAGTCGAGAAGATGTCCGTGATTGTAAACTAGCAGTAGGTGATACAGGGTGTTTAAGCCTGCCTCCACTACTGCACAAAAAGAGATATATCATCTTCAGTTTACTGAGAAATCTTGCCTTTTTATAATATCAATGTGTCCTTTATTTTAGTATTCCTAGTACATCTCACTGATCAGAACACATTCACATACCCACTTTTCGACACCAGAAATCTTGGATCAGCATAAATAACTCTTGTAAGTGCAGGTGACCTGGGCAACAGCTGAGGTTTTTCCCCAAGTTTGGGAGCCAAGGTACCTCCAAACTGTAGCAGCGCCATTGAAATACTTGCTGGATACCCACAAAGCTTCAACCTTCAATATACTAGCTACCATTTCACAGAGATAGAGTCAGGTGAAGCATAACAAAAGCAATACACAAAAGAACGATATTCGAGTAAGTTCGCAATTCTATTAAAAAACGTTCTCTTCTAAATTCTAATCAACCAACACATATCGACTGTCATTACTCCTTTAAGAGGATGAATAGGGGCGATGGTGTGTACAACTGTACATACATATGTACTGCTTGCAGGAAATATTTTACAGATCATGGGCCTGCTGAGCAGCCATTGCTGTGGCTGTGGATGCACACCGCGGCCACAGCTAGTAGCTTAGGTACAGCCGCAGCAATGGCTGCCAAGCAGGGCGTGCATTATTTGCATGTATCTATATGTAGGATTGATGATCCCTTGCATGTATACACTTTTTTTAGGTTCGAGGGTAATTATTTTTGCATTTTTGAGCTTACATATTGTGGAAAATTTGTTATGCATCAGAATTCGGCCATAACATACGAAGCTGGCAAACGCTATACTATGCTATATTATCTTCGAGGTGGAGTTGGTAATTGTAATCGTGTGATATGCATCCTTACCGATCCTAACATATCATATATGCTGATACATAGACACCATGAGATGCTCGGGTTTATAACATTCGGTATTAAACACGTTTTTTTTTTTTTGCTGCCGAATTTACCAACGAGAAAAATATACAATACCTACCGGGCTGCAGCAAATCAGGACAACAACCTCTTGAAGAACCGCGGCAGTAGGGCAAGAAGAGGCGGCGCTGTCGGGCCCGGTCGTGAGGCGTGACCGCGCGAGGGAGGCCTGCTGGGTGGGGAATAGTAGGGCTAGGGATTTGGTCGGGGAGCTGTGGACGACGGGACACGGGAAGAGGGGAGGAATGGGGGAGACGAGAGCGAGAGAGAGAAGGGCACCTCGTCGGCGGCGCGCGTGCTCGAGGTGCGGAGGTCGTCGGCGGCCGCGCCGCGGCGGCGGTGGGGAATGGGGGCAAGGGAAGGGAAGGTGTGGGGATTGGATGGTTTGAGCGACTCGGGGAGGGAAGTGGAGCTGAGCCTCCCGGGAGATAAGATTTGCGCAGAGGCATGTGTGGCCTACGCATTGGCACCGCTGGCCTCCATTTGGGCCGTCGGCTTCACATCCGACGGGGTTGGTGTCGGGGGCTCGGGGCATGGTTTTTGCGTTTTGAGGAAAATGCGTTCCATATGTTTCCGACGAGGAGTATTCCAGAATAATACCTACTACATCTAGAATCATGTTCATTATTTATTAGTGTTGTTTTTTATTTCTTTTGATGAAAGTAGGTAAGGTGTCTATTTTGATTGGTAATAAAGAACAGAGTGGCACCTCGTCGGCGGCGCGCGTGCTCGAGGTGCGGAGGTCGTCGGCGGCCGCGCCGCGGCGGCGGTGGGGAATGGGGGCAAGGGAAGGGAAGGTGGGGGGATTGGATGGTTTGAGCGACTTGGGGAGGGAAGTGGAGCGGAGCCTCCCGGGAGATAAGATTTGCGCAGAGGCACGCGTGGCCTACGGATTGGCACCGCAGGCCTCCATCTGGGCCGTCGGCTTCACATCCGACGGGGTTGGTGTCGGGGGCTCGGGCCACGGTTTTTGCGTTTTGAGGAAAATGCGTTCCATATGTTTCCGACGAGGAGTATTCCAGAATAATACCTACTACATCTAGAATCATGTTCATTATTTATTAGTGTTGTTTTTTATTTCTTTTGATGAAAGTAGGTAAGGTGTCTATTTTGATTGGTAATAACGAACAGAGTTTACGTAAATATTACATATGCTCTAGCAGATAAATAGTTAAAACATAACGATTTTTTACCATAACGGTGGAGGGAGCCAAACTAGAAATTAAGAAATTGGGAGTAAACATTAACCAAAAGTGCATGTATGATTGTCATGTAAGATTTATTGTTATATATTTCAATAAACATTATTGTAACATGAGTCAGGTATCTTCTCGTTTGCAGAAATAATTGCATGGGTGAAGTAAAGGGGGCGGGTATACGGAGTGCTTGGATGATCATAAAGTTGATCATATTGAATTCATATTGTTTCTAACATTCTATTGTTATTAGATTGTACTTGGCATATATCATTTTGTTTTTTTATTCTAAACTATAGTTGATTTGAATTTATTAATTACCTAATTTAAATATCTATATTATTAGTCTAAATTATTTTTAAAATTAAAAATATTAAAATATATTATAGATATATCACAATGTTTTAGGGACGGGAAGACAAAGTTCGTTCAATGGTTTCAATTTATAACCTGATAAGGAAAGAATGTTAAATTAGATTAATGCCTAAGTGTCACAGTATGTCCTTTAGAAAATTTTGTGGAATAAAAATTACTTATAAGAATATACCTTGATAAAAAGATATTTTGTGTGACTATGGGTAGTTTGTGGTCTAGATTCTTCTTAAGAAATTTATGTGAGTTTGGATGAGTACAAATTATGTGAGCTTACATTTTTCGTTCTAAGGGTGTTTGGATGAGATTCAATAACCAAATTACATCTGCTAAAAACGGAAATCAAAATTAACAACTTGAAAGTAGGTGGAGCTGGGCAGAGGCAGATCTAACCCTGTTTCGGTTGAACCCCCAAACTTTTTGAGGGATAACGCAGAATACCTGATGAGGTATGGGTAGGGAGGGATGCTCACCGGCGAGCGACGATGCGGTGGAAGAAGGAGGACGCCGGGCGCCACCTCTGCTAGCAGGATGGAGATCGGCACCAGCGGCAGGCGAGGAGACGGGAGTCGAGGGCGGCGGGCGAGGAGACGGAACGGATTGGGGAGGCGGAGGTCGTGCAGCGCTCTGCTGCCGCGGTGTCGCCTGCCTATGGGTCATATGCACCATGAGGCTGGTTTTCATCTCCCAAAAAAGTTCATCTAAGGTCCCTTATCTTGTCGTTGAGTTTTAAACAGCCCTGAACCCCTAATCTTGCAAAACGGATCACTTTTAATCCCAAGGTAGTATTGCTTTCCGGTTTTGTTGACGTGGTGGCTGAGTCAGTGTAGGGCCCACGTGGACCCCACAAGCCAACTAGTAATTTTCTTCCACCTCACTCCCCTCTACTCCCATCTCAACCCAAACCTCGAGGGCATTCGCCAATGGGTGGGGAGAAGGGTGTCGGTCGGCAGGAAAAAGCTCAACGGCGGAGGCCGCCAGCTGACGTGGCTCCCAATGACCGGGAGCGCTCACGTCATGGACTTGCGCACGTGCGGGGTGTGGCGCGGGTCCCAACTACAACTGCAATGTCGTCTTCACCGGCACGCGTGAGGGCTAGGGCTTCCGCCTCGTCACGCTGGCCAAGCTCATAGTCGCCCCCATCGAGCTGCTCAAAAGCCGATGTGTTCAGGTGTCCCCGAGCTTCGCCTCTCCTCCGCAGAGGCGAACGCGCGGCTCCGCCGCATCGTCTTCGAGGTCAACTCCATCTACTCCACGTTGCGGTCGCATCGCCCTCGATGCATGCACCCTTTCCCCCAACGCTCGCCACCGCCAAGCTTCTTGTTCGCTACCAGCCTTCTCCCCACCCATCGCCAGGCGCCGTCGTCGGGCTTCTACCTACCGCCGCCGCCCAACAAGCACCACCCTTCTCCCTGCTGGTCACCGGCCACCACACACCTCTCCCGCGATTCAGCGTCTGGCGTCCTCTTCGCTTGCATGCACGGGCACTCATGCAGTCAGTGGTGCTTGCGAGTATGCTAAGGCGTCGCAACGCACTCCATCTCCCAACTCTTGGAGATCCTCTCGCCAATCCCGACGGTGTGGCTGACATGCGACCATGATGCGGACGCGGCGCAGATGCGCGGCGAGCTGCCACGCAACGATGTGGTGGTGTAACCCGAGGGGACGATGTGTCGGGAGCCCTTCCTACTTCGCTTCTTCGCGCTCTTCGCCGTGTAGGTCCATGACGCAGCCGTCAGTCGCCACTCTTCTCCCCACCTGTTGTCGGCTGCCCTAGAGGTTTGGGTTGAGACGGGAAGAAAGGGGAGATAGGTGGGAGAAGATTATCGGCTGGCATGTGGGACCCACATCGGTGAACCAAGCCCTATCGGCTGGCATGTGGGACCCACATGGGTGAACCAAGCCCACGGTGAATTCCAGACTCACAAGAAAGGGGAGATAGGTGGGAGAAGATTATCGGCTGGCATGTGGGCCCACATGGGTGAACCAAGCCCACGGTGGATTCCAGACTCACACTCTTCTCACCTGTTGCCGGCTGCCCTGGAGGTTTGGGTTGAGACGGGTCTCTAGAGGTTTGGGTTGAGACGACTCACACTCTTCTCACCTGTTGCCGGCTGCTCTGGAGGTTTGGGTTGAGACGGGTCTCTTCTCTGCCCTGGAGGTTTGGGTTGAGACGGGTCTCTTCTCAACCAATGGGCACCCAAACCCAAGATGTTGGGCTGGGGGGGGGCCTCGATCGATGATGATGATCATCCTTCCCTCCCTCGTGGGCCAAAGTCGGGAGGATGTTTGCATCCATTCGATCGAGGGAGAAACCTCGTTTTCTCCAGCAGCCGAAACCTGCCAACTCCCGCCCCCCGTAGCTGGGGTTACAAGCTCACGCCACCGAGCTCGGCAGGAGCGATGCGAGCGCGTCGTCTTTTATGCTGGTGTCAGTCGTCATAGATTTTCCATGTGGTACTAAAAACTTCGTTTTTGTGCGTGATAGTTGCGCGTAGAATATGTATGGGCTTTGCACGCACGGCGGCCCGAAGTCTCGAAATTATCCAGGATCATCATGCGCCGTCCCTCGTGAAGGCCGCCGCCGCCGGGTCCGTCGCCGGCGAACAGCGTGGCCACCGCCATAAGCCACCCGCTGATCCGCCCATGCACAATAGCCCATCCTAATGCAGCCACTCCTCGCCGCCGGCACAACCACCACCACCGGGCTTTCTCACCGACACCACCGGCGACGGCAGCGGCATCCTGACGGCCAATGTTCTGCACAATGTCAATCTCCTATGTATCAATCATGGCTTTACTCCAGAGGGATCACCCTTACCATTTTTGCGCTGTTTTATTGGACTGAAAATTAACACAAATTAATGTACCCAGTGACTTGCCATCAGCCAAGCAGCTGTCTTTTCGGTTTCCAGATTGGATTCGGGTAAAGTTTAAGACTCCGGAAGGAGGAATTTCAGGCACTGTATTGCCATTAGATAATCGGGTGGATAATAAACATATTGGTTTGCCAAACACTTGGAACATGCCACAAATTGCGAGGTAACTTTTATTTGATTGAGGATTTCACAACCGGTTTATACAAGGTCTTGTACCCAAGAGAATAATAGCGTACAGAACAAACAAAGGGACAGGAAAGAACAAGGGCTGCTTCTGTCAAGAACCATGGTCACTTGAACATAAATGCAAGGTGAGATAAAACGATAATGTCGTTAGAAGAGGGAAGGAAGAAATGATCAGAAGCAGCAGGCTACTGGCATTGACACTTGATGGTGTGGCTGACATGCGACCATGATGTGGACGCGGCGTAGATGCGCGGAGAGCTGCTACGCAACGATGTGGTGGTGTAACCCGAGGGGACGATGTGTCGGGAGCCCTTCCTACTTCGCTTCTTCGCGCTCTTCGCCGTGTAGGTCCATGACGGAGCCGTCAGTCGCCACTCTTCTCCCCACCTGTTGCCGCTCTTCGCCGTGTAGGTCCATGATGCAGCCGTCAGTCGCCACTCTTCTCCCCACCTGTTGCCGGCTGCCCTGGAGGTTTAGGTTGAGACGGGAAGAAAGGGGAGATAGGTGGGAGAACATTATTGTCACGCCCAGAAATTTAACCCAAATTTCTAGACTATTTCGTGTATTAAATCCATGTCCAGGACCAGCCAGAGTACACAAAATGACAAGTAATATACAGTTCCAAACATAAATAAAGCGTAAAATACTTACAGATGAGGCACTTAGTCCTCACACCGAAAGAGAACGACAACAGCGAAAAAGGCGATCCTAGCGGGGCTTCAGCTCCACTCTACAGGCAAAACTCAACTGGGTCTGAGCCTTGGTCCTCTAACTTCGTCTTCAGCTCAGAAGCACTACACTTCTGAAAAGGGGGAAATAATAGCAAGGTTGAGTACAACCACCGTACTCAGCAAGCCACACCAATGGTGCAGACGTGTAAGGGGATACAAGGACGGTTTGTGGCTATTTGCATAAAGGCGGTTGTAAAACATTTTATTGAGCAAAAAAGTAAAACAGTTGAGTAATTAAGGTAGTATTAAATCTCCACTGATCAACGCTACACCACGTTGAACAGGCCCAACCAACCCACCTAAACTACAGTGCATTGGGTCGATTTATTAAGTGTAAGACTAATCACGGTGAATCTGGTCGATCGCCCATAACCGCGGGCACGGCTATTCGAATAGTTTTACTCTGGCCAGAGGTGCACAACTGTACCCACAAGGCACAATCCACCAGCATGTCACTGTGTCATCATGTGCCCATGATGCACACGTCACCATGTCGAGTGATTGTGACAAGACCCTCCGCATAACCCTCTCCTAACCATCCACACCACGCTAAGGTTTCACCCCCACCCCTCAAAAGGCAGTGGGCGGTCGCCTCTTGCACCGCGGTGAATCCGGCAGCTCGACAACCGAACACCCCGGCCGACCCAACTCCATCACGCCCACCCTCGCCACCGGTGCCTAGTAAAGGGTCGAGCTATACTTCAGATCAAGCAGTTACCCACTCCCGCTTGTGGCAAGGGCTATAAGTCTTCCAGGGTTTCCCGTGAACCGGTCCTTAATTTCCATGGGTGTGACTCACAAAACCATGCACCCACAGCCCACCATTCAGTCGCATTTTAGTTGGATAATTACGACCATGAAGCATGGCCAGATGTCTCGAGCACACAGCTCATTCTGATGCTAAAAAGGTCTAATACTGTAATTATCCCATCAACTGAGCTAGTGGTAATTAAGCATGGCTAAGCATATAGTTCTAGCTAGGTCATCAAAGTAACACAAGCTAGGCGGTTTATTACCCACGGTTGACAAAGGACAGATATTAAGTAAACATGGCACAAGCGAGCAGATAGGTAAACCCTGATCCCATGTAATTAGCAAAACATGCATATTTATTTGTAAATGGTAAAACATTTGTAAATTAGGCTCAATATGCTCAAGGGGAATGTGTGACTTGCCTTGCTTCTTCACTTCAACCTTCTGAACTCTTTTCCTCGCGACCGCGGACTTCCAAAACGGCGGAAACTACACGCTGGCACGCAAAACAAGGAAAAACTCTAATAAAAACCAAGGAAACAGTACATAAAAAGTAAACAAACATGTACATATCAATTTTAGATGAATTTTGCAAGTTGAGTGGCTCAATTCGGAGTTCGAATAAATTAGATATGAATTTTAGAAGTTTTTGAGCCATTTAAATGAATTTCTAGAATTATTAACGTATTATTGCGCAATTATTAATTATTTTCTCAAAGGGAATGGTTGCTACTGACGTCATCAAAGGGGACCGGCACCGACAGGCGGGCCCCACACGTCAGCGAGTCAAGGGGTAGGCACACGGTGGACACGGCCCAACGTGGCCGGGGCGGCACCGTGGACCGAGACCACGGGTGGTCCACGGGCAGCGCCCAAAAGTTGGCAATGGAGGGAGGGGCTGGCTCGCCGGCCGACCCGACCAGGCGGCGGTGGCTCCCGGCTGGACGCCCGCCGGCAATGGCGGCACGTTGCGGCGCCGGACACGGGAGGCAGAGGGAAAAAGAAGAGGAGGAGGGAGGCCTCACCGTGCGCCGGGCGACGAGGGGCGACGGGTGTGGCGGCGAGCTCCTCGGGACGACGGCGGGAAGGCGCTCCCGCGGCGGCTCCACGGGCGGGAAGCGGCGGACGGAGGCCGGGATGACCTGGGGAGGGCGGTGGAAGGATTAGGGGAAAGGGAGGAGGCGCGAGGCGGTGGAAAAAAAAACGGCCGGAGGCCGGCGACATGGGGAGTAGCTCACCTCGACGGGAAGGAGAGGACTCCGGCAGTGGATGGCAAGGGCGATGGGGCGGCTGAGGTGCGGTGGGGTGCGGTGAGTGCGGTGGAGGCAATGGCGCAGCCGGGAGAAGAGAGATGGTGTTGGCGACGGTGGCGGAGAGAGATGGTGAATGTGGCGGCGGCGTTCCAGGGGCAGGGAGGGGAAACGGAGTAGGGGCCGGGGTGCGGCGAGGAACGGCGAAGCTTTCAGTGATGGCGGCGTAGCGCGGCAGCGACGGGAGTGGCGGTGGCGAGCGACTGGAGGTGACGAGAGGCGGCTGTGGCTCGGGTGCACGGTGAAACCGGCGCCCGGGTGGTTTATTGCAGAAGCGGAGCGGTGGACGGGGTGCGGCAACGCGCGGCGAGGCCGGCGGCGCAAACGGCGCGGCGCAGGGACGGCGGCAGCGGCAGCGGCAGCTGGCTGGAGGGTCGCTGGTGAGCGGCGGCGCTTGGGCTCGCGTGGGGAGAGCAGGAGAGAGCGCAGGGAGCTCGGGAAAAATGGGGAAATGGAAGAGGGGAGGCCGGGGATGCTTTTTATAGCCTCGAGAGTCGACGGGGAGGTTGGTTGGTGGTGGATTTGAAGGGGGAAAGGGGCGCCGGTGACGTGGGTGAGTGGGCTCGGGGTGGCGGCGGTTTTCGCGGGGAGTGGGGGAGAACGGCGCGGACGTGGGCGGAGACCGCGCCCACGCACGCGCGGGAAAGGGGGCCGCGCGGAAGAGGCGGCGACGTGGGGCAGCTCAGGCGGCCATGGCGGTTGCCGGCCCGGGCTGGAGGTAGGGGATGGTCCTGACAGGTGGGGCCGCGGGTCCCACCTGTCGGCCAAAGGAGAGAAGGGAGGCTGGTGGAGGGAGGTAAAATAGACTTGGGGGAGACGGAGCTGAGCGGGCCAAGGAAAGGGAGGCCGGCCCGAGAGGGAGAGAAAGGGGGCGCGCGGGCCGTAGGAGAGAAGGAAGACTTGGGCCGAAAATGGCCCAAAGAGAGGAAGGAGGATTTTATTTGTTTTCTTTTTATTTTAATTGATTTAATCGATGTTTGTGCTATTAAAATGATTTCTCGAGCTCCGAAAATTCCAGGAAAAATCCGAAGAGTATATTAGGGCACAAAGAATATTGCAAAATATTCTCGGCCAATGATTTTTAAAGGAAATTTTTAATTCCCTCATTATTTCACTTGATTAAATTGCTTTAACTTTTATTTAATTTCTAGAAAATGCATTATTTATTGATTTTTAAATCCCGAACGAAAATCGGGGCGTTACAATTATCGGCGGGCATGTGGGACCCACATGGGTGAACAAAGCCCACAGTGGATTCCAGACTCACAAGAAAGGGGAGATAGGTGGGAGAACATTATCGGCTAGCATGTGGGACCCACATGGGTGAACCAAGCCCACGGTGGATTCCAGACTCACACTTTTCTCACCTGTTGCCAAGCCCACGGTGGATTCCAGACTCACACTCTTCTCACCTGTTGCCGGCTGCCCTGGAGGTTTGGGTTGAGACGGGTCTCTAGAGGTTTGGGTTGAGACGACTCACACTCTTCTCACCTGTTGCCGGCTGCCCTAGAGGTTTGGAGCGATGCGAGCGCGTCGTCTTTTATGCCGGTGTCAGTCGTCATAGATTTTCCATGTGGTACTAAAAACTTCGTTTTTGTGCGTGACAGTTGTGCCTAGAATATGTATGCGCTTTGCACACACGCCGGCCCGAAGTCTCGAAATTATCCAGGATCATCATGCGCCGTCCCTCGTGAAGGCCGCCGCCGCCGGGTCCGTCGCCGGCGAACAGCGTGGCCACCGCCATAAGCCACCCGCTGATCCGCCCATGCACAACAGCCCATCCTGTTGCAGCCACTCCTCGCCGCCGGCACAACCACCACCACCGGGCTTTCTCACCGACACCACCGGCGACGGCAGCGGCAGCCTGACGGCCAATGTTCTGCACAATGTCAATCTCCTACATATCAATCATGGCTTTACTCCAGAGGGATCACCCTTACCATTTTTGCGCTGTTTTATTGGACTGAAAATTAACACAAATTAATGTACCCAGTGACTTGCCATCAGCCAAGCAGCTGTCTTTTCGGTTTCCAGATTGGATTCGGGTAAAGTTTAAGACTCCGGAAGGAGGAATTTCAGGCACTGTATTGCCATTAGATAATCGGGTGGATAATAAACATATTGGTTTGCCAAACACTTGGAACAGGCCACAAATTGCGAGGTAACTTTTATTTGATTGAGGATTTCACAACCGGTTTATACAAGGTCTAGTACCCAAGAGAATAATAGCGTACTGAACAAACAAAGGGACAGGAAAGAACAAGGGCTGCTTCTGTCAAGAACCATGGTCACTTGAACATAAATGCAAGGTGAGATAAAACGATAATGGCGTTAGAAGAGGGAAGGAAGAAATGATCAGAAGCAGCAGGCTACTGGCATTGACACTTGATGGTGTTAACGATAATGGTAAACAAGTCGACACGAAAAAATCACTACTACTCCTCCTACTCCTAAGCCTCAGTGAAGGAGGAAACGGA
The DNA here is from genome assembly GCA_000338895.3 of Oryza meridionalis. Taxonomy (NCBI): domain Eukaryota; kingdom Viridiplantae; phylum Streptophyta; class Magnoliopsida; order Poales; family Poaceae; genus Oryza; species Oryza meridionalis. The sequence continues at coordinate 16,644,170 of CM002526.2, forward strand.
GAACATCTCTCTCGCATTGCAGTAAATGGTACTGCTGGTGCTGGACTCCTCACGTTTCTCAGCTGTTGAACGCTGGAGGTAGAACAGTAGTAGCACTGGTAAACAGTGGAAGTAAAATTTCATTTATGGATTATTAATTTGCTATTAAAGGACAGTTTAAACTGATCTAAAGCCAAGCTAACATGGTGAACTTTTGTGGCTAACGCAAGTGTGGAAGGGTTGCCATACAATGTACAAGCTAACATGAACGTTATTGAAGCTGAAAAAACTATAATGTAATACTCCTATATCCTACTGGCATGTTGATCCATGAGACTCATTCCTGACTGGCCTTTTACTGGCACATTCATGGAACAATCAGCTTTAAGTTAACAGTCAGCTATACTGCATTTAGCTGCACGCCTGCACTACAACAGATTTTGCAACTGCCATTACATTGGCTAATAGAGAAAGCTAGCATATAGTTGAAAACCAAACGGAACAAACCCCCAACGCTTAAGAGCACATGAAAACCTGCTGCCAAAACTTGATGTTACAGCTTACAATAACAATCAGAATGGTCTGGTGCTTCTGCGACAAACAAATGTTTCAAAACTCGTCCTTTTTGCACCATTAAATATTTCTCCCTAGGCCTTTCAAAATTGTGAAAAAGTATTATGAAAAATAGACTAATAAGCTCGCCTAAAAGCATATGACAAGCTACTGTAAAACACCATCCGTTTTGGTGTTTTGGATGGAACTAGATTTCTATGGCTTAAAAATGAAGTTACAGACATGAGATTTCACAGTTCCCACCGATGGTGCGGCGCAGCATGAGCATACAGTTTGTGAAGTGATTTACCAGTTCATGCTCACTTAGTCACTGCAATTTGCGTTAAAATTGCATATTGCAAAAGCATTTTGTCCAATGAAGCCTCATGGAATTATCTCCTGCTGTTTGCTGTTTGAGCCTTGTTTAGGTTTGCAAGTTCTTCAATCAGCTTCCTCTCGTCGCTGCTCAGACGCTTTGGAATCTCGACCTGCACACGCACTAGCTGGTCTCCACGAGCATTTGACTTCCCGAGGAGTGGGACACCTTTCTTGGACATCACTAACGTTGTGCCTGGCTGGGTACCGGAGGGGATCTTCAGGTCAACCATCCCATCAACAGTGGGAACCTTGACGGTTGTCCCAAGAATTGCGTCAATATATGAAACTTTGCATGTGTATAGAATGTTTGTCCCATCTCGCTTAAGAACAGGATCAGAGAGAACATCAATAAACACATAAAGATCTCCAGGAGGGCCTCCTCTCCGCCCAGCATTCCCCTCAGACCGGACCCTCAATCTGCTTCCAGAATCAACACCAGCAGGAACCTTTAGACTGATCCTTTTTGTCTTCCGCACTCGGCCATCACCACCACAAGTGTTGCACGGGGTAGAGAATTCACCAGTGCCTCCGCAAGTATTGCAGGTGGAGACCTGCTGGAATATTCCAAGTGGCGTTCTTGTTGAGGAGACCACTTGTCCTTGTCCTCCACATGTTTTGCATGTGGTTGGTTTCGTTCCAGGCTTGGCACCAGTTCCATCACATGTATTACAGCCTTCCAGTCTGGTGATCTCAATTTCTTTCTCTACACCAAACACCGCTTCCTTGAAATTGAGTACCAGATTGTAGGCCTCATCATCACCCTGCATTGGTCTGTTCCGAGCAGCACGGCCTCCCATTCCCCCCATTCCACCAAAGCCTTCGAATAATGATTCAAAGAGATCGAATGGGTTTGAGTAATCCTGCAGATTCACAAATTTCATACAATCAATATCATATAAAGGTCATGCTGATCATACTTCAGAATTGAACATTCTAGGAACACTCACTCCTGTTCCCATTCCAGCACCCTTCAAACCAGCTTCTCCATATTTATCATAGATTGATCGCTTCTCATCATCAGACAAAACCTGCAATCCTATTTATGTTAGCTGGCAAGCACCTGTAACCCTACAACAACGTAGTCATAAGAAACAATGGGATTTGGTTATGGTTAACTGGACTAACCTCATAAGCATTGCTAATATCCTTGAACTTTTGTTCAGCACCAGGATCTCTAAAGAAAAATACACAAGCATAACAATTGCTTATTTGATTATGTAGTTATGAAAAAGGTAATGCAACAACTAGTACTCAGGTTTATAATGGATCGAAAGGAGAAAAAGAAGCAATATATCGAGTGTAGCTGAAACACAATTCCCATATAATGGTTAGTACTTACTTGTTCACATCAGGATGGTAGCTCCTAGCAAGCTTCCGATAGGCTGGAAAAGGATCATTTTAGAACTACAATAGAAAGCAACAATAAACTACACCACATATTTTGATCAAAATTGACTCTGAAGGATTTCTAACATAATACTCCCTCCGTTTTTTAATAGATGACACCGTTGACTTTTTCTCACATGTTTGACCATTCGTCTTACTCAAAAAATTTACGTAATTATAATTTATTTTGTTATGAGTTGTTTTATCACTCATAGTATTTTAAGTGTGATTTATATCTTATACATTTGCATAAAATTTTTGAATAAGACGAATGGTCAAACATGTGAGAAAAAGTCAACGGCGTCATCTATTAAAGAACGGAGGGAGTATCCCCTTAGACATTATTTGGATAGGACAAAATCCTAGATTATCTACGGGTGTGGGCTGGGATTTTTGCTCAAAGTTTCAGCCCACGCACGTGGAGGGCAGGGGTTGAGGGCCATACAAACAATGCATCAATGAGAAGTTGCCAACAATAGATTTTCAGAAATATAAACAGTATCGAGTCTAGAGTGCAAGATAATCAGTTGCAGAAAATGATACTGAAGACAGCATAGGCTTGTCTTAGAATAGTTCAAGGGGTTTTGTTGAGATAGCCTTCAAATTAGACGAAATAGCAAACATTTAAGTTACTACTTCCTCCGTTTCATATTATAAGACTTTCTAGCATTGTTCACATTCATATGTATGTTAATGAATCTAGACATATATATGTGTCTACATTCATTAACATCTATATGAATGTGGCAAATGCTAGAAAGTCTTATAATATGAAACGGAGGGAATAGTAGGAATAGTAAAGCTTTCGAGAACAAACAAGTGGGCCATAAAGCTCACTATGGCCAAGTTTGAAAAAGACTAGTTATGTATTTCATATCTTCCCTGGGAAGCTTAACAGTTTCTGCTGTACATATATTTTGTTTCACACGTGAACAGTATGATTTAAAACTAGTAATCTACGACTAACAGCCACATGAAAGTAGTCTGGTTTGTTTGGTAAATTATAGGGTACCTACAAACCTACAACCAGGCTCAAACTAGAGAAGAAGCAAAGCTGGGTAATACTCCTACGATTGTGATTGTACGGAGCACCAATCACTGCATGCCCTAAACTGACAAATAAAACCACACCTACCACTCTTGATTTCAGATTTACTAGCATTTCTTGAAACACCAAGTGTGGAATAGAAATCCTGTAAATTAAAATATCAAATCCATGTCAGGAAACTGGATTTTCTAATAATACCAGCAAAGAAGAAAAGCAAATGAAGTAACTCACAGCATCAGCTCTGACAATGAACCTTGAACTCCTTCGATGGCGAAATCTCGGTGATGGTGCATGGTTAAATAGTCGAGAAGATGTCCGTGATTGTAAACTAGCAGTAGGTGATACAGGGTGTTTAAGCCTGCCTCCACTACTGCACAAAAAGAGATATATCATCTTCAGTTTACTGAGAAATCTTGCCTTTTTATAATATCAATGTGTCCTTTATTTTAGTATTCCTAGTACATCTCACTGATCAGAACACATTCACATACCCACTTTTCGACACCAGAAATCTTGGATCAGCATAAATAACTCTTGTAAGTGCAGGTGACCTGGGCAACAGCTGAGGTTTTTCCCCAAGTTTGGGAGCCAAGGTACCTCCAAACTGTAGCAGCGCCATTGAAATACTTGCTGGATACCCACAAAGCTTCAACCTTCAATATACTAGCTACCATTTCACAGAGATAGAGTCAGGTGAAGCATAACAAAAGCAATACACAAAAGAACGATATTCGAGTAAGTTCGCAATTCTATTAAAAAACGTTCTCTTCTAAATTCTAATCAACCAACACATATCGACTGTCATTACTCCTTTAAGAGGATGAATAGGGGCGATGGTGTGTACAACTGTACATACATATGTACTGCTTGCAGGAAATATTTTACAGATCATGGGCCTGCTGAGCAGCCATTGCTGTGGCTGTGGATGCACACCGCGGCCACAGCTAGTAGCTTAGGTACAGCCGCAGCAATGGCTGCCAAGCAGGGCGTGCATTATTTGCATGTATCTATATGTAGGATTGATGATCCCTTGCATGTATACACTTTTTTTAGGTTCGAGGGTAATTATTTTTGCATTTTTGAGCTTACATATTGTGGAAAATTTGTTATGCATCAGAATTCGGCCATAACATACGAAGCTGGCAAACGCTATACTATGCTATATTATCTTCGAGGTGGAGTTGGTAATTGTAATCGTGTGATATGCATCCTTACCGATCCTAACATATCATATATGCTGATACATAGACACCATGAGATGCTCGGGTTTATAACATTCGGTATTAAACACGTTTTTTTTTTTTTTGCTGCCGAATTTACCAACGAGAAAAATATACAATACCTACCGGGCTGCAGCAAATCAGGACAACAACCTCTTGAAGAACCGCGGCAGTAGGGCAAGAAGCGGCGGCGCTGTCGGGCCCGGTCGTGAGGCGTGACCGCGCGAGGGAGGCCTGCTGGGTGGGGAATAGTAGGGCTAGGGATTTGGTCGGGGAGCTGTGGACGACGGGACACGGGAAGAGGGGAGGAATGGGGGAGACGAGAGCGAGAGAGAGAAGGGCACCTCGTCGGCGGCGCGCGTGCTCGAGGTGCGGAGGTCGGCGGCGGCCGCGCCGCGGCGGCGGTGGGGAATGGGGGCAAGGGAAGGGAAGGTGTGGGGATTGGATGGTTTGAGCGACTCGGGGAGGGAAGTGGAGCTGAGCCTCCCGGGAGATAAGATTTGCGCAGAGGCATGTGTGGCCTACGCATTGGCACCGCTGGCCTCCATTTGGGCCGTCCGCTTCACATCCGACGGGGTTGGTGTCGAGGGCTCGGGGCATGGTTTTTGCGTTTTGAGGAAAATGCGTTCCATATGTTTCCGACGAGGAGTATTCCAGAATAATACCTACTACATCTAGAATCATGTTCATTATTTATTAGTGTTGTTTTTTATTTCTTTTGATGAAAGTAGGTAAGGTGTCTATTTTGATTGGTAATAAAGAACAGAGTGGCACCTCGTCGGCGGCGCGCGTGCTCGAGGTGCGGAGGTCGTCGGCGGCTGCGCCGCGGCGGCGGTGGGGAATGGGGGCAAGGGAAGGGAAGGTGGGGGTGGGGAATGGGGGCAAGGGAAGGGAAGGTGGGGGGATTGGATGGTTTGAGCGACTTGGGGAGGGAAGTGGAGCGGAGCCTCCCGGGAGATAAGATTTGCGCAGAGGCACGCGTGGCCTACGGATTGGCACCGCAGGCCTCCATCTGGGCCGTCGGCTTCACATCCGACGGGGTTGGTGTCGGGGGCTCGGGCCACGGTTTTTGCGTTTTGAGGAAAATGCGTTCCATATGTTTCCGACGAGGAGTATTCCAGAATAATACCTACTACATCTAGAATCATGTTCATTATTTATTAGTGTTGTTTTTTATTTCTTTTGATGAAAGTAGGTAAGGTGTCTATTTTGATTGGTAATAACGAACAGAGTTTACGTAAATATTACATATGCTCTAGCAGATAAATAGTTAAAACATAACGATTTTTTACCATAACGGTGGAGGGAGCCAAACTAGAAATTAAGAAATTGGGAGTAAACATTAACCAAAAGTGCATGTATGATTGTCATGTAAGATTTATTGTTATATATTTCAATAAACATTATTGTAACATGAGTCAGGTATCTTCTCGTTTGCAGAAATAATTGCATGGGTGAAGTAAAGGGGGCGGGTATACGGAGTGCTTGGATGATCATAAAGTTGATCATATTGAATTCATATTGTTTCTAACATTCTATTGTTATTAGATTGTACTTGGCATATATCATTTTGTTTTTTTATTCTAAACTATAGTTGATTTGAATTTATTAATTACCTAATTTAAATATCTATATTATTAGTCTAAATTATTTTTAAAATTAAAAATATTAAAATATATTATAGATATATCACAATGTTTTAGGGACGGGAAGACAAAGTTCGTTCAATGGTTTCAATTTATAACCTGATAAGGAAAGAATGTTAAATTAGATTAATGCCTAAGTGTCACAGTATGTCCTTTAGAAAATTTTGTGGAATAAAAATTACTTATAAGAATATACCTTGATAAAAAGATATTTTGTGTGACTATGGGTAGTTTGTGGTCTAGATTCTTCTTAAGAAATTTATGTGAGTTTGGATGAGTACAAATTATGTGAGCTTACATTTTTCGTTCTAAGGGTGTTTGGATGAGATTCAATAACCAAATTACATCTGCTAAAAACGGAAATCAAAATTAACAACTTGAAAGTAGGTGGAGCTGGGCAGAGGCAGATCTAACCCTGTTTCGGTTGAACCCCCAAACTTTTTGAGGGATAACGCAGAATACCTGATGAGGTATGGGTAGGGAGGGATGCTCACCGGCGAGCGACGATGCGGTGGAAGAAGGAGGACGCCGGGCGCCACCTCTGCTAGCAGGATGGAGATCGGCACCAGCGGCAGGCGAGGAGACGGGAGTCGAGGGCGGCGGGCGAGGAGACGGAACGGATTGGGGAGGCGGAGGTCGTGCAGCGCTCTGCTGCCGCGGTGTCGCCTGCCTATGGGTCATATGCACCATGAGGCTGGTTTTCATCTCCCAAAAAAGTTCATCTAAGGTCCCTTATCTTGTCGTTGAGTTTTAAACAGCCCTGAACCCCTAATCTTGCAAAACGGATCACTTTTAATCCCAAGGTAGTATTGCTTTCCGGTTTTGTTGACGTGGTGGCTGAGTCAGTGTAGGGCCTACGTGGACCCCACAAGCCAACTAGTAATTTTCTTCCACCTCACTCCCCTCTACTCCCATCTCAACCCAAACCTCGAGGGCATTCGCCAATGGGTGGGGAGAAGGGTGTCGGTCGGCAGGAAAAAGCTCAACGGCGGAGGCCGCCAGCTGACGTGGCTCCCAATGACCGGGAGCGCTCACGTCATGGACTTGCGCACGTGCGGGGTGTGGCGCGGGTCCCAACTACAACTGCAATGTCGTCTTCACCGGCACGCGTGAGGGCTAGGGCTTCCGCCTCGTCACGCTGGCCAAGCTCATAGTCGCCCCCATCGAGCTGCTCAAAAGCCGATGTGTTCAGGTGTCCCCGAGCTTCGCCTCTCCTCCGCAGAGGCGAACGCGCGGCTCCGCCGCATCGTCTTCGAGGTCAACTCCATCTACTCCACGTTGCGGTCGCATCGCCCTCGATGCATGCACCCTTTCCCCCAACGCTCGCCACCGCCAAGCTTCTTGTTCGCTACCAGCCTTCTCCCCACCCATCGCCAGGCGCCGTCGTCGGGCTTCTACCTACCGCCGCCGCCCAACAAGCACCACCCTTCTCCCTGCTGGTCACCGGCCACCACACACCTCTCCCGCGATTCAGCGTCTGGCGTCCTCTTCGCTTGCATGCACGGGCACTCATGCAGTCAGTGGTGCTTGCGAGTATGCTAAGGCGTCGCACCGCACTCCATCTCCCAACTCTTGGAGATCCTCTCGCCAATCCCGACGGTGTGGCTGACATGCGACCATGATGCGGACGCGGCGCAGATGCGCGGCGAGCTGCCACGCAACGATGTGGTGGTGTAACCCGAGGGGACGATGTGTCGGGAGCCCTTCCTACTTCGCTTCTTCGCGCTCTTCGCCGTGTAGGTCCATGACGCAGCCGTCAGTCGCCACTCTTCTCCCCACCTGTTGTCGGCTGCCCTAGAGGTTTGGGTTGAGACGGGAAGAAAGGGGAGATAGGTGGGAGAAGATTATCGGCTGGCATGTGGGACCCACATCGGTGAACCAAGCCCTATCGGCTGGCATGTGGGACCCACATGGGTGAACCAAGCCCACGGTGAATTCCAGACTCACAAGAAAGGGGAGATAGGTGGGAGAAGATTATCGGCTGGCATGTGGGCCCACATGGGTGAACCAAGCCCACGGTGGATTCCAGACTCACACTCTTCTCACCTGTTGCCGGCTGCCCTGGAGGTTTGGGTTGAGACGGGTCTCTAGAGGTTTGGGTTGAGACGACTCACACTCTTCTCACCTGTTGCCGGCTGCCCTAGAGGTTTGGAGCGATGCGAGCGCGTCGTCTTTTATGCCGGTGTTAGTCGTCATAGATTTTCCATGTGGTACTAAAAACTTCGTTTTTGTGCGTGACAGTTGCGCGTAGAATATGTATGGGCTTTGCACGCACGCCGGCCCAAAGTCTCGAAATTATCCAGGATCATCATGCGCCGTCCCTCGTGAAGGCCGCCGCCGCCGGGTCCGTCGCCGGCGAACAGCGTGGCCACCGCCATAAGCCACCCGCTGATCCGCCCATGCACAACAGCCCATCCTGTTGCAGCCACTCCTCGCCGCCGGCACAACCACCACCACCGGGCTTTCTCACCGACACCACCGGCGACGGCAGCGGCAGCCTGACGGCCAATGTTCTGCACAATGTCAATCTCCTACATATCAATCATGGCTTTACTCCAGAGGGATCACCCTTACCATTTTTGCGCTGTTTTATTGGACTGAAAATTAACACAAATTAATGTACCCAGTGACTTGCCATCAGCCAAGCAGCTGTCTTTTCGGTTTCCAGATTGGATTCGGGTAAAGTTTAAGACTCCGGAAGGAGGAATTTCAGGCACTGTATTGCCATTAGATAATCGGGTGGATAATAAACATATTGGTTTGCCAAACACTTGGAACAGGCCACAAATTGCGAGGTAACTTTTATTTGATTGAGGATTTCACAACCGGTTTATACAAGGTCTAGTACCCAAGAGAATAATAGCGTACTGAACAAACAAAGGGACAGGAAAGAACAAGGGCTGCTTCTGTCAAGAACCATGGTCACTTGAACATAAATGCAAGGTGAGATAAAACGATAATGGCGTTAGAAGAGGGAAGGAAGAAATGATCAGAAGCAGCAGGCTACTGGCATTGACACTTGATGGTGTTAACGATAATGGTAAACAAGTCGACACGAAAAAATCACTACTACTCCTCCTACTCCTAAGCCTCAGTGAAGGAGGAAACGGAGAACATCTCTCTCGCATTGCAGTAAATGGTACTGCTGGTGCTGGACTCCTCACGTTTCTCAGCTGTTGAACGCTGGAGGTAGAACAGTAGTAGCACTGGTAAACAGTGGAAGTAAAATTTCATTTATGGATTATTAATTTGCTATTAAAGGACAGTTTAAACTGATCTAAAGCCAAGCTAACATGGTGAACTTTTGTGGCTAACGCAAGTGTGGAAGGGTTGCCATACAATGTACAAGCTAACATGAACGTTATTGAAGCTGAAAAAACTATAATGTAATACTCCTATATCCTACTGGCATGTTGATCCATGAGACTCATTCCTGACTGGCCTTTTACTGGCACATTCATGGAACAATCAGCTTTAAGTTAACAGTCAGCTATACTGCATTTAGCTGCACGCCTGCACTACAACAGATTTTGCAACTGCCATTACATTGGCTAATAGAGAAAGCTAGCATATAGTTGAAAACCAAACGGAACAAACCCCCAACGCTTAAGAGCACATGAAAACCTGCTGCCAAAACTTGATGTTACAGCTTACAATAACAATCAGAATGGTCTGGTGCTTCTGCGACAAACAAATGTTTCAAAACTCGTCCTTTTTGCACCATTAAATATTTCTCCCTAGGCCTTTCAAAATTGTGAAAAAGTATTATGAAAAATAGACTAATAAGCTCGCCTAAAAGCATATGACAAGCTACTGTAAAACACCATCCGTTTTGGTGTTTTGGATGGAACTAGATTTCTATGGCTTAAAAATGAAGTTACAGACATGAGATTTCACAGTTCCCACCGATGGTGCGGCGCAGCATGAGCATACAGTTTGTGAAGTGATTTACCAGTTCATGCTCACTTAGTCACTGCAATTTGCGTTAAAATTGCATATTGCAAAAGCATTTTGTCCAATGAAGCCTCATGGAATTATCTCCTGCTGTTTGCTGTTTGAGCCTTGTTTAGGTTTGCAAGTTCTTCAATCAGCTTCCTCTCGTCGCTGCTCAGACGCTTTGGAATCTCGACCTGCACACGCACTAGCTGGTCTCCACGAGCATTTGACTTCCCGAGGAGTGGGACACCTTTCTTGGACATCACTAACGTTGTGCCTGGCTGGGTACCGGAGGGGATCTTCAGGTCAACCATCCCATCAACAGTGGGAACCTTGACGGTTGTCCCAAGAATTGCGTCAATATATGAAACTTTGCATGTGTATAGAATGTTTGTCCCATCTCGCTTAAGAACAGGATCAGAGAGAACATCAATAAACACATAAAGATCTCCAGGAGGGCCTCCTCTCCGCCCAGCATTCCCCTCAGACCGGACCCTCAATCTGCTTCCAGAATCAACACCAGCAGGAACCTTTAGACTGATCCTTTTTGTCTTCCGCACTCGGCCATCACCACCACAAGTGTTGCACGGGGTAGAGAATTCACCAGTGCCTCCGCAAGTATTGCAGGTGGAGACCTGCTGGAATATTCCAAGTGGCGTTCTTGTTGAGGAGACCACTTGTCCTTGTCCTCCACATGTTTTGCATGTGGTTGGTTTCGTTCCAGGCTTGGCACCAGTTCCATCACATGTATTACAGCCTTCCAGTCTGGTGATCTCAATTTCTTTCTCTACACCAAACACCGCTTCCTTGAAATTGAGTACCAGATTGTAGGCCTCATCATCACCCTGCATTGGTCTGTTCCGAGCAGCACGGCCTCCCATTCCCCCCATTCCACCAAAGCCTTCGAATAATGATTCAAAGAGATCGAATGGGTTTGAGTAATCCTGCAGATTCACAAATTTCATACAATCAATATCATATAAAGGTCATGCTGATCATACTTCAGAATTGAACATTCTAGGAACACTCACTCCTGTTCCCATTCCAGCACCCTTCAAACCAGCTTCTCCATATTTATCATAGATTGATCGCTTCTCATCATCAGACAAAACCTGCAATCCTATTTATGTTAGCTGGCAAGCACCTGTAACCCTACAACAACGTAGTCATAAGAAACAATGGGATTTGGTTATGGTTAACTGGACTAACCTCATAAGCATTGCTAATATCCTTGAACTTTTGTTCAGCACCAGGATCTCTAAAGAAAAATACACAAGCATAACAATTGCTTATTTGATTATGTAGTTATGAAAAAGGTAATGCAACAACTAGTACTCAGGTTTATAATGGATCGAAAGGAGAAAAAGAAGCAATATATCGAGTGTAGCTGAAACACAATTCCCATATAATGGTTAGTACTTACTTGTTCACATCAGGATGGTAGCTCCTAGCAAGCTTCCGATAGGCTGGAAAAGGATCATTTTAGAACTACAATAGAAAGCAACAATAAACTACACCACATATTTTGATCAAAATTGACTCTGAAGGATTTCTAACATAATACTCCCTCCGTTTTTTAATAGATGACACCGTTGACTTTTTCTCACATGTTTGACCATTCGTCTTACTCAAAAAATTTACGTAATTATAATTTATTTTGTTATGAGTTGTTTTATCACTCATAGTATTTTAAGTGTGATTTATATCTTATACATTTGCATAAAATTTTTGAATAAGACGAATGGTCAAACATGTGAGAAAAAGTCAACGGCGTCATCTATTAAAGAACGGAGGGAGTATCCCCTTAGACATTATTTGGATAGGACAAAATCCTAGATTATCTACGGGTGTGGGCTGGGATTTTTGCTCAAAGTTTCAGCCCACGCACGTGGAGGGCAGGGGTTGAGGGCCATACAAACAATGCATCAATGAGAAGTTGCCAACAATAGATTTTCAGAAATATAAACAGTATCGAGTCTAGAGTGCAAGATAATCAGTTGCAGAAAATGATACTGAAGACAGCATAGGCTTGTCTTAGAATAGTTCAAGGGGTTTTGTTGAGATAGCCTTCAAATTAGACGAAATAGCAAACATTTAAGTTACTACTTCCTCCGTTTCATATTATAAGACTTTCTAGCATTGTTCACATTCATATGTATGTTAATGAATCTAGACATATATATGTGTCTACATTCATTAACATCTATATGAATGTGGCAAATGCTAGAAAGTCTTATAATATGAAACGGAGGGAATAGTAGGAATAGTAAAGCTTTCGAGAACAAACAAGTGGGCCATAAAGCTCACTATGGCCAAGTTTGAAAAAGACTAGTTATGTATTTCATATCTTCCCTGGGAAGCTTAACAGTTTCTGCTGTACATATATTTTGTTTCACACGTGAACAGTATGATTTAAAACTAGTAATCTACGACTAACAGCCACATGAAAGTAGTCTGGTTTGTTTGGTAAATTATAGGGTACCTACAAACCTACAACCAGGCTCAAACTAGAGAAGAAGCAAAGCTGGGTAATACTCCTACGATTGTGATTGTACGGAGCACCAATCACTGCATGCCCTAAACTGACAAATAAAACCACACCTACCACTCTTGATTTCAGATTTACTAGCATTTCTTGAAACACCAAGTGTGGAATAGAAATCCTGTAAATTAAAATATCAAATCCATGTCAGGAAACTGGATTTTCTAATAATACCAGCAAAGAAGAAAAGCAAATGAAGTAACTCACAGCATCAGCTCTGACAATGAACCTTGAACTCCTTCGATGGCGAAATCTCGGTGATGGTGCATGGTTAAATAGTCGAGAAGATGTCCGTGATTGTAAACTAGCAGTAGGTGATACAGGGTGTTTAAGCCTGCCTCCACTACTGCACAAAAAGAGATATATCATCTTCAGTTTACTGAGAAATCTTGCCTTTTTATAATATCAATGTGTCCTTTATTTTAGTATTCCTAGTACATCTCACTGATCAGAACACATTCACATACCCACTTTTCGACACCAGAAATCTTGGATCAGCATAAATAACTCTTGTAAGTGCAGGTGACCTGGGCAACAGCTGAGGTTTTTCCCCAAGTTTGGGAGCCAAGGTACCTCCAAACTGTAGCAGCGCCATTGAAATACTTGCTGGATACCCACAAAGCTTCAACCTTCAATATACTAGCTACCATTTCACAGAGATAGAGTCAGGTGAAGCATAACAAAAGCAATACACAAAAGAACGATATTCGAGTAAGTTCGCAATTCTATTAAAAAACGTTCTCTTCTAAATTCTAATCAACCAACACATATCGACTGTCATTACTCCTTTAAGAGGATGAATAGGGGCGATGGTGTGTACAACTGTACATACATATGTACTGCTTGCAGGAAATATTTTACAGATCATGGGCCTGCTGAGCAGCCATTGCTGTGGCTGTGGATGCACACCGCGGCCACAGCTAGTAGCTTAGGTACAGCCGCAGCAATGGCTGCCAAGCAGGGCGTGCATTATTTGCATGTATCTATATGTAGGATTGATGATCCCTTACATGTATACACTTTTTTTAGGTTCGACGGTAATTATTTTTGCATTTTTGAGCTTACATATTGTGGAAAATTTGTTATGCATCAGAATTCGGCCATAACATACGAAGCTGGCAAACGCTATACTATGCTATATTATCTTCGAGGTAGAGTTGGTAATTGTAATCGTGTGATATGCATCCTTACCGATCCTAACATATCATATATGCTGATACATAGACACCATGAGATGCTCGGGTTTATAACATTCGGTATTAAACACGTTTTTTTTTTTGCTGCCGAATTTACCAACGAGAAAAATATACAATACCTACCGGGCTACAGCAAATCAGGACAACAACCTCTTGAAGAACCGCGGCAGTAGGGCAAGAAGCGGCGGCGCTGTCGGGCCCGGTCGTGAGGCGTGACCGCGCGAGGGAGGCCTGCTGGGTGGGGAATAGTAGGGCTAGGGATTTGGTCGGGGAGCTGTGGACGACGGGACACGGGAAGAGGGGAGGAATGGGGGAGACGAGAGCGAGAGAGAGAAGGGCACCTCGTCGGCGGCGCGCGTGCTCGAGGTGCGGAGGTCGTCGGTGGCCGTGCCGCGGCGGCGGTGGGGAATGGGGGCAAGGGAAGGGAAGGTGTGGGGATTGGATGGTTTGAGCGACTCGGGGAGGGAAGTGGAGCGGAGCCTCCCGGGAGATAAGATTTGCGCAGAGGCAGAGGCACGCGTGGCCTGCGCCTTGGGCCTTGGCACCGCAGGCCTCCATCTGGGCCGTCGGTTTCACATCCGACGACGGGTTGGTGTCGGGGCACGGTTTTTGCGTTTCGAGGGAAATGCGTTCCATATGTTTCCGACGAGGAGTATTCCAGAATAATACTACCTACTATATCTAGAATCATGTTCATTATTTATTAGTGTTGTTTTTTTTCTTTTAATGAAAGTAGGCAGGTGTCTATTTTGATCGGTAAGGAATGGAGAGCTTGTTCACTTTGCTTCCATTTTCAACCTTACCAAATTTTGGCATTGTCAAATTTTAGTAAGGTTACTAAAAATTTTGGCAAGATTTCATATGTGCTTACTAAAATTTGGCAACAAACTAAATGTAGCCACTTTTTTGGTAACTTTGCCAAAAAATGGTAAGGTTGAAAATGGTAACAAAGTGAACAAGTCCGGAGTTTACATAAATATTACATATATTCCATAGCGGATGAATAGTTAAAACACAACGATTTCTCATTCACGACGGTGGAGGGAGTCAAACTAGGAGTAAACTGTAGGCTACCAAATTGATGATGAGGATATTACTGACTCGGATATGATATGGCTACCTTTTGTATACATCAACCAAAAGTGTGTGCTTGTTATGTAAGATTTATTGTTATATATTTGAATAAACTTTATTGCACCATGAGTCATGTATCTTCTCGTTAGCAGAAATAATTGCACGGGTGAAGTAAAGGGTGGCGAGGTATACAGAGTACTTGGATGATCAGTGAAGTTGATCATGGACTAACCAATATCCTTCCCCAAATCTACTCTCGTGTTACCACACCACTTTTGGTCCATAAATAGATAAAGTTGATCATGGACTAACATTTTTTTATTCAGATTCGGTCCTCCTAACAGCATCAATTTCAAACGGACATAGTTGTCGATCCAAAAGAACTCTCAAGGTACATGAGTATTTGTTGAAAAGCTTATGTAATCTACTTTCAAATGGTTTTGGTTGCATGTTAAAATTCCTCATATGTAGGAAATTTGCAAAAACAAACCACGTGCATCAACCAGTTCGAGTTTGATATGGGAATTCGACCTTTTAATTGTGTCGTTGGCGAAGCCTAAGCAGTGGACACCCTAGGACCTTGTAATTGCTTTTGTATGAATGGTTTGTGTATATTTTTTATCATAAAC
This sequence comes from Oryza meridionalis, assembly GCA_000338895.3. Classification (NCBI taxonomy): domain Eukaryota; kingdom Viridiplantae; phylum Streptophyta; class Magnoliopsida; order Poales; family Poaceae; genus Oryza; species Oryza meridionalis. The sequence goes on from CM002526.2 coordinate 16,659,756, forward strand.
GGAGTCAACGTCACTTCCTCATAATGTTTATTTGATTCACTACTAAAAAACCATTTTTACTTGCAGCCGAAATGGGTTTTCGCTGGTGGCCGGCTTTACCGCCAGCAACCAAAGACCAATGAAAATAATTCATTTGTGCTGACGGGCAGTCGTCCGCCAACGAAAATCAATTTTCGCTAGCGATCACGCTAAGACAACCGCTAGTGAAAATCATTTTCGCTGGCGGCTAAGCTAAGGCGACCACCAGCAAAAATAGGATTTCGTTGGCGGCCATGTTAACATGCCCGCCAGCGAAAACATTTTCTTTGGAGAAAAAAGAAATTCCAATCACAAATCCCAATCCCCAATCATCGGTTGCCGTCGTCGAGCTGCGTCAGTGAAGGTGGGAGCTCACTGCAGACGTCACCGTGGCTGCCGTGGTTGCCGTTGTCGCCGCCCGCCGAGCCGCGGTCACCCCTCACCGAGCCATGGTCGCCAGGTGGCCTCGACCAGCTGCATTGTCAAGAGAGGACAGGGGGTTGGAGGATCTGTTGTCGTCCCGACAGCATCCGCTGCCCGCGCCGCTCCTGCGGCCATTCGGTGGCCGGTCGATGTTGCTCTGCGGCGGTGGCACGACAAGGAAGGAGGTTGTCCACCATCTGGACTGAAGAGGGAGGAAGCCGGCCACCGCCACTACCGAATCCACCGTCCGCACGCTTCCCTCCTCCGCCCATGCCTCTCCCGTGACTGGATCCCTCGCCCGCGACCATCCAGCGGCCGGATCCGCTGGCCCGCACGAGTCAATGCGGCTCTAGGCGGTGGCTCAGCGAGGAAGGAGGCCGTCCATCATCGCCGTTGTTGTCCCTGCCTTGGCCGCCAAGAGGAGGAGAGGTATGGCAGATACTAGAAGTAACAGGCATGGAATGCTTTTTATGGTCCGTTCATGACAAAAATAGCAAAACTACAAATATTTTGATCAAGATATTACATAACTGTAGAATTAAGATGTTACATAAAAAAACTACAAAATTACAAAACTGCAGAATTAAGATGTTCTATAAGAAAACTACATATTTAGTATGAAATTTATCACAAAACTATATAATTAAAGCAAGTATAAAAAAGTATAGATTTTAAAATAAAATTAGCACAAAACTATAGATTTTAGAGTTAAATCCCTTGTACTACTATTATGTTGAAAGGACTATGAGCGTTATAGTTTTGCAATTAAATTGGTGCTAAATTTGTTTTTATGATAATTTTATTACTAAATCAATAGTTTTGTGATATTTTATCTTAAATGTCTAGTTCTATATAAATTGAATGCTATATATATAGTTTATAATACTAACTTAAATATGTAGTTTTATGATAATTTAGTCAAAGTATCTATACTTTTATAAAATTTACTCCGATAAAAATGAAATCGGCAATCATTTTGTATCTTGTTGTGCACATCGCAAGATACATAAACATGAAAATGTCCACTCTCAATTAATACTCTAAACTAATTTTCTGTTCTATATATTTGCCTCTTGCATAAAAGAATGTCTATATTATGTATTCATTTTCTTAGGAATATATTGAGGAGTACTTTGGATGAAGATGAAAGCTAGGACCATTAATGTTTTGTATGAATGATTTGTGCATATTATATATGAAACCTTTTCTCATCCAAAGTCATCACATTGACATGTTTATTTGATTCGACATGGACAGAATGCATAAACAAGAGAACATTATCAGTACCAGTATCAAGCGGGAGATTCTATTGAAGATCTGTGGCAGCTACTTGCGGTAACAAGGCAAAATGAGATCGTTTGTGATTTTCGTATCCATATTTCTGTATTTATTTACAAGATATACATGTGAAAACGTCCACTGTCAATTATTCCGTCTAGGTTAAAAATAATTATCATTTTAAACATAACTAATGTTAAACTTTAAAATTTTTAACTCTGAATAACTTCTAAAGTATTTTCCTTAGATGTATATACTTCAACAAAATTATATATTACTAATACTTCTATAATATTGTAATAGAAAATAATGGTAAAAAATTGTTTTTGAGACCGTGTTATTATATCCAAAACGCCAAGTATTTTTAACCTGGAGGGAGTATTATTCTAAACTATTTTTTTCTATATATTTACAATCTCTTGCATAAAAGCATGTTCATCATGTACTCATTTTCTTATGAACAGATTACCAATCTTAAGTTGATGCCAAAATTTAGGAATCTCGCTTCCAATAGCCCTTTCAGCCTCTATCATCAGCATCTTTTTGGGCAATAGACTAACCCTCACATATGCAGTGAATTTCCCACTTGTTGCCTCCACATGAACTCCTCCACACCATTCTTCCTCTTTCCTCCTCACTACAAGCCCTTCCTCTCGCCCTAGCTTCTCAACTTTGTCCAGAACTGACCTAGAATCCCCACCCGGCACGACGAATCGAACTCGATCTGGCAATGGACCGATCAACCCGCTTAGATCGCATCCCGAGGCGAAGCCGATTATGTCGAAAGCATTTAGCTCCATTGCTTGCTCCAATTCAGCCTCCCATTTCTCCACCTCTGGTTTAGAATGAGAGGATGCAGCTTGGATCATGCCGAATGATGACGAACTCCCATCTTGTTGGAACCAAGGGTGATCGAAGATTTCACCAATCTTGATGCGGGTATCGGGTTCCGGGTCAAGCATCTGCCCGATAAGGGAGCGGAGCTCCGGCGAGCACCATTTCGGGCACCGGAACTTGGCGGCGCAGATCTTCCGGTACATGGCCATGAGGTTGCCGTCGTTGAACGGCAGGTAGCCGGCGGTGAGCACGAAGAGCACGACGCCGCAGGACCACACGTCCGCCTTGCCGGCGTCGTACCGCCGCTTCAGGAGGATCTCCGGCGCGACGTAGGCCGGGGAGCCGCAGTGCGTGGCGGCGAGGCCGTCTGTGGCGCCGAGGTGCTGGTCGGCGTCGGCGAACGCGCTGAGCCCGAAGTCCGTGAGCCGGAGGTCGCCGCGCTCGTCGAGGAGGAGGTTCTCCGGCTTGACGTCGCGGTGGAACACGCCGAGGGAGTGCGCGTGCGCCACCGCGGAGGCCAGCTGCGCGAAGAGGCGGCGCGCCGCGGGCTCGTCGTAGTGGCCGCCGCCGCGACCGTCGAGCGCGGACAGGACGCTGCCGCCGCAGGCGAGCTCGAGGACGAGGTAGACGGTGGAGCGGGTGGCGAGGACGTCGAGGAGCCCCACCACGTGCGGGTGGCCGCGCACGCGGCGGAGCGCGGCGACCTCCCGCTCCACGCACCTCCGCGCCGCGGCGGCCGCCTCGGGCGAGCGACACGGGTGGTGGTGCGGCTGCGGCTGCTTGCGGATGGCCTTGACGGCGACGTGGGCGCCCGTGCGGGCGTCGCGCGCGCGGTACACCTTGGAGGAGGCGCCCCGGCCGAGCACGCGGCCGAGCTCGTACCGGCCCTGCAGGACCTTCGAGTAGCCGTCGCCGGCGCCGTTGGCCGCCGGCGACTCGTCGTCGCCGGCCGGTGGCATCTCCGGCCTCGTGAAGTTGGAGAGGAAAGTAGTGGTGTTTGGTTTGATGATTTGATGCACAGGTGGAGAGTAGTTTGTGTCGGTTGATTCTCTGCTCGTGGTCTCGTGGAGTCTGTGCTAAAAGGCCTTTATACAGTGGTTAGCCGGGCTGTGTACCTGGACACAAAAGTATTGCTATGTGCACCATGTTAAAAAAGGCAGAATTAAAAAGTGCAATTATATATGCAGGCACTTACAAGCACAGCATAACATCAAATTGTTCACATGACTTATTTTATTGGTAATAATAATAAGCACACATGTTTATTGAGTTGTATCTCATATGTAGCTGCTCCCTCCGTCCCTAAATATAAGTGATTTTAGTTGGATGTGATGTATCCTAATACTATAAATCTGGACAGGATCATGTCTAGGTTCGTAGTACTAGGATACATCCCATCCACCTAAAATCCCTTATATTTTGAGCAGAAGGAGTACAACACTAATAGACTAGTTCATTATAAAAGTTTAAGTAGATAGGTAAAGATGGGTAGTTTACTTACTACTCCCTCCGTTTCATATTATAATACTTTCTAGCATTGCCCACATTAATATAGATGTTAATGAATCTAGACACACAATGTGAGTAATGCTAGAAAGTCTTATAATATGAAACGGATGAAATACTATGTTCCAACTTCCCCTTGCAAGGATACTCAATAACCTCTAGCTCTAATACCATATTAACATATTTATAAGTTATATGTACTTATTAGTCCAATTCAAAGGCTTAATACAGATCCGAAAATGCAGGTTATGTACTGATATATACTCCCTCCATATTCGTAAAGGAAGTCGCTTAGAACAATGTTTAAGTCAAATCTTGGGAATATAAATCATGAATAACTCTCGAGTTGTTGAGTTTGAAAAGGTAAAAATTATATGAATAGATTTGTCTTGAAAAATATTTTCATAAAAGTATACATATATCACTTTTTCAATAAATATTTTTATAGAAACAAGAAGTCAAAGTTGTGTTTTGGAGACCGTGTCGCTGTCCAAAACGACTTACTTTACGAGTACGGAGGGAGTATTCCGAAAACATTAATTAAGCATTAATGTATAATCAAGAAGGGTAATGATGCTACACGATGGTGCAAAAATATATTAGTTTTTTTCTTGTACCTTTCAAGCAATGCTTAACTATTTGATCAAATAGTTAAGCATTGCTTGTCTTTGCCTTAGTTATAAGTATAAGCCAATTTTGATTTCAGAGTTACTTTAAAGTTTTCTTCGTCGATTTAGTCACTCAGTTGTGGTTTTAGAAATGCTAAAAATGCAAAAGGTTTACCTAAAATGATCATCCGTGGTAATGATATATTTGTTGTTCCTTTAAAAAAAGACATCTTTGTTGTTGAAACTTTCTTTCTATATAATTAGTATCCACTAAGAAACATTAACTCATATAAAGCAACACTTTCTAACCATTACATTGCAATATTAGAGCAAAGATAGCAGTCGTCACTAGTACAGATCCTTCCATCTGTAACGGCTTATAACAAGACTGGAATTTGCGGGCCGTCACAAGGAAGTAATCTCAATCGGGCCGGAGTTTCGCCCAATTAAGATATGGTCGCACAGCCATGGTATATCGGCGTAAAACTAAAGCCCGTCACGGATGACACTTATCTGTGACGGGCTATAGTTGAGGCCCGATTGAGATGAGGGTTCCATATCTTAATCGGGCCCTAAAAGAAACCCGTCACAGATGAGGGTCATCTGTGACGGGCTCCAACTAGAGGCCCGATTGAGATAAGTTTATTGCCCGTCACAGATGACACTTTTTTTGACGGCCTTTTATTAAGGCCAGATAGAGATTACTTGTATGCCCGTCACGGTTGATTGTTTTAGGGCCGTTACAGATATTTGTTGCATAGTATAAATACCCCCCACTATCTAGTGTAACTGTATCCCACTGTTCACTATTTTGGTGGGAGGCTATAGGGGGCGATTTTTTGTCCTTTTTCCAAGGAAAACAGAAACTAAATTCCCAAAAGTGATCAAAATGGATCAATCAAGTGAGTAATATAAATCATTAATTGAGCAATTTCATCACGTCTTACTTTTGCAATACTGATCTTATAATATGTGCCTCTAATTTGTTTTTTTTATTTTGTAGCAATTGATCGAAGTTGGATGTATGCCAAAAATTTGAAACGTCATTCTACGGAGTACCGAAAGGGCGTAATAAATTTTATGAACGCCGCGGAGGAGGATCGGATAAGAAGAAACAGTGATTACATGTGTTGTCCATGTGCAGATTGCAAGAACGAGAATATGTTTGATAGCGGAGAGGACGTACACGGTCATCTGATACAACAAGGATTCATGGAGGGCTATACATGTTGGGTGAAGCATGGAGAGCAAGAATCAGGAAGTGTAGCAGCAGCAGACAGAAGTGGTGCGCATAATCAGGAAGATGAAAATGAGCATGACATGTTTATACCTTCTCCATTGGGCGGTGAAATGGTTGATGTGGATCACGATCTGCTGCAAGACATGTTACGTGACGTTGAGGACCCAGCCCAGAATGAGAGAGATGGAATGAAATTCAGCAGGTTGGTAAGTGATTCCGAGACGCCTTTGTACGCTGGATGCAAAGCAAAACACACTAAGTTGTCAGTTACCTTGGACCTAATGAAGCTGAAGGCAAGTAGTGGATGGACAGACAAGAGTTTCACAGATCTTTTAGGAATTTTGAAGGCTATGCTTCCTGTTGAGAACACATTGCCCGAGACGACATATGAAGCAAAGCAGGTTCTGTGTCCACTGGGGTTAGAGGTCCGTAGAATTCACACTTGTCCCAACGACTGCATATTGTACCACAAGCAATATGCGGACCTGGATGCTTGTCCTGTCTGCAAGGCTTCTCGATACAAGCGAAAGAAAAGTGCTGACGAAGGAAATAAGTCAAAGAGGGGTGGTCTGGCAAAGGTTGTGTGGTATCTACCTATCATTGATCGTTTCAAGAGAATCTTTGCCAACCCGAACGAAGCGAAGTTAGTACGTTGGCACGCCACGGAAAGAAGGAATGATGGTATGCTTAGACACCCAGCGGATTCGATTGAATAGAGGAATATAGATCGAAAACACAAAGACTTTGCTGCCGACCCTAGAAACATGAGGATATGTCTTTGTACGGATGGCATGAATCCTTTTGGTGACATGAGTAGTACTCACAGCACTTGGCCAGTTCTTATTGCGAACTATAACCTCCCGCCATGGTTATGCTTTAAACGGAAATATATTATGTTGTGCTTGTTAATCCAAGGTCCAAGGCAACCCGGCAATGATATCGATGTATTCCTGGAGCCTGTTATCGACGATCTAGAGATTCTTTGGAAAGAAGGTGTGGAAACTTGGGATGCATATGGTCAGGAGAACTTCAAGCTAAGAGTTCTATTGTTTTGCACCATTAATGACTACCCTGCACTCGGTAATCTTTCCGGACAAACTATAAAAGGAAAGAAGGCATGCTCCGATGCAAGGAACATACACGAAGCCGGTGGCTGAAGAAATCACGAAAGATGGTATACATGGGTCACCGGGGTGGCTCCCGCTACGTCACGCATTTAGAAGAAAGAAGAAAAAATTTAATGGTAAGAGAGAACTTCAGCCTGCTCCCAAAGATTTGTCCGGAGATGAGGTCCACAATATGGTCAACGACATAAGAAATGAGTTTGGGAAGAAAAGAAAACGTAGCAAGACAAAGGAGAAGGGTATGTGGAAGAAAAAATCCATATTTTGGCGGCTACCTTATTGGAAAGATCTTGATGTCCGTCATTGCATTGATCTCATGCATGTAGAAAAGAATGTGTGTGAGAGTTTGGTTGGCCTGATGCTGAATATTCCCGGGAAGACAAAGGACGGGTTGAACGCGTGCCTTGATCTACAGGACATGAATATTCGCAGTGAACTCCAGCCCATACGAGATGCAGAGACAGGTAAAGTCTACCTCCCTCCAGCCTGCCACACACTGTCGAAGGATGAGAAGATCGCAATGTTATCATGCTTGAAGGATATTAAAGTTCCATCGGGCTATTCAGCGAGGATAAGTAAGTATGTTAAATTGCACGATCTAAAACTTGTTGGAATGAAGTCTCACGATTGCCACATGCTAATCACACAAATCTTGCCAGTTGCTATCAGAGGCATTCTACCACCGAAAGTGCGTCACACGATCCAACGTCTGTGCGCCTTCTTCAATGCAATTGGACAAAAGGTTATAGATCCAGAAGATCTAGATGGGCTGCAGACCGATATTGTGAATACCCTCTGTCACCTGGAGATGTTTTTCCCACTGTCTTTCTTTGATATAATGGTTCATCTCCCTATTCATCTGGTGAAGCAAACAAAACTATGTGGCCCGGCTTTTCTAAGGGAAATGTGGTCGTTTGAAAGGTACATGGGAGTTCTGAAGTCGTACGTTCGTAACAGAGCTAAACCCGAGGGGAGCATCATTGAAGGTTACACGACCGAGGAGGCTATTGAGTTCTGTATCAATTACATGCCCGATGCCGATCCTATCGGAGTTCCAGCGTCTTGTCACGAGGGAAGGTTGTCAGGTGTTGGCACAATTGGAAGGAAAAGAATTAGGCCCGATCAAGCATCGTACGCACAGGCTCATTACGCTGTGCTCCAACATATGGCAGAAGTTGGCCCATACTTTGAGGAGCACTTAGCGAAAATCCGAGATGAGAACTTGGGGCGATCTGATGCATGGATTAACAGAGAACATAATTCTCGGTTCAACGAATGGTTCAAGAATCGTGTGACAATGTCCACGGATGTCCCAAATGAGACAATATAGTTGTTGGGTATGGGACCGTCTTGGACCATAGACACATGGCAAGGATACGATATAAATGGATACACATTTTACACTGTCAAATAAGATGACAAAAGCACAGTGCAAAACAGCGGCGTTCGTATAGGTGCATTCCAGGATCAAGTTGGGTCAGACACATACTACGGCCGCATTGAGGAGATCTGGGAGCTAAACTACGTCAAGTTTAAGGTTCCTTTGTTCCGCTGCCGTTGGGTGAATCTACGCACCGGTCTCAAAGCCGACAAGGAAGGTTTCACTTTAGTAGATCTATCTAAGGTGGGATACGCCGATGAACCATTTGTACTTGCGAAACAGGTCGAGCAGATATTCTACATAAAAGACCCTTCAAACAAGAAGATGCACATCGTGAGGGATGGAAAGCGCCGAATTGTAGGAGTTGACAACGTCGTCGATGAAGAAGAATACAACCATAATCTTCATGTGAGTCCTCACATTGACCTTGACGATGATCCCCAAGAGCCTGTGGCATATGCTCGTTCAGATCATACGGAAGGCATAACCTTGTGACTAATGCATTTGTACCTATCTATTGTAATGAATGAAGTATTTTGTTTTATTGCAAAGACTTGATATGTGTAGTCATTAATATGGCTAATTTTGTTTTATTACAAATGACCAAAATAAAAGTTGTAGATCCTGATGAGAGGATCAACTTTGTTGTTGACCATATTTCAATTTGAAATCATTTAACATTTACAAATGCTGTTAATTAGATTTGTCATGTTGTCAAAATCAATTTAATTTCAAGCTGTTGGGAAAAAATTATATAGAAAAATGACCAAAATAAAACTAGTAGATCTTGAAAGGCTCTACAACTTTGTTGTTGACCATATTTCCATTTGAAATCTTTTACTATCCGAAAATGTATTATGACTAATAAAATAAATTATTACACAACTGCTATATATTTTGCACTCACAACAAATGAAAGATGGAAAATGAGTCATCGGTGTCGGGCCTTAGTTTACGGCCGATAGAGATTAATCTATCTCAATCGGGCTTTGCCGTAGGGCCCGTCAGAGATGACTCATCGGTGACGGGCTCCATACTAATGCCCGATTGAGATAACATTCAGGCCCATCACGGATGACTCATCTGTGACGGACCCTAAGATAATGCCCGATAGAGATAGATTAATCTCTATCGGGCTTGAACTAAGGCCCGTCACTGATGACTATTTCTCCATTTTCCCAGATAAGTCTTTATATTTGTGAGTACAAAATATATAATAATTCATTTTATTAGTCATAATACATTTTAGGATAGTAAATGATTTCAAATGGAAATATGGTCAACAACAAAGTTGTAGAGCCTTTCAAGATCTACTAGTTTTGTTCTGTGTCATTTTTCTATATAACTTTGTTTTCAACAGCTTGAAATTGATTTTCACAATATGACAAATCTAAACAGCATTTGTAAATACTAAATGATTTCAAATTGAAATATGGTCAAAAACAAAGTTGATCCTCTCATCAGGATCTACAACTTTTATTTTGGTCACTTCTTCATCCGACAAAAATAAAAGTACCAATGTTTACAAAATTGACATATCTGTATTGATATTTATAAACCAGATAAGATAAATGTGATTATTGTGAATAGTATAACAATTCACTTTATCGGATGAAGAAGTGACCAAAATAAAAGTTGTAGATCCTGATGAGAGAATCAACTTTGTTTTTGACCATATTTCAATTTGAAATCATTTAGTATTTACAAATGCTGTTTAGATTTGTCATATTGTCAAAATCAATTTCAAGCTGTTGGAAACAAAGTTATATAGACAAATTACCAAAATAAAAGTTGTAGATCTTGATAACCTCTACAACTTTGTTGTTGACCATATTTCCATTTGAAATCATTTACTATCCTAAAATGTATTATGACTAATAAAATGAATTATTACACATTTTGTACTCACAAATATAAAGACTTATCTGGGAAAATGGAGAAATAGTCATCGGTGACGGGCCTTAGTTCAAGCCCGATAGAGATTAATCTATCTCTATCGGGCATTATCTTAGGGCCCGTCACAGATGAGTCATCCGTGACGGACCTGAATGTCATCTCAATTGGGCATTAGTATGGAGCCCGTCACCGATGAGTTATCTGTGACGGGCCCTACGGCAAAGCCCGATTGAGATGACTCATCACTCCACTATAACTAGGGTTTCTCAGATCGGATCAAAAATTTTTCTAAGTCCCGCTACAGTTTCCCGCCTCCAAGGAACCCTAGCGCCGCCGTCGTCCTCCATCGCCAAGCCCGCTGCCGTCGCCACCGAGCCCGCGGCTGCCGCCCTTCATTCGGACCGACGCCGCCTCCTCACCGACGAACCGCCGCCGCCGAGCCCACCACCGCCGCCTCTGAGCCTCTACACCGACCGGCGTCGGCCTTCCTCGTCGTCGCCGCCCGCGTCTTCACCGACACACGTCGCCGACCCCCACCGAGCCCGACGCTGCCCGCCCGGCGCCGCCCTGCCCGACCGGCGTCTCCACCGACCGGCGCCGCCCTCCACCGAGCCCGCCGCCGCCGCCACCGAGACCGCAGCCTCCACCGAGACCGGCGTCGCCGCCGCCAACTCCTCCTTCACTGCCGTCGTCATCCTTCGCCGCCGACGCCCTCCACCGACCCCGGCGCCTCCACCGACCCCGCCGCCTGCACCGAGCCCAGCGCCGCCTCCACCGATCGGCGACGCCCTCCACCGAGCCCGCTACCAAGCCACACCGGCCATTCTCACCGTGCTCAGGTTAGTCCTCCATCGCGCCGCTCATGTGGATGAATAGATGAATATATGAAATGTGGTCCGATGAATAGATGAAATATGGTCGGATGAATAGATGAAATGTGGTGAATGTATGATTTTAGGACTTGATGATATGTGGAATTATTAGGATTATTAGGATTCTTGGGACTTAGTGAAATTTAGAAGGAGATGTGATGTGATATTAGGTTTATTTATATGAGATGTGGTGCATTAATGAATTTAGTGATAGATGATTTTAGTGATAGATGATTTTAGGGATTGATATCATGTGCTGAACGAATGATTTATATGCTTGATGACATGTTGATGAATAGATGGAATGTTGTGCATTAATGAATTTAGTGATAGATGCATGATATGTGGATGAATAGATGGTATGAGGTGAATTTATGATTTTAGGATTTGATGATATATTTAATTTATTTATATGTGACATTCAATTCATTCTATTACAGTGAGACGTGTTATTTAGTTTATTTATATGCTTCATTTATTTATAAGTGACATTCAATTCATTGTAATAGATTGTAGCACTGAATTGTGTATTTTCGTTATTTTGAAAAAAAGAAGACGATGTCTCAGCAAGGCGAACCAATGTCGACGACAACTAGTGGGTCCTCAAGGGCACGTACTCCTAGGACAGGGAACAAAATCCCTAAGGAACGGTTCCGCATAACAGCGGTGGACGCCGTAGGGTTGCCAACATCTCCAAGGAAAATATTGAGCCAATTTAGGTCTATCTGCGGGGTCATAGGAAGGCAGAAATTCAGTATTCTGCAAGACGAGGACCGTAGAGAAGGACATTGCTTGGCTAACGTTCAAGGAGAGCTTTGATTATCCTGCGGAGCATGAGGACCGTCTCAGACGGGCTGCTTTCAAGGTTATGGGCATTGCTTGGAAGAACTTCAAGACTAAGCTAGTCGGCGAGTTCGTCTACAACCCGGCAAATCCAGATCCAAGAGAGAAATTTCCTTGGATCACGGAACAGGTTTGGGAGGAATTCCATGCGAAGAAGTCGACCCCCGAGTCCAGAGCTAGAAGCGAGGCATATCGCTTGCTCCAGACCAGGAACCAGCATCCGCACCGGCTTGGTACCTCGGGCTATGCTGGTAAGGAAGAGAAATGGCAGCGTGAGGATGAAGAAGCGGAGGAATCGTGCACACCGCTCGTGTTTGGCGATATCCCACACCCTCGGGCTAGGAACTGGGCCAGGGCTAGGTACCAGAAGAATGATGATGGCACAATCTTCATGCCAAATGCAGAAGATCAACGAGTATACGAAGCTATAGTAAGTGTCTAGTCGAACTAAATGTTCGCATTGTTTCCCATCGTGCAGTTTATTTGACCCCACTAAACTGTAATGCTGAAGGAGTTGGTTGCCGAGCAACAAGCCTCGCAAGAGGCCTACTCTCAAAGACGCGAGGACGACCTCCTCACGAAAGCGTTGGGCAACAAGGAACACCGTGGACGGACACGGGGCGTTGGGTCTTCTGTTCCCTGGAAGTGTGGATTTCCAGACTACGCGTGGCAGTACAAGAAGTGGACTTCCAACAAGGCGGAGAAAGATGCACGCCTTGAAGCCAAGATCCGGGCGTCGATACGAGCTGAGCTGACATCTGAATTCGATGAAAAGCTCGAGTCGATGAGGGCCAAGATTAGGCAAGAGATCCGAGAAGAGCAACAGATCCCCCAGGCCGCCGCTGCTGCTGCGCATAGAGAGTTAGAAAGTCCCACCGAAAAACGCAGCAATTGCGCATCAACTGAGTTGGCGGAAAATCCAACATCGGTCGACAGCGCCGTCGACCACATAACGGTAACCGTGAACTTACTCAATACATGAAAGACGTAACGAATCCATATGATATATAATATTCTAAGAAAATTGATTAATCTATCGCAGGAACCAACGAGCTGCACCCTCACAGTTAGGGTGATGCCGACCTTCACTGTTCCAGCAGCCGAGGGACTTGCATACAAGCCGACCCCAGAGACAAGAGTGCATGGAGTGCAACTCAGGGCTGACTGTGCAAAAGTTCAAGTCGACTCGGTGAAGCCCGAATACGAGCTGTTCCCTCTGAAGTATCCACCGAACGACGAGGTCCTCTCACTAGGAAATGCCCGTGGTACCTTCATCCAATGGCCCAAGGACCTCATTGAGATCAGGGTTACAGCGAGGCCAACCACTGCACCAGGCGGTCGTCCACCAAAGAGACCCGCCTCTGCTCCTTCAGCCCCTCCTGCTCAAGATCGTCATGCACAATCTTACGATGTGCAGTTGCAGTACGACACAGATTTTGGGGAGGACCGAACGGAGGCCGACAGCAAGGCGATTCATGAACCCCCACCGATGAAGAAGAGCAGGAAGGCACACTCTTCCCCTCAGAGAATTACTCTCGATAAACCCGAAGCAAAGAGGAGAGGAAGGGGAGGAAAGGTACAGGCCTCGCTTCTAGCTCCAAGAAAGCTAGATCTGGGCAAGGGCCAGGAAGAGACTAAGGGCAAAGAGGTCAAGAAGAAATACATCGCTCCACAGGAGTTCCAACTAGGCATGCCATTGGTTGGAGATGACGTGCTTGCCGCAATGGGCACCGCTTGCAAGGACCTTCACTTATACTACATGGAGAAATCTAACGCCAGGAAGCCAAGTAAAGCTACCGATATCCTTAGAGAGCACGATGGAAAGCCATTCCTTGGTCCAACAAATTATATCGTGGTCGACTTCAAGGATATTTTGGACCTCTACAGGCTCCGAGCGGTGGACACAAGCCTCCTTAAGTGCTACTCCTTGTAAGTACTGTCGCCCAACTCATTCTGGTAATAACAATCGGTTTAACTTGCTTACAAGATCATTGATCCTGTGTGTAGGTTAAGTTGGCAATGGTGTCAGAAGAATGCACCGGAAGTTGCCTTCCTTGATCCACAAGTGGTCACTGTCACAAATCTCCAGAATGACCGTCAAGGAATGGTCAACTACATCTACGACACCTTGTGGTCCCGCCGAGACAAGGAGTACATTATGTGTGCTTATAATCAATAGTAAGTGTGTTAACTAAATATACACAACAGCATGACACATTCCTTGAGTACTTAATTAACTTTCACTATATTAATGCCTGCAGTGCCCATTGGATCCTTCTGGTCATAACACCTAAATGGAGTACATGTCACTACCTGAACTCCAGAATTGATAAGAACGCATATGATTGGACCCCAATTCAACTAGCGATAGATGAAGCGTGGGCCCAATACGTGCAAAGAGGAGGCCTCAGGAAGACAGGACGTGACACCCTCATCCACAAAAAAGACTTCCCGGTGAAGCAACAAATAGGTGACCAGTGCGGATTCCATGTGTGCCACAACATGCGCCTTCTGTATAGAGAAAAGGTGAAGACTTTGGCTGTGTTTGAGGTCGGTGGTCTCAATTGTGATAGACTAACTACATTTTAGTACTTATATATGATCGATCAACTAATCTAGAATTATGACAATGTAGGGCACAATAACCAAGTCTCTGCCTACCAGCTTTGAGGAGGTTCGCGAGGAGATAGCCAGCTTCATCCTCCGCGAAATAATTAACCCCAAAGGAATGTTTAGGCTTAAACTAAAATGATGAACAATGTTGAACTTTTATGTTTAGGCAATGATGAACACTTATTATGCAACTGTGATGATGTAACTGTGATGTTTATATTTATGTATATATTTCATATGTTTATGTTAAGACTTGCTAAATAAATATTTGATCCAATTAACTCGGTTTTGTAGGTGAAATATGATAAATATTTGAATGGATGTGAAATATGAGATGGCTGTGAATGTGTGGTTGTGTGAAATATGTTGATGTCTGTGTATGTGAATGCATATGTATGAATGGGTGATGCTGGGGAGCTGGGGATATTGGATGTCTGTGTTTGTTTCTGTCATTTTTGCAGCGGGCATGGCTAGCAAAGGCCTGAGGCTAGCCAAAAAACAAAATTTATTTTTTGTGGATTATAGTCATCTGTGACGGGCCATAACTAAATGCCCGATTGAGATGAGATCATCTATGACGGGCTCTAGCTTAGGCCCGATTGACGTCACTAGTCATCTGTGACGGGCTCTAGTTTAGGCCCGATTGAGGTCAGCAGTCATCTGTGACGGGCTCTATTTTAGGCCCGATTGAGGTCATCAGACATCTGTGACGGGCTATAGTTTAGGCCCGATTGAGATGAGTATCATCTGTGACGAGCTCTACTTTAGACCCGATAAAGGATAGTAGTCATCTGTGACGGGCACTAGTTGTGGCCCGATAGAGATAGGTCATCTGTGATGGGCTATAGTTTGACTGGTCGTCTGGGTCAAAGCTATCGGTGACGGGCTTTACTTAGGGCCCAATTGAGATATATTCATTCGTGACGGCCGTTTGCCCGATTGAGATAACTCTTCACATCAGTGACTTCTAGCCTGTGACGGACGCTGTGCTCGATTGAGATGGGGCTTACCGTCCGATTGAGATGAGGGTATCCGTTTCTAGTGCGTTGGATAAGAAGATACATAACCACTAGAATAACCATGTCGTTATTTTTTAAGAGAACATGTTATTGTTTTTTATTCAATTCATTCCAAAGAATTTTCACATATCAGCTCTAAATATATTAAAAATATTTATCCACAATTAATATATTTCAGCTTGATTTTCTTCTCAAAATCTCACCGCAAAGTGTGTGGGCTTTTATGTAGTTAAACAAAAATACCTCTCAAACATATATGATAATAATGTGCAGGAAACTGGATTTGTGTGTGTGTTTCATTTTTCCCTTTTGGATAAAAAATTGAATAGAGAAACAAGGTGCTCAGGCCCTGGTTTTTCTGGTTTTTCTTGTGAAAGTCATGTGATGTCCCGTTGGATTGGTTGATTTGATATACACCAGCTGGTCCATTGAGATTTGAAGGCATGGAAGCCACAACTTGCAACTGCTGCTATCCTGCACTAAATTATTAGTTTGCCTTTTTAATCATAAAATTAGGAAATTGATTTTGTTGCAATATCTATAGATTGACTGGACTTCTTCTAAAGTGATATAGAAATACATTGTAATAATTGACTGCGGTTTTGTTATCTCAGATGCAGCAACTAGTTTATTCATTATGTAAAAAAAAACATTTTCTGAATTTCATGATACTAGAGTCTTAATCAGTAAAGCATAACCAAATTATTCATCAGACCTCCCTACTTATAATAAAAATCTATTTTTAAATAATATTGCATATTATTTACTATGTTTTGTAAATCATATGTAATAACCGTAGCAATAAATTATTAAAGTTCTATTATATAAAAATATATCGTATTAAGAAAACAAAAATATTCTTATATATCCGACCTGAACGTCAACTACGAATTATACTTATGCAGACAAAATAGAAAAATAAAATGGAACTGATGTAGTTTGTGCGAAAATTTGTAATATTTACTGGCAAATTCGCAGGTTAATTAGCGTCTAAGTTTGCCTGTCATGCACTTAATTTTCCAAAGCTTTTCGTCATTAGTGGTGGTTTTATGGTGTTGGCCAGTACTTCACCTTGTCAAACATAGATATTTTATTCTTAAATCAATGGGGAGAAACCAGTATCAGATCAATATTATATATCGAACCCCATCCATTATTAATAATAACTAATTACTTGGTTTACTTGTTTAACTGGCACACTTCAACCATATACTGTTTTAATTAATTTTGTACGAATGATATGTGTGAACTTAATTTATAATATATACATTTTCTCGCCTAAAAGTCTCACGTACTTTTCATCACATTTTGTACCGATTTTAATTGGTTTGGTGCGGACGGAAAGCATAAATAGGAGAGAATTATTGGAGTTAGGTCTTCTACCCGGAGATTCCCTTGAAGATGCAGGCAGATACTTGAAGAAGGTAAACATCACCGGCAACTATCCTCGCATTAAATAAAAAAAAATATCACGGCACCTGTCTTCGCAATAAACTAAATAACAATCATGGCGACGTGTGTAAGCAAAGCGTATGACGTCAGTTCGCTGATAGAATATTAATGTCTCGCTAATAATGTACTAATCCGCACAATTAATGAGTCATGAGATGATCACTTGGAAACACGTGCAATGAGTGGCTCGATCGATCTCATGGTTATGGAGAGCAAATGGAACCATGGACGCCCTTCAGCAGTTTGAATTTGCGGCCATATATATGGACATCATATGATTCTATTTGATTATTTACTACTTTCTTCGTTCTAAGAAAAGATTATTCTAGCTATAAAAATGGACACATATATATTTAGATTTGTAGTTAGAATTAAACTTTTTATGAGAAGGTAGATATATTGGTATAGCCATGCATGATATATAAATTATATTCAACTATAACGTCGTAACCAATGGTCCTAAAGCACACGGGCTGGCTAGCTATATGTCTGTCTGTCCTAATCAATGTGAATGCTGCTACATAGAAAATATTTCCGACTTTAATTCTCATGGAATAGTTTGAGACCACTTCTCGAACGGCCCTACATCAAATCGCCTTGTTTGGTTAACACTGCTAGAATTATAAACAATGTCTACTGTGAAACCAAATAGTCTATGGCCTATAGAGAAAACATCAACCACATACGGTTTTCACTAGTGGCAAAGCCAGGATTTAGAGATGAAGGGTGCTATCTACGAGACGTGGGAACTCACTTACGATTCAGCGAACAGTGATTTGTAACGTTTATGCGTGGTTGGCAACTAGGCATCATGTATGTTACAACGATTAGCTACAAGAGAGAACTAGTACCCATAGATCGTGATTCGTTAATTTATAATTCAGTAATATTTTTAAAATATGAATGATTGAACAGTTTGTTCCATGATTTTAATTGGAGTCTTGCAATCACTTATAAAATTATGAATAAGTTAGCTAAGTCATTTCAAAAATCTTATATAGCTAGGCAACTGTTCTATATAGTTAGTCTCATCCGCAACTAATGGTGTAATTACTGGCTAGATTATATGGGCTTATCACCCTTGGGAGAAGAGAGGGGAGGGGAGGTCGCACAGGGGTTGGGGGGGTGTTGGCACTCCCTGGCCCCCACGGTGGCCCCACGGTGGCTTTGACACTGGTTTCCACTATGGATTATATGCAGATATAACATCAATTGCCGACGGTTTGTACCATTGATTATATGGAGATATTATGTCTAATATTAATTTCTTTTACCAAATATGTCTAATATTAATTCATTGGAGATGTTTAGATTTAAATATATTATATTTGTGAGAGATTTTTTTATTATGTAATACTTTTTGATTGAAAAATGTAATACAAACTATTAAACATTCCGTGATATCTTCCCTTGGCAATAGTACATAAATCAATTTTTCGAGCGCCACCCATTGGCCTTCATAGGCGGCCCAAAAAAAATACTGCTCAAGAAAATGGTTAAAGCCACCTCAAGTCATAGACCGCTTGCGAAAACAGATTTTTATGAGTGGATCTCTAATAAATCAGTTTGCGAAAATATGTCTAGTTCTATGGGTAGCTCCTTACGACATTAGCATGTAAAATCGATTTTCGCAGACTGTTCTATGTAAGAAACTCATCCTCAGAAATGGGGGCACCGCTAAAATATGAAAAACATCATAACTCTTTCATATAAGTCAGATTAAGACAAACTCTATATGAAAATTGTAGCAGTCGATATCTATAGCATTTCCGTTGAAAGTTTTTGCATGTGAGATTACTTAGGGATTTGAATATTCATTTTTCGGGCATTTCTCTTTAAGAAATCTCCCTTGAAAATGAGAGAAGTACTAAAATAAAAAAGAAACTAGTAACACTTTCATGTTAATTTAGATGATGAAAAACTTTACATGAAAATTATATCCCTTGATGAGATCTACAACTTTGTAGTAGAAAGTTTGTTCATTTGAGATAGTTAGGGGGTTATATTAGATCTATTTTTCATTTTTTTTCCTTATATTTCCAAACAACCTTGGATGGAGACATATTCTCAATAAGAATTGTAGCTCTCTACTAGATCTATATCTTTGTTGATGAAATTTTGTTCATTTGAGATTATTTACGGTTGGAAATATTTGCTTTTCATTCTTAGATCTATTTGTGAATATGTTTTTTAGTTATCCAAATTACCTCGGATGTAAACATGGTCCATTTTAAAATTATATAGATCATAGAGATCATTTAGGCCGAGCCTCGGATGTAGACAATTTCCATATTCAAATACAAAGTTTTTCTATATGAGAACATTTAGGCACCTAAATACTCGTTACAAGCTTTGGCCTATATGTTTACAAGGGGTTCTTTAGATAGTCCAAATTAAAAAGAATAGAAAATTCATATTAAACCTGATTGAGGTAAACAAAAGCCCTATGAGATTCTTATAGTATTTCCTGTAATATAAAAATTTTAATACTTTTATATAATATTTTTTTATTATGATCATTCACGAATGCTAAGTTTCATAACATATCAACTTATATTGAAATATGTATTTTAAGTAAATATATGAACTTAGCCATGTTAAAGAGAACATAATAACGATCAAGAGAACTTTGGTTCAGCTCAATCTGACTTAAGATAATTTTTCTACAAATTTTTAAAGTTTTTTCATGCATATTTCTCAAAGAAAACTGCCCTTAAAAAAAAAATCTCAGGACGACTTCTTTAGAAAACTGCCCTTGAAAATGAGAGCACCACTCAAAATAGGCTGCACATAAAATCGATTTTCGCGGGTGGTTCTCTTTAAGAGAAAAGAGAACAAGCCTTGAAAATGGGAGCACCACTAAAATACGAAAAAAAATCTTAATTCTTTCATATTAAGTTGGATCATGATGAACTTTATATGAAAATTGTAAATCTCGATGAGATCTATGTCTTTGCAGTTCAATGTTTTTTCATTTGAGATCTTTTATGGGGTGAAATATTCATTGAAACTCTTATATCTATTTTGATAAAACTGATTCTTAAAATTTTCAAATGACCTTGGATGGAGACATGAAGTACTATGCGAAAAACTGCAGGACATATATATGGCCGACAACAGCAAAATTGTACGATATATATGTTACCGATGGTGGCAAAAACTGTAGCACATATAGAAAGTGCACGGTACTCCTAAGCGCTAGCACTTTACATTGCATGATAGTGTATAAAAACCATCGGTAACATCGATTATTTTTTTAGAGAAGGGTATTTTCTACCTGGCCTCTACATCCAACTGGATATATGCAGCCTTTTTAAATTAGAAACTTAAGCCCTCAAATAACCCAATCTGAAATTCGCTCATATGGAAATTTGAACTCAGAACCTTGGGGTGTTACTCGGGTCACTGTAACCACTAGGCTACATACCCTTTCACATCAATGACTGATGAGATAGAAAACCATCAACGATTCCATTGGCCAATAGGTAACCATAGGCTGTTTCCCAAGTAAGACCCTACGCGCCACCTTTGGCTTTACACTGTTGGCAAAGTAAATACATGACGGTAGATGGCCTATAGAAATGCCCGACAGTTAACCCTTGGGAATGCATATAGCCTCCACTAAGGGTAGTTATCCTGGGCAATAGGTAGGATCCTAGTAATGTTAATCCCTCCCCTAAGAGTATTGGGGGGGATTTGGAAGAGATTTATTTCATATCCATTGAGGTGTTGAATTAAACCCTATTAGTGCCCCTCAATCCCTCCAATCCCTTTCTTAGAACTTATTCGGTTTGGTGTGGATCGAAGAGGATTGGAGGGGATTGAGGGGGAATAATTTCACACTATAATAGGTCTTGAATAAATTCCCTCCAATACCTCCCACTTGGGGATTAACCTAACATGGTTTTATGGGGATTAACTAAAGAAACCCTTACAAAGTTGGAAGCAATCAATCCTTACTAACATGAGATAACCTGTAATAGCTCCTTATTAACTTCAAACCCGCTACAGATTTTATCTGGGATGATCAAATACCTAAAAATTGTTAGTTCTTATGTTAATAATATTAAACAACATCATATAACCGCTCCGGATAAGTCAGGAGGTTTAATTTGTCAAGATTTAAAAATTCGAAGTGTCAAATGTCCGGTATTGCTGTTCAAGGTGGTAAATCGTACTGCCACATAAGTTCAGTGAGGGTAATTCAGACATTTTCCAAATAATAATGGTGTTCTGCGCACGGTGAGGCAGAAGGAAACTTTCAACTTGACCAGATTAATATTCAATGGAATTTTGATAAACAGATGATCTTGACATGCTAGAAGATGCAAATAGTAACCAATATTGGATAGCATGCTTGAAAGAGATAATTATCATTGTAAACAAAAAGACATCCATTAGAATTCGAATTCTGAGTCTTTCACATTTCAATGTGCTCCTTTAGGAATTTTTGGAAGGTTGCTATTTATGTCATTGGCATCTGTATCTTCTTGGCGTGTGTTTAGGTGCTCAACGATGGTGTGTGCATATGACATGCATGTATATTGGATGATCCGTGTGTATAATCCGTGGAATTGATAAATTACTCACAAATTGAAAGTTGAAGATCACCGATTAGTGGGGTGTTGACACATAATCGCGTCACCACACATTTGTGTATAACCCACAGCAGCACTGAAATCATGCCGCCACAGGAGTTGATGATGCTAGCTAACCAGCTAGTGTGTTATCTAACCCCGTAGGGATGAGAGATGACCAGCAAATAGGCCGGGGTTAGAGGGTGAATAGATGTAGGGATAGTAGATTGATTTTGATAATTGATTGGTGATCTTTCAATCGGTCTTGGCCCCCTATATTTTTAGGAAGGACGGTCTCACATTCACATGGCTCTTTCCACATTATAATAGGCTTAGAAATTAACTGGGACTAAAAAAACCCTAGCCCCAAGTACAGAGACATGAGATATACTAAAACTAAACTCGGACTCAGGGCTGAAAGTCAGCTGCGGTTTATCATCCAGTTGGACTCATACCTAAGGTCGAGTTGGCCCTAGCTTGAAGAGTTGAAGACCCTTATCATTCTCTAGACTTTGCATCAATTCGATCTAAGTGTCAAATTTTAGGATCAATGGTATATATGCACAGGTCAAAAAATTTTAAATAATTTAAAAAAAACAAAGAACATAATAGAAACAGAGAATTTACTCTATGCCACTGAGTTTATCCCAGTTTAACGATTTGACACTGATATGGTCTCTTTCTATAATATACCGATGACTTCATCAATTGTTCTACAACATACCAATAAGTTGAGCCTTTTTCTAAAGAATATCAAAAATCCCCTTAGAGACATACCAGGTTAAGATTTATCTTATTAGAAGTTTTAAAACATATGAAAATTTCTACGTGGTTTCTTACACAACATGAAAGTTTGTATATAAGTTTCAAGTTTTTTTATATTTATTTTTAGAAAAAATATTTTTATATCGTATATGAGAGAATTTGCATACACAAAAGATAATAGCACAAAAAATATTTTATGTAGCATGTGAAAGATGATTTACATTAGGAAGTAGGAATGCACGAAATTATGAATAAAAACATATAAGTTTGCACACATATCTTTTGTAAGACGTTTGTTTGGCTGGTATTGGTTCAATTTACTAAAAGTTATTTCATTTGATATAAGCCGGTCTTGTGATATATATTCAACTACCAACTTATTGAGCTGAAAAGAACACGCCATGGTATTGGTTCTGGTGATAACATAAACAACATATCATAAATCTATCACAATAGTATAGTTTCCCCTTCTTGTCACGAGGACAGACGGGAGGATTTGCTAGCTACATATCAAACATATAAAATGGCCAAAGGACGAAAAGCGCAAGAGAGCGGGCAAGACCAAAAATACAAGCAACAATAATGAAGCAACATTATTCAACCTTTGAAAAAGATTGATGGAAATTTCCATCAAAACCAAAAATTTATTGGGAGGGACAGCTGATGAAACCGCTCTTATCGCTCCCGCATATTTAGGAATATAATGATATAACGGAGACAATTATTGGTTGGCCGTCTTATTGTACCTGTTAGTATAAACCAGCTTTGAATCAGCTGCACAATTAAGTTCACCTAACCAATCACTAAATATTGAAAAGAGAATCAGATCTCATGACTGCTTGAAAATGATTTAATTCTTTATCCACCCATTGCATCGAAATATTGAGTTTTTGCATGAAGCACTAGTGATGTGATGTTGGAGTCGTTGACACATAATATTTACTTACTAAGGTTCAAATTGTGGTGTCTACGAATATTACGATATAACTAGTGCGCTAGTGAAGTCATAGGATTTGTTTTTAGTTTCTGTCTCTTTGAGTATACCACACGCCATGTCTCTTTGAGCATACCACACGCCATATATGTAGTGGTGTGTGTGCGCGCGCGTATTTCTTCCGTGTGATTGAAAAAAAATGCAAGAGTTTACGATGATCATTGTGCACTCCAACGTAATAACATCCCTATTCCATCACTATAAAATACAGAGTACATGTACATATATATCATAAGGAAATGCAGAGAAAATATAGACGAACGCCTATTTAATTTGTTTGTAGAATTCACAGTGGTTGAATTCGCTGAAGAGGAAGGTTGGAGTTTGCTCGAGAGGAGTGGTTGAGGTCGTTGGAATGGAGGAGCCACCTTTGGTGGAAAGATACAATGTGTTTCTGCTTGAAGCAAGTTTGCATGCATCTTTCCACGTTAGTTTACTACAGTAGTAAGATATTCAGAATGACACAAATTTCGTATGTCATGACTCTTCACCCTAGTATCGCCGATCACCTGCTCCTGAACCTGAATTTTGGTCCAACTTAACAGGTGTACCTGGCTGCAATTGCCGCCGGCCTGAACTTTCCATAAAACCACCGGACTCCACAGTAGCCGGGGCTGACGAGCATATCAAGCTCTCCATCAATTCATCAAAATCATGGCGATTCTCCCAAGATAATCAACTTACAAGTTTTCACAAATGTGCTATATACCTCCCAGAAAATTATCTGTTGCCGCTATCTCATTTGAGAAGTCTATCTATATAGTTTTCTTTGATTTCAGATATAATTTATTACTGTGCACCAAGTAGTATGATTAATTTTATATACATATGCTGAAGTACAGTTTACACATGGCCCTCGTGTTCTATGGACACAACAATATAGGCTTGTATTCTTTACAAAGTGGAGTGCTTGTTTTATTTTTCTACAAACGCAGATAAATGTACTATACATAACCTATATTGCCTGGGCAGATTTTTTTGCATGCACACCCTTAAACTTTGTTGTAAATCTGTAAACCGCTCAGGATAATTCAGGCAGCAGAAAGGGCCCCAAGGTCTCCTGCTCTAGCAGGAATAATCTTGCCTCCACATACATGGATAGAATTGCAGAAATCTCTCTTCTTCAGAAACTTCTTGATATGTTCTAGTATGATTGGTGCATTTTGGATGATCAACTTCTTGCACTGAATTGGAATAAGACACATTTCAGACAAATCATACTGAATTAATCAAAGTGATACTCCATTTTAGGGGAGTTTGTCAAAGAAACTACATGTGATCCTTGCATGCTTAGTTTTTTCAGTCAAACCAGAATGTAAAATTTTCAAAAGAAAAGGATATTGAAACTAGAAAGGAAAAAGAGTTTGGGGCACCGGACGATCACCTTTTGTACAAAATTTTCTGCATTGTTGCATCCTTTCAGAAGTACCTCGATTATCTTAAGCTGCCAAAAGTAAACCAAAGCAAAATTTCAATTTTCTTTTCTTAGAAACTACTTATATCAATTAAAGATGCAAAGTACACATGGTAGTAGTCCCCAAAATAAATAATAATAAAACAATATTGCACTGTGCATTTTGTTGCATAAAAGATGACGTTTTTACACTATAAAGAACAAAGCCACTGGTAATAGTTCCTGGCAAGTAGAGACTAAACTACTGAAACCATCAAATAAGTTAGAAATCATAGGCTAGAGACTAAACTACTGAAACCATCAAATAAGTTAGAAATCATAGGCAAGAACTGGTATGTCAGGAAGTGCAGACCTTTTCATGCAATTTTTTTTCTAAACAAATATCAAATGGCATTATGGACATGAATTTTAAAAGGTATTCCATTTGTGGGTAAAACTTTTATATATGTGTTCTTAGATACTTAAAAGCCAGTGCTGAAAAATAAACTAAAATGAAAAAAAAGTCAAGATCAACTCTAAAGTTAAGTTTTTATATAATCAAATTTTGGCTGCTGCTGATAAGCTAAAGAGCAGACGATGGAGCTGATTATCAACCAGAGGTTGCATATTTTGAGGCTTATGGGAGTTATGGATCACCAGCAACCAGGTAAAATGCAACAAAGATCCTAATAATTGGAGAATATATGTGTTGGTATTTTTGTCAAGCTGGTCACCAATTGAGTGTTCTACAATCACAAATTCTCTGGTGTTAACTTTCAAGTTACAAAAGGCTGATGATGGTCAGGTGCCACTACAAGTGCACAGAAGCACAAGATCTAATATTTGAAGCTAAATCATCTTTGGGTCGCTAGTCTGCACATAGCAATGCTGGGTTGTATTGTAATAGGCCAAATGGGATATATGTACTCAAGTGACAGACAAAAATCTATAACAACATCGGAAATGACACAAACCCTTAATGCCCAAACAACAGACTGTTAGACTTTCACGTGTCAGGTTCACCAAACTCCTTAATAGGTGGTTCTCACACAGTGGAAACATGGACAGAGGCACTCATATCTCATGAGAAGACATCCTCAATTTCTGATGTCATTTTTTTATCATTTCATCCTGAGGATAAACTGATAACCGAGGGAGGGATATCATATTGAGATGGTAGTATAGGTGGAATCAACACATGGTTGTTAACAGATGCCAGATAACTGAACTTAGATAGTAATATAATTTTCTTGAGCTTCAGGTTGTTTAGTTCAGATAAATAGATAATACTACTATTAGTTTGGTTAAACATATTCCATTCATAGGAGACCTATTTCTCATTATCTCTAAGTCTTCTTTGGTTTAAAAGATCCTATTCTTAGGACACCTATCTCTCATTATTCGAATCTCTTTTGGTCATGTGCCCTTCTCAGGACATGCATTCTCCTGTCACCAACTAGCACCATGGAGCCGGGCTGACATGACCAGGGGCCTAGAGCCCTAAGCCTCCAACACACACATATTGTGTATTGGCTCTTCAGGACCTAGCACCACAGATGCATCATTTGCTTTCAATTGCCTTGGTTTATATTTCCATCCCCAGTCAATATATTCTGGGTCAGACAATAAGTACCTACATACCACATATTTTCCTACCATGGTTGTCTGCATGCTTTTACAGATAAATACTAGATGGAGTGGCTGGTAGTTCAGTACTTTGGTACATATAAACCTCCAAGACAAGCACAGTATCTACATGGTACATAAACACATCATGAAGAGAGGAATGGCAGATGTCGTCAGATAGCAAGTAATTAACACACTGAAATTGTCTCCTTGGTAGTTTTAAAACACATCGATTTAACCAGTGGTCACAGATTATAGGCAAATAATAGACTGAATAAAAATAATAAATTGATTAAATGAAGAAATACCTCCACATCAGGATTTTCAAGATCAGTAAGGATCTCATCAACCACCTCATGGCAAAGGTCGCAAGAATCTTCATGTCTTGGGAGACGAATGAATGTCACTTTGTGACAAAGACTTACTGATTCACAAAATTCTTCTGGGCTTAAAGAAGTAACTTTTGTGAAGAAAAGAGAAACATAGTAATCCACCAATTTTGTACACTGCCATGCAGAAATGGTTTTTAGTGCATTGACACAGCTAGAAGTTAAACATTATCTTAAAAGAAGATTGAAGACTTGAAGTTGAAGATTAGTGCAAAATGCCAACACCTCCAACTTAAAAGAAGGAAATTTTGAACAAGCTTGGTGAAGAGTGGCAATGATTTCAACTTGGGTCTCATTCTCATTAAGATAGAAGAGAGCTTCTGTGGCAAACTCCTCACAAATTTGGCATAGTTGTGGATCTACCTTCATTGTCAGGGACGTTTCCATATTTGAAATCTTTTCACCAACTAAAATAAAGAAGGTAGAACATCAGAAGCTAACTAAAAGTACAGACAAATATCTATATATAGATGAAATTTGATGATATAGGCAATCAGTCAGTCTGTCAAGAATAATCTCCCAGATATGAGGAAAAAAAATATTTTGACGCTGTTTGCTGGATAATAACTCCCTCTGAAAAAGTAGGATAGTGAATTAATCCTGCACTTTTCAGCTACTTCCACTGGAATAGAATCTTAACTACTATCTCCGTCCCATATTATAGCTATTTCTGGAGTTATTTTTGGAGTGATAAAGGTTGTGGTGAGAAAATGATTGTGAATTGGTTGAGATGAGGAAGCTGGTGAAGAAATTAAGTGAGATAATTTTGATTGGTTGAGATGGGGGAGTAGGTAGAGAAGTAGTTATATTTTGGGACAAAATATGAATGCTATAAGTAGCCATAATATGGGACAGAGGGAGTAGTCAATACCCAGATAATTCGGCTCATCAACTTCAGTTCCTACTTACTGTCCTTAAAACATCCAAAGGGATTGTAATATTTTGATCCAAACAAGGAACATTAGCAATTGCTGCATGCCATTATTTTCATGAAGATTCATTCTGAATTTATAGTTTCATATCTCCACTACCTTTAGTTAAGAAACCTCATTTCCAGAATATTACCAAAATTACATTGGAAGTTGAAGAAACTACAGTAAGCAGCATAATGCTTACAGCAGACAAATAATCAAACAGTAAAAGACCACCACATACCAGCATTATCAAAGGCCAAGCTTGTATCTCCCAAAAGCATTACAGCGATGATGAACATAAATACAACTCTTGGGCCCATTTTGCCTGTTAGATACATGGATTAAACAAAAGATGGACTAGCAATTCAACACTTGGGCCCATTTTGCCTGTTAGATACATGGATTAAACAAAAGATGGACTAGCAATTCAACAGAACAGCATCTAATTCGAACAGCATCCCTAAGTCAATGGCATTTCTTGGATTTTCTCTATAAGAAATCATCATCAATTATTTTCTGAAGTAGCGAAAAATATTTAGAAGCATTGGCACCGGTCGTTTCGGACCAATATACCAAACAGGCATCAATTCCTTCTTTATTATGAGTATAAGAGGCACTCATTCTATCATGTGTAAATTTTGAACTTTGCAACCATTTTTTTTAAACCGAACTTTGCAACCATTTTAAATAAAAAACAAAATAAAAGAGGATATGCGAAATCCCAGACATGGTTATATGCTCAAACATCCACGTAAAGCTCTATTAATCTGGTCATGCATTGGATATGACTGACGCCCACCCCCTCTTTTTTCTTCAGAGAGTGCAAACTAAATCATAAATGGTGTGAGCTAACACTAGTGAGAACAATCATACTTCAGCAATAGAGTAATGAAAGTGAGAACAATCATACTTCAGTAATAGAGTAATTAAAACTGCATATAACATTTGAAGAAGTAATGGTCTGCACAGATCAGCTCCTCCAACCCTTATTTGCTTTGCAGAACCTGACATGCAGACAAGATTATTCTCCCCCCACAAACATAAGCTTCTCTATCTATTATTACTAGGTGGAAAAAGAAAATCTCAACAAATCGATTTGCACAGAATGACAAAAAAGGCAGCCAAGAAAATTAAAAATTTCCACCCGGAATCGTTGGAAAACGCAAGCAAGCTAGGACTATTTAAGCAGGAGTCCAACCAGATGCCCACCAAGAGCCCCTAATCCAACTCCAACCCTAGTACAGTAGACTAGAACTACAGATACAAGCAACTCGGCCGAGCAAAGAACCTGCTTTATTCGTACGAGGTATCTTTGGGAGGGACGGAGGCCGCCGGCAGACGGCGGCGGGAGGTCAAGGGCGGTAGTTGGGGCACCGCCGGCGGCGGAAGGAGATACAAGCAACTCGGCCGAGCAAAGAACCAGCTTTATTCGTACGAGGTATCTTTGGGAGGGATGGAGGCAAACGGCAGCGGGAGGTCAAGGGCGGCAGTTGGGGCACCGCCGGTGGCGGTGGAAGGAGGCAAAGAAGAGCAGAGGGACCCTGGCTCAGCCGGAGAGGAGGAGAGGAGTGGCTCAGCCGGAGAGGAGGAGAGGAGGTGGATTTGCGGTGAGAGAGAGAAGAGGAGGAAGGAGTTGACTTTTCCAGATTAGGCCTGGACTGGGCCGTGTGCTTTTTTTTTTTCTAAACTGTAGTTTCACTATGGATTATTGCTAATTCAATATTTTTATTTTTGAACTAGCTAAACTAGCAAAATGCCCGTGCATTGCAATGGATGAAAACAATATAATTTTAATAATTAATCTGTTACATGGTAAATCATCCATTTTAATCGTTGACACTTAATAAATAATACGTGAAAATATTTAGAAATACATCAACATCATTGTTTATTAATAATATTTTTCTTTTAATAATTTTACCTATTTAAGATTTATTGTTATATATTTCAATAAACATTATTGTAACATGAGTCATGTATCTTCTCGTTTGCAGAAATAATTGCATGGGTGAAGTAAAGGGGGCGGGTATACGGAGTGCTTGGATGATCATAAAGTTGATCATATTGAATTCATATTGTTTCTAACATTCTATTGTTATTAGATTGTACTTGGCATATATCATTTTGTTTTTTTATTCTAAACTATAGTTGATTTGAATTTATTAATTACCTAATTTAAATATCTATATTATTAGTCTAAATTATTTTTAAAATTAAAAATATTAAAATATATTATAGATATATCACAATGTTTTAGGGACGAGAAGACAAAGTACGTTCAATGGTTTCAATTTATAACCTGATAAGGAAAGAATGTTAAATTAGATTCATACCAAGTGGCACAAATGTCTTAGAAATTTATAACCTGATAAAGAAAAAAAGTTAAATTAGATTAATGCCAAGTGTCACAGTATGTCCTTTAGAAAATTTTGTGGAATAAAAATTACTTATAAGAATATACCTTGATAAAAAGATATTTTGTGTGACTATGGGTAGTTTGTGGTCTAGATTCTTCTTAAGAAATTTATGTGAGTTTGGATGAGTACAAATTATGTGAGCTTACATTTTTCGTTCTAAGGGTGTTTGGATGAGATTCAATAACCAAATTACATCTGCTAAAAACGGAAATCAAAATTAACAACTTGAAAGTAGGTGGAGCTGGGCAGAGGCAGATCTAACCCTGTTTCGGTTGAACCCCCAAACTTTTTGAGGGATAACGCAGAATACCTGATGAGGTATGGGTAGGGAGGGATGCTCACCGGCGAGCGACGATGCGGTGGAAGAAGGAGGACGCCGGGCGCCACCTCTGCTAGCAGGATGGAGATCGGCACCAGCGGCAGGCGAGGAGACGGGAGTCGAGGGCGGCGGGCGAGGAGACGGAACGGATTGGGGAGGCGGAGGTCGTGCAGCGCTCTGCTGCCGCGGTGTCGCCTGCCTATGGGTCATATGCACCATGAGGCTGGTTTTCATCTCCCAAAAAAGTTCATCTAAGGTCCCTTATCTTGTCGTTGAGTTTTAAACAGCCCTGAACCCCTAATCTTGCAAAACGGATCACTTTTAATCCCAAGGTAGTATTGCTTTCCGGTTTTGTTGACGTGGTGGCTGAGTCAGTGTAGGGCCCACGTGGACCCCACAAGCCAACTAGTAATTTTCTTCCACCTCACTCCCCTCTACTCCCATCTCAACCCAAACCTCGAGGGCATTCGCCAATGGGTGGGGAGAAGGGTGTCGGTCGGCAGGAAAAAGCTCAACGGCGGAGGCCGCCAGCTGACGTGGCTCCCAATGACCGGGAGCGCTCACGTCATGGACTTGCGCACGTGCGGGGTGTGGCGCGGGTCCCAACTACAACTGCAATGTCGTCTTCACCGGCACGCGTGAGGGCTAGGGCTTCCGCCTCGTCACGCTGGCCAAGCTCATAGTCGCCCCCATCGAGCTGCTCAAAAGCCGATGTGTTCAGGTGTCCCCGAGCTTCGCCTCTCCTCCGCAGAGGCGAACGCGCGGCTCCGCCGCATCGTCTTCGAGGTCAACTCCATCTACTCCACGTTGCGGTCGCATCGCCCTCGATGCATGCACCCTTTCCCCCAACGCTCGCCACCGCCAAGCTTCTTGTTCGCTACCAGCCTTCTCCCCACCCATCGCCAGGCGCCGTCGGGCTTCTACCTACCGCCGCCGCCCAACAAGCACCACCCTTCTCCCTGCTGGTCACCGGCCACCACACACCTCTCCCGCGATTCAGCGTCTGGCGTCCTCTTCGCTTGCATGCACGGGCATTCATGCAGTCAGTGGTGCTCGCGAGTAATGCTAAGGCGTCACAACGCACTCCATCTCCCAACTCTTGGAGATCCTCTCGCCAATCCCGACGGTGTGGCTGACATGCGACCATGATGTGGACACGGCGCAGATGCGCGGCGAGCTGCCACGCAACGATGTGGTGGTGTAACCCGAGGGGACGATGTGTCGGGAGCCCTTCCTACTTCGCTTCTTCGCGCTCTTCGCCGTGTAGGTCCATGACGCAGCCGTCAGTCGCCACTCTTCTCCCCACCTGTTGTCGGCTGCCCTAGAGGTTTGGGTTGAGACGGGAAGAAAGGGGAGATAGGTGGAAGATTATCGGCTGGCATGTGGGACCCACATGGGTCCCACGCTGACTCAGCCACCACGTCACCAAAACCGGGGAGCAATACTGCCTTGGGACCTAATGTGACCCGGTTTTGCAAGATTAGGGATCTGTTATATCTGGTATTTTAGTTGAGGGACAATTTCGAAACTCGACGACAAGATAAGGGACCTCAAGTGAACCTTTTCCTTTCATCTCTCTCATTTCTCTTTTTTTTAAAAAAAAATAGCAAAGATGCTCGTGCGTTGCGATAGGAAATCCAAATTACATATGTTATTTTTTTTCGTGTACGGTGGCGGAGAGTTAGATGATGGATATTTGGGGGCCTTTTTTCATGAACCTGGGTGGGTCTCAGGCATGTCGTGGATGGAACATATGATAGAGATGTGGGTTTCACGTAGAGATAATCAATAGTTGAAGGTGTAATTACTTATTAGTGTGGTATAAAGATTTTATTTTTTGCTACAAGGGCACTTACCACTATAAAAAATGATTTTCGCCTTTGGCTAAAACCTATTCTTGCAGGCTGCTAGGTCTAAATAATTTTTTTTGCTATAACGGCGCTTATCACTATAAAAAATAATTTTTAGTATCTTTCCATATGGGCAGCACAAACCACATGCGAAAATAGGGTTTTCGCGCAAGGGCACATATGGTAGCTATTTTTTAAGAAAATGAACTATTATATTATATATGCAACTAGTGAATCCGTGAAACAAAAATATTTAATAGCTAAAACTGGTTGAGTGAAAAAAATAATATGAAACGAAGGGAGTAAAGTATATTCTATGAATTGTTGGCGGTCACAAGATTTCTATACACTTGAAGACAGATTCGTGAGACCCACCAGCAAAAAAATCTCTATCAGCTCAAAAGACAACTGACCGCCATGAGTCTCGTTTTTGTGATAGGGGAGGCACATGTCACTGCTTAAGGCTATAGGCAGCGGGTGCGTGATGTTGTCGTGCTCGGATTGGAAACTGAATTTTTATATGTGATTGTTTCCGTTTCACATGGGCGGAAGAGTCGGACGCTTGCGGGGGACATGGAAACGGACCAACAATTCACATGTCGGATGAAAAATTGTGTGAGACACACTTTTCTAAGATGCACGGCAAAAACACTATGAATGTTTTAAGTAGATAAAGATATACAACTATACACGTCGTATTTTGCAAGCAAATTTGGTAAGATTGATATATAGATACATTATAACCTACCTCTCAGCATTTTTCATATTTTTTTACCACCGTATACATATATTTCAAAGCAGTAAGCATGATTTAAACATCGTGGTTTTAAATTTCAAACAATAGTCAAAATTTTTTAAAATATTTTAGAGCTTTGATAATGGTGTTATGTCTGGCCTTGCAAAATATTAGGTTTAGAATATGACTCGTATAAAAAGAGACGAAGAAGATAAATGCTCGAGCAAACCAATTTTACTACTTCAAGGGGTACAATGAGACAAAACATAGGTTAGTGGGTTAAGGGGGTACTTTTTACTCCATCTTCCTAACTTATACTCACTTCTTTTTATACGCACGCTTTTTATAGGTTAGTGGGTTAAGTGAGATAATTGTGATTTGTTGAGACGAGGGAGTAGGTAGAGAAGTAGTTATATTTTGGGACAAAATATGAATGCTATAGTCAATACCCAGATAATTCGGCTCGTCAACTTCAGTTCCTACTTACTGTCCTTAAACATCCAAAGGGATTGTAATATTTTGATCCAAACAAGGAACAGTAGCAATTGCTGCATGCCATTATTTTCATGAAGATTCATTCTGAATTTGTAGTTTCATATCTCCACTACCTTTAGTTAAGTAACCTCATTTCCAGAATATTACCAAAATTACATTGGAAGTTGAAGAAACTACAGTAAGCAGCATAATGCTTACAGCAGACAAATAGTCAAACAGTAAAAGACCACCACATACCAGCATTATCAAAGGCCAAGCTTGTATCTCCCAAAAGCATTACAGCGATGATGAACATAAATACAACTCTTGGGCCCATTTTGCCTGTTAGATACATGGATTAAACAAAAGATGGACTAGCAATTCAACACTTGGGCCCATTTTGCCTGTTAGATACATGGATTAAACAAAAGATGGACTAGCAATTCAACAGAACAGCATCTAATTCGAACAGCATCCCTAAGTCAATGGCATTTCTTGGATTTTCTCTATAAGAAATCATCATCAATTATTTTCTGAAGTAGCGAAAAATATTTAGAAGCATTGGCACCGGTCGTTTCGGACCAATATACCAAACAGGCATCAATTCCTTCTTTATTATGAGTATAAGAGGCACTCATTCTGTCATGTGTAAATTTTGAACTTTGCAACCATTTTTTTTAAACCGAACTTTGCAACCATTTTAAATAAAAAAACAAAATAAAAGAGGATATGCGAAATCCCAGACATGGTTATATGCTCAAACATCCATGTAAAGCTCTATTAATCTGGTCATGCATTGGATATGACCGACGCCCACCCCCTTTTTCTTCAGAGAGTGCAAACTAAATCATAAATGGTGTGAGCTAACACTAGTGAGAACAATCATACTTCAGCAATAGAGTAATGAAAGTGAGAACAATCATACTTCAGTAATAGAGTAATTAAAACTGCATATAACATTTTGAAGAAGTAATGGTCTGCACAGATCAGTTCCTCCAACCCTTATTTGCTTTGCAGAACCTGACATGCAGACAAGATTATTCTCCCCCCACAAACATAAGCTTCTCTATCTATTATTACTAGGTGGAAAAGGAAAATCTCAACAAATCGATTTGCACAGAATGACACAAAAGGCAGCCAAGAAAATTAAAAATTTCCACCCGGAATCGTTGGAAAACGCAAGCAAGCTAGGACTATTTAAGCAGGAGTCCAACCAGATGCCCACCAAGAGCCCCTAATCCAACTCCAACCCTAGTACAGTAGACTAGAACTACAGAGACAAGCAACTCGGCCGAGCAAAGAACCTGCTTTATTCGTACGAGGTATCTTTGGGAGGGACGGAGGCCGCCGGCAGACGGCAGCGGGAGGTCAAGGGCGGCAGTTGGGGCACCGCCGGCGGCGGTGGAAGGAGGCAAAGAAGAGTAGAGCAGAGGGACCCTAGCTTAGCCGCTCATGGAGAGGAGGAAAGGAGGTGGATTTGCGGTGAGAGAGAGAGAGGAGGAAGGCGTTGACTTTTCCTGATTGGGCCTGGACTGGGCCGTGTGCTTTTTTTTTTTCTAAACTGTAGTTTCACTATGGATTATTGCTAATTCAATATTTTTATTTTTGAACTAGCTAAATTTATGTTTGTTTTATTTTGCATCATCGAAAACAGCTTTTTTAGAACATCAATGACCTCGAAGACATTGGCTCCAACACGCTACCGAATTCTCCACCTATGAGTAGCTATACTTTGTTGGAGTATAGGACAAACATGGTTATATAAAATAGAGCGAAAATGGTCCAAAGTATAACAAATACTCCTCCTATTTCAGTTTGATTTTTTTCTTAGTTACAAATATGCTAATATTTTCGCTATAAAACAAACATATTATCAAAATATATCCAATGTTAAATTTAATGGAACTAATTTGGTGTCGTACATGTTACTAATTTTTTTATAAATTTGGTCAAACCTAAAAAACTTTAACTAAGAAAAAATCAAATCACTTATAATATGAAACAGAGAGAGTATAAAGTTATCCAGTCCAGAATAAAAAAATAAATTAAGAGTGATCAAAGTGAAACTACAATAGTAAATGATGGCATAAAGTGGAATTCCACTCTTGGCAAAAAGAGCAGGCCTTTAGTAGGCTAGGGAGGAATATGGATATTGGATTGTGGGCTTTTCCGCTTGTTGGGCCTTTTGTTGGAAACACCCATTTATGGAATAAGTTTACCTTCTGTCCCTCAACTTTATGTCGAGTTTGTACCCTAATCCCCAATACCAGAAATCTTCACCCCTAAACTATACAAAACAGTGTAATTTAGGTCCCATGGCAGTATAGATGTCTGGTTTCGCTGACGTGACATCATAGTCAGCAAAAGAAAAGTATATGGGGCCCACGTGACAGCCGCCCTCTTCTTTCTTCTCTTTTCTTCCCAAGCCACGTGGTCGCCCGGAAAGGGTGGGAGAGGCAGCTAGCAGGAGATGGGGAAGGGGAGAAGCAGCCGGTGTGCCGATGGCGGTGGGCCGCCGCATGGGAGCTGCTGCTGGATCCGCGTCCAGTGGCGCCTCTGCCACTCCTAAGAGTGGGAGCAGCTGGATCCGCGTGTCGGCGGCATCCACCCCTTAAGCCGCCTCCTCTCCTGAGGGCGGGGGAGCTGGATCCTTTCGCCCTCGTGGGCAGCTGCTGCGAGCGTGGACGAGGAGATGTAGTGGCGGTAAGTGGTAGTGCTAGCAGAGTAGAGGTCCTAACGCCCACTGGTGGTGGGGACGATAATAGCGGCATCTGCGTTGAGGTGGCCACTAGGGACGGGGCTGACTATACTGTCAACAAGTATGTCGAGGTTAAGGTCGGGGATGAGGTCATTGGGGTAGTTGTCCTCACCATTGTGGTCACCGGGGACGACGACGTCGCGACCGCTGGATCCCTCCTCTTGGCCGCTTCTGGGGACGAGGTGGTGGGCGTCATCGATGTAGTGCCCCTCCTCTTCCGCAAGCTGGTCCTCAGCGGTGTGGTCGTTGCTATCCTCCACCATGCTGTTGGTCGGAAGGGCACCAAAACCAATTGTAGCGAGAGGCCTGGTCATGCCGGTGCCGGCCGTGGAGTTTGTCCCGAGTCCCAGGCAGGCTTGCCACCCGCCTCTCTCCCCTCTGTCCCGTCGGCCACCTCCCTCTCCCTCCAGGCTGAGGAAGAAAAGAGAATAAAGAAGAGGGTGCTGACATGTAGGTCCCATATTTTTTTAATTTTTTTCTGACTAGGATGCCACGTCAGCGAAACCATACATCTACACTGCTATGGGACCTAAGTTGCACGGTTTTATATAGTTGATGGGTAAAGATTTCTGGTATTAAAAATTGGGGATGCTAAACAAACTCGAGGTAAAGTTGACGGATGTCAAGTGAACTTACTGCCCAATTTATCTGTGAACCTGGACGACGGGTGGTGTAACTGGTCGTGAGGCCGGCCCAATAAGGGTGGGCTTTCAGGTTTTCACTGATAAATCTCGCATGCCATTTTTTTCTTTTTCTATTGAGTGGTATAAATGTCGCATGTCTTGAGAATGATTTGATGTTAAACATTTATAATTAACTCGTCCAGCCGCACATGCTATATATTTAAACAGCCAGTATAAGCGTAGTAATTGCTAATTTATATTTTTAAAAATAAATCATGAAAATATCACAATTGAGATTCCAACCTGAGATATATTAATTTTCAACTCGGAATTTTTACATCATAGAAATGACTAATTAAGACTCCTGACCAAGTACAACTATATTTATTAATTGATCTTTTTATTAATTTTGGGTTTGGGATTTATTAAATCTATAGAATACTATAACGAAGACTGCCCTTTGTATAGAAGTTAATATTTATTAACGCCAAATCTAGTAATTATTAAATCAATCATAAAAAAAACTATAATTGGGACTTTGGAACAAGTACAAATTGGTGTTTCTAATTTCCAATTTTCAAATACATTGGATTATCGAAAAACAATAATTGGGACCCTGGCATGTTTTTCGGGGTACGTGCATGGTATCAAACAATTAGGCCATTCCCAACCCGATACTGACATAGTTTCTGTAAACTCTACATCATCAGGAAACTAGTACTACATCATCAGGAAACTAGTACTAGACCCTAATCTTTCAATGCAAATACTACTTTTTCATACTTAAATTTAGCTAACCTGATTTTCTTATCTTTTCTTATTTATTCACTTACCACATCATCTTTCATCCTAGGTGGCAGCTTATTTATTAATGCTATGGACACCATCCTAATTATTGGATTGGAAATAGCCTTAAACCCTATAAACTATTAAATGTTTTTATCCTTCTAAGCTGGAGTAGCTAATATTGCAGTATAAATATAGTTATAAACAAAGTCTAAATATGTGGATCCAAGTCACTCCAATCTGAAACAGGATCTAGAACAAAAAAAACATTCAGTCCTAGTTTTCGATTAAAAATCAAAAATAATTTACATCACTGAAGTTCAGCTCATTTCCTCATTTTAAAATTCATTATATAAGATCATGTTATTTTTTGATTTAGATGCAGATTCGTTATCGATTTTCATTACAATATATTTTGTGTAGAAACTTTCTATATAGAAGTTGTTCTAAAATATCAAATAAATTTATTTTTAAAGTTTATAATAATTAAAACTCAATTAATCGTGCTCTATCTTTTCATTTTACATATGTTCTCAATCTTAATCTTTATCTACCTCAAACGGGCCTAAATGGGTCTTAAGCACTTGGTTCTATAAGTATGTGCAATGTGAGCTTCGATTTATCTGTCTTGCAAATCGTGAGATCCATAGTTGTAAAGTCAAAATTGGCAGACTGTGTCAAAGATTCTTGTCACTAGATGATGGGTAGCGCCAATGGCGCGCCGCCTGTACACAATTTTCGTTACACAAACAATACGGATGACTGTGCTACAGTAATAAAAAATATGTACATTTCATATACTATACATTTATACAAGGCTAGGGACGAAGGATCATTCACTAATTTGTGCTTGACTTAAGAACGACATATACATACAAAACCAACATATACAGACAAAGCCTAGAGTCCCAATGAAACCTCCATTTTCATTGGTTTTGAAACCTCCATTTTCAACCAATTGGTGTGGTGCCCTGGATATTGGAAGGGTCAGCCGGTATCTCTTACCAAAAACCAAGTAAAATGGCTACCAGTAAGCAAAACATTGTATTTTCACTGACACCTTCTCAAATAGCTTGCAAAAGATTATCTCTAGTCAGTTTCCCACAATTAATTACTCCACCAATTGTAAAATATTTTTCTTAGACAAGGACCAATTGAAAATTCTATCCTGAAGCAACACAAGATTTCTCGAAGGAGAATTCATGAATACGATTTCTCAAGCAATTTTACTACTACAATGCGTGATAGGTGAGCATTGATCTACCAGGGAGAAGCCGCAACCCATTTGCTACAGGTATTAGATATTGCTTGAACGTGAAAAATACCATCCCAGAAATCTTGATAAGCACCTCAAGATCAGGACAGCAGTAGAATAAGGGATCTCGAGCAACGACTACCATCACCAGCTTCATGGAAGAAAAGAGAATAAAAGTAAGTATATTAGGAATTAAATATACCCAAAGAGGTTCAACTCTTCAATCCAGTAAAAACAAATATGATTGATCACAGCAGAGTAGCACTTCCAGGAAAAAAAAAATGTAGGCATGCAGTTGTCCTCGAAGAAGGGTTTATCATATAAGGGATTTTATCCTTACTATATTAATTTTCAAAAGATATATTATAAAAAGAATTTAATACACCCATAATGCATATAATACACATACTGGAAAAAAGGTCTAAAAGCCCATATTTGAACTATCAAACATGAATCATATTTAAGTGTGATTCAATAAACATAGAAATAGTGAGATGGATTAAAAGCATAGAATATAAGCCTCGAGATAATTAAATTCAGAAAATGACACCTAAGAATGTATTTATATTCAAGCGAGATGGATTAATTATTCTGGAGGGGTGTACATGCATGATATCACATAAACACAATGCAGTTTTCCCTGTTATACCATGTACCTTGATGACAACGAGGAAGAATAGCTTCATCAGCTCCTTTAGAAAGAAGAAGGATCTTCCCACTCTGGACATCCTTTACCACAGCAGACATTCTTTTGCGATCGGAAGTAAACTCCAAAATATCCAACAAATCATAATAGAACTTACAACCGTTGAAAGAAATCTCTGTAGAAATAGAAAATAGTGAAATGAATGCAAAAATCAGTCTGAGATAAGAAAAAGCAACCTAGTTAGAGCAATTCATTGTCATATCATCTTAATCTAACAAAAATATACCAACCAGCAGTGTTGCTGTCTTTACTCACAAGCACCATATTTAGTTTTGATGCAGCACTGACCAAAGCTTCCTCGTCTTGTGATTGTGCGTGGTATGTTATAGTACCACCATTGCTGAAATTAGGAATAAGGAATAACTAAACAGCAGGCATTTTCAAAGTACAGTACTGTAACATGAAGAAGATGCCACTTACCTTTTGATAGGAACAACTGTACTGCAAAGAGCCATCACCGTGAGAAATTTGACAATATCAGGATCGTTACACGAAACAGCATCTAGAAGTCTGGCATCTAATTAGAGAGGAAAAAACAATTAGTTAGAGAGCAAAACAAAATATTGACCAATAAATGATATATCAATATTGATAATATAATTGAACAAATCCATGAAAAAATTCTGTGTAGTTCCTGCAACCTAGAAAAAAGGTATCATGCAGTATAGTCTGAAAGGATGAAGCAAAGATTAGTGTGTTAGATGTAATGCATGAACAATTCACCTACTTAAAAAGCACATGAGTTAATACCCAGGCACATTTATAGAAGGTAAAATCTCCAAAAAAAAAATGATTAACCCAGGCACCTAAGGAGATGTTTGGATGATGCCTAGGGATGCCACAAGCTTAGCCAATTTGTGGCATGAAGAAAAAGTGTGGCTAGAAAAAAGTTGGCCACAGGTGTGGTATAGTTAGCTCTAAAACTGAGTATGACAAGTGGGACCTAAGGCTAATGAAGTGTGGCACGACACAATTGTGAGAATGAAACAAATACACACCTAAGAAACCGTGGCATGACTAAAGTGTGGTGTGGCAAAGTGAGGGAATGAACCAAACACCCCCTTTATTATCCCTGACACCTTCACATAAGCTGAGCCAGAAACAGAAGGTTGATTGAGTTTACAATGCATTGTAAGGACTTAACAAATGGGGAGCATCTATTGTTGCTGTTTGCAAATTCCTATTTAACTCAACACTCGTGAATCAACATTTCACATGCCACTGAAGAAAGTCAGACAGTTCATGACCAGATGTGCAAACAAATAACATTGTATTACACTAAGCCCAGAGAAAAGAGAATTTCTCCTGGTAGCTAGAACATAAGTGCATAACCTTTTAAAGCATCCCCATTGTTTTCTCCATATAGAGTATCACTCATGCAACATCTTCTGAAAATCATTCTGTTTTCTGTCAGTGTTCCAGTTCTGTCACTCAAAATGTACTCAACCTGTCCAAGGTCTTCACTAATAGCTGTGCTGAAAGAGACACTTATGTAAGCTGTACTAAAAAATAAATAGGTTGGATGAAAAATCTAAATTCACATATATGGAAATAATATGGCACATACTTAGCTGAATGAGCAGGCGTACATGTTTCCTGATCGAACATTTGTTCATCCCAGTCAATGAACTTTGCATATACACCTTTAGCCAGATCAAGAGTTACCTACAACCAGTGCATAAAAAAGCATTTTAAAATTACATGGATTGCAGGAAATACTGTCAAGAACATAACCGAACACCAAAATAGCTTGTTTTCACTGCCTGGATAAATGGATTGCCTAAAATCAAACCAAGTATCCAACAAAGGGAAAAATTTTTTTTTTTGGGATTGTATGTGTTTGTTCAGTGTACACATTCTGGCACGCTTCATCCATATGATGCATGGCGCGGGGGTGGGCGGTGAAGAAAACCCTTGTCAAGTCCCTTTAACAAATAATCGACAACAATCACTTCACAGAGACCATTGTATAGCGAACATCTACATCAGTGATGCTATCTCAATAGTTTACTGATTTCTCCAGGCTGTGAGCATTTGAGGTTTTTCAAACAAGTCTTCCAGGCAAGTACAGGGCCCAATAGGTGGCTATCTAGAGGAGGTCCCCGCTGCCAAAGAAGTCAACAAGGTACTGGAGTTGCATTGGCCATCAATTATATATGTTCAATCACATATTACAAACAGGAACTTGTAAAGAAATATCTAATAAACTCTTCTTATATTTCCTTTAATCTAACTATCTAAGTCAATGAAAATTGTAGGGAATGCAATGAGACACGAAATAAATGCATGCTAGAAAAAAGTGGTTTGAATAAACTAATCTGAGAACTCCAGTCCATGGTTGGTTTCTCTTAAATATTGAATTATATGAAGGCCTCTATTCGATGGATTTATTAGTATCAACTTGCATTTAACAGGAACAATGGCCACTACAACTGAAACAATGGTACAATACAATCATCAAAGTTGTCAAGCTCAGTGACCAATAGATACTCACCTTTTAATTATGTCTAGGTAGATAAATCCGCATCATGCAAGAGAAAGGCTATTTATAATTGCATCCAATCATGTACAAATTATGTGGAAAGACACCTTTTTTCAGAACTGTAAGTGAACCTATAATTTTATTCTCTTTTCGCAGGCTAGGGTTGGGTGTTTCCGAAGTTACAAATCAAATAGTAAATTACACAACATTCCCTGCCCCTGCTCTGTTTATATACAATTATTACATGCAGCACTGAAGAGAGATTTATGAGTACAAAAGCTTCTTTTGGTTTATTTTGATAAAGTTATGTCACAAACTTACAATAACATAACTACATGATCAGCTTGGCCCTGCCCTTGGAAGAAGAAATTAACAGAAGATAAAATAGCTTACGGTTGGCTGAGGAGCAAGGGTAATTTAATGAATTCAGGGTACTTGTGAGGCTGGATGACAGTGCTGTCTAGGATCAATTTTATTACATATACTACTCTAAAAATACAAAACTGGACATCTATTCTATTTCAAGTATAATTTACACTGGGCCTGATGGCTAATATTAAATAACTCAGGTTTTGGCATTCCAACATATTTGTAAGGAATTGCATGTGGCCTTACAGGCAATGTTAAAAAAAATGTGCAGTGTCCTTTGGAACACAGGAATTTCAGATGATGTAGTTCATTTCACACAGGAATCAGGGAAAAAAGTCCTGTGCTCCAAAGGATGTCATATAGGTTTTTCTTGGGCTCTTGTTCAGCTCTAATCTGGGAGATGATACATATGTTGGATTAGCATTGATTAATGCTAGTTGTTCTTGCTATTACCACCCTACTACAATGGTAGTAGCGAAATGCCCATAATAATCAGATGTCTCTATCACCTGAAATAGTAAGAATCATGGAAAAAAAAGATTCCCGGTTAATGATGGCAAGGATTGAGACTCTGACTGTCCAAAAGAAATAGTTCAGGCAGCAATAAGAAATTAAAAATCTGCATCAAGTACACGAGATAGCCAAATAATGGATAGGGCCAGGGGAAATGACATTTATTTGATCCCTGCAGAATTTGCACATGAGCATACTACTTGGCTATGGATGATGGTGGTGTGGCCACTATAGGGTGCATATGAAAATGTTGCAAGGAAAAAAGGGTGCCCTTTATACCGATGAAGAAAAAGAAGTGCATTTTAGCTTGATCAAGAACTAACCCAAAAGCAGGCTACTTGTCAACACCGTTTCACTCCCTCTTAGTGATATGTGTTCATGTCTACTCGGCCAGCAAGCACATTACGTTCGTCGATACATTGATGTTGCCACTGCCCTTTTCATCGCCCGCAGAAGAGCCACTCCTGCATGCACGCAGACAACAAGACAACAACCAGCTTTGAGTTGAAGGGAAATCCAAATTATATATCTGATACTATTGAGTTAATTCAGTGTCTCAAAGAATATTAGCAACTCCAATTTGATGACCAAAAATCCTCCGCAAAATTGATATTTTTAAAACCTTGATGCTACAGATCGAATAACATGACTGGAAGTGTCCTAGCTCCAAATATCACAATATAGGTGCTATGTGTTCCTATCGGGCTCACCTCACCTACTTCAGGGAAGAAATTGGTTAGCAGCCATACCTGGACAGCGGCAGCATGACGGTTGCCGTGGCCTCGCACCGCCAGTGGCTGGCGCACATGCAACACGCCAGGTCCTTCCGCTCTGGCCACCGCTTTCCACTCGATGCCTCCATGAACGACACCAGCTCAGCGACGAGCCACCATAGGTTTGGCCCCGACAATCACTTGAAATGAAAGTTGAGATTACAAATACGGCAAGCAGGAAGGCCGGTGAAATCGAACTGCATCATCTTGCCATTTTCCTCTCAAATATGACGGTAAGCCAACATAAGAAGTGATTTTTTTTTACCTCTCAGATCTGGTTGCCGACACCGCCGCTGTGGTAGAGGAGTAGGCCACCATGTAACTCAATGAGCATGGTAATAACCATGCGCTGCGGTGGTCCTCACTACCGCCACCGCTGATTGCAACTTCCGCTGGTTTCCACACGCATATACTCGAGCGCGTCGTCACCGTGCTCCTCACCGCCAACGCCAACCCATTGGCGTCGATCATTGTATAAAGTCCAACAGCACCCCATATCTCATTGTATCGGATTACTTGTATGCAAGACTATTATTTATCCATTAAAATGTAAAAGCAAGTGTGACCATATTTTACATGAATTCGACACTACAAACACACAATCATGCACACAGCCAACAAGGCAACAACATGCTTTTCCTGATTGGACGAACAGGAATTTCAGAGATATTGAATAACAAAATGAAAGTTTCATACCTCTATTTTTTGCAGCCAATATTTAATTACTTCTAGAAACAACATTCACTGTGCTGCAGTCATCCAAAATATGAGCCTCTATGATTACTTTCATCCAAACACATTGTCATCATGTGATCATTTTTAAGTCACAGACATGTCACAAGAAATAAACTTTTTAAAAACTAACA
Organism: Oryza meridionalis; assembly: GCA_000338895.3. Classification (NCBI taxonomy): domain Eukaryota; kingdom Viridiplantae; phylum Streptophyta; class Magnoliopsida; order Poales; family Poaceae; genus Oryza; species Oryza meridionalis. The sequence goes on from CM002526.2 coordinate 16,704,451, forward strand.
TGAAAGAACTATATGCGAGTTGAAAACATATAAAGCGACACCTTAACCAATTCAACCGAAAATACTATGTATCACTGCTAAATTGACCCTTTCAACCATGTGAAATTCTTCCCCTGCAAATATTATATATCCAGTATGCAGATACAATAAGGTGGTCTAGATGTATTGTGGTAGACATCCAAAATTTTAATTGTCAGCATATCGTATTAAAATTCCCGTTTTATATAATTATTTGAACAGTACTGAATCGTTCAGAATGCTGTACATGTATCTGTGATGTATATTTAAAAACCTCTGAGCATAGACTATTACCTAGACCGGCAAGTTGAAGACAACGGTGACGATGACGGCAGGTTGAGTACGGCGACGAGGGAGGCGAGGCCAGTAGCCCCTGCCATCATGGATGTCATACGCCCAGACCACCACCGATGTGTGCCACCACGAAGCTCGGCATCTTGAGCCGTCCCTCGATCTGCAGCACCAGGAGCAGCGGCGGCCGAAGCCGGGAGAGCAGCGGCGAAGTCGGATTTGGACGGGGGCGGTCAGAGAGGGAGGGAAGAGGGAGAGGGAGAGGGTGAGGCGAGGAGGGGACGCGGGTGGTCAGATCCGCGTGCCCTGACCACACGGAGGCCGGATCCGGACGTCGACCATCGGAGGAGGCCGGAGGCGGTGGTCGGCCGTGGCGACGCGAGGCGGAGGCGGAGGTCGCTCGCGACGGGCCGAGGACGGGGGTGGGGGGCGGCGACGCGAGGCGTGGACTGGGGCGGTGGTGGCCGGCGGAGGCGGCGAAGGGCGGAGAATGGACCGGCCGCGGAGGAGGAGGACGGGAGAGGGAGGAGGGGAGGCGGGCAGCAGCGGCTAGGGTTAGGGTGAGTGGACCGGCGGCGGAGGAAGAGGATGGCTGAGGGAGAGGGAGAGGGAGGGGCGGCGACGGCGGGCACAGCGGCGGCGGGAGGGGGAGGCGGCGGCGGCGGCGGCGGCGGCGGCGTGAGAGGAGAGGGAGGGCGCGGGATGAGAGGGAGGAGGAGAGGCGGGCAGAGGCGGCTAAGGTTGGGGGCGGGTTAGTGCGCGGAGCTTTGCCAAAAAGCCCCTCGGCTTTTTAGTTTTACATAGAAGTCCCTGCGCGCGATTTTTCCCTCCTTATCATGTAATATCCGTCTTTTTCAAGGGCCTTTATGTAAAAAATTACCTCACAGGTACTGTTCGCGGGGACTGTGGCCGAATTACGCCCAAACTGGAGGGCTTTTTCGAAAAATCGTCAACCCACGCACCATAGCTATCCTACGTGGCACCCCTCCTTGCTCGCCCCTTCTGCGCGGGTTAATAATTCCCCGATGTGGAGGCAGTCAAGAGCACACAGCACTCTGTATATATCGTAATTGATTAGCATAAAAATGTTCTGTTCAAGGCACGACAGAAAAACGTGCCATAGCCTATAGCATCTAGTCTGATATAGTATCAAATTAAATGAATTGCTACTTCAGCTTTCCTCCGTAGAGAACCCGAGAATTGTGTCTTGATTCATTCAAAAATTGTTAAATCAAGGCGTGAAACTGTTAAATTCCTGCAATGTAATCGAAAAAAGGAAAAAGAAAAATCAGCATGATAGCATTCATTTGTGGTTCTCGGTAGAATTCAGAAGCCCACATGCCTGCCTGCCTTGGTTGGGGCGAGGGTTGGAGCATTGTGCTGGGCACCACAATGCACTGCACACTGTCTTTCTCTGCATTTGCCTGCCTCTCTACTGTAAATCTGTAAAAGTCATCTTCATAGGTTGAAGCATCTCTCTTATTATATCCCAGCCTGCAGTGTCATTAGTAGATAACACATGCAAGATTATCTAGAGCAAGTACAGACCGAAGACTTAATACTTGGGCCATAGATAAGGGCATGGATAACATAACAATTAAGTTGACCTCTTGACTGACCGACATGGCCGTAGAGATATAGACAAATGTGCATGCATCTTTGTATCCCCAACCAACCTTCGTACGAAAAGCAGTAGCTTCCTTTACTTGAAACTGTTAATGAACTATGTACTGCTCCACTAGTACATGTCATATGACCGGGTTCAGCGTGGAAGCTAACAGTATCACACGACACAAGATTGAGAGCAAAATAAGAGGGCAGAAGTAGACCTACCAACCACATAATCATCTACTCTCCAAAAGAATCTTCTTATCTCCTTCAAGTCTCATCTTCTTTGTGTCCTTTCGAGGACTCATCTAATCATCTGTTTGCATCTTTGTCCTTAACCATGCAGTATGCAAACATTGGGATAATGATTGACATGTCTGAAAATCTTATGGGCCTGTTTTTTCCTTTCCTGAATAACAGAATGACTTTGTGATTACTATTAGAGGAATCGAGGGTGTAAATGAATGAATTAACTATTATCAGTTTTAAAAATACTTTACAATAGTGGTCTTTTTAAGAAACTCATATAGTTTTACGAATATCATATCGTTTAGAAGTTTGAGAAGCGTATCACATTAATCCATTCTTCTATGAACATGTCTATGGTTGTGTTCGGGAGGAGGGTGAAAAACGATGTATGCATTGACACATGATTAATTAAGTATTAGTTAATTTTTTTAAATAGATTAATATAATTTTTTAAAGCAACTTTCGTATAATTTTTTTAAAAAACACACACTATTTAGCAGTTTGAAAAATGTGCGCGTGAAAAAAAGACATGAATTGGGAAAGTGAACAGAAGAACTCAACCTATATACTTTTCTCTAACTACCTCTTTTATATTATGGATTAATTAGTTCTCGTGGTGCTTTTATTTCCCTTTCTTTGTTGCCCCTGAGATGTCACACCGAGCAAAAGAAAAGCAATAACATGATGTTGCAACTTACAACACTTAATTAGGTAGTTGTCAAACAAAAGTCTTCATGAAATGTGCTTGTTATTAAGTTGCAGTTTAATTATAGTTCACATTGCTGTTCTACGGACATTTCCAATCTCTATTATGTTCTCGAAATAAAGACACGACCAACCACAGAGAAAGAGGGCACTGTGAAGTGCACCAAATCTAAGTCAGCGTCAGACAATTTCAATTGAGTAGTGCTCACACAGACACAGTACGTACACTGTCATATATTCATATATGAGGACAGCGCAACACACTAGATGGAGTTGACTCTATAATTTTCAAAAAAGTTTTTGTCAAATTAATATGCCACTCTCAATGCAGACATGCAGTACATCTTTTTTTATTTAAGCAGCAAGAAAGAAAATATTACTACCAAAGAAAACCTCAAGATATTATACACAATGGTTGACTATAAAAAACATTATCTCTGTACGAGAAACCCATATAGATTGCAAACGAACCGTAATTGGTCACACCTGCAAAAATCATTTTCCAAGAGAAAGGTTCATGGGCCATATGCGAGCATTTTCGCATGTGGCCCATTAAGAGACATGTATAGAAAAAAAGACTTATTTTTCCAGACGGACCTACCGTGTAACTTGGGAGAAATGGGCTCCACGCGTCCCGTGTCTTTTTTTTTCTCCTCCTCATTGTTTCCCCCACGCATTCACTCTTCCCCTTCCCCTCCACCTCCCACTCCACTCCACCTCTTCTCCACCGTTTCCTCTCCCCCTTCTCTTCTCCACCTCCGGCAGCTGAGGTGGAGACAACGGCCTCGTAGGTGGGTACCTGCGGCAGAGGCAGCCTCCGGCAAGTGCAGGCGCGCGGAGAGGGCGGATCCCATCACCGGTGACCCTGTGTTGGGCGGATCTATCGCTGGTGACTGTAGGGGAGGGCCGATCCATGTCCGGTGACTGCGGGAAGGGCCGATCTTGTCGCCGGCGACCGCTGGGGAGGGCCGATACCATCGCCAGTGATCGGGGGAGGACGGATCCGTCACCCGCGACCGCGGGGACGGCAGCGGCAGGAGGGCAACGGTGACGGTGGCGACTTCTGGATTAGGGTTCCGGAGCTAGGGTTTTTATTTTTGGATTTTTATTTTTTTACGATTTTTTTTGCGAGCGGACGGCTTAAGCGTTCGCATGTGAAAATTCGATTTTTGTTGACCTTCTGGTACAGTCGGGCCGCTCGTCCGCATACAAAAATCGGTTATGCCTGTATGTAAAAAGCAAATTTGTAGCCATGGTTGTCCCTCTCTCAACCACCTCAAAAAGGTGAGACATTGCTAAGAAAAATTAGTGTGACACATGAGTAATTATAATGTGCAAAGTGGATTTACTTTGCTAAACTGGTTGAGTTCATGTGCTTTACACAATCTACACTCTTCATATATAGATCATCAAATCACTACCACAGAACATCACATTAGTTCTACCATCATCAGTGCCGTCGGTTCGATAAAACCTACCACTAATGATGGTTTTCCGCCCCAGAAAACGAGCTCACATGGTGCCGAGGCTACAACCAACATATATAGATGAGAAGACATTAGTGCCTGGCCCTTATCTACATCCGACACAGATTGGTTAGTGCATAGTCAGTATTGTGTTATGGTACTTATCGGTGCGCAGTTAGTGTTGTGTTATGGTATAAATCAACACTGATGATTAACCCATCAGTACCAGATCTAGTCGATCGGAGTGGGATGGACTGCCCTTTTGGCAGGATTAATGGTACTTCATAAGAGGTCGAAAGGTAGAAACGATTGACGTAGGTAACAAAAGTTAGGACTAAATATATTATGTGCATATCTAGAGGACTTAATTTCTTGTAATGATAAAAATAAAATACTGTACAGTCTCACTTTTTACTATCGTCAGCTAGCTACACATTCACCCAGTTCTCATGCCAATGCACATGAAACGCATGCTACCTTGTCGGTGCATACTGCGAACTATGATGCTAAAATGCCAATGTCACAGCCCCCTAGATGTTTATGGTGGGTACATATATAAATAAGTGCATGCATGTATGGATTTTCTTAATATGCTTGGATGCATGGATATCTTTATGTGTTTTATCTCTCTTGATGCACATGTGTTTATTGTACATATCTCAAGAACATTTCCATGATCACTCTTAATATACACTCACTGTTGGGAGTGATATGTGGAATGGGGAAAGGTGCACACTAAAGTTGGTGAGGCTGAGATGGAGATCATAGAAAGAGGTGTTGGGAATGAGGTGAAATATGTCATTCCAAAAGTTTGGGTTCAGTGTAAGGGGCTTCCTTCTGAGTTGAGGGAATATTTAATTATTTGGGCAGTTGGTTCTATTCTTGGGATTACTAAAGCTGTTGATATGTTATTTACTAGAAGGTATGAGATAGCTCGTTTACAAGTTTTGGTCCTTGACCCATCTCTAATCCCTGATGTTATTGATGTGGCCATTGGTGATCATTTGTATGAGCTGTCTTTTAAAGTGGAGTCAGATATTGGTGCTGGGGATCCTGTTCCTTTGGATATGGATAATTTTGGGGATGGTGATGGGAAGAGAAATGACGATGGGGAAAATGAGAAGGACATGGGAAATAAGTCTGGACCGGGTGTCTCTGATGTGAGTATGGCTACTGATAGTAATCTTACTGAGAGGGGTGGTCCTTCTTTTACCTCTTCTCAGTTGAGTTTGATACCGGAGTCAGAAGGTTTGATTGCGTCTGACGAAGATTTTGACGGGTTGGATGAGGAGATCTTGTTGGTTGAGCAAGAAAATCTGGTTGAAAAAATCTCTGCTATTCCCGAGGCGTTAATTTCTCCATCCAGGAAAAGCAAGAGGAGAGCTTCTGACAGTGATCAGGTTGTCCTTGAAAGAGCTGAAAGGTTGAAGGCGGAAAAGAACTTGGAGAAACCCCATGCTAAAGGTAACATGGATGTTAATGTTTCTTTTCTACAATTTACAAATGATTAAATTTCTGCTTCCCTTAATAATCTAGGTGTGATTCCTTCAAATAAAAATGTTATTCTCAATAATGTTATTAGAAGATTTAAAGTGTGTAGAGAAAAATAGGTTGAGTGAACAGATTAGTTCCTCTGTTAACCAAATTCCTGATGTAATTGTTGAAGGTGAGTTAGACGATTAGTTCGATGATAATACTCTACTACAACATTTATGTGGTGAAATTATGGAGGAGGTGATGGATTTAAGTGGGAATAGTGATAATATTCAGTCCACTTTGGATTCCATGGTACCTTCTTCTAATAGTATTTCTAATGGTAAGAAGGGTAAAAAGAAGAAGAAGAATAATAAAATTAGTTTTAAATGAAAGGAATCTTTTGGAATTGTGATGGGTTCAAGGACCCGAAAAAACATAAGTTTGTTTCTGATTTAACTAAAGAACATCAACTTGATTTTATTGCTTTATTTGAGACTGTTAAGAAAGAATTTTCTACAGCTGCTCTTAATAATCTTTGTGCTGGTAAAGATTTTTTGTGGCATTGTAAACCTCCTAGAGGCAGATCTGGTGGTCTTCTGTTGGGTATTAATTTATTAAATTCTGACATTGGTTTGATTGATGAGGGGGATTTTTATATTAAGTTTCATTTGCGAAATAAAGCTGATAGTTTTAAGTGGGCCTTAGTGTTGGTGTATGGACCTGCACAAAATGAGTTTAAGGACCAATTCCTTGCAGAATTAGTTAACATGTGCAGTCATGAGACCTTACCAATTCTTATTGGTGGTGATTTTAACATTATTCGTAGTCCTAATGAAAAAAATAATGATAATTATGATGATAGATGGCCCTTCTTGTTTAATGCTATTATTGATGGGTTGTGCCTTAGGGAGATACAAATGACTGGTAGGAATTTTACTTGGGCAAATAATCTGGCACACCCAACCTATGAGAAACTGGATAGAGTTTTAGTGTCCACGGAATGGGAGCAAAAATACCCTTTATCCTCTGTTGTTGCTCTCAATAGAGATATTTCAGACCATACTCCTTTGCTCCTAAATACAAAATCTTCCTCTTTTAGTAACGCTCAACATAGTTTTAAGTTTGAACTTGGTTGGCTGTTACGTGATGGATTTGTTGATATGGTAAAAGAAGTTTGGTCTGGGGTTGATGAGGGCAATACTCCTATGGAGCGTTGGCAAGCGAAAATTCGCCGCCTAAGACATCATCTTAGGGGATGGGCTAAACATACCAGCGGTTTATACAAAAAAGAGAAAACGCAGATTTTAGATAAGTTGGAGGCGCTGGATAAAAAGGCAGAGACTGTTCTCTTGTCTCAAGAGGAAGTTGATATTAGATGGTTTTTCAGGAGTAGGTTATCTGTCATTCTAAGGGAAGAAGAAATTAAATGGTATCAGCGGGCTAAGACTAAGGATATTTTGGAGGGTGACTCTAATACAAAGTATTTTCATTTAGTGGCAAATGAAAAACATAGGAAAACTAGAATTTATCAACTACAGGAGGGTGATCATTTAATAAGGGGTGATGCCAATTTAAAGTCGCATATTACCACTTATTTATAAAGGTCTTTTTGGCCCTCCTGATGAGTCTGACCTTCAGTTTGATGAGAATTATGTTGCTGACATTCCTCAAGTTCCATATTTAGAGAATGAAGCCTTAACTAAGGAATTTTCTGAAAATGAGGTTAAGGATGCTATTTTCCAAATGGAACATAACAAAGCTCCGGGTCCAGATGGATTTCCTGCTGAGTTTTACCAAGTTTTCTGGAATGTCATTAAATTTGACCTTTTAGAACTATTTAAGGACTTTCATTCTGGGAGTTTGCCTTTATATTCGCTTAACTTTGGTACTATCATTCTTTTGACTAAGTGTGCTGAGGCTTTAAAGATTCAACAATATAGACCTATATGCCTACTTAATGTTAGCTTTAAGATTTTTACCAAAGTTGCTACAAATAGAATAATGGATGTCGCCCAAAAGGTAATTAGTCCTACTCAAACAGCGTTCATTCCTGGGAGAAATATTATGGAAGGGGTGGTTATTTTACATGAGACTTTACATGAATTACATCGCAAAGATAAAAGTGGTGTAATTTTTAAGATTGATTTTGAGAAAGCTTATGATAAAGTTAAATGGCCTTTTGTACAACAAACTTTGAGAATGAAAGGCTTTTCTCCTAGATGGTGTGAATGGATAGCTTCTTTTGTTCAAGGTGGTCATGTTGGTATAAAAGTTAACGATCAAATTGGTAATTGTTTTCAAACTTACAAAGGTCTTAGGCAAGGGGATCCTTTATCTCCTATTCTTTTTAATATAGTAGCTGACATGCTTACTCTATTGATTAAGAGGGCTAAAGAGGTGGGACTCTTGAATGGGGTTGTTCCTCATCTTGTTGATGATGGTTTGTCTATCTTGCAATACGCAGATGATACTATTATCTTCTTGGAACATGACTTGCAACAGGCAAAGAATTTGAAACTGATTTTATCGGTATTTGAAAAGTTATCTGGCCTAAAAATAAATTTTCACAAGAGTGAATTATTTTGCTTCGGTCAGGCAAAGAAATGTTATGAACAATATTCTGATATTTTTGGTTGTAAGTTAGGTACCTTTCCTTTTAAATACCTTGGAATTCCGATGCATTTTAGGAAGCTTTTTAATAAAGATTGGAAACTTATTGAAGAGAGAATTGAGAAAAAACTTAGTAGTTGGAAAGACAAGCATTTATCTGTTGGTGGTAGACTGGTGTTGATTAATTCTGTTCTTTCAAGTTTAGCCATGTTTATGATATCTTTTTTTGAGGTGCCGAAAGGGGTTCTTCGTAAAATTGATTATTATAGATCGTGGTTTTTTTGGCAAGGGGATGACCATAAGAAAAAATACAGGCTTACTAGGTGGGATGTTGTTTGTCAACCCAAGGACCAGGGGGGTCTTGGGATTCATAATTTGGAGATACAAAATAAATGTCTTTTAAGTAAATGGTTGTTTAAGATAATTAATGAGGAAGGGGTTTGGGATGATTTATTGAAGAGGAAATATCTTTATAATAAATCTATAACCCAAGTTGACAGGAAATAAGGTGATTCCCATTTTTGGTCTGGTCTTATGAATGTCAAAAATACTTTCTTAAATATGGGTTCTTGGATTGTCAATAATGGGGAACAAATTAGATTTTGGGAAGATAGATGGATTGGTAATTTGGCTTTTAAGGATAAATATCCATCTTTGTACGCAATTGTTCGGAGGAAAACATCTTCTATTGCCACTGTTATGGGATCTGTTCCGCTTAATGTTTCTTTCAGGAGAGCTTTAGTTAGTCAGAATCTTATTTGTAGGCATGAGTTGTGTGCCTCTATAGTACATATTCAGTTAAATGATTCGTCTGATAGTTTTAGATGGAATTTCCATCAGAATGGCTTGTTCTCGGTGAGGTCTATGTACCTAACTTTAATTAATAATGGCTATATCGAGAGAAACAAGTGTATTTGGAAGCTTAAGTTGCCACTTGAGATTAAAATTTTCATGTGGTACCTGCTTAAAGAGGTTGTGTTAACTAAGGATAATTTGGCAAGGCGTAACTGGAATGGCAGCTTGAGGTGTTCTTTTTTTTTTGAAGAAAGAGTCTATTCAACATCTCTTTATGGATTGTCATTTTGCGAAGTTTCTATGGAGAGCAGTTCTGTTCTCTTTTGGTTTTACTCTTTCAGTTAGCATATCTCATATTTTTAATGGGTGGCTTTTGGGAGTTGATAAGAAAATGAGTAAACTGATACTTGTTGGAGCTTCTGCCATTTGTTGGGCAATATGGCTTAGTAGGAATGATATGGTTTTTGACAAATCACCATCATTTTCCTATATGCAGGTCATTTTCAGGACAACTCATTGGCTCCGGTTTTGGGCACAACTACAAAGGTGTGATGAAGATGAAGAGTATCTGAAAGTTACATGCCAAAAGTTGGAGACCACGGTTATACAACTATTTACCAATTATGGTTGGAGATTTACAAATAGACTTCAATAATTGTGATCTCCTTACGTTAGGCTGGTTTCTTTGTTTTTCTCTTTGGTGTGTTCTATTCATTTAGATTTACACTATGTTCATAAAAACTACTATGTAATAATTGGTTGTAGCTCTTTTGAGTAAAGGCCGGGATATTATATTTCATTATCTAAAAAAAATTAGTTTGCATTTGTTGGCCGTGCCATTAATACTGCCTTTAAACTTATAAATATCCATCCGTAGCACAAGCAAGGCGGTATTAAAAATTGGCACATAATTTTTTTTTGCTTTTGACCGGTACCAGGTGTCAGTCGTGTTTTCCATCTATCCATAGCCCTTCCATCTCATCTAAAGTTAACCGAGGTAACTTCGCCCAAATTACCTCTTAATTAATATATATATGTGTGTGCCCCCATCTCCATTTTTTTCCCCACGCCCCCACCTCCCTAACTAAACCAACCTAAAACAGAGATGGAGAGAACGAGAGAGAGAGGCGCAACTCATCGCCGGCACGTAGCAATTCTTGTTTCTATCTCTCCCTAGAAGAAAGTCGGAGAGGAAGTACAAATTGGTGAGGAAGTACAAATTGGTTATCACGTACGTGCAGAAGGAATTAGCTGTGTCTGAGAAAAAGGAGATAGAGATGATTGGAAAAGATACGTAAAACGAGAGAGACGATTGGAAAAGATACGTAAAACGAGGTGAGCCATTAGCGTATGATTAGTTGAGTATAAACTATTTTAAACTTCAAAAATAAATTAATATGATTTTTTAAAACAACTTTTTTCGTATAGAAAATTTTTACAAAAAATACACCGTTTAATAGTTTGGGAAGTGTGCACGCGGAAAACGAAACAAACTCACTCACAGTCCCCAGCTGCCGAACGCAGAAGATCTGAAGATGGGGACAGAGATACAAATAATATAGTTCAGTTCTCTGTTACAAGAAGTGAGAAATTCTCTGGTAACGATCGTAACTTGAGCTATATATGCAATGCAAATCGATGGTGTCCTTTGGAGTTTAATTTTTGCAAATCAATGATCGAATAGGACACAACAAATTAGTTCACACTACTATAGAACATCAAATAGATGTCGGCACTATAGGTACCGAAGTAGGTAAAACCAGCATCTTTAGCGCCTTTCCCGCCCACGTGCCCACGCACGCGTTCGTCCACGCACCAAAATCCAAAGAACCGGCACCTTTATTCTTAAGTAGGTGCCGATTTTTAAAAAGAACCAGCACCTATTACTGGTGTTAGAGAAAGATGCCGGTTTTTATTGAAAATCCGGCACCTTTTAATTAGTACCCATCCCATCGGAGTAGTTGGTGCGGGGCCCAACCAAAAACCAGCATCTTTTAGTAAACCAGCACCAATTAAATTGAGCCGGTCAACTGAGCACACCTCCAACTTGTTATGTCCTTATCTTATCTCTCTCTCCGCCTCCACTCCCGTCTCGCCTCCTTTTCTCTGCCTCCTCTCTCTCCTCCCTAGCGGCTGCTCTCCCTCCCGGGCAACGGCAGCTGCTGCTCCCCCTCCACTGCACAGCCGCATCTCCTCGCTCTCTCTTGGCTCTCTCTACTTCTCCACGCCGCACCATCTCTCGATCAGTTGCTGGCATCGGGCAGCGGCAGTAGGGACACTACTACAATACCCATTTTTCCGGGCGGTTGGATTGATTATCTCGTGCGGTCGCTCGGCCCGCCTGCAGCTCCTCGTCTAGGAAAATCCTTATTTTCGCGTGCGGGCGGGCCGACCGCACGGGATAATCGATTATCCCGTGCGGTGCAATAAGGCCGACCGCATGGGATAATCTATTATCCCGTGCGGTCAACTTATACCGACCACACGGGATAATAGGTTATCCCCCACGGCTAGCATGTGCTAGGGCGACCGCACGGGATAATTCGTGCCATCGCCCTAGCACATGCTAGCCGTCTGGGATAACCTATTATCCCGTGCGGTCAGTATAATTTGACCGCGTGGGAGAATAGATGGAAAATTAGCCGAAAATTGAACGAGCTCAGTTATAAACATCAAATTAAATCAAATTACATAGAATGTATAGTGTTTGTAATATTACAAGTATCCCCGCGACAAATAAACCTTTTAGTCCATAGCATGTTCCCTCTCCTACTCCCTTAGGTTCTTGAATTTGGGGTCTGTAGCAAGTTCACTATGAGGATCGTGGAACTCTCCTAGATGGCTACAGATGTCACGATGAATGAACTGGCACAAGTCCGCGCACAAGTTGATAAGCGTTTTCTGATCGAACCAGCTTGCGTTATAAGGGATGCTCGGGAGCTATGGAAAGTAAAAGACAAATGATTTGTGTTACAATCAAGTTAAATGAAATATTTGCAATATCTAAGGAGCATTGTGGAGGAGTGATCCTCTCTAGCGGGAGATCGTGGGATCCCCCTTTCGTGAGTTCGGCCGGGGGCAGCGGGTGAGATCCGAGGTTTTCGAGACAAAAGAGACACAAGGGATTTATACAGGTTCGGGCCGCTAAGAAGCGTAATACCCTACTCCTGTGTGTATGATGATTCTTCTATACTTGTGAAGCCTCTGAACCTCCGACGTACAAGCTAGGGTTAGAGAAGCTTTGGCTCGGGGATCCAGAGTTCCATCCCTCTCCCTTCCCGCTAGGTATGGTCCTCCTTTTATACTCTAAGGGGATACCACATGTGCTGCGAGTGCTACCTAGGGAGAAGGGAAAATATTCTCTATATTTATTACATGTCTTGTGCCTTAGCTTGGAAGCCGCATACACGTCGTCTCGGTCGTGGGGCCTACCACACTATGCCGCCTGACACAGGGGGCGCCCATGTCATTCACCATTTAATGGGTGAAGACTTCCGGGTTCTCGTTCGCACCAGGAAACGGCAACCCGGGTCAGTTCAGAGTGGTTGGACCAGCTCTGACCGGGGTAAGAGGCTGTGAAGCCCCTCATTATTATGATGGGATGGGACGGAGCACGCCGCACGCTGCACGCCGCCTGACAAACTGACAGGGCGAGGGTACACAACCGTCGTCTCATCGGTCATTCGACTGGTCACGGACCTGTCATAAATCGGTCACAGATCGGTTGAGTGCACTGCACGCCACATTAAATGCGGCGTGGCGCAACCGCTCAGGTCGCCATAAAAGCGGGTAGGTGAGCGCCTAGAGACGGCCATCTAACCCATCGCACGTGGCGACCTAGAGAGGTGGTCGAGGGAACCCGACCCCTAGTCACAGGAGGGGGCGGCCGCCGCCCTACCTCGGGCCCGATCCCCCCTCGGGGGAGGGCCACGTGGCGCCTGGGGTAGCCTCCTCCCTCTAGTCTTGACTAGGGAGTGGCCGCCGCCCTACCTCGGGCCCGACCCCTCTCGGGGGAGGGCCACGTGGCATTGGGGGGCAGCCTCCTCCGACTAGTCTTTGGGAAGGAGTGGCCGCCACCCCACCTCGGGCCTCACTCCCCTCGGGGGAGGGCCAGGTGGAATTGGGGGGCAGCCTCCTCCGACTAGTCTTTGGGAAGGAGTGGCCGCCACCCCACCTCGGGCCTCACTCCCCTCGGGGGAGGGCCACGTGGCATTGGGGGGCAGCCTCCTCCGACTAGTCTTTGGGAAGGAGTGGCCGCCACCCCACCTCGGGCCTCACTCCCCTCGGGGGAGGGCCACGTGGCATTGGGGGGCAGCCTCCTCCGACTAGTCTTTGGGAAGGAGTGGCCGCCACCCCACCTCGGGCCTCACTCCCCTCGGGGGAGGGCCAGGTGGAATTGGGGGGCAGCCTCCTCCGACTAGTCTTTGGGAAGGAGTGGCCGCCACCCCACCTCGGGCCTCACTCCCCTCGGGGGAGGGCCACGTGGCATTGGGGGGCAGCCTCCTCCGACTAGTCTTTGGGAAGGAGTGGCCGCCACCCCACCTTGGGCCTCACTCCCCTCGGGAGAGGGCCACGTGGCATTGGGGGACAGCCTCCTCCGACTAGACTTTGGGAAGGAGTGGCCGCCACCCCACCTTGGGCCTCACTCCCCTCGGGGGAGGGCCACGTGGCATTGTGGGGGCAGCCTCCTCCCTCTAAAGATGATACCCCCGGGCCCATATCACCGACAGTAGCCCCCGGTGTTAGCCCTGACCAAAACCTTTCCCAGGTGGTCAGGGTTGACGCCAATCTGCTAGTCAGTTGACATGTGGGCCCGATCTTCTGTCCTATCATTCTGGGAGTTGGGCGGTGGGAGTTTAGTCACGTTCATACGTCGCCTTAACTTCCCACTTCCTTCCCGGTTTCCGAGGCGCCGTGGGCACGGGAGTTTAGCCCGTACCTTAGGCCGTGAACTTATTTCCTGTATATACTCAGCAAACGTTGTTAGATTCTCTCAGGCCCGTGACCTTACGCCGCGTACCTCGCTTGCCCCTGCCTTTTGTTAACCTCTGTTCGTGTTCTACTTCATCTATTCAAACGATTATTTTCGCGTGAGTGTGAGGACTGAACTTTCCATAGCCAGCAATCTTCACCCGCGATCAAGCCAAGCTGGGCGCCTTAGCCAGCCGGCAGGGCCAGAGCCAGCTGCTACGGAAGAACCAGCACAGGGGGCCCTAGGCGTCGACGGCGTCCACAGCTCAACGCAGGGCTAGGATAGAGTTAGGAATCGTAGCCCCCACGCTTTTAGTAAAGAATCGTTTGAATGGATGAAGCGAATACAAACTTTTTGTTACCAAGAGAGGCAAGCCAACGCGCGACATGTGGGTACCGCGGGACCGCGAGGAAGAGATGGGCGAGAGATAAATATAAGCAATAATAATTCTATGCAAACAATTATCTTCGCGCGAGTGCGGGGACTAAATTTTCCATAGCCAACAATCTTCACCCACGATCAAGCCAAGCTGGGTGCTGTAGCCAGCCGGCGGGGCCAAAGCCAGCCGCTACGGAAGAGCCAGCACAGGGGGCCCCGGGCGTCGACGGCGCCCAGAGCTCGACGTAGGGCTAGGATAAAGCTAGGAATCGTAGCCCCTACACTTATAGCAAAGAATCGCTTGTATGAATGAAGCAAACACAAACCTTACTTGCATGTCGCGAGCTTTCAAACCTTTAGCTCGAAGAGGGCCTCCCATCATGGGTTCCTAACCATTTTGGGAAGCCTGCGACCACTTAGCAAACGAGGTGAGGTTCCCACGAGCCTGTGTCCCCACGCTACACATTCTGTTTGCTCTTTCCTTTAGGTGGCCTCCTTCCAATATCTCTCCCTTTTACACGGACGACTACTTTCGCACGAGTGTGAGAGCTGAAAAACTCTAGAGCTAGCGATCCCCGTCCACAGTTGAGCCAGGCCGGGCACCGTAGCCAGCCGGCGGGACCAAAGCTAGCCGCTACAGAAGAGCCAGCACAGGGGGTCCCGGGCTTCGACGGCACCCGGCGCTCAACTTAAGGCTGGAATAGGGCTAGAAAACTTAGCCCCCACACTTAGCGAGGAAACGTTCATGTAGATGGGAGAGAGGTTGGGCTCTTACCACCGAGGGAGCAAACTAATGCGTAACACACGAGCGTCATAGGGCTATGAGAAAAGAACGAGGGGAAAATAAATATAAGACTTCAAGCTGTATTAAGCTTATGAATTGAAAAATTGAAAATACTTGAAGCTTGAAAGAACGATTAGTTGAGCCGGGCCGGGCACCGGAGCTAGCCGGTGGGACCAAAGCTAGCCGCTACGGAAGAGCCAACACAGGGGGTCCCGGGCTTCGACGGCACCCGGAGCTCAACTGCAAGAGCCCTCCCAGGAGTAGACCGAGGCGGGTGGCAAGTTCATGAGCGATCCCCACGCTTGGCCCTAGAGGGCCGTGGGGAAGAAATTCGCCTTGACCCGGTCGTCACCCCACCTCGCCTCTATGATCGTCGTGTGGATCTGGAGGGACTCGGAGGAGTTGACGCTACCGTGGTACCTTTCGGTGAGGCTGGGCCGAAACTTTTGGGGGTCATCGGACATTCCAAAGACTTGCCATAAAGACCTGGCCACCAGCCTTACCCAGTGAAGATGCGGGGGGCCTAGCCCCCTGCCTGGGGAGGCGCGACACTCCTGAGGAGGCTGCGCCTTCCCCCGCATTGGCGGCGCGACGCTTATCACGCCAGCGCTCGAAAGAACCTCAAAAATAACGAACGCACCCCCTACCTGGCACGCCAGCTGTGGAGGAGTGATCCTCTATAGCGGGAGATCGTGGGATCCCCCTTTCGTGAGTTCGGCCGGGGGCAGCGGGTGAGATCCGAGGTTTTCGAGACAAAAGAGACACAAGGGATTTATACAGGTTCGGGCCGCTAAGAAGCATAATACCCTACTCCTGTGTGTATGATGATTCTTCTGTACTTGTGAAGCCTCTGAATCTCTGACGTACAAGCTAGGGTTAGAGAAGCTTTGGCTCAGGGATCCAGAGTTCCATCCCTCTCCTTTCCCGCTAGGTATGGTCCTCCTTTTATACTCTAAGGGGATACCACATGTGCTGCGAGTGCTACCTAGGGTGAAGGGAAAATATTCTCTATATTAATTACATGTCTTGTGCCTTAGCTTGGAAGCCGCATACACGTCGTCTCGGTCGTGGGGCCTACCACACCATGCCGCCTGACACAGGGGGCGCCCATGTCATTCACCATTTAATGGGTGAAGACTTCCGGGTTCTCGTTCGCACCAGGAAACGGGAACCCGGGTTAGTTCAGAGTGGTTGGACCAGCTCTTACCGGGGTAAGAGGCTGTGAAGCCCCTCATTATTATGATGGGATGGGACAAAGCACGCCGCACGCCGCCTGACAAACTGACAGGGCGAGGGTACACAGCCGCCGTCCCATCGGTCATTCGACTGGTCACGGACCTGTCACAAATCGGTCACAGATCGGTTGAGTGCACTGCACGCCACATTAAATGCGGCGTGGCGCAACCGCTCAGGTCGCCATAAAAGCGGGTAGGTGAGCGCCTGGAGACGGCCATCTAATCCATCGCACGTGGCGACCTAGAGAGGTGGTCGAGGGAACCCGACCCCTAGTCACAGGAGGGGGCGGCCACCGCCCTACCTCGGGCTCGATCCCCCCTTGGGGGAGGGCCACGTGGCACCTGGGGTAGCCTCATCCCTCTAGTCTTGACCAGGGAGTGGCCGCCGCCCTACCTCGGGCCCGACCCCTCTCGGGGGAGGGCCACGTGGCATTGGGGGGCAGCCTCCTCCGACTAGTCTTTGGGAAGGAGTGGTTGCCACCCGACCTCGGGCCTCACTCCCCTCGGGGAAGGGCCACGTGGCATTAGGGGGCTGCTTCCTCCGACTACTCTTTGGGAAGGAGTGGTCGCCACCCCACCTCGGGCCTCACTCCCCTCGGGGGAGGGCCACGTGGCATTGGGGGGCAGCCTCCTCCGACTAGTCTTTGGGAAGGAGTGGCTGCCACCCAACCTGGGGCCTCACTCCCCTCGGGGGAGGGCCACGTGGCATTGGGGGGCAGCCTCCTCCGACTAGTCTTTGGGAAGGAGTGGCCGCCACCCCACCTCGGGCCTCACTCCCCTCGAGGGAGGGCCACGTGGCATTGTGGGGCAGCCTCCTCCCTCTAAACATGATAACCCCGTGCCCATATCACCGACAAGCATGATGACTTACATCAGTAAACTCAGTTCTGTATCTCCCACAGATCCTGAGCATCTCGCACACGTAATAACCGCATAGGTTCGTCAAGCTCGGTTGCTTATAACACTGCATACATAAGTGGACACGTCAGTAGTAAGAAGTGACAATCGTGATATACATACCGAATAAATGCTGACATACCGGCCAGCGTCCCCTTATGTATAGTTTCTCTCTACTTGGATTCTTTACGTACCTGCCACATTTCTTATAACGGCCGTGTGCTCTACAAAAATAAATTAATTAATTATGATAAATCTACTTACTAGAAATGATCTTTACGGAATGTTGGAATCTTTACGGAACTTGTTTCGAACTTACAAGTTCAGCAAGCATAGGAACTCCATGTACGCATCCTTGTCATAGTCTGCCGGATCAAGAACTACGACGGTTTGGCCCGTTGGATAGACGAGGAATAGTATGTAGTGCTCGCTGTGAACATGGATTATGAAATTACGTAAGACATATTTTCATGTGCGGTTATTAATATGTGAATGGAAAGATATCGAAGTTGCTTACCCAAAGTGGTAGGGGATCATGATGACTCGTTTGTCGGAGTGCGCGAGAAATGAGATGGCCAAGTAATTTCCCACATCGGCCATCTTTCTCTTATGCAGATGTTCGATGTAATCTTTTTTCTCCTCGGGTGTCTTATTCTTTAGTACCACACTATCCTCCGATATCCGCACAGTGTGGGCCATCTCGCAAACCATCGTTGGATTTACGTAAGCGATTGAGGCCCCCGTTCTTTGAGCGTCTACCCACTGTGACCTAAGGAAATTTGGAAGTTAGAATAACTAAAATTTTTATTGGCACACATTGGGTAATAACGAAGTACATGGAAAGCTTATAGGCACCACGCGCCAACGAGAATGATATCCATTTTATCCATCTTAAAGAATGCGTGGAGGTCCTTGAAACTGATGGCGAAGTTTGCGTTAGGTCCATCCATGGAAGCGCCTTCCGGGACATGCACAATAATCATCCCGAGACCTAACTCACTTGCCCTCAAGTACCAGTCATGCAACAACCTCATTGGCCGTGGGAATTCACACATCAAGTTGTACGGCAAGAATGGCTTGCCATATTCATACTCCTTTGGCACTTTATGGGAGGTCCAAGATTGCATTTTGTTAGCAAGACCTACTACGCTCTTTTGTGCGTCCGAATACTGATCAGGTTCAACTGGATTTAGCGGACCGCCTCAACCCTTGAAAGACTGCAAAACCATCCGCGTCTCATACTCTGCTATTTTCTCCTTGTTGTACGTAGAAACCATAACAGGTATGAGCTTGCGGGCTTCACAGGTAGTTGGCTGCTCCTTTGATGTATCCGGCTGGGGAGGTGGCACATGTTCCTCAAGGGGTGGAGCAAGAGATGACTGAGGAGCAGGAGATGGCTGCCGAGGTAGGGGAGTTGGGGAGTTAGGTGCGGCTTGTTGTGGAGGTGGAGAAGGACCTCTAAGTGGTAATATTTGTGGGAGTGGAGATCCAGGTGCGGTAGTGCAGATCGGAGGGGATGGTGGTGCAGGAGGTGCAGCCGTATTTGGCACCGATGGAGCTGGGGTCGTTGACGTGCACTGTCCCGTGAGGATGATGTCTCGACGATGCCAGAGTATGAACTGATTAACCGCATCCCCGAGAAGTTCAATCCCTCTGGTATTGGGATGTAAAGCTCCAACGACATCTGGTCGCCATTAACACGTGCCACCTGGACCCTTGCGTAGTCCGCCGGAATTGGGCTGTTATGGAACTGTCTACCCGGTATCTCCAATCCGGACGCAACCTCCTTTGTTTTTCCCGCTCTCCCTATTGGAACGACAAGGCTGCATTGTGTCGGACTAGTTATACTATCTACCGGGTAGGTTGTATTTTCTACCGACCTGACAGAGCTTGGGATCTGCGTCGACTGTGATCCCTAAGGAAATAGGTCAGGGAAGGCTTGAGGATGTTGTGCGACAAAACTATAGAACTATTGGGTGACTTGTTGTGTGACTTGATCTGTGATTTCCTGGCGCATCTTCACCTTATAGGCGTCGCGCTTCTTGTAACTTTGGGCTTCCTGTGGAAACCCTACCTTCCAATTCATCCTGCACGACTATCCTCTGACCCTACCGGAGTGTTCTGCAGTTCCCAAAGCTTCGATTAGCTCGTCATGCTACCGTCGAGGGATGAACTCCCCGGTCTTCTCCTTCTGGACGATCTGTTGGAGAGACGTGGTCACGTTCTGGATGTTAGGATAGTCCAACAGCATCTCACCCTCTTCTATCACTTGCCCCGAAGTTCTTGCCCACACCCAATTTCTAGTTCGCTTATTTAGGGGCTGCACCATCAAAGGTTTGCCTTCAGCCGCAAACTTATCCACCGTAGCTCGCCATTTCTTCTCGTGACCGGCGTATCCACTTGACCCTAACCTGTGTGGATATATGTTCTTCTTCGCCAGGTCCAACATCTTCTTCCTCCTATCTAGAGCTTTAGGCGTTGTCATCTTGGCCAAGAACTTGTCCCACTCGACTGCCGAAATGGTGCCCCATTCTTCAAATGGAGTCTTATTCTTATGAACATAACGGGTGTTCATGTCCTACTTCCACTGTCGCCAGCGATGGGCAATTGTTTGCAGTGCAAATTTCCTGCCAAGTGCCTCTGACCCAGGCGGATAAATGAGGTGCTCCTACAGACCTTCTCACATTAAGTTCTTGATGTGTATGCTAAAGTTCTTCCACTCGTCCACGTTGAGAAGCCCATGAAGTCTTTCCAGCGTGCCGCATGCGGTGCTAAACTTCGCCCTGATATGTTGCGGCTCGACAGGTTTGCCATCATCGTTGAGAGCAGCAATGTAGTACGTCTCCTTCGGCATCAGGTTCCTGCTCCTCTCGGCAAGTTTTTTCTTTGGACATGCTCCAGTACTCGTCGTCGTGTCCGTTGGCTATGGTCCCGAGGTCGCTGTGTCCGACTCAGGTTCAGCCCTGATGGCATTTCGTTTCGACCGACGACGGGAAGCCGTGCAGGACGGGGAACGTTAAGAATTCCGTATATATCTTTGGACAGGATTCAGTTATTACCGCCTGCTCGATAGGAATATAATCCGGGTCATCCTCAGGTCTTTGATATTGCAATTGCGCTAGTTCTAGCTCAAACGGGTCGCTTGGTGTGCGCCACGATTCCTCGCTCGACGCCGGTACCTTCCCAATAGCTTCTTCATGAGGGGGATTGTTCATGCCATTGAGGGCCGACTGGTCAGGCTTATTGACCGTCGGTTCTGTGCCCGACGGAGCTGTCTTGCCCGTCATCTTCTTCGATGCGCGTTCTTACAATGGAACAATTTAAAACTCAATTTAATATTGATAATTCATTCAAATCTACTAAACTATCATAACTGCCCCATGGTTTGCTAGACCTTTGCAAAATGTTCTGGTTTGTGTTACCTCTATCTCCTACCTGCGTCTGCCTCGTGGACGGACACCCATGTTCCTCAAGGCCGGTGATATGTCTCGGCCTTACCATCCTCATCCCACTCGACATTGCCCCCGTTGTCGCTATCTGAAGATACATGTATCTTCACATAACGAAAATGAGATCAAGTTCGAGTGGGATACGGATGGAGAGGCCGAGATATCTGCACCGACCTTGAGGAACATGGACGCTAAACATCTGTCGACGAGGCAAACGGATGTACAAGACACAGGCGACCAAACCCCTAATGTCTAGAGTATTCTATATATATCAGATCTGAGCAAACTGTTATGGTTTGCGTTACCTCTATCTCCTACCTGCGACTACCTCATGGACGGACACATCCATGTTCAACAAGGCCCGTGCAGATGTCTCGACTCACCATCGGTATCCCAGTCGAATTTGCTCACATTGTTGCTATCTGAAGATACATGTATCTTCACATAGCGAAAATGAGAGCAAGTTCCAATGGGATACCGATGGTGAGACCGAGACATCTGCACCGGCCTTGAGGAACATGGACGCTAAACATCTGTCGACGAGGCCGACGCATGTACAAGACACAGGCAACCAAACCCCTAATGTCTAGACATAATTCAGTAAACCTCTTAACAGGATGTTCTGATTGCCAATGTGCATTGGTCTGGTCCGTCCAGGAACTAACCCAACCAAGCGAACTTAGCAACCGGAACATCTAACACTTACAGTGACATCAATACAAATTGCATTTCACAGATCTAACATCAATAATAGCAAGTTCCTAACTGAAAAAAATTGCATCTCACACATCTAACATCAACAAAAAATTATCCTAACTTAACAAAGTCCAATTATTAACATAACATGCATAGCCATCTCATAAAAAATTCCACCTAACATAAATAATAGCAAGTTCATTTAATGTCAAAATTGCATCTCACACATCTAACATCAATAAAAAAATATCCTAACTTAACAAAATTGCATCTCACAAAGTTCATTTAATTCACAAAAGTCTTTCTAACTAACAAAATTGTATAAAACAAAGTCCATTTAATTTACAAAGTATTTATAATATCATCTCAACTCACAAAGTCCATTTAATTCACAAAATCTTTCTAATCTAAAAACAAAGTCCATTTAATTCACATAAATCTTTCTAATTAACAAAATTGCATCACAAGTTGCATCTAACATCTCATCTCATCTCATCACAAATTGCATCTAACACCACATCTCATCTCATCACATCACAACACAACACATCACAAATTTCACATTGCAAAATTTAGAAATGTAACAAGTTGCTTACCGGAGGAGGTGGTCAGCGTCGGCTTGGGGAGGAGGTGGCCGGCTTGGGGAGGAGGTGGCCAGCGGCGGCTTGGTGGAGTTCGTCGGAGACGCCTTTGCTTGGGGGAGATGTTGGCGCCGCCTTGCTTGGGGAAGATGTCGGCGCTGGCTTGGGGGAGTTCGTCGGCGCCGGCTTTGCTTGGGGGAGATGTCGGTGCCGCCTTGCTTGGGGAAGATGTCGGCACCAGCTTGGGGGAGTTCGTCGGCACCGGCTTGGGCAATGTGCTCGGTGAGGAGGCCGGCGGGGTCGTTGAGGCCGATGGCGAGGGGGAGGTGGTCGGTGCCAGCTTGGGGAAGTAGATCCGCGGTGAGTGAGGTGGTGGCGGCGAGGGGGAGAGAGGGGAGGGAGGCGGCGAGGGGGATGGAGGATAGGGAGGCGGGGGTGGCGGCGATTTGGAGCGAGGTGAGGGAGGCAGCGAACGGTGGCAGGCAGGGGGGAAGAGGAGGCGCGCGGCAGCGAGTGCGAGGAGGAGAGGAGGCGGCGGCGGCGAGTGCGAGGAGGAGAGGAGGCGTGCGGCCCGGATCTGGCCGGCGGCGACCGGGGACGAGGAGGGGCGGCCTGGATTTGGTCAGCGGCGTCGGCGGGGGGAGGAGAGTAGGCGGCGGTGAGGGGGGAGGAGAAGAGGAGAGGCGGCAGCGGCCTGGATCTAGCCGGCGATGACCGGAGACGATGAGGAAAGGCGGTGGGGGCGTGGGGTTTTGGGCAGCGGTGGAGGAGGTTGGCGGTGTCGGTGGGGGGAGGAGGAGAGGAGGCGGTGGCGTGGGGGGACGAGAAGAGGAGGAGAGGAGGAGGCGGAGGCGGGAGGATCGGTTTTGGCAGCGTCGGCGGCGGGAGAAATTTTGGCAGCCTGGCGGTGTCGGTGAAATTTTCGCCGGGACTTAGAAAATTTCGTCGACCCGCCTACCCCTTATAGCGGCACATCGCGTGCGGGTGACCTAGGCGCCCGGGCGGCTTAAGTGGCCCGCACGGGAAGAAAAAATGCACAATTTTTTTTAAAACAAAATTCCATGGGATTGTATTAATTATTATATTTCATATAGCAAAATTAAATATATTAGTAAATAATCTGAGGTAGGATGTGGACAATCAGGTGCTCCATCATGTTGAAGTAAGCTGGAGGGAAAAACATCTCAAGCTGGCACGTTGTCTCGATTGCAAATTTTTGAAGGGGGCCTAGCTCTTCAGGATCAAAAACCTTTTGTGATACTCGATTGAAAAAGTAGCACAACTTGGTTATCACTAACCGAGTGTGAACTGGCTTGCTTGCTCTTATAGCAATCGGTAGGAAGACTGTTAACATCTTGTGACTATCATGAGCATTGTAGGAGATGGTCAAATCTTTCAAAGATACAAGTTTTCAGACGTTCGCTGAGAAACTAGTCGGGACTTTCACACTATGCAGGCGTCTACATAAAGATTTTTTCTCTTCAGGTGTTAGTGAGTAGCAAGCCGGAGGAATAACGATCTTCCCATTTGGCAGTTCTTTTGGGCGAAGCTCATGCCTTATGTCCAAATTGATGAGGTCGGTCCGGGACTTCAACCTATCTTTCGTCTTACTCGGGATATCCAGCAAAGTGCCAATGGTGCTATCAAACACATTCTTCTCAAGGTGCATTATGTCGATGGCATGATGAACCTCCAGGTCTTTCCAGTAATCCAGATACCTGAAAAATATTGAGTGCTTCTTAAAAGGCAGGTTACTTTCCTCTACAGGTGCATCAGTTTTTTCCTGATCCGTCCGTTTCTTCCTCTTGAAGGGCTTCTTCTTTGGCTTGCTGAAGACAACCTTAATGTTCTTTGTCAGCTCGAAGACAGAGCCACCAGTTCGTGTTTCAGGAGCTAGATCGTTCTCTATTGTATTGTCGAATAATCTGGCCTTCGCACGCCACCTATGCCTCTGAGGTAAGAACCGACGATGACGCATGTACACACCCTTGGTTGACGAGGTGAGGTACTTGTACGACGTCTTGTCGATACATATGAGGCATCCGAACTTCCCCTTAAATTGGCCCGAGAGCAAAAAGTTTGCTGGTAAGTCGTTGATCGTAACGAATATGATGGCATGCAGAGTAAAATGTTCCCTATGGTTCTCGTCCCACATTCATAACCCTTCCTCCCACAGTTCTTGCATGTCCTCCATCAATGGTTCCAGAACATATCTATGTTAATCCCAGACTGTGTTGGACCTTGTATAAGGATAGACAAAAGAATATACTTTCGCTTCTGGCAAATCCATGTAGGCAAGTTGTATATCGTTAGCAGAACTGGCAAGATGCTGTGTGTGCTGCTTAGGTCACCGAACGGGTTCATTCCGTCCATGCTCAATGCAAACCTTAAATTTTTCGGGTCCTTTTTGCAAATTCCGGGTGTTGTGAAAGTTTTTCCACTGTCGAGCATCGGCGGGCTGTCGGATCTTACCGTCATTTTTCCGACCCTCCTGGTGCCATCTCATCAACTCGGCATCGTCACGGCTGGAATATAGCCGCTTCAGGCGATGTTTTACTGGCAGGTACCACATCACCATCGTAGGAATCTTTTTGTTCTCATCCACCGGTGCATCATCTTTGTCAACCACCTCTCCATCGGAGGCTCCGTTGCCCATCTTGTAACGACTCGTCCCACATGTTGGGCAATGATTTTCACATGCATGGATCTTCTGAACACCTAGAGACAATGGACATATCAATTTCTTCACTTGATATGTGTTCGTCGGTAGCAGGTTCAGCTTAGGAAGCATAACTCAAAAAAGATCCATCAAATCATTGAAGCTAGTGTCCGACCATCCATGTCTGGCCTTCAATCTGAGAAGTTCAAGCACCGAGCACAGCACCAAATAGTGCTTGTCGCATCCTTTCGCTTCGTTGTACAGAAGCTCATTCGCTGCTTTTTCCAACGCTTCCCAATTGTCCAATCCTCGTCTTCTACCAGTTAGGACCTCTGGTTCAACGTGCTGCAACATATCTTCTAGATCAAAATCAATACCTTCATTTTCTATACCAGAGCCACCGCATTCCGGGATGTTTCCCTGTGACATGTCTTCGATTATAAAATTTTCTGCATCATCAAAGCAGAAATCATCCGTCACTTCATTATGACCGCCGACTTCCCCATGAAAAGTTCATATATCATAGCCCTTCTTAAATCCTCGCTCTACGATGTGCGACAATTCTTCATTTGGATCTTGCAACAAAATTACCTGGTTCCAGGCGGAGCCACTTACGGCCCGCCTGGAACCTAAAGGGGCCGGCGTCCAGGAAAATCACATGTGTAGTAGTGGGAGGCAGTGGGAGGTGGCAGCGGCAGCGGGCGGCGTCCTCCCCTCTGCCAAATCAGGTGGGAGGGGAGGCAGCGGCGGTGGTGAGCACCCACAGGAGTCCGAGAGCGAGCTCCGACGACGGAGGAAGAAGCGGCGCGTTCCCCTCCGCTAGATCCAGCAGAAGGGGAGGCTGGCGGGAGGGAAGGCGGCGGCGGCAGAGGCGGGCGGTGGAGGGACGGGAGAAGACAGTGGTGGCCTCGGATGGAGGAGGCGGTGGCAGCATGTGTTCTTATTCTGAATCGGCGGCGGTGGCGACAACAAGTATTGTTTCTTATGTGTTCTTGTTCTTTTTAGCAAAATAATGGAGTTGAAGGAATTGAGTTTGTGTTCTTGTTCTGAATTGAGTTGAAGGGATAGTTCTTGTTCATGTGAATCGGGTGTGTTCTTGATTGGTCAGGGTGAACAGGAGCTGCTCGGCTCGAATCGAGCCGATGCATTGAGCCACTTTTTTTTATTCGTGAGACCTTAAAGGTGTCGGTTCTAAAACCTATAAACCGATATCTATTACACATATAGATGTCGGTTCTAAAACAGGCACCAATAACCAAAGTTATCGGTGCTGCCTCTATGGTGCCGATTGGGAAAACCGGCATCTAAAGGGGGTTCCCAACCGGCACCGAAGTGCTTTTCTGTAGTAGTGTCATCATGGGTTGGGTACAGGGGAAGGAGTCACCAGCCGCTGCTCTAGTCACCTTCTCTCACGATGGAGAGGATGAAGAACAAGAATAATCCAGCCCAACCAAGCCAAGTGAGGACTAAGGGCAAGTTCGTCCTTTCCTGTCTCACCATAGTTGTGATGAAAGTACTATGGATCAAAGAAAAACGAGTGGTCTGTGCTATTAGTTGAAATCAAAAACTTTTTGTGCTATTTTTGATACCGATCGACCTGATTTATGTGCTAAAGAACGAAATTTGTCAAATTTCAAATATTTTGTCTTTAACTAACTGTCCATTTTGTTTGTTCACACAAACTTCAAGCGAGTAATTAGTAAAACTAATTAAGGAATCACGAGTTCATTATTCATGTAGGGAGAACTTTTGGTTAATAGAAGACGACCATATATGTAACACTCGCGAAATACACTACAACTTGTAAGTATTTTAGGAAAAAAAATTGAAGTCCATAATGAAATTTTGCGCACTGTGAAAATTAAAAAAAAACTGAATATTAAAACCATTCACTATTCAACCTTGAATTTTTGAAAATCATATACACCTTTTTTTTACTTCCCTAGAATTTAGAGTGATTTAAGATGACGTAGTGAAATTTCGTAAGGTTAAAATCAAATTTTAAAAAAAGAAATTGGCTTCCAAAAATTTGTAAACAAGGTTATTTTGTCTATTCACATCTATAACCTACATAAATTTGGTATACGGGTAGAATACTAAAATGTATAAATGAGAGGCAACGAATAATTTAAGATGCAACGCAACATATTTTTTCTGGCTGAACTGTGCAACCAAGAGTTTTTTTTCCACTGCGTTTTAAACTGATTTAGTAATTTTAGAAATATTCAAATAAATGCAGGGATCTTGTTTATGTTTTTAAATTCAA
The DNA here is from genome assembly GCA_000338895.3 of Oryza meridionalis. Lineage (NCBI taxonomy): Eukaryota > Viridiplantae > Streptophyta > Magnoliopsida > Poales > Poaceae > Oryza > Oryza meridionalis. The sequence goes on from CM002526.2 coordinate 16,731,586, forward strand.
AACTACATGAACTGAAAATTAGTTCTTAGAGGATGTTGCACCTTGGTTTGTATATAGAATCAAGATAATTAATTAATTAAATCCAGGATACAATATGTATTTAATTTTAAACATTATATGTCATGGACCATTGCATTCTATTTTGGCTTTACCAAATTAATCTAGGTAAAAGTACTCTGGGCCAATGATTTTTTATTGTCATTTCAGTAATTTTTCAAATTCAAAAATTATTTTAGTCTTGGGCTACATATCCATATTACCCAAAATACTCTATACTCCATCCAAAGATTGATATGTGACATAACTATTTTGATAGTTTATAAGTGTATAGTGTCACATCTTAAATTAAGTTCGAGTTGCATAATTTGCTGACTTATCCTCTCTTACTATAAACAAAGATGGCATATGATCATCCACTAACAATTACTACATTTATACATCATGGAAGCATGTTGTATTATCTATAATTTCATAATTTGTTAAATTTCATAGCTTTTCAAATGTAAGCATGTTAAATCGTCATCTCACATAACTCATAATATTTCAATATGTGCCTTCATCTTTTTTTTATAATATCTTATATATCTATATAGTTCATGCTAATTTCTAACTTACTTAATGTGCTCTCTCTCTTCTCCCATGAAGCCATATCACATCATTTATTTTGTCCTTAGATGATTATCTATGGTTCATATTATCTCCCTCCTTTTCTTCTCTTATTAAGTCATATCACCACAATTGTTTTTAGCACTTCACGCAAAACGAGGTGGTAATAGCGTATGATTAATTGAGTTTTAATTATTACAAACTTGAAAAATGGATTAATATGATATTTTAGAGCAATTTTCATATAGAAAGTTTTCGCACGAAACGCACCGTTTAGCAGTTTGAAAAACGTGATTAATATGATATTTTAGAGCAATTTTCATATAGAAAGTTTTCGCACGAAACGCACCGTTTAGCAGTTTGAAAAACGTGCCATGAGTATATCCAAAATTTCATCCAAGTCTTGTTGGAGAAACGAACGCAGCCTTAGATGATTAATCTATGATTCAAACTATCTCCCTCCTTTTTGTGTCTCATAAAGCTACATTAACTTACTTTTTACATTTAAACCGTCATTTTATATAATATTTAAATTTAAATTTTTATAAACCACACTTGCAAACCATATCAATTTACGTAAGTTTATATTATCTAGCTATCTTACACATTGTTTTTGCTTAATGCTATCATACTAAACTCTCACAGTAATGCACGGGGTTTCACCTAGTTTCATGAAAGTTGAATGCTCAAGGTTATATAATGAACTTTTACCTGATTCTAATAACACTATAATTCAGAGTACTAAATATTATCGGAAATTCACACTATCACAAAACTATATATATAGACTTGGCATGCAATGAATTAATGTAAAACAATGTATGTATGTATGTATATGTATGTATATGTATGTATATATATATATATATATATATATATATATATATATATATATATATATATATATATATATATATATATATATATATATATATATATAGGACAACTCTATTCTACACCCCTCCCTTAGAATAACTATTCTACACCTCTTCTCCCACCACCCATCCCTCCCTCCCTCCCTCCAAGTCACGCGCGGCCCAGCTCCCTCTCCTTCCCGATCCCCCCTCCCTCCAAGTCACGCCCGGCCCAGCTCCCGATCCCTCCCTCCCTCCAAGTCACGCCCGGCCCAGCTCCCTCTCCCTCCCTCCCTCCGATCGCGCGCCTCCCACCTCTGCCTCCCGATCGCGCGCCTCCCTCTCTCTCTCTCGGCGCCTCTTCCCTCTCTCCCCCTCCCTATCTGGAGAGATCGATCTCTCTCTCTCCTGGCGCCCCCTCCCCATCTCTGAGATCGATCTCTCTCTCTCTCTCCCGGCATGAGATCGATCTCTCTCTCTCTCTCCCGGCAGATCTCTCTTCCCTCTCTCCCCTCCCTATCTGGAGAGATCGATCTCTCTCTCTCCCGGCGCCCCCTCCCCCGGCGCCCCCTCCCCATCTCTCTTCCGATCGCTCCTCCTCCCCTCTCTCCCAGCAGATCTCTCTTCCCTCTCTCCCCCTCCCTATCTGGAGAGATCGATCTCTCTCTCTCCTGGCGCCCCCTCCCCATCTCTGAGATCGATCTCTCTCTCTCCCAGCATGAGATCGATCTCTCTCTCTCCCGGCATGAGATCGATCTCTCTCTCTCCCGGCAGATCTCTCTTCCCTCTCTCCCCCTCTCTATCTGGAGAGATCGATCTCTCTCTCTCTCGGCGCCCCCTCCCCATCTCTCTTCCGATCGCTCCTCCTCCCCTTTCTTTTTTTTTGTTTTTTTCTCTCCCTCCCATCTCACATTTTCCTCCTATTTTTCTCTATTTTCTTAGAAAAACTAAAAATAAATTGATGAAATCAAGATTTGAACCTATGATCTCGTAGTTCATCGCAAGCACTCCTAACCAATTCACCATATGATGTTTGCATGCTTTGTATGTCTGTTAAAAATTATGTGAAAACAAATTAGTTATGTTACTGTAAGAACCATACCTTGTTACTACGATTCGACAGTAACATTATCCTAAAGGGAATAATATGATACATTACTGCACAATTTATAGATTGTTACTACAAAATTTATAGATTGTTATTGCACTTTTGGCGGTAACAACATGACGAAATTTGCAGAAACAGAGAACATGCACAATAACAGTGACACTATTGTAGTAATGTTTTTTAGAGCTAAAATATTTTAAATCTCAATCTATAGATAGCAGCAATGTACACGTCATGTCTTATTTTTCTAACCCGTTTGCATCATGACATTCGTAAAAAAAGTGCTTAACGAAACTAGAACCATCATAACTATTTCTTAATGTCGTTACTATGGAAAGCAGTCGTGTTACTACACGTTGGCCGTCGCGTTACTACACCGTTCTAGTGAGACGAGGACTAAAATGAGGTAAATCTCAATCTTTAGAGAGTAATATCTCTCACATCAAATCTTGTTTTTCTAATCCGTTTGCACTATGACGTTCATAAAAAACGCTTAACGAAACTTGATCCATCATGACTACTTTTTGATGTTGTTACTGCAAGAATGTTGTCTTGTTACTGTACGATGATCGTCCTGTTACTGCACGTTCTTACAAGACGAGAACAGCAAAGTGGTGGGCGAGGGAGGGAGTGGTGGACGGGCTTGACCGGTGGGAGGACGCTTTGACCGAGGTGGGAAGGGGGTTTTGGGCCCTAGAGAGGGTGGGGGAGGTGGGCTTGACCCATGAGAGGGGGGTGTAGAATATATATATACACACACACATATATGGATGGCTGTTTTGTACTCCCGGGAGTACATACACCCTCCCCTGATAGTGGATCATCCAATAGGATCCAATTTACCGGATTAAACAACAAAATGATTAATGAATAAATGATGTAATTAACAATCGGGGATGCATGCATGCAACTAATAATTTGAAAATTAGTCCGCCTGTTGCATGCAAAGTAGTTACGTATGCAGTGCACCTTTTTTTTTGCTTCATAATATTCGGTATATATGTACCAGAACCAACGTTGAAAATGCCTTTTCTTTTTTAGTATCCGGTATATACTGTGTGTTTATGTGTATGATTTAGTATGTAGACCGTATTAGATTTTTGGTTGTTGGACTATATATATGCATTTTTTTAATATCCAGTATGTACATACTTGATTTTTTTTAGGTATGGCATATACTTTTTTATGTTAGTAACAGTATATACCTTTTTAAATTAGAAGAGCAGTATATACCTTTTTTTAATCCGGTATATACTGGACTAGATCATGTACTGGTTGGTAGTACCATCATGTACTGGTTGGTTATAGGTACTACGTACCGCTTTAATTTCTTTGTAGGATTCAGTATATACTAGACCAAATACTGTTTTTTTAGGTACGATATCTCTTATCCTTTTTTCAGGGAGAGTAGTGTCAGGGTTATGGATACCATATACTTAATAGTAGTTGACTAAATCTCGGCAGGGTCCACCACATACCATGTCTTATACGGAAACTGACTTCGAGGAAGTTCCGGATAAGGAAAGACAACCAGAGTTCTACATTGAAACGATAAGGACTACTTAGATTGTATTCATATTAATTTCCCTAGTTCTAATTAGACAAGGGGACACCTATGGGTATAAATATAAGACCCCCTAGGGGGAGACAGACCATGACACAACAGACAATGACCATGAGACGATCAACACGATCAACATGATCACACGGTCACCACGATCGAGATCCACCTCAATCAGCAACCACCACAATATACGGAACAATAGAAGCCAATACAAGCCAACATACGCCAAGACACGCTGCCAGATATCGACTTCAGGGATAGGCATGGCTATTCCCCTACGGTGTCTCCGGATACCGTCAGGAGATATGAAAGTGCTATCTCTGATCTCGCCGGGCATGGATTCGAGGAGGAAGACTACCCTGCTATCGACTATGAGTCAGACCTTCAGACCGACATGTCGACAACAGTTAGATAGGCTACCCACATATTGTACTGGTGTGATTATGGTGAATAAAAGCAACTCCGGCTCCGGCCAACAGGATGTAGGGTCATTACCTGACAACTCAGGGGCCCGAACCTGTATAAAAATCCCTGTCTCCGTCTCTTTTACCTCAGTCTCGAGTATATCCTAGCACCAACGATCCCCATACTATCCAAATACCGTAGTCGAGACATCAAACGTCGACAGTGGCGCACCAGGTAGGGGGATTTTGGTGCTCTAGGATTTCAATGAGATGGGTTCAAGAGATGGATTCTCCGACAACAAGCTACCCGACGACTTCGGCGGTGAGGAGATCTAACCCGACTGGAGTACGTCTCCCGACGAGATCGGAATCATCGTCATCAACTATTTGATCTCCCGAGATCATCCAGGCTTCAAGACGTCAACGCCACGGAGAATCAACTGCCCAGACCTCCGCCTACGACATCGGCTGGACCGACAAAGTAATCACGTCCAACTCTACCACATGCTTGTCAACTGCAGCAGGCATAAACCAAGGTGATTAGGAGATTGATTTTTCAAATTGATCCACTAATTTCGTAGATACATCCGGTATGTATCTATAAAGGTACGCAATATTTTATATGCAATTTATCATACATATTCAGATCATACAGCATTGTCAGATCAATAATTTATTATGTTTACCTAGAGCATGTTTCTTATACAATATCCGTTGTGCGAGTACTTCCGACGATAGGCCAACTACGGTCTAACGCTGGGGGCTCGCTCTGTTTTCTTCTGTATAAATCATGCTTGTCTACGGTTTACATAATGTCTGATATTTACATCTGCTTGTTGTATCCTAATAATCCTAGAAGATCCACGCAGTTTTTGAGTACATACTCGATATTATCTGCTATATGTCTTACCTTCTAGAAAATAATTTTCAGGAACAACGGGGCACTCGAGTAGGTTGTGGTCGAGTACACTCCATTATCGAGAACATTCTCGACAAATGCGGAGTTATCGCATTCAACCTGCCAACGAAGACCGACGACCTATCTTATAGCACCGGCCATCGCTGGGCTACTACCTCTACTCGAGAAAAGGTTGTTAACGGATAATTCCTCGCGAACGCCGTCGGCTTGATCACCCGACATGATTGCGAACGGACATCCGGGTATGCTATAAGTTAGGTGCGTGAGTCATGCTGGCCACATGAGATACACTTGCAACAAACCAACTCTAGCGCTTCCATCGGTGTTCGAGAGATAATTCTGCTCGCTCAGTGGTTCTCACACCAGGACGTAGCAATCTCTCGCACCGCAAACTCCATTGGTGTTCAAGAGATAACTCTACACATTCGCTGGTCCTCGAACCAATACGTAGCAATCTCTCGCACCGCAATCTCCATTGGTGTTCGAGAGAAAATTCTACTCATTCGCTGGTCCTCGAACCAGTACGTAGCAATCTCTCGCACCGCAACCTCAGATGGTCGAGGTACGACTACGACTGATCTTCGACTGGCAGTAGAGTAGCAGTCCTCGCACCATGACTTCAAACGACTTCAATTGATCGAGAGACACCTACTCACTGGTTCTCAACCAGTCGATCGTAGCGATCTCTCGTACCTTTACTTCTAGTGGTCGAGTTTAGACTACATCTGGTTCTCGACCAGCAGTGTAGCGATTCTCCCACTACCCATACTTCTAGTGGTCGAGTTTAGACTACATCTGGTCCTCGACCAGCGGTGTAGCGATTCTCCCACTGTTTCCACTTCAAGTGGTCGAGTTATGACTACTGCCTGGTCCTCCACTAGCGGTGCAGCGACTCTCCTACTACCTCTACTCCAACAAAGTTGGTATCAGGTACACAAGATCGCCAAGTGTTTTACCCAGAGATCCCTCACCCAGACGACACCTAGCGTTGACACCTATCCTCATGTCCCTTTACGCCATGCTGACAAGGCCTCCGAGGAACCTAAGGAATTTTCGGCTGGGGACGCCCAGAGCCGATAAGGCCTTGTCGGATTCTGTAGAGACGAAAGACCATGTCAGACCTGGTCGTGTAAGAGTTCTCCCCGTGCGTATTAACCAAGCCGCGTAATCGGAAATTAACTTTCCAACTTCACGGCTGGGGGCTAGGATCAGTGCTTGTTCAACCAAGGCAGGTCAAAGGTCCAAGAGCCTTATCATCCGAGAACGATTCTCCGACGACAAGGCTGGGGGCTAGGGAGAGTGTATAACTCAACAAACTGACTGCTCGAAGTCGGTAAAAGAGAAGACGCTCATACACAAAACATTAGTCGGTAAATTTAATTCATTTTTAATTTACCATACATATTATAACATGTCACGCTTTGAGCATTCGCTCGGGGGCTATTTCTATTTGATATTCTTTTCTGAGTATTGATTTTAGGAAAATGCTGCTCGACATTGTTGAAGATTCCATGTCTCTATGGTTCTATGCCAAGATCGACTAAGACGAGTACGACCAATGTTGACCAAGCTCCATCGCAGACTCTACGCCTTCTCGATCGCTCGAGAACGGTTGCTGGATCTCGACAAGGAATACGGAATGAAGAAATGGTGTACCCACCGAGATAAAATTTCTTGACTTCAATCCAAATTCTCGATTACGGCAAGACGGGAGACTTAGTCGTACGCTCTGTACTTTCTTGGTCGGCATCAGAGATTGACTCAGACAAACCCTTTCGGTGCCCGCACGAGGCTGACAAAGGAAGTCTAACGTTATCTCTAAACTCACCGAGAACGGTCACGTGAGCTTGATAACAGTTCCTCCAAGGTCTGCAGTTGAGAATATGAATTCGTTCATTTGCATTGAAGTCGGGGGCTACTGTCAGGGTTATAGATACCATATACCTAATAGTAGTTGACTAAATCCCGGCAGGGTCTACCACATACTATGTCTTATATGGAAACTGACTTCGAGGGAGTTCCGGATAAGGAAAGACAACCAGAGTTCTACATTGAAACGATAAGGACTACTCGGATTGTATCCATATTGATTTCCCTAGTTCTACTTAGACAAGGGGACACCTATGGGTATAAATATAAGACCCCCTAGGGGGAGACGGACCATGACACAACAGACAATGACCATGAGACGATCAACACGATCAACATGATCACACGGTCACCACGATCAAGATCCACCTCAATCAGCAACCACCACAATATACGGAACAACAGAAGCCAATACAAGCCAATATACGCCAAGACAAGCCGCCGGATATCGACTTCAGGGATAGGCAAGGCTATTCCCCTACGGTGTCTCCGGATACCATCAGGAGATATGAAAGTGCTATCTCTGATCTCGCCAGGCACAGATTCGAGGAGGAAGACTACCCTGTTGTCGACTATGAGTCAGACCTTCAGACCGACATGTCGACAACAGTTAGATAGGCTACCCACATATTGTACTGGTGTGATTATGGTGAATAAAAGCAACTCCGGCTCCGGACAACAGGATGTAGTGTTATTACCTGACAACTCAGGGGCCCGAACCTGTATAAAAATCCCTGTCTCCATCTCTTTTACCTCAGTCTCGCGTATATCCTAGCACCAACGATCCCCATACTGTCCAAATACCGTAGTCAAGACATCAAACATCGACAAGTAGTAGTCTTTAAGTAGCAGTGCATACTATTTTATTTTAGTAAGTCAGTAGGAGTACATACTGTTTTTAAACTTAGTAGAAGTATCTACTTCACTTGTGGAGAAACCATCTTTCGTCGGTCGGCCGAATTCCACAATAGTCCCGGTTGCAATAAAAATCAGGACTAAAGATGATCTTTAGTCCCGGTTAAAAAGGGTAACGGGCATATTTGATCTTTAGTCCCGGTTGGTAACACCAACCGGGAGTAAAGATCATCTTTACTCCCGGTTCAAATGCTGTCAGGGCTTGTCAGGCCCCCCGGGATCTTCAGTCCTGGTTTGTAACACCAACCGGGACTAAAGATCGTAACTGTAGTCCCGGTTGGTGTTATGTCACGCCCGGAATTTCTATCCAAAATTCCAAACGCTTACATGTGTGTTAAACCCTCGTCCAGGAATCAACCGAGGCACACAATGACAATATTGATAATAGAGTACAAATGAGTAACTATTTAACATTCGCAAATATTAAAATATTACAGAGGTGGATAGTTCCTCTCAAACAAAAATAACATTCTACGCAGCGGAAAACAAAACTATAACAATCTACGGAACAGCTATGGCGACTCCACTCCACAGGCATCTTAACCGAGAACAAGCCTAATCCTCCAGATCATCACCTTCACTGAAGCACTCCTCTTCTGATGAATGAATATTGCAAGAATGAGCATATAACATACTCAACAAGCCACACAGCAAATATGCAAGTGCACAGGATAACAAAGGATGGCATAATATAGCTCATTTGCAGAAACAGCATTTAATAAATATTTAAGAAAATAGTAAAAACAGTTGAATAATTAATCAATATTAAATAAACACCATACAACACACCCGTGTTGCATAGGCCCGACCACATTTGAACAACCAACCCCGGTTGAACAAATCAAACCTCCAAACCAGGAATTAACCATTCCGAACCAGGAGTTAAATTAATTATCACCTTATTACCATTAATGAGTAGTGTGAGACTAATCACGAAAAACATTGCTCAACTCACCCATAACCGCGGGTACGGCTATTCGAATAGTTTAAACTCTGATCAGAGGTGTACCACTGTACCCACAAGACACAACCCCACATCATGTCACCATGTGCCTCAGTACCACCACGATACCTCAGAAAGGAGTTGTGACAATACCCCTCGCACAACATAACCCATTACAGTGCACCTTTCCTGGATCATAATCACCCCCTTATAAACAAGGCATGGACTCCCCAGCGACCCCCATGGACTTCTCGCCACTTCTCAGTCTGGCGCACTATAATGAATCACGCTATACAAAAGATAAAGCCGTTGCCCACGCTGGCTTGTGGCTGGCACGATAAATGTTTCACAACAGTAGCTCGCGAACCGGTCCTTAATTGTCATGAGCACAACCATCAAAACCATATGCTCACAACCCACCTTAACCAGATTTTAATTATCAATTAATTAACATCACACGATTAACCATCGTGAGCGACCATTAAATATAACCATAATAATAATATAATATAATATAGTTTATAATTAACCCCTTTAGTTAGCTAATGTTTCTAAGCATGGCTAAGCAAACCTATATATAGCATTTAGCTGAACCAATCCAATATATAAGGTTCATGCTAATCAAATTATAACCCGTAGGAAAATAAAGTCATCTTCGGCCAATAATTAATTGGGAAAGGTTCACCACCCGATGACATTCGAAAACAATGCATAGTTGAAATAAAATAATAGCTTTAAACGGGATCAACATGCTCAAAGGGTTGTTTGGGATCTGTGTGACTTGCCTTGGGCTTCCACAAACACTTCGGAACCTTCCTCAACGGAAACGCTCTCGTCCGGAACGTCGGATACTAAAGCAAATAAACAAAATCAACAAAACAGTACAAAAACAAGCATAAACAGTACATGTGGATATTTTTAACAGGTAGATCTTGATTTTAGAAGAATTTAGAAACTTGAACCACCTAAAACGGATCTACGGTTATTTAGTTATGATTTTCCGAAGTTTTAATCTATTAGAAAATCGAGAAAAAGGAAAAAAAAAAAGAGATGACGTCAGCCCTGGCGATGATGACGTCAGCACGGCAACCGGCTCGGGTCGACGAGCTCGCCGGCGCTAGGGACAACGGCGGCGGGATTGGAGACCACCTACGCGTAGAGGGTAACGAGGCGAACCCGTTGGTACTCACCACGTCGTCAAAGGATGCACGACGGCGGCCGGCGACGAGCAAAGGCGGCGCGGCGGCTCGGGTTAGCGGCGACGGCGGACTTCGTGCACGCGGCGGCGACGCTACGGGGCACGAGAGAGCACGGGAAAGGGGGCAAACGGAAGAGGAGAACACAAGGAAGCTTTATATGAGCTCGGATTGAAGAGATCAAGCCACAAACGGGAGGAATCGAGTCGGGAAGATCTCGGACTCGATTTTTAGGGATTAAATCGAAACGAATTCGATTCGGGCAAGATACTCAACGGATTGCTTCGTTTCTTGAGGGGAAAGATAGAGGAGAACGAGAGGAACAAAACCCCTCATTCAATCGGAAGAAACGGAGTCTGATTTGGACGAATTTGAGAGGAGAAAGGGCGGCTCGGACTCGACTCGGCGGCGGCCGGCCGGAGGAAGGAGATGGATCCGACAGGTGGGCCCCACCTGTCGGCCTCCACGAGAGAGGGGAGCGGGCAGCAGCGGCTTGGGCCGGCGTGGGCCGCGCGCGGGAGAGAGAGAAAAGAGAGAGTCGGGCCGAAATCGGCCCAACGGCCTAGGAGGGGGATTTTAGAACTTTTTAAATAAAAACAATTTGTGAAATGTTGTTTCAATTATTAAAAATACTTCCCTTGCTCAAACAATTCCCAGAAAATTCTAGAAAATAGAGGAGCAAGCATAGTATTTAATAAAATTTTATCTAGCTCATTTTTATATTGAAAATTTTCCTAGAAAATTAGGGTTTAGCTTGTAGGCTTTTAAAACAATTTCTAAAAATGATTTAAAATATGCATTTTTAATTTAGTCGATTTTTAGGGCGTGACAAACCTACCCCCCTTAAACAGAATCTCGTCCTCGAGATTCAGAAGAACTGGCAAACAGATGAGGATGAGCTGACTTCAATTCATCTTCTCGCTCCCAAGTGGCTTCTTCTTCTGAATGATTACTCCACTGAACCTTACAGAACCGTATAACGCGATTCCTGGTTTTCCTCTCGCTTACTTCCAAGATTCTGACTGGCTTCTCAACATAAGTTAAATCTTCTTGAAGCTCTATACGATCAGGATCTGCTTCCTCCGTAGGTACACGTAAACATTTCTTCAACTGAGACACATGGAACACGTCATGTATTCCCGCCATTGACGGAGGCAACTCTAACTGGTAAGCTACTTCACCTCTTCGACTCACAATTTTATAAGGTCCCACAAAACGCGGTGCCAATTTTCCTTTGGTTTGGAAACGATGAACTCCTCGTAACGGCGTAACCCGAAGATATACATAATCTCCTTCTTCGAAAGCCAAATCTCTGCGACGATTGTCAGCATAGCTCTTCTGACGCGACTGAGCAACGCGCAACCTTTCTTGGATAATTTTCACTTTTTCCTCTGCCTGTCGCAATATGTCTGTCCCAAAAACTTGACGTTCACCGGTTTGATCCCAAAGGAGCGGCGTACGGCACTTCCGACCATATAATGCTTCATTCGGAGACATTTGCAAACTAGCTTGATAACTATTGTTATATGAGAATTCCGCGTACGGCAAATTCTTATCCCAACTTCCACCAAAATCTAGAACACAGGCTCTCAACATATCTTCTAAAATTTGGTTTACCCTTTCCGTCTGACCATCTGTTTGAGGGTGATAAGCGGTACTGAAATTCAAACGGGTACCCAATTCTGATTGTAACTTCTGCCAAAACTTCGAAGTAAACTGGCTACCTCTATCTGACACTATCTTCTTAGGAACACCATGCAAACATACCACTCTGGCCATGTATAACTCTGCAAGCTTATTTCCCGTGTAAGTTGTTTTGACTGGTATGAAGTGAGCGACTTTTGTCAACCTATCAACCACTACCCAAATAGAATCATGTCCTGCCGATGTTCTGGGTAGACCGGTTATAAAATCCATTCCTATTTCTTCCCACTTCCACTCTGGAATCTTTAACGGCTGTAACAGACCAGCTGGCTTCTGATGTTCTGCCTTGACCCGCTGACATACATCACATAGAGCCACATATTCAGCTATCTCACGTCGCATACTGGCCCACCAGAATTGTTGCTTTAGGTCTTGATACATCTTAGTGCTTCCAGGGTGAATAGAATACAAAGTTTCATGAGCTTCTTTCATGATAGTATCCTTCAACTCCTTATTTTCTGGGACACAAATTCTTTCTCCTAACCACACAGTTCCTTGCTCATCTTCTACAAAACCGATGGCTTTTCCTCTTCGCATGTTCTTTTTAATTTCCTGTATATCAGGATCATTTACTTGAGCTTCTCTAACTTGATCAAACAGAGTAGGTTTAGCTTCCAAAGCGGCCACAAAACCTTTGCTGACTATTCCCAAATTCAACCTTTCAAATTCTTGGCATAACTCCCAAGGTAAACGTCGACCTTTTGACATATTACAGTAGCTTTTCCTGCTAAGAGCATCGGCTACAACATTTGCCTTCCCCGGGTGATAGTGGATTTCCATATCATAGTCTTTAATCAACTCTAACCATCTTCGCTGACGCATGTTCAAATCAGGTTGAGTGAAAATGTACTTCAAACTTTTATGATCCGTATATATCTCCGTACGGTTACCGAAAAGATAATGACGCCAAATCTTCAATGCATGCACCACAGCTGCCAACTCTAGGTCATGCGTTGGGTAGTTACTCTCATGAGGACGTAATTGCCTAGATGCATAAGCAACCACCTTTCCTTCTTGCATCAACACACAACCCAAACCAAGTCGGGATGCATCACAATACACTTGGAAACCTTTCCTCGAAGCAGGCAAAATTAATACAGGCGCAGTCACTAGCCTTTTCTTCAGTTCTTGGAAACTTTGTTCACAATCCTGCGTCCACTTGTACTTCACATCCTTCTGAAGCAGACGAGTCATTGGTCTGGCGATCTTTGAAAAGTTCTCAATAAACCTGCGGTAATACCCAGCAAGTCCAAGGAAACTACGAATTTCTGAAACCGTCTTGGGTTGCTTCCAACTTAACACTGACTCCACATTGCTTGGATCTACTGCCACTCCTCCGGACGAGATGACATGACCAAGAAACTTCACTTCGGACAACCAAAATTCACATTTACTGAACTTGGCATAAAGCTGATGCTCTCGTAATTTCTCTAAAGCTAGACGAAGATGCTCTTCATGTTCTTCCTTTGTCTTGGAGTAAATAAGAATGTCATCAATAAACACCACGACAAACTTATCCAGATATTCCATAAACACCTTGTTCATCAGATTCATGAAAAAGGCTGGGGCATTAGTGAGTCCAAATGACATAACGGTACACTCGAATAAACCATACCGAGTTGTGAAGGCGGTCTTTGGTATATCTTCCTCACGGATTCGAAGTTGATGATATCCAGAGCGGAGATCTATCTTAGAGAAAACTGTAGCACCTTCGAGTTGATCAAACAGGTCATCAATTCTGGGTAGAGGATATTTATTCTTGATAGTAACCTCATTCAACGCTCGATAATCCACGCACATTCTCTGAGTATGATCTTTCTTCTCCACAAAGATGACTGGTGCTCCCCACGGCGAAGTACTGGGTCTGATGTATCCTTTCTGAAGCAAATCATCCACCTGTTTCTTCACCTCAGCTAACTCATTAGCTGCCATTCTGTATGGTCTCTTATGGATGGGGTTAGTTCCAGGTACCAAGTCAATCCGAAACTCTATGTCTCTCTTAGGTGGCATACCTGGCAAATCCTCCGGAAACACGTCTGGGTAGTCTTGTACTATGGGGATCTCTTGCAGAGCAACTTGGTTTAAGTTCACACCATGAGATTTAGGAGAGGACACAAAGAAGGAAACAGTTTCCCCATTGCTATTGGTTAAAGTCACCTTACGGTTGGCACAATCTATAACTCCTCTGTGACGAGATAACCAATCCATCCCTAAGATAACATCTAGATCTTTGGATTCTAGCAAGATAAGCGAGGATGGGAAAGGAACTTCTTCTATTTCTATAGTAGCGGAAGGACAATACTGTGTCGAAAATACTTGATGGCCTGGGGTATTAACTAGTAAAGATCTCCCAAGACTAACAACTTCCATCCCATGTTGGCTCGCAAAACTTTTAGACAAAAAGGAATGTGTAGCACCGGAATCAAAAAGCACAATTGCGGGTATAGAGTTAACAGGAAACGTACCCAAAACCACATCTGGTGCATTCTGAGCTTCTGCTGCTGCAACATGATTAACACGTGCCTTCGGTGTTGGAACCTTGGAGTTGTTCGGGGCTGGAGCGTTCTTCACACGCCGAGGCTTAGGACACTTGTCAGCATAATGTCCTGGATCACCACAGTTGAAGCACACCCCTGGCTTGCTTCCCTGTTCCTTCCTGACGGGCTGGTTCTGAACTGGAACTGCTGCAGGACGAGCAACCACGTTGCGGTTATCATTGCCACGATTACCAGTATTGTTGTTGTAGAACTGGCGTTGGGGACGGACAGCTGATGAAGATCCTCCTTGAGGGTACGATGAAGCTTGAGGTCCAGTAACGAGACGCGGCCTCTGGTTACTACCCTGTTGAGTCTTGAATTGGGCAGCCCTGCGCTTCTTCTGCTCCATCCGATTATATTTGTCTTCTTGACGAATCGCCTTGTCCACCAACTGCTGGAAATCCCGGAAATCCGTAGACATCAAAGCATAAGACAACTCATCATTCAGTCCCTCCAAAAACTTCTCCTGACGTTCTTCTTTGGTGCGGACATCTTCCGGAGCATAACGAGCTAAACGATTGAAATCATGGAGGTACTCGGTGACCGAACGAGATCCTTGGTTGAGTGCTCTAAATTCTCTCTTCTTTAGAGCTACAACACCAGACGGTATATGCGTATTCTTAAAAGCAGCCGTGAACTCCTGCCACGTAATAGGCTCTCCTTCAGCCCTGCCTTGGCGAAAATGATCCCACCATTCAGCAGCAGGACCATGCAATTGATGCGAAGCAAAAGAAACTTTCTCCTGCTCAGTACACTGGATCAAATCCAACTTCTTCTCCACCGCATGCAGCCAATCTCCTGCTTCCACTGGATTGGTGGTGCTGGAAAAGGTAGGGGGTCTCACACGTAAGAAATCTGCCAGCTTGTTTTGGGGAGGTGGGGGTGGATTCTGGTTCTGATTATTCCCCTGCTGATTCTGTGGCTGCTGCACTAACAGATTGATCAGTTGTGTTTGTTGGGCCAGAATCTGAGCTAGCGTTGGGTTCTCTTCATTGTTATTGGCTCCACTTCCACTTCCACTTCCAGTGCCGGTGCGCGTGTTCACCATCTGACGATAAGCAGAGACAACAGGAAAGAACGACAGAGAGACACCCTTAGAACGGAGTTATTTAATTAATTTAAATTCTATATTGCTCTTAACTGTGTATGATTACATTTAAGTTGCATTAACACTATCTCACCAACTATCTTACACTCTGACAAGCAAAAGAACTAGACTCATGCTGTTACATCCCACCCATGATGTAAGCAACAACTAAAACCCACACACTCACAAGCAAACTTAAACAAGCAATCTAACACAGCGAACTACGGCAACGATCTAACTAAGCGACTAAACCCGCCTTGCGTCGGAACGGAGCGATGGATCTTCTTCCTCTGGAGTAGCTGGCTCTCTTTCTTCAGGGTCTTCCTCTTCTTCCTCATCACTTATGATGTCGATGACCGGTTCAGCACGATCGGGCACAGCTTCACCCATCACGCGAATCTTCGAAACTAACTGGAGACGAGGTGGCGGACAGGTTCTCTTTCTTGGAGTGAGGCGACACTTGGATGTTGGCGGCGGCGTTTCTCCTTTAAGTTCAGCTAATTCCTTCTGTAGACGGTGCACCTTGCTCTTCAACTTGCAAATCTTGCCTCGATTCCAGTTTTCCCTGTCATGAGCTGCTTTGTCTCGCTCCACACTTACTGCATCCATAGCACTAAGCATAAGCACCGCATGCATAAGAGTGGCACTCTCTTCACCATCAGGACAGGTATAGGTTCCATAGTCTTGACCATAAGGCTTGTGAGGATGATACTGGAAAGCTGATGAATCCAACTCTTCTTCAAAATGTTGACGCAACTCTCCAATGGCCACCAAAGCTACTTCTTGACAAGCATGGCAGTACGATCTTCCTCCAGCTTCGAACTTAAAAGACGGAAGGTCTTCACTATCACTAGCCAACGTCACACGAACACGACATTTCTCCTCGTCGGGGTCATGGGGAATCTGGCGATACTCAGGAGCAACTTCATAGCCTACTTCAAAAGCCATCAACCTCAGCTCCCTGACGAAACCTAACACCTCGATCAAATTTCTCGGTGAATGGGGCGGCATCTAAAGAAACATAGAAGAGAAGAATTAATGCATATTTTTCTAAGTTAGCTGCACCAACTAGACTTAACTGATTTTTGACCAAAAAGGAAGAAAACAAAAGAAAAGACACATACAAAGCTATTTTATAAATATGTTTTTAGAATTTTACTTTTTTGGACAGAGACAAATATATTTTTTTTTTGTCAAGTAACTAAAATAAAACTAAAATACTTAAGATCTATTTTAAGCACGGTACAGTGTCACCATTAAAAGGGATGAGTAGTACCAGTGCCAACATGATTAAATCGATACCATAATAGATGTCTTTTAAAAGAAAAGAAATTGAATTAAATAAATTTTGTGCATAACCTTGCATGTGCTGCCAACTTAATTAATTTAAAAGAGAATAGAGAAGAGCAGTTCTATTTTCAAAATATTTTGAAGGCTACTTAAGGTTTACCATTTGGCTTATCCTAAGGTCAAGGTGGCTCTGATACCAACTTGTCACGCCCGGAATTTCTATCCAAAATTCCAAACGCTTACATGTGTGTTAAACCCTCGTCCAAGAATCAACCGAGGCACACAATGACAATATTGATAATAGAGTACAAATGAGTAACTATTTAACATTCGCAAATATTAAAATATTACAGAGGTGGATAGTTCCTCTCAAACAAAAATAACATTCTACGCAGCGGAAAACAAAACTATAACAATCTACGGAACAGCTATGGCGACTCCACTCCACAGGCATCTTAACCGAGAACAAGCCTAATCCTCCAGATCATCACCTTCACTGAAGCACTCCTCTTCTGATGAATGAATATTGCAAGAATGAGCATATAACATACTCAACAAGCCACACAGCAAATATGCAAGTGCACAGGATAACAAAGGATGGCATAATATAGCTCATTTGCAGAAACAGCATTTAATAAATATTTAAGAAAATAGTAAAAACAGTTGAATAATTAATCAATATTAAATAAACACCATACAACACACCCGTGTTGCATAGGCCCGACCACATTTGAACAACCAACCCCGGTTGAACAAATCAAACCTCCAAACCAGGAATTAACCATTCCGAACCAGGAGTTAAATTAATTATCACCTTATTACCATTAATGAGTAGTGTGAGACTAATCACGAAAAACATTGCTCAACTCACCCATAACCGCGGGTACGGCTATTCGAATAGTTTAAACTCTGATCAGAGGTGTACCACTGTACCCACAAGACACAACCCCACATCATGTCACCATGTGCCTCAGTACCACCACGATACCTCGGAAAGGAGTTGTGACAATACCCCTCGCACAACATAACCCATTACAGTGCACCTTTCCTGGATCATAATCACCCCCTTATAAACAAGGCATGGACTCCCCAGCGACCCCCATGGACTTCTCGCCACTTCTCAGTCTGGCGCACTATAATGAATCACGCTATACAAAAGATAAAGCCGTTGCCCACGCTGGCTTGTGGCTGGCACGATAAATGTTTCACAACAGTAGCTCGCGAACCGGTCCTTAATTGTCATGAGCACAACCATCAAAACCATATGCTCACAACCCACCTTAACCAGATTTTAATTATCAATTAATTAACATCACACGATTAACCATCGTGAGCGACCATTAAATATAACCATAATAATAATATAATATAATATAGTTTATAATTAACCCCTTTAGTTAGCTAATATTTCTAAGCATGGCTAAGCAAACCTATATATAGCATTTAGCTGAACCAATCCAATATATAAGGTTCATGCTAATCAAATTATAACCCGTAGGAAAATAAAGTCATCTTCGGCCAATAATTAATTGGGAAAGGTTCACCACCCGATGACATTCGAAAACAATGCATAGTTGAAATAAAATAATAGCTTTAAACGGGATCAACATGCTCAAAGGGTTGTTTGGGATCTGTGTGACTTGCCTTGGGCTTCCACAAACACTTCGGAACCTTCCTCAACGGAAACGCTCTCCTCCGGAACGTCGGATACTAAAGCAAATAAACAAAATCAACAAAACAGTACAAAAACAAGCATAAACAGTACATGTGGATATTTTTAACAGGTAGATCTTGATTTTAGAAGAATTTAGAAACTTGAACCACCTAAAACGGATCTACGGTTATTTAGTTATGATTTTCCGAAGTTTTAATCTATTAGAAAATCGAGAAAAAGGAAAAAAAAAAGAGATGACGTCAGCCCTGGCGATGATGACGTCAGCACGGCAACCGGCTCGGGTCGATGAGCTCGCCGGCGCTAGGGACAACGGCGGCGGGATTGGAGACCACCTACGCGTAGAGGGTAACGAGGCGAACCCGTTGGTACTCACCACGTCGTCAAAGGATGCACGACGGCGGCCGGCGACGAGCAAAGGCGGCGCGGCGGCTCGGGTTAGCGGCGACGGCGGACTTCGTGCACGCGGCGGCGACGCTACGGGGCACGAGAGAGCACGGGAAAGGGGGCAAACGGAAGAGGAGAACACAAGGAAGCTTTATATGAGCTCGGATTGAAGAGATCAAGCCACAAACGGGAGGAATCGAGTCGGGAAGATCTCGGACTCGGTTTTTAGGGATTAAATCGAAACGAATTCGATTCGGGCAAGATACTCAACGGATTGCTTCGTTTCTTGAGGGGAAAGATAGAGGAGAACGAGAGGAACAAAACCCCTCATTCAATCGGAAGAAACGGAGTCTGATTTGGACGAATTTGAGAGGAGAAAGGGCGGCTCGGACTCGGCTCGGCGGCGGCCGGCCGGAGGAAGGAGATGGATCCGACAGGTGGGCCCCACCTGTCGGCCTCCACGAGAGAGGGGAGCGGGCAGCAGCGGCTTGGGCCGGCGTGGGCCGCGCGCGGGAGAGAGAGAAAAGAGAGAGTCGGGCCGAAATCGGCCCAACGGCCTAGGAGGGGGATTTTAGAACTTTTTAAATAAAAACAATTTGTGAAATGTTGTTTCAATTATTAAAATACTTCCCTTGCTCAAACAATTCCCAGAAAATTCTAGAAAATAGAGGAGCAAGCATAGTATTTAATAAAATTTTATCTAGCTCATTTTTATATTGAAAATTTTCCTAGAAAATTAGGGTTTAGCTTGTAGGCTTTTAAAACAATTTCTAAAAATGATTTAAAATATGCATTTTTAATTTAGTCGATTTTTAGGGCGTGACATGTTACCAACCGGGACTAAAGATCCCGGTGATCTTTAGCCCCGGTTCATAACACCAACCGGGACTAAAGTCCCACCCCTATATATATGTCTTCTTCCTCCTCCAGCCCGAGTAAGCTTCAAAATTTCTTCAAAAAAGAGGGGAGGTCATGCCCAAATTTCTAGTGAATTTATTTTGGTGATTATATACAAATCGGAGGTGCCTAAAAGGTTAGCAACTTCATCCTCCAATGTTTTTTTTGTCATATTACATTTGGAGCTATGTTTTGTACACTTTTTTGTCTCTAAAATTTTCTTGTAAGTAAATAAGAGAGAAAATTTGTGTGGGGAAGAAAGAATATATAGAAATTTAGTTTATTTGCTAAAGAAGGTTTTATAAAATAGTTGACAAGGAAAATATAGTGAAAGTTAATCTTAAATAATAGAAAACAAACTAAAATGAAAACTAAAAGAAGTACAACACATTAATATTAGTTTAAAACTTTAGAAATAGTAATTAAGAATTATTTGGTGTAATATTTTATAATTTTTGTATGAATAATGATATGTCATTACTGTACAAGTGTTGAAAGAGTTTGTAATTATTTTATCATTATTGTATGACTGTCATTATTGTACGAATAATTATTTATATACGATTTTTTTTCATTTCATGTAGATGGATCGGCAATGGATGTACGCTGACCAGCGGTCCAAATAGTTTATTGACGGCGTGCATTATTTTTTGAGAGTGGCCGAAGCTAATGGGCATAAGGGTTTTATTTGTTGTCCATGCAATAAGTGTAAGAATCAGAAGGAGTATTCTGCATCCAGGACTATTCATTTCCACTTGTTTGAGTCGGGGTTCATGCCAAGCTATAACTGTTGGACATCCCACGGAGAGCAAGGGGTTGAAATGGAAGAAGATGAAGTGGAAAACGACAATATTCCGGACATTGCTCAGTATGCTGGATTTGAAGGAAATCAAATGGGCGAGGAGGAAAGGGATGCTGATGGTAATGACGTTGCAGATGATCTTGGTCAGATGTTGCAGGACGCCAAGGAGGACTGCGAAAGTGAAAAGGAGGCCCATAAATTGGATAAGATGTTAGAGGACCACAGAACGTCGTTGTACCCAGGTTGCGAGCAGAGGCACAAAAAGTTGGATACCCCTCTGGAGTTCTTGCAATGGAAGGAAAAAAATGGTGTTATTAACAAGGCATTTGGCGATTTATTGAAACTCGTCAAGAACATTCTTCCGGAAGGAAAACAATTGCCCGAGACAACGTACGAGGCTAAGAAGATAGTCTGCCCTCTAGGACTGGAAGTTCAGAAGATTTACGCATGTTCGAATGATTGTATCCTATATCGCGGTGAGGAGTACGAGAACCTAGAATGTCACGCCCGGAATTTCTATCCAAAATTCCAAACGCTTACATGTGTGTAAACCCTCGTCCAGGAATCAGCCGAGGCACACAATAACAAATTGATAATAGAGTACGATTATTACTCTAACTAATATGCGAATAAAATGCCATTACAGAGGTGGATAGTTCCTCTCAAACGATAAAGATCTAAGCAGCGGAAAATAAAGAAATAAACAGCGCAGACGACTCCACTCCACAGGCAGCTTGACAAGGACTACGCCAAACCTTCACCACCATCAGCCTCACTGTAGAACTCTTCCTCTGATGAATGATTGCAAGGTGAGTATATGACATACTCAGCAAGCCACGCAGCAAATATGCAAGTGCACAGGATAACCAAGGATGGCATAATATAGGCTTCTTTGCATAAACAGCATTTAAAGAATATTTCAGAATTTAAAAAAACAGTAGAGTATTAATTAAACAGTATTAATCCAACACCATACAACATACCCTGTTGTATAGGCCCAACCATCCTAAACAACCAACCTTGGCTGCACAGTTCTAATCTCCAAACCAGGAATATACCATTCCAAACCAGGAGCTAATCAATTATAACCAGTTATAGCATCTCTCATTATGGTGTGAAGGTTGAGACTAATCACGAAAGACATTGTTAGACCCGCCCCTAACCGCGGGCACGGCTATTCGAATAGTTTTACTCTGATCAGAGGTGTACCACTGTACCCACAAGACACAGCCCCACATCATGTCACCATGTGCCTTAATACCACCACGGTACCTCGGAAAGGAGCTGTGACATTACCCCTCACACAACACAATTTACTACAGTGCACCATTGCCGGATCATAGTCACCCCCTTATAAACAAGGCATGGACTCCCCAGCGACCCCCGTGGGCTTATCTCCGCCACTTCTCAGTCTGGTGCTCCGTAATAAACTATGCTATGCAAAAGATAAAGCCGTTGCCCACGCTGGCTTGTGGTTGGCACGGTTAATGTTTCACAACCGAAGTTCGTGAACCGATCCTTAATTGTCATGAGCACGACCATCAAAACCATGTACTCACAACCCACCATTATCAGGTTTTAGTTGTCAAATTAATTAATTAACCAATCACGATTGACCATCGTGAACTATCATTAAGCCATCATTAGATAATAGTGAATCATAAGTTATCCCATTAGTGTGCTAAGTTTCTAAGCATGACTAAGCAATTACACCTAATCATCTAGTCGAACCAATATAATGCTCAACTAGTCAAGTTATAATAACCCAAGGTATCAAGGAATAGGATAATCAAGAACAAAAGGGCTATAACAAACAATAGGCTATTTCCACCCAATGACATTCAAAAATAAATGCAATAGTTGAATAGAAACAATAGCTTTAAACAGGATCAACATGCTCAAAGGATTGATTAGGATCTGTGTGACTTGCCTTGCTGGCCTTGGAACTCTTCTAAATCTTCTCCTGCAAAAGCGGACTCTCCGGAAACGTCGGATTCTAAACAGAGAAGAGCAAAAACACCAAAACAGCACATAAGCAAGCATGAACAGTACATGTGGATATTTTTAACATGTAGATCTCAATTTTAGAAAAATTTAGAGACTTGAACCAACTAAATCCGAGCTAAGATGAATTAGTTATGAATTTTTAAAGATTTAATCGGTTTAAATCATTTATATAAATTTTAATTGAATTATGACGCAATAATGAATTATTTTTGAAAAGAAAAAGTGACTTTATTGCGTCAGCGGGCTCGGGTCTACGGTGGACCGGGTCCACGGCAACGGTTCACAAGATCGGACGGCCGAGATCTAATCCGACCGAACGGACGGTCGAGATCCAAAGGCGCACGGCCGGCTCACGGAAGGCGGCGATGATGACGTCAGCACTGACGTCATCCTCTCCCGACGGCGGCGACGGCGGCTCGGACACATGTGCTCGCCGGCGAACGACGGCGCGGCGGCGCGAACGGAGGACACCAAAAGGACGCGGGCATCGCGGCGAACTCACCGGCGACCAAACTAGCGGCGGAGAAGCAACGGACGACGCCGGCGACGAGGACGAAGCGGCGGAGAGGTTCGGGTCGACGGTGACGGCGGTGTTCCGGCGGTCCACAGCGATGACGGAGGGTCGGACGAGGACGGCGACACGACGGCGACCACGTTGGCGAGCTCCCCGAGCGACGGCGATGACCGGAGCGACGGCGGCGCACGACTGGAGCAGCGGCGGCGACGGTGGCGCACGGGTGCACGGCGCTAGGGCGATTCGCGCGACGAGAGGCGAAGGCGAGGGCGGCGGAGGGTAGAGGGGACACCGGGGGTCCTTTTAAAGGGGTCGGGAGGCGGCGGCGAAGCCCACGGCCGCCCGGCGACGACGATGGAAGGTTAGGGTTCGCCGACTCCGAATCGAGCTCGAATCCTCCACTTTCCAACGCGATTAGGCCGAAGCTTCCAAAGAGAAAAAGGTAGAGGAGATCACGGCGAAGGTTTCCCCCCAAACAATTGCACCGGATCGGGAAAGGGGCGGCTGAATTGGAAAGGCGGCGGCGGCGGCGCTCGGCTAGGGTTTCAGCCCGAGGAAGACGACGGGCCTGACAGGTGGGCCCCACCTATCAGCGGCAGGAGAGAGAGGAGAGCGGCGGCTTGCGCGCGCGGCTCGGCTTGCTGGGCCGGCTTGGGCCGGGGAGGAGAGAGAAAGGTTTTGGGCCGACTTTCGGCCCAAAGCCAAAAGAAGATTTTTAAAACCTTTTTCTATTTAAATAATTCATGAAATGCTCTTTCATTTATTAAAAATACTTTCTTAGCTCAAATAAATCCCAGAAAAATCTAGGAATTATAGAATTAAGCAAAGTATTTAATAAAATTTTATCTGGCCCAATTTTATATTGGAATTTATTATTTACAATTAAATCTTTTCTTCTAGGCTTTTAAAAATCATTTCTAAAATTCCATTTACACAATAATTTATATAATTGAGATTTTTAGGGTGTGACATAGAAGCATGCCCTGCTTGTAAAGCACTACGATACAAGATTAGACGAGATGATCGAGGAGAAGATGACGGGCAGCTAACGAAGAAGAGAATTCCTGCTAAGGTGATGTGGTATTTCCCTATAATACCACGGCTAAGGCGTTTGTTCAGGAACAAGGGGAATGCTAGAATGATGCGTTGGCACGCTGAAGAGCGTCAACAGGACGGGATGCTGAGACACCCCGCCGATGGTTCGCAATGGCGAAACATCGACAGAAAATTTAAAGACTTTGGAAAGGACGCACGAAACATACGGTTTGGTTTAAGTACGGATGGCATGAATCCTTTTGGAGAGATGAGCAGCGGCCATAGCACTTGGCCCGTTACATTGTGTATCTACAACCTCCCCCCTTGGCTATGCATGAAGAGGAAGTACATAATGATGCCGATTATTATTCAAGGCCCCAAGCAACCTGGTAACGACATCGATGTGTACCTAAGACCACTGGTCGAAGATCTTAAACTGTTGTGGAAGAAGGAAGGTGTCCCCGTGTGGGACGAGGACAAACAGGAGGAGTTTAACGTATGAGCGCTGCTGTTTATAACCATCAATGATTGGCCTGCACATAGCAACCTATCCGGGCAGTCCAACAAGGGGTACAAGGCTTGCACTCACTCTATGGATGAAACAGAAAGTAGTATCTTAAGCACTGTCGGAAGGTTGTGTATATGGGTCATCGTCGATTCCTTACAGCAAACCACCCAGTACGGAAGAAAGGCAAGCACTTTGAACATACGGCGCACCACCGTACGAAGCCAAAACATCACAGCGGTAAAACAGTGTTTGATATGGTGAAAGATCTTAAAGTAGTGTTTGGAAAGGGGCCTGGCAGCCAGCCTATAGAGAGCGAAGATGGTCACGCGGCGATGTGGAAAAAAACTCCATATTTTGGGAGTTACCCTATTGGGAATTCTTGGACATCCGCCACGCAATCGACGTGATGCACCTCACTAAGAACCTTTGCGTAAATCTTCTTGGCTGCCTAGGTGTATATGGAAAGTCGAAAGATACATTGGAAGCACGTAATGATCTGAAGCATATGGAACAACGCGGCAACCTTCACCCGGAACCAAAGGAGAAAGGAAGCCATTACTTGAGTCCAGCCAGCTACACTCTTAGCAAGGCAGAGAAGGACAGTATGTTTGAATGCTTGGAGAGCATCAAGGTACCGTCAGGATACTCCACGAATATAAAGCGAATAATAAGCACGAAGGAGAAGAAGTTCACAAACCTAAAGTCTCATGACTGTCACGTGTTGATGACACAGCTGCTACCAGTTGTAATAAGGGGTATCCTCCCAGACAATGTCCGGGCAACAATAACAAAGCTATGTGCTTTCATGAACGCAATTTCACAGAAAGTCATCGATCCGGATAGATTAGAAGCCCTTCAGAATGATGTGGTGCAATGTCTTGTCAGCTTTGAGTTGATATTCCCACCTTCATTTTTCAATATAATGACGCATCTGCTTTGTCACCTTGTCAAAGAGATCGGTATTCTCGGCCCTGTGTACCTACACAACATGTTTCCTTTCGAGAGGTACATGGGCGTTCTGAAGAAATATGTTCGTAACCGTGCTCGTCCAGAGGCAAGCATCGCCAAGAGGTATGGAACAGAGGAGGTCATTGAATTTTGCATAGAATTTATTGAAGACCTTTGCCCAATCGGGGGTACCTGAATCACGCCATGAAGGGAGACTACGGGGAAAGGGGACTCTCGGAAGGAAATCAATAATGACGGTAGACAACAATTTATTTCGTAAAGCCCATTTCACGGTTCTGCAACAATCTTCATTGGTGGCTCCTTACATCGAGGAGCACTTGGCTCTAGTTCGTGCCAAAAACATCGGTAAGTCCGATGCATGGATTACACGGCATCACATTGATACTTTCTCCACGTGGCTGCGACAACATCTCATGGGTAACGAGACGATTAACCAACAACTGGCCTTCCTGGCGAGGGGACCATCTGGCTCGATCGCGACATTCCAGTGATATAAAATCAATGGGTACACATTTTACACGAGAGCCCAAGACATGAAGAGCATGAACCGGAACAGTGTTGTTCGTATCGATGCCATGGGACACAATGGTACAACTAGCACGTATTACGGTGCTATCGAGGACATATGGGAACCTGACTATGGACCTCTCAAGGTCCCTCTGTTCCCGTGCCACTGGATTAGGTTGACTGGTGGAGGCGTAACGATTGATGACAGTGGGATGACAACGGTTGACCTTAACAAGGTTGGATACTCGGACGAACCTTTTGTCCTTGCCAATGATGTAACGCAAGTTTTTTTACGTCAAGGATATGTCTAGCAAAGGAAAAAAGGGCAAAGGGCCTGACGAGCCGAAGCGCCACGTGGTTCTCCTAGGAAAAAGAAAAATCGTCGGAGTAGAGGACAAGACTGACGAGGATTACAATCAGTTTGATGGCAACCCCCTTTCACAGTGACGATTGACCCTAGCATCCTCCTATCAAATGAAGACACCCCTTACTCACGTAGCGATCACAAGGAAGGAACAATAGTGAGGAGAAAGTACGTGCGGTCAACCGTCACCGCCGATGTATTGCCGTAATTGTTGTGTACACGATGTAAACTATTTTTGATGTATTGAATATCCATACAAATCAATTGTTGTATGGCATATGTTAATTATGTATGATTATTAGAATTTTTATCAAATTGAAATCATCCATATGCTAGTTATATATGATTATTAGAATTTTTAAAAGTTTTAAATCATGCACGTGGTATTTACATATGTTAATTAGAATTTTCAACAATTTATTATCATGATATGCTAATTATATATGATTATTAGAATTTTTATTAATTTTAAATCATGCATGTGGTATTTACATATGTTAATTAGAATTTTCAACAATTTAATATCATCATATGCTAATTATATATGATTATTAGAACTTTTATTAATTTTAAATCATGCATGTGGTATTTACATATGTTAATTAGAATTTTTAACAATTTAATATCATGCATATGCTAATTATATATGATTATTAGAATTTTTAACAATTTTAAATCATTCATGTGCTAATTATATATTATCCACTTAGTTTACTACAGACAACAATAATTTTTCGAAGGTTTTGTCATTAATTTTTCGACTTTAAATAATTGTAATGCATTATTTACTATTTTAGAAACACAAATGTAATGAAATTCAAAATTCAGTGCTATTATCTTAAGTCCCGGTTCTTAACCCTAACCGGGTTTAAGAAGAATTTGGAAATAGCGGGAAAAGATTTTTAGTCCCGGTTGGTGAGAACATCCAGGAGTAAAGATATCTTTACTCCCGGTTCATAACAACAACCGAGACTAAAGAAATCCAGGAGTAAAGATAACTTTACTCCCGGTTCGAAACAACAACCGAGACTAAAGAAAAAGTTCTTTAGTCTCGGTTGTTGTTTCGAACCGGGAGTAAAGATATCTTTACTCCCAGATGTTCTCACCAACCACGCCACCGCCGCGGCACGCCGCCGCCCGGCCCCCCACGCCGCCGCGACACCACGCCGCCGCCGCGCCCCTACGCCGCCGAGCCGGCCCACGGCGCCAGACCGCGCCCCGACACCTCCGCGAGACGCCGCCGCCACGCCGCCCCGCCACCGCTCCGCCGACGCCACTGCCGCGACGCCACGCCGCTCCCGCGCCCCCACGCTGCCGGGCCGGCCCACGGCGCCGGACCGCGCCCTGACGCCGCCACGAGACGCCGCCGCCGCGCCGCCACGCCACCGCTCCGCCGACGCCACTGCCGCACGCCCTGACATCGCCAAACGTGAACGAACGCTTGTTAAACGTGAACGAACGCGAACGAACGTGAACGAACGCGAACGAACGTGAACGAAACGTTAACGAACGCGAACGAACGTGAACGAAACGCTTACGAACGTGAACGAACGTGATTGAAACGTGACCGAACGCGAACGAACGTGAACGAACGCGAACGAACGTGAACGAAATGTTAACGAACGCGAACGAACATGAACGAAACGCGAACGAACGTGAACGAACGTTAACGAATGCGAACGAACGTGAATGCACTTGTACTAAAAGTTTGAGAACGAACGTAGGCGAAACGTGTACGAACGAGATAATTAAACGATTATTAAACTTAGCATACATATATGATTATATATATAGGTTAAAACGTGAAATACAATATATGTAACTTGGCCCGTTTAGACTAATACATTTTCCTGGTAATGTTGCAGAGAAGACGTCGTCGTCGTCCCTCAAGCCGAAGTGGTAGCTAGCCATCGAAGGAATTCGCGCAGGCAAGTGATGTAAAGAAGTGATTGTTAGAGATTTAATATAAGATTATTAGATTATTAGAGTTTTAATATAAGATTATTATATTATTAGAGATTTAATATAAGATTGTTAGACTTAGCATATATGATTATTACAATTTTAATATAAGATTAGTAGAGATTTAATATAAGATTGTTAGACTTAGCATATATGATTATTACAATTTTAATATAAGATTAGTAGCGATTTAATATAAGATTGTTAGACTTAGCATATATATATATGATTATTACAATTTTAATATAAGATTATTAGTGTTTTAATATAAGATTGTTAGACTTATCATATATGATTACTACAATTTTAATATAAGATTATTATAGATTTAATATAAGATTAGTAGAGTTTTAATATTACGCTTAGCAAATATGACCTATAGACTTAACAAATATTTTTTGTATGCACAGATGGCTGATCGCGATGAGGAACAGATACTGTACGATACAATCACAGAGGGAATCAGCCAGTACTGGAACGAAAAAGAGGGGAACGAGGATCCAAACCAGTACTTGAACGAGGAGGGGAATGTGGAGAGGGATGCGGAGGGGAACGAGGAGGGAACGAGGAGGAGGAGGCTAGTGGAAGTCATCCCTCCGCTGGACAGAAGAGGGCACGCGGACAACGAGGTGCCGCGAAGAAGATAGAGGGTCGGCACATCATAACTGAGGTGGACGAAGACGGCCGACCTAGTGCCCCGGCATAAGCAGCCAAGAATTTTGTACGCCACAGCGGTTGGGTTGTGAGGGACAACGTGCCTGTCAGCACGGTGTACTGGCGCAGAACAAGGCCACGCGGGGTTAATAAAAGCTTTGTCCCGAAATCAGAGAAAGAGATGCTATGGACCACAATGCTCGAGACGTTCACGCTACCCGCGGGTACGGAGAACATAGTGAAATAGTAGACTCTGAAGAAAATGGCAGAACAGTTCCAGAGCTTCAAGAGAGATCTCTACAAGAAATACATCCTGAAGGGACTAACACCGAACTTCGACGTATTCCCAAAGCTAAGGGATCATTGGGACGAGTTCGTTGCTTACAAGACAGGGCAACAAGGGCAAGCGATGATGGCTAGAAACAAAGAAAATGACGCCAAGAAGAAGTACCATCACCACTTGGGGTCAGGCGGATATAGCATCGCAATGCCGAAGTGGGAGGAGATGGAGGCAGGATTGATTGAGAGGGTATCGAACCGGCTACCGCTAAATGGCCGGATCGATCGAAGTTCTGGTACTATGCTCACGGTGGAACGCTTAACTCAGTTGATGGCTCCCTTGTCTCAGCGATCAGATACACGAGGCTTGCCAGTCGACTATCGGACGTAGTGGAAGCCTCTTCTCAGGGCACATTCCGACCCAACAGAGAAAAGGACGAGCTGTCACTCGCCCTACAGACTCTCGAGCATCCAGGACGAACACGAGGGAAAGGCGTGATTCCCTGGAAGATTGGATTCAAGGAGGACATCCACACGTACAGGAGTCGGATGAGGAGCAAGAGAGATACCGAGGCGAAAATTGCATATCTTGAGTACAGGGTATCGAGCTACGAGCTCAGCATGCAAGAGGATGGTGGCAAGGAAGGTGGATGAACGCATGGCCGCACATCGGTCCCCAGGATCGCCAGCCGTACATTCCTCCTGCAATGGTCAGCCCATTAGGCAATCGTAGCAGCTACGCCTCAACGGGGCAGGTAGGATCAAAGAGCATGGACGCCATGCAAACCCAGGATGAAACCACCTGCCCCATTGATGAGATCACGCAACGGACACCATGTGAGCTGCATATTCCTTTCAAGAACTTATCAATCAAGGTATGCTCGTAGTTTTATGATTTTTTGACTCGTACATTCCGCAAGTTGCTGCTTAGGTTGATTACTAATAGATAACCTCTCATCACCTAAAGGTGGCGTCGGGAATGGCCATCCCAACGACATTTCAGGGACTTACCACTGCAGGCCGATTCCAGCAGGATACTCGAGCGTCGAAGTTGAGCTGGTGGAAGCCGCGTATGAGGACCTCGAGTTGGACTACCCAGGAGGAGACGGTGAGACGCATCTACGAGACACAAGCCACGCCATTATACTATGGATCAGCTAATTGGAGCCGCACCAATCCCGAAGGCGGAAGTGGCATACAAGTTTGAACTCGGTAAACCGCTTGTCATGCCTGAGCAGCTGCAGTCCCTACCGATATAGATATACAAATTCCATGAACGGTACATGGAAATGAGCGCCAAGGGTAGAGAGATGTTCAGAGCGAGGATCAGAAAACCCCGACTTCTTGCAGGGAGAAGATGTTCTCTGGCTCCATTTCAAGGATGTCTTCGATCTGTACCATCTGGACACCCTCGATGTCTCTCTTTGAGTGCATGGATTTTGTAAGTATCTTTGAGTTCGATTTGTTTCGTTCAATAACTAGCTCCTGTCATATATGTAAACAATAATAATTTCATTTTATCGTTGTAGAATGGAGATTCAAAGGGCCCGACGGCGGGGGGTTTACGATACTGGGTTCATCGACCCTCGGAAAATCAACACCGAAATGATCGACAAGTACGAGAAAGACACAGAGGACAATCTCGTCCATCTCCTAACGCAGTAGCATTCAAGACATTCATACTACTGCCGTACAACACAGAGTGAGTTTTTATCGTCGTTCGAACAAATTTCGTTCCCATACATATAGCATGTACATTTTCATATATATCTCATCTCACGCTATTTCAGATTCCACTGGGTCCTGTTATTCTTCGACTTGGACGCATGTAGAGTCACTGTGTATGACTCAATGAATAAAGAGGAGAAGATTTTTGACAAGGTCTTCCAACTGATAGACAGGTAATATAATGCCATCTATTCCAAAGTCGCGGGGATTCTATTGCTATTATGTTGATCTCGGGTAATAATTAATTAATCATAGCTTGCAACTGCACATGTAGGGCTTGGGATCGGTTCCGTCAATTGGTCCGCGGGTCTTGGAAAGAAAAACTTGGACGGAGGTTTCATTTTCCGGTGAGTATATGCATGATCCAAAATTGTATTGAATTAAATCTCTAATTACAGTTAAATATAAAGATTATATTAAATCTCTCATCGTTTCTAATGTAGTGTGCAAAGCAGGACCAAGGAACTAACTTATGCGGCTACTACATATGCGAGTATGCCACTGCCTATCAAACCAAATATACACCACACGAGAGCTCGATGTACGTATACATAACCATTCAAAATTCATTGCGTATCGATTTGTTAAGTTGTTTATTAATTTCATATATTGATATGTCATTATTTTTCGAATGATAGCGTATTCACATGAGGGATAATCTCCCATATAAGGATTTTACCATGGCTGTTCAAGAACAACTGATGGGATTCATCAACGAAGAAGTCCTTATATCCCGATGGTGAATTCTACTAGCGATGGATCGACAATTCATAACGTCGGTCCTTCCTCTTCGGACATAACGCCGGCGTCGAAGTCGTAGCTATAGCTAGCGAGCAAATGAATTGTACTATATATGCATGTATATATATATATTTATATATGTACACATTTACTTTCGTGTTAATATATATTTTGGTAATATATATGCATATAAAATGTTAAGTGCTTTAAATTATACATATGTGTGTAATATATGTATTTATACATATACACATATGCGCATATATATATATATATGCATAATATATATATAAATATAAATATATATATATATATATAATCAACCTTGCAGCAAACAGGGCCATGCAAAATAAAAAAAAATGGTACACCGATCTTTAGTCCCGGTGGGTAACACAAACCGGGACTAAGATGGTTCGGCCGGCCACATGGCTGACCGATCTTTAGTCCCGGTTGATCTTTAGTCGCGGTTATTTCACCCTAGACTAAAGATAGATAGCTATCTTTAGTCCCGGATTCGTAGTCCCGGTTGGACAACCGGGACTAAAGAGGGGTTACGAACCGGTACTACAAACGGTTTTCTCCACCAGTGCTTGTTTTAACTTAGTATCAGTATATAACTTCTTTCAATTAGTACCAGTATATGCTACATACTTTTTATGAGTATATACTGTTCTTAAACTTAATTAGTAGCCGTATATATTTTTTTATAGTAAGTTAGTAGGAGTGCACACTGTTTTTAAACTTAGTAGCAGTATATACCTTTTTTAACTTAGTACCAGTACATACCTTTTTTTCAGTTAGTACCAGTATATAGTTTTTGATGAGTATATTTTTTAACAAAAATAAAGATGTTTGATAAGGAAAAAAGTCAAATGACTTATAGTATGAAAGGATGGGAGTAGTATAGGTATTTTTTCCACGTAATAGTAAGTACCATTTTTGTCTTATAGAATAGAACAATACGTAAATTTGGTATGAGTAGGGTTGCTAATTATGAATGAACTGTACTATCAGTCAATGATTGATAAAGAAGTGTCGTCAATCACTGGCAAAGTATCGGGTTGCTGCATTCTGAATAAAGCTAAATGAATGAAATACGCTAGAAGTGCATTGAATTCTGAATAGACATTCTACATGCAGGCTAACAAATCGGTTAGCATCGACGGGATCCACGCCAAACACGCGCCGGAGAGGGAAACGAGTATTCATGTGTCAGCTTGCTGGATCAACGGAATCACGGACTCAGCACCGTCGCCATCTACGCCCACGGACTCAGCACCGTCACGTACATGCTGGAGTGTTCTGTTGTCAGCACCATCTATGCCCACGATAGATGTGTCTCGCATCTGCATGCACCAAACAAATGCATCATCAGAGGCTTAATCATTCTATCAACGTCATACTTCATGTCTGCATCCTCGTCTGCAAACAATAACAGAGATATACCCAATAAAAAAGGAAGAGTATGTATTATCACTGGTGGGAGAAGTGCTTTTTAGTCCCGGTTCACAACTCCCCTATAGTCCCGGGTTTTCAAACCGGGACTATCAATCCGGGACTAAAGATCGCTATCTTTAGTCCCGGTTCAAATACCCGGGACAAAAAATCAATCTTTAGTCCCGGTTAGTAACACCAACCGGGACTAAAGAAAGGGGATCTTTATTCCCGGTTGGTGATGGTCCCCTTTTTCTTTTTTATTTTCTCCCAAATCAAGTGGAATACATATCCCAAATCAAACCCCCAATCCACAGATCAAAGTAACATCCCAAATCTACATCACAAATCAAAGTACATATACACACAAATCAAATACATCACAAATCCTATAAAAATTACAAACAAATCAAATACAATCACAGATCCACCACAAATGTGCAATGAATCACAAAATTATCCATCCAAAAGACACTCAGTGAAACACAAATAAGTAAAAAAAAACAATGCGGGCGCCGCTGCCGCCGGGCGCGGCGCCCCACCGGGATGACGCCTCACCGGCCGCCACCTGCGGCCCCGCGGCCGCCTGCCCGCCGCGACGGGCGCGGCCCCCACCGGGCCGACCGCACGGCAGCCTGCCGCGGAGGCCGCCTAGCTCCGCCACCGACTCACACAGCTTGCCTCGATCGCCACCACGCGACGCAGCCGCCAACCCGTCCGCGCACGGCCGCCTGTCGCGCGGCCAAGCTCGCTCCGCGCACAGACAGCCGCCACCCGTCCGCCGCACGGACGCCTCATGCTGTGCGGCGGTACCTTGTCGCTGCCGCCGGCCCGCAAGCATAGAGGGAGAATCGGAGGCAGGCGAGGGAGGGGAATCGAGGAGAGGGGAAGAGGGAGGAAGGGGAGATGAAGGGAGGCTGGGATACCGAGGAAAAATGGAAAAGGAGAGGGAGTCTTAATGAAGGAGAGAAAAAAGGGGAGGGGTACCGAGGAGGAGAGGGTAGCGGCATGACGCTCGGCAGTTTATTTTTGTCCCGGTTGGTATAAACAACCGGGACTAAAGATATACCAACCGGGACTAAAGATAATTAGAGCCTGACTCGACCCACCAACTTCTTTGAACCGGACTACCAACCGGGACTAAAGATGAAAATATTTTTAACCGGGACTAAAAATGATCTTTAGTCCCGGTACTTATTGCAACTAGGACTATTGTGGAATTTGGTCGACCGACCAAAGATGGTTTCTCCACCAGTGTATCGTTCTACAGGAAAAGATTAATCAAACAAAACCGGAAGAAGGAAGAAAGGGCTTGCCTTGATCGTTGCACGGGGCTTGATCGATGCCAGCCGCACGACCACAGTGGCTTGCCCGAAATATTGATGGCGTCCTTGTTAAGGTCACCTGCGCTAGCTTCGATCGGTCAGCCAAGGTGAAGCCACCGCCGCCTCCGCGTAGACAAGCGTCACCGCACGGGCAGACGGCTAGATAGGAAGAGCCGATGGATCGATGCCGTGATACCGTCGCACAAGGGCCGCACCGCCTGGGAACGCCGTGTTGCTGCAGATGAATGTCGCCGCATCCCAGCAACAATCACCGATGGATGTTGCCGCCGGCGGGGTTGCTCGATCCCCAATGGATCGTGCCGTACCTCCTCCGCTTCGAGTCGCCGGTAGCTAGCGCTCGATCCGAATACAACGGAGACGAGCGAGCTGTTGCCGTCGTGGATGGGATGGGAACCAAGGGATTTTTACGATCAACTAGTGGAGAAAGACTTTTTACTTCCCAGTTGGTAATCCTCTATACTTCCGGTTTTCTAACTGGGAGTAATGAATTCGGGACTAAAGATCGCTATATTTAGTCCCGATTTAAATACACGGGACTAAAAAAAGAGAGGAATCTTTAGTCCCGGTTGATAACACCCAATCGGGACTTAAGAGAGAGTAGCACTTTTTTTTTCTTTTGACAGATTTAGTCTCTATATTTTCTCCCGAATCTAGTGCCATGTATATCCCTAAATCAATCCCCAAATCCCCAATTCAAAGTAACATCCCCAATTCAATGTAACATCCCAAAATCTTAAGTTTACTATAAACATAAATCAAATACATCATAAATCCTAAAAAAATATACTCAAATCAAATACATCATAAATCCTAAAAAATATACACAAATCAAATACATCACAGATTATACATCTCATATCCATGCAATGAATCACAAAATTACTCATCTCAAGTAATCACAAATTATCAAAAAAAAAAGAAAAACAAAGAAAAGAGGGCCGGCCGACAGTCGAGAGGGCACGGCCGCCGCCGCGCGCGGCACCGCTGCCCGCCATGGCCTTCCACACCGCGCGGCACCGCCGCCGCCCCGCCACGGCCGCCGCCGCCAGCGTGATGGGAAGTGAGGAGAGGGGGAGGAAGGGGAGGAGGAAGGGGAGGTGGGGGAAGGAGTTAGGAAAGGGCTAACGGATATTGAATGTCGGAGAGGGATAAGGGATAGGGATTATAGACTACGTATTAATTTTAGTCTCGGGATGGTAATACTAACCGGGACTAAAGATCATATAATCAACCGGGGACTATAAAGAGATTATATTTGCCTAAAGATCCTCGTCCCCCTGACAGACTACTGACACGGGATGAACCAGGAGTAAAGATGATCTTTAGTCCCGGTTGGTCATAAATAGCTGTGGTGTTTTTAACCGGGACTAAAGATTATTTTTAGTTCCAGTTTTTTTTGCAACCGGGACTACTGTGGATTTTGGCCGACCGACCAAAAATGGTTTCTCCACCAGTGATCTGTTCAGAACCGATTAGTGCGGGATAATTAAACATTAGGAGAATATTCTTTAAAAAAAATGGAAACGGGTCCGGTGAGTGCATCCGCTAACAGGGTTGATCGTGGGTGGCTACTGATCAATGGTGGATGGGAGCAGGTGTAAGTACTCCTGAGAGTATAGAATCATTTTCCCACACACACACACAAACACACACACACACATATATATATATATATATGTATATATGTATATATATATATATGTGTGTATATATATATATATATATTACATCCCTGCTACTATGGTGATCATGGATAACTTTGGCGATATTTTCGTTTAATATGTAATTTTACAATAATTTTATCAAAATATCCCTAGTTTTCTGAAAATTTATGCTGGAAAGTAACATCAATATGAGTAACATCACAAATCATTCTACTTATAAATTAGTTGTAAATGCAATTAAGACGGTAAAATAATACTCCCTAGCTTTTATATGACGTTGATGTAAAAAAAAGAGGGGGGTGTATACACTGGTGGAGAAACCATCTTTTGTCGGTCGGCCGAATTCCACAATAGTCCCGGTTGCAATAAAAATCGGGACTAAAAATCATTCATTTCGGACACCGGTCTAACTGTGGCTCAGTTGGTTGGAGGCGCACCAATCCCGAAGGCGGAAGTGGCATATAAGTTTGAACTCGGTAAACCGCTTGTCAGGCCTGAGCAGCTGTAGTCCCTACCGAAACCAATGTACAAATTCCATGAACGGTACATGGAAATGAGCGTCAATGATAGAGAGATGTTCGGAGCGAGGATCAGAAAACCCCGACTTCTTGCAAGGAGAAGATGTTCTATGGATCTATTTCAAGGGATGTCTTCGATCTGTACCATCGGGACGCCCTCGACGTCTCTCTTCTGAGCACATGGATTTTGTAAGTATCTTGAGTTCGATTTGTTTCGTTCAATAATTAGCTCTTGGCATATATGTAAGCAATAATAATTTCCTTTCATTGTTGTAGAATGGAGATTCAAAAGGCCCGACGGCGGGGGGTTTACGATACTGGGTTCACCGACCCTCGAAAAATCAACACCGAAATGCTCGACAAGTACGAGAAAGACACAGAGAACAATCTCGTCCATCTCCTAACGCAGCAGCATTTCAAGACGTTCATACTATTGCCGTACAACACAGAGTGAGTTTTTATTGTCGTTCGAACAAATTTCATTCCCATACATATAACATGTACATTCTGATATTTATCTCATCTCACGCATATTCCAGATTCCACTGGGTCCTGTTCTTTTTCGACTTGGACGCATGCAGAGTCACTGTGTACGACTCAATGAATAAAGAGGAGAAGGTTTTTGAGAAGGTCTTCCAACTGATAGACAGGTAATATAATGCCATCTATTCCAAAGTCACGGGACTCTGTTGCTATTATGTTGATCTCGGGTAATAATTAATTAATCATATCTTGCAACTGCACATGTAGGGCTTGGGATCGGTTCCGTCAATTGGTCCGCGGGACTTGGAAAGAAAAACTTGGACGGAGGTTTCATTTTCCAGTGAGTACATGCATGATCCAAAATTATATTGAATTGAATCTCTACTTACAGTTAATATAAAGAGTATATTAAATCTCTCATCGTTTTTTATGTAGTGTGCAAAGCAGGACCAGGGAACTAACTTATGCGGCTACTACGTATGCGATTATGCCCACTGCCTATCAAACCAAATATACACCACACGAGAGCTCGATATACGTATACATAAACCATTCAAAATTTCATTGCGTATCGATTTGTTAAGTTGTTTATTAATTTCATATATTGATATGTCATTATTTTCGAATGATAGCGTATTCACATGAGGAAAAAATCTCCCACACAAGGATTTTATCACGGCTGTTCAGGAACAACTAATGGGGTTTCATCAACGAAGAAGTCCTTAATCCCGATGGTGAATTCTACTACGACGGATCGACCATTCATAACGTCGGTCCTTCCTCTTCTGACGTAACGCCGGAGTCGAAGTCGTAGCTATAGCTAGCGAGCAAATGAATTGTACTATGCATGCATGTATATATATATATATTTATAATATGTACGTACATTTACTTTAGTGTTAATATATATTTTGGTAACATATATGCATATAAAATGTTAAGTGCTTTAAATTATAAATATGTGTGTAATATATATATATATATTTATACATATATACATACGCACATATATATATATATATATATGCATAATATATATATATATATATATATATATATATATATATAATCAACCATGCAGCAAACAGGGCCATACAAATAAAAAAATGGTACATAGATCTTTAGTCCCGGATTCATAGTCCCGGTTAGATAACCGGGACTGAATGAGGTTACGAACCGGGACTACAAATGATTTCTCCACCATAGTAGTACAATAATAACTCTAAGGTTAGCGCATTGTCATCATCAGCAATTTCTTTTGCTTGTGCTTGCTTTACGCATCTGACACATCTTACTTTTGGAAGAATCTCATTTCTATATATGTACGTATTGAATACTATTCAACTGCATTTTTTGATTTTTATACTAGCAAGTCAAATTCCACCTAACCAACCCACTTCGCCAGCAGGTTACACATATCATGTAGATCTAGGTATCAATTTTCGAATTCAAACTCAAATTCTAATAACATGGAGCTAACTGACATGTTACTTGAGAATTCCCCAACAGCTAACAAAAGGAACATGTTAACATGACCAAGCATTGACGTCTGATTATATTGTTGATGCAAGCATGTGGGTACCTCATTATTTATCATTGGATGATTGAAAACCTGAAAAAAAAAGCAAAGAGACTCTAAATAATGATTAAGTTTCATTTTGATCTCTTAACGCGTTAAGAACAAACAAAAGGGAAAATGTGCTCGAGAAATTATATATCGACATAAGTTTGTCGATTAAACAAATCAACAACTTCAGGGGCATAGTAGTAGCTAGCTAGGATCGATCGATCATCCCAAGTGCAACCAGGTTTTGATAAATTAAATCCCAAAGTCAGAGACAACCCTAATGGATTCATGTGCTCTTTCCTCTGGACCACATTGCATGCATGCCTTCCTCAACCTCTTTATCTCATCAGTGACCTCTCCCATTTTTTTTTCTTAAAGAGCAAGTTTAATAGTAGAGCCAACAACTTAACTGTAAGCTCATATCCCTCTTTCTATAAAACTAATACTTACTAAACACCTAAAACTCAACATGCAAATATATATTTATTAGCACTCCTAAAACCTATATGTAAGCATGTCAGATCAACCCATTAAGTATACAAAGCTCAACATGCAAGCATATGGTAATAACATCTGCAATTTATTTTATTCTAAAACTAAACATACACATGATAAATCATCATTTTTAAATCATTTTCATAATATTTAATCCAAATCATTTCTCTAATATCTAACATATGTCCCACAGTAAAGCACAGAGCATCATCTAGTAATTAGCTGATAATTATGGTATTTGTACTTTTTTCTCCTCTCTTTCTCTCACATGTGTATTTAATGTATTTATTTTGGGTATATGAAGAGCTAGCTCTTACATAAGAACCAACACCCATCAT
The DNA here is from genome assembly GCA_000338895.3 of Oryza meridionalis. Lineage (NCBI taxonomy): Eukaryota > Viridiplantae > Streptophyta > Magnoliopsida > Poales > Poaceae > Oryza > Oryza meridionalis. Next base: position 16,771,453 of record CM002526.2, read on the forward strand.
TAATTTCCCTTTGTTTCTCTCATCCGCATAATATTATAACCAGTTTATAGCTTGCTATTATATACATGCTCTAAGTGGGCTCTCTCTCTCTCTCATATTCAAAGTGCCCAAACCCCACAGGGCTAAAAGCCTAATGTTAGGGTTATGGATACCATATACCTAATAGTAGTTGACTAAATCTCGGCAGGGCCCACCACATACCATGCCCTATACGGAAACAACCTGCGGATGTAGGGGGAGTTCTGGATAAGGAAAGACAACCAGAGTTCTACATTGAAACAACAAGGACTACTCGGATTGTATCCATATTAATTTCCCTAGTTCTACTTGGACAAGGGGACACCTATGGGTATAAATACAAGACCCCCTAGGGGGAGACGGACCATGACACAACAGACAATGACCATGAGACGATCAACACGATCAACATGATCACACGGTCACCACGATCGAGATCCACCTCAATCAGCAACCACCACAATATAACGGAACAACAGAAGCCAATACAAGCTAACATACGCCAAGACACGTCGCCAGATATCGACTTCAGGGATAGGCATGGCCTATTCCCTACGGTGTCTCCGGATACCGTCAGGAGATACGAAAGTGCTATCTCTAATCTCGCCGGGCACGGATTCGAGGAGGAAGACTACCCTATTGTCGACTACGAGTCGACCTTCAGACCGATATGTCGACAACAGTTAGATAGGCTACCCACATATTGTAACTGGTTGATTATGGTGAATAAGAGCAATACCGGCTTCGGCCAATAGGATGTAGGGTTATTACCTGACAACTCAGGGGGTCCGAACCTGTATAAAAATCCCCGTCTCCATCTCTTTTACCTCAGTCTCTCGCATATATCCTAGTACCAACGATCCTCATACTGTCCAAATACCGTAGTCGAGACATCAAACGTCGACAGCCTAAATGCCCTAAAAACCACAAATTAAATCACAACCAGGCCATCTCCTGAATCTGGTACATCTCACAAAGTCATAGGCCTCATAGCTTAGCTAGCAGCTCACATCTCTCACTCTCTTCTCCAAAAGTCCAATCTCTCTCTGTTTCTCGGTCGACTTAAACGTACGTACGTAGCTCGCCGAGGAAGAAGCTAGATCGAACATTATGCTTCCGAAGAGCTCGAGCCAGAAGACGCTGCGAGCGGCCATGCTGGAGGAGAGGGGCGGCGTCGGCGGCCAGCACGACGACGAATGGCCAGCCGCCTCCTCCACTCGCCGGACGCCGCCGTCTCCAACCCTTCCTTCCAGCGTCTACTACGGCGTACGCCATCCGCCGGCTCGGTGCCGTTCCTCTGGGAGTCGCGCCGGGGACGCCCAAGAACGACGCCATCTCCGCCGCCGCCCTGCCTCCGCTCACGCCGCCGCCGTCCTACTACATACACACCAGCAAGAAGGGCTCCGGCGCCGCCGCCAATGCCAAGCTCGCCAAGTCCCACGTCGTCCAAGCGGCTTGCTCTGCGCTCCTCCTCCAGGCAGGCCGCCAGCTTCGTCCACAGCATCATCCCAAGCTTCGCCGGAGCCACACCATGCCGTCCCCTAGGAGGAGCTCCGCCTCGGCCACGGCCGCCGGCCGGGCGGCCGACGGCGAGCAGGTGCAGTACGGCGCCCCGAGAAGAGGCTGGTGGCAAGCCCCGCGGTCGTCGTTCCTCGTCCACGTCGAGGGCGACGACGACGACGGCGAGGTCGCCTCGCCGACGTCCACTCTGTGCTTCCGGACGCGGCACTCCGCCGGCGGCGGCGGCGGCGGCAGGAGACTGCACGGGCTCTTGCGTCCGTGGTTGGAGGTAACTAGGGTTACATTTTTTTCCTGTTCATGGCGATGTCTCATTGCAAGTTTGGGGTAATGTCCATGCGGCGTCACACCATTGCCTTATATGAAAAGAAACGAGTACATTTTTAATCCAATTTTAGTTGGATTAGAGTGGATCAACAATTACTTACGAACTGACCCACTCGTGTCTCCCTAAGTGTAAGAAATGAAATTAATGGTTGTACGGTTATATAATATGGATATGAACAATGTACCAATATATCGATGATCTAGTCTTGTAGTAGGGTTTACTCAGAGGAAGTTGTGCTTTGTTCATGAAAAAAAAATCAACAAAACGTGTTTGATACATATATACGGAAATGACAATGCTTGGTGTGGAGTGTATTGTTACAAACTTTTTACGAATGCTGATATGGCATTCTGCAATTGAATCTAGCTTTTCTATAAACTTCCAACTACTGAAATCAAATGGTTTGATATTTCTTCTCTTTGATTCGAGGAAATTTCTCCTCCTAGTGTAATTTCTCTTAATATGGAACATAACTTTTAATTCATATTATATATATACACAAGCGAAGGAGGGGAAATATGACAAGTGTAGAAACATTTTTCTCTAGGGTGTGGAAGGACTATAAGTTAACATAAGTTTGTGGAAGGGTCGTTTTGATAGTTTGTTTCGAAGGGATCTAACGGTTCTTCTGTTGATGAAAAGTTCTAACGGTACTTAAATAACTAGCTAAATGCCCGTTCTTTGTTACGGATGAAAGAAAATGTACTAATATGTTACCCATCTTTTTGCTATAGAGAATATTCATCTTACCCTTAATTTTTTATGTAGATATTCATTAAGATTCGGTTTTTTTAATATAAAGAAGTTCAAAGCTTAACTTGTAAAATTTACAACGGAAATACGTGGGATGGCAGATCCATTTCATTGCCACCACCACCACCTTTTTTCTTAAAGAAGTATAGATCTATTACTGCATCCGACGGTCATTATTGTTTTATTGGCAAAAAAAAATTAGTTTTTTACTAATTTAGATATCAAAGAAAATTCGATCATATTTTCATGAAACTAACATAAGCACTTGATTGCCGTGCAATCCATCATAAATCGTCCGAGATGCATATGCTTGATCGACATGAATTTGGTATAGTTGGTTCCATGAGACAAATTGATAACCAACTGCTTGGGTAGGATACCAAATTCACACAGTACAGTGATCTTAATCAGGTTGCTATCTATAATGACTCATAAGCGCCTTATTTCCTACGTAAAAGAGAAATGCACCCTTTGTCCATATGTGTCGCACATGTTTTCAGTAGCACGTACATCTCCCTGGCTCTGCTATTTATTTCGCGTGTAAAGCAGGTTACTGCTGCTGACTTCTGTGCATACTTGAATGCTTGGTTGCAGAAACTTCAAACTGAAGCACATGAACTTTCTGCCACATGCATGCATTGCTATCCTCCTCAATAAATTAGCACATATTAGTTTCCAAAATTACGCTAGCTAGAAGAAAGAAAAAGCCTTCTCAGATTAATTAGAAGATCATATGCATGATCTTTTCTACAAACATGCATGTCTGAACCAAATCATGTGTTCGTTCAAAGAGGTGAGTGTGCGTGCACTTATGTGAGATCTTGCATCTTCATTGTGTTTAAAAAAAATAAACAAGAAAACAATCAGCAGTACTGAATTACTGAACTAATAGTCGTCGTCAAATGATCATCGTCAAGCTAGAATATCAATCGGGACACATGTTGATTAATCGATCATTAGTTTTTACTTACTAATCAGACAGTTATTATAGCTGTTTGGTGGAATCTCCCTGTTGATGCACCCTCAAGGTAGGTCGTCACATGTGAGATGTGATGATATCAGAGAGAGAGAGAGAGAGGACGGCAGTTGCAGAGCTGCAGATGCAGTGCAAGTTAATGAACTAATGGAGATGGATCAACACAAGGACCACGACGACTTGATCGATCATTTAATAATGGAGGTGTGACCATCTCTGCTTGCTTCTTAAACTGTGTTAACAACTGAAGGTACTGTTTATCATTCAGAGGTCTGAATCTGATCGGTGAAAATTTGTCTCCCCCAAAACCATTGACCAAACAACGTTGAAAATAAAAGATTCGGTCATTAGCTCTAGTAAGTGCATATGTAAGTACGTTATCTATTGACCTCAACTCCTCAAGTTGAATTTTCAATCAATTTGGAAGTTTCCGCAAACGATTCGATCGGAAGTTTCATCTATATCCTCGATAAGCAATAAGTTTGGGTGCTTCTTGTGTGGCGTTAAAAATTGATGTTAAACAATTCACTGGAAACTTATATGTTTTGATCCCCAAAGTTAAGTTGTCTCAAATGGAGCCTAGCTACGTACCCTAATCTTTTCTGTTCAATGGCCGAGTGTGGATGAATAGATGAATTATTTATGATAATTATTTAAGGTAGAAAACGAATGAATTAACTGTTATAAAGTTCAAAATAAATTTAAAACAGTGTTATAAGAAATTGATATATAAAAAGTTCTACAAAAATCATATACTCGATGCAATTCAGGAAACATGAAAATTAATCCTTTAATCCATTCCTTGGAAAAAAAACAGGGATCCAATTCAGTTTTTTTTTCTCTAAAATAGTAAAATGTACTCGATCACTCTATTAAGATATTTTAGTATTTGTCGGTAGTCAAAGTTCTTGACCAATTCATAATAAAAAAAATAATTAGCACGTAACCATATCAAAGATATTTCATGGTGAATTTTAATAAACCAATTTTAATGAGAGGTTTAATAAACCAATTTAATGATGTAGCTAGGTACGGTGCTGTTTTCTATAAGTTTCATTGAAGTTTGAGAGTTTTACTTAAGACAAAACTAATTAAAACACCGTACCTTATTAGAAGTGTGCAGTTGAAAATGGTTTTTAACTTTTTAAGTGATGTGTTCTATATTTCTCTTTCTACCATATGGAACCATGATCCTCAGTGAGGCTCATTGGTTAACTCACATTAATTTTTCTGGAGAGCGCCTCGATAAGGAGAGACTTCGTATGGGTTTGTTCGGCAGCCACTCTTCCCGAACCATCATCTCGTTTTCCACGCGCACGCTTTTCAAACAGCTAAACGGTATATTTTTTAGCAAAAAGTTTCTAGACAAAGTTGCTTTAAAAAATTATATTGATCTAACTTTTTATAAAAAATTAGCAAATACTTAATTAATCATATGCTAATGGACTGTTCCATTTTCGGTACGTGTAGGAGTTAGGATCCCATCTCCCCCAAATGAATAGAGCCAAGAGTTCTCAAGGGTTACTATAGTTTTTATTGTAAATTTTGATTTCTCATCACGTTAAAGACACCAAGAGGTATTAGTAATGCTCAAATAAATTATGATATACGCCCTCCGTCCCTAAATATAATATTTGACGCCGTTGACTATTCTAAACATGTTTGACCGTTCGTCTTATTTTTTTTTGTGAAATATGTAAACTATATGTATACGTAAAAGTATATTTAAAATGGATCAAATGATAAGAAAAGAATTATAATTACTTAAATTTTAAATAAGATAAACGGTTAAACTTATTTAAAAAGTCAATGGCATCGAATATTTAGGGACGGAGGGAGTAGCTAGGATCATAAAACCGCTTGTATTTACGCACGACATTTTCCATCAAATTAATTACTTGTTTCTGAACTACTTTGGGCTAGCTAGATGTGGATGTGGTTGTGCAGCTCCAATTGTATTACAGGCCGGTTAAGTTCTTGCAAAGTACTACTAAACGTTAACGTTCAGCAAACTCAATAAATTACTTGCAGATATGCATATGTCCTTTGCTTGGTTAATAACCGATCTTAGGCATACATAGGCACATAGCTTAGGGCAGAGCTTAGCCTAGCTAGCAAATTAAAGAGAACCATATACATCATTAGTCTTTAACTTTAATAAGACGTTGTCAAGAGCATATTGTAACATCCTGAAAATTCAAGACAATGAAAATCACGAAAATTTCGAACTTTTAAAACTTTTGCATCATGCTGGTTGTTATGATTGCTATTGCTTGCCAAACCGTAAATGATCACCAAGAAAGTAAGAAAAAGAACTACATTTAAGAAATAGATATGATTTACGGGAATATATTTAATCCTAGAAATAATTATGCACAAGATATTAAAATCAAATTATTTTATCAAATATTAAATTATTTGAATAATGTAGGTGGGTGCCATAATATGTGTGCACATGAAATGATGATCATTCAAATAAACTGAGCTCTCTATATAATAGAATTACAGGAGTATTTAATTCGATATGTAGATCGATATTGCACCAAGTTCCTAATTGCATTAGGGAGTGAAATTTGATATATTAAACCCCTCCATATAAAATAAACTACATATAAATAAATTGAGCTAATGTGCTATTGTGGTAATACGGTCTCATTAGAAAATTATAGAATCTCTAATAGGCCTTAACATTGGACAATATTAAATTTTGGCAAATTCATATTTGACACACTTAATACGATCACCTAAATGCTTAGCAGTAAATACAAATTTAATTTGCAACTTTTCTCAAATTATAAATCAACCAAAACCCTAAAAGAAGAAAAATAGGAAACTTTGAAAAAAATATATACTAATAATAAGAATTAACACTAATTAAAAATTTTAATCAATTATATAAATAATAAAAAAATAAATAAAATAATAATAATAATAATAATAAAGAAGAAGAAAAAAAATATAAATAAAAAAATAATATAAAAAAATAATTAAATAGGAAAATAGGAAATGGCACTGTCATTGCCCGCAAGGTGTTCGACGAGGTCCCCTAGACCTAACCCGTGCCGCCGCTGCCGCGCCACGCCTCCACTGCCCGCCGTCGCATCACCGCTGCCGCCTGTCGCGTCATCCCGAGCCCCATGCGCCGCCTATCGCGCCCCGTGCCGCAGTGCGCCGCCGTCGCCTCGCGCCCCGCGCGCCGCGGGGCGCTCCGCCTCCCCGTCCCGTCGCCGTCATGCCGCGCGCGTCGCCGTCTCCGGTCGCATCGCCTCGAGCCCCACCCCTCCGCGGGTCACGCCCCGTCGCCATCACGTCGCCCGTCGCCGTCGTGCCGCCATCGCCGCGCGCCGAGCCCCGTGCCGCGCCGCGCCGTCCCGTCGCCGCGTCGCCGTCCCATCGACGCTCCGCCGTCATCGTCGCGTCGCCCGTCGCCCTCACCGCGCGCCGAGCCCCGCGCCGCCCCGAGCCCCGCGCTGCCGTCGCGTCACCCCTCCCTTCTCTTCCCTCTTCCCCTTATTCCCTCTCTCCCCTATAAGAGCCCACCGTTCTCCCCTCTCCTCACTCCATCTTCCCCCTCCTCTCCCTCTTCACCCTCTCCACGCGCCGCCACGTCGCCGCCTTCGAGCCGCCGCGCCGCGCCCTCATGCTGTCGTGCCGCCGCATTCGTGACCGCCGCACCGCCGCCTCAGTGTGCCGCGCCGTGCGCCGTCGTCGCCACCGCCGCCGTCGGTGAGCCGCTGCCCCCCCCCCCCTAATTGTCGCCGTGCCGCCGGGTAGAGAGGGAGCCGAGAAAGAGAGAGGAAGGGAGAAGCCGAGGGAGAGAAAGAAGAGGGAAGGAGGAGAGAAACCGGAAAAAGAGAGAGAGAAAGGAAAAAGAAAAGAGAGAGAGAGAAAGGAGAAGAAAAGAAAAGAGAGAGAGAAAGAAAAAGAAAAGAAAGAGAGAGATAAGGAGAGGAGAGATTAGAGTGGGCCCCACTTGTTTAGTGAATAGTAATCCTCTTCTTACCTTTATTAGTTGAGTCTATTACATGTGGGTCCGGGTGGTTAAAAAATCTAATTATAGAAGTTTTATGGTCTTGAGTTTTCTGACATGTGGGGCCCCACTTGTCATTAGCTCTTCCTATTTCCTTTAGAAAATAATTCGGTAGGAAAAAGGAATAAAACCGGGGTCCCACTTGTCCAATGGATATGGTCTTGGAATTAAAAATAAATTCGTTATAAACAGTAGCTTTTCGCAATTTCTCGGATTAATGCAAATTTGAAATCTTTACACTAGCATAACTTATTCATTTTAACTCGGATTTGAGTGAAACTTGAAACCTAAATTCATCTAAATTCATAAGTCCTTGCAATGATATATAATTCACTATTCAATAAAATATTATTTATAATATATAAATTAATTATATCAAATGATTAGATAATAGTTTAACCTAAATAGTGTGCCAATAAATAAAAAAATGGATATTGTACAGTAGCATAATTATCTTTAATATGTCTATCACTGTAGCAACCAAATAAGATAGTTATAATCAATCGTTCAAATTAATGGGTGTAAAGGAAAAGATAGTGCCATTTACTAGCCTATGTCCAAATATAACTAATTCCATGACTTATAAATTATTTACATAAAGTTTAGCCTCATATTTTGTAACTAAAATATAAACACACATAGATGAATCTTTAACTGTTTAGGAGAGTAATCACAGAGCTAGTTGTATTTGGACCACTTAAAAAAAAATAGTTGATACAATGTCATGTGAAGTAGAATATATATATAGAGAGTTGGTTTGATATCCATTAGTTAACCAAACAGAGCCATCTTAAAAATCAACATGTATTGTATAGCTTATAGTAAAAAAGAAACTACTCAAATATATATGATCCAATAATAAGATATTGTTGCTTACACATATACTATACATCCCAGTATAGTGGTACGGTATAGTATTAATTTGCGTGTTGCATATATGAAATTAAGAGGGAAGTGTATGACAAACATGTATATTAGATAAATACTAGTTATAAATCTTGACCTCATATAATTATAATTATAGTTCAACTGTAAGTTAGGATTACTCATTGTAAAATTATGTGATGGGATAATCTGTAACCATAATATGATTAACCTAAGCACTCTAACATACAAAGCATGGATAATTATTAACCTTTTATAATTTATTGTGACAAGTAAAATATGTTCATAATTAAAGTAAAGCTTCCTCAATAAAATAAATAATACAAATGATTCACTGTAATTATTTGATTGATCCCAAATCCATCCGACAACAGAACCTCTAGTATACGACCATTTTATCTAGATAGATGCATGTGTAGCCATAATCCTTCCATAGCCATTAGCTAGACTAAACCACAAATTAGCCAGATACGTATCTCATTCATACTACATTGGCTAGCTTCTAAATAGACCACCATGATAACAGAAAGATTAAGAAACTTTAGCCCTTAGCATGTTGGAACCCATTAGCAAGCGCGAATAATATGAGCAACCTTAGGTTCAACCTCAACAATATATTTTGTTTGTGCATATTTGATTGTTGTTTGAATATTGGTTTTTCTCGCGTATTATAGACTTTGTGTATCGGTTAGTCGTGAGGCAACGTCAGCAACTTCCAGGAGGGTGAAGGTTGATCAAGAATTATATCAAGAATAAGGACTATCCTGAGCAAGGCAAGTCATCACTATTCCTTGAACATGTTGATCCCAAATGCGAAATTATTTTGTTTACAAATAAAATTGCATGCAATGATAAACATCCTACTTGTGATTATGCCATGCCTTGATTATTGTTTACCCCATATTCCTTCGTAACCATGTTTACGTATGAGTCCCTAGTCAACTATGACAATTGCTTAGCAACGCTATTCTAGAATCATGCATACTCATAATTATCAAAATGCTCTATGCTTGGGCAATTGCCTTTGGGAAGGTAATTGAGATGCGGCATGTGGAGACATGAGCGCCACATTGCCATGATGTTGATGACATGATTTATGAAAAGAGAAATGAAATTAAACAACTGTTTTCGACTGGGGGCGGACGGAGGATTTGGGTGGTATCCGGGAAAAGGCAAGTACCGTCCCCAGTCAATTAAGGACCGAGCCATGAAGTTAAGCATGAAACGACCCCCGTACAACCGCACTTCTCGTATGGGTATAGACCTAGCGGAATAGAAAGCTGAGCAGAGGCAGTATCCATGCATAGTGGTTTCTTGATGTGTGAGGCAGGGGCTCTACGGTGGGACAGCCATTGGTAGAACCGCGAGGTTGGTGTCTACAGTGGTGTCGCCATCGGTAGGACTGCCATGTGAGAATTTAAACATAATTATAACTTAATGCCTGTGTGAGTCTTTCCTTCCCGGGTGCGCCAGAACTCCTCTCACTGCTAGAAACTGTGTACGCCTAGAGTGCATGAGGATGTAAAGTTCATGGAGCGGGTACTGCCAATGCGAGGTTATCGAAAAGCTTTGCCGTGACATGTCTCATGTGTTGGGACGAGGCTCATGTGTTGGGCAGTCGCGGAGTGCGGGTAAAGTGTACATCCACTGCAGTGTGAGTAAACCCAATCTATTCGAATAGCCGTGCTCGCGGTTAATGAGCATCGGGATATGTATTACACTTGGCTAGACTCAAAATTCTTAACTTGTGTGGGATGGGATATTGCATGATGATTTTTATGCTGTTGGAGCCACTTTCTGAGAGAAGGGAAGGTGGACGTCCTCAGAAAACCATGACGATTCAATGGCGGGAAGCTATCCTTGGGATCACAATGGATGGTGGACAGAACCGTCGTTGTTAATGTGAACACTGGAACTAAAATTTGGTCAGTCTATGCTAGGTCTTAGACTTGTGAAAATATTTGCAAAATGCAGCTTTACGCAAAAGAACCTGAAGCCATTCCTTGAATACCCTCTATCATATGCATTGCTGTTGTGGTGGCTTGCTGAGTACGGTTGGTACTCACCCTTGCTATTTATATATCTTTTAGGAGAGTGTTGAAGAGAAGCCCTTGTCGGTACGCTTGCGTATCCAACAAGATGATCGGAGTGTGGTTTTGTTCCAGGTCTCGTTCCCCAGTTGACTGCCTGTGGCATGATAACCGGGCCCTTATACTATTTTGTCTTCCGCTGTTGTTCTCTGATAGTTGTTGGCCTACCTGGCCGTAATGTAAGTATTTAACTCTTTTAGCCTGAATTCATTCGTGATATGTTGTGATCCAACTATGTGTGTACCAACTACTGATCCAGAGATTGGTACGGATAAACACAGAAGATTTCCAATTTCCAAAATTGGGAGTCTACACATATACTCCCTCCGTTAAAAAAAAAACAAACCCTAGGTTTCCGTATCCAACGTTTGACTGTCTGTCTTACATAAATTTTTTTTATAATTAATATTTTCATTGTTGTTAGATGATAAAGCATGATTAATACTTTATGCGTGACTTGTCTTTTTAATATTTTTTATATTTTTTTCAATAAGACAAATGGTCAAATATTAGACACGGAAACTCAGGGTTTTTTTTTTTTTTGGGACGGAGGGAGTATGTATGTAGCATATAGCAGCTAGCTAGCAGAGAGCCACCCATGATTAAGTCTTTTGCTTTAAGACTGTTTAATTTAGACATGATACTTTCATTCTTTGGACATACAGAGCCCAGCAACTCCGTGCACTCACAACTTGTAGAGCATAGGCATGATGGTTAATTTGACTAATACTTGAACATGACCTAAAAATAAAAGAATCCACACGATCCATGCTCACAATTACTCAATTAGGAAGGGTCTGTTACCCCTAAGGTTGTAAAAATGCTCGAAGCTCGTGAGCTGATCGAGCTCAACTCGTACTAGGTTGGGTTCGAGTTCGGCTCGAGCTCTAGATGAGCCGAGCCTAGGGGTGAAAACGGTACGGAAATTTTTGAGATTTCCGGCTGCCGTTTCCAGTTTATACCGGCCATTTCAGTCAGTATCGGTAACCGACAGTGGTGGAAATGAAAACGGTAATATCTTTTAGAAATGGTAGCGGGAATAGGATGGAGATTTTTCTGACCGTTTTATCAGTAACCATATTTGTATGGTAATTTCTGTCAAAATTCCGAAAGTTCTCCAGCGGCTCAGCCTGCCCAACCCACCGGAAGCCCATGAATGAAGAAAGTCTGGTAGGCTTGCAGCCTAAAAAAAAGGGAGTGATCAGCGGAAATGTTGTTAACTCTATGACGTGACATGTGGATTTTGCTGAACTTTGGTCTCCTCAAGTTATCGATGTTGAAGTATTATTGAATTTTGTTTATATTGTTCATCAAACTTATTATTATATCATTAATCATCAAATAACGGTGTTATGTAGAGTGTGATGGTATAAGAATAAAGTTAAAAAGTCATTTACGTGTATAGTTAAATGTGTGCTATGCCACACTCCGCTGATTCTGACATGAATTTTGACTTTCGACCAATATCGGTATATTCCGTTCCGACGGTCCCGTTTCCCATATACCTATATCGTTATCGTTTCCGGATCTACCGTTCCGATTCCGTTTTCAAGAAAAATATATGAAAATGAAAATTGTATAGGGTTTTTTTTTTTGACCATTTTCATCCCTAGCCGAGCTGAACTCCAGCTTCTAACGTAACAATATTTTTTATTATTTATTTAATAAAATAGTGTAGATAAATATACTATTAGTATGTATTCACACAATAAAGTATAGTTTATATTACAATCATATATTTATCTCATCATTTTTCTTCTCTTTCATGAATATAATTAACTTAAAAAGTAACTTTTCCAAGAAATTTATTATCATTGAAATAAACGATATACTACTTAATTATAAGCCAAGCTCGGTAGACAAATTTGAGCTTGATAGAGCTTGAACCGAGCATATGTAGAAGCTCGACGGTTACACAGGCTTGGCTCGTGCTCAAGCTTAACTCACTGACAGCCCTAATTACAACCATGTTTGGATTCTAGAATGTCAATCTACCTAGTGCTCCGGTAATTCCTTTTTATAGTAAAAAAATATTGTGATCAAAGTGACATGTACTCCATCCATCCTAAAAAAGTTATCTCTTTATAGTTCAAAATATATTCCACAATAATTGTCACTTAAATTACTACTTATCGCATCAACCACACCTATTCAAATTTCAGCCCATTCTATCTTCGTCATCCTCCAACTTTCATTCAAATAAGAAGTATTATATATAGTCTTTACTTTCCAAAGCTTAATTTGTGTTAAACAACTTAGAAAGATAAAGATAAGTATCAAGAAACTAAGAGAGTACATGAGATCGTAGTTGACCTCATGTATTTTAGACCGGATGGAGTAACGTACCCGATGCCACCCTTGCCATTGGCATGTTACGAGACTGAGTATGTATATTATCTATAAAAAAAACATGGGGTTTGTGAAGATATTCCTCAAAATCTAGGTTTTGATATTGAAAACATAAGCAAAGCCTGATGTTTTCTGTTACATATGTTGCAAAAACATAGGCAAGATGTGCATTTGTATAAAATCACTGGTATTCATGGTTACATGTGTTGATGATATTTCGTCTGCCACTCTGATATGTTTTTCCAGCCGAAGACATATACAAAATTAGGACAATAAAAACACAGCCCAACTTATATCATTTCACAGCCCAACTTAATAAGAAAGCCCATGTAATAAGCGGCCCAATCTCAATACGTTGTAAGATGGGCTTGTCGCCATTTCATCATCTCTGTCTGCTCCTTTGCCTAATTAATCCCTAACTTCTACGCCCATCCTCATCTATGATAAAAACAAATTAAGGTTATTAAATACTCCCCATGTTTTATATTATAAGTCAGTTTTAATTGTTTTTTTCCTAGTCAAACCTTTCAAATTTGATCAAATTTATAGAAAAAACTAGCAACACCTACAACACCAAATTAATTTCATTAAGTCTAGTATTGAATATATTTTGATAATACGTTTATTTTGTATTGGAAATATTACTATATTTTCTATAAACTTGATCAAACTTAAAAATGTTTGACTCGAAAAAACAATATGGAATGGAGAAAGTATTATACGTTCAACCCGGATTTCCACCCATGTATGGTCCATTATATACGTATATAGTTTTACGTGTACTCCGTACGTATATGCTGATCTATAGTGAACTATATACCAAGTTACTCAGTATGAATCGCAAATTATACGGCGTGCACTTCTTCCACTGCCACCAATGGCGCGTCGATCACCTTGCTCCTCTCCACCACCTTCCCCTTGCCGCCGCCGCCGCCGGCCATCTCCGTCTCCCGCGACGCCACCCCGGCGACGACGTCCCCGCCGTCCGACAAGTACTCCTTCTTGTACTCGTACCTCCTCGCCACCCACACGAACACCGCCAGGTTGAGCACCGCGAGCAGCAGGAGGAAGGCGTAGTAGTAGTCGAGGTGCGAGTCGTTGAGGTTGTCGCCTATCCAGCTCTTGCCGGCGCCGCCGGCGCCGCCCCTGGTGGCGCGGTCGACGGCGGTGACGAGCAGGCTGTTGAGGAAGTTGCCGACGCCGAGGCCGCTGGTGAAGAAGGTGGTGCCGAGGCTCTGCATCCCCTGCGGCGACTGGTCGTAGAAGAACTCGAGGATGCCGACGGAGCCGAACACGTCGCCGACGCCGATAAGGATGTACTGCGGCAGCATCCAAAAGATGCTCATCGGGACGGTGTCGTGTGCGGCCGTGGCGGAGGCGGCGCGGATCGCGCGCATGCGGCGGAGCTCCACGAGGCAGGCGCACGCCACCGCCGCCACCTGGAGCGCGGACCCGACGCCGAGGCGCTGCAGGAGCGTGATGCCGCGGGGTTCGCCGGTGCGGCGGCGGGCGAGGGGGACCAGCACGCGGTCGTAGACCGGGATGGAGAGGAGCATGGAGATGGTGATGAAGCTGCCGAGGGAGGCCGCCGGGATGCGGACGCCGCCGACAGTGCGGTCCAGGGTGGTGCCCTGCTTCACGAACAGGGTGTTCACCTGCGCCCAGATGGTGCACGGCACCAGCGTCGTCAGCCACACCACGATCATCCCCGTGATCAGCTTCACCTCCTCCACCTCCGTCACCGTGCACGGCTCCGCCTCCGCCTCCGCCTCAGCCGCCGGCAGCGCCGCCTTGTCCAAGAACCTGTAGCCCCGCGTGTGGTGCAGCCGCCGCTTCGTCCCGGCGGCGGCGTACCACGCCGCGTCGTGCTCGTGCAGCTGATCACCGCCGCCGTCGCCACGCACCGGCAGCTGCCGCCTCCGGTTCGCGAACGCCGCCCTGAACACCCTCCCGACGAGCCTCGCGGGGCCGGCGGCGGCGTCCCGGCGGACAGGCTTGTGGCGGTAGAACGGCGTGCCGACGTAGAAGAGCAGCAGCGACAGGGCGAGGCCGGCGGTGGGGATGGCGTAGCCGACGCCCCAGCCGACGTTCTCCTGGACGTAGACGAGGACGAGCACGGCGACGAGGCCGCCGGTGAAGGAGCTGAACATCCACCAGTTGAAGAAGGAGGCCTTGGTGCGGCTCTCCCGGGCGTCGAAGTCGTCGAACTGGTCGGCGCCGAACGTGGAGATGTTGGGCTTGGTGCCGCCGGCGCCGATGGCCATGGTGTACAGCGCCGCGTAGAAGAAGGCCACCTGCGACCGCGTCGCCGGCGCGCAGGCGCCGTCCGGCGTGCACTGCGGGTGCAGCGCCTTGAGGGAGACGGACAACGTTGTCAGAATCATTCCCTGCATTTTACAGAGTTAATTGCAGTTACACTAGTGAAAGATGGTTCTGACTTCGAAGTGTACTAGAAAATCGTCGCGCCAATTGGCGCGCACTTTTTAGCCTGTGCTGTGTACGAACATATAAATTTCAAAATATTTCGCAGGATTAGGCCAACTTCAATAAATTGTTCATTTAACATGTAGATTTATTTAACTGAAAATCATCATATTTTAATCTATTTATGTCGTAGCTATTGAAAAGTGTTTTATGTTGTCTACATTATTTCAAATATAGCTAAATATTTTAATCTACTTATGGCATAGCTTAATTTCAAAATATTAATTATCAAGCCTTATCTTCAGCTAAATAAGCAATTGTCAATTTATAAATAAGTTTTGCAAAATAGACATTTTTAAATAACGGCCGTACAATTTTTTTACATCAAAGAAAGACACAAATTGAATTAATGATAAAAAACATAGTTTTCTTCCCTTCAAAATAGAGCAGTTTCTAGCATCTAAAGTTTATCTCAGAATATAGCAATTGAGTATCTGCTCACTTATCACAACCGATCATATCTCTCTTATTTAACTTACACAACTAATTTATTAACACCTATACCCAACTTCGACCAATTTTATAGACATTATAATGACGAAGCATTTTTCATTAAAGTATAACTAACCAAAAAAACTACCAATTAAATACCCTCGAAAACTTTATTTCTAGCCATTCTCTTGCATTTTTGTAGTGGGGAGAAATACTTATGATGCCCTTATCAATTTGTAAATCCAATTAAATATGTATACATTGGTTTGTTTGGCTAGAAAAATGTTTTTCTAAAGGGTTACGTAACAAACCTTTTAGTATTTCATTGTTTCTTTTTACATGACACCTCCTGTTATTAGAGAGAATCTATTTGGATAAAAATTTGGATAAAAATTCTGAACTATCATATTTTAAGTTTTGGCCAAATTTTGGTTGTTTATAATATGATATTTTGAAATTTTTATCCAAATTTGGGAAGTTTTTATCCTAAGGGTATTTTGGTCATTTGAACAAAATTGTACAGTACTAACGGAGGCTAATCGAACGGCGATGGTAAATCGTAGAAGTTAAGCAAAAGTCGATGGCATATTGTAAAACATTACAAAGTCGGTGGCAAATCGTGGACGTGTGACGAAGTCAGTGGTATATTATGTATTTTCTCATATTATTTATGTATAAACTTTAAGCGCTCGTCATTTTGCAGGGTTTCTATAAATATTGTAAAATATTTTACTTGTTAAGTATAACCATATCATTTGCATCCACAATTTGAAAAGTTGTACTGGCCAACAGTTGTCAATTAAAAGGAGGAACGGAGGGGGAAATTGGTAAGTTAAGCATTTATTAACTCTCTTTATTAGTATTTATTTGTTGATACTTATCATCTGGCCACCATATCATTTGCATCGAGCAATCCAGTTTCCAGCGGATAGCTATGCTCTTCTGAGTCCATTTTACTTTCCCCTTTTTCTGTCGTCACGGGCGGCCAACACAGGCGGATAGAAAGAACAAGCTGGCGTACTTCTTCCTTCCTTGGCTTTGTTTCTTTTCTCGCCATAGTCATGCATGCAGGCAGATGTTGAGCTGCTCATTTACCATGATGTGTCACCTCGAGCGGCTGTGCAGCGAACCTCAGCGTAGGTGTGTTGTGGCCGACGGAGGTGCTTGTTGCTAGTGTTCCAGAGGCGACTTCTTCGGATTTGTCCAGTTCAAGAGGTCAGCCCCGTCTCATGGTGAGCGACGGGCTAATCCGGATGAAGGGGAAGAAAAGGAGGGGATGGCGTCGCGGTGGCTGTCTGCCCACCAGATCTGGTACGTGTCGTGTGGAGGTTATCAGCTACCATCGTCCTTCCCTTCCCTACCATTTCCCGTAGTGAGAGGTTGGACCCTGAATCGGAGAGGCGGTCGGCTCAAGCAAACCAGCACATCGAAGAGCGCTCAAGAGGGTTTCCATCTGCTTTGGCCGCCTCCGCCTCTCGCCTCCTCCTTAGGCGGCACATGTCCAGTTGGAGCAGGCCGCGTAGAGCGAGCCTCCATCACCCCTCATCGCCCAAAGCAGATGCTAGCAGCGTGGATCGAGACAGGGCGGTGGCACGGTGAGTAGTAGTAAGAGATAGGAGTCCATTTTTCTTGCGATTTGTTTCTCTGGGATTTTTCTTCGATAATCTGGACTCCTCTTGCATCACACGTTTTGTAAAAAGCCCTTCTAGGAACTTGCAATTTACATTTAGGTCCGTCAGATTGTTTTTCATCGTTGATATTTCATCTAACGGCTGTGAAAGGGTTGCAAATACGTGGCGCGTTCTCTGGCCGAGAATTCTGACGGAGCGCAATGAGTGGTGACACGTGGCCCAATTAGAGGCCCGAGATTGGACCTTGAAATCGGTTTATAAGATATATGCCGAAATTGGTGAGCCAAATTTGAGAGGTTATAGAAAAACTATCAACATCGGAACAAATCCAAAGTCCGACTGTTTAGTAGTATCAATAATGTAGTTAATGGAAACTTACACGAACTACAACATTGACATTAAAAAATTATAAGTATTCACTCTATCCCGACATATCTTATCTTAACTAATTAAAAAATCTATAATTTTCCTTTTGTCACATCGTTTCTCCGTCTGTCCCTTCGCCCGTGTCGTTCGACTTTTTTTACAACGTCGCGGTTTTTTTTTTCCCACAATTTAGCGTTTTGACGATATTTATATTTTTATTTTTTTTCTCTCCACATCGAATACATTTCTGCACATATGGGCCTAAAATTGTAAAAGGGCCCAACGTCTATCACAAGTTGTCTCCCTATTTTAGGCTGTCTCAGTGAAAATATAGCCTATCTTACCAAAAATGCTAATTCTTACCCGCTGGAGCCTGGATGTCATGAAATACCAAGCCTACATGTATAGCCCATCTAACCTATGTATATGCAGAGCCCACCTAATTTATGTAGCCCTCATTCGAATTTTTATTATTATTTGAATCTTTTTTAATTTTTAATTCTGAAAATAAACCCCTAAACTTATTTTCAAAATCTAAAAACTTTTACCTACGCCACCCTGCCTGCTGTGACGAAACTGCTACGCCACCCGCAGTGAGCATGCTTGTTTTGTTTGGCCATGCTAGCTAAGATGTATGGCGAAAGAATGGTGCCATGCCAGCCAAATAGATATGACACACAAGTAAGTTCTGAGTCGGGTGACGTTGCTAATGGTTCAGATTTAGAAATAAGTTTTGAGAGAGTTTTTTTAAGTTAAAAATTAAAAAACTTCAATTTTTTAAAAAAGATCGTTCACACATCATTTACCCTTCGTAAGTTATCAAAGTGTTTCAAAAAATATTCTGAAGAGAATTATCAGAGTATACATTAACGCATCATATATAACCAGGCAAATATACCTGGCTGGGAATGCACAATGAGCGACCGCACGGAAGAAAAAAATAGTCTCTAAATCTTTTTTCCCCCGGCCCATCTCCTTAAGCCAGTTTGTCGTGTTTTACGACCTCCTCACATTTTAGTTAGAACATCCTTATTTTTCTAGGTATTTATAAGTATTGGATGCTTATTTATGTTCATGTAAAAGAAGGGTTGTTCATGAAGAAGATGTAAACTTGAGTTTCAGTTACTAAAGATTTCATTTTATTTATTTATTACAAAAGGCTAAATCACTATCAGGACAATAATTATCTTCGGTTCTCCCAAGTAGTTTCACACAATCGTTGGCCGTATATAGTTTCTTGCTTGTTGAGTAGACTACCATTCATAGCTAGAGATAGAAACCTATGCTAAGTTATTATATCATCGGTGGTAGCACAATTTATTTATTACTTGGCGAGCTCCGCAGCGGCACGGGCCTCTTCCCTCCTCTCTCTCATTCCACAACGGATCCAGTGGTGGCTAGACAAAAGAGGCTATGGCAGCGTGGAAGTTTCAACCGGTGGTGGTGGGCCGATCGAGCTCTTCTTCTTCGGTGATGTGGATTTTGTGATAACCACATGTTTAGTCGCAATTAAAACTCGAGCCATCGATGAGCTCAGCGGTATCTAAGAGTAAAAGTGAGCAGGTCCGGTTGCCCGTTTATTTATATTACTAAAGATTTCATTTCTTTTATTTATTACAGAAGGCCAAATAACTATCAGGACATAATTATCTTCAGTTCTCCCACGTTGTTTCACACAATCATTGATCGTACGCAGTTCCTGCTTGTTGAGTAGAATACCATTCATAGCTAGAGATAGAAACATGAGCTAAGTTCTTGTATCATCGGTAGTATCACAATCTATTTATTATTTGGCGAGCTCCGCAGCGGCACGGGCATCTTCCCTCCTCTCTCTCATTCCACAATGGATCCAGTGGTGGCTAGACAAAAGAGGCTGTGGCAGCGTGGAAGTTTCAACCAGTGGTGGTGTGCCGATCGAGCTCTTCGTCTTCGGTGATGTGGATTTTGTGATAACCACATGCATAGTGGCAATTAAAGCTCGAGCCATCGATGAGCTCAGCGGCATCTAAGAGTAAAAATGAGCAGGCCCGGTTGCCCATTTATTTATATTACTAAAGATTTTATTTTTTTTATTTATTACAGAAGGCTAAATCACTATCAGGACATAATTATCTTCAGTTCTCCCACGTTGTTTCACACAATCGTTGATCATGCACAGTTCCTGCTTGTTGACTAGAATACCATTCATATGTAGCTAGAGATAGAAACATGTGCTAAGCTCTTATATCATCGGTAGTAGCACAATTTATTCATTACTTGGCAAGCTCCGCAACGTCGCGGGCCTCTTCCCTCCTTTCTCTCATTCCACAGCGGATCCGGTGGTGGCTAGGCAAAAGAGGCTGTGGCAGCGTGGAACGTTTTAACCGGTGGTGGTGGGCCGATCGAGCTCTTCATCTTTGGTGATGTGGATTTTGTGATAACCACATGCTTAGTGACAATTAAAGCTCGAGCCATCAATGAGCTCAGCGGCATCTAAGAGTAAAAGTGAGCAGGCCCGGTTGCCCGTTTATTTATATTATAAGTTTAGTATGATACTAATAAGTAAAAATAATATGTAAAATAGCTAGATAACATAAGTTTACGTAAGTTAATATGGTTTATAATAATTTAAATTTAAATAGTATATAGAATGGTGATTCAAATGTAAATGGAGATAGTTTGGACCTTAGATTAATCAGCTAAAGGCTAAAAATAATTGAGGTGATATGGATAAATGAGAGGAGAAAAGGAGAGAGATAATTTAGACCATAGATTAATCATTTATACACTAAAAACAATTGATGTGATATGCCTTAATGAGAGAAGAGAGAAATAGCATTAACTAAGTGAGGATGAAGTATATAGGTACATAGCATATTATTAAAAAATAATAAAAATATATATTGAAATGTTATGTGAATTATGTGGGATGATGATTTAACATGTTTGTATTTCAAAGACTTTAAAATTTAATAAATTATAAAATTATAGATAATATAGCATGTTTGTATGATGTTTAAATTTAATGTTTGTTAGTGGATAATGACGTGGTATCTTTGTTAGTAGATGATGATGTGGTATCTTTGGATGGATGTTAAGATTTAGTAGTTAGTGCGCTATAACTTTACGATAAGAGAGGATAAGCGGATTCGCAAGCTCCACTTGCACGGTTGCACCCCCGTCAGCAAAGATCGAGCAAGGACAATGTGCTCTCCTAGCCGCTTCTCATTCACGTTTTCAGATCTAAAGTTCTAGACATGAGCTCACGAAGGTAAGTTCATAGATTGATGGTAGGGGTTGTGGTTGTGTTGGACCACACGTGTCACGCATTTCGCTCACATGGTTCGTGATTGTGTACTGCCAAGTGGACTTAGGCTTTGTTTGCAACACCGATTGGTTGGGCTTTCTCTACTACATTAAATGAGAACAATGCTTAAAAAAATATGATTAACCGAATATTAATTATTATAATTTTTTAAAAATAAATATTAATGTATTGTTTAAGAAGTTCGAAGATGTAGTAGCTACATGAAAATGGGGAATATCTACATTTATGTCAACATATTTTAAAGAAAAAAAATCAGTCGATTATTTCCCGGCCATTATACAGATGAATGGTAGTTCTTAATCATGAACTATTAACGTGCACATCATCTAAAAGTTGTTTATCTAATTTATCGTATATTTATCCAAATTACACACTGTAGTTATTTTTCTGTAGTTTTTTTAGTTATAGTGTAATTATATTGTAACTAATATGTAAATATAGTGTACACTCTTATTTTTCCTTTCTCACTTCTTGTTAAAAAAAAATAATCAACTGGATTCACTGAGCAGTGAGAATGAGTAACGTTCATTGTTTTCTTGGGCTATAAACAGATTGTCACCGGCAACAATAGTTCTGTTAATTACCTAAGTTACTATATATGTACCACGGCCACACATATTATCCTAATTTAATAAACTGGTAACATTGTGTTTGGTTCATATCCCGTAAATTGCCACGACACAAATCTTGAAGGGGATCAAGTGATCCAGAAATTGTTTGTAACCAAGCGAAAAATCTGCCGATAGTATTTTAGCAAAACCAAAATAGGAAGGCTCATTCAAACTCAGTCTTAGATGTGTCGGGTCGGGTCGGGTTGGGGCACCCGAGTCCTCGCCTAGGCATGGCCTCTGCTTAGGTGGAGCCGTGGAGGCGTATTAGTGAGCCGGATGCCTGGTGCCACTCACCACCACGGGCGGATCTACGTTAGAAGGGCCGGTGTCAGACGATACCGATGACTTTCGGTAAAATCTATAGCAAAACTGCTTATCCATATGTAATATGTTATAACACCATGATCTAAACATAATTAGCATGCTATGACACTAATAGAGACATTATGACACCAACGAATCTCTTATAACGAATTCAGGGCACGTTCCCGAGCGGCGCCATGTGGCGCGGGCGGATTGATAGATCGGTCCCTCGCGCGCAGCCATCGGATCTCGTCTTGACGGTTTGAGGTCGTGTGGTGGACCTAATTGTAATATGAGAAGTTTGAGGGTCTTTTTTGCAAAACCGTCAATCCCAGACTCCCAGTCCTCCACCTCCTCTCGCTTCGCCGTCAACGCTGCTACTCCCACCATCGTCTCCCGCCCAAATGCTGCGAGCTCTGCCGTGGGCTGCAGCCTGCACCCGGCCGCCTGTCTCTGGTATCACCGCTCTCCAGTTCTCCTTCCGCACCACCTATGCGCTCCCCCTCCCATAGTCCCATCCCTTGCCCCCACTGCCTCTTCTTCGCCCTCCTCCGAGAGTCCGGGACAACTGGTTCCTCCTACGCTTTGTCACCCTCGCAAAGGAGCTCTCCTCCCGGCCCTAGGCTCCGTAGCCTCCCTCGACCCAGTCACGGTCCTCTACGAGTACAACCGCCTCATGTTCACGCACGTACGATTGATCCATTAGTACATATATGTATATGTACATACACGTTCTTAAAATATCAACACTAGTACTAGTCGATTTTCTGAATCCCGACAGCTTAGCACCGTAAACGGTGCACGGCGAACGCTCCAACAACACAGCAAGAGCAAAGGTTTCTGTTCCGGATTGTGTCCTGTTTGCTGCGTTCACACCGGAACTAACCACACGCGCGCGCACAGGCGCAATCATCAGTCGCGCACGTTCAACCGAAAACAAAACAGAATAACGGACACACGCGCGCAAAACGTCTCGCTCGCTCGCGCGGACGACGCGGGTCTGCGTCTGCATCTGCGTCTGCGTGCACCATGCATACGTACGTACTACCACATCGGTGGAGTTGGCGGGAGAAACTGCTCGCCGCACGGCTCTGCGCTGCGCTGCTCTGCTCTGCTCCGCGCGCACACACTGGCTCCATCCATCCATCGGGCCCCCCTCTCCCCCCCGTTGAAAAGGCTCCACGAAAGATTCCCCCAAATAATTCGCGGTTGCTTTTCCCCCTCTCTATCTCCCAGCGCGGCGGACCAGTTTTTCCGCACAGGTCGCGGTCCTCATCCCAACTGACAAAAACAGGTGGGTTTGGATGTCGACCAAAGCTACGTGCTAAAGCTGCCTTTTGCACTCTCGCTCCGCCTCCGCCCATGCGCGCGCTTCTCTCGCTCGTGCGATCGATTGACCATTAATTTGTCACGCACGCACTCAACTCGCATTAGCCGCAGACCCCCACTAGACGGACGCTAGTAATGCATTCCTGTGCGTGCTTAACAGTTTTTTTTTATTTTAAAAAAAAAACGCTACTACCTTTTGCAAGAGCCAATGAGGATAGCAGTGGTTCCAATTTGTTATGAGGCTGATTTCCTCAAACATTCTCTCAGTTTTGTAGAGATGGAATTGACCTGATCTTCTACTACCAGATAATAGATAGCTGTTTTGTTGGATCGATTATTGGTCTGAAGGAAAAGTTAGCTAGGTATATACGGTGCATGTATGGATCGAAGGAAGGTACGTACCGTGAGGTAGATGAGGGAGGAGACGGTGAAGGTCCAGAAGCGGCCGAGGAAGGCGTCGGCGATGTAGGCGCCGGCGATGGGGGTCATCCAGACGGAGCCCGTCCAGTTGTTCACGTTCCGCACCGACGACACCGTCTCCTCCCGCAGCTCCGTCGTCAGGTACACCACCAGGTTCGCCGCCACCCCGTAGAACGCCATCCGCTCGAACGCCTCGTACCCTGCACTACTTGCATTTTCTTTCTTCATTTTTCACCCAAATTTCTCTCTATATAGCAGATCAAAAGCTTTACCTACTAGGAAGGAGCAGGCTTTCCAGCGGCCGGTGCGGGCGGCGACGGACGGCCGGCCACGGAGGTCGACGGAGCCGTCCTTGGTGAACTCCTGCTTGGCTTCTTCTTCCATCTCGATCTCTGTCTAGCTATCTGCGTCGGTCTGTCACCCCGACCTGTGTGTCCAAATGTGCTTTGGCCGGAGCAGAGAGACCAGGATTCAACAGGAGATACATATATAGCGCGTGGCTGGGCTGACTGCCTACTGCTGAGGCCGAGGCGTACCAACAACTATAGCTGTTTAGTACAGTAGTAGGTGTTGTACGTAGGATAAAATCAGGTTTTCTGGTTTTGTGGCCACGGTTAAGCTGATACAGACGTGCATTATTTGGAACGTGGACCTCGATCTCGTGGTGTAGTAAACTACTTATACAGCTTAATTAATATTGTAAGGGAGCAAATGGTAGGCTCCAAATAATCTGTCCACCATTATTTGTTGGATCCATTCCCCAATCGCCCAGCACCGAAGCTTGTCTCATTTTGTTTCTGACTTTGGGGCTGTATGGTTGCCATATATGCAAGAAAGCGAGGTTCCACTTTTGGGCCAGGCATGGGCTAAGCCACTGCTTGTTGGGCTGATCACTGCGTGGGCCTTTATACTCAGGTGGCCTGGGAGACTAGTGCAATTCAAACAAAAAGGCCATGGAGTGTCAGCTAGCGCTCGCCGTCGATTTTACTCGTTGCTAGTGACGGTGGCAGCGTCGAGGAAGTTTGCTCGTAGTCTTCAACGGAGCGTTTTTATCCTCTTCGCTAGTGTGTATTATAGTAGGAACCGTATCCTCTGACATTATACAGTAATGTCACAGCGTGACATTCCTTAATCGGCTCCATCCATTCTAAATCAACGGCCACAGATTAATTGGTATCTAACTAATCAAACTAATTAACAGATTATGTAGGTGTGTACTTAATAGGTGGGAAGGAATTTTTTTTTGTTAGCACTAAAGCAGTCTCCTCATCTTCATTAAACATTAACCCATCGGCTTGTATATTCAGAATTGCGCCGTTCTGACGGAGGATGGCAGCACAGAATTGATGCACATGATTCAGTACTTCCTCCAGGATAATGTGCTAATCGCTCCATCTAACAAGTGAAACCTAATTATCATCATGTGCTAGTTACTTGCGGATTCTTCCACCAGTCAACAACAATGTTTGCCTCTTGAAAATGCAATATTTGATCTAGGGACAATTTATAACTACACAATCCACTAATTAGTTTGATTAATTGTATGCCAAATAATCTATGACCTTGATTTAGAATGGATGGTGTGGATTGAAAGAATGTCACACCGTGACATTATTGTGTAATGTCAGAGGATATGGTTCCGTTATGGTAATGTACAGCAAGAAAGCCAACATTACTCTCTGTTTATGGAAAAAATACACGGAGAGTGCGAAGTGAGGGGACACGGTGTAGCAGTGGAGGATTTGACCATGCCCGGCGGTTAGACTTCCAAGGAGTTCACACGATCACCGAGAGAAGTGAAAGAAGTTAAAAGTAGTGGCGTGAGAAGGCGAAAAATGAGACATACGTGGGTATTTAAAGAGCACCATCTAAAAAATATTTATATAGGTTGACGTCTTAATATCGCCGATGTATAAATACATCAATTTTCATGCGTGGTTCTTAGGGATAGCCTCATGTGATAAACACGTTATCACGGGCGATCGGTTGTAATATAAAAATCGATATATTTACACAAATGCTTGTCTTAGGTTCTTGACCTCCACTCTCCTAACGAACTTATTATGCAAGCCTTTTTCTTTCGGATCGCCTGTGTAGTTAAGGGTAGTAACCTACAAAAATTATTTTTCTATTAGTGTTTTGATTATTGCGAGGCCACGTTTATAAAAGCGTTGACCGATTCAATTGAAATAACACAATCTAGTGTACATGAGTTGTTATTTTTATACTTCTATTCTAGTACAATGTTGTCTTATCGTCCGATTAATCGCGATTAATTGGGCTGATCAATCCCCTGACCACAATAAGGGCTGTTGAAACGATCACAGATCAGAAATCTGATCGTCTGATTAATCGCGGTTAGTCGTGATTAATCGGCTGATTAGACAAGTAGCGATCAGTTCCACACTTATCTTGGGTTGCATGTGAAAGCCTACCAGCCTGGTTAGTCTGGTTGGGCCGGTCCATTACAACTAGGGTTTACTCCCCACCTCTGTATCTATATCCCCTCTCTTGTCGCGTACTCTCGCATCTTGCATCGCCTTTCCTCTGCCTGCGCCACCTTCTCGCCGCCACTCTCGCTTCTTGCTTCTCGCTGTCTCACCTCGCCGCTGCCCCCATCCTTCGCCGCTGCTCAAGCTGCTGCCTCTCTTTGTCTCTACCGGCACTCCCCTCGTCCTTGCCTCCCTGGATGGCTCCACTATAGCTCCCGTGAGCCCGTGAGTGGCTCTGCTTCCCCCGGGCGCCGCCTCGAGCAACTGAGCAACTGCTGAAGATGAGCTCCTCCTCCAGCGGTTAGTGCATCTTCCCTCCATCTATGCAGTTTGCTTATGCCTTTGCCTTTGCTTTTGAGTTTTCTTTCCATTTGCTATGTTTCTGAGTTCTGAGTTATGAACATGGAACTTTGGAAGATGTTGATCAACCACGACAGCGTGATGTAGTGGAAGTCATCATGGCTTCCTCAGGTGCTAGAGCTGAAGCTTCATCAGCTGCTCCTTCCTCAGGTGCTACTGCTGGTGAGAAGCATGAGACCTCTACATCCACCAATGATTCATCCATACAGTTGGCAATAGAAAATGCGCTAGCTGCACTGACACTGAGGCATATAGCAAGCTCGAGATCCCAATAGGAAAGCACAATCTAAATACCTAGGATGGAACACTGGTGGAGAAACCATCTTTCGTCGGTCGGCCGAATTCCACGATAGTCCCGGTTACAACAAAAACCGGGACTAAAGATCATTTTTAGTCCCGGTTAGTCCCGGTTCAAATGCTGTTAGGCCCCCCCGGGATCTTTAGTCCCGGTTGGTGGATCGTAACTTTAGTCCCGGTCCATGGGACACGATGGTACAACTAGCACGTATTACGGTGCCATCGAGGAGATATGGGAACTTGACTATGGACCTCTCAAGGTCCCTCTGTTCCGGTGCCAATGGTTAGGTTGACTGGTGGAGGCGTAACGATTGATGACAGTGGGATGATAACGGTTGACCTTAACAAGGTTGGATACTCGGACGAACCTTTTGTCCTTGCCAATGATGTAACGCAAGTTTTTTACGTGAAGGACATGTCTAGCAAAGGAAAGAAGGGCAAAGGGCCTGACGAGCCGAAGCGCCAGGTGGTTCTCCTAGGCAAAAGAAAAATCGTTGGAGTAGAGGACAAGACTGACGAGGATTACGATCAGTTTGATGGGCAACCCCCTTTCACGGTGACGGTTGACCCTAGCATTCTCCTATCAAACGAAGACACTCCTTACTCACGTAGCGATCACAAGAAAGGAACAATAGTGAGGAGAAAGTACGTGCGGACAACCGTCACCGCCGATCTATTGCCGTAATTATTGTAAACTATTTTGGATGTATTGAATATGCTAGTTATATATGATTAATTACAATTTTTAACAATTTAATATCATGCATATACTAATTATATACGATTATTAGAATTTTTAAAAGTTTTAAATCATGCATATACTAATTATATACCTTGCTCGCGGATTTGATCGAGCATGGTAGGCTTGGCTTCCAGCGTAGCCAAGAATCCATGACCAACTATGCTTAGGTTCAGGGCTTCCATCTGTTGATGAAGTTCCGGTGGAATGCCACGGACGCCAAGAGTGTTGCAACAGCTTTTTCGACTTAGAGCGTCGGCGACCACGTTGGCCTTACCAGGATGATAGTGAATTCCCACATCATAATCCTTGATGAGTTCTAACCATCTCCTCTGCCGAAGATTCAGATCCGACTGAGTAAAGATGTATTTCAAACTCTTATGATCAGTATATATTTCACAGCGATTCCCAATGAGATAGTGCCGCCAGATCTTTAGAGCATGAACCACAGCGGCTAACTCCAAATCATGGGTAGGGTAGTTGCCTTCATGAGGCCGAAACTGGCGAGAGGCATAGGCTACCACGTGGCCTTTCTGCATGAGCACGCACCCCAATCCTTGGCACGAAGCATCACAGTACACCA
Organism: Oryza meridionalis; assembly: GCA_000338895.3. NCBI lineage: Eukaryota > Viridiplantae > Streptophyta > Magnoliopsida > Poales > Poaceae > Oryza > Oryza meridionalis. The sequence continues at coordinate 16,799,754 of CM002526.2, forward strand.
GGAAGTCCTTGCGAGTATCTGGTAAGATTAAAACTGGCGAGGAAACCAGCTTTTCCTTGAGAGTTTGGAACGCTTTCTCGCATTGCGGGCTCCACACAAATTTTTCTTCCTTCTTCAGCAACTGCGTCATAGGTCTGGCAATTTTGGAGAAATTCTCGATGAATCTTCGGTAGTACCCGGCCAACCCCAAAAAGCTGCGAACCTGAGTGACTGTCTTGGGTTGCTTCCAATCAGTGACGGCTGTCACCGTGTCGGGATCTACGGCAACTCCTTTAGCAGAAATCACGTGCCCTAAGAACTTGACTTCGGACAACCAGAACTCACACTTGCTGAGCTTGGCATACAATTGGTGTTCCCGCAACTTTCCCAACACCAGACGGAGATGCCGCTGATGGTCTTCCTCTGATTGTGAGTACACCAGAATGTCGTCAATGAAAACCACAACAAACTTATCCAAGTATTCCATGAATACTTTATTCATTAGGTTCATGAAGAAGGCTGGAGCATTGGTTAGACCGAACGACATCACCGTGAATTCATACAGTCCGTAACGCGTGGTGAATACGGTCTTCGGGATATCTTCTTCACGAATACGCAATTGGTGATATCCGGAACGAAGATCGATTTTAGAAAAGACAGTGGCACCCTTAAGCTGATCGAACAGATTATCAATCTGGGGAAGAGGGTACTTGTTTTTGAAAGTAACTTCATTGAGAGCTCTGTAGTCAACGCACATCCTCTTTGTCTTGTCCTTCTTTTCCACAAAAATCACGGGAGCACCCCAGGGGGAAGTGCTCGGCTGGATATACCCCTTTTCTTTCAACTCTTCCAACTGTTTCTTGACTTCGGCCAGTTCATTTGCTGCCATACGGTAGGGTCGCTTGTATAGAGGAGTGGTCCCTGGAGCAAGATCTATCCGGAACTCAATCTCTCGCTTGGGCGGCATACCGGGTAGTTCTTCCGGAAACACATCTCCGAACTCTCTGACGATGGGGATTTCCGACAGTCCTATCTGATGAAGTTCTGAACTACTGACAGAGGTTGAGGGTGCAAAGAAAACAACCGGTTGTTCCGGCCCCCGATATAGAGTGACAGTGCGCCTTGCGCAATCCACTACTCCTTGGAATTGAGCCAACCAATTCATCCCAAGGATCACATCCAAGTTCTTGGTGTCCAGAAGAATCAGATCCGAGGGAAGAATCTCCACCCGCGGTGACTGCCAACGAAGTCCTCTCGGGAGAGCCAGTGAGGATCACTACAGTGACCTCCCAAGCAGCGTGGGGCTCTGCATCGTCACCCTCCTACTCCGGGAGCTGCTTGCCCTGGTAGTCCACTCCATGTGGATACCCCAGGACAACGCACATGCCCCGCAGCTCCAAAACAAAGCCAGTCAGGTCTAGGCCACGACGGTTGATGCTGCCGGCCATCTACAAACAAAAACAAAAGAGAAAAGCAACATTTGAAAGATCAGATTTTGACGATAAATGAAGCAGCAGGACAGAGAGAGACTAAAGGATTTTCACAAATAAGAAAGGTTTTTTTTTATTTCGAAAATATTGCTAAGGCTTGGGATCTAAAGCTCGTCTTAGGGTCAAGGGGGGCTCTGATACCAACTTGTCATGACCGGAAATAACCCAACGGGCGTTCCTTATGTGCGTGTATTATTCCTTGTCCCAGGAGGCAAGGTACACCAAAAGTTGATACATTTCAGAGTTTATCAAGCGGAAGCGTACATAATTAATTTATTACATGGGCGGCGAAGGCCCAGCACACACAAAGACAAACGGGAAACAGCGGAAAACTAGGGCGACGACCACAGGCGCTTGACGGCAGGCACGGGCTAGACACCAAAGCCTTCATCTTCTAGGAGCTCCTCTTCTGGGTTTGGGAAAAATTGAGCAAGACTGAGTACAACCACCGTACTCAACAAGACACACCCACAAGTGCAGAATAAATGCAAGGGAGTACAAGGGAGCCATAATATAAGGGGTTAGGGTTTGCAGTAAACAGCATAAAAAAACACTTAGTTGCTCAAAGCTACTTCACAAACACGGTCCTAGAGCTATACAATATTATTAATCACGGTCGTGAACCCACACGAACCTGCCTTAACCCAAGGCCTACGATGATTCAGATCGAACTGGCAACCCGACCCTGGGTTCTAGCTCGTCCCAAGCCAACCCAGGCCAACCATTCTACATTTTAGTTGTTAAGCAGGTTTTAAGAATTAAAACACTAACTTGGGTACATTACTAGGCTTGCCCATAACCGAGGGCGCGGCTATTCGAATAGGTTATACTCTGATCAGAGGTGTACATCTTTACCCACAAGACACATCTTCCTCACGTGTAACCACGTGCCACATACCACCACGGTATACGGATGGAAGACGTAACATAGTTCCCAACCCATCCTAGCCATAGACAAGAGTACCGACCCAACCCCACCTACGGCCGGAACCTCCGGGACAGGTAGGCAGGACTGAGCCCCTAGCAGCAGGACACCAGCCCTGTGCCATGACATCTCGACTACCGGGCCGCAGCTCGTGTAGCCTTCATTTGCCCTGGAGATGTCCATCGACCCCCGACTTCGTCCATCCCCATCCGTGTACTTTTGTTTATAACTAGACTGAGCTACAAACTAAGCCTTACCTACTAGACATGTGGAAGTACGGTAGTGCTTTGCAACAGAGGCCCGAAGACCGGTCGTTATATGGCCGAGGTGCTACTATCAAAACCGTGCACCCCGAGCCCAACTAAAACCATTTTGAGGGTTTTGAATAGAGGGGGAGGTGTGAATCCAATTCCACAATAATCCAACCATTCCATAGTGTCCAGGTGATGAGAATATTCCCAAAGTCTAGAGTTGTAAAACCACCTAATGTTGCCTAATTAATCAGCGAAGCATCTACCTAAATTCATACTAGTGGTACCATGAGTAGAGTGTCCACTAGTTGGGGTTTTGTTTAATCTAGGGTGAACAAGGTAATAATATCAATAACAATAATAATAAGGTCATAACAAATGTAAATAGGCATGGCTAAATAAAACAGTGATAACGCGGGAATTTAAATAAAGCGATAATGCAATAATTTAAATCAAAATAATTTTTTAAACTGGGATTCAATATGTTCAAGGATGATGTGACTTGCCTTGCTCGCTTTCCCAAACGTCGGCTTCAACCTCCACGAAGAGCGGATCTTCCGAAGCTGCAGCGTCTACACGACCAACGGAAAAGAAAAGGCTTTTACTCTAATAAACTCCATATAACAAGAAGTAACAAAGCACAAAAATGGGTTCTTCACTTCTTAAGGAAATATTAGAGACTTGAACGGTCCAATTCCGAGTTCAAATAGCCAAGTTATGGCCATTTGAAGTTTATATGCTCTTTAAATGAATATTTGCGAATTTCTTCATTTAAATTTTAATTTAAAAATGATTTATTGCGTCAGCCGAGGGGGAGGGGCGCGCGGACCGGGTCCACGGGAGTGGGGCCCACGCGGCAGCCTCACGGTCCACGGTGGACCGGGTGACCCTGGGCTCACACCGGCCGGCGCCGTGGGCCCCACTCGTCAGCCGTACCCGAGGGCGCGGGCGGCTGACTGCCGGGCCCCACGCGGCGGCCACTCGGCGCGCCCGAAGGCGGCCACTCAGCGCGGCCGGCGGGAGGCGGCGCCCGCGCCCCTATGGTCGCTGGCGGCCGCCATAGGCACGGCGGAGCGGCAGCCGAGAGAGGGGAAGGGAAGGGGGAAAAGAGGTGGCGGTCCACGGCTCACCCTAGGTCGACGGCGACGACGAAAAAGGCGGCTGGAGCGGAGGAAGGCGGCGGCGCGGCTCGGGTCGACGGGGTCGACGGTGTTCCGGCGGTCGGCGACCGAAACGGAGGGGTGGACGAGGTTGACGGTGGTGCGGCGAAGCCGGAGGAGGCGACGCCGGGGCGGGAGACGGTCCGGGGCGACGACGGCGGCGGACCGGAGCTCGGCGGTGACGGCGGAGAGAGAGAGCGACGGCGCAAGCTCGATTCCGGCGGGGAGAAAGGGCGGGGAGTGGCGGAAATGGACGGAGGAGGCGCGGGGAGGGTTTAAATAGGGCCGGGGCGAAGGAGGGCGGCCGGAGGGGAAGGAAACCGGCGCGGCGTTCTCGGGCTCCATCAATGGCGCCGGCGAGATTAGGGGAGGGGTTTCCAAACGAATCCAAGGGAGAGAGGGAGGGAAAAATGGGGGGAAAGGGAGAGGGGATCACGGGGAGTGATTCCCCCCTATTGATTTCACGCGGGGGCGACGGGAGGCGGCAGGATTCGCGGCGGCGCTAGGGCGCGGGGGAGGCGGCGGGAGCGGCGGGAGGAAGGGGTTGACGGGTGGGCCCCACCCGTCAGCGAGGGTGGCAGGCGGGCCCGCCCGTCAGCGGCGCACGCGCGGGGAGGGAGGCCGAATGGGCCGCGGGGGAGAGAAGAGAGAGAGGGGGGGAGGAGAGATGGGCTGGGCCGGCCCAAGGGAGGGGAGGGGGACTTTTAGGGTTTTCTTTTTTTTTATAAAACCATTTTAACTTTGTTTATTTCTTCTTAATTATTATTTGTGCTCTGAAAATTCCACTAAAATTTATTTACACATTTTAGGCTTTTAGGAAATATACAAAAATCCTCCAAGCCTTATTTGACTTTTACTTTGCACATTTTAATTTTTGGAGGCTTTCACACGGATTTTAATTATTCTAGGCATAATTTAAAGGATGCATTTTAGGGTCGTTTTGGGACGCGACAAACCTACCCCCCTTAAACGGAATCTCGACCCCGATATTCGGAAGAACTGGCGAAGAGATCGGGATGGGCTGCCTTCAGCTCGTCTTCACGCTCCCAAGTAGCTTCTTCCTCAGCGTGGTTGCTCCATTGGGCCTTGCAAAAACGGATTACCCGGTTCTTGGTCCTGCGCTCCATGGTGTCCAGGATTTTCACTGGCCTTTCCACGTTGGTCAAGTCTTCGCGAACTTCAATTTGCTCTGAATCGGCCTGCTCGGATGGTACTCGAAGACATTTCTTGAGTTGCGACACATGGAACACATCATGCACGTTGCCCAAGGATGCGGGCAGCTCAAACTGGTAAGCGACTTCTCCGCGTCGAGCAATGATACGGAAAGGACCCACGAACCGAGGTGCGAGCTTCCCTTTCGTCTGGAACCTGTGTACACCCCGCAATGGCGTGACCCTAAGGTACACAAAGTCATCCACTGCAAACTCCAGGTTACGGCGTCGGTTATCTGCATAGCTCTTCTGCCAGGACTGTGCCACCTTTAGATTATCCCGAATGGTTCTGACTTTAGCTTCAGCTTCTCTCAGGATATCAGTCCCAAACACTTGGCTTTCCCCAACTTGGTCCCACAATAGCGGTGTCTGGCATTTGCGGCCATACAACGCTTCATAGGGTGCCATTTGTATGCTGGCTTAGTAGCTGTTATTGTAGGAGAACTCGGCATAGGGGAGAGTCTTATCCCAGGTCTTCCCAAAATCTAGAACACAGGCACGGAGCATATCTTCTAGGATCTGATTTAGACGCTCGGTCTATCCATCTGTCTGCGGGTGATACGCGGTGCTGAAATTTAATCGGGTACCCAACTCTTCTCGGAGCTTCTTCCAAAAGTGAGAGGTGAATTGGCTTCCCCTATCAGATACAATTTTCTTAGGAACGCCATGGAGACTCACGATCCTAGCGAAGTAGAGTTCAGCTAGTTTGTTCCCTCCATAGGTGGTCTTCACAGGAATAAACCGAGCTACCTTGGTTAGTCGGTCCATGACTACCCATATAGAATCATATCCGCCTTGGGTTTTTGGAAGTCCGGTGATGAAATCCATCCCAATTTCATCCCATTTCCACTCTGGTACTTGGAGAGGTTGGAGAAGTCCGGCCGGTCATTGGTGCTCTGCCTTGACACGCTGGTACACATCACAAAGGGCCACGAACTCTGCAATTTCCCGCTTCATACTAACCCACCAATATTTCTCTTTCAAGTCTAACTACATCTTCGTACTGCCAAGGTGGATGGAATAAGGACTTTCGTGAGCTTCCTGAAGTATCAGCTGTTTAAGTTCCCTGTCGTCTGGGACGCATACCCGATTTCCGTTCCATAGGGTTCCGTGTTCATCTTCTATGAAACCAGCGGCTTTACCCTGTTTCATATTCTTGGATGGATGATTGCTGGGCCAGTTTGCTATCGATGGATGTACTTTATTGAAAGGTACTAAAAATATATTAGCATGCAATTTATAATATTTCTCATATGTCATATGTCATATGATGCAATACTAACTTTTTAGTTTTGTGCCTTGTATGTATATTACAGGTACCTGGGTAAATTGAAGTCGTATGTTCGCAACAAAGCGCGTCCAGAAGGTTCAATTGCAGAATCATATTTGGCAGATGAGTGCATGGAATTTTGTTCATGATACTTGGAAGGTTTCCCTACCAAGCATAACATACCATCAAGGAATAATGACAAACCAGATCAATTTGAGACTCCCATGAGTAGGCAAGAATCCACTTTGTTTCCTCCAGTAGGAAAACCATTGGGAAAACCATCGACGTACTCCTTAACTGATAGAGAGAAATTGCAAGCACATAGATATGTGCTATACAACTGTGATGCTGTAGTGCCATATCCGAAGTACGTATTGTCCTAACATAGCCTTTTTTTTATGTGTTGTAAGTGTTTTGCTTCAAATTTATGTTTATTTGTTTTGCAGAGAACATGCTGCTGATTTGCAAAGGAAGAAACGCAAAAGGCTAACTCCAAAAAACATTGAGAACATGCAAAATGAACAATTCCCTGATTGGTTCAGAGATCATGTAAGTCTCAAAATTTAGGTTTCTCTTTTTCAAATATGAGTACAACTAATACATCTTTTGGTTTGGTGTAGATCTTGCAGTTGGAGAATCAAAGAGGTATCGATAGTATTGATGAGGATATTAGATGGTTGGCACGTGGACCAATTGAGGTAGCAAAATGACATAGAGCATTCAATACCTGTGGGTATAGGTTCAGATAAAAGCGTTATGACAGGGTGACTCAAAACAGTGGAGTTGTTGTGACTGCAAAAACATCGAGTACACGTCCGCCAGTGATACTAACCCTGTCCTTGGTGATATCGTGTATTACGGAAGGATACTTGATATAATTGAGTTAGACTACTATGGAAATTTCTCAGTTGTGTTGTTTAAATGTGAATGGGTCGATGTAACTAAAGGAAAAGGAGTGAAAATAGATAAGTTTGGCTGCACACTTGTGAATTTCTCAAATAAAATTCATACCGGTGAAAAGATTGAGCATGAGCCCTTTGTATTTGCAAATCAAGTCGACCAAGTGTTTTACATTGAAGACCATTTAAATCCAGGGTGGTCTATTGTAAGGAAGATGAAACCCAGAGATGTATTTGAACTGTGCGAAGAATGGAATGATGTGGAATGCGAACCATACCATGTCAGTAATCTTGGGGAGCTATTTGACAGTGCACATGATGGTCAGACATGGATTCGAAGAGATATAGAAGGAACAACTGTCGATAACTTGGTAACTAATTAAAGGTGAGGTTATGAAGGTTTTTCACTATCTATCTGTCCATTATCAATGATTTCCTTATATTGTTTATATCTTCACTTGGGGAGCACTTTATTTTTATGGCAGTAATTTTGGATGGAGATTTACTGCGATGAAGGCTTCTTCACCACAATAGCTTTTCTGGATGAAAATGTCATTCGTATATTTCCTTGGATTGTCTAAGTAATTGAGCCAGATCGATTCAACTTTTTATTTGCATACATAAGTCCTGTAATAATGTTCTACATTAGTTATATACAGAATTGGTGGTTAGATCTTATTTTTAAATATCCAGGATATCATATTGTTTATATGATGAGAAAAAGGAATGGGCGTTTGTAATCTTTGGATCTATTGTGTTCTGTTATTCCATTTCCACCTATATAAATACCTGGAGAAAACTATTTACGTTGTCAATGGCACCTAACGTGAATAAGTAAGTCGAACGGACAACTCCAACATGAAGTGGACATAGCTTAGTGGTACATGGCTTCTTCAGCCGTATCGAAGACTGTAGTTCAAATCATAACAAATGCATTTTTTTCCATTTCTTCTCCAGTGGCGATTCCTAAAATTTTTTCCCTCTCCTTAGCTGGCTAGATAACGAGGAAAACAAATATGCCAGCCTAGATTTTTTTTATTTTTTTTCTAGGGGTGATTCCTAGTTTTTTTCCCTGTCCTTAGCTGGCCAGATAACGAGAATTTTTTGAACTTTTTATTTTTAATTTTAAAATTAAACCGATCGAAAACTTATTTTTTCAATATAAATATTTTTGGCCACAACAACTATTATTTTAGGACAAAATATGTTACGTCTGGATTTGATCATGCGATCAGTATGGACCGAGACGACAACGAAAAAACATGTGGTTTTTTGGTCGTGCTAACATAAATTAAGTAACAATTATTTAAAGAAAAAATATTTTACATCCTAATTTTATACGGCTTGTCCAGACCGGGTCGACAACGAAAAAACAAGTGGTTTATCAGTCTTGCAAACATAATTTAAATAACTATTATTTTATGACCAAAAATATTTTACGTCTCAATTTCATGCGGTCTGTCCAGACTGGGTCGACAACGAAATAGCATGTGCCTTTTCGGTCGTGCTAACAGAATTTAAATTTCCATCTTATATATTCTCAAAAAAAAAATAAATTTCCATCTTATATAAATACCTGGAGAAGTCTATTTACATTTTCAATTGCAGCTAACGTGAAAAAATAAATAAAGGGGGACATAGCCTAGTGGTACTTAGCTTCTTCTACTGTATTGACAACTCCAGTTCGAGAACTAGCAAATGCATAATTTTTTCATTTCTTCTCTAGTGGCAATTCCTAAAAACTTTTTCCTCTCCTTGAACGGAAAAAAAAATTCTGTTGCCCCAGAAATTTTTTAATTTTTTGAACTTTTTTATTTTTAAATTTTAAAAATAAACCATTCAAAAACTTATTTTCAGAATATCCGGATTTCATCCAGTCTGTCCGGACCGGGTCGACAACGAAAATACACGTGTTTTTGTCGTGCTATGATAAATTAACTAACTACTATTTTAAGACAAAAAAATATTTTACTTACAGATTTCATACGGTCTATCCGGATCATGTCGACAATGAAAAAACACGTGGTTTTTTGTTGTCCTAAAAAATTAAATCACTGTTATTTAATTATATATATTTTTCATGTGGTCTGTCCGGAATGGGTCGACAATGAAATAACACATGAATTTTTTGGTCGTGCTAACATTTTTTAAATAACTATATTTTAAGAGCAAAAATATATTGCATCTCTTTTCCATGCGGTCTGTCCGGACCGGGTCGACAATGAAATAACACATGATTTTTTTTGTCGTGCTAACATTTTTAATTAACTATATTTTAAGACCGAAAATATATTATGCCACTTTTTCATGCAGTCTATCCGGACCAAGTCGACAACGGAAAAACACATGTCTTTTCGGTTGTTCTAATATAAATTAAATAACTACTATTTTAAGACAAAAATATGTTATGTCCGAATTTCATCCCGTCTGTTCGGACCGGGTCAACAACGAAAAAACACGTGTTTTTTTGGTCGTTCTATGATAAATTAACTAACTACTATTTTAACACAAATTTTACGTCCAGATTTCATACAGTCTGTCCGGATCAGATCGACAACAAAAAAAAACAAGTGGTTTTTTTTTGGTTCTGCTAAAAAAATAAATCACTGTTATTTAATTATATATATTTTTTTCATGCGGTCTGTCCGGACCGGGTCGACAACGAAAAAACACGTGGTTCTTTGGTTCTGCTAAAAAATATTAAATCACTGTTATTTAATTATATATTTTTTTTCATGCGGTCTGTCCAGACCGGGTCGACAACGAAAAACACGTGTATTTTATCGTGCTAACATTTTTTAAATAACTATATTTTACGACCAAAAATATATTACATGTCTTTTTCATGCGGTCTGTCCGGACCGGGTTGGCAATGGAAAAACACGTGTCTTTTCGGTCGTGCTTAGATACATTAAATAACTACTATTTTAAGACCAAAATATGTTACGTCCGAATTTCATCCAGTTTGTCCGGACCGGGCCGACAACGAAAAAACACTTGTTTTTTGGTCGTGCTAAAAAAATTAAATCACTGTTATTTAATTATATATAATTTTTCATGCGGTCTGTCCGGACAAGATCGACAATGAAATAACACGTGATTTTTTGATCGTGCTAATATAATTTAAATAACTAGTTTGACGGACAAATCAACCCCAAATCGATCTGAATTTAGCAATTTGTGCCTCTCCGAAAATTATTTTCTTCTCCCTTCACTCTTTCCCTCTTTTTTTTTGCTCCCGCAATGTTTTTCTCAGTTTTCTTTTTTTTTGCCGCCAACTTTTTTTTTTTGCCCCCACCTTCCCCATCGAGAAAAACAAGCCAACTGCCCCTAAATATCTCTTTCCTCTATCCTAACTCCCTGAGTAAATCTCTTTCCTCTGTTGTGGGATTCCTTTCTCCTACGAACTCTCCCGTCGTTCTACGGTTCTCCTCCTCGTCTTCATCGGTGTTGATCTGTAGGTAAGATGCCGAGCGCTTTACTGACCCACAGCCCCAAGCAGGTGCTCCTATATCTTCCACCGCTCCGCTCCGCCGGCTGCTGTACCAGCCATCGCTGCTGTCGCACCTTCTTGCCGATTAACAGCCACGAGCAGGCGACCCCCATGCCCCATGGATGACGTAGGGCATGCGGCGGGCGGGAGACGCCCCCAGCTGATGTGCTGGGTGACCGGGGCACTGCAATTGATGCGGGTTATACCTCCCGACACCGGCTGTCCACTTCGCTCTGCTCCACGCCGCGCGGCTGGCGGCAATGTTTCCAAGCCCCGGAATCTCTGCCTCCCTCTGCACATCTTACTACCTCTCTGAGTCACTGAAGACACTGATGACGATTTTGATATCAATGATGGAGAAGGCAATGAAGACACTAATGACGATGTTGATATTGCTGATGAAGGCAATGAAGATACTGATGTTGATATTAATGTTCGAGGTAACTGCTAAGTTTAACAGTCCTAATGGTAAGAAATAATGACATTATTACTCGTATCCCTGGTTACTAAGGATCACTTTTGTCTTTGCAATTTAACACCGAACAGTTGAAAATGGAGCACCTGAAACACGTGGCAAGACAAATCTGAAAGATGTTTGGAACCTTCCGAAAGAGCCTAGAATTGTGGTTCAATGCAATGATCTCAATCAGGCGGTAGGGGAAGAAGCTGGAATTTTGGGTAAATTTCTTGGAATGATAGCTAGGAATGGTAGTCTGTGTAGCTTAGGCTACACAGACTGGAGATATGTAATAGGAAAGAGAGAGAAAAATACAAATGAACTAAAAGTTAAAAAGGACATACTTAAGCAAGTAAAGGTAATTCCTTTTCAGATCAACATTTTTGCTAACTTCTTGTATTATGTTATGCATATCCCCATATGGCCATATGAGTTTCTGTGTTGCTATATGTAGATGAGATTCCTTTATGCTCCTCGGATGGAAGAGTTCATATTAAAAAAAATTGGAGAAAGATGGCGGCAATATAAAGCAAAACTAAAAGATTTGTATTTTGATGTGAATGAGACTAAGGAAGCTAATTGCAACAATGTCCCAGAAGGTGTGCTTTCTGACCAGTGAATTGCTCTTGTCAATCATTGGATGAACGAGAAATCGAAGGTACATGTACCATATTCATTTCTGTAATGGTCTTACAAATTAGAACTCTGTACTAAACAAAACAATGCAATATTCTTTTTTGATTGCTAACTCTACGAGACCATAACAGAGAATAAGTGAGCAGAATAAGAAAAACTGCCAAAAGAAGAAGGCAATTCACACAGCAGGGACAGAGTTTTGCTCGCACAAGAGAAGAGATGGTAAAACATGTCTTGAATAGTATTCATCTATTTCCATTTCAAGCATGTATAGCTACTGTTAGGACTTTACTGATTTGGTCATGTGTTCCATAGAGACAAAAAGATCCTGCAAAGAAGAACCCACATAGAGCTGTTGTTTATGTCCACACACACAAGTGCAAAAGTGACAAGAATATAAATGGGCATGTGGTATACTATTAACACTCAACCATAGATATTTTTCAGTTATTCTCATATGTTGTTTTATTCGTATTAATTTTTCATATGTTTAGGATAATTTGAAGAGACTTATAGCTGAACAACCAGCTTTAGTGGATGCTAGTAAAGGAAAGACTGCTTGGAAAGGAGATGCATCGAACCAAATACTAGGAGATGACAAGCCTGGGTGTGTGCATGGTCTTGGACTAGTTCCAAAGCCTAAACAAGTGCTTGATGTGCCAACTTCCCGACGTTTGTAGAATATAAATCTTACTACAATGGAGGATAACTCCAGTGAAGATGTAATGGCTATTAGAATGCAGATGGAAAAGTTAGAACGCCATGTTGAGAATAATGACGCTGGACTTTTACAATTAAAAGAGAAGGCAACCAAGTTGGAAAAGGCACAAAAGAATCAGGTGAATTTAAGGGAGTTGAGTCTTAAAAAAATTATATGAGCTTGTGTGTGACCCAATGAATGCATCTAACTTACCTAATTGAAGTTACAGGGAGGTTTAGATGGAGCGTCTACAAACAAAGAAACTATTTGTGATGACGTACCTAATTCAAAAAGGAGGGTATGTATCTTTATGGAAGAAATATCATAACATTTTCTGCATTATCTCATAAACTGTGGTATAGATCTCTGTTCATTTTCTGTTATGGACAGAGAGTGTATGACAACCCCTCGCAAGAAATTTGTATGTTTGAGGAGGGAAACATTATGGATCAGCAGGACAACAGTTTGATGGTAATGTGATATAGCACCATCTTATAACTGGGAATAGCTGTGTTTGTTTACTTGGGAATAGCATTTATTTTCTCTCTTTTACAATAGAATACACAAAGCCATGTGCACGATGAGAATTTGCAACCACCAACCAAGCATTCTACTGTTTACAAGGTCCTTTCCTTTGCATTTAAAATATTATTATATATATATATATATATTCACTATTATTTACATAGCATTCATTATAAACATATGCCTTCTTTTACTCTAGAATACACAGTCTTTGGGCCAGAATCACAGTGGGAAGCAAAGGAAGATTACTTCCTATGCAAACAAGGTTAATTTTCACTTTTTCGTTAATTGGAGTGCATGATGCCAGAGTAAACAAATAATTGGAACATTATAGTTTGTGCCAATTTTATGACCTATTCCATTGCAGCGCAAAGGAAATTTGGACCAGAATGAGCTTATGCAACTAGGGAAGAGTATTTCTAGTGCATACAAGGTAAGTTGATTAAGTTCTCTCTTTATCCTTTCAAACTCAATGCCATAGTCAATAAGTGTTTGAAAGTAGCTTAATTTCGATATATAAATGTATATATAGATTTGTAAAATTTATTTGTTACCTTCCACTGTAGAACAATAAACCTGACAACCAGGACAACTATATGGTGAATGCACACAAAGTTACAAGTACACACAAGGTTATTTTTTCATCACTTTAAGTCACCATGTCTACAGATATAAGCTCTTTGAAACTATAACACACATGATTTACTAGTTATAATGATTGTATTGCAGAACAAAGAGAACCTTACCCGCAAGCTTGATAGACCAAGCCTAAACAAGTATAGTACTGCTGCTTCTAAGGTTAGTCTAATTGTTTCAGGTTCAAAATGCTATTTCTATTTATTGAACACTACACAACAACTAAAATAGCACACACAGCATGTTGGTTTTTACTGTAAATTCTCTCTGTTTTTTCAGAAACGGCAATGCAACACAATGGACTTTTTAACTGACAATTCAACAGTGGTAAACCTTGCTAACATTTTAGTCTAAATATTTTAATAAAATCTGGTCTTAATGTCGTTTTATTTTCCACTGTGATAGAAAGTGTATGGTGACGGTCCCTTGCAAGAAATTTGTCATATTGAGCAGGAAAACATTGTGATGGTAATATACATAAATTTCATTGTTTTATACATGGGAATAGTTGCACTATTTTGTAACTGGGAATATATGCTCTCTTTGACAACAGAATTCACAAGGCCATGTTCAAGATGAGGATAAGACACCACCAACCAAGCATGCTACTGCACACAAGGTCCTTGTCTTTCAATTTATATTTTTATTCTGAACTCACCATGGTTGCATCCTATTATATGGTTATCATGGATACATAGCATTATATTATTTGGTACTGTTTGTAACTAACGAACCTTTGGCCTAAATGACCATGGGAAACAGATGGAGATTATTTGTGCCAAGGTTTGTTTTCACTTCTTATTGAGTTCAAAAGTTATTTGATAGAAAAGTTTGAAAGTAAAATTTCTTAATATATATAATTTTAGCATTGATTTGTTTCCCTCCCCTATAGAATAAGAAACCTGACAATCAGGACAGCCATATGGTACATGCACATAAAGTTGGTGGTGCATACAAGGTTGTTTTTTTATTCACCATGTTTACAAATATCAGTCCATTCAAACTATAACATGCATGATTCACTAGTATTATGATTGAATTGGAGAACAATAATTGGCTCTGTTTGGTCTTTCTTTCTTTCTATCTTGTGGTTAAATTGCAAACCATGATCCAAATTTTTTTTTATAGAAACAACAGTGCAGCAAAATGGACTTTATCACTGACAATTCAATGTAGGTATTTTACTGTGAAATTATTTATGATACTTGAATTTCTTAAAGTACATTGATAATATTGATGGATGTATTTATGCACTTCAGGTTGGAACTAAAGTATTCTTAAAAAGTTGGAAAAATCGGAATACAAACGTGGCTCTTGCCACTATTGTAAGCTATGATCCAACACACAGAGTTGGAGGTGTTGAGCTAGGAAATGAATTTTTAATGGTTCATGTCGATCTTGCATTGGCAAAATCCGAAGATTTGATTAGGCCATACAAAGACTACAAAATTGTTGGTCATGTTGTAGGACTTGAAATTGCGTGGCCTGCAATTTTCGTATGTTCCTATCTCTTACTTCTTACTTCGGAGATGTGCTTTTCGTCTTCATAATGGTATATTAATGCTTATATATTTTTTCTATTATAGGTTGACAAGATAAATGGGTGAAGATGTGGGGGAAATTTCGTGACTGCCAGTACGCAACTAGGTCACCTGTACATGTCACGGAATGATGATGGCTGCGAGGTGGAGAATTTTGGCAACAAGATGTGTTTTTTTTATATACTTTAGATTCTATTTTCTGCATTAATGTTCTGAACAAAGGTTTAATGCCATGAATTATGCTGATGATTGTCTATGTAATGCAAAATACTATATTTAATATATAATCGATTATCATGATTGATTGGACTATTGTCACTTGTGCATGCTTTGAGTTCATGGGTCTCTTGCCCGACAAAATAATTGGTCAAAGGCCACCTACAGTGGATAGCTCAAATTACAGTATTTGTACATGTTGAAGCAACTTGATTATATCCATTGCTAAGATTATATAAAACTGTTCATCTCTCAAGGGAACAACATATATAAGTATTGCTGAAACCTATTAAAATTGTTGCTAAGTAGCAACGCTTATTCCCACTTGTTATCAACGGTTGTCTATGTGTTGTAATTGATCCTAGCAACGGCAGCATAGGCAACACATATTAAATGCGTTGGTGCAGACCCTAGCAATACTTACATATATGTATTGCTAAAGGGGGTTCCTCTTGTAGTGATACATTAAATGCATATTTTGTAAGAACTTAGTCCATTCAGGAATTGGTAGGTTCAAGCAGCATATTCGTGGGGGATCTACTGATGCAGGGAAGTGTCCAATGTCGCGACCGAGAAAAAATACATTTTCCCGAACGCTAGTGTATTATTCCCTGTCCCAGGAAAAGCCGGGGTACACCACACAAACATGATACAAATGCCACATTTTTATTATATCGATAATATTTACATTATTACAAAGGCACTTTAGGCCTGACAATCAAAAATAAACAGCAGCGGACTAGCGGGCCTACGGGTCCATCTTCACAGGCGCTCAACTGGGGTATAAACCAGGACTCCACCTAAGACTTCTTCTCCAAAGCTTCTCTTACTGAGGGGGGGGGGGGGGGGGAAAGATTGAGCAAGAATGAGTATAACCACAGTACTCAGCAAGCCACACCGGCAGATGCATGATTAATGCAAGGGGGTACAAGGTTAAGTTTTGCAGTAAACAGCATTTAAAAGTCACTTAGTTGCCCAAAGCCATTTTATAAAGACGATCCTAGAGCTACACAGTGTTATTAATCAAGGCCGTGAACCCTCACGAACCTGCCTTAACCCAAGGCCTACGATGATTCAGACCGAACTGGTAACCCGACCTTGGGTCCCAGCTCGTCCCAAGCCAACCCAGGCCAACCATTCCTTAAGCAGGTTTTAAGAATTAAAACACTAACTTGGGTACATTGCTAGGCTTGCCCATAACCGAGGGCGCGGCTATTCGAATAGATTATACTCTGATCAGAGGTGTACATCTTTACCCACAAGACATGTCTTCCTCACGTGTAACCACGTGCCACATACCACCACGGCATACGGACGGAAGACATGACATAGTTTCCAACCCATCCTAGCCATAGACAAGAGTACCGACCCAACCCCGCCTACGGCCGGAACCCCCGGGACAGGTAGGCAGGACTGAGCCCCTAGCAGCAGGACACCGGCCCTGTGCCATGACATCTCGACTACCGGGCCGCAGCTCGTATAGCCTTCATTTGCCCCAGAGATGTCCATCGACCCCCGACTTCGTCCATCTCCATCCGTGTACTTTTGTTTATAACCAGACTGAGCCACAAACTAAGCCTTACCCACTAGACATGTGGAAGTACGGTAGTGCTTTGCAACAGAGGCCCGAGCTTAATCCTTATAGTACCCGAGGTACGACTAACAAAACCCAACCACGCACCTCGAGCCCAGCCTAAAACCATTTTGGGGGTTTTGAATAGAGGGGGAGGTGTGTGTCCAATTCCAACATAAGCCAACTATTCCATACTATCCAAGTGATATGAGAATTCCCAAAGTCTAAAGTTATAAAACCACCTAATGTTGCCTAATTAATCAGCGAAACATCTACCTAAATTCATACCAGTGGAACCATGAATAGAGTACCCACTAGTTGGGGTTTTATTTTCCTAGGGTGAACAAGGTAATAATAACAATAGCTATAATAATAAAGTCATAACAAAGGTAAATAGGCATGGCTAAATAAAACAGTGATAACGCGGGAATTTAAATAAAGCGATAATGCATTAATTTAAATCAAAATAATTTTATAAACTGGGATTCAATATGCTCAAGGATGATGTGACTTGCCTTGCTCAGAGATAACGGCCTTCCGAACCTTCGGCGACGACCGCAAACCACGCTTCGGGAACCTCCGGAACGACGAAGACTACGCGAAGCACACAAGCAAAGCTACAAGCCTATAAAGAAGCAATAACAATACATAAAAAGAAAGCACAGGGTTCTTTAGGTTATAACAAACATTAGGAGACTTGAACGGATCGATTCGGAGCTCGTATGACCAAGATATGATCATCCGAAGTTTAATGCTGTTACATGGAGATTTGCGGATTATTATAATTAGGTTTTGCAACTATAAAACATGTGTAAGCGCTAGCCTGGAAAAGACAGGAAGGCTGCGCCGTTGACATGCGGACCCCACATGTCAACCTAAAGGACCGCGGTAGACCGAGTACACAGAGACGGTCCACGGGTCGACGGAAGCAGATCCCGTGTGTCAACCGAGGCGAGTGGCCGACAAACGGACTCCACTAGACACCACACGGGCTACACACGTGGAAACCACGCGGCTACCGAGCGGGCACACTAACACGGTCACCACACGCACAAGCGAACGACTATCAACACCGGTACACGGGTACCAGGGTCGACAACCGCACAACGGGCACGGGCGACACCGAAAGGACGAGGACGGGGCAGCGAGAGGAGAGATCCTTACCACCACGCAACGAGGCGAGGGAACGACAACGACGAACGGGCGTGGCGGAGATGGCCGGGAATGACGGAGACGAAAGGCGAGGGGACGACTTCGGCGGCGATCCTTGGACGAAGGCGAGACACGGCCGGCACAAGGCTTGACGACGCGGAGGCGAGGACGAAGACGACGACGGGGCTGCAGCGGCACACTTGACGGACGTGGACGACGGACGAGAACGGCTTGACGGAGGGATGAACACCACGACGACCAGGAACGACGGGAGGACGATGACGACGACGACCGGGGCCGGCGAGGAGGCGACGAGGGACAGCTAGCAGCAGCTGCACGGAGACGAGGACGGCGTGGAACACGCCGCTGCGAATCTGACGACGGAGGCGGCGCCGCGAGACGACGAGCCGGCGAGGAGGAACGATGACGACGATGACGAACACTGGCGGGGTTCGGTCGAAGGGGAGGCGAGGCCGAGGGCGACCTTGCCGCTGCGATGCCGGAGGAGGAGATGGCGACGTCGGCCGGCGCACGGGCACGGCGGAAGGGGCTGCCGAAGGAACTCCGGCGAGGCGGAGGGCGAGACCGACGCAGGCGACGGCGTTCCGGCGAAACCGAGGGCAGGCCGGGGTGGAGGTCGACGCGGCGACACCGAGGGAGGAGACGGCGCAGCCAGCCCGCACCTGAGCGGCACGGCAGGGGCGGCTGGAGGCAGTACAGTGGCGGCAACGCCACTGTTTTGCCGGCGAGGACGCGTCTCCGGTGATTTCCCCGCGAAACGGAGGGCTGACCGGGGGAGAGGAGGCGGCTGCGAGGCCGAGGGCGGTAACGGCGCGACCGGACGGCGCTCGGGCGAGGAGGGAGAGGCGGCTGGAGGCCGGCCGGCGCCGGAGAGAGAGAAGGAGAAGGCGGGGAGAGGTGATACGACCACGGGGAGGCTCGGGAAGGGGCTAAAACGATAGAACGGAGGATGGAGATTCCATTTTATAGGCGTGGGGAGGGAGCCGACCACCGGAGGAGCGGGGAACGGCGGCGGAAAAGCCGGCCGGCGGCCATGGAAGGTGGCCGGTGTTGGCGCGGGCGTTCCCGACGATTGGGGGCACAAATCAAGGGGGAAATTAGGGGGAATTGATGAGGAAGGAACGGGGATTAATTCCCCCCAATCAATTTTGGAATTCCCGGTTTGAATCGCGTGGATTTAGGGGAGGAATCGACGCTAGGTTTCACGGGAGAGAGAAGAGAGAGAGGATGCCGGGCAGGAGGAAGGAGACGACCGGGTGGGTGGGACCCACCGGTCGGGCGCGCGTGTCGTCAGCGCACGCACGTGCGCGGCACGGGCGGGAGGGCGCCGCTCGGCTTGGGCCCGGAGGTGGCCCAGGAGGAGAGGAGGGTTAGGCAGCCCGGGAGGGAGAGGGAGGAGGAGGGAGCTGGGTCGAGGGGAAGGAGGGAGGGCGGCCCGAGAGAGAGAGGAAAGGAAAAGAGAGGGAGGAAGAGAGGACTTTGGCCGCGGGCCGAGAGAGAGAGAGAGGACTTTGGGCCAGACTTGGCGCAAAGGGAGGAGGGGGATTATTTTTAGCTTTTTCTTTTTAATAAACTTTGATCATAGTTGTTGCTGCTTAATAAATATTTCCGGTGCTCTGAAAATTTAAGTAAAATTTGAGGTCTCTTTTTAGACCACGGAGAATTTAACAAAAATTCTCCGGACCACTTTCGAATTTTTCTTGTACGTATTTTAGTGTTTGCCAATTTCTTTTCGAATTTTAATTAATTTTATTATTCCTTTTAGAAAATAATTTTTATTTCGGAATGAATTTATCAGGACGTGACATCCAACAACACCTAAGTTAATCACGGATGAGATGTCTGCTTACATGAAGATGATCTCAAGGACAATGATTTTTCAAGAGCCTGCCAGTGAAGCACAATGGGTTGAAGAAGATGCAAATGAACAAGAGGAACAAGTTTCTGAACCAACAAGAAAGCCAAGTTCTAGTGTAAAGCAGATGAAGTGATGCGGGTATTATCTGAATTAGCCGCGGCTTTTTCCTTAACTTGCCAGAAACACCTACCATTACTCCCAAAGGTTCGGACCCCAGCAACCGCATTAATGTGGGTAGGAGGAGGGATAGCAGACTTGACAGAACAAAAATGGTCCGCATGACCAGGTTGCTTGCAAGAGCGACAACGAAAAGGCCCATTGCAATTTTGAACAGAATGCCCATTTGTCGCGCCCAGAGAATCGATAACCCGAATCACCGGCTATCTGTGCATTTAATCTCTGTCTAGGCATCAACCAAAATATAGAGATGACAATTTGATACAGTTCCACGTCTTACAAAAATATAATATAAACTCAGAAAAGCAGCGGAAAAAACTAAAGACCATCTAAACTTAATCTTCTCAGCAAAGCGCGGCTTCCTCCATAATCCACAGGCAAAACCTTGACGTCTGGCACAAGCCTAATCTTCATAGAACTCACCATCCGACAAAATCTCTGCTTCTGGGGGATTGGAAAAATAAAGCAAGAGTGAGTATAACCACCATACTCAACAAGTCATACCAAGGGGAAGGTATGATGCAACGATAATCAAAGGATTGGCTCATAGGATATTTGCAGTAAAAAACAACATTTATAAATCATAAGCTGAAAGCAGTAAAATATTATATAATTAAGCAGTATTAACATCATCACTGTCCAACGCTAAACCACGTTGTGACAGGCCCAAACCAAAACCATCTGAACTACACCAGTTCATTAAGACAAACTATTAAGGTGAGACTAATCGTGGTGAGCTGGTTGACCGCCCAATAACCGCGAGCACAGCTATTTGAATAGTTTTACTTTGATTAGAGGTGTACAACTGTAGCGTCCCGCCTTCTCCCAGGCCGGGCCCGCTGTCCGGGATGTTACACCCTCACCCCCTTAAGAAAGAGATCGACGCCCCCGTCGATCAACCCTAGGCCAGGAACGTCCTCTCTTGGCCATGTCCATGTGTCCAGTGCCAGCGCATGTGCCATGCTGTGTAACCACTCCCGGTCTACACCAGCCATGCGCACCATGCCTGCGCAACTGCGACACACGCGCCCGTGAAACCGCGAGAGTCGGCTCTGATACCACTTTGTAGCGTCCCGCCTTCCCCCAGGCCGGGCCATGCTGTGTAACCACTCCCGGTATACACCAGCCATGCGCACCATGCCTGCGCAACTGCGACACACGCGCCCGTGAAACCGCGAGAGTCGGCTCTGAACCACTTTGTAGCGTCCCGCCTTCCCCCAGGCCGGGCCCGCTTACATCTGATAGCTTTCATAGGGCAGTCTGAAACCGCGAGAGTCGGCTCTGAACCACTTTGTAGCGTCCCGCCTTCCCCCAGGCCGGGCCCGCTTACATCTGATAGCTTTCATAGGTCATAGACTGCCCTCACAGACCAAAACATATCTTTTCTGCACACTTTGTCCTCACTCATGTGCACCCGGGAAGAATTTCCCGGTCGGTCACCCATCCCAAATTGCTCCACACTTTGTCCTCACTCGTATGCACCCGAGAAGAATTTCCCGGTCGGTCACCCATCCCAAATTGCTCTAGGCCAAGCACGCTTAACCCTGGAGTTCTTTGGAGATTGCCTTCCGGAAAAGAAGTTGCAACTTGTTGATATGAGTATTCTATTAATCCTATTAAGCCCTAGGGCGGGATGTTACACCCTCACCCCCTTAAGAGAGATCGATGCCCCCGTCGATCAACCCTAGGCCAGGAACATCCTCTCTTGGCCACGTCCATGTGTCCAGTGCTAGCGCATGTGCCATGCTGTGTAACCACTCCCGGTCTACACCAGCCATGCCACCATGCCTGCGCAACTGCGATACACGCGCCCGTGAAACCGCGAGAGTCGGCTCTGATACCACTTTGTAGCGTCCCGCCTTCCCCCAGGCCGAGCCCGCTATCCAGGATGTTACACCCTCACCCCCTTAAGAGAGATCGACGCCCCCGTCGATCAACCCTAGGCCAGGAACGTCCTCTCTTGGCCACGTCCATGTGTCCAGTGCCAGCGCATGTGCCATGCTGTGTAACCACTCCCGGTCTACACCAGCCATGCGCACCATGCCTGCGCAACTGCGACACACGCGCCCGTGAAACCGTGAGAGTCGGCTCTGATACCACTTTGTAGCGTCCAGCCTTCCCCTAGGCCGGGCCCGCTATCCGGGATGTTACACCAACTTTACCCACAAGACACGATTCCACATATGTTACCATGCCCCGTAGTACCGCCACGATACTTGAAAGGGGGAAATCGTGACAAAACCCTCCATATAACCACCCCTAACCAACACACCCACCTCTGGTTTCACCCCCATCCCTATATAGGCGATGGGCAGTCCCCGCTCGTGCCTAGGTAAATCCGGAAGCAGCATATACCATCTCCCAGTCCATCCATATTCCATCATGCCTACCATTGCCTTGGTGTGCTAGCTAGAAAAGATTATACTTAAGTTTCAGCCTAGAGCCCATCTGGCTTGTGGTTAGTACGAGTATATCTTCCAGGGATTCCCGAGAACCGGTCTTTAATTGTCATGGGCACGACCACCAATCAAATCACGCATGTATCCACGACCCACCAAGATAACATGTTTTAATTAATTAACCATACACCAAGATAGTATAACATCATTATAAACATTAAGGACTATATTATAGTGAATCCCATGGTGAGCTAGTTGATCTAAGCATGGCTAAGCATTTCTAAACCAATCATCTAGTCAGATTATTATCCCAGGCTATCAATTAATCAAGGTATTCAAAAGGCTGAGTACGGGTAAATTCCATCCCACATGATATTATAAAATAATGCAATTTTGAGAGAAAAGCAGGGGTTTTGCAAATAGGCTCAATATCCACGATACTTGCCTTGCTCTTGAGTTGATGGGACCTCAGCGACCACTTCAAAATAAACTGGAGCGTCGGAACTGCCGGAGTCTAAACGACAAACAAGGCACACAATAAATACAAGCTAAAAAGCTACTTAAACAGCAAAAGAAACCAATTTTAATGGATTCTTGACATTTTAACAAATTTACTGCAATTTGAATGGGTTAAAACGGAGCTCAAATTATTTAGATAAGAATTTTACAAGATGCTCTGTGTTATTACTAATAACAGAAAAACCTTAATTATTTGAAATAGATTATTGCCCAAAAGGAAATTAGGATCAAAGGATAGATTGACAGGCAAACAAGCCTCATGAGGCACTGACTCAACGAGTCAGTTTTACGTGACACGGGATCATCCAAATGATCAGCCGAAACCGACAAACAGAACCAGCGGCTCTGAACGGCTCTAAACTAAAGGACGACTCAAAACTGATGAACGAAAGAAACACGAGGGACAGCTCATTCAAATGAACGAGCGAAAGACTCCACAACGGCTGCGGCTAAACCTGCGTGCTAGGCACGATTCTCGGTAAAGCCCTAATACAACAAACGATAGGCCGGTAGAAACCTAGGGTTGCACCTACGGCTAGACAACTCAACTACCGGGCAACGGGTTAAAGCGGAGGCTAGGTTTTAGCGGCACACGGCTGCGACACGACGGCTCGGCTCGGCTAGGTGGTGCTAGAGCACGACGGCGGCACGGCAGCGCTCGGCAGAGGCGCGACAATAGCGCGACGCGACGGCTTGGCTACGACGACGACTCGGCTAACTACGACACATGGAAACAAAACCCTAAAAATAGGAGGGATTCCTCATCGGGGAGTGAAAAACCGGAGAGGGGCAACGACGGCGGCGGCGACGGTTCCGCCGGCAACACCTGGGATCGACGACGACGTGGCGACGGCTACCGGCGGCGGCGACGGCTTGGGTGGGGGCTAGAGCTATTGATTGGGAAAAGGAAAAAAAAACAAGGGAGAGGAATTGCTTATATTGAGGTGGATTAGATTTGGAAAGGGGGAATCCTTGTGGGAGTAGGATTGGGAGAGGGGAGGGAGGCCGGCTTGGACAAGGGGAGGGGCGGCGCGCGCGGGAGAGGGGGAGAGGGGGCGCATGACTGAGGGGGAGAGGGGGAGGGAAAAAGGAAAAAAAAGGAAAGGACTAGGACTTTCGCAAAAAGGAAAATCTATGCGGTACCGTTTTAGGAAGGAAACGGTCCCGCGAACGAAAACGTATACGGTTCGTCATGCAAAACGAAACCGCGGACAGAGAGGGGAGTGAATTGGGCCGAATTCACGACCAAGGGCAAAGGAGGAAACCACTATTATAGGGATCTTGACACTTTTAAACTCTGCAACACTGCCTCCGGTGCTCTGAAATTACACTTTAAGTCCTGTTATCAAATAGCAAAGAGAATTCGAAAAAAAAAAATTCTCCCTGGCAATTGCGATTATCAAATGTATTATTAACTGGGGTTTTCTCCTGGTCACTAGGATCCACTCATTCTCCTGCTCACGGCTCCAAGAATCAAACTCCTTCTGCCAATTAGGGCCACCATTTCTCCAAAGGAAGAATCTCAGAACAAAATCTCGATAAGCATAAGATCTAAGACGATAGATCCAAAGACCAACTTGTTTCGACCACACAATAAAAGAGAAACAACAGACATTCAATAATTTGACATTAAAAATCAGCCGAAGAACCACCAATGGTTGCACGAAGGGCCAAAACCACCGAAGAGGTAGTAAGACAAAAATTTGAACGACGCAAATCCACCACTAACCGAAAAGGCGAGGAGTTGAACTTTGATGAATAATGGACCGGAGAACGGAACCGAGACCAAGCCTCATCACAAATGGCATCACTGGGGGAAAAATCCGTCCCCCCGGTGGTGTAGGCATCACCATCCCAGATCACCGGAAATCGCCCATTGTATCGCCACCGAGAGAACCGGAACGCCTCAAAATTGTAGGAAACACTATGCAACCTAGCCCATCTTCTTCAACCTCTCCGTAACCCTCACCGCTTAACCCTAACCCTCATTGCTTCCTCTGCGAGGGTCATCTGGTGGTCTTGGGGGTTGACCTGCGAGTTCCCCGGGTTGATCTCACTGTTCCTTAGCACCCGCAAAGACGACATGAGGATTTCTGCTTGGCCATTGTGGAGCCGATCATTCCAGAGCAAGATTGGGATCATCACAGGGTGTTGATTCTTGACCACATCCTTGATGAGAGACTCTTTGAGGTTTGCAATAGCTTCCGTCATGCTTCTGCTGTCGGTATGTTTCAAATGTGCTCTGTCATGCATAGAGATGCTTTAGTGAATAGTCTATGATGGAATACACTCTGTCAGCTTTGTGCGGCATGATCAAGGGCCGAATTGGCGTTCCACTTAGTACAATAGAGAGGGTTGGTTTTTATTCTTGGACTTCCCTATAGACTTCATTGATTGGGATCACTTGAACCTGGCAATTACCTCTTTTGGTCAGCTTACTTTTTGGCTGGAAAGGGATCAATGAAGGGCCGTGTTCTCATTAGGGCTAAGTTCAAGGACAATGACTCAGTCCTGTGAAAAATAGTGCTGCATGATCCCCGTGGCTTAGGTGGGGGTGGTGAATCTTGGACTATATCTTTCTTTTTGCTAGAAGGGGACTTCATAAATATCCCTCCTGAAGAAGACCTGCCCCCTACGGGCCCATAGCCAATCTGGATGGTGATAATGAAGATGCTAATGACCCTGATGAGGGTAACATTTGGCAGATGGGTCAGCCGGCCCAACCTGGTGGCTGGGATGATTTGGTACAACAGCAGCAAGATGCTGATGCTGTAGTTGATGATGCTTGGGGGGCAGGACCACCTAATGGGTCAAGTAATGGAGGTTAATCTGGAAGAAAGGTTGGCTCTGGTGCCCATAGTAGACAACAACACTTAAATCCAATAGCCAGCTCATGAACCACAGGTGGAAAATTTTTTGAAGGCATTGGAGGTCTTGGCCAGGAATGAAAGCCCTAGGCACCTATACTTCTATCCAATGGCCAGTCTGAATGATAGGATTGAGAAACTCTGCAAAAGCCAATGACTTTATGTGCACTTTCTTGCAAGCTAGCAGGGTTCCAACTGCTTTTGAGGTGGCAAATCCCTTCACTGCTCTGGTTCTACCAAAGAAGTCCATCTTTGATTCCACACCCTCAGTGGTCTAGAAAAATGATGTTTGGGTTTTGTGGCTAATAGAGTCTGTTTCTTCTCCTCGAGAGGGCTCTCAGGCCCATGTAGAAATGGAAATTGTAAATGTTGTTCCCCCAGAAATTTGTGTTGCCCCTCCTATTTTGAAGCTGCCAAAAGCCCCTATTAAGAAAAGAGATGGCAAGACAACACTTTTTAATCCTTATAAAAGGCAAAGCTCAAGGCTTCAAATGAGCAAGGAAGATCTGAAGGTGGATCTTAGGATGGGGATAGGTAAACCAAGAGGCAAATATGTAAAGAAGTTGAAGAAATCTGCAGGTATAGAAAAAATTTTTGTTGATGGTAGTATCAAGCAGTCAGATTTTTCTAAGAATCTTAGGGCCTGTTTGACACAGCTCCAGCTCCAGCTCCACCCCTCCTGGAGCTGGAGCTCAGCCAAACAGTTTCAGCTCCACCAAAACTGGGAGTGGAGCTGGGTGGAGCTCTCTCACAAAATGAACTAGAGTTGTGGAGCTGGGTTTAGTCAGCTCCACAACTCCACTCCAAACCCAACTCCTGGAGCTAAATTGAGGAGTTGGAGCTGTACCAAATAGGCACTTAATGATGATCTGCATTCTGATACCTCTCCATCTGATTGCTCCATTTCTCTTTTACAAAAGATGGGAGTGGACATGTGTGGGCTATTTCCTGAGGAGGTAGCCAAATCAAGCCTGGGTGGTGAGAGAAGAAAGAAGATGCCCAGGCCTGAAAATGGAAGATGCTTAATGTTAGATTACATGAATCTTTTGGCAGCCATGTGTCTGTTTTGTCATCTGAACTTTGCTCCTTGGGTCTGTAATATAACCTAGATGACTGTCATCTTTCTGTTATTTACTATGTATGGCTGCATGTTTGGACCTATGGCGTGTTAGGTAATTTGATTAGCTCTGATATTTCTTTTGCTCTGATGTCTCCTCATGAGTAACAGTTTTAAATCCTGGGATGTGCTGTGTTGGAATATTAGGGGTATGAATGCTGACTCCAAATTACTCTCTTCGAGGCAAAAAATAGATGACAGTGGCTGTCAGGTTGCTTGTATTCTGGAGACTAAAAAAGAATCTTTTACTCTTTCTGATATCAGAAAATTTGCTCCTAAGAGATTTTACTCTTTTGCTTTTGCACCTTCTGCTAGTGCTTCTGGAGGTATTCTGATAATCTGGGTCTCTAATGTTTTTCTGGGAATCATAAAAGAAGTTCATGTCACGCCCGGAATTTCTATCCAAAATTCCAAACGCTTACATGTGTGTTAAACCCTCGTCCAGGAATCAACCGAGGCACACAATGACAATATTGATAATAGAGTACAAATGAGTAACTATTTAATATTCGCAAATATTAAAATATTACAGAGGTGGATAGTTCCTCTCAAACAAAAATAACATTCTACGCAGCGGAAAAAAAACTATAACAATCTACGGAACAGCTATGGCGACTCCACTCCACAGGCATCTTAACCGAGAACAAGCCTAATCCTCCAGATCATCACCTTCATTGAAGTACTCCTCTTCTGATGAATGAATATTGCAAGAATGAGCATATAACATACTCAACAAGCCACACAGCAAATATGCAAGTGCACAGGATAACAAAGGATGGCATAATATAGCTCATTTGCAGAAACAGCATTTAATAAATATTTAAGAGAATAGTAAAAACAGTTGAATAATTAATCAATATTAAATAAACACCATACAACACACCCGTGTTGCATAGGCCCGACCACATTTGAACAACCAACTCCGGTTGAACAAATCAAACCTCCAAACCAGGAATTAACCATTCCAAACCAGGAGTTAAATTAATTATCACCTTATTACCATTAATGAGTAGTGTGAGACTAATCACGAAAAACATTGCTCAACTCACCCATAACCGCGGGTACGGCTATTCGAATAGTTTAAACTCTGATCAGAGGTGTACCACTGTACCCACAAGACACAACCCCACATCATGTCACCATGTGCCTCAGTACCACCACGATACCTCGGAAAGGAGTTGTGACAATACCCCTCGCACAACATAACCCATTACAGTGCACCTTTCCTGGATCATAATCACCCCCTTATAAACAAGGCATGGACTCCCCAGCGACCCCCATGGACTTCTCGCCACTTCTCAGTCTGGCGCACTATAATGAATCACGCTATACAAAAGATAAAGCCGTTGCCCACGCTGGCTTGTGGCTGGCACGATAAATGTTTCACAACAGTAGCTCGCGAACCGGTCCTTAATTGTCATGAGCACAACCAACAAAACCATATGCTCACAACCCACCTTAACCAGGTTTTAATTATCAATTAATTAACATCACACGATTGACCATCGTGAGCTACCAAATAAAATAACCATCATTAATAATAATAATAATTTAATTTAGATTTATCCCCTTTTGTTAGCTAATGTTTCTAAGCATGGCTAAGCAAACCTATATATAGCATTTAGCTGAACCAATCCAATATATAAGGTTCATGCTAATCAAATTATAACCCATAGGAAAATAAAGTCATCTTCGGCCAATAATTAATTGGGAAAGGTTCACCACCCGATGACATTTGAAAACAATGCACAGTTGAAATAAAATAATAGCTTTAAACGGGATCAACATGCTCAAAGGGTTGTTTGGGATCTGTGTGACTTGCCTTGAGCTTCCACAAACACTTCGGAACCTTCCTCAACGGAAACGCTCACCTCCGGAACGTCGGAAACTAAAGCAAATAAACAAAATCAACAAAACAGTACAAAAACAAGCATAAACAGTACATGTGGATATTTTTAACATGTAGATCTTGATTTTAGAAGAATTTAGAAACTTGAACCACCTAAAACGGATCTACGGTTATTTAGTTATGATTTTCCGAAGTTTTAATCTATTAGAAAATTGGAAAAAGAAAAAAAAGAAAGGGGATGATGACGTCATGCTGACGTCATGCTGACGTCGGCACGGCGGCCGGCTCGGGTTGGAGAGCTCGCCGGAGCTAGAGCGATCGGCCGGGCGATTGGAGGGCATCTACGCGTAGAGGACAACGAGGCGAACCCAACGGTACTCACCACGACGACAACCGATGAACGACGACGGCCGGCGACGAGAGGAGGCGGCGCGGCGGCTCGGCTTGACGGCGTCGGCGGAGCTCCGGTGGTCGGCGGCGAAAAAGGAGGGGCGGCCGAGGTTCCTCTCACCACGGCGCACCTAACGGCGGCGACGGCAAGCGGCGGCGACGGCGGAAACGGCGCGGCGACGTGACCGAAGACGGCCGGCGGCGGCGGCGGACTTGGAGCGCGTCGCGGCGACGCTAGGAGGCACGAGAGAACTCGGGAAAGGGGGCAAACGAAAGAGGGCGCCGAGGGGATGCTTTATATAGCATTGGATTGAAGAGACCGAACTCCAAACGAGAGGAATCGACTCGGGAAGAATTCAAACTCGGTTTTAGGGATTAAATCGAAACGAATTCGATTCGAGCAAGATACTCAACGGATTGCTTCGTTTCTTGAGGGGAAAGATAGAGGAGAACGAGAGGAACAAAACCCCTCAATCAATCGGACTCGAGGAGGCCGGATTGAGGCGGATTTGGAGAGGAGAAAGGGCGGCTCGGGCTCGGCAAAGGGGCGGCCGGCCGGAGGTAGGAGAAGGGCCCGACATGTGGGCCCCACATGTCGGTGTCCCACGAGAGGGAGGGCGGCGGCGGCTGCTGGGCCGGCTTGGGCCGACTCGGCCGCGCGCGGGAAAGAAAAGAGTTGGGCCGAATTCGGCCCAACGGCTTAAAGAAGGACTTTTTGAACTTTTTGAATAAAAACAATTTGTGAAATGTTGTTTCAATTATTAAAAATACTTCCCTTGCTCAAATAATTCCCAGAAAATTCTAGAAAATAGAGGAGCAAGCATAGTATTTAATAAAATTTTATCTAGCTCATTTTTATGTTGAAAATTTTCCTAGAAAATTAGGGTTTAGCTTGTAGGCTTTTAAAACAATTTCTAAAAAATGATTTAAAATATGCATTTTTAATTTAGTCGATTTTTAGGGCGTGACAGTTCACCACTTCTCTGTGAGTGTAGACTTCATCTCAAGGCAATCCTCCCAGCTTTGGTCCCTAACGTATGTTTATGATCCCAGTAATGGTCCTACAAGAGCTGACTTTGTTACTTGGTTAAAGAATGTTCAGATAGGGGTACAACAAAATTGGCTTTTCCTGGGGGACTTTTAATTTTTCCAGATCAGTGGAGGATAGGAATAAATCTGGAGCTGATATGAATGATATTTTCATTTTTAATGATACCATCAGCTCTTTGGGCTTGCTGGAAATCCCTTTGAAAGGAAGAAGATTTACTTGGAGAACCATGCAGCAAAGTCCTCACCTAGAAAGACTTGATTGGGTCTTCTCTTCAGCCCCTTGGACCCTTGCCTTTCCTAACACAATTGAGGTTCTCCTGACAAGGAATATTTCAGACCATGTGCCTTATGTAGTTAAGATTGATACTAAAATTCCTAAGTCTCCAATCTTTAGGTTTGAAAACTATTGGGTTGATATTGTGGGCTTTTATGAGATAGTCAGTATGGTTTGGGCTTTGGATCCTGGATTTGATGACCCTGCAAAATGTATTTCTTCCAAGCTTAGAATGCTCAGGAAAAAGTTGCTCAATTGGAGTAAAAATCTATCTAAATTGAACTCCCTTCTTACAAATTGCAACCGGGTCATTGATTTCCTTGATCTTATTGAAGAAGCTAGGCTGCTATCAGTGGAGGAATGGAATTTCAGGGAAATTGTTAAGGGCCAAGTCATTAAACTTCTTGAATTCAGGAAAATCTATTGGAAGAAAAGATGTACCAATAGATGATGGATGCTTCTTGGAGAGGAAAATACTAAATTCTTTCAGTCCATTGCAACTAAACGATATAGAGTCAATTCTATCTCTCAGATTTTGGACCATGATGGTTAGGTGGTCTCTTTGCATGAGCAGAAAGCTGCTCTCTTTTATAAAAGCTTTAAAAACAGAATGGGTGTGTCCAATTATCCCACAATGGCTTTTGATCTGAGAAACCTTTTTCATGTTCAGATAAATTTTGGTAGTTGTCACATCCTATTTTTGTTTCAGGATTTATAAATTATTTAATAAATTATTATTAGAATTTATATTAAATGTTCATTAATTTACAAGTGAAGTTAGATGTGGGAAATAAAATTTCCTAAATATAAAGCATGGATGGATTTAATTTTTATTAAATTCTCCATGGTTAATTATACTCTCTGGAACATTCTCGGATTTTTCGCAGCTCAATTCCTAATTTTTTTAATCATACAAAGAGCATTTCAGTAATTACCCACATATTAAATTAATCATTAAATGGTCTAATTATAATTTAGTTAAGTACTTTGAGTGTCCAAGTATTTTCAGGATTTTTCTTGAAATTATTTGAGCATTGGAAGTATTTTTAACAATTCAAAGATCATTTAAGTGATTATTTTAATTGGAAAAGTAATAAAAATCCTCCCCTAAGCCGTTGGGCCAATTTCGGCCCAACATCTCCTCTCTCCCCGCGCGCGCTTGGCGGCCCAAGCCGGCCCAGCCGGAGCCGCCCTCTCCTCCTCCAGCCGCCGACAGATGGGGCCCACCTGTCGGTCTTCTTCAACCTCCAGCCGCCGGCCGGCCGAGCCCGAGCCGCCGCTTCTCTCCTCCAAATCCGCCTCAACCGGTTGCGTTCTAGTCCGATTGGATGAGGGGATTTTATCCCCTTGTTGTCCTCTATCTTATCCCCCAAAAATCGGAGCAAATCGTTGAGTATTTTATCCGAATCGAACTCGTTTTCGAGATTATCTCCAAAACCGAGTTTTCATTTTTCCGGGTTCGATTCCTCTCGGTTGGAGCCCGATCTCTTCAATCCAAGCCTATAAATAGCATCCTCTAGTCTTCCTCTTTCGTTTGCCCCCTCTCCCGTGGTCTCCCGTGCCCCGTAGAGCCGCCGCCGTGCCGCCCTAGCCGCCGCCGCCGCCGGCCGACCTCCGGTCGTCTCGCGCCGCCGTCTCCGCCGTCGCCGTCGCTTGCCGCCGCCGCCTCTAGGTGCGCCAAGGGGTGGGGAAGCCCGTGTCGCACCTTCCCCTTCGTCGCCGGCCGCCGTATCCCGCCGCCGCCGTGCCTCCCGAGCCGCCGCCGCCGCTCCTCGTCGCCGGCCGCCGTCCGTCGTCGTTTGTCGCTTCGGTGAGCACCGTTGGGTTCGTCTCGTCGTCCTCTTCGTGTAGGTGTCCTCCAAAACCCCGGCCGACCCTCCTAGCGCTGGCGAGGTCGCCATCCGAGCCAAGCCGCCATTGATGACGTCATGCTGACGTCATGCTGACGTCATCATCCCCTCTTTTTCAGTTTTTTTTTAATAGATGAAATAGATTTAAACTACGGAAAATCATATCTAATTAACCGTAGCTCCGATTCGAGTGGTTCAAATTGTTAAATTTTTCTAAAATTGAGATCTACATGTTAAAAATATCCACATGTACTGTTTATGCTTGTTTTTGTACTATTTATTTGGTTTTTATTAGTTTTTTTTTCTTTGTTTTGCGTGTTAGCTTGTCGTTTCTGTCGTTGCGAAGGTTCGTGAGTGCGTCGGGAGTGTTCAAGAAGATTAATTGAAGACCGATTATTGCAAGGCAAGTCACACAGATACTAAACACAATCCTTTGAGCATGTTGATCCTATATTTAAATTCTCTATTTATTTCAACTGTGCATTTATTTTCGAATGTCACCGGGTGGTGTGAACTTATTCCTTTGTTATGGCCTGTTTGCATTGATTACTCTATTCCTTGATACCTTGGGATATTATAATTTGACTAGTTGAGCTTTATATATATTGGTTCAACTAGATGTTAGATATAATTGCTTAGCCATGCTTAGAAACATTAGCTCACTAATGGGATGAATCGTATATACTACATTATTATTTATGGTTATATTTAATGGTAGCTCACGATGGTTAATCGTGTTATGATAATTAATTGGTAATTAAAATATGATTAATGGTGGGTTGTGAGCACATGGTTTTGAAGGTCGTGCTCATGGCAATTAAGGACCGGTTCGCAAGCTACTGTTGTGAAACATTTACCGTGCCAACCACAAGCCAGCGTGGGCAACGGCTTTATCTTTTGTATAGCATGATTCATTATGGTGTGCCAGACTGAGAAGCGGCGAGAAGTCCGTGGGGGTCGCTAGGGAGTCCATGCCTTGTTTTTATAAGGGGGTGATTATGATCCAGGAATGGTGCACTGTGGTGAGTTGTGTTGTGCAGAGGGTATTGTCACAGCCTCTATTTGGGTACTTTCCAGTATCGCGACGTATGGTAGACATGATGTTGAGGCTGTGTCTTGTGGGTACAGTGGTACACCTCTGGCCAGAGTAAAACTATTCGAATAGCCGTGCCCGCGGTTATGGGCGAGTTGAGCAATGTTTTTCGTGATTAGTCTCACGCCACTCACAATAATTATTGATGTTATACCTGGTAATAATTTGCTTAGCTCCTGGTTTGGAGTTAGATCTGTACAGCCGGGTATGGTTGTTCAGGATGGTTGGGCCTGTGCAGCATGGGTGTGTTGTTCAGTGTTGATTAAAATTTTTGATTAATTACTCCACTGTTTTATTTCTCTTAAATGTTTTGCTAAATGCTATTTTTGCAAATGAGCCTATATTATGCCAATTTTTGGTATCCTTGTGCACTTGCATATTTGCTGTGTGGCTTGTTGAGTATGTCATATGCTCATTCTTGCAATAATCAATCAACCTCAGTTGAAGAGAAAGGATCCAGAAGGAGAAGACGTTTGGCTTATACCCCAGTTGAGCTGCCTGTGGGAGTGGAGCTGAAGCCATCGCTAGACCGTTATTCCGCTGCTGTTTTCTTTTCTTTTGTAAGTGTGTAACGTTATTATTATGATGGATTTGTATATTAAATTGTCTGTTTGTGTACCTTGGCTGATTCCTGGACGAGGATCTTATGCACAAATAAGTTCGGAAATTACTAGTGAATTTTCGGGCGTGACAGTAGTCTTGTGGACCCCTTTTCTACACAGGAAATTAACAGCCTTATTAAAATAATCCCTGCTGATAAAGCTCCTAGTCCAGATGGGTTTAATGGGTTTTTCCTCAAAAAATGTTGGCACAATATTGCCCAAGATTACTATAGGCTGGCTGCTCATTTTCACTCTGGCTACACTGACTTGCAGACATTAAATATTTCCTTCATAACTCTGGTGCCAAAGAAAAGTTCTCCTGAAACAGCGAATGATTTTAGGCCTATTTCACTCATGGGAGTCAGCCTAAAATTTATAACGAAACTGCTCGCTAACAGATTGCAGGGGTTAATCTTAAGATTGGTAAGTGAAAATCAATATGGTTTCATTAAAGGAAGGACAACCCAGGATTGTCTGGCCTGGTCTTTTGAGTGTATCCAGCAATGTCAACAATCTAAAAGAGAAATCATAATTCTGAAATTGGGTTTCGAGAAGGCTTTTGATACAATGAGTATTCAGCCATCATCTCTATCATCAGAATATGGGCTTTCCAATGCAGTGGCTCCAATGGGTTCAGATGATCTTTTCCTCAGCCAATACTGCAGTCCTGCTTAACAGGGTTCCTGGAAACAATTTCAGATGTAAGAGAGGGGTAAGATAGTGGGACTCCCTCTCCCCTTTGTTGTTTGTGCTAGGAGCAGAGTTGCTTCAGAGAATTGTTAACAAAGCTTTTGATATGGGGTTGTTGTCCAAGCCCATCAATGAATCTGATGGTAACGGTTTTCCAATAATCCAATATGCTGATGATACACTGATTCTGCTTAAAGCCTCACAGAGAGAGATCTTCTGCCTTAAAGCTCTTCTAAATAGTTTTGCTCAGTCCACTGGGATCAAGGTCAATTTCAAGAAGTCCAGTTTATATCCTCTGAACCTCACATCAGAAAAGGTAGAGCTGCTTGTTGGTTTACTTGGTTGTTCCATTGGAACTTTACCTTTCACCTATTTTGGTTTGCCTATGGGAACAACAAAACCTAAAGTTGTGGATTTCGCCCCTTTGGTTGATAGAGTGGAGAGAAGACTAACAGCAAGCTCTATGTTTCTTCCTCAAGGGGGACGTCTCACTTTGATAAACTCAGTCTTATCCTCAATTCCAGCTTTCTACATGTGTTGGTTGCAGCTCCCAGTCACAGTGGTTAAAGCAATTGATACTGCAAGGAAGAACTGTCTTTGGAGCGGAAATAGCCCCACCTCCACAAGAAAGTCTTTGGCCTCTTGGGAAATGGTATGCAGACCAAAGGAGAAGGGGGTTTGGAATTGGTTAATTTGAAAATCCAGAACACAGCTCTTCTTATGAAACATTTGGTCAAGCTCTATAATGGTGATAGCTTGCCTTGGGTTGACCTGGTTTGGAATTCCTACTATTCTGCAAAGGTTCCCCATATGAACTTGAATAAGGGATCTTTCTGGTTGAGAGACATTCTTGCCCTTATTGATATTTTTAGAGGTATTGCAAATGCACCATCCAATATGGAACCTCAGCTCTTTTTTGGGAAAATTTCTGGAATGGGGATATCATGAGCATCAGATTCCCTAGTCTGTTTAGCATGGCAATTCATAAAGAGGAATATGTGAAGAGCATGTGCTTAAGACCACTGGAAGACTCTTTTTACCTTCCCTTGTCAGTTCAGGCCTATGAGGATTTTTTGTTTCTGGAAGAAGAACTGAGTCATTTGCAAGGGGATAGTTGGAACTTTATTTGGAATTCAGGCATCTACACCTCTAAGAGATTCTACAGGCTCAACTTTATGCCTTTACAGCCTCCCAGTCCTTTTGTTTGGCTATGGAAGACAAAATGTGTTATGAAGATTAAGGTGTTTGCATGCCTCTTTTTCAGTGACAGGCTCAATACCAAAGATATACTAGACAGAAGGCATTGTGCGAAGGAGTATGATGATCTAACATGTGTTTTGTGTAATGGTGGACACAGGGAAACTAGACTCCACCTCTTCTTTACCCGCCAATTTGGTGTTAGATGTTGGCAGCATCTGGGAATTATTTGGAACCAAGACTTGGAGTTCTTTCAAATGATTGTCTTAGCAAGGCTGAATTTTGCCAGAAAAGGATTCTTGGAAATTCTCTTCATTGCCTCCTGGCACATCTAGAAGCAGAGAAATGAGCTCATTTTCAAAATATTTCTCCCTCTTTTCAATCTTGGAGAAGCCTTTTCAAGAATGAAGTTCTTCTGCATATGTGCAGAATAAAGGAACCTTTAAAACAATTAGTTTTTGATTGGTTACAAACTTTGTAATCTTTTTGTGTTTTCCTTGTAACTTTGTACATATTTTGTCTCTTTAATAAAAATATACTACTTGGCAAAGCCCTGGTAGTTTTCCCAGTCAAAAACAAAAGTTCTAGGATAAAGGGAAAGCAAGCAAAGAGAAAAGTTGCCATCACTCCATTTCAAGTTTTTGCTCCACCAAAACCACAAAACCAAAAGTATTCCAAGTCAGTTAGCTCCATGCTTTGGAAGAAACCAAAAGTAATGGCAGATAGGCATACTTCCAAGACCTCTCAGCCTACTGTTGAGCACTGCACAAAGAAGGATAAGAGGGCCAAATCAATTGTTGATGACCATGTTGCTGATTTATTTTATGTGAATGGTATAACATACAACACCATCAACTCAAGAAGTTGGGAGACTATACTTGAGTCCATAGGTCAATATGGTCTTGGGTATCGTTCACCTACATATCATGAAATTAGAGAGCAATTGCTCGAAAGGGCTATGAATAGGGCAGCATAATTGAGGAAGTGCCAAAAAGATGTACCTTTTTTGTTGGGTTTGGTTATCGCAGTAGAGAACAACAGGTTTGCAGCTTGCAAGTTGCTGAAACGTGCCAGCGTTAGGTGAACGTGGGTTAAGTTGGGATTTGGAAAGCCATTAGCCGTAGGATTTTTTTTTACAAATGTTATTATGTTACACGTTTCACCCTTCTCTCTCTCGTAACAACCTAAAATAAGAAAATGAAGTGGACCCAGTTGCAGTGGCTCATGTGTCATGTGTTGTTGCTATTGCCTTTCAGCAGTCAGCCCAGACAATTTTACAGCTAAAAAAGCTGAAAAGGTAATAGTCATGAGTACATGTGCTAAGCGAAAACAAAACAATTTCACGATGATGATTTAAATTTAAGAAGAACAGTCCTGTCGCCAATACAAAGCTTGCTAAGGCAAACCATGCAGAAGAATTAGAACATCAGGTTCTCACAAAACAATGAAGCATTTCTACTTTGTTGATTGAGCCATGCGATGGTAAAATGCTATACCACAAAATAAACTCTCACAGTAGCCATTAGCCAAAGAAGATGTCACGGGTGTAGGCAAATTGAACAGCTGTTGATTGGGCCAGAGATGCCATGGTAAAATGCTAGTACCATATTGGACAACAAAACTTTCTCAAAGTAGCCGAAGGAAACGTCACATGTGTAGGCAATCTCATCATGGTAGGAAAACAACATCTGAGGTAAGTTGCTCTACATGCTGTCATGAGGAGGCTTGGAAGGAATATGGTTGCACACTCATGTCTGATGGGTGGACGTACACGAGCCACCGCCATCTCATCAACTTTCTTGTCAACAGTCCAGCATGAACCTTCTTTATAGGATTAGTGGATGCTTCAAGTGAGATAGCTAATGCAATTATATATGTTGGCTAATTTGTTACACTGGTGGAGAAAACATCTTTGGTCGGTCGGCTGAAATCCACAATAGTCCCGGATCCATTTAAAACCGGGACTAAAGATCTTTAGTCCCGGTTGGTGGCTACAGTGGGCATATGTGATCTTTAGTCCTGGTTGGTAACAGCTTTAGTCCCGGTTGTAGAGATGTCAGACGTTGTCAGGGCCCCCGGGATCATTAGTCCCGGTATCCTAACTTTAGTCCCGGTTGGTGTTACCAACCGGGGCTAAAGATCCCCCCTCTTTATATATGCCTTCTTCCTCCTCCAGCCCGAGAGCAAGCTTCAAAATTTCTCAAAGAAAGAGGGGAGGTCATGCCAAAATTTCTTGTGAAATTTTTTTAGTGATTATATACAAATCGGAGGTGTCTAAAAGGTTAGTAACTTCATCCTCCAATGTTTTTTTGTTGTTATATTACTTTTGGAGCTATGTTTCACACATTTTTTTTCTCCAAAACTTTGTTGTAAGTTGATGAGAGAGAAAATTTGTGTGGGGAAGAAGAATATATAGAAATTTTATTCTCATAGTTTAAAATATGATGAACATTAATCTTAAAAAATAGAAAACAAACTAAATTGAAAATTAAGAGAAGTACAACATTAATATTAGTTTAGAACTTCAAAAATTGTTAATAAGAATAGCTTGTCGAAAGAGTTTTTAATTATTTTATCATTATTGTTTGACTGTCATTATTGTACGAAAATTTATTTATGTATGATTTTTTTTCATTTCACGTAGATGGATCGGCAATGGATGTACGCTGACCGGCGGTCCAAAGAGTTTATCGAGGGCGTGCATTATTTTTTGAGAGTGGCCAAAGCTAACAAGCGTAACGGTTTTATTTGTTGTCCATGCAATAAGTGTAAGAACCAGAAGGAATATTCTGCATCCAGGACTATTCATTTCCACTTTGAGTCGGGGTTCATGCCAAGCTATAATTGTTGGACATTCCACGGTGAGCAAGGGGTTGAAATGGAAGAAGGTGAAGCGAAGGATGAGAACATTCCTGACTGGGCTCAGTACGCTGGATTTGAAGAAAATCAAACGGGCGAGGTGGACAGGGATGCTGGCGATAACGATGCTGCGGATGATCTTGGTCAGATATTGTAGGACGCAAAGGAGGACTGTGAAAGTGAAAAGGGGTCCCATAAATTGGAGCGGATGTTAGAGGATCACAGAACGTCGTTGTACCCAGGTTGCGAGCAGGGGAACAAAAAGTTGGATACCACTCTGGAGTTCTTGCAATGGAAAGCAAAAAATGGTGTTAGTAACAAGGCATTTGGCGATTTATTGAAACTCGTCAAGAACATTCTTCCGGAGGGAAACAAATTGCCCGAGACAACGTACGAGGCTAAGAAGATAGTCTGCCCTCTAGGACTGGAAGTTCAGAAGATTCATGCAAGTCCGAATGATTGTATCCTATATCGCGGTGAGGAGTACGAGAACCTAGAAGCATGCCCTGTTTGTAAAGCACTACGATACAAGATTAGACGAGATGATCCAGGTGAGGTTGACGGGCAGCTAACGAAGAAGAAAATTCCTGCTAAGGTGATGTGGTATTTCCCTATAATACCACAGCTAAGGCGTTTGTTCAGGAACAAGGGGAATGCTAGAATGATACGTTGGCACGCTGAAGAACGTCAACAGGACGGGATGCTGAGACACCCCGCCGATGGTTCGCAGTGGCGAAACATCGACAGAAAATTTAAAGACTTTGGAAAGGACGCACGAAACATACGGTTTGGTTTAAGTACGGATGGCATGAATCCTTTTGGAGAGATGAGCAGCGGCCATAGCACTTGGCCCGTTACGATGTGTATCTACAACCTCCCCCCTTGGCTATGCATCAAGAGGAAGTACATAATGATGCCGATTATTATTCAAGGCCCCAAGCAACCTGGTAACGACATTGATGTGTACCTAATACCACTGGTCGAAGATCTTAAACTGTTGTGGAAGAAGGAAGGTGTCCCCGTGTGGGACGAGGACAAACAGGAGGAGTTTAACGTACGAGCGCTGCTGTTCGTAACCATCAACGATTGGCCTGCACTTAGCAATCTATCCGGGCAGTCCAACAAGGGGTACAAGCCT
Organism: Oryza meridionalis; assembly: GCA_000338895.3. Lineage (NCBI taxonomy): Eukaryota > Viridiplantae > Streptophyta > Magnoliopsida > Poales > Poaceae > Oryza > Oryza meridionalis. The sequence goes on from CM002526.2 coordinate 16,839,818, forward strand.
TGCACTCACTGTATGGATGAAACAGAAAGTACGTATCTTAAGCACTGTCGGAAGGTTGTGTACATGGGTCATCGTCGATTCCTTGCAGCAAACCACCCAGTACGGAAGAAAGGCAAGCACTTTGAACATACAGCGGACCACCGTACGAAGCCAAAACATCGCAGTGGTAAAACAGTGTTTGCTATGGTGAAAGATCTTAAAGTAATGTTTGGAAAGGGGCCTGGCAGCCAGCCTATAGAGAGCGAAGATGGTCACGCGACGATGTGGAAAAAAAACTCCATATTTTGGGAGTTACCGTATTGGGAATTCTTGGACGTCCGCTACACAATCGACGTGATGCACCTCACTAAGAACCTTTGCGTAAACCTTCTTGGCTTCCTAGGTGTATATGGAAAGTCGAAAGATACACTGGAAGCACGTAATGATCTGAAGTATATGGAACAACGCGGCAACCTTCACCCGGAACCAAAGGAGAAAGGCAACCATTACTTGAGTCCAGCCAGCTACACTCTTAGCAAGGCAGAGAAGGAAAGTATGTTTGAATGCTTGGAGAGCATCAAGGTACCGTCAGGATACTCCACGAATATAAAGCGAATAATAAGCACGAAGGAGAAGAAGTTCACAAACCTAAAGTCTCATGACTGTCACGTGTTGATGACACAGCTGCTACCAGTTGTAATAAGGGGTATCCTCCCAGACAATGTCCGGGCAACAATAACAAAGCTATGTGCTTTCATGAACGCAATTTCGCAGAAGGTTATCGATCCGGATGGATTAGAAGCCCTTCAGAATGATGTGGTGCAATGTCTTGTCAGCTTTGAGTTGATATTTCCACCTTCATTTTTCAATATAATGACGCATATGCTTTGTCACATTGTCAAAGAGATCGGTATTCTCGGCCCTGTGTACCTACACAACATGTTTCCTTTCGAGAGGTACATGGGCGTTCTGAAGAAATATGTTCGTAACCGTGCTCGTCCAGAGGCAAGCATCGCCAAGGGGTATGAAACAGAGGAGATCATTGAATTCTGCATAGAATTTATTGAAGATCTTCGCCCAATCGGGGTACCTGAATCACGCCATGAAGGGAGACTACGGGGAAAGGGGACTCTTGGAAGGAAAGCAATAATGACGGTAGACAATAATTTATTTCGTAAAGCCCATTTCACGGTTTATGTTAATTAGAATTTTTAACAATTTAATATCATCCATATGCTAGTTATATATGATTATTAGAATTTTTAAAAGTTTTAAATCATGCACGTGGTATTTACATATGTTAATTAGAATTTTTAACAATTTAATATCATGCATATGCTAATTATATATGATTATTAGAATTTTTAACAATTTTAAATCATTCATGTGCTAAGGCTTGCATTATTTACTATTTTAGAAACACATATGTAATGAAATTTAAAACTCAGTGCTATTATCTTTAGTCCCGGTTCTTAAACCTAATCGGGTTTAAAAAGAATTTGGAAATAGCGGGAAAAGATCTTTTGTCCCGGTTCGTAAGAACAACCGGGAGTAAAGATATCTTTACTCCCGGTTCATAACAACAACCGGGATTAAAGATCTTATGAGGACCTCGAGGGACCTCGAGGTTTGGAAATAGCGGGCCGATTCCAGCAGGATACTCGAGGGTCGAAGTTGAGCTGGTGGAAGCCGCGTATGAGGAGACGGTGAGACGCATCTACGCGACACGAGCCACGCCATTATACTATGGCGCAAGCGCTACATCATCCTCCCTGGGCGACAAGCGGCGTCTCATGCACCATCCCCTCCGGCTCCTCCACCGTCTCCTCCTCAGGCTCCTGCACCGTCTCCTCCTTATCAGTCTCCTGCACCGACTCCTCCTCAGGATCCTGCACAGACTCCTCCTCAGGCTCCTGCACCGACTCCGCCTCAGGCTCCTGCGCCGTGTCCTCCAGCACCTTCCAAGTCAAGAACTCACCAAGCACCACCGCCTGCCCGCACAAGGGCAACGAAGAAGGCGAAAGTTGACGCCGCCGAGAACAAGGAGCCACCATACGATTGCACGCAACAGGAGCTTGACGCTTATGTGGCAGCAGAAGTGAAGAGGCAATTGAAGCCTCGGAGTCCAGAAAAGAAGATTCCTATAGACCCGAGTGCCAAGAAGTTCTTCAGGAGTATGTCGGCACCAGCCAAGGAGGCCATAAAGCTAACGGACTATGAGCGAACACTTAAGAAAGCATATTATGGAAAGTACAAACAAGTCCCTCAGCTTGGAGAGCAACCAAACCAGGAGGTCGAGCCGTTGGTGACAGGGCAAGAAATTGGAACAAAAGAATTCATTTCTGACACCGGGCTAACTAGGGATCAGTTGCTTAAAGGCGTACTAATCCCAAAGGCGGAAGTGAGACACAAGTACGAACTCGGTAAACCGCTTGTCAAGCCTGAGCAGCTGCAGTCCCTACCGACACAGATGTACAAATTCCATCAACGGTACATGGAGATGAGCGCAAGCGGTAGGGAGATTATCAGAGCGAGAATCAAGAGCTCCGACTTCTTACAAGGGGAAGATGTTCTCTGGATCAATTTCAAGGATATCTACGAACTATACCTACTGGACGCCCTCGACGTATCTATTCTTAGCGCATGGATTTTGTACGTATCGTTGAGTTATATTTCTTACGTTCCTTTAATTAGCTCCTTGTATATATATGTACACCATATATATAACAATTCCTTTATATCGTTGTAGAATGGAGATTCAAAGGGCCCGACGGCGGAGGGTTTTCGATACTGGATTCATCGACCCTCGGAAAGTAAATGTCAACATGATCACCGACTATCCACAAGCCACAGAGGACAATCTCGTCAATCTCCTAAAGGAGCAGCATTACAAGACGTTCATACTATTGCCGTACAACACAGCGTTAGTTTTTACTGTCTTCCGAACAAAGTTCGTTCCCGTACATATATAGATCTACAGTTTTTCATATATCACCTCACACATATTGCAGATTCCACTGGGTCCTTTAACTCTTTGACTTGGAGGCCTGCAGAGTCAATGTCTATGACTCAATGAATAAAGATGAGTCTACTTTTGACCAGGTTTTTGAACTGATAGACAGGTAATGTCATAAGTTCCAATGTTATTACGAATTTTGCTATTAATTGCTACTACGAATCATAGCTTTAAACTCCATGTAGGGCTTGGTATCGGTTCCGTCATTTGGTCCGCAGCAATTGGAAAGAAAAACTTAGGCGGAGGTTCAAATTTCCTGTGGGTACATGCTCTACATTTATATTGAATCTCTAATTCAAATATAAGTGTATATTAATTAAATCTCTTGTTGTTTGTCATGTATATATATGTAGTGTACAAAGCAAGACCAGGGAACTAACTTGTGCGGCTACTACGTATGCGAGTATTGCCACTGCCTTACAACCCAAATATACACCACAAGAGAGCTCGATGTACATATAAATAAATTCCAACTTTCATTGCGTACATATCGATTTGTTCATTACTAATTAATTTCATACATTCATATATAGGTTATTCACATGAGAGATAACCTCACACACAAGGAATTTATCGCGGCGGTTCAAGAACAACTCATAGGATTCATCAACGAACAAGTCCTTGATCCCGAGGGTGAATTCTACTACGACGGAAATACAATTCATAAGCCGTTAGCTTCTGAGATAACGACTACTACGTCGAAGTCGTAGCTAGCTAGGACATAATGAATTGTAATTAATACATGTCTATTTTTATATATGTACACATTTACTTTAGTGTAAATATATATTTTGGTCATATATGCACATAAAATGTTATGTGCTTTAATATATACATGTATATTATGCATGTATATATGTAATATATATATTATGCATACATATATGTATTGAAACATATATATGCATATTATATTATATATATATATATGCATGTATATATGTAATATATATATTATGCATACATATATGTATTGAAACATATATATGCATATATATGTAATATATATATTATAAAAAAAAGGCAGCTCGACCAACCGGGACTAAAGATCGATCTTTAGTCCCGGTTATTTCACCCGGGACTAAAGATAGCGATCTTTAGTCCCGGATTCGTTGTCCCGGTTGGACAACCGGGATTAAAGGGGGGTTACGAACCGGGAGGAAAAAGGGTTTTTCCACTAGTGTTAGAGAAGGAATATGTGGTTCAGGTTGTCACAGACAATGGATCCAACTACAAGGCAGTGGGAAAATTTCTTATGGAGAGGATCCCACACTTGTTTTGGACACCTTGTGCTGCACATTGTCACACCCAGAAATTCACTAGTAATTTCCGAACTAATTTGTGCATAAAATTCTCGTCCAGGAATCAGCCGAGGTACACAAACTGACAATTTAATATACAGATTCATCATAAAAATAACGTTACATACTTACAAAAGAAAAGAAAACAGCAGCGGAATAACGGTCTAGCGAAGCTCCGGCTCCACTCCCACAGGCAGCTCAACTGGGGTATAAGCCAAACGTCTTCTCCTTCGCAACTTATCTTCAACTGAGGTTTGATTGATTATTGCAAGGTGAGCATATGACATACTCAGCAAGCCACGCAGCAAATATGCAAGTGCACAAGGATACCAAAGAATGGCATAATATAGGGCTCATTTGCGAAAGCAGCGTTTAGCAAACAATTTAGAATTGTAAAACAGTAAAGTAAGTCATTATCAATTTTAATCAACACTGAACAGCACACCCATGCTGCTCAGGCCCAACCATCATACCCAGCTGCACAGATCTATCTCCAAACCAGGAGCTAAACAAATTATTACCAATTATAGCATCAATAAATATTGTGAGAGGTGTGAGACTAATCACGAAAAACATTGCTCAACTCGCCCATAACCGCGGGCACGGCTATTCGAATAGTTTTACTCTGGCCAGAGGTGTACCACTGTACCCACAAGACACAGCCCCACAACATGTTACCATGCGCCTCGATACCACCACGGTACCTCGGAAAGGAGCTGTGACAGTACCCCTCGCACAACACAATCCACCACAGTGCTCCGTTCCCGGATCATAGTCACCCCCTTATAAACAAGGCATGGACTCCCCAGCGACCCCCGTGGGCTTATCTCCGCCACTTCTCAGTCTGGTGCTCTGCAATGAACCATGCTATACGAAAGGGTAAAGCCGTTGCCCATGCTGGCTTGTGGTTGGCACGGTTAATGTCTCACAACAGTAGTTCGCGAACCGGTCCTTAATTGTCATGAGCACGACCATCAAAACCAAGTACTCACAACCCACCATTATCAGGTTTTAGTTGGCAAATTAATTAATAAACCAATCACGGTTAACCATCATGAGCTATCATTAAATAATAGTGATTCATAAGTTATCCCAATAATGTGCTAAGATTTCTAAGCATGGCTAAGCAATTATATCTAATATCTAGCTGAACCAATATATAAAACTCAACTAGTCAAGTTACAATACCCCAAGGTATCAAGGAATAAAGTAATCAATGCAAACAGGCCATAACAAAGGAATAAGTTCACACCACCCGATAACATTCGAAAATAAATGCACAGTTGAAATAAATAGAGAATTTAAATATAGAATCAACATGCTCAAAGGAGTTGTTTTTGGGATCTGTGTGACTTGCCTTGCAATAACGGGTCTTCAATTAATCTTCTTGAACACTTCTGACGCACTCGCGAACCTTCGAAACGACGGAAACGACAAGCTAACACGCAAAACGAGGAAAACACTAAGAAACTCCAAATAAACAATACATATAAAGTAAACAAACATGTAGATCATAATTTTAGATGAATTATGAGACTTGAACGGCCTCATTCTGACTTCATATGAATTAAATATGAATTTTACAAGATTTAATCTAATTAAAGCCCATTAAAAAGAATTAAATAAATTTAATTCAACTTATGGATAATTTTAATATGTAGATCTTTATTTTATACAACTTTAGAGACTTGAACCAACTAAATCCGAGCTAAGATGAATTAGTTATGAATTTTTAAAGATTAAATCGGATTAAAACATTTATATAAATTTTAATTGAATTATGACGCAATAATGAATTATTTTTGAAAAGGAAAAAGAGATTATTGCGTCAGCGGGCTCGGGTCTACGGTGGACCGGGTCCACGGCAACGGTTCACAAGATCGGACGACCGAGATCAATCGGACCGAACGGACGGCCGAGATTAAACGGCTCACGGCCGGCTCACGGGCGACAGCGGTGATGACGTCAGCACTGACGTCATCCCCCCCCCAACGACGGCGACGGCGGCTCGGACTCGCATGCCCGCCGGCGATCTATGGCACGGCGGCGCGAACGGAAAGCAGCAACGGGATGCGGAGGGCGCGGCGAACTCACCGACGACCAAACTAACGGCGGAGGAGCAACGGACGACGCCGGCGACGAGGACGAACGGCGGAGAGGTTCGGGTCGACGATGACGGCGGTGTTCCGGCGAGAAACAGCGGCAACGGAGGACGGGACGAGGACGGCGACGCGACGGCGACCACGATGGTGACCTCCCCGAATGACGGCGACGACCGGAGCGACGGCGGCGCAAGGCTGGAGCGGCTGCGATGATGGCGGCGCTAGGGTTGCACGGCGCTAGGGCGATTCGGGCGACGAGAGGCGAAGGCGAGGGTGGCGGAGGGCAGAGGGGAGCTCGGGGAACCTTTTAAAGGGGTCGGGGGGCGGCGGCGAAGCCCGCGGCGGCCCGGCGACGGCGATGGAAGGTTAGGGTTCGGCCGGCTCCGAATCGAGCTCGAATCCCCGCATTTCCAAAGCGAGATAGCGAATGATTCCAAAGAGAAAAAGGTAGAGGAGATCACGGCGAACGTTTCCCCCCCAAACAATTGCACCGGATCGGGAAAGAGGCGGCCGAATTGGAAAGGGCGGCGGCGGCGGCGCTCGGCTAGGGTTCCGGCCCGAGGAAGACGACAGGCCTGACAGGTGGGCCCCACCTGTCAGCGAGCGGGAGAGAGGGAGCGGCTGCGCGCGCGCGGCTCGGCTGCTGGGCCGGCTTGGGCCGAAGAGAGAGAAGAGAGGGTTTTGGGCCGACTTTCGGCCCAAAGCCAAAAGAAGAATTTTAAAACCTTTTTCGATTTAAATAATTCATGAAATGCACTTTCATTTATTAAAAATACTTCCTTAGCTCAAATAAATCCCAGAAAAATCTAGGAATTATAGAATTAAGCAAAGTATTTAATAAAATTTTATCTGGCCCAATTTTATATTGGAATTTATTATTTCAAATTAAATCTTTTCTTCTAGGCTTTTAAAATCATTTCTAATAATTCCTTTTAAAAAACAATTTATAATTTAAGGACTTTTAAACAAGAAAAGCACTTAACACTTATAATTAGATCATTAATGATGAAATAATTACTGAATTGTTCTTTGTATCATTTGAGAATTGAGCTCTGAAAAATCCGAGAAAATTTCAGAGAATATAATTAATCATGGAGAATTTAATAAAAATTAAATCCAACCATGCTTTATATTTAGGAAATTTTATCTCCTACATTTACTTCACTTATAAATTAATGAACATTTAATATAAATTCTATTAGTAATTTATTAGATAATTTATAAATCCTAAAACAAAAATCAGGCTGTGACACACATTGCTTGGATTTGCTATTCGAGGATATTGGGAAGGCCTTCAATAGTTGCATCAATTGTGCAAAGAAGGTGTGCCGGTTTATCTACAAGCATGGGAGGGTTCTTGATCTAATGACGAAGAAGATAGGTGAAGATCTTGTGAGACCGGCTGTGACTCGCTTTGCCACTTTATTATATTTCTCACATTAGCCAGTATGTATAAGCGCAAGCAAGGGCTGAGAAGTTTATTTGTTAGAGAAGAACGACATGCTAACAACTTGTCTAGTACCCAGAAGGCCAACAAATTAAGAGTATTGTCCTTCCAATGGTATTTTAGGGCATAATGGAAAATTGTTTGAAAGCTTCACAACCACTTCTTGTTGCTCTAAGGATAGCAGATGGAGATGAGATACCGATAGCACTAGAGATCATGGTAGCCATGGATCATGCAAGGAGTTCCATAAATGATGCTTTGAAAGACAAGGCTACATTACTTAAAGAGATACTAGAGTGCTACGACAAGAGGTTGAACAACCAAATGGAGCAAAAGTTGAAAGGTTGAGGTGCAGATGTTGTGTGGAAGATGATGATTGATGTAAATGAACAAAACAATATTCTTAGGCAAGCCAATGATTATGGCAGATCAAGGCGATTGTTTTTCAAAATTGTTGGCAACAAGAGATAGAGATAAAAAAAGATCCTATTGTTTTGTATAACTAATTAACTATAGTTCCTTATTCCTTCTCCTTTTCTCTACTTTGGGTTACTATGTTTATTCCTTATTTTGGGTAACTATATTTATTGCATTTCAGTTCTTTGGTGGGGTGCAGGCTATCAACGAGCCAAGCTTAGACGAGCTTACCAATCTAGGGTTGAGTTTGGTAGAGACTTAAACAGAGCTCGAGCCGAGCCTCGTCAGACTTCGAGCCTCAAGACAGGCTTGAGCTCGGTTTGTTCGAGCTTCGAGCTTTTGCTAAGCTTCGAGTATGTTATATAGTGGCAAGTCAAGCTTTGTCCCACGCTGCTACAAAGCCAATATTTGAAGCAGTAGTACTACTAGAATATGCTATAGTACATGCTAGCAACCATACTTTACAGTTTACAAATGCAGCTTTTACGGGAAATAAGTGCACTGCATTGATGGAGGTGCACTCTATACCATGCATGCAGCCTTTGTTGGTAAGTGTGCTTTGGTCTATATGTTTGCTGTGTGAAGTTAGTGAGAGCTAGCTGGTGGAACAGGCGAGAAGTCCCAGTAGCAGCACAAAAAACGTGTGGGATTTTTGGAGCAAATGTGAACGGCTGAGCTTGTCAAGCTATTCAAGCTCGCTCCGTGAGGCTTGCAAGCCTGGATGCACGTTCGGGCTCAACTCGTTTAGAGTTTGAGCCGAGCTTGAATCGAGCCCAATGTAAATCGAGCTCGAGCAGTTTGCGAGCTCCGAACTTTTTTAATAGCTCTAGTAGGGTGCATATAGTGGCCTAGCATTTGAGCTCTAGAGTTTTGCAAAAAGGATTATTAGTCTTTGTTATTCAGCTTCTGCATGTGAGCGCAACTGCGGTGCATTTGCTCATGTAAGTGCAACACAACAACTACTACTAGTACTAGCTAAAGTTTGCATTTTGTTACTAATCAATTACCAATGTGATTTTCCTTTTTTTTATCTTTTATGTGCATATCCATAAAAAAAAGGAACCGATTAGAGCACAAAAGGTTGAACAAGTTGGTGTATATTAGCTACAACCAGAAGATGGAAAATAGATTTCAGAAAATTAGAGAGCTTGGCTCCAAAGGAAAGAGATGCAACCCACTCCTCCTTGAAGAATTCCAGTGGGAAAATGAATGGGTTGATGACAATTCTGATCTAGTTCATGTAGCTGACGAGGATCTCAATTGGGCTAATGTTGATCAAGCTATTAATGCAACTCAGAGTCTACGAGGTCATGATTTGCCTAGGGCGGTAGCTGCTGCTGCTTGTGATCCTGCTGTTGTCACTTATGGTAGGTCAAGGAAGCGTTCAAACAAGACAATTGTTGTTGTCCAAGATATCGCTGAAGAAGATGACAGTAATGATAATGGAATAGATGGTGGATAAGAACAACGACAAAGTGATGTTGGTTCAAAAGCTGAAGATGAGATGGAGGAGGACCAGCAACTCTTCAGGAGCAACTAGAGATGGAGGGGGCTTTGTTTTGGATGATGATTTGATTAGTTAGATGGATGCTTGTGTTGGAACTTGGAACTTATGTGTTCTTCATCTGAGAACTTCAGCTTTTTATCATTTGAAGACTGCCTAATTATGCACTATGTAGCTTTGTTTGTACTTTGTAGTGAACTTGCTTAGTTATGTGCTACAAGCCTACTAATGCTGCAGTACTGGTTGGATGCTGCGCTGTTGGCTTTGCTGGTTTAATTATGTTCATTGTTGCCCTGTTTATATATTTGCTTTAGGCCTCAAGCTCCAATTCTTATTTTTCAGCTAATAGTTTATTTTCATTGTTATTTTCAGCAGCAAGTCAAAAGAAATATGGAGTGGATATGGAGCTATAGACACCTCATACATCAAAACTTAAAGGTAAGTACCTTCTATAACCATCAAATGATTCATTATTATTGATTTATGGTGAGCACTATATAGTATATAGGTTCTAAGGTTCTGGCATCATACTGTACCGATCAAGCTCGATTAATCAGGCTGAACAACGATTAATCGGTTTGATTGGCCTGATCGGTGCCATGGCGATCAGGTCTGATCGATCAGAGAACATTGTTCTAGTATATTTCTAGTTATAGGTATTTGTCAATTTGCATTAAATTTTTCGGTTCGTCCATGAGATAGATGTTTACCCTAAATTTAACTCTAAATTGGCTCAGCTAACTGATTTTTTTCCCATTTTATTGCCTAGATCAGGGCTCCATAAGTCGTCATGTACTTTTGACATCCCCATCACCAAGAGAGGCTCGGTGCATATGTTAGCTATAAAAAGGCGTTAATAATGTCCTTAAGCAGAAATGAGGTACATATTTTACCTTGTTAATCTAACATACTTTATGCTACTTCAACACTAATAAGATATACCACAGTTAACACCAAAAATTGTGGTACATATGGTTATTTCCTCCTTTAAGACCATAAAAATACCTCTGATATATTTATATATATATAGACATTTTCATTAGATGTCACCCAGCTGGTGCTTAGTGCACACATACAAAACTCAACTCTTGCGAGATATTACCTCCGGTTCTTTTTTTTTTTGTTTGACGTGAAATAACCAACGTCAAATATTAATGGATGGAGGGAGTATATAATTTAAATCTCTTGATTAAGAGGGTGTCCCCTTCTGAGAGAGAGAGCGAGCACGCTCAATGTAAAGTAGAATAATAGCATTAGAGCAGTAATCTTAATTAGAGATTTAGATGGTCATTTTTGGCTCTTCCTTGCTCCAGCTCGATCAAGCATGCATATACACACATATATATACATGAATGTTCTCTATTTTCCTGGAGTGCTCTTGATGGCTTGCATCACCGCTAGCTCCACTGCATTTGCATCGATCCCTCCATCGGCTTCCTCGTGCTGTAACAATAACAACATATAGACACACACACACACACACACACACACACACACACACACACACACACACACACGCACACACATATAGAATCCGACATGAGCAAATGCAAACTCAAGCATCTTCAAAATGTGTAGATTCGAATGCAAAGAGAATTTCTACATGTATTTACATTAATTGAGTACAAGAATATATCTTACCTCTCCTCCTACTGCTTCGAGTCGAAACGAATTGGAGCATGAAGCCCTAGCCTCAATCACAGTCAGTCCTAACTCATCGAAGGCTTGCAGAATGGAGGATAGTAGCCCAGGGCTGCTTTTGTCCATGAACACATTGATGAGGAAACCCTTGTCTAGAACTTGAACTCTCACCTGATCGACCATTATATAGACATATTAATTTATACACCAATTTGTACACATGATGTCATTCAATCGATGAGAATGGATGACCTATATCAGCACATTGTTCTTACCACAGGTGAGGGTTCTTCGCAAATATTCATGTTCTTTGCACACCCTAATTCTTTGTTCAGTGCGGCAATCTTCTGCTTCAGATCTTTGATGTATGTTGATGCATCAGAGATTATAGACATTTTATTTACCTGCGTGGAAATGTAAACATTTAATTCAGTTTACCACTTTAAACTAGTTAATTTTGTATAAGACAAATCTATATGGTATATTATGATGTTAGGGTGGTTATTAAACTCTTTTAATATGTACTTCTTCTTTCATTTAGCAACTTTATATTGGATGACTATTCTGTAATACATAAGTGGAGGCTGCATATAGAGGCTGGATTGATTTCTACTATCGATAAAAACATCTCTACAATGTAGACTACATATCTCCAAGATTCAACAGTGATATTTCCCGTCGATCATTAGGTAGGTAACTAGTTTGTTCATCGCCCTTAATATAATTCTTGTTGCAGGCATACTCTACAGTTAAAGAGTGAAAGATTACTGGAACTTGTTAAATTTCACACCTGGGGTTATTACTGGAACTTGTTGCAGGCATACTCTACAGTTAAAGAGTGAAAGATTGAAAGTCGTTCAAATTGTTCTCTACAATTTTTCAGAGAGAAAATGCTTAATTTCTATAAATTGATATGCGTGACATATATTCCTTCACATGGGATAAGAAACTAATTAAGAACTAAGAAAATGTTTTCAAGGTAAATTAAGGCCAGGCAGCTTACAGGAACTTGAAAGAAATCACCAGATATGTTCATTTAGACAAAAAAAAAACTAGAAATTGGGTCAATCAAACGACGCAAGCAATGGGAAAAAAAAACTTCTTGCAGTATCTCTGGATTATTGTTCATCTAGCTAGGATAAATTAAGTTTATGCGATGGAAAAAAGATGAATAACCATGTGAGAGAGATAGTAATTAACGACATACCGCATGAGAATGGGCAAGTGTTCGGAGAATCTGCAGCTTCTCATGCAAACTCGCTCTCTTCTGCTCCCGGGAGACCATCTCTCTCTCTCGTGGTGAACAAGCTAAGCTAGCTCTCTCTCCTATGGTGGTGATGAGGCCGTGAGAGACTGAGGAGAGAGCTATTTAAAGACTTGGACAACACAGGAGCCTCCTGACATGAGACACGGTTACTACATGTTAGCTATTCATTGGAGCCTTTGGTACTCCCTGGTCAAGATCGATAATGACGGGAGCTCAAAGTATGCGTGCTCACTAGGATCGTCTACTAATTAAACCAGAACGCGTTACAATCAAAAGTAAAAATAATAATAATGTTAAGTAACATTGACCACATATCATGTTGAATTGAAAAACGAGGGATTATGAAATTAATCTATCATATCTAGTATCTTTCCTACATCTTCCATTATCTTAAAACATATCTTGATTAATATTCTAGTGGTAATCGACAATGAATTAGTTGGACGTACCGTGTGCATCCCAATTATGCGGAAACTGAAAATAATCTCCGAGTAATTGTATCATCTTAAAAAAGTGCGTGATTATTACCAACACATCCGTTTATAATTTAATTTGATTGAATATCACAGATAAATTAACAGAGAGGGGGTTGCAATTAATGAGTGAGGAGAGGGCTATAGCTAGAGTGGCGTCGCCGTTGTATGTACGTCCACGTCATGCCAACTCTGAGCAGGTAAGGCTCTTGTGTGTTGCATGACCAAATTCGGTTCACGCACGGACCAGGAAAAGTACAAAGGAATGTACTTTTTCCTCACATGACTCCTGGCCGGTCCGGGGTAGCAACCAAAACATCAAATTCCTTCCCTTATTCTCTACCCTTAAACAAATGGCCTCACACATTCCCCCCATGCACTAGCTCCCAACGCATCATTCGATATGTGCCCACGGCCAAAACATATGACAAAGAGAGGGTAGGGGAGCCACCTCCTCAACTTCAATTCAATCAGTCATCATCGCTTTTACCTGTATATTCACTGATTGCCACATCAACATGCTAAGCCACTGGTCATTCATGTCTATCTCTCCCTGCTGTGCTTGTATTCCTCCTCATCACTTATTGTTTGTTACCTCTTAATTAAGCTTGCATATATATATGTACAGTAACAGGCTAGCTAGGTTTAACTCTGAACAGGTAACAACAGCTAATATAAGCTAGCTGCAGAAGACATATATACTATGCATGTGATACTAGTAGTGCTAGCAAACAAAGCCAGAGTCACAGAGAAACACACACACACACACAGATATATATAAGACCTATATACGCACACATATGAGTTCTCTGCCAGTTGGGCATGGCAGCAGGCAGAGGGCACAGACCTGCAGCCACGCATGCATGCATGCAAGCAAGCGTACAATTCAGCTGCAGATCATCAGAGTCGACGATGTGTACAAGCTTGATCGATCTCTAGCTAGCTAGCAAACATATATACGTATGTATATATATACTATACATATACGTGAAGCGTACGTACGTCGTAGGATCGAGGCTGGGGGTCTCGTGACGATCGAGCGGGGTTGATTTGGCGCGACGCATGCCATGCCCCGATGCTAGCGGCCGCCGTCTCGTGATCTCTCCCGATCCCAGTGTACGTACTCGTCATGGTCGTCGTCGTCATCACCGTGTTTAGCTTTGGGTTTTGGCTAACTTGCTGCAGGAGAAGTCGTCGTCGTCGCACCGATCGATCCCATATAGAGCCATATTGTAGCTGTGTCTACTGCATGCATGCTCGTGTTGTGCTGCAGCTAGCATCAGCATCAGCTAGCTAGCTAGAGCTCCCGCTGCTGCATGCGAGCTCGCGCCCGTGTGTCGTCGTCTCGTCCCTGCAGGCTGCCAAAACCCAAACGGCCGGGGATTCAATTCGATCAATATCTCGCAAAAATCGTCACCTTGGTTGGCTTTGCCCTGTCCCGAGGTCTTAATTTGCTTGCGGCGGCTGCTGCTGCTGCGCGCGTCTAGCTGCATGCAGTATAGTTCACGTGTGTGTACGTATATCGAGCATGGCTGTACAGTACTGCAGCTAGCCGTCGTCGCTCGCTCGCTGATCACGCGCGGCTAGGCGGCAGCAACGATCGATGCAGAGAGAGTAGCTACCAACGCTCAAGGTGCTTCTTCTCAAACTCCGGTGACCTTCTCTTTTTTTAGTGCCGGCGACAACCCAAACTTCGGCGGAAGACTGACGAATTAGAGTCCTGGGTTGGGGTGGGGTGGGGGTGGGAGGAGTGGGAGGGAGAGGGGAAAGAGGGGGGAGTTCACTGGCTTTCGAGAGGCGGCCTGTGGTGGTGGAGAGCCGCAGGAGATGGGGAAGACGGCACCGCGGGGGCAGCTCGCCGCCACCGGCTTGAGGAAAAGGAGAGGAGAGGGCCGGGATGGGTAGGGCAAGGAGGCCAACCGGGAGGGCCTCGCCGGCACCGTTGATGCCTTCCAGCCAACCGGCGAGGCTGGGTGGCGGTGGAGGTGATGTGAATCGCACTCTCGTGCTACTGAGTGGCAACGGTGTAAGGGAGTCAAGAGAAAGGGGATGAAGAGGAGGTTTTTAGGGTTTGGTTGCTCTGCACAAGTTTTAAAGCAATCAAGTGGTCCAAAATTTGCAAGATTTCTGGGGAGTTTTCTTATCAAATGACGTATAGACAGTCTGATGAGGAACTAGGTCCCGATCTTCCGATAGATATTGATAACTCTCGATTTGGCGGAAACTTGACACACATGATCCAACTTCCAATCAATACGATCCGAACTCTGCAATCATAGCATGACGTCTCCTCTTGTTACCAATCGTGCACTGCCCGGTTGACCATGCCGAGAAGGCTAATTCTTACATGGGAATCAAAGAACACAAGCAAAAATAAGGTAGATTACAACTTAATTGCCTATGAATATTTAAGTACTCAAATTTGGGGTCCCACAAACCGAACAAGCGGTCAAACTGCAATGGCGGAAATAATATAAGTAAAATCCGACTCTAAGTGATGACGGCTAAATCAGATTCGGACTGGATGAGATACATGGCTTGTTTTGTAGATTCCCGATACCTCAGTAGGAATTTTGATGTAGAAACAAAACCATCTGAAAGTAGACTCCTTAAGCTTTTCAACAAGTATTCATGGGCCTCGAGATTCCTTCTAGATCAACAAGCTAGGCTAGTTTGATGTTGATGCTGCCAGGACACCCGAACCCGAATCCAAAACATGTAGAACATCTCTGCCTTTTATAAACCAAAAGTGACATACTGAGGTTGGAGTAGACATGGAGAAGGTCTTGATTTGGTCACCAATCAACTTCTTTGATCATCCATGCATTCCTTGTGCTCAGTCTCTTTTCCTTCACCCAAGTAAGTACCTTTGCAAACAAAAACACACGAAACTCATTCTGTAGCAATCTTTGTTCAAATATATAACGTGTAAATCTGACATAAAAATCATGTATCTTTGACTTATGAATATATATGATAGCCATGGTCTTATCCGATCTAGTGATGTCCTCACCATCCTCTCCTTCTTGATTAGAAACCGTCCTCGGTTTCACATTGTCTTGAGCCTGTTGAACTTATCCATATCTATCACAACATAGGGTGAGGTAGACTTCTTAATGGCCATATGGTTGGATTCTGAAATTATTCTTGGAGAACCACAACACTCCCCTTCTTGCAAACCAACCTGTAACTCATTTAAACAACTTGAGGAACTAGATAGATAATTACTTATATGGTTCGCGGGATGCACTGGAAGACTTACCACGCTTACCACAAGCGGGAATGGGTAACTGCTTGACTTGTAGTTTAACTTTCCTCTGGCCAACGTACCAAGGATAGGGTGCGCGTGATGGAGTTGGGTCGGCCAGGGTGTTCGGTTGATCGGCTTCCAGATTCACCGTGGCACGAGGGGGGCTGTCTGCTGCCTGCTGGGAAGCGGGGGCAAAACCTGAGGTGTGGCATCAGTTGGTCAGGGGAGTTATGCGAAGGGTCTTGTCACAATCACTCAACATGGTGACGTGTCATGCATGGCACGATGACATGACGGTGGATTATGTCTTGTGGGTACAGTTGTGCACCTCTGGCTAGAGTAAAACTATTCGAATAGACATGCCCGCGGTTATGGGTGATCGACCAGAATCACCATGATTAGTCTCACCTTTAATAATAAATTGGCTTAATGAACTGGTGTAATTCAGGTGGTTTGGTTGGGCCTGTTCAATGCGGTGTAGCGTTGTTCAGTGGAGATATGATCTTGCCTTAATTAATCAACTGTTTTACTGTTTTCAACTATAAATGTTTTGTAACTGCCTTTATGCAAATAACCACAAACCATCCTTGTATCCCCTTGCACGTCTGCATCATTGGTGTGGCTTGCATTATTCCCCCTTTCAGAAGTATAGCTCTTCTCAGATGAAGACGAAGTTAGAGGACCAATGCTCAGACCACAGTTGAGTTTTGCCTGTGGAGTGGAGCTGAAGCCCCGCTAGGATCGCCTTTTCCACTGCTGCTGCTTTCTTTTCGGTGTGAGGACTAAGTGCCTCTTCTGTAAGTATTTTATACTTTACTTATGTTTGGATCTGTATATTAATTTATCGTTTTGTATACCCTGGCCGATTCCAGGACATTGATTTAATACACAAAATAGTCTAGAAATTTGGGCTAAATTTCTGGGTGTGACAGTCCTCTAGATAATACATATCATCATGAAAATGAGGTATATTATTCGAATAAATATATATTCTATGCACATTATACTCCTCTTTATTATCATAATTGCAAATAACATGAAAAACTATATTAGAAGGGCATGGCAATTCAAATTAGCAAATAATTTCTTATCTAAACAATTGAGTGGACAAAGGTCATCAAATTGAATATAGCCCCAAGTATTTAAAAAAGACAACAATCTAAGCTCTTCTTTCTCGCTAGCAATGCGAATAATATGTTTAAACTCAACACATGGTGGTTCAATTATAGACTTAACATCAGTTGTATGCCAAATTCAGTAAATGTGAATTTTGGCTAGACCAAGTTGCATTTTTAGGACATATAATAACTAAAGGAGTTGCCGTGGATTCGGAGAAGATTAAAGCTGTAATGGAATGGAAAGTACCAACATCAGTACTTGAAATAAGAAGTTTCTTAGGACTTGCTGGATATTATCGAAGATTTATTGAAGACTTCTTCGCTATTGCAAAACCCATGACCAGGTTACTTAAGAAGGACAAGAAGTTTGAATGGACACCAGAATGTCAGAGTAGTTTTCAAAAATTAAAACATAAGCTTACTACTACACCAGTATTAATCTTGCCAGACATCCAAAACGACTTTGAAATCTATTGTGATGCCTCTCGACAAGGATTAGGGTGTGTCCTTATGCAAGAAAGTAAAGTAGTAGCTTATGCATCAAGGCAACTAAGACCTCATGAAGACAATTATCCAACTCATGATTTGGAATTAGCAGCAGTAGTACATGCGTTGAAAATTTAGCAACACTACTTGATTGGAAATTATTGTAAGATCTATACCGATCATAAGAGTTTGAAATATATTTTTACTCAGACAGATCTTAATCTTCGGCAAAGAAGATGGTTAGAATTAATTAAGGATTATAATTTGGAAATTCTATACCATCCAGGGAAAGCCAATGTGGTTACTGACGCTTTAAGTCGAAAAGCTTATTGTAATTTACAACAAGAAATAACGTCAGAACAATTACAAGCAGAAATGCTTAAATTAAATCTTGGTGTTATTAAGTATGGAGAATTGAACACTTTGGAGTTAAAGCCTACCTTGATGGATCAGATAAAAGAACATCAGAAAGATAACTTAGAAATACAAACATTTAAGGAACGGAAGGTGCGAGGAAAGGCTGCGGATATCACCGAAGATCTGGAAGGAATATTATGGTACGGAAATAGAATTTTTGTACCCCAATCAGGAAACCTAAGGGAAGTAATATTAAAGGAAGGACATGACTCAGCCTATTCTTTACACCCAGGTAGTACAAAAATGTACCATGATTTGAAAGATTTATACTGGTGGCCACATATGAAGCAACATATTGTAGAATATGTTGCATTATGTCATGTTTGCCAACAAGTTAAAGCAGAACACCAAAAGCCTACAGGATTATTACAGCCTCTGCAAATACCTGAGTGGAAATGGGACGAAATAGGAATGGACTCTATCACTGGATTACATAAAACTTCTACTGGATATGACTCTATATGGGTAATCATTGATAGACTTACCAAGACTACACGATTTATTCCTGTAAAAACAACTTATACTGGAGCACAACTTGCAGAACTGTATATGACTAGGATGTATGTTTACATGGAGTACCAAAAAGAATTATATTCACTAGTTGTGGCATAGATATAAGTGAAGCGTCACACAACTCTTCTTTATCACCAGAAACAGCAAGCAAATTATCTTGTGACAAATGTATTTCATTAATTATTTTCACTATCGGTTGCTCTGTTGTAGCTTAAGTAGTGGACATATTTAACACATCATAACTATAATATCTTGAGTAAACGTAGCACCATTATTATTACCTTTGTTCTCATCTTCAAAAATTATAGGTACTTGGTCAATTAAACATTTTTCATTGATAGATTAAGGTCTTTGCCTGGCTTCTTTTCAGTGATAGATTGAACACCAGAGATATGCTTAATCGTCGTCACTGTGCAAAGGAGAACGATGACCTCACTTGTGAACTTTGTGTTAATAATCTGAGGCAAACAAGATAGAATCTTTTCTTCTTTTGTCCTTTCAGTCAGAGATGTTGGTAGTATTTGGGTATTTTGTGGGATCCTAATCTCAACTTTTTTTCAAATGATTGTATCAGCATGCCTGCAGTTTAGACAAAAAGGTTTCCTGGAAGTTTTCCTTATTGCTACTTGGCATATCTGGAAGCAGAGGAATGGGAATTCTTTTAAAATGAGCAACCTTCCTTTGAATCATGGAGAATCCTGTTCAAGAAAGAAGTTCTTCTACATATGTAGAATGAAGGACCTTTTAAAACAGATAGTTTTTTATTGGTTACAACTTTTGTAATTCCTAGTGTTTTTCTGTTCTTTCTTCCTGGTACTTTGTAAATATTTTGCTTTAAATGAAAATCACACTGCGAGGCAAAGCCCTGGCAGTACTTTAAGTAAAAAAGATAAACATTTTTCATGCATTCATGGAGCTATGACTAGGCCATTTTTCTTTACGCATTTCTTTGTGTTCCTCATTACCTTGGTTATTCTCAGATACCTGTAAAAATATTAGTATCCAAAGCAAGAGGTACAACAATGCATTCGTTTTGTAATAATTGAAGGTAATGCAGTATTAATATCATCCAAGATATTTCTGAAAATCTCATTGATACCACTCATCATTCTCTCAAGATCATCTTTGAAAATTTCAGCAAGACTCATTGGTACCAATTTTATTTTTCGATAATTGGATGTAAATGAGTATGTATCCGCAATATCATTATGCAAAACATTGTTATCATTTATCCATGGTTGACCAAACAACAAAAAAACATGCTTGCATAGGCACAAGATCAAAATTTGCAGTATCATGTTAACTTCCAATCAAAAATTTTACTCTCACAATTCTACTTACTGTTAACTTACCACAAAAGTTGAACCATTTGATGTAATATCGATGAGGATGCAGTTGTGTAGGCAATCCAAGGTTCTCAACCAAATCTGAACTCACAAGGTTGCTGCAACTTTCACTATCGATTATAACACTACATGCTCTATCCTTAACCATGAACCTTGTTTGAAATAAATTGTGGCACTGTTTTTGCTTTGCTTTCTCCATTTGAAAATTTAATTCCTTTTCACCATAGTACTTACATTATCTACGCTTGTGGAATATGATGTAGCAACTATGGTTTGTTACCCATCCAACTTTTTTCATGTACATAAATGATGTAACCTGCTATTGTTAGTACAAAACAATAAACAACAAAAGAGTATTATCCTAGTAAGTACAGAATAAGGATTGTAAGAGGCTGGCAAATGGAAACGTCTTACTAAGCTCTTACAAGTGTCTTATTAGCAACGCTAGAGATGGTGCAACCGATCGCTGGTTCGTGATACCTTAAGGACGTGATACAACAATTGCAAGGGTCAAAACTATGTAGCCTAGAAGTATATATGTGGAGCTTAGTAAAATATATAGTAACAATGGAACGCAATTATGCTAATCAGCAAAAACATGGAAGTGGCAATTGACCACCGCAACATCGTTGGAGCGACAGCGCCGATGGCCGCCGGACACAGGAATGGCCGCAGCTACTAAGCTAGTGTGTCGGAAATTTTTCTTTTTGGAATTTTTTGCGTCGAAAATTCTTTTTGCATAATGTGCCCACTTGCAAAAATCTCCGTTCTCGCATGAGGTTGTCCTGTCTGCCTGGGAAAATTCCGATTTTTACCAACACTTGGGGGGCAGCCGATTGCTACACCTATATGCTAAAATGCATTTCAGTTGTTTGGTAATATTGTTTCTGGTGTAGTGTCTCTTTTTTTTGCTTTCGTATATTATCTATATGTACCTTTTATATAATAAAGATAGAGGAAGCCCAATAATCACAAAACATAGTTGTTCCACGTCTTCCATCTAGTGAATTTTGACCTCAAAAACCAAATTCTAATCTTGGTCCCTCGTCACTTAGGCCATCCCTAACCTTCCATGTCATTTAGTGTCCATAGCATTAATTAATTACATTACCATATAAACGAAAATCTGATGTGGCAAGAAAGTTAATGAGGAGAGGTAAAAAGATGAAGAAACCATCTCTACACATGAACCAAGAATGAAAACAAGAGGATAGGTGGATAAAAAGAGAGAGATGAGATGTGATTGGATGAGAATTTAATTTAAAGACACCATCCATTGGATATATAGTTTCTATATATAGTGTCTATATGACATGGCAATGATGGAAACTATTTGATAGTTTTTAGGTTGGGGATGGCCTTACATGATCACCTCCTAGTTTGATCCACATTAGTCCAAACATTTATCATTTTTGTCTATTGTTTATCATATATATCACACATGATTTCACAGTATGGCAATTTTTTATATTTAAAGTTCCCACTATCAGTTTCAATTAAAACGTTTTATGAAAATTAATGATTAAATTTCAATTGTACAGTCCACCTACTGTCAATAGTAGAAGGTAACAAAAAAAATACCCCATTTGACAACTACCCCATCTCGGTATTTGAGACCACTTTCTTAATTTGAATTGAGTATCGTGAGCAAGTTGTTCTATTGAAAGGGATTTCAGGTTAAGTTCTAAAAACAAAGAGACTTCAGGTTATACCGTGTGGACGCACTGGTTGGTTTAGAATAATGCATCTGGATCCAAATTAAGGACGAGCTGATGATATAACGACCTAGACAAATCAATGCACAAAGAGCTAACATATGTTACTGTCATGGAATTGTGCGATTGACAAGTGACAAAACTGTCGTATAGCTTAGAACACGTCCCAGGGCAGGGAATTATTTCACTGTTTGCTCCAATTAAATAGGAGATTTCCGTCCAATTGAAGCGATTCTTTCAGGTGCATCCAAGGCCCTAAAGGCCGAGAAGAGGATGAGAGAGGCAGAAAAGGGACACGGATAGGCCAAAACGATGGCTCACGAGGAGAACATATACCCACATACGTACGAGGTCACCTTCCAAAAATTCCCTCACGTGCTCACATAATGCCACTTTTCTTTTTGCTACCTGCAACTTTATTTATGTCCATTGTAACGTTTCCTTCCATGTTGTCATCTGTCCTGACTCCTCCTGGGGTTTACAATTTGTTGCTTGTTCGATCTCTGCTCAGAAATCGGCTAATTATAAAATACTAGTTGGTTGGTTCAAGTGCAGGTATGCTGGCATTTGTTGTTTAATTAGGCCTTTTAGCGTAAGAGTAGTTTTAATTTATTGCCGACAGCAAAATATCTAACCCCGTTCAGTCATGCGCATGATGCCTGTCATTTTGGTAAAACATATGATTTTACACCGACTGAAAGTTCGAGTTCAGAGGAAACAGCCTTTGTTAAAACGGTTCATCTTCCACTTTCACTATCAAAAATCAAGCACAATTAACCTTGTTTTCAGTTGAAGTGTCAACGCATCACCAGCTAACTTGAGAATCCATGTAAAAATAAAACACATACAGAAGCGGATCCTGAAAAACATTATAGAGGAGACTTATATTTTCTTCTTTCTCCTTTAGCCCCCGGCCCTTCTCTTTTTCATCTTCCTCATTTTTCCCTCTCTCTCCTTGGTGATCCAACTGCATAGGGAGGATTTGAGTCCCCCATTACCCACGCTGGATCCACCCTTGAACACACACAACTCAAATTAACCATTTGTTATTTCTACGTGTGTAGTGGTGCGTACATATGTATATCTTCCATTTAATAGCGAAAAAACACACAACTCTTAATTAATTATTAATCTTATGCATTTTATTAATAGAACTAATCCTAGATTGCATCCAGATCTGTGGTACCATATGAATCAACATCACTAGCATGATTTTATAAAATAGCGAAACCACCGAGATGGCTAAAGTGGGGGTGAAAACTAAAAGAAGTTTTATATCTAGATTTTAGATCTAATAGCATCTCCAAGGAACTCTCGAAAAATCTCCAAATAGAAAGCTTCATAAAATTATTCCATCTTTATATTTCTTTGCTTTTCAACCTACTATAGGTATTCAACTTTTCCATATTTATTAATTTTCATTAAAATATCATTATTTTTAATAGTTACGATTTTAATGGGTAATACTATAATGGCAACAGAGCTGGAGCAGCAAGGCATATATGGTGGAGCAGGAGGCTAGAGGAAGGTGGCGGCTGAAGTGACTTTTATAAGGTTAGAAAAAAGAAACCCACAAAGGTGAGGTTTGATTTTTCTAAGGTCCAAATAACAACATAGAGTATGGTCCTGTTTAGATTCCAACTTTTTTCTTTAAATTTTAAACTTTTTTTTTACATCGAACTTTTCTGCACACACAAACTTCCAACTTTTCTGTCACATTATTTCAATTTGTTTAAACTTTCAATTTTATTGTGGAACTAAACACAGCCTATGTGTGGCAACGATAGCCAGATGAATGATATGTTGACCGGCTGACTGACAAGGAAAGGGTGGTTTAAAAACTACAAATATACTAGAACCGTGGCAATGGTTAGGTTTGATATTTTTTAAGTTCCGTATGACAATTAACAGGAAGACTAGCGGGTACGCAAAGTAGCAGACATAGCGGATGGCGATCTACAATAAGGTCTTGTCAAATTATATGGGGAAGGAGGTCATGATTCTATCCCCTAAATTTGGAGAGTCCGTTGAACACTGTTTTTTTAAAGCGCAAAGTGCACTGATTGTTTGTGCAGGTTTGTCATTTAGATCCCTAAACTCTAAAATATATTTTTGACACGAAGTGAAAATAGTTCAGTTGGTTAAATTTCTTCAAGTGGAACCAACCCACCCTGGTTCAGGTCCTAGACCTGACAAAGATGTTTATAATTATGGGTAATTTTTCTTTTAATTGTAGGTGGCATACCCGTTGATAGCGAGACGTTCGTGATGACTTGTCAAAAGATATGCTAAACCAGTCTTTTGAAGGTGCTCATACGAGTATAGTGTGCGTGCACGTAGTTATAAGCACCCGCGTTTGTACTGTATTTCTAAAAAGAAGATATACGAACTTATCCAAACGGGTATCAACCTGCTCCGTGTGCTAAACTGTCATGCCACGTCAGCACCTATGTGTTAGTGGGACCCACATGTTAGTCACATAGAAAAAATAAAATTAAAATCATTGTTTCTCACATCTCTTTCTCTTCCTTCTCCTTTTTCCGTCTTCTTCTGCTACAGCTGCCGGCGTCGAGAATGACGAGCACGGAAACAGATTGTCTAACTTAGTACCCTTTGACTTTGAATGGCTAACATGTGGGTCCAACAGTCCATGGGCCCACCTATCAGTGACCCACACGTCAGAGGGCAGTAAATTAGAGGAGCCTCCTCCAACGGCCACGCCTTCTGCTCGATCCGATGGCAACCAGCAATGGACTTGGCGTAGGGAAAGGAGATTTGAAGTAGGGACTGATGCAGAGGAAGGAGATGGCACATCCTAGAATAGCCGAAACCCTAGCCCGACCGCCGGCGCCCTCTCCAAAAATCCATCGCCATCGATCATCATCTTGCACAATTGAAGGTAGGAATGAGTTCCCAACCCCAAGACCTTTATTTCCTGTCTCTTTCCTAGCCTTAAAGCCTCCGGGTCTCCCCTTGCTGCTGCCTTATTTCAGACGCTCGTCGACTGCACGCCGTCGCACTATTCTGCGCTGCCTCCATCTGCTTCCTCTCGATGCCCTGATGCTTGCCACCCCCTCCTTGAAGCCCAAATCACTAGAGTTGCCACCACCGCGCTGTTGTTCTCCTGCTAGCTGCCACCTACCTCCACCATCGCCGCGCGGGAGGAGCCCCGGGTTGGGTTCTTCATCCCTCTAGGACAACAGAACCAACCTCTCCCTGCTGCTTCATCGCCTCTCTCACTAACGGCGGAGCTGAGCCATCATCAGGCCTCCTCGAACCAGGGAAAACCGACCAACCTTTTTTTCTCTTCTAATCCTATATATATATATATATATAATGCTAATCTTTCATATCTCATGAAACCATATCAGCTTAATTATTTTTAGCCTTCGGGTAACTCATCAAAAGTACAAATTGCACCTTTTCTCCTCAAAAGTCACACCTTATAACAGAATCATTTATAACTTTTGGATAATTAATCAACTTACAACATATATAAGCACATGAAAAAGAAAATGTATAGTAAGAAAGGAAATTTTACAACTCATATATTATTTCATTACACAATTCTCCCACAGCAACACGCGGCCCACGGGGTACCCATCTAGTAAATTGAAAATATTAGAGGGAGAGAAATGAGAGAAAAAGTTGAGAAAAGATGTTTTATAATTATATGATTTCTATTTGATTGGCGTGGGTCCCAACGACATGTAGCCGCTGACATGGCATGCCACGTCAGCGCATGGAGCAGGTTGACGTCCGTTTGGACCCATATGACACCCAGAACAAGTTTGGATACCGCAAAAATACATTTTGAGAGTTCTGGAACCTATATGATATACCCGTAGATGTTTAGGGAACCGCGTGTGCACTTCACTCTTTTATAACATTGATAAATTTTAATTTTAACGAGTAGGTTAGTCCCTTGGAGACGATGTAACAACGTAAAACTTTGTTTGAAACACATAACTAAAGTGACACACTGACATTTTTGTATAGAGGACATATCCGGGGAAACGAGCTAAGTGTTGGAAACTTGTGAAAATCATATCTAAAAGTTTCGTAAATTCATGAAAAAAAATACTAGAGATAATTGTAGATATGAAATACATTCTTACCAAATCTTAACTCCAAACTCAACTTCGTTTAGGAAAAACAAAAAAAGACAAATTTCGGGTGAATAGTGTCATGTTACTATTCACCTAGAATTTGTTTTTTTCGTTACTCCTAAATGAAGCTGGGTTTGAACTTAAGATTTGGTAAGAATTTATTTCATATTACACCTATCTCTAGTGTTTTTTTCATGAATTTACAAAACTTTTAGGTATGATTTTCACGAGTTTTTAACGTTTTCACCGGATATATCCCCTTTTTTACACTCTTATCCATGTGATTCAAACAAAAAATAAAGTTTAGTAAAATTTAATATTGGCAAAATCAGAGATCCAATCAACCACTTAACAGTTGCAAAATATCTGACCAGTATGACGTCCTGAAGTGCAAAACCTAAAAGTAGGCCTGTGACAGGTATGGAACCGTGGAAGAATGGCAAGAACTTGACGCTAGTCTGATTTGGGATTATCTTAATTCCTAAAATGGGTGTGGTCACCTGTTGAGTGCAAAAGCAGACATTATGATGGTAACAGCTTGAGCTTGCAGACAGCAAATTCTGTGGCTTCTTTGGGTAAAAGATCTCATACTAACTAGTGTAATGGATAGGCTACTAGGCTAGCTGAGACATCTCAACAAATTAATATGGACCTTGAAAAAAAATCAGAACACTTTCTCTGAATCAGAATACACAAGTAAAAACACCATTTCCTCCTTTGTTGGCCATAAGCTAGAACTTCAACGAACTTCCTCAGAGATTACAAGGAGAGGGAGTGCTGTGCAGCAACTAAACAAAATGTTGAAGAGTGCCAATAACAAGAGCAAATTGTATGCATTCCACAAATTGAAGTAGCTCTGATCAGCAGCTGTTGACATGACATAGTCACTCACTCTGTGGCTTGGTCGTCATCATCTCCTGCGACTGTGGCCGCATCCTCATTAAAATCGTCGAAGCTGAGGCTAAGTGTTTGCAGCTTGAAGCCAGCTCCCTGGATGGCTTCTACCAGGTTTGAGGCCACCCCAGTAGCTTGCACCGTCGTCTCCTTTGTTAACTGTAGAACCAGCAGCAACAGAAGCGTAGATCGACAACATCAGTTCAGTTATTGGAGTGAAGATTATAAATAAAAAAGCTCAGATGAAAGAAATGAGTTCATGTTGATTTGCATCATGAGGCTTGAGATGGATGAAGAAATAATGGCTGAGCTAACAGCCTAACACAGCACAGCCCAGATATCAGTACAGAGTTGGAGATTGTTAAACATGCTTGGAGTTAATCTCTGTATTGTTAGGAAAATGAAATCATGGTGACCTGAAGTCAGGGGTTATATGGCCTTTTGTTGTGTATGCTTCTAGAATATGAAAGAAACATGGTAGTCTGAGAATAAATAAGAAAACAGAAAAGGCAGCAGGAAAAGAATCGGTGATACAATTGACTGGTTTAAGGCACCATGGTCAGGTATGGAAATTTCTTATTGTGAATTTCTCAACCATTGATGATTATCAATCAAGGAACGTATCCTTTGCACACAAGTCTTATCATGCACACATCGTGCACACCAACTAAAAAATATCACAAAAAATTATGCATGTACATCTATGTGTAAAGTCTCGTCTTCAAATTCATTATATATGGGGGGCAACAAAAAAGACAAAATTCTGATAGATTTATACTCTCAAAACTGTGAGAATTTTTATCTTCTTTTGTTAGGTTAAATTATAATGAATTTGGGATTAAGATTTTACACACAAGTGTAATATTATTGGAAGTACCTGTACAATTTTTTATAGAATTTTTGATGTAATTTGTTAGTTAGTGTGCATGGTGTGTACACGAGAGGACTTATGCACATAGGATATGTTCCCTATTAATCGTATAGTCACTTGCCTTGGAGATTTTGCACAGTGATTATTACCTCCATTGTAATAAGTCCCTTCTCCAGTCTTCAGGAAAATAAAGCTTTTATTTGGTAAAAGATAGGTATCTTTGCATCAAGATTAGGTAATAGTGATTAAAGAGCCTAAATCTGTTTGTAACATAGAAGATCCCAATACAGATAAAAAGCAATTTTCAGGAGAAAAATAACAATATCACTGCATATATGTATATCACCACTCAGAATTCAGAAATCATAACAATAAGAGATTTTGTCAGATTAAATAGAAGACTTTCTTGACCATGAGCTCAACAAACTATTGGAAACCGATGTCTTAAAATTTCTGGGAAACTATTGGTTTGGTAGTATTTGTGTACATTTTGGCTGTCATAATCTTTGATTCAAACAAATCACTGAAGTTTTTGCAGGCTGAGATATTTTAGCAGATCTTTATTTGAAAGCAAATATTGCCCTGCTTAAACATGTTGTTCACTCTTGTTCTGAGGTAAGAAAAATATCTAGTTCAGTTACTGCAAATGCAACAAGCAAAATATATCATCTTCTTGTAACTGAACAATGGTTCACCCGTGAGCAATACAGTTAGGATACAAATTTGTTCTTGTAGAATTCCTGGTAGTGAGGTTCATATCACTTGCATATCTTTTTCTTGTAGTACAGCGTATGGAATTTTAAAGATGTACTTAAGTACAAAATAACTCAAAGGTGACAACTATAAGACAATATAGGAGACATTGCCATCCTGTTTTGCTTCCAAGTTGAGTTGTTCTTGTTCACTAGCTACTAATAAGTTGTCAGAGAGATCTGTTCTACCTGTTATTATAGACAAAACTCTGTGCATCCGTATGTTAAACTATTGCATATTATTTTGAAGCTTATTGTTACAGACAGAAAAGCGACGCAAAATCAATGATCTTCTTCCTGATGCCACATGAGTGCCGACATACCACAACAAATCCATAAGTTTTCTTGAAGATGTACTTTAGAACAAAATAATTCAAGGGTGGCAACTACAAGACAAACATAGGACATTTGCCACCATCTCTTGCTTCCAAGTTGAGGTTGTCCTTGTTCACTAGCTAGTCAGGTTGTCAGATAAACGTGTTTGACCACTTCCAGGACACATAACACACAAAACTATTGCACAATTGGGTTTTGACCTCACTGCTGGATAACAAGGTGCATTGCAGAACAAATTTATTTAGTATTTCTGATGGCGTACGAGCAGCAGGAGAGCTTACCACAACACTTCCGATGCCTTCCTCGATGAGCACCTCCAGGTCGCTCACCCCCTCCACCCCCTACACCACAAAACCACGCACGTTTCATTTCATTCTCCATCAATTGCAGATCCATTCACGATTTCTTGCCCATTCTCTGTTTTTGCCGCCCACCCTCCCAAATTCGAAAGAAAGTAACAATACTCAAGGGTGTATTAGCGAACCTCGAGGGCCTGGGTGATCTTGGGGATGGCCCTCTCCTCCATGGTGCCCTCCGCCTTGAAGTAGAGGATGAGGGAGTCGGAGGTGTAGCCCGGAGCGGCGGCGGCGGCGGCGTCGGGCGCGGCCACCTCCGCGCTGGCCGCGCGCACCACCCCGAGCCGGCGGGTGCTCCTCCGGGCCGGAGCTCCGCGGAGGATGCGCAGGGAGCGGGGGCCAAGGGAGGGCGAGGCGGGGAGGCGGGCGGTGGCCGCCGGCGACGACATGGTCATCATCATCTTGCTTTGCTCGCTGGCTTGCGACCTCCTCCAACGGCTCTTCTTCTTCCTTCTCTTATCCTTGGCTGCTTATTTGATGGGAATGGGATGGATAGGGTGCGGGGAGTTTGGTTTTTGGGCTGGCAAAGCTAAGGAGGGGGAGGCCCAACTGGGTTTGTTAGTGCATGAGCCCATGGGCCAGACGTGGGCTGCAAACTAAAGAAAATAATTAGGAATAAGTTCACCGGAGGTCCCCCAACTTAACACCGAGATTTTTTTGAGGTCCCTTAACCACATAACCAGAAATGTCTACCCCTAAACTATGTAAAACTGTCAGAAAAAGATACCGACGCAGTATAACCGCCCGGTTTCGCTGGCGTGGCATCCTAGTTAGAAAAAAATAAAATAAATATGTGGGCCCAAATGTAAGTGAGAGAAAATGGTGTGGAACCCACATTTTTCCTTTCCTTACTTTTTCTCTTCTCTTCTCTCCCAATTCTCTCGAGTAGGCGCGATAGCAGGTGGGAGAGAGGTGGCTGGCGGTGGAGGGGGGCGGTGGGAGAGGGGGAGAGAGCCGGCCAATGCGACGGTAGCAGCGAGAGAAAAGGAGAGGAGGCGGCCGGCGCGACGGCAGCGGCGGGAGAGGGGGAGAGAGCTGGCCGGCGCGACGGCGGTGGCGGGAGAAAAAGAGAGGAGGCGGCCGGCGTGAAGGCGAGCTCGGACGGCGCGATGGCAGTGGCGGGAGAGGAGGAGAGGAGGCGGTCGGCGTTGTCAAACGTGCACGGGATGCGGCGGACGATGCCTAGTAGGATGGCATCCTCATCGTCACTATCTTCCTCATCGTCGTCGCGGTCGGCAGGTGCCAGGCGGAGTGGTTTGGGAGGGAGGGCGAGGCGGCCGGCGAGCTCGCCCCGCCTGCGCACGAACACACCCCTCCGTAGCTTGGTGTGCTGGGACGACGACGAGGAATGGGGGAGTGAGGAATCGACGGTCGATGACAGCAGAGGCGAGCAAGCGTGGCGCCGGGCTGCTCACGCTCTGCCACACTCGCCTGCCGCCCTCCGCACACCGCTGCTCCGCTTGCTGCGCTCGTGGAGGAGGTCGACCAACACAACGGCGACGCCGTCAGGTGAAGAGCTGGAGCATGATGAGTGCCACCGCTCCACCTACCGCTCTCGCCCGCCGCCCATGGCCAGCTTCGCTCGCCCATCACTCCGCTGTCGCCCTCGCTCGCCGCTCCGCCTGCCGCTCTTACTTGTCGTCCCGCCCACTGGACCCGTCGTCCCGGCCGACTCTCTCCCCATCTCCCGCGGCCCGCCGCGAGCCCGCGCCCACCTCCTGTCCCCCTCTCCCGCTTCTTCCCCGCGCGTCGCCGAGCCTGCTCCGCCACCAGCCGCCGCGCCCGCATCTACCCGCTTGCTTGTGAATGTGCAGCGGACATGTGGGCCCCACATACTTTTTTTAATTTTGTTTTCCTGACTAGGATGCCACGTCAGCGAAACCACCCATATTTACTGTCATAGGACTTGAGTACGTTAAGAGACCTCAAAATCTCAAAATCTCACTGTTAAGTTGACGGATCTCCGGTGAACTTATTCCAAATAATTATTCTATTTGAGCAAGTTTGGGTTAAAATGATACGGTATTTTAGCCCACCTTATCCCCTTTTTTTTTAGTGTGGGCTGTAGTTTAGTCGTAAAAAGTTACTATATTTTATGGCAAAAATTATTTGGTCAGAATACCGTACCGGTACTATGGGTAGTTTAATAGTAAAAAGCTACTCCCTCCGCCTCAAAATATAACAACTTTTAGCCATCAGGATTTGTCCTAAAGTATAACAACTTCTCCACAAATATTCTCTTCCCAACCAATCACAACTCTCCACCACTCACTTTTACCTATCTATACTTTCTATATAGTTGGTACCTACTAACAATTATTAGAAGGTAAAGCTCAACATGTAAGCATGCCACATCATCACCCACTAGCAATTACTATTCTAGCCCATTTAAAATCCCATGCAAGCATGCCACATCTTCACTCACTAGCAATTACTATTCTAGCCTATTTTAAATCCCATGCAAGCTTGACACATCATCTACAATATTATATTATACTCCCTCTAGTTTCATTTTAATTGACATTTTAGACAATGACACGGTCTACAAGATACATCTTTGATCTTATTTTTCTATTATAATATATATGATAAATAAATGCATGTTTACTTTTGTTATAGTACTTTAAAAGACAAATCTATATATGTTGTTCTAGTTTCTTTAAACTAAATATTATTAAAGTTATTGATGGTCAAAGTTATAAAAGTTTGACATCAACCTTGTCCAAAACGTCAATTAATATGGAACCGGAGAGAGTATAGAGCTCAACAAGTATGTGTCAAATCATTTTCCTTACACTATTTTCTTAACATTTCAACTTTCATTATTTCGATAATATTTAGCATATACTCATTCATAAATTCCGCAGCAAAACGCGGGGTATCACCTAGTTTTCTTAATAATTGTATCCAACCGTAAAACTTCTTGTATTCTGGGACGGAGGGAGTACCCTTTATGTATCCTAAGAGCATGTGCAACGTTGGAATTAGAGGGGTTCTCTCCTACAGAACCTGCTTTGGAAATACACACCGGCCATGTTCTAAGTCGTTATATTTAGGATAAAATTTGAATTCTAAAACTTGCTATATATTTTTTACAGATGCAATAGCCTCTTTAGACCGTATTATATATTTGAGGTAAATTACACTCATTTTTTTACTTCATACTTGATGTAAAAATAATACGAAAGATCACAAACCACACATGTTGGTGAGACAACAATGACAAATAAATAATATACTAGTAAATTGCATATTAGGTTTTATATTTTTACCAAACTTTCACCTTGGATCATTCTTTCTTGAATATTTTCATATGAAGCCCGATATTTACCAATCCTTCGCACTTTGGACCACCCATGGCTTTCTTTCCTACCTCTGGTTCTTCACTACCGTTGCCATCAACGCCTACGACTCGCCTCATTCCCTAATTACCATTACTGACTGTTGTCATGTTCATCGTGAGCTTTACCCCTTTACTAAGCTCGAGTGGTCGAGCTCCGCCTCCGCTCCAACTCAAGCTAAAGCTCTTTCGTGGAGGAGGGCAACAGTGCGAGCACAAGTGACTTCCACGAGCTCCCAACCATCTTGCTAATTCTCCTGCTTCACTCCAGATCTGCAGGCAGTCGGATTGGGGAACAAAACAACTACCGCTACTCTAATCGTGGTCCTTCATGAGAGTTGACTGGAGTTTGGTATGATCGTCGCCGCCTTGCACTCAACCATTACCATCTCCTTCGGGCGCTCCTCCCTTGCCCATCGACTGCACCTTGGCACCATTGCACTCTCCGACATATATATATATATATGTATATATATATATATATATATATATATATACAGCTAATGAGGAGGCCTAGTGCCGACGAGGGGGGTGCGACTGTGGCGGCGCAAGTGTAGGTGCCCTTGTTGTGGCTAAGGTGATGGACGTGGAGGAGCTCATGAGGAGGAACAAGAAGAGTCGTGAGTGAGATCCTCGATCAAGGCCAATTGAGCACCCTTTCCTCCTGCTCTCCCACAGCTAGCTATACGATGTCATCGAGATTAATTGACAGGCCAGTTGTCCCTTCTCCTCACCAATTTTTGCCTTAGAGTTGATTTCTGTGCCACCGAATGTTAGTGCCCAGTGCATGATTGATTCTTGTTCGGATGGGTGTACATTAGGAAAGGTCATGTTCGGATGCGAGGAGAGCTCGCCGACATCCTTCCTGCTGCCAAGCTCGTTCCTTCTTTAATCTCCTAGTCGTCTTATAGATCGGTTAGCTACTGATCCAAAATATAAATCATGGGTAAAAACACCCGGTTTTATGTGAAAACGTTGAATAGGGATGTAGGGATGGTTAAAAGTAAAACTTTGATAAAATTATATGACCCAATCAACAATTTACTCCTAACATTTAATTTTGTGTTTTTTTTACTGTCTAGCAGGGGAGGGCGGTACCAAATATGGGCCGTCGATACAGGCCGATCGGAAGGCTGACAAGAATCGAGTATCTGGCGGTACCAGCGCTCCCTCGCCTAGTAAAAATCCTCCGAAGGGTAAAACTGTAATATCATCGTCAGAAACGCTTCCGCCTAGCACCCCTTCCTCTTCTATTCTTCCAGCACCACCGCACCTCACATGAGGGCGAGCGTCACCACCGACGGCAGGGAGGAGAGGTAGCCGTCTAGGAGGCAATGCGGGAGCTAGGGATCGGATCAGCTTCCCAAGCCTAGGAGGCTCCGGATCTGGTCGCGCCACCCCCGAGGGTGCTGTCCCCTCCTCCTGGCCCCCTGCCTTCCCGCTACCCTGTGTTCTTCCACCCACAATCACCAATGTTCTCTTCCTATAGCCAAAGGGCAGAGCAGTGCTCTTGGAGATCTAGGAGGCTATCCACCAAGCCATAGCACCGAACCTTTCCCGATGGCGGCAGCTTGACCCGCTGATTGTGAGGCTGTGTGACGAACTGACAATGGTGGTCTGCCACAATTGCAAAGATCAATTCATTGAACAACGGTAAGTCCTCTTAGTTCTAACACCTGCGTTTTTTTCCCTATTTTCAACGGATCACAAGGACGTTTCTGTATGGGCACATTTTAATGTAATAAAACACAGGATTTCAAATTAGATTTTACATGCTTGAAGCGATATCATATATATTCACAACTCACAGGATTTCAAATTAGAGAGGACTGAAACTTAGTAAGTTTATTTTGCAAGAATTCAAAGATGTTGTGATGCTAACTAACTGGCGTAACCATATTTTGTCAGAACTTAATATGTATGAAATGTCTTGTAAGAACACGAGTTTTATGGGAACACATATCTGCTGTTCTATCTCATGTTCTATGGGTTTTTTATCCTTTTGTATATCAAGCACTATGTCTATAAAAGAATTATTTAGGTCCAATGCTACCTTCCACTTAAAAAAAAACAGCAGTTAAATTTTACATATCACTGTCCTGATATCAGCTTTGCACGAAAGCAATTTTGGAGATTGTATTCTTTTTTATGAATGAATCGGCGAGCCGATTTTGGAGATTGTATTCAACTTAACAATGGTTGTTCCTTCCCTGGCCAGCCTGCTTGGACTACTTTTTCATTCAAACCTTAAACGTGTTGATTTTTTTTCAGGTTTTGGTGATCTGGACCAAAATATGTCCAAAGGTGGGCTGGATTAGTTTGAATTTTGTGAGCACAAGCTCCTCTGGGAGGATTTAAGCCAAGGAGTACGTTAGGAGGCTTTGGCCTATGCGTATATGTAACCTGATATGTGTGCATTAGGAGGGCTGTGACCTGGTGTATGTAACCAGTGATGTATGTGAAGCTATTTTGACCTATGTATGTTTTCAAGTTCTTGGGGGTTAAATAATGTGATATTAAGTTTTTGTTGTGGTCAATGTTTTTGTTATGAATGTCCATGAATATAGGGGAGATTATGCCAAACTTTTAATAAATTTCGGACTTGGTATAATGTGTTGTTTGGTAGGACTGCATTATGCAATCTTTTTTTTATCAAATAATGTCAATGTAAAAAAGATACATACATCTGATTCAATTTGTGTAGACCCAAACTACATGATTCTATTTAAGCTGCATAATCATCTATCCGTCGACTTCACTCGTTTAAAGGGTGCCAAATTCTGGTGCCAGGGGTCATGATGCAGAGAAGTGTACTCGCTGTTCTATTTCATCGTGAAGGTTGATAGCAAGTTATTAAATCTGACAATTCCGCTTTGAACATTATGTATAGTGGAGTACAAACCTAGGTATCAAATGTACATCACTTCATAATTGTTTGAACAAAAACAATATCAGAGCTGGCCTGCTAGTAGGTAACTGGGGCATCTTATTTCTCAACAAAATAACTTCTGAGTCTCTATAGCAGTTCTTCCACTAGATCCTTCATTAAACAATCGTACAATCCCAGACTACATCCTTCATTAAACAATCGTACAATCCCGGAATAAGTTGATTGAACAGATTTATGGGTACTGCAGCAATGGTATACATGCATGACACATCAAACTAATTTTTTTTTGAACGATGAGACAGTGCGAAGTTCTGTTAATAGAGCATGAGAAAAATTATAAGATTATAACTCTAGAAAGTTATAACAGGAAATAAAAAATATACCACCACCCACACACCGACAGCGCCAACACACATTACTAGAAGAAGACTAGCACCAGACCGGTCACCGCTAAGCGTGACTGATCACCGCTAGGCCAACAAAGAGACATGGCCGAGATCACCCCCAACCCTTACAATCAACCCTAAGCCCCGCTCTATCCAAGTCTTAGAAAAAACAAATTCAACCATACTTCATATAGTCAAATATCTCAATACAAATTCTACCACAGGGAGCTAGGTTCAACACACAACAGAAACCAGAAGCAGAAGAACAGGGGTAGGGTGTTGTGTCCCCGATGTTGCAGAGCAGGCGCAGGTTCCTGAGCGCCCAAGATGCGTTGGGAAGGAGACTGCAGCGGCAGCGGTAGATGGTGTCGGGCTTGGGGGAAGGACAGTTTGTGGCGGTGTTGGCAGTGCTGCCGATTCCGTGGAGCATGGAGACGCAGCAGCGATTGCTAGGGACACGTAGCGGCGATTGCTAGGCACCCGCGATGACCGCGCCACGCGTGAAGGAGGGCCCTCGATCGTACCCCTATTGATTGAATGACCAGATTTTGTTTGGTACCGGTAGGTCCCAGCATGAGGTACCAACTGATAGACCGGAACAATCTTATTTAGACTGTATTTAGTTCAGCGCAAAGTTTAAACTTTGGTTGAAATTAAAGATGATGTGACTGAAAAGTTGTGTGTGTATGACAGGTTGATGTGATAGAAAAGGACTGAAGTTTGGATCCAAACTTTGGATCTAAACACAGCCTTAATTTGGCATGGGGGGCGTCCAGTCACGTGGTTTTCACACCTTCAGCTTCCTAATGAAGCCATACTAGCTAAGTACTAGTAGCTTCTTTCTCAGCATCCGAGCTGACCAAACGCGCTGCAACCAACCAACACTAGTGGAAAAATCGCTTGTAGTACGGTTCGTAACCCCCCTTTAGTCCCGATTGTCCAACCGGGACTACGAATCCGGGACTAAAGATAGCGATCTTTAGTCCCGGGTGAAATAACCGGGACTAAAGATCCATATACCATTTTTTTTTTATTTGCATGGCCCTGTTTGCTGCATGGTTGATTTTATATATATATATATATATATATATATATATATATATATATATATATATATTACAATACATATATATGCATTGTAATATATATATTATGCATGTATATAGAATACATACACATATATATATGCGTATGTATATATGTATAAATACATATATTTATAATTTAAAGCACTTAATATTTTATGTACATATATGTTACCAAAATATATATTAACACTAAAATAAATGTACGTACATATATAAATATATATATATATATACATGCATGTATAGTACAATTTATTTACTCGCTAGCTATAGCTACGACTTCGACGCCTGCGTTACGTCAGAAGAGGAAGGACCGACGTTACGAATTGTCGATCCGTCGTAGTAGAATTCACCATCGGGATTAAGGACTTCTTCGTTGATGAACCCCATCAGTTGTTCTTGAACAGCCGTGATAAAATCCTTGTGTGGGAGTTTTTCCCTCATGTGAATATGCTATCATTCGGAAAATAATGACATATCAATATATGAAATTAATAAACAACTTAACAAATCGATACGCAATGAAATTTTGAACGGTTTATGTATACGTACATCGAGCTCTCGTTTGGTGTATATTTGGTTTGATAGGCAGTGGGCATACTCGCATACGTAGTAGCCGCATAAGTTAATACCCTTGTCCTGCTTTGCACACTACATGAGAAACGATGAGAGATTTAATATACTCTTTATATTAACTGTAACTAGAGATTCAATTCAATATAATTTTGGATCATGCATGTACTCACTGGAAAATGAAACCTCCGTCCAACCTTTTGTTTCCAAGTCCCGTGGACCAATTGACGGAACCGATCCCAAGCCCTACATGTGCAGTTGCAAGCTATGATTAATTAAATATTACCCGAGATCAACATAATAGCAACAGAGTCCCGCGACTTTGGAATAGATGGCATTATATTACCTGTCTATCAGTTGGAAGACCTTGTCAAAAACCTTCTCCTCTTTATTCATTGAGTCGTACACAGTGACTCTGCATGCGTCCAAGTCGAAAAAGAACAGGACCTAGTGGAATCTGGAATATGCGTGAGATGAGATAAATATCAGAATGTACATGTTATATGTATGGGAATGAAATTTGTTCGAACGACAATAAAAACTCACTCTGTGTTGTACGGCAATAGTATGAACGTCTTGAAATGCTGCTGCGTTAGGAGATGGACGAGATTGTCCTCTGTGTCTTTCTCGTACATGTCGAGCATTTCGGTGTTGATTTTCCGAGGGTCGATGAACCTAGTATTGTAAACCCCCCGCCGTCGGGCCCTTTGAATCTCCATTCTACAAAAATGAAAGGAAATTATTATTGCTTACATATATGCCAGGAGCTAATTATTGAATGAAACAAATCGAACTCAAAGATACTTACAAAATCCATGCGCTCAGAAGAGAGACGTCGAGGGCGTCCCGATGGTACAGATCGAAGACATCCTTGAAATGGATCCATAGAACATCTTCTCCTTGCAAGAAGTCGGGGTTTCTGATCGTCGCTCCGAATATCTCTCTACCATTGGCGCTCATTTCCATGTACCATTCATGGAATTTGTACATTTGTGTCGGTAGGGACTGCAGCTGCTCAGGCCTGATAAGCGGTTTACCGAGTTCAAACTTGTATGCCACTTCTGCCTTCAGGATTGGTGCGCCTCCAACCAACTGAGCCATGGTTAGACCGGTGTCCGAAATGAAATCCGTTATGCCAAAGTCTTCGCCGGTCACCAACGGCACGACCACTTGGTGTGGTTGTTCTCCAAGCTGAGGAACTGGTTTGGACTTCTTGTAATAGGCTTTCCTAAGTGTTCGGTCATAGTTCGATAGCTTTAAGGCCTCCTTGTTTGCGGTGGACATTCCCTTGAAGAAATTCTTCATGCTCGGGTCAATAGGTATCTTCTTTTCAGGACTCCGAGGCTTGAGTTGCCTCTTCACTTCTCCTGCCACATAAGCGTCAAGCTCCTCTTTACTGCAATCGTACGGCGGCTCCTTGTTTTTGGTGGTGTCAACTTTGGCCTTTTTCGTTGCCCTTGTGCTGGCAGGAGGTGGAGCTTGGCGAGACTGTCACGCCCAGAAATTCACGAACCAGAATTTCTAAGCTGAATGTGTATTAAACCCCTGTCCAGGACCAGCCAGGGTACACAAACGACAATTGCTGACATACAGATCCACGTCTTACAAAAATATAAAAGATTACAAATGCAGCAGAAAAGATAAAACGAGCTAGACTTGGAAACTTGACTTCTGCAGCGGGGCGACTCCACTCCACACGCAATCCTTGACGGCAGCAACGAAACCAACTTCGACCAGACAGCTCCTACTAGGAAGATCTTCAGCTCTGGTGTGGGGGAAAGAGAGCAAGACTGAGTACTACCCACTGTACTCAGCAAGTCATACCGGAAGAGGAGGTATGATGCAGGATATATCCAAAGGAGGCTAAATGCTCATTTGCATAAAGCTAGCATTTAAAAGCAGTAGTTGAAAGCAGAAAAACAGCTGTAGTGATTTATCAATATTAACCAATCACTGTCCAACGCTACACCACGTTGCAACAGGCCCAAACCCATCCTGGACTAACCAGTTCCATTAGCTAACTAGGGGTGAGACTAATCACGGTGAATCTGGTCGACCGCCCATAACCGCGGGCACGGCTATTCGAATAGTTTTACTCTGATCAGAGGTGTACAACTGTACCCACAAGACACAGCCCCACGACACGTTTCCGTGCGTCGACATGCCACCACGACATACCGGAAAGAGGCCGTGACAGGACCCTTCGCATAACTCCCTCTAACCGATCGCACCACACCTTAGGATTCGCCCCCGTCCCCAGCAAGCAACGGGTAGCCCCCCTTTCGTGCCGCAGTGAATCCGGAAGCCGATCAACCGGACACCCCGGCCGACCCAACTCCATCACGCCCACCCTCGCCTGGGTACATCGGCTAGAGAAAAGCTACACTACAAGCCCAGCCGTTGCCCACGCTGGCTTGTGGTAAGCACGATAAATTCTTTCAGGGCATCCCGCGAACCGGTCCTTAATTGCCATGGGCACAACTAGCAAAACCATGCACCCACAGCCCACCGTGTAGTGTATTTTAATAAGCCCACACCATTACGGTGGCACTAATCCAAAGCTATTGCCAAAAATCAAAGTCTATGCTTTAATGTGATTCCCTTTTTGTGTACTAGTAGAACTAGGCATGGCTAAGCATTTCCTAAACCAACATCTAATCATTTTGATACCCAAGTTATCAATGGCATAAGGTAAACAATGTATGGCTGAGTAATAGGACCCATCCCACATGACATTGTAAAAGAGTGCAACATTTGATAGAAATGCAGGGTGTTTGTAAATTGGGTACAATATGATCAAATGTAAAGCATGACTTGCCTTGCTCTCGCACTGATGAGACCACAGCAACTTCTTCGAGAAACCGTGGATCGACGAAACGGCCGAAATCTACGCGATAAGCAAAGCACACAAGCAAAACAGGCTATAAGACTACTAAAACAGGAAACAAAACCATTTTTAATGGATTCTATGCATTTTTATGAATTTACTGAGACTTGAATGGACTTAATCGGAGCTCGGATGAATTAGATATGATTTTTAGAAGATTATCTGTGTTTTTACTAATAAAGAAAAGGCCTTAATGTATTTATTGCGAAATATTGCCCCAGGGGTGACGTCATCAAAGGGGGGGGGGGGGGGGGCGGCGACGACCGGCGGCGAAAAACGAGGGAGACGGCGAAGACCGGCGATGCCGAGGGATATGGGGTCTCGGTGGGGTTCCGGCGATGCGAGGCGGTGCCCGGGAAAGATCTTGCGGCGGCGAAGCTAGTGGTGGCGGCAGCTTAGCGCGGCGGCGGCTCTAGTGGCGGCGGCGCGGGCGGCGAGCGGCGCGAGCTCGGTAGGAAGCACGGGAGGGAGCGGTAAGAGCGGAAAGGGGAAGAGGAGGCTCGGGGGAGCGATTTTATAGGCTCGGGAGAGGAGAACG
Source organism: Oryza meridionalis (assembly GCA_000338895.3). NCBI lineage: Eukaryota > Viridiplantae > Streptophyta > Magnoliopsida > Poales > Poaceae > Oryza > Oryza meridionalis. The sequence goes on from CM002526.2 coordinate 16,880,830, forward strand.
TGGCCGGGAAGGCCTCCGATTCCGCCGGCGACATGGGGAGGAGAGAGAGAGAGAATGGGGGGATTCAAAATGCAAATCCCGCCCCTTGCGAGCGCGCGCGCGGGCCGGGAGACGCGGGGGAGAGGGCGGCGACGGTTTCGGCGGCGGGGGCGGCGCGGCGTGGGCGCGGGAGAAACGGAGGAGGTGGGCGCAGCGGTTTCGGCGGCGGTTGCCGACGTGGGGGCGGGCGGCCGGAGGAAGGGGATGACCCCGACAGGTGGGGCCCACCTGTCGGCGTCCCGGAGCGAGAGGGAGGGGCGGCTTGGGCCGGCCCACAAGGAGGAAAAGGGCGCGCGCGGCGTGGGCGGACTGGGCCAACGGCCCAAGAAGAGGAAAAGGAGGGAAAAGAAAATGAAAAAAGAAAAAGAAGAAAGGATTTTTCCTGGGATTTAAAATTGCATGTGCTCAATTTTAATTGGTTAAAATTATTTCTAGGGCTCTGAAAATTCCACTAAAAATCTTGTTAGCGAATTTCGACATGTAGAACTCAAGAAAAATTCCACATGCCAATTCCGGTTGTTATTTGCATTAATTTATTAAAGTTTACTCTTGCTTTACACTGGTATTTTCTTGAGACCATTTATAATTTCAATTTAGGCTTGGGAAAGAACTTCAGGGTATGACAAACCTACCCCCCTTAAACGGAATCTCGACCCCGAGATTCGGAAGAGCTGGCGAAGAGGTGCGGATGAGCGGCCTTCAATTTATCTTCTCTTTCCCAGGTGGCCTCTTCTTCTGAGTGGTGGCTCCACTGAACTTTGCAAAACCTGATCACCTTGTTTCTGGTCCTTCTCTCACTGGTCTCAAGGATACGAATCGGCTTCTCAACATAAGTCAGATCTTCCTGGATGTCAATGTGCTCTGAGCTAGCTTGTTCCTCAGGTACCCTCAAACACTTCTTCAATTGAGATACATGAAACACATCGTGGATACCAACCATATTAGATGGGAGCTCAAGCTGGTAAGCGACTTCACCTTTGCGTTCCAAGATCCTGTATGGTCCCACAAAACGTGGTGCCAACTTGCCTTTGGTTTGAAAGCGGTGTACTCCCCGAAGCGGAGTGACACGAAGGTACACATAATCTCCTGCTTTGAAAGTGAGTTCTCTTCAGCGGTTGTCTGCGTAGCTTTTCTGTCGAGATTGTGCAATTCTCAGCCTTTCTCTGACAGTTCTGACTTTTTCCTCTGCCTCGGTTAGCACCTCTGTCCCGAACAGTTGGCGTTCTCCAGTTTGATCCCAGAAGAGCGGAGTGCGGCACTTCCGTCCGTACAATGCTTCAAACAGTGCCATTTGCAAACTGGCCTGATAGCTGTTATTGTAAGAGAATTCAGCATACGGTAGACTTTTATCCCAAGCTCCGCCAAAGTCAAGTGCACAGGCTCGCAACATATCTTCTAATATTTGATTGACTCGCTCAGTCTGACCATCAGTTTGCGGATGATAGGCTGTGCTGAAATTCAAACGAGTCCCCAATTCTTCTTGCAACTTCTGCCAAAATTTTGAAGTGAACTGACTCCCTCGATCAGATACTATCTTCTTAGGTACCCCATGCAGACACATGATCCTTGCTAAGTACAGCTCTGCCAACCTTTTCCCCGTATAGGTAGTGTGCACTGGAATGAAATGAGCAACGTTGGTGAGTCGATCCACGACTACCCAGATCGAATCATGCCCTGATGATGTCCTGGGCAGACCTGTTATGAAATCCATGCCGATTTCTTCCCATTTCCATTCCGGGATCTGAAGAGGTTGAAGCAATCCTGCGGGCCTCTGGTGTTCTGCTTTGACTCGCTGACAAACATCATAGAGTGCAACGAATTCGGCTATTTCTCTTCTCATGCTGGCCCACCAGAATTTTTCTTTGAGGTCCTGGTACATTTTGGTACTGCCGGGATGAATTGAATACTGAGTTTGATGAGCTTCGGTGAGTATTAGATCTTTTAACTCTTTGTCGTCAGGTACGCACAGTCTTTCTCCCAACCAGATTGTGCCATGCTCATCTTCGTGGAAATCTCGGGCTTTTCCAACCCTCATATTCTTCTTGAGCTCAGCTATTTCAGGATCATTTACTTGAGCTGCTCTGACTTGATCCACGAGCGTAGGCCGTGCCTCTAGGGCAGCTACGTACCCGTGTTCCACAATAGCCAAGTTTAGGTGCTTAAGATCTTGTTGCAATTTGTCACACATGCCTTCGGTACATATTGCATTGCAATAGCTCTTTCTGCTCAGAGCATCTGGCACCACATTTGCTTTGCTTGGATGATAGTGTATCCCCATGTCATAATCTTTTATCAACTCCAGCCACCTTCGCTATCGGAGATTCAAGTCAGGCTGAGTGAAGATGTACTTCAGACTCTTGTGATCAGTATAGACTTTACAGCGGTTGCCGATAAGATAGTGCCGCCAGATTTCTAGAGCATGAACCACTGCTGCCAACTCAAGATCATGAGTAGAATAATTGCTTTCGTGTGGACGCAACTGCCGCGAGGCGTAAGCGACCACTCTGCCTTCTTGCATCAGAACACATCCTAGCCCTTGGCGAGATGCATCACAGTAGACCTGAAAGTCTTTCGTCTAGTCTGGCAGAATTTGAACTGGTGCAGATACTAACCTCTTCTTAAGTTCTTCAAAACTTTGGTTGCACTCAGCTGACCACTTGAATTTTTCTTCTTTCTTAAGCTACTATGTCATGGGCCTGGCAATCTTGGAGAAATTTTTGATGAACCGACGGTAATAACCCGCAAGTCCAAGAAAACTCCAGATCTGAGAAACTGTCTTTGGTGGGGTCCACTTTGTAACTGATTCCACATTTGATGGATCCACTGCCACGCCTTGAGCAGAAATGATGTGGCCTAGAAATTTGACTTCCGACAACCAGAAGTCGCACTTACTGAACTTGGCATATAACTGGTGCTCCTTCAATTTCTCGAGTACCAGACGGAGATGCTGCTCATGTTCCTCTTCTGATTTTGAATAAATAAGTATGTCGTCAATGAATACCACAACAAACTTGTCCAGAAATTCCATGAACACTTTGTTCATCAGATTCATGAAGAATGCGGGTGCGTTGGTAAGTCCGAAAGGCATAACCGTGCACTCAAACAACCCATACCGAGTAGTGAAGACTGTCTTGGGAATATCCTCTTCCCGAATTCTCAGCTGGTGATAGCCCGATCGCAGGTCTATCTTGGAAAACACCTTAGCCCCTTTTAACTGACCAAACAGGTCATCAATTCTGGGCAACGGATATTTGTTCTTGATTGTGACCTCATTAAGGGCGCGATAATCAACGCACATCCTCTTGGTCTTGTCTTTCTTCTCCACAAAGATAACCGGAGCACCCCAAGGTGAAGTACTCGGTCGGATGTACCCTTTCTGCAGCTGTTCGTCAACTTGGTTCTTGACCTCTGCTAGCTCATTAGCTGCCATTCTGTATGGCCTCTTGTAAATTGGAGCAGTCCCGGGTGCCAAATCGATCCGGAACTCGATTTCTCTCTTCGGTGCCATTGTAGTGAGGTCTTCTGGGAACACCTCAGGATACTCTTGTGCTATAGGAATATCCTCCAACTTCCTGGGACTTTTCTCCACTGTTTCTATCTGACCCTCAATAGCAGCCTGATTCAGACTCGCCACGGACTTCTGCGACGCTGGGGAACGGAAGGTGATCTTCTCCCCTCTGTCATTGGTTAGGGTGATGGTGCGGCTTGCGCAGTCAATCACTCCCTTGTTTTTGGTCAACCAATCCATTCCGAGAATGACATCTAGGTCTTTAGACTCGAGAAGGTTGAGGTTGGATAGAAACGGTGATCTTTTGATCTCTATAGTCACCGAGGGGCAGTAGTGTGCTGTCCTCATGTCATTTCCAGGGGTATGAACCTGCATCGGTATTTTAAGTTCCACTACCGATAATCCATGTGTCCCAGCAAATCTCTTGGAAATGAAAGAATGCGAGGCACCTGAATCAAAGAGAACTGTCGCTGGATATGAGTTCACTGGAAACGTGCCCAACACGACCTCTGGTGCTGCCTGTGCTTCCTCTGCAGACACATGATTGGCGCGGGCCTGGATGAACCTGAGTCCAGCGCGATTCAGCTTCGGACACTTGCCAGCAAAGTGGCCGTGCTTGCCACAGTTGAAGCAGGGTCCTGGCTTTCCTACAGCCCCCTTCTTTTGCTGTTCTGACTGAGTTGACACAGCTGGCGAATCTGACTGAGCTGGCGCCATTAGTGGGGGTGGAGTCGAGTTGTGGTTGTGCTGCTTACTGTTGTTGTGACTGCCACCGTTGTAGTCGTTGTTGAAGTTACTCGGGTGATAGGGACGGTGCTGACAGACGATCAGGGTGGAAGGCCCACCTAGCTGTCCCGCCATGAAGCGAGGCTTCTGATTGTTCCCCTGAGGAAAACTGATCTGAGCTGCCCTTCTTTTTCGGTCCATTTTGTTGCGTTGCTCTTCCTAACGGATAGCCTTGTCCACAAGCTTCTCAAAGTCCTCATATACTCCGAAGATCAGCTGGTTGGTCAATTCCTCATCAAGACCAAACAAAAACTTCTCCTGCTTCTCGCATCGGTGCGCACGTCCTCAGGAGCGTAGCGCGCAAGGCGGTTGAACTCATGCAAGTACTCTATAACTGTCCTGGTTCCTTGATGCAGCGCACGGAACTCTCTCTTCTGTTGTGCCATAATCCCTTCAGGAATCTGTGCCTCCCTAAAGCTTTGACAAAACTCTGCCCAAGTAACCTCCATTGCATCTGGACGGGTCACCACGTAGTTATCCCACCAGCAGAAGCAGGACCTTGCAACTGATGTGTAGCAAAAAGCAACCTTCTCTCGGTCGTTGCATTGCAGAAGGTTCAGCTTTTTCTCAATCGCACGGAGCCAGTCATTGGCCTCCATTGGGTTGGTGGTGCTTGAGAAAGTGGGTGGCTTGATGCGAAGAAAGTCTAACAGTTTGTACAGGTGTGTTGGTGGAGGACCAGACTGCTGGTTCTGTTGCGCCTGCTGCAACATCTGATGGTAATGTTGCTGCATCTGTTGCATCATCATTGTCATCATCTGAGTGACCGTTGGGTTCTCAGGCGGCGGAGATGAACTGCTACCAGGTGCACCACTGGTATGAGCTCCATCGGTCTGCTCTTCGCAGCCACTGGCGTCGCTGGAGTCACGGGGATCATTCCTTGTCTTCACCATCTGGACGAGGATAGGTAGAAATAAGAGAAAGGAAGAAAACAGATGGCTCGGCAACTAATCTTTCTTATAAATTTAAGTGCAATTATCTTAATCTTGATTAAAACACTGAAAAAGAGGCACGCAATTCCTAATTAAGGCTGTCATAACCACTCACACATGATATCGTCTGCCAACTAACCCACAAGCAACAATCCTAAACACAAAAACTAGCAAGCAAAACAGACTAAGAAGACGATAACGCTAAGGGCGGCGACTCTAAAGCTCGGAGCGGCGCTTGCGATCGAAGAACAGGTCTGACTTCTAAAGTAGACAAGGGATAGGAATCAATGCATGCTCAAATCCAAATAAACAAAGCAACAAATGACTCAAATAAATAACCAAGCCTGATGATTTTTATGCATGGAACATTTTTCATGAACCCAGATAAAAGACACTAATGCAACTGACTAATTAATAACTTAATGCATGAAATAGATGCATGATAGGAATGATACGCATAAAGATTGCATCCTAACGAACCTAGACACATCTTAATGCATATCACCCAGCAAATTCCTGACCAACTGTCGATTAAATTCCAAATAAGATTTTTCTAAAAACACCATACTATTCTTAGTCGATAAATCCAATTGAAATAGCGATCAAGATTTTCTCCCAAAATCAAAAGAACAAACCCCAAATTTTCCCGAAATAAATCCAAGTGCAAAAGGCATATGCTGATGAAAAAGGTTCAGAGGGCTCTTAGGGTTTCCAGTTGGCTTGTCCTACGGTCAAGGTCGGCTCTGATACCAACTTGTCACGCCCAGAAATTCACGAACCATAATTTCTAAGCTGAATGTGTATTAAACCCCAGTCCAGGACCAGCGAGGGTACAAAAACGACAATTGCTGACATACAGATCCACGTCTTACAAAATATAAAAGATTACAAATGCAGCGGAAAAGATAAAACGAGCTAGACTTGGAAACTTGACTTCTGCAGCGGGGCGACTCCACTCCACAGGCAATTCTTGACGGCAGCGACGAAACCAACTTCGACCAGACAGCTCCCACTAGGAAGATCTTCAGCTCTGGTGGTGGGGGAAAGAGAGCAAGACTAAGTACTACCCACTGTATTTAGCAAGTCATACCGGAAGAGGAGGTATGATGCAGGATATATCCAAAGGAGGCTAAAGGCTCATTTGCATAAAGCTAGCATTTAAAAGTAGTAGTTGAAAGCAGAAAAACAGCTGTAGTGATTTATCAATATTAACCAATCACTGTCCAACGCTACACCACGTTGCAACAGGCCCAAAACCCCTCCTAGACTAACCAGTTCCATTAGCTAACTAGGGGTGAGACTAATCACGGTGAATCTGGTCGACCGCCCATAACTGCGGGCACGGCTATTCGAATAGTTTTACTCTGATCAGAGGTGTACAACTGTACCCACAAGACACAGCCCCACGACAATTTTCTGTGCGCCGACATGCCACCACGACATACCGGAAAGAGGGCCGTGACAGGACCCTTCGCATAACTCCCTCTAACCGATCGCACCACACCTCAGGGTTCGCCCCCGTCCCCAGCAGGCAACGGGCAGCCCCCCTTTCGTGCCGCAGTGAATCCGGAAGCCGATCAAACCGGACAGCCCGGCCGACCCAACTCCATCACGCCCACCCTCGCCTGGGTACGTCGGCTAGAGAAAAGCTACACTACAAGCCCAGCCGTTGCCCACGCTGGCTTGTGGTAAGCACGATAAATTCTTCCAGGGCATCTCCCGCGAACCCGGTCCTTAATCGGCCATGGGCACAACTAGCAAACCATGCACCCACAGCCCACCGTGTAGTGTATTTTAATAAGCCCACACCATTACGGTGGCACTAATCCAAAGCTATTGCCAAAAATCAAAGTCTATGCTTTAATGTGATTCCCTTTTTGTGTACTAGTAGAACTAGGCATGGCTAAGCATTTCACTAAACCAACATCTAATCATTTTGATACCCAAGTTATCAATGGCATAAGGTAAACAATGTATGGCTGAGTATAGGACACATCCCATATGACATTGTAAAAGAGTGCAACATTTGATAGAAATGCAGGGTGTTTGTAAATTGGGTACAATATGATCAAATATAAAGCACGACTTGCCTTGCTCTTGCACTGATGAGACCACAGCACTTCTTCGAGAAACCGTGGATCGACGAAACGGCCGAAATCTACGCGACAAACAAAGCACACAAGCAAAACAGGCTATAAGACTACTGAAACAGGAAACAAAACCATTTTTAATGGATTCTATGCATTTTTATGAATTTACTGAGACTTGAATGGACTTAATCAGAGCTCGGATGAATTAGATATGATTTTTAGAAGATTATCTGTGTTTTTACTAATAAAGAAAAGGCCTTAATGTATTTCTTGTGCAATATTGCCCCAGGGCTGACGTCATCAAAGGGGGGGGGGGGGGCGACGACCGGCGGCGGAAAATGAGGGAGACGGCGAAGACCGCGATGCCGAGGGAAATGGGGTCTCGGTGGGGTTCCGGCGATGCGAGGCTGCGGCCGGGAAAGATCTTGCGGCGGTGAAGCTAGTGGTGGCGGTGGCTTAGCGCGGCGGTGGCTCTAGTGGCGGCGGCACGCGGCCGGAGTGCGGTGGCAAGCGGCGGCGCGGGCGGCGAGCGGCGCGAGCTCGGTAGGAAGCACGGGAGGGAGCGGCGAGAGCGGAAAGGGGAAGAGGAGGCTCGGGGGAGCGATTTTATAGGCTCGGGAGAGGAGACGTGGCCGGGAAGGCCTCCGATTCCGCCGGTGACGTGGGGAGGAGAGAGAGAGAGAATGGGGGGATTCAAAATGCGAATCCCGCCCCTTGCGAGCGCGCGCGCGGGCCGGGAGACGCGGGGGAGAGGGCGGCGACGGTTTCGGCGGTGGGGGGCGGCACGGCGTGGCGCGGGAGAATGGAGGAGGTGGGGCGGCGGCGGTTTCGGCGGCGGTTTGCGGACGTGGGGGCGGGCGGCGGAGGAAGGGGACGACCCTGACAGGTGGGGCCCCACCTGTCGGCGTCCCGGAGCGAGAGGGAGGGGCGGCTTGGGCCGGCCCACAAGGAGGAAAAGGGCGCGCGCGCCGCGGGCGGACTGGGCCGACGGCCCAAGAAGAGGAAAAGGAGGGAAAAGAAAAGAAAAGGAGGGAAAAGAAAAAAAGAAAAAGAAGAAAGGATTTTTCGTGGATTTGAAATTGCATGTGCTCATTTTAATTGGTTAAAATTATTTCTAGGGCTCTGAAAATTCCACTAAAAATCTTGTTAGCGAATTTCGACAGTGTAGAACTCAAGAAAAATTCCACATGGCAATTCCGATTGTTATTTGCATTAATTTATTAAGGTTTACTCTTGCTTTACACTGGTATTTTCTTGAGACTATTATAATTTCAATTTAGGCTTGGGAAAGAACTTCAGGGTGTGACAGAGACCTTGTCTTAGGAGGTGCAGGCAGACACGGTGGAGGAGGAGGCGGAGGAGGCGGAGGAGCCGGAGGAGATGGTGCAGGAGGAGGTGGCGGAAGAGCCGGAGGAGATGGTGCAGGAGGAGGCGGAGGAGCCGGAGGAGATGGTGCAGGAGGAGGCGGAGGAGCCGGAGGAGATGGTGCAGGAGGAGTTGGCGGAGGAGCCGGAGGAGATGGTGCAGGAGGAGACGGCGGAGCCGGAGGAGATGGTGCACGAGACGCCGCTTATCGCCTAGGGAGGATGATATACCGCTTGCGCCATAGTATAATGGCGTGGCTTGTGTCTCGTAGATGCGTCTCACACCGTCTCCTCCTAGGTAGTCCAACTCGAGTTCCTCGTACACGGCTTCCACCAGCTCAACTTCGACCCTCGAGTATCCTGCTGGAATCGGCCTGCAGTGGTAAGTCCCTGAAATGTCCGTTGGGATGGCCATTCCCGACGCCACCTTCACGTGATGAGAGGTTATCTACTAGTAATCAACCTAAGCAGCAACTTGCGGACCGTACGAGTCAAAAATCATATATTACATCGAGCATACCTTGATTGATAAGTTCTTGAAGGGAATATGCAGCTCACATGGTGTCCGATGCGTGATCTCATCAACGGGGCAGGTGGTTTCGTCCTGGGTTTGCATGGCGTCCATGCTATGTGATACTACCTGCCCCGTTGAGGCGCAGCTGCTACGATTGCCTGATGGGCTGACCATTGGAGGAGGTATGTACGGCTGGGGATCGTGTGACGGATGTGCTGCCATGCGTTCATCAACCTTCCGGGCCACCTCCTCTTGCATGCTGAGCTGGTAGCTCGATATCCTGTACTCGAGATCTACAATCATCGCCTCGGTATCTCTCTTGCTCCTCATCCGACTCCTGTACGTATGGATGTCCTCCTTGAATCCCATCTTCTAGGGAATCACGCCTTTCCGTCGTGCTCGTCCTGGATGCTCGGGAGTCTGTAGGGCGAGTGACAGCTCGTCCTTCTCTCTGTCGGGTCGGAACGTGCCCTGAGAAGAGGCTTCCACTGCGTCCGTTAGTCGACAGGCAGCCTCGCGTATCTGATCGCTGAAGACCAAGGAGCCATCACCTGGGTTGAGCGTTCCACCGTGAGCATAGTACCAGAACTTCGATCGATCAGGCCATTTAGCGGTGGCCGGTTCGATACCCCTCTCAAGCAAGCTTGCCTCCATCTCCTTCCACTTCGGCATCACGACGCTATAGCCGCCTGACCCCAAGTGGTGATGGTACTTTTTCTTGGCGGCATTTTTTTGTTTCTTTCCATCATCGCCTGCCCTTGTTGACCTGTCTTGTAAGCAACGAACTCGTCCCAGTGATCCCTTAGCTTCGGGAATACGTCGAAGTTCGGTGTCTGCCCCTTCAGGATGTATTTCCGGTACAGATCTCCCTTGAAGGTCTGGAACTGTTCTGCCATTTCTTAAGAGTCCACTGTTTCACTATGTTCTCTGTACCCGCAGGGAGTGTGAACGTCTCGAGCATTGTGGTCCACAGCATCTCTTTCTCTGATTCCGGGACAAAGCTGTCATCACCCCCGCGTGCCCTTGTTCTGCGGCCAATACACCTTGCTGACAGGCACGTTATCCCTCACAACCCAACCGCTGTGGCGTACAAAATTCTTGGCTGCTTGTGCCGGGGCACTAGGTCGGCCGTCTGCGTCCACCTCAGTTATGATGTGCCGACCCTCTCTCTTCTTCGCGGCACCTCGTTGTCTGCGTGCCCTCTTCTGTGCAGCGGAGGGATGACTTCCACTAGCCTCCTCCTCGTTCTCCTCCGCATCCCTCTCCATGTTCCCCTCCTCGTTCCCCTCTGCATCCCTCTCCGCGTTCCCCTCCTCGTTCAAGTACTGGTTTGGATCCTCGTTCCCCTCTTCTTCGTTCCAGTACTGGCTGCTTCCCGATGCGATTGTATCGTACAGTATCTGTTCCTCATCGCGATCAGCCATCTGTTCATAGAAGAAATATTTACTAAGCGTAATATTAACACTCTACTAATCTTGTATTAAAACTCAAATAATCATATATGCTAAGTCTATGTGTCGTGTATTTGTACGGTAGATAATCATATATGCTAAGTCTAATTAAGTTTCGAACACTCACATATGCTAAGTCTAATTAAGTTCATATATTAAACCTCTAATAATCTCTAACACTCACATATGCTAAGTGTCACGCCCAGAAATTCACTAGTAATTTCCGAACTTATTTGTGCATAAAATCCTCGTCCAGGAATCAGCCGAGGTACACAAACTGACAATTTAATATACCAATCCATCATAATAATAACGTTACACACTTACAAAAGAAAAGAAAACAGCAGCGGAATAACGGTCTAGCGTTGGCTTTAGCTCCACTCCCACAGGCAGCTCAACTGGGGTATAAGCCAACGTCTTCTCCTTCTGGATCCTTTTTCTTCAACTGAGATTGATTGATTATTGCAAGAATGAGCATATGACATACTCAACAAGCCACACAGCAAATATGCAAGTGCACAAGGATACCAAAGGATGGCATAATATAGGCTCATTTGCAAAAGTAGCATTTAGCAAAACATTTAAGAGAAATAAAACAGTGGAGTAATTAATCAAAAATTTAATCAACACTGAACCACACCCCATGCTGCACAGGCCCCAACCATCCTGAACAACCATACCCGGCTATACAGATCTAACTCCAACCAGGGAGCTAAGCAATTATTACCAGGTATAACATCAATAATTATTGTGAGTGGCCTGAGACTAATCACGAAAAACATTGCTCAACTCGCCATAACCGCGGGCCGGCTATTCGAATAGTTTTTACTCTGGCCAGAGGTGTACCACTGTACCCACAAGACACAGCCTCAACATCATGTCTACCATGCGTCGCGATACTGGAAAGTACCCGAATAGTGGCTGTGACAATACCCTCTGCACAACACAACTCACCACAGTGCACCATTCCTGGATCATAATCACCCCCTTATAAAACAAGGCATGGACTCCCAGCGACCCCCACGGACTTCTCGCCGCTTCACAGTCTGGCACACCATAATGAATCATGCTATACAAAAATAAAGCCGTTGCCCACGCTGGCTTGTGGTTGGCACGGTAAATGGTTCACAACAGTAGCTCGCGAACCGGTCCTTAATTGCCATGAGCACGACCTTCAAAACCATGTGCTCACAACCCACTATTAATCATATTTTAATTACCAATTAATTATCATACACGATTAACCATCGTGAGCTACCATTAAATATAACCATAAATAATAATGTAGTATATATGATTCATCCATTAGTGAGCTAATGTTTCTAAGCATGGCTAAGCAATTATATCTAACATCTAGTTGAACCAATATATATAAAGCTCAACTAGTCAAATTATGATATCCCAAGGTATCAAGGAATAGAGTAATCAATGCAAACAGGCCATAACAAAGGAATAGATTCACACCACCCAGTGACATTCGAAAATAATGCACAGTTGAAATAAATAGAGAATTTAAATATAGGATCAACATGCTCAAGGATTGTGTTTAGGATCTGTGTGACTTGCCTTGCAATAATCGGTCTTCAATTAATCTTCTTGAACACTCCCGACGCACTCACGAACCTTCGCAACGACGGAAAACGACAAACTAACACGCAAAACGAAGAAAAAGACTAATAAAAACTAAATAAACAGTACAAAAACAAGCATAAACAGTACATGTGGATATTTTTAACATGTAGATCTCAATTTTAGAAAAATTTAGCAACTTGAACCACTTGAAACGGAGCTACGGTTATTTAGTTATGATTTTCCGAAGATTTAATCTATTAGAAAAACGGGAAAAAAGAAAAACCGATGATGACGTCATGATGACCTCATCAATGGCCGGACCAAAATGGCGACCTCGCCGGAGATTGGATGGTCGGCTGGCGACTTTGGAGGACATGTACCGTAGAGGAAACGAGGACGAGACGAACCAACGGTACTCACCCTCGAACCAAACGATGAACGAACGACGGCGGGCGACGATGGTCTAGCTGCGGCGCGCTTCGGTCGACGGCGGCGACGGGGCTCCGGTGACCCGGCGGCAGCGGGGAGGGAGCGGCCGAGCTTGCCCACAGCCAACGCACATCGGCGCACCTTACGGCAGTGACGGCGACCGGCGGCAACGGCGGAGGCGACGTCGCGACACGGCCGAAGTTCGGCCGGCGGCGGCGGCGAACTTGGCGGCGGCGGCGGAGAGGCTACGGGGCACGGGAGACCACGGGGAGAGGGGGCAAACGAAAGAGGAGGACTAGGGGTCCTATTTATAGCCTTGGATTGAAAAGATCGGACTCCTCCCGCAAGAAATCGATCCGGGAAATCAAACTCCGGTTTTGGAGATAAACTCGAAAACGAGTTTGATTCGGATTAAGATACTCAACGATTAGCTCCGATTTTTTTGGGGTAAAGATAGAGGAGGATAAGAGGAATATTTCCCCTCAACTAAATTGGAAAAACGAGCAACGGGGAGGCCGAGATTTGGAAGGAGGAGGCGGCGGCACTGTGCAACGGCACGGCTGGCTCGGGCTCTGCCTGAGCTGGAATATGAACAGTAGCGCAGGGAGGGAAAAGTAGACTTCTTTCCGGGCTTTTCTTTTCTCAGCCTGATTAGAAGAGGGAGCAAAACCGGACTTTGGCTGAGAGAAGAGAGAGGATGCAGCTCGGGTTGGGCCAGCGGAAGAGAGAGGAAGGAAAGAATCGTCCGATTCAGCCTAAGACAAGGAGGAGATTTTATTACTTTTCCAATTAAATAATCACTTAAATGATCTTGAATTGTTAAAAATACTTCCAACTCAAATAATTTCAAGAAAAAATCCTGAAAAATACTTGGACACTCAAAGTACTTAAGAAAATTATAATTAGACCATTTAATGATTAATTTAATATGTGGGTAATTACTGAAATGCTCTTTGTATGATTAAAAATTAGGAATTGAGCTCCGAAAAATCCGAGAATATTCCAGAGAGTATAATTAACCATGGAAGAATTTAATAAAAATTAAATCCATCCATGCTTTATATTTAGGAAAGTTTATTTCCCACATCTAACTTCACTTGTAATTATGAACATTTAATACAAATTCTAATAATAATTTATTAAATAATTTATAAATCCTGAAACAAAAAATCAGGATGTGACACTAAGTCTAATTAAGTTTCAGGTATATTAAACCTCTAATAATCTTATATTAAATCTCTAACTATCTCTAACACTCAAATATACTAAGTCTAAGTGTCGTGTATTGGTACGGTAGATAATCATATATGCTAAGTCTAAGTAAGTTTCGAATATTACATCTCTAATAATCTTATATTAAATCTCTAACAATCAAATATGTTTCGAATATTACATCTCTAATAATCTTATATTAAATCTCTAACACGCACATATTCTAAGTCTAATTAAGTTTCGTATATTAAACCCTCTAATATCTTATATTAAATCTCTAACTATCTCTAACACTCAAATATGCTAAGTTCTAATAATCTAATAATCTCTAACACTCACATATGCTAACTCTAATAATCTTATATTAGAAATCTAAACAATCTTATATTATATCTCTAACAATCACATCTTTACATCACTTGCCTGCTGCGAATTCCTTCGAGGGCTAGCTACAACTTCGGCTTGAGGGACGACGACGATGACGTCTTCTCTGCAACATGCAAAAAAAATGTATTACTCTAAATGCAAAGGAACATATAATGTATTTCACGTTTTCAAGTATATATAATCATATATATATGCTAAGTTCAGCAAAAGTTTAATTATCTCGTTCATACACATTTCGCTCGTGTTCGTTCTCACACTTTTAGTTCAAGTGCATTCATGTTCGTTAACGTTTCAATCACGTTCGTTCCGCGTTTCATTCACGTTCATTCGCGGTCGTTCACTAACACTCACGTTCGTTCACGTTCAGTCACGTTCGTTCGCATTCGTTCACGTTCGTTCACGTTTCTTTCGCGTTCGTTCATGTTTCTTTAAACGTTTTGTTCGCGTTCGTTCACGTTCGTTCGCGTTCGTTCGCGTTGGTCACGTTCGTTAAGCGTTCGTTAAGCGTTCGTTCACGGCGGGCGGTGTCTCGCGGCGGTGGGGGCGGGGTCCGGCGCCGTGGGCTGGCCCGGCGGCGTGGGGGCGGTGGCGGCGTGGCGGCGGCGGCATCGTCTCGCGGTGGCGGCGTCTCACGGCGGTGGGGGCGCGGTCCGGCGCCGTGGGCCGGCCCAGCGGCGTGGGGGGCGCGGCGGCGTCGTCTCGCGGCGGTGGGGGCGCGGTCCGGCGGCGTGGGGGCCCGGCGGCATGGGGGCGTGGCGGCGGCGGGCCACGGCGGCGGCATGGGGGCCCGGTGGCGTGAGGGCGCGGTGGCGGCGTGCCGTGGCGGCGGCGTAACGTAGCGGCCCGGCGGCGTACGTCGGCGTCGGTGTCGTCGACGTTCGTCGCGAAGGAGAGAGAGACAGAGAGCTACAATCGAGAAAGAGAGAGAGGGCAGGGGCTCTCTCCCAAGAGACGCGGCGGCGGCGTCTGCGGTGGAGGCGGCGAGACCGCCAGGCGACGGTGAGAGACGACGGCGGCGTCGGCGTGGGAATCCCTAGGCAGTGGCGGGGAAGGAGAAGCCGATGCTCGATCTCGATGGAAAAACATCTAAGTGTTGGTGGAGAAGACGAGGGCGCACCGAGAATATATATCCATCCGATCTTTACTCCCGGTTGGTGATAAGAACCGGGAGTAAAGATAGTCTTTACTCCCGGTTCGTACAACAACAACCGGGATTAAAGATCTTATCTTTAACCCGTTTGTTGTTAGGAATCTTTAATCCCGGGTGTTGTTACACCGGGAGAAAGATTAATCTTACTCCCGGTTCTTCTCAAGAACCGGGAGTACAGATATTTTCCCGCCATTTCCAAATTCCTTTTAAACCCGGTTAGGGTTAAGAACCGGGACTAAAGTTAATAGCACTGAATATTGAATTTCGTTGCATATATGTTTCTAAATAGTAAATAATGCATTAAAAATCTAATTAATATATGTAAATCCCACATGCATGATTTAAAACTATTAAAAATTCTAATAATCATATATAATTAGCATATGCATGATATTAAATTGTTAAAAATTGTAACTAACATATGTAAATCCCACATGCATGATTTAAAACTTTTAAAAATTCTAATAATCGTATATAATTCGCATATGCATGGTATTAAATTGTTAAAAATTGTAACTAACATATGTAAATCCCACATGCATGATTTAAAACTTTTAAAAATTCTAATAATCGTATATAATTAGTATATGCATGATATTAAATTGTTAAAATTGTAATTAATCATATATAACTAGCATATTCAATAGATCCAAAATAGTTTACAACAATTACGGCAATAGATCGGCGGTGACGGTTGTCCGCACGTACTTTCTCCTCACTATTGTTCCTTCCTTGTGATCGCTACGTGAGTAAGGGGTGTCTTCGTTTGATAGGAGGATGCTAGGGTCAACCGTCACCGTGAAAGGGGGTTGCCCATCAAACTGATCGTAATCCTCGTCAGTCTTGTCCTCTACTCCGACGATTTTTCTTTTGCCTGGGAGAACCACGTGGCGCTTCGGCTCGTCAGGCCCTTTGCCCTTCTTTCCTTGCTAGACATGTCCTTCACGTAAAAAACTTGCGTTACATCATTGGCAAGGACAAAAGGTTCGTCTGAGTATCCAACCTTGTTAAGGTCAACCATTGTCATCCCACTGTCATCAATCGTTACGCCTCCACCAGTCAACCTAACCCATTGGCACCGGAACAGAGGGACCTTGAGAGGTTCATAGTCAAGTTCCCATATCTCCTCGATGGCACCGTAATACGTGCCAGTTGTACCATCGTGTCCCATGGCATCGATACGAACAGCACTGTTCTGGTTCGTGCTCTTCATGTCTTGGGCTCTTGTGTAGAATGTGTACCCATTGATCTCATATCCCTGGAATGTCGCGATCGAGCTAGATGGACCCCTCGCCAGGAAGGCCAGTTGCTGGTTAATCGTCTCGTTACCCATGAGATGTTTGTCGCAGCCATGCGGGGAAAGTATCAATGTGATGCCATGTAATCCATGCATCGGACTTACCGATGTTTATGGCGCGAACTAGAGCCAAGTGCTCCTCGATGTAGGAGCCACCAATGAAGATTGTTGTAAAACTGTGAAATGGGTTTTACGGAATAAATTGTTGTCTACCGTCATTATTGCTTTCCTTCCGAGAGTCCCATTTCCCGTAGTCTCTCTTCATGGCGTGATTCAGGTACCCTGATTGGGCGAAGGTCTTCAATAAATTCTACGCAGAATTCAATGACCTCCTCTGTTCCATACCCCTTGGCGATGCTTGCCTCTGGACGAGCACGGTTACGAACATACTCTTCAGAACGCCCATATACCTCTCGAAAGGAAACATGTTGTGTAGGAACACAGGCCCGAGAATACCGATCTCTTTCACTAGGTGACAAAGCAGATGCGTCATTATATTGAAAATGAAGGTGGAAATATCAACTCAAAGCTGACAAGACATTGCACCACATCATTCTGAAGGGCTTCTAACCTATCCGGATCGATGACCTTCTGCGAAATTGCGTTCATGAAAGAACATAGCTTTGTTATTGTTGCCCGGACATTGTCTGGGAGGATACCCCTTATTATAACTGGTAGCAGCTGTGTCATCAACACGTGACAGTCATGAGACTTTAGGTTTGTGAACTTCTTCTCCTTCGTGCTTATTATTCGCTTTATATTCGTGGAGTATCCAGACGGTACCTTGATGCTCTCCAAGCATTGAAACATACTTTTCCTTCTCTGCCTTGCTAAGAGTGTAGCTGGCTGGACTCAAGTAATGGCTGCCTTTCTCCTGTGGCTCCGGGTGAAGGTCGCCGCGTTGTTCCATATGCTTCAGATCATTACGTGCTTCCAGTGTATCTTTCGACTTTCCATATACACCTAGGAAGCCAAGAAGGTTTACACAATGGTTCTTAGTGAGGTGCATCACGTCGATTGCGTTGGCGGACATCCAAGAATTCCCAATAGGGTAACTCCCAAAATATGGAGTTTTTTTTCCACATCGCCGTGTGACCATCTTCGCTCTCTATAGGCTGGCTGCCAGGCCCCTTTCCAAACACTACTTTAGATCTTTAACCATAGCAAACATTGTTTTCCCGCTGCGATGTTTAGGCTTCGTACGGTGGTCCGCTGTATGTTCAAAGTGCTTGCCTTTCTTCCGTACCGGGTGGTTTGCTGCAAGGAATCGACGATGACCCATGTACACAACCTTCCTACAGTGCTTAAGATACGTACTTTCGTTTCATCCATACAGTGAGTGCAAGCCTTGTACACCTTGTTGGACTGCCCGGATAGGTTGCTAAGTGCAGGCCAATCGTTCATGGTACGAACAGCAACGGCTCGATGGTTAAACTCCTCCAGTTTGTCCTCGTCCCACACGGGGACACCTTCCTTCTTCCACAACAGTTTAAGATCTTCGACCAGTGGTCTTAGGAACACATCGATGTCGTTACCAGGTTGCTTGGGGGCCTTGAATAATAATCGGCATCATTATGTACTTCCTCTTCATGCATAGCCAAGGGGGAGGTGTAGATACACATCGTAACGGGCCAAGTGCTATGGCCGCTGCTCATCTCTCCAAAAGGATTCATGCCATCCGTACTTAAACCAAACCATATGTTTCGTGCGTCCTTTCCAAAGTCTTTAAATTTTCTGTCGATGTTTCGCCACTCCGAACCATCTGTGGGGTGTCTCAGCATCCCGTCCTATTGACGTTCTTCAGCGTACCAACGCATCATTCTAGCATTCCCCTTTTTCCTGAACAAACGCCTTAGCCCTGGTATTATAGGGAAATACCACATCACCTTAGCATAAATTCTCTTCTTCGTTAGCTTGCCTGTCAACCTCACTTGGATGTCACGCCTAAAAATCGCTAAATGAATAATTCATATTTAAATCATTTTTAGAAATTATTTAAAAGCCTACAAGTTAAACTCTAATAATCTAGGAAAATTTTCAACATAAAAATGAGCTAGATAAAATTTTATTAAATACTTTGCTTGTTCCTCTATTTTCTAGAATTTTTCTGGGAATATTTGAGCAAGGGAAGTATTTTTAATAATGAAACAACATTTCACGAATTATTTTAATTCAAAAAGTTTTTAAAACCCTGCCCTAAGCCGTTGGGCCGAATTCGGCCCAACATCTCCTCTCTCCGCGCGGGCGAACCGGCCCAAGTCGGCCCAGTCCAAGCCACCAGCCCCCCTCCTCTCAGCTAGCCAAAAGTTTACTTTGCCTCCCTGCTACAGTGTTGTCTTCTAGCTCCGGACAGAGCGAGCCGCCCGTCCTGTGCCTTGTAGCCGACGCTGTTTCCTCCCCCAATCCCACCCCAATCCGGCCCCGTTTCTTCCGATTGTTTGAGGGGTTTTGATCCTCTCATTCTCCTCTATCTTTACCCCCAAAAATCAGAGCAAATCGTTGAGTATTATATCCGAATCGAACTCGTTTTCGAGTTTATCTCCAAAACCGAGTTGTGATTTCCCGGGCCGATTTCTTGCGGGAGGAGTCCGATCTCTTCAATCCAAGGCTATATATACGACCCCCTAGTCGTCCTCTTTCGTTTGCCCCCTCTCCCGTGGTCTCCCGTGCCCCGTAGCCTCGTCGCCATCGCCGTCTAGTCCGAGCCGCCGCCGGCCGAGCTCCATCCGCGCCGCGTCACCGCCTCCGCCGTCGTTGCCGCTTGCCGCCGCCACCACTAGGTGCGCCAAGGTGTGGGGAAGCCCGGCCGCACCTCTCCCTTCGCCGCCGGCCGTCGTTGCTCGCCGTCGCCGGTTATCCCGAGCCGCCGCCGCCGCCCCTTCGTCGCCGGCCGTCGTCGGTCATCGATAGACGTTGTGGTGAGTACCGTTGGGTTCACCTCGTCGTCCTCTACGTGTACATGTCCTCCAAATTCGCAGCCGACCATCCAATCTCCGGCGAGGTCGCCAACCCGGGCCGGCCATTGATGATGTCATCATGACGTCATCATCGGTTTTTTCCTTTTTCCCGTTTTTCTAATAGATTAAATATTTGGAAAATCATAACTAATTAACCGTAGCTCTGATTCGAGTGGTTCAAGTTGCTAAATTTTTCTAAAATTAAGATCTACATGTTAAAAATATCCACACGTACTGTTTATGCTTGTTTTTGTACTGTTCTGTTGATTTTGTCTATTTGCTTTAGTTTCCGACGTTCCTGAGGAGAGTGTTTTCGTTGAAGAAGGTTCGGAAGCGTTTGCAGAAGCTCAAGGCAAGTCACACGGATCCCAAACAACCCTTTGAGCATGTTGAACCTGTATAAAGCTAATGTTTTATTTCAACTTATGCATTATTTTCGAATGTCATCGGGTGGTGAGCCTTTCCCAATTAATTAATGGCCGAAGATAATCTTATTTTCCTGTGGGTTATAATTTGATTAGCTTGAACCTTATATATTGGATTGGTTCCGCTAAATGCTATATATATATAATTGCTTAGCCATGCTTAGAAAGATAAGCTCATTAATGGGGTGAATCATATATACTACATTATTATTTAAGTATTCAATGGTAGCTCACGATGGTTAATCGTGTTATGATAATTAATTGATAATTAAAACCCGGTTAAGGTGGGTTGTGAGCATGTGGTTTTGAAGGTCGTGCTCATGGCAATTAAGGACCGGTTCACGAGCTACTGTTGTGAAACATTTACCGTGCCAACCACAAGCCAGCGTGGGCAACGGCTTTATCTTTTGTATAGCACGATTCATTATGGTGTGCCAGACTGAGAAGCGGCGAGAAGTCCGTGGGGGTCGTTGGGGAGTCTATTGCCTCTGGTTTTGAGGGGGAGATTATGATCCAGGAACGGTGCACTGTGGTGAGTTGTGTTGTGCGAAGGGTATTGTCACAGTTCCTTTCCGAGGTACCGTGGTGGTGCTGAGGCGCATGGTGACATGTTGTGGGATTGTGTCTTGTGGGTACAGTGGTACACCTCTGATCAGAGTAAAACTATTCGAATAGCCGTACCCGCGGTTATGGGTGAGTCTAACAATGTTTTTCGTGATTAGTCTCACACTACTCATTATTGGTGATAAAATGTGATAATTAAATTGACTCCTGGTTTGGAATAGTATATTCCTGGTTTGGAGGTTTGATTTGTACAACCGGGGTTGGTTGTTCAGATGGGGTTGGGCCTATGCAACACGGGTGTGTTGTATGGTGTTTATTTAATACTGATCAATTAATCAACCGTTTTACTATTCTCTTAAATATTTACTAAATGCTGTTTATGCAAACGAGCTATATTACGCCATCCTTTGTTATCCTGTGCACTTGCATATTTGCTGTGTGGCTTGTTGAGTATGTCATATGCTCATTCTTGCAATATTCATTCATTAGAGGAGGAGTACTTCAGTGAAGGTGATGATCTGGAGGACTAGGCTTGGTCCGGGTCAAGTTGCCTGTGGAGTGGAGTTGCCATAGCTGTTCCGTAGTTTGTTTTATTTGTTTTCCGCTGCGTAGAATTTTATTCTCTGAGAGGAACTATCTACCTCTCTAATAATTTATTACATCGCGAGTATTAATTAGTTGTTTATTAGTACTCTATTATCAATTTGTTATTGTGTGCTTCGGCTGATTTCTGGACGAGGGCTTATCACACATGTAAGCGTTTGGAATTTTGGATAGAAATTCCGGGCGTGACAAGTTGGTATCAGAGCCACCTTGACCTTAGGACAAGCCAAATAGTAAACCTTAAGTAGCCTTCAAAATATTTTAGAAAAAAATATTCTCTTACAAACAAATTAAGTTGGCAGCACATGGCAAGGTCATGCACAAAAATATGTTAAATTCTACTTTTTAAACGAAAAGCTGTTTTCTTTTAGAAAAAAAATCTCTCTTTTTTCCTTTACTGTTCAAGGTAATTAAATAGTTTTCTGAATTTCAATGATTAGTCGTCACTGTACATCTACTATGGTATCGATTCAATCAAGATAGCGCTAGTACTACTCACCCCTCTTAATGGTGACACTGTACCGTGCTTATAGCAGATCTTAAGTACTTTGGTTTTTATTATTATTCTTTGGTCGAAAATTATTTGTCTCTGTCCAAAGTTGATTTAATTTCTACTCAAGAAAGAAAATGTATTTGTTTTAGTTCTGTATGTTTTCTTTTCTTTTATTTTTCTTCCTTTTTGGGTCAAATCAATTAAGTCTAGTTTGTGCAGCTAACTTTAAAAATATGCATTAATTCCTTCTTCTTCATGTTTCTTTAGATGCCGCCCCATCCACCGAAAAATTGATCAAGGTGCTAGGATTCGTCAGGGAGCTAAGATTGATGGCATTTGAAGTAGGCTATGAGGTTGTTCCTGAGTATCGCCAGATTCCCCATGACCCCAACAAGGAGAAGTGTCGTGTTCGCGTGACATTGGCTAGTGATCGTGAAGACCTTCCGTCGATAAAGTTCGAAGCTAGGGGAAGGAAAGTACAGCCATGCTTGTCAGGAAGCAGCTTTGGTGGCCATTGGAGAGCTACAATCATCGTTTTGATGAGGAGTTAGAGTCTTCAGCTTTCCAGTATCATCCACACAAGCCTCATGGTCAAGGCTATGGAACTTACACCTGTCCTAATGGTGAAGAAAGTGCTACTCTGACGCATGCCGTGCATATGCTTAGTGCCATGGGATGCCAGTAGGTGTGGAGCGAGAGGAAAGCGGCTCATGAGAGGGAAAATTGGAACCGTGGCAAGATTTGCAAGTTGGAGAGCAAGGTGCCACCGTCTACAGAAGGAATTAGCTGAGCTTAAGAAGAAGCACTGCCGCCAGCACCCAAGTTTCGCCTCACTGCAAGGAAGAGGAAGAGCCTGTCCACCACCTCGTCTCCAGTTAGCTTCGAAGATTCGTAGTGGTGGGAGATGTTTGTGCCCGACCATGCTGAACCTGTCATCCATGTTTTAAAGTAATGAAGAGAGAAGAGGAAGACCCCGAAGAAAGAGAGCCAGCTACTCCAGAGAAGGAAGATCCGTCTCTTTGTTCCGACGCAAGGCGTGAGTAGTTGCCTAGTTAGACCGTTGCCGTAGGTTCGCTGTGTTAGTTTGCTTGCTTAGGTTGCTTGTGTGTGTGGGTTTTAGCATGTTGCTTACATCATTGGTGGGATGTAACTGCATGAGCTAGGTTCTTTTGCTTGTCAGGAGAGTAAGTTAGTTGGTGAGATAGTGTTAATGCAATTTAAATGTAATCATACACAGTTAAGAGCAATATAGAATTTAAATTAATTAAAGTTCTCCGTTCTAAGGGTATCTCTCTGTCGTCCTTTCCTTTGGCACATGTTTTTCCTCAGATGGTGAACACCCGCACCGGAAGTGGAAGTGGAAGTGGAAATGGTCACAATGAAGGAGATCCCACGCTTGCCCAAGTTTTGGCCCAGCAGACTCAATTGATTAATCTGTTAGTGCAGCAAGCGCAGAACCAGCACGCAAACCACCACAATCAAACCACCACCTCCACAGAACAATTTGGCAGATTTTCTACGTGTGAGACCACCTACCTTTTCAAGCACCACTAACCCAGTAGAGGTAGGAGATTGGCTGCATGCTGTTGAGAAGAAGTTGGATTTGATTCAGTGCACTGAGCAGGAAAAGGTTTCTTTTGCTTCGCATCAGTTGCATGGTCCTGCTGCTGAGTGGTGGGATCATTTCCGCCAGAACAGAGCTGAAGGAGAGCCTATCACTTGGCGGGAGTTTACTGCTGCTTTCAAGAAGACACATATACCATCAGGTGTTGTGGCCCTGAAAAAGAGAGAGTTCAGAGCACTCACCCAGGGATCCCGTTCTGTCACAGAGTATCTCCATGATTTTAATCGCTTAGCTCGCTATGCCCCAGAAGATGTTCGCTCTCATGAAGAACGTCAGGAGAAGTTTTTAGAGGGACTGAATGATGAGTTGTCTTATGCATTGATGTCTTCGGATTACCAGGATTTCCAGTAGTTGGTGGATAAGGCGATTCGCCAGGAAGACAAGTACAACAGAATGGAGCAGAAGAAGCGTAGGGCTGCTCAATTCAAGGCTCAACAGGGTAGTAGCCAGAGGCCGCGCATTGCTTTGGGACCTCAAGCTGCACCATACCTACAGGGAGGATCCTCTTCAGTTGCTCGCCCTCAACGCCAGTTCTACAACAACAACACTGGTAATCGCAGCAATGACAATCGTAATGTGGTCATTCATCCTGCAGCAGCTCCAACTCAGAATCAGCCTGTCAGGAAGGAACAGGGAAGCAAGCCAGGGGTGTGTTTCAATTGTGGTGATCCAGGTCATTATGCGGATAAATGTCCAAAGCCCCGACGGGTGAAGAATGCTCCGGTTCAGAGCAACTCCAATGCTCCAGCACCGGAGGCTCGTGTTAATCATGTTGCAGCTGCAGAAGCCCAGAATGCACCTGATGTGGTTTTGGGTACGTTTCTTGTTAACTCTATACTCGCATCTGTGCTTTTTGATTCCGGTGCTACACACTCCTTGTTGTCTAAAAGTTTTGCAAGCAATCATGGGATGGAAGTTATTAGTCTTGGGAGGCCTTTACTAGTTAATACCCCAGGTAATCAAGTATCTTCAACACAGTACTGTCCTTCCGTTATTATAGAAATAGAAGGAATTCCTTTCCCATCCTCGCTTATCTTGCTCGAATCCAAGGATCTGGATGTTATCTTGGGATGGATTGGTATCTCGTCACAGAGGAGTTATAGATTGTGCTAACCGTAAGGTGACTTTAACCAGTAGCAATGGGGAAACAGTGTCTTTCTTTGTGTCATCCCCTAGATCACATGGTTTGACATTAAATCACGCTGCCTTTGCAAGAGATCCCGATAGTACAAGACTATCCAGATGTGTTTCCTGAGGATTTGCCAGGTATGCCACCTAAGAGAGACATAGAGTTCCGGATAGACTTAGTACCTGGAACCAACCCTATCCATAAGTGACCATACAGAATGGCAGCTAATGAGTTAGCAGATGTAAAGAAACAGGTGGATGATTTGCTTCAGAAAGGATATATCAGACCTCAGTACTTCACCATGGGGAGCACCAGTCATCTTCGTAGAGAAGAAAAGATCATACTCAAAGAATGTGTGTGGACTATCGTGCGTTGAATGAGGTCACTATCAAGAATAAATATCCTCTACCTAGGATTGATGACTTGTTTGATCAACTGGAGGGTGCTACAGTTTTCTCCCAAGATAGATCTCCGTTCCGGATATCACCAACTTCGAATCCGTGAGCAGGATATACAAAGACCGCCTTTACAACTCGATATGGTTTGTTCGAGTGTACCGTTATGTCATTTGGACTCCACTAATGCCCCAGCCTTTTTCATGAATCTGATGAACAAGGTGTTTATGGAATATCTAGATAAGTTTGTCGTGGTGTTTATTGAGGACATTCTTATTTACTCCAAGACAAAGAAAGAAAGAACATGAAGAGCATCTTCGCCTTTGCCTTAGAGAATTACGTGAGCATCAGCTCTATGCCAAGTTTAGTAAATGTGAATTTTGGTTGTCAGAAGTGAAGTTTCTTGGTCATGTCATCTCAGCCTGGAGGATGGCAGTAGATCCAAGCAATGTGGAGTCAGCGTTAAACTTGGAAGCAACCCAAGACGGTGTCAGAGATTTCGTAGTTTCCTTGGTCTTGCGGGGTATTACCGCAGGTTTATCGAGAACTTCTCAAAGATCGCCAGACCGATGACTTGTCTGCTTCGAAAGAAGAAGTGAAGTATAAGTGGACGGATGATTGTGAGCAAAGTTTCCAAGAATGAAGAAAAGGCTAGTGACTGCACCTGTGTTAGTCTTGCCTGATCCAAGGAAAGGTTTTCAAGTGTACTGTGATGCATCCCGACTTGGTTTGGGTTGCGTTTTGATGCAAGATGGGAAGGTGGTTGCCTATGCATCTAGGCAGTTACGCCCTCATGAGAATAATTACCCAACGCATGATCTAGAGATGGCAGCTGTGGTTCATGCATTGAAGATTTGGCGTCATTACCTTTTGGTAACCGTACGGAGATGTATACGGATCATAAAAGTTTGAAGTACATTTTCACTCAACCGGATTTGAACATGCGTCAGCGAAGATGGTTAGAGTTGATCAAAGATTATGATATGGAAATTCACTATCACCCAGGTAAAGCAAATGTGGGTAGCAGATGCTCTCAGCAGGAAAAACTACTGTAATATGTCAGAAGGACGACATCTACCTTGGGAGTTATGCCAGGAACTTGAAAGGTTGAATTTGGGAATAGTCAACAAAGGTTTCGTGGCCGCTTTAGAAGCTCAACCTACTCTGTTGGTCGAGTTAGAGAAGCTCAGGTGAATGATCCTGATATCCAAGAAATTAAAAAGAACATGAGAAGAGGGAAAGCCATTGGTTACATAGAAGATGAGCAAGGAACTGTGTGGTTAGGAGAAAGAATTTGCGTGCCCGACAATAAGGAGTTGAAGAATACTATCATGAAAGAAGCTCATGAAACTTTGTATTCCATTCATCCTGGGAGCACTAAGAGGTACCACGACCTGAAGCAACAATTCTGGTGGGCTAGCATGGCGACGAGAGATAGCAGAATATGTGGCTCTATGTGATGTGTGTCAGCGAGTTAAGGCGGGAACATCAGAAGCCAGCCGGTCTGTTGCAACCGATTGAAACATCCCGAGTGGAAATGGGAGGAAATAGGAATGATTTTATCACCGGTCCTACCCAGAACGTCAGCAGGGCATGACTCTATTTGGGTAGTGGTTGATAGGCTTACTAAAGTCGCTCATTTCATACCTGTCAAAACAACCTACACGGGAAATAAGCTCGCAGAGCTATATATGGCAAGAGTTGTATGTTTACATGGTGTGCCCAAGAAAATAGTGTCAGACAGAGGTAGTCAGTTTACTTCGAAGTTTTGGCAGAAACTACAAGAAGAGATGGGTACCCGTTTGAATTTCAGTACGGCCTATCACCCTCAAACCGATGGTCAGACAGAAAGAGCGAATCAAATTTTAGAAGACATGTTGAGAGCCTGTGTTCTAGATTTTGGTGGAAGTTGGGATAAGAATTTGCCGTACGCAGAATTCTCATATAACAACAGTTATCAAGCTAGCTTGCAAATGGCTCCGTATGAAGCACTGTATGGCTGGAAGTGTCGCACGCCGCTCCTTTCGGATCAGACTGGTGAGCGTCAAGTTTTTGGGACAGATATATTGCGAGAGGCAGAAGAAAAAGTGAAAATTATCCAAGAAAGGTTGCGAGTTGCCCAGTCACGCCAGAGAGCTACGCAGACAATCGTCGTAGGGATTTGACTTCGAAGAAGGGATTTTGTATACCTACGGGTTACGCCGTACTGTGAGGAGTTCATCGTTTTCAGACCAAAGGGAAAATTGGCACCACGTTTTGTGGGACCTTTCAAGATCGTGAGTCGAAGAGGTGAAGTAGCTTATCAGCTAGAGTTGCCTCCGTCAATGGCGGGAATCCATGACGTGTTCCATGTGTCGCAGTTAAAGAAATGTTTGCGCGTTCCTACGGAGGAAGCGGATCCTGAGCATATAGACTTCAAGAGATTTAACCTATGTTGAGAAGCCAGTCAGAATTTTGGAGGTGAGTGAAAGGAACACCAGGAATCGCGTTATACGGTTCTGTAGGTTCAGTGGAGCAATATTCAGAAGAAGAAGCCACTTGGGAGCGAGAAGATGAACTGAAGTCAGCTCATCCTCATCTTTTTGCCAGTTCTTCTGAATCTCGAGGACGAGATTCCGTTTAAGGGGGAGTAGGTTTGTCACGCCCTAAAAATCGCCTAATTAATAATTCATATTTTAAATTATTTTTAGAATTATTTAAAAAGCCTACAAGTTAAACTCTAATAATCTAGGAAAAATTTTCACATAAAATGAGCTAGATAAAATTTTATTAAATACTTTGCTTGTTCCTCTATTTTTTCTAGATTTTTCTGGAATTATTTGAGCAAGGGAGTATTTTTAATAAATGAACAAACTATTTACACGAATTATTTTAATGAAAACGTTTATTAAAAAACCCTGCCCTAAGCCGTTGGGCCAAATTCGGCCCAACATCTCCTTTCT
Source organism: Oryza meridionalis (assembly GCA_000338895.3). Taxonomy (NCBI): domain Eukaryota; kingdom Viridiplantae; phylum Streptophyta; class Magnoliopsida; order Poales; family Poaceae; genus Oryza; species Oryza meridionalis. The sequence goes on from CM002526.2 coordinate 16,908,693, forward strand.
ATCCGCGCGGGCGAACCGGCCCAAAGTCGGCCCAGTCCAAGCCACCCAGCCCCCCTCCTCTCAGCTAGCCAAAGTTTTACTTTGCCTCCCTGCTACAGTGTTATCTTCTAGCTCCGGACAGAGCCGAGCCGCCCTGTCCTGTGCCTTGTAGCCGACGCTATTTCTCCCCAATCCCACCCCAATCCGGCCCCGTGTCTTCTTCCGATTGTTTGAGGTGTTTTGAGCCTCCTCAGTCTCCTCTATCTTTAACTACCCCCAAAAATCGGTAGGCAAATCGTTGAGTATTTTATCCGAATCGAACTCGTTTTCGAGTTTATCTCCAAAACCGAGTTCTGATTTCCCGGGAAGATTTCTTGCGGGAGGAGTCCGATCTCTTCAATCCAAGGCTATATATAGGACCCCCTAGTCGTCCTCTTTCGTTTGCCCCCTCTCCCGTGGTCTCCCGTGCCCCGTAGCCTCGTCGCCATCGCCGTCTAGTCCGAGCCGCCGCCGGCCGAGCTCCATCCGCGCCGCGTCGCCGCCTCCGCCGTCGTCGCCGCTTGCCGCCGCCACCACTAGGTGCGCCAAGGTGTGGGGAAGCCCGGCCGCACCTCCCCCTTCGCCGCCGGCCATCGTAGCTCGCCGTCGCCGGTTATCCCGAGCCGCCGCCGCCGCCCCTTCGTCGTCGGCCGTCGTCGGTCATCGATAGACGTTGTGGTGAGTACCGTTGGGTTCACCTCGTCGTCCTCTACGTGTACATGTCCTCCAAATTCGCAGCCGACCATCCAATCTCCGGCGAGGTCGCCAACCCGGGCCGGCCATTGATGATGTCATCATGACGTCATCATCGGTTTTTTTCCTTTTCTTCCCGTTTTTCTAATAGATTAAATATTTGGAAATCATAACTAATTAACCGTAGCTCCGATTCGAGTTGTTCAAGTTGCTAAATTTTTCTAAAATTGAGATCTACATGTTAAAAATATCCACACGTACTGTTTATGCTTGTTTTTGTACTGTTCTGTTGATTTTGTCTATTTGCTTTAGTTTCCGACGTTCCTGAGGAGAGTGTTTTCGTTGAAGAAGGTTCGGAAGCGTTTGCAGAAGCTCAAGGCAAGTCACACGGATCCCAAACAACCCTTTGAGCATGTTGAACCTGTATAAAGCTAATGTTTTATTTCAACTTATGCATTATTTTCGAATGTCATCGGGTGGTGAGCCTTTCCCAATTAATTAATGGCCGAAGATAATCTTATTTTCCTGTGGGTTATAATTTGATTAGCTTGAACCTTATATATTGGATTGGTTCCGCTAAATGCTATATATATATAATTGCTTAGCCATGCTTAGAAAGATAAGCTCATTAATGGGGTGAATCATATATACTACATTATTATTTAAGTATTCAATGGTAGCTCACGATGGTTAATCGTGTTATGATAATTAATTGATAATTAAAACCCGGTTAAGGTGGGTTGTGAGCATGTGGTTTTGAAGGTCGTGCTCATGGCAATTAAGGACCGGTTCACGAGCTACTGTTGTGAAACATTTACCGTGCCAACCACAAGCCAGCGTGGGCAACGGCTTTATCTTTTGTATAGCACGATTCATTATGGTGTGCCAGACTGAGAAGCGGCGAGAAGTCCGTGGGGGTCGTTGGGAGAGTCTATTGCCTCTGGTTTTGAGGGGGATATTATGATCCAGGAACGGTGCACTGTGGTGAGTTGTGTTGTGCGAAGGGTATTGTCACAGTTCCTTTCCGAGGTACCGTGGTGGTGCTGAGGCGCATGGTGACATGTTGTGGGATTGTGTCTTGTGGGTACAGTGGTACACCTCTGATCAGAGTAAAACTATTCGAATAGCCGTACCCGCGGTTATGGGTGAGTCTAACAATGTTTTTCGTGATTAGTCTCACACTACTCATTATTGGTGATAAAATGTGATAATTAAATTGACTCCTGGTTTGGAATAGTATATTCCTGGTTTGGAGGTTTGATTTGTACAACCGGGTTGGTTGTTCAGATGGGGTTGGGCCTATGCAACACGGGTGTGTTGTATGGTGTTTATTTAATACTGATCAATTAATCAACCGTTTTACTATTCTCTTAATATTTACTAAATGCTGTTTATGCAAACGAGCTATATTACGCCATCCTTTGTTATCCTGGTGCACTTGCATATTTGCTGTGTGGCTTGTTGAGTATGTCATATGCTCATTCTTGCAATATTCATTCATCAGAGGAGGAGTACTTCAGTGAAGGTGATGATCTGGAGGACTAGGCTTGGTCCGGGGTCAAGTTGCCTGTGGAGTGGAGTTGCCATAGCTGTTCCGTAGTTTGTTTTATTTGTTTTCCGCTGCGTAGAATTTTATCTCTGAGAGGAACTATCTACCTCTGTAATCATTTATTACATCGTGAGTATTAATTAGTTGTTTATTAGTACTCTATTATCAATTTGTTATTGTGTGCCTCGGCTGATTCCTGGACGAGGGCTTATCACACATGTAAGCGTTTGGAATTTTGGGATAGAAATTCCGGGCGTGACACTGGATCATCTCGTCTAATCTTGTATCGTAGTGCTTTACAAATAGGGCATGCTTCTAGGTTTTCGTACTCCTCACACGGTGATATAGGATACAATCATTCGGACATGCGTGAATCTTCTGAACTTCCAGTCCTAGAGGGGCAGACTATCTTCTTAGCCTCGTACGTTGTCTCGGGCAATTTGTTTCCCTCTGGAAGAATGTTCTTGACGAGTTTCAATAAATCGCCAAATGCCATGTCACTAACACCATTTTTTGCCTTCCATTGCAAGAACTCCAGAGTGGGTATCCAACTTTTTGTGCCCCTGCTCGCAACCTGGGTATAACGACGTTCTTTGGTCCTCTAACCATCTTGTCCAATTTATGGGCCCCGTTTTCACTTTCGCAGTCCTCCTTGGCATCCTGCAACATCTGACCAAGATCATCCGCAACGTCGTTATAATCAGCATCTATGTCCTCCTCGCCCGTTTGATTTCCTTCAAATCCAGTGTACTGAGCAAAGTCTGGAATATTGTCGTCTTCCACTTCATTTTCTTCTATTTCAACCCCTTGCTCTCTGTGGGGATGTCCAACAATTATAGCTTGGCATGAACCCCGACTCAAACAAGTGGAAATGAATAGTCCTGGATGCAGAATACTCCTTCTGATTCTTACACTTATTGCATGGACAATAAATAAAACCCTTCTGCTTGTTAGCTTCGGCCACTCTCAAAAAATATGCACGCCGTCAATAAACTCTTTGGACCGCCGGTCAGCGTACATCCATTGCCGATCCATCTACATGAAATGAAAAAAAAATGGTACACAAATAATCATTCGTACAATAATGACAGTCATACAATAATGATAAAATAATCACAAACTCTTTCAACAGTCATACAATAATGACATATCATTATTCATACAAAAATTATAAAATATTCCACCAAATAATTCTTATTTATTATTTTTTAAGTTTTAAATTCTTTTAATTTTCAATTTAGTTTGTTTTCTTTTATTTAAGATTACTTTCACTATATTTTCCTACTCAACTATTTTATAAAACCTTATTTAGCAAATAAACAAAATTTCTATATATTCTTTCTTTTCCCACACAAATTTTCTCTCTCATCAACTTACAACAAAATTTTGGACACAAAAAAGTGTGCAAAACATAGCTCCAAATGTAATATGATAAAAAAAATATTGGAGGATGAAGTTGCTAACCTTTTAGGCACCTCCGATTTGTATATAATCCACCAAAGTAAATTCACTATAATTTTGGCATGACCCTCCCCTCTTTTTTGAAGAAATTTTGAAGCTTGCTCAGGCTGGAGGAGAAAGAAGACATATATAAAGGGTGGGACTTAGTCCCGGTTGGTGTTACCAACTGATACTAAAGATCCCGGGGGGGCCTGATATGTCCTGACAGCATTTGAACCGGGACTAAAGATCAGTTGGTGTGTTACCAACCGGGACTAAAGTTCAAATATGCCCGTTACCATTTTTAAACCGGGACTAAAGATCATGTTTAGTCCCGATTTTGTTACAATAGGGACTATCATGGAATTCGGCCGACTGACGAAAGATGGTTTCTCCACCAGTGCAATTGAGCAAGTTGATACGCACACCAACTCGGATCATATTCGCGCCATAAATTCCATCACCTCGAACCAAAGCAAATGAAACAAACAGAAACAGAGCCGTCATAATCGCTGCAGCGGCTGCTGATTGATGTAGCCGTACGTCTTTTGTTATCTCAAACCTCCCTGCAAATAGGCGCCGGCCTAACTAATTCCACATTTCCACTCCATGCTGATCAGTGGCTGTCAGTTGTCACACAACAATTTTCCTTAGGGAGTGTTTAAACGAAGGAGAAACAGAATATACGTCAACTGAGATGAGTCATTAACATATGATCAATTAAGTATATTAATTATTTTAAACTTAAACAATGGATTAATATGAATTTTTTAAAACAACTTTTCTATAATTTTGTTTCAAAAAAATCATCATTTTAGCAGTTTAGAAAGCGTGTATATGAAAAACAATAGAAATCTTCTCTATTTGTGCATGGTTCAAACACGAAAACGACATGTCCGGTGAACGCAAACACCGCACTCAGTGCCAACTGCCAACATACAACCACTTAGTTAACTGATATCTTCGTTTTTCTTTACTCGTCACTTTTTAAAAAGTTTTTCAATACTCCCTCCATTATAGGTTATAAAACGTTTTAACTGTTTTAACTTTGAGCAAGTTTATAGAGAAAAGTAGTGATATTTTTAACCCAAGACAAATTATTATAAAAATATATTCAATTATTGATTTGATGAAACTAATTTAGTATTATAAGTATTATTATATTTGTCTATAAATTTAGTTAAGTTTAAAACAGTTTAATTTTAACCAAAGTTAAAATGTCGTGAAAGTTAAAATATCTTGAAAGGGAGGGAGTACTTGTTACTGCGCGCTTGTTAAGGTGGTGATTCCTATTTTATTCATGGTGGGCCTAAGATGTATTTATATGTAAACTTCTAGATTCTCTGTCCCACTAAACATAAGCATGCTGGTCATTTTATATATAAAAAGTTAAACAACTATGATAAAAACGGTGGGTTTACGCTGTAACATATGCGTAATGGCGTAAAGTAAAGAACTTAATTATTTTATATGGCAACACACACCTGTCGATGTGTGTATGCACTACTACTCACGATTAAATCTTACGAAAATTGGAGAAAATTACCAACGTATCCTTAAAATTTTGCCAATGAATTCCTTACCCCCCGAACTTTAGTTTGCATTCCTTCCATGCTCTTTTCATTAAATTTTTATAAAAAGTCCTATTTTACCTTTTGGTATGAAAAACATATAAATTTATGAAGTACAGAAATTTCTTGTATGCTAATTATATATTTATATTTATGTTTGTAATGTGAGATGTTATCTACGACAAAATTTATTTCTAGATATGACATAGAAAATAATATTTATTTTTAATTACTAAAAATTGTATATTTTAGCATATTTTATAGTAGTACAATATATTTGTCCTATAAGACAAATCTATTTATATCTCACATAAACAATTTTTAATAACTAATAAATTAATATTATTTGTGTATGTCACATCTATCTAGGGTTAATTGGATCTATGCCATTGTAAATATACTGATTCAGATAAATGTCACTATAATTTGCCTATTTGTTGTTGTGTCATTAAAATTTTATAAAATTTGGACTATGCTACTGCTGTCACGTTCTCCATCCATCTTCTTCCTTCTCCGTCTTCTTCCTCATATGCACGTGGAACCCACACGTTAGATTCATCTTTTTCCACCATCCTCCCCTCTTCTTCGTGAGTTACTACGTGCCCGTGGGGGACGAGAAACGGAGGATCCACGTGGACACGAGCAAGGTCCTGTGCGGCGATAGCAATGGCGCGTTCTGGGGCAAGCTCGTCTGCTTTGAGCGCCGCGGCGGTTTTGCGTTCGAGCTCCGGTGGAGGCCACAGTGACGTTCGTCCGCGTTCCTCGGGCTACTCGGAAATGGGACGACATCATCACGCGTGCTGGCGCGGGGCGAGGTGCCCTGCCAGGACGTCTCCACCGTAATATCGACACCGGCAATCGTCGGGAACTTGGTTAAGGCTCTCGCCGGCGTGCCACGAGCTAAGCGGGTGCAAGGCACCGAACCACGGATCCTTGAAGGCGACGAGGTCGTTCGGCGGTGTGAACCAGCAGTGTTGCACCGACGACGAGCGATGTGCCCTGTGCTGGTGGATCAGGACCAAGGAGAACATGTTCTTGTGTGGGAAAAAAAAGAAGAGGGGGATGGAGGAAGAAGATGAATATGATAGGTGGGTGTTAACGGCCAAATTTGGTAAGCCCCAAAGTCATCATAGGCCAAAAGTTAGTATCGTCTTCAGAGTTCTGGAATTGGCCGATGGGCATTATCAGTCGCCAGTAGTCGGATTATTGAGGGGTTCGGTTAAGGAAATTAATTCCTTAAAGGAAGCTTATCCAAAAGAGACCGAGTTCCAGGAGAATGCAACATGGCAATATATCTATTAATTAAGTAGAGTCAGTTAGTATCCGTCATGGTTATAGATTCCACATACCCAATAGTAATCGACTAAGCTTGGCGGAGCTCACTATATACCAAATCTTATATGGAATCATACCTCATATATAGAAGGAGTTCCGCATAAGGAAGGACAAATAGAGTTCAAGTTGGAAACGACAAGGACTAGTCGGATCATATCCATATTTATCTCCCAAGAACTACTTGGACAAGGGGACATCTATGTGTATAAATATAAGACCCCCTAGGAGGAGAGAGGATACTCAAGCCTGAACAAACCCATACGCCGCCAGACATCGACATCGGAGATGATTCTAGACAGACCCAATCTGGTGCCTGCGGAGCCAACAAGAGGGATCTAGTGCTACCTCTGATCTCGACGAGTTCGTATTCGAGGAGGAAAACTACCCTGTTGTCTACTACGTGTTGGTGATCCATACCGCAAAGTCGACGACAGCTAGATAGGTTATCCCAAATATTATACTTGTTTGATTCTGATCAATAAGAGCAACACCGGCTTCGGCCAACAGGAGTAGGGCTATTACCTGATTCTGATGAATAGGGGCCCGAACCTGTATAAAAATCTGTCTCTATATCTTTTACCTCAATCTCGCATATACCCTGGTACCAATGATCCCTATACCATACAAATACCGTAGTCGTGACCTAAAACATTGGCAGTATCCTTTAGTTTTTAGGAAAGTGTGTTTAGTGTCCGGTAATTAAACTTTATGTTTTTCCTTTTATCTTTAGAAAATTAATTTTGTGTCCGATTAGGACTCTAATTGGCCTATGGGTATAAATATGTACAACCGGGGTCCTTGTAAATTATCTCTTGATCAACACAATTTCAGCGCATCGCCACCCTTTTTATTTTCATCTTTTTCGACGAGTTCTTGTTTCGAGTTGGGCTGCATCAGCTTCGACCTCCGACGAGGGGTAAGACTTGTCATGGTTGTTTGCATCAATGGGGCTAGGGTCTAAACACTCTAATCTTGTCGATGTAAACACCTACTTATCATACACCCTCCGTCCCATAAAAAATAAATATAAGATCGATGTGACATATTCTAGAACTACGAATCTAGACATACACCATCCCATAAAAAACAAATCTAGGATCGGATGTGACACATCCTAGTGCTACAAATATGGACATATGTATGTCCAGATTCATAGTACTAGGATATGTCACATCCGGTACTAGGTTGGTTTTTTATAGGACGAAGGGAGTATTTCTTAGTTAATCTAAGTCGATGTTTCAATTTACCTGTACCGACTAGATCTTTCTAGGGTTTTGATGATATCAGTTAAATTGTTTCATCGATCTAGATTAGCTAAGGTATCTATCACCCTAAAAAACAGTCAAAGGCTTAATTATCTAATATTATGTTTCTTTTCTTACTTAGTTCTACATCAATTAAGTTTGACCTACTAAGTCGTGCTTAGAACCATAATCTCTAGCCTGCTTTTTGATAGCCAATAAGGGTTTCATTGGGGTTTCAGCCGATGAGTTATCTAGATGTTGCATCCGCTCACAAGGATTACATACAAGTTGGATTTAGCCGATGACAACAAAGGTTTCATTGATTATCTGATCATTTGGATTTATTGACATCGGACCTCCAGCCAATTGTTCACGGTCGTTAGCGATCAGTTTCGACCGTCAATATTACCGAAATAGAGGAGAACTAGTTATGCTTGGGAAAAATAGGTTTTGGGAAGATATTTCTGGTGCTCCAATTTGCAAGAAACCTAGGACGAATGATATCCATAATCCTACACTTAGGTTTATGCACAAATGGATTGCTATGACTTTGTTTCCTAGAGGTGATCTTAGATCCATTAGAGAGGATGAATTGATTATCATGTTTGCCATGGTTAGAAAAATCAAAGTTGCTCATGTGAAATGTATGATTAGGCAATGTTTTGAAAGTATAAGATTTTCTGCTCCTGTTGAGTTCACTTCCTTGATTACTCGGATAGCAAAGGGGCTAGGGGTCATTAACAATGATCAAATTGCTTACATCTTAGCCGCTCGTCCCTTTATTGATGAGAATTATCTAGTGCAAGGGCATATTCTTAAACATGGAGTAGATGGATCTTTGATATACTTTTTCCCCGGTTGTACAAATAAAATCCCGTTGCCTAACACGGGATATCATTTGTACAACTGTCATGAACTAACCATTCCCCTGCAGACCATAGAAGAATCTCGTCCAGGTGGAACATATAGAAAGACACGCAACATGGCAAGGAATGAACGAGAAGGTTGGGAACCAACTGGAGATGCACCCGGATGGACCCAAGCTCCACACCACAAGCATCGGAGTCTCGAGCTAGGAGAGTGCCAGTGAGAACCGGTGGCAGGCGCCTCATGACATACAGTGGGGAGGTATGAGCAATCAGTGCCCCAGATCAAGTACTATGTCTCTATCTCCCGGTGAATGGCGCTCAAGTTCCTCTCGTTGGGACTTGGGTAAAATCACCAGGAGAATGGATATCCTTGATATGCAGATGGAAGAGATCCAGCACAACCTTGAGGAACACATAGCACGGACGCAAGAATGACAACAAACTGCTGATGCTCAGTTCACCAACATCAACAACCTGATGCAAGCAACAGCATGATGACCTTCAAGCATACTTCCCTTTGCAGGGGTTCAATCCTTACCAAGGACCCTGAGCGAAAGCCAAGCTTGAGGGGAGACATCTCTCCCCTCACTGAGGTAACTTGAGTCACATTGCATATTTCCCTTTCTAATTACATGTTTGCTTTTCAATTGCAATCTATAAATTTGAAAACAACATAAAAAATTTGCAAAATAGAAAATATCAAAAAGATAGGTTATATTTTATTGTGCTAGGTAAGACAAATTAGTTCTCTTTGTTGAGATGATAGTTGCTCTGTTTTATATCTCTCATATATGGGTTCATAGGTAAGTGCTCTCTCAAAAATTGAATATAAGTAGCGAACAATTATCTGGTAACCTGAGGTAAATGAGCTGCATTTGCTAATCTGAGTCTAAGTTATTGCGAGATATGAGATAGTAAATAAGAGTTGCTATGATCTTGTTCTAAGTTTGACTTAAATTCCGGATGTTTCATTTTTCAAAATGATAAATTTTTAAAAGTTCCTCATTTGATATAAATTCCTACCAGAGCCAAAAATATTCCATATTGATTAAACTATATATATTTTAGTTACTTGCAATTCCATTGAACTTTGTCAAATTCTTGTGACTTGTGTAGATACTTCTCATGCTCTATGATCAAGATCATACACCCACATATATGCATATGCTAAACTCCTATACTGGGAGCTAGCAATTATTCATTCCATTTCCATGCTACCACCAAAATAAATTCTCCATGCTTTTATGTGCTTTCTTCTCCTAGAAAGAAAAATCTTTTCTGAAAAAAAGAGAAGAAGGAGGGAAAGGCATGGTTATAAAAATAATACAATTATGCTCTCTCAAGTATGAGCATGATTGTTAGTATTTCTTAACGACATTACTAGAAATATAATTCCTAGCAATGACATAGAAATACATCTAGTATATTACTGTTACAGAGTTCATCCGCAAGCGCACGGATATACCATTGTAGCATTTCACCCGAGAATATTCCAAGGGTATCGTATTTATTTTATCCCGTGGGAAGATCATGTAGAGAGAACTTGACTAATAATTTATATATTACTTGTGATAATGATATTCTAAGCAGGGGTTAAGATAATCCAAGGGTAGAGTGACACACAAGCATTAGCTAAGCTAAGCTAAGTGGATGGAAAAGAAAAAGATAATCTATTCCTATACTTCTAATATACATAGTATACATACATTCTAGTTAACGGATATACTAGCTAATACCCTCTATCCGATGCCCTCATGTACTTCGAGAAGCCACCCCTAACTGCCGAGTTCCTCACGACAGCCCGTCATGACCATACAATTGGGGCTAAATACGGAGGAATACCCTCCCCAGAGAATTAACTTAGGATTATATACCGGCGTGGAGGAATACCCGTACTGAGCTGTCACCATCAGCGTCTCACCTCTCATCCGCAATATATAACCCCAAATAATGATATCCCGTAATCTAGACACCACGCCTAAACTACCAGATACTACTCTAGTATCATCATCATGACATAGAGTAATTGCATATGCAAACATTATACCCGCACCAAAGCATCTCCAAGATAAGCTTGCCGTATATTCAGTATAACATGAACATAATGTAAAGTAGGCAGTCATATACTTGGAGAGTATTTCAATACCATAAATGTATATAGAAGAGTATTCTAATAAAAGTACAAAGCTTACAAAAGAGAAAAGGAAAGCTACTAGAGCCATACCCGAACTCTTCCGAAGGCTTCCGGACTCCTGATTTCTACTCTATTCCTATTCCACCAGCTAGATACTACTAAACTAAACTTGAGAGAAATGAGAGAGCTATTGATTGAGGTGTGTGAGTGAAGTGAGGAGAGGAACTCCTTAAATAGACTGCCAATGACGGTTGTGGCAGTTGGAATGGTCGGAATTGCCTTCCAACTGTCATTGGAGAGTGATCCACGCCGTCCAGCAAAAACCTGCATCCAACGGCGCCAGGGGAGGTTCGGCCAAACCATAGACTTGTGAATTTTGGCCCAATTCATCGTGTCAATTCTGAATTCTTGGCCCATTCATGCATAAGTCTAATTCTCGACACCGTCTGATTGATTTATCGTCTGTGTTGATGTCGATTCTCCTCCACTTTATTGTCATTCTCTACAAAAAGGTTAGTATACCTAATAATAGTGGAATATTATTATTCTAACAGATATATGCATTGCAAGCATCACTAGTTATCCTCTATTTTAGTAGTATTGATGGTCGAAACTGATCGATAACGAACGTCAACAATGATATATAAAAAGAGAAGAGAGAATAATGTAGTCATGCCCTCTCCTTATTTATAAAAGAGGGATTTTTGGGAGAAGAAAGTAAGCACAAAGGAGAAGCATTTTCTTTATTTTTTTCTTCACATTTCGTTTCCACCATATATCACACACACACATTGCACGATCTTGATCTTGAGTATGTTTAGTCATCTATTTTAGTCTAAGATTTTGACTTAGTAATAAATGTGAATGCAAGTATGCCATGTTTGATCCCTACCAAGCTCCATATATCCAACCTAATACACTTGGAGAGACTGAGTGAATCATTTGAGGAACTTTGCTTTCTTTTGCAAAATCATTTGAAAACTTCCGGAATAAAAGTTAAATAAAGATTGAGTGATTAGTGCTCTAATTGTTATTCTGTCTTTCAACCGCTCAAGGCAAGGAGAGGCAGTGTCTCGTGGGAATCAGGGGTAAGGGTAAGCCACCGTGCCAAAGATTATTTAATTTGAGAGAGAGTACATATAGCTTGCACTTGTGCATTTGAGATATACAGCATAGTAGCAACTCCTGACCAACAACCAAGTCTATGTTTCCTTTCGTCCTTTACTCGGGACGAGCAAAGGTTCAAGCTTGGGGGGTTTTGTTGATGGTCGTTAGCGATCAGTTTTGACCATCGATATTACCGAAATAGAGGAGAACTAGTTATCCTTGCAATGCATATTTAAGTTAGAATAATAATATTTCACTAGTATTAGGTTTACTAACCTTTTGTAGAGAATAACCATAAAGTGGAGGAGAATCGACATCAAATCAGACGATCAATCAATCAGACAATGTCGAGAATCAGACTTATCAATGAACGGGCCAAAAACTCAGAAATGATACAAATAATTGGGCCAAAATTCACAAGTCTACAATAGGGATCAAGAGAGGAGGCCGCCAGCCGAACTGTGGGCTAGTTGGGCCAGCCCCTGGTTCGGCTGAACCTCGGGTACGACCGAACCCCCCTCTCGGCCGTTTGATCCAGGGATTGGAGGGAGGGCTGAGATGACTCCCCAATGATGGTTGGTGGGTATTACCGACCTTTCCAACCGTCATAACCGTCATTCTCAAGCTATATAAACCCCTCACTCTCTCCATTTCTTCGCATCATTCTCTCAAGTTAGTTTAGTAGTCTTAAGCTAGTGTAGTAGAAATAGAATAGAAACCGGAGTCCGGAAGTCTTCGTAAGAGTTCCGGTATGGCTCTAGTAGCTCTCCTTTCATATTTTGTAAGCTTTCTACTTCATTTAGAATATTCCTCTTTATACATTTCTAGTATTGAAATACTTTCCGAGTATATGAATGCCAACTTTTTACTTTATGTTCATGTTATACTGATTATACTGCTAGCTTATCTGGGAGATACGTAGGTACGGGTATAATGTTTGCTTATGCAATTACTCTATGTCATGACGATGATATTAGAGTAGTATCTGGTAGTTTAGGCATGGTGTCTAGATTATTGGGTATCATTATTTGGGATTATATGTTGCAGATGAGAGGTGGGCCGCTGATGGTGACAGCTCAGTACGAGTATTCCTCCGCGCGTGTATATAGTCCTAAGTTAATTTCCGGGGGAAGGTACTCCTCCGTATTTAGCCCCGGTTTGTATGGTCATAACGGACTGTCGTAAGGAACTCGGCAGTCAGGGATGGCTTCTCGAAGTACTAGGAGGGCATCGGAAAGAGGGTATTAGTTAGTTAATCATATAACTAGAATGTATGTATACTATGTATACTAGAAGTATAGTAATAGATTCTTTTCTACTTTCTTTCCACTTGTCTTAGATAATTTAGTATGAGAATGAGTAGTTCTATGCTTGTGTGTCATTCTACCCTATGGATTATATTAACCCCTAATTAGACTGATTATTACAAGTAATATATAAATTATTAGTACATTTCTCTCTACTATAATCTTCCCACGGGATTAAATAAATACGATACCCTTGGAATACTCTCGGGTGAAATGCTACAATGGTATATCCGTGCGCTTGTGGATAAACTCTGTTACCATAATGTACCATGAGTAATTCTGCATCATTGTTGGAAATTATATTTCAAGTAATGTCGTTACAAAATACCAACACCGATGTATGTTTTAACCTTCGGATCAATGTTTATTCCATCATATCATTGTTACCCGATTGGTTTCTACTGGTTTATATTTTTGTCTTACTACATTATCATCAACCGATAGTCTTTATATCATTATTTACTCAAGTATCAGAATATACATTGGATACATAGTCGATTGTTCAAAACCCTATCGACATCGGCTAGTATCGCTCTATCGGCTCGTTAGCCGATCGGCTCTTCGGTGATCAATATATTTATCTATCTTGTCAGTTGCAGGATCAAATTGACTAGCACGTCCACATCTTATCAATTTTAGGACCTGCACTGGAGTTAAGCAGAACTCCCAGGCCACCGTGTTTTCTCACCAACAGTGGGACCCACGTGCATATGAGGAAGAAGGCAGAGAAGGAAGAAAATGGATGGAAAACATGACGGAAAATCGGAAATGGCAAGGTCCCAATTTTGTAAAATTTCAATGGCATGGCTACGAATAGACGAATTGTAGTGGTATTTATCTGAATTGGTATATTTACAATGATATGGTTTCCAATTAACCCTAAATAATATCTCACGTAAAAAAACTCACATCTATAGTATCATACAACAAATTTCTACCCTCCAATAATATACTACAAAATTTTGTAAGTTTCTTCGTACTAAAGGAAAAATGGATATTTTAATAGGGAATGAGCAAAAGGGGATATACAAGCAAAATTTAAGAAGGCCGAAGGAGGCCATCCGAGTATATTAAGATGGAATAAAGTTACAATAAAAAATCGACAAAAGCTGTCAAGGTCGGAAGTGCACCAAAGTGCACAACCAAGAACCACGTGCTAACCACACAAGCACAAGCCACTAAGAGAGGACTCTAAAAACGATGGCCCCAAGAAGGTCACGACAACAAGGACACCGCCATCGCCCATCTATAGAAGATGTGGTTTTTCACCCAGAGAAACTCGCCAAGGGAGAGAGGTATCCTCGACAGCGCCCCAAGAGGGGTTTGCGACGCCCAAAGGCGTAGCCCCTGCCAGCCTGATGAACCACTAGGTGAGGCTTTCGCCTAGAACCCCTTCAACCTTGCTTTGAAGCTCGTCATCCATTAGCTTAGAAACCACCGCATTGGCAGTGGCAGCATGAGGCCTCCACCCCACTGCACCGGCATCCCTCCACCGACTGACTTCCACACATGCTGCTGCACCTTGCCGCCACCCCTAGGAGCCGGCCCAGGACTCCTCTGTCCCATCACCCGCTGGCCTCCTCACCAATTTTGGCCAAAGGAAAACCCAGGACTAGACAGCATCTTGTCAACAGCTAGAGCTTCCCCCATTAACCAGCTGCCGCTTTAATTCAACTAAGAAACTCCCGGTAAAGAATAGGAGGACCTCCAAGGGCGAGGGTGCCCACCCGCAATGAGGAAGACGACCAACCACTGCCAGTTCCCTTTGCTCTGCCACCACTCCCTTGCGCCTTGCCTCTGGGCCTGCACCAGTGGCGTCTGCGCCAGCGCCACCATTGCCACCCAACCTCCTGGCCATGGCGCCGGCATAGGCGCCACTTCCACCGCAACCGCCCTGCCGCTGAGCCATCCTCGGCCACGCCTCCACCGGGCAGGCCGCTCCACCGGGCCATCCCCAGGCCACCGCACCATCGCCGTTGGGCCGTTGCACCGCCGAGCCACCACCTCAGGCCGTCACGCCTAGGTTTCCGTGCCTAGGAGGGCCAGATCCGGACGTGGGAGGGCCAGGTGCAGCCTCAAAGATGCCGGATCCACCGCCAGGCCACGCTGCCCCACCGTCTCCACCTCCGGCCGCTGAGGTCAACGTCGTCGTCTTTGCCCCATCCTTCTCGCGCCGAGGTGGATGCCACCGATCTTGATTGGTCTCGCTACCGCGTTCCGGGTTCGCCACCGGCTTGCTGCCTGCAAGCTCCGGCGGCGGCACGGTGGAGGAGAGGACAGGGTTGTGGCGGCGTAGGCGGCTAGGGTTTCGCCCCCCGAGCTGCCCGCGCGAGAGCGACGTGGGGTCAATGGACCCTTTTTTCTGGAAAATCAGTTTTTACAGTTTGCCAAATTGGCTCTGTGAAATTCACGATCTTCATGGGTGGTTCTACAACTGCCTTCCAAAATTGAGGTTAAGCCGACCACCTTGGAAGATGTTTGTTAGCGAAAAAGATGATATACAATTAAAAAAAACCCCACATTCAGTTGCCCTCTGTATACGTACGGTCCCATTTTCACAGATCAAACACAATACAAATCAAATCAATATCACCACATAAATAAGGTTCAACAAGATTCAATATTTACATAGCCGGTTCAATATTCCACATGGATAGGAAGAACAAATAGAGAGAAACAAAACAAACAAATCAAAAATATTATGGATCTGATGCTCGTGGATGACGAGGTGGTGGTGGCGGAGGAAGAAGAGAGTGGTCCAGAGCCCCACCGCTGGCAAAAACACCTGCCCCAAGCTCAACGGAGCTTGGATCTGTCTCTCCTGAGCGTGCTGCAGGGGGATCCAGCTCTTCCATCACGGTCGTATTAGGGAGGCTAATCATTACTACAAGCGGCTCTCTTAAATCCTGATACAGTTTTACAGGTATGTCGTTTAAAAAAATTGCCTAAGAAATAACGAGGGTGTTATTGAAAATGGTTTTTTATAAGTGCGGCCTGAGCAAGTTGTTGGATGAAAAAACCCAATTGAACCCTTGAGATTAAGTACAATAATCCTTTAAGCACTTACCCTTAAGTTAAGTACCGTGTAAGCTTACAAGATTACATAAAAGAGAGAAATAAGGAGAGAGAAGGAGGCACCCCTCATGCTCATGCATGACCATCTCTATACAAACTAAGAGAGATGAGAGAGGCCAATAATTTGATAGTAAACAAATAAACTAAAACTTGCTCTCACAAGTTTTGACATCTTGAGAACATGCAATTAATTTACTCTCCTCCAATGGCTTTTTATCCTAATCTGGCTTTTTATCCTAATCTTTTCTTACCCTTGGATGATTAATTAGCCTCGGTTCACCACCTCGAGTAAACTGGCACCTTTCAACAAAGCGAGAATTTGGGATTTATGTGGGAGGGAAAGGTTATATACAATTATATTTGCATGTGTGCTAGTTTGGGTAAGAGAGTCACAGTCACCTACCTTATTATTTCCTTAATTAATTTCTCTATATACATAGGCATTATGATGTCCAGACATCAAGATTTGAAATATACAAAATTGACTTAAATTTTTGAAAATTTTTAACTTACGATTATATACCCAGTGTACGAATTTGATCCATACCACCACAAAACAACTTAAATTCAACCTTATTTTACAATACCATACATTACTACATTTCTAACAAATTATATTTGTGGATGGTAAATATCTAAAATCAAAATCTAAAAAAATCCATTCAGTTTAAATTTATTTGAACTAAACAAGTCAATGTTTATACCTACAATTTTTTTAAAAAAATTATATTCGTTTAAATTAGGTATATACTTAATTTAAAATTAATTTAAACCTTAGAGTTTGTTAAGTGAGTGTAGCTCAACTGGTTAGGTTTTTTATAGTGCAACCAGCCCACCTGAGTTTAAATCTTAGACATGACACGTGTACTACATTTGCAGCAAATATTTTTTTAGTGATAAACAATGTACCCGTCGACAGCAGTCTTTTAGTGAACATTTGATTAAAGGGTTGGGATGGGTCGGGTTAGATTGAACCCATTTTTGAGTGTGTTTCGACAGTAATCTTTTAGTGAACGTTTGGTTAAAGGGTTGGGATGAGTCGGGTTGGGTTGTTGAACCCATTTTTGAGTTGTCGGTAACAGTCTTTTAGTGAACGTTTGGTTAATAGGTTGGGATGAGTCGGGTTGGGTTGAACCCATTTTCGAGTTGTCGACAACAGTCTTTTAGTGAACGTTTGGTTAAAGGGTTGGGATTGGTCAGGTTGGGTTGAACCTATTTTTTGAGTGTGTTTGGTTTGGAAACAGGTGGGATAGGATGGTTTCTGATAGAGAATATTCCCCAAAGATCCTGATTGGCAAGGCCCCTCTAAAACTGGCGAACTAATCCAACACACTTTTTTCTCTCGCTGATATGGGGGCCATTCATTCAAAAGTAAAATCATCTCATCCCTTATGCCAAAATAGATGGGATCATTCCATCCTAAAATCAGGGAGAAGTCCAACCCATCTCACCTTGTCCCCAACCAAACACATACTTAGAGATGCTCATAGGTTATGAGCGCTTGCGTTTATTAATATCAATCGCTCACCTTTGGCCCTTCACGAATCAGCTTCTTTCTCGCTTTTGCCCAATACAAATCGTATCTAAAACCAGCAGATCAAGACGAGACATACCAGATCATATATATTGGCGCCATAAAATCCAAAAGAGAAAAACAAAATATCTTCCACTACCTGCAGCACCAATGTACCAACTCAGTGATGTACACTTTTATATTATTTTATCAATCGGAGAAGCTTTAGTATACTACTCTGTACTCTCCCTCTTATTTCAAATATACTAATTAAGTTAGGAGTATATATTTTACTCTGTGTGCACAAGAATTAATTAACAATGTAACTGATCTTCTATTTATTTGTGAGAGGAATGGAGTTATTTGATAAGGGCAAACATGGGAAAAAAGAGTGAAAAAGTGCATACAAGCTCCAAAAACAGCTTATATTTGGGAAAGGGTTAAAGAAATTAAAGCAAAACAACTTACATTTAGAGTAAATTTCATAAAACACCACCTATATATTATGATCCAAGTTGTACAAAACCATATAATTATTAATATGTAGCACATAGCCCCAGCTATTATGGTCTTGAAGTTTCACAAGACTGGACTGTTGATCATTTTGACTTTGATCTATCAAAATTTTAGATTATACAATCACATATCAAAATTATGAGAATTTTTATTAATCATATAAATGTTGCATCCACTTTTAAAATTTTAATATAGGAGTATATCAAAATGGTTAACAGTGTGGTCTTAATTATGATTATGAAACTTTAGAATCATATAATACCTAGGGTTATATGCCCCGCTTATTAAAATCCTTGTGATTTTATGCAACTTAACATAAAAGATAGAGTTGTATGAAATAAATTAAAGTGAATATCATATAGGGAAACTGACACTAATTTTAATTAAGTTGTGCGGACCTTAGAAAGTTAGAATAAGGTAGTTAAAATATACGCACATGTTTACCTTCCACCAACAGCATCTATCTATTTTAATGTATAAACATTTTCTAATTTTTAAAATTTATGTGCACCATATACAATAACATAAAGGTTCGTAGGTAATACACGTCTTTATTTCAGAAACTGAGGCTGAGCGGGCTGCACGTCTCAGTCCCCGACGTACGAAGTGGCTACTTCACATATCCCCACTCACGACCTGTCTGTACCTTCCACTACGTACTCATCCTCTATCCTCTATCTTATCTTAGATTTCGATTTTTTTTCTTGCATTGTTTAATCACTTATTTTATTTAAAAAATTTGTGTAAATATAAAATTGAAAAGTTGTGCTTGAAATACTTTGGATAATTAAGTAAGTCACAAATAAAATAATTAAATAATAATTTCAAAAAATTTTAAATAAGACGAATGGTTAAACAATGCAAATAAAAAGTTAAATTTCCTTATATTATGAGACGGGGGGAGTATTATTCTTTCATTCATTGATCCGATCACGTACGTACGTGCAGGTTAGCTCGATCGATCAGACACAGCAGGGAGGAGGATATGATGCGTATACTATCACACACGTGCACGCGTACACACGCACCTTTTCAAGTTATTATAGTGTGTCAACTTCTGATGAGTGTAAATATCACAAATATTATACTAGTGTTGTCAACTCTGTTGGTGAGCATGCATTTGTATAGAAAAAGAAAACTCTGCTGGTGAGCTAGCGGATCGATCGCAACCCATGCGCATGCGCATGTACGCCGATGGACAAACATGGCGCCCCCAGAGCATGCGTGCAAAAGGAGGACACCAAAATCCAGCTGCATCTGATCTGCATGCATATGCAGAGCATGGAGTAACTCGGTGCTCCTCTATATGCTCTTTGTCCTTTTTGCAGATCACAACGTGTATTATGGGCCTGCAATAATAGGATATATAGATATATGCACATAAATAATGGTGGTAGTTATTAGGGAATATTTAGTTGGTGAAATAAAAAATTTTTAGTGTCACATTGGACGTTTGACCAGATGTCGAAAGGGGTTTTCGGATACGAATGAAAAAAACTAATTTCATAATACTCGTCTGGAAACCGCGAGAAGAATCTTTTGAGCCTAATTAAGCCGTCATTAGCACATATGGGTTACTGTAGCACTTATGGCTAATCATGGACTAATTAGGTTCAAAAGATTCGTATCACGATTTTCTCCCTAACTGTGCAATTAGTTTTTCTTTTTATCTATATTTAATGTTTCATTCATATGTAAAAAGATTAGATGTGATGTTTGTGCGAAAAGTTTTTGGGAACTAAAGAGGGCCTTAGTTGAGAGAATCTACTGATCAGTACCACTGAGTTTGGCACAGTTCAATAATATACCACTGACTTCATCGACATCCATAATATACCATCGCCTTTCCTTTAACTTCTACGATTTACCATCGCCGTCCACGGTATGTCAACTACACGTTGTACTGTTATTTTGTTTCGTAATGACTGAAATACCCATTGAGTCATCTACCCCAAGCACCAATCGTTCAATGCCCCAACCCAGTACCTTTATTCCTCTTCGTACGTCGCCCTTCCCAGCGCTACCACGCCGCATCGCCTCCCTTCCCAGTGCCGCCACGCGCACCTCCGCCCGCCACTGCCTATGTGCCCTCGCCGGAGAAGCCTCCCGTCCCCCCTCCCCCTCGGCTGCCTCACCGACCTTCCCCAGTGCCGCTGTAGCCAATGGCTACCCTGGTTCCAACAGGAGAGCCGCCTTCCTACCTAGCGTCAGTCCAACCGACGTCCCAAGCGGCGGCCCGACCGCCATCCCTAGCACCGGTGCAACCGATGGGAGACGACGCCCCTGCTGAAGAGCCGCCGTCATCATCAGCGCTGCCGTCGCAACCGACGGGAGATGACGCTGCTCGTCGTCAGCACCGCCGTCACAACAAAGGGGACACAGCGCCCCTGTTGGAGAGCTGCTGTCATTTTCATCGTCACCCCCAGCCGATCCTCAACCATCATCGCCGATTCATCCTGGGATATGTGCTAAACTTACATGGGGATTTTTTTTCACCTTTTTGTCAAATTTTGTAATGCATCTTCCATTCATGGGGATTTATTCACCTTTTTGTCAAATATGTGCTCATAATTATTTTTAATAATGTATTATAAATAAAGATATTTTTCACATGTTTAGTCATGTTGCAGATTCCCTGTACAACTATTATCACTCTCAGCACCCTACATGGCATGGTCTCAGTGCTACTGGTCTTCACATTCCTAAAGGCATACTTGTCTTTTACTCGATGCAATCTAACAGTTTGTGACCGTAATGGTAAATTGTAGAGGTTAAGGGAAAGGTGATGGTATATTATGGATGTCGACGAAGTCAGTGGCATATTGTTATTGAATTGTGCCGAACTCAGCGGTACTGAGTAGATTCTCTCTTATTAGTTTGTTTATTTTTACCGTTACACGCTAGACGCATGCACATATACACCATTACACTACACTTGCAACACCGTACTCATATTATCATGAACACATCACCTAACACATGCTCTTTAAGATATGGATACCAAGAGACACATCCCTGATCTTACTAAAATTCTTGTTAAAAGCTCATCTGCATGTTTATAATATTCATGGGTATTAGGGTTCTTTGAACACCTAAATGTGTGCAATATGATGTATAATATTCGCCACCACCAAATCAATGGTACTTTCTCCAATATACTCATTTCTTTAGCTGCACTAGTGATATTGCGGTTAGCTGTACTTGTGGTATTACACAATAGTTCAGTGATGAATGGTTCCCCACCACTAGCTGCAATTAGTTAGGATGATTATTTTGGCAGGTTTGTTTCTTTCTCTAAATCAAATCAAGTCGGAATCAACTAGTGTCAATCTCCCATTTCACTGAACCTAGCTAGCAATATGCATCATAGGCGCTCAAATTTACGGCTGATTTTTTTTTAATGATAAGTAGTGTCCATTAAAAATGAGACGTCTATAGTGATTTTATCGATATTAAGATATATCCGTTTAGTTTCTCGGAGGTAAAGGGTAGTATATACATGTCTGGTGCGTGTTATAAAGGTGAGTATACACACGTTTTATGATCACATACTTTTATAATTGTGGGAAAACTCTATATTGTGTTTCTTTAAAAATTTCAAAACAAGAGGTACACCAAACTCTTCATATCTTGTATACAACACAGATCATCCGGTGACCTAGCCTTTACTTAGTGTGTGCTTGGAAAAACGGGTATATCTATTTTTGTTTTCATGTGTCTGATCAATTTTCAATTTACTATGTTTTTTTTGTTACAAATTGCGATTGAATTGAGCAGACTTGGTATAACTTCCATCTAAAGTTGGATTCCAAATTATATTCATAATTTTATCTAACTCTACGTTTGACTTTATGATTTCATGAATTCCCGGACTACGACAAATTTTATTTCTTGCTACTAGAATCGTGTGGTACACCTATACTTAGTGGTTTGGTGGAACAGATCCAAGGTGACAATGATTGGAGCTATCCCGTATAAACTATCAACTCATATATATATCTAGCTTGTCCAATAGTGTTTTTGAGAAATGAGGAATAGTAATGTCACTGTGTGACTTTGTGGAAGAAATAATGGCACTACAATAATTGGAAATGAATCTCCCAAAGAACAGCACACTGCTGGAGACACTACGTCAGGATAGGTTTATAGTAACACATTTTTGTGTTACAATAACCCCAAAAATGTGTTACCAGTGCCTACAGTAACACAATTATGTACTGTTACTATAGCCTATGTTACTATAGCTGGGTATACCGTAACACATGTAGATGCCCTTAAAAATAAGAAAAGGTGTTAAAAAAAAGTTATAGTAACATATGTTATTTTGTTACAATAGATCATAGTAACACCTTTGTGCACTTATAGCAACATCGTAACATAACACGTTTTTTCTAGTTCTAGCAACAAACTTGTAACACCTTTCTATATACTGCAACATAGTAATAGTATATGACAAATGGTGCCTTTAATTCAATATTATTATAATAGTAAACTGCTCTGTATTATCTTCACAACCTTTGGAGAAGGAATTAGCAAGACATCACACAAGGGCAATGATCACGAATGAGTAGATAACATTGAATTTCAATAAGAAAATTTAAATATAGGTACTATTTACATCATTCCATAACATCCATAACAAACTTGAAGGTCTTTAAAAGGAGTATATATTTTAGGCATCTAGCTACATTAAAAATGCAAAAATATAGAAAATATATCTATGCCTATCCAATCTCTATGAATTCCCATGCTTCTTGATTAGATCTTGAGTAGGCCACTGAATCATGATCATTTAACCATTGATCTTTTGAATCTGCAAAAAATTAAAGTAGGATGTCATGATAGCACAGACATAATATGATATCAATGATTCATCAAAGTGTGGAAATATATTGTGTATGCATGCATGCTTACACAAATTGAAGGCCAAGCAATTGACATTCCTTCAGCATGAACATCACCAATTGTCTTGCAATGCTTCATTGGCCTTACTAGCTCCTCGTTTTCTTGAAGAGGATGATTAACAACCACTTTTGTGAATTGATTACCTATCTCAACACCACCCACTTTCTCTCTTGGATTACTACTCAGAAAAGTAGCATATGCCACATGTTCTTTGTTGGGATATTTTGCAGTCATCAAAATTACTGTGGTACCTGCCTACAATATGATTGAATAAGAATCACTAGTTAGTTGCATAAACAAGAATCGAACTGTACTATTTGAGTACATAGTTTTTATCCACCTTCATCACAGAAGAATGCATCCTGTTTGAAACCATGGGATGTGTAGTCCTGTTCAGACCATCCTTTTTCTCTCTACTCTTCATAGTCTTTTGTACCTTTTGCTGTTTTTGTTTATTCACCTACAGATGGACAAGTTTTGTTACATCCTATGATTTTGCTAGATAAAAACTATATTGTTTTTTGTAGAATCAAATATATAGGTTAGAAAATGTTTAATTTTGGCATCACTTTTAGTTTCTAACTTCGAACACAGATTCACTAAGAGCAATTGAATAGTCAATAAAATACAAAGTTGGAGCAACAAAGCGGCAGAAAACATGAGAAAAATGGACATACCTTGCTTTACTAAAATGTACAATATTCTTTATTAAAAGTCAGTCAGGATTAAATGATATATCAATGGTCTAAAATCAGATTTCAGCATTACATGAAAGCATGACATCCATAATAAAACTATTACTAGCACTAGATTTTCAGTGGTGAAAAATGTTAGCATCATCTTTCTTAGCATGTGTACATTACACAAATATCTCACACATTGATATAGACATAACACATTGATTATCCAGGAAATTTATTAGTGGGTAAGAATTACCTCCTGTCGAAAATCCTGAGCATAGAGTGATGATGAGTCATCGTGGCTTGGTATTTCCTTATGGTTATGATCCACCTAGTGCAATTTCCATGATATATTCATATAAACCATCTTAAAAAATGAGTTGTGTTGCTGAAATGAAAAATAACAAAGTCTCACCTCATAGCCTAAATGCTCCATATCAGTGTTCTCATGCATGTGCAGTTGTTCCCTGTGCCATTTTTTGTTCTATGGTTGAATGGTGAAACACAAATAAATATGTATATTAGCATATGCAGAAAGTGTTTAAAGGGAATTTAACAATTAGTTGAGATATACCATTGATGTAATTCTTTGTTCACTCTCAGATTCGTCAAGTTCACGTGCATTGCACTGAATTCTCTACACAATTCTACAAATTTAAATGCTGCTGTACATAATTTGGTGATAAACCACTAAGGGTTGAATTTTGGCACTACCTTTCTATTAGCTCGTATTGCTTGTTCTTGAACATTGCCATCATAAGCTCTTTCATAGTTTACCTACGTAAATGAACTGAACATTGAGTAAAAGTTCTATGTGAGGGATAGATAAATAACTCATATTTACCTTAGTTGGTCCACTTTTCCCGTTGCATGTCTCCTTGTTCTACTGCTCTTCAATTGCTTTCTCATGTTTTTTCAACAGTTCCTTTAATTCCCTTAGTTCCTTTCTAACATCCATGTCTTCATCTGATAAGTGATCCACTGTAGTAATATTTATGTTCTTGAGATGATGTGATGTGTGACCATAAACTTGTTTAGGAACAGGAAGCAATCCCATCCCATGCACATGGCCAGGTTTTTCTTCGCCCAATACTTTATGTAGAGCATCAACTTCCCATGCAACTCTTCCCTGATCATTTTGTGCCAATTCTGGTTGTTCTTCAACAAGGTTCTCCAATTCAGCCTGCAAGTGAATAATGGATGCATACTAACAAGTACAGATAGTACTGACTCGATACTAAAGAAAGGATTATGTGTATGTAGCATACCACATGTTCATCTTTATCATTGCCCCTTTTTTTGTGAGTTGCTAGGTAAACCTGCGCTCTATGTGGTTGCTTCTTATTTGGATCATCTTGTCTCTGAAAATGGAAGGTGTTACTTAAAAAAAGCAAAGCAATATAGGGGTTCTTTGGATCTCCTATTTTACTAGAACCAAAAATACAAAGGTAAATGTAGCCTATTCAAAGGTAGAGGCAGCCATCATGGATTCCATCCCAATTATGATTGCAATGAAACGTTAATTAAGCCTAGGATCTACAAGTTAAAAGCCAGCAGAAGCCAACCGTACTACAAATTAATAGACAGTAACCACTAGCAATCAGCAATGCATCAGCACCTCCGAATGCGACACAGGGTCAAATCAGAGAGGTTAATTCAGCAAGAGGAAATAGAATATACAAATAGCAAAGTGATGGTCATGGCAATCATGGGCACATAGCTTGCTGCCATGTGGTTGACAATCATGTTAAGGATAGTGGACGTGGTAAATTAGTTATATTTTTTCTCAACCAAAGATAGTTATCCTTGAATTACTGTTTCAGGTTTCTTCTCCAAATTAATAGATAAATATACAAATAACAGACTAGCAAACTAAAATACTTTTCCAAAAATAATCCTTCTAAATTTTAGTAAAAAAAATAATCCTTCTAAAGAATTTTCTATAAAAACTAATATCTTATTCACCTCATCCACACAACCAAATGGAATAGAATAAAATAGAACAAACTCACCATGTCATCAGACCAACGAGCATAACTCTTTGTTCTTGCCGAGTGAGGGTTCTTCAAGATTGCACGACTTCTTTTGTTCTTCGCACTAAGGATCTATTATAAAAACAATGCATTATTGATGAATTCACACACTAGCACAATATGTAAGTGAATGAGGTTATAGTACAAATCTTGCTGTAGATTAGTGCTTCCCATTTGCTATGGATAAGTGAATGAGATTACCTTTCCTTTCTTTGACTTCCAATAGCTGATAAGTGCTTCCCATTTGTCTTTCTCTATATCCTCTGGACAAAGCTTACAGAGAGAAGAACGTTTCTTCTTAGGATTAAACCATTTTTCCTTCAGTGCTGCCTTGAATCGTCTCCAATCTCTTCCAATTGATTTCAATATCCATTTCTCACACAAATGAGGGTACAAGAACTTTGTCTAAAATTTTATAGGAACAGTGAATTAAAGAAAATGTCAGGTCATATCAATAAAGCATAAATGTTTTGTTGTGTGAGTAGAAGATGATGACAATAAAGTGACTAGTAATTAAGCAAGCTCAGAACATTGTATTTATACAATCTTTAGCATGAGACAGACCTATACAAATTGTAGTATTGTTAGATCTCCTTTGTTCTCTTTGACTTTTCTCCAGGTCTTCTTATCTAATGGACAGTAGCTTCCATTTCTTGCTATTGTGCCCAAAAATTGTCCTAACAACCCACCTTCTGCCCCAATGGGTTGCCCTAGTTTGTTACATTTTACAACTATGTGTTTCCCATTTGGAAGATCCCAAACATACGGTAACATAGTCGGTCCACGCTTTTTCACATCATCTTCTCCTGTAAAATTAATTGGGAAAGCTCAGTAACTACAGGAGCAGTATACTGTCATCAGTAAAATAGCTAATTTTGGTTGTCTAGTTACAATTGTACCTGAGATATTCAAGGTCCCATCATCTTGCTGCTCATCATGGATCCCATCGTCTTCAAATGCTTCAGGAGGCTCAACTTGTGGCGAGGAATGTTCATTACTAGTGCCCTCTCCACTGCAATATTGAAGGCTGCTTTGCACTATATTTAACCGTTTCTTTCTTCCCATTTGTCCCTGTAATGAGTTTTTGTAAAGAAAATAGGACTGTTGTATAAAAAAATACTTGGGCAGTATGACAAGGAGTAAAAGATGGTAAAACTATACAATTGAGTAATTGCAAAATATGTGAGACAATAATTAATGTAGACTGAATGAAATGTAAGTGAACTTTTGAATATTTTTTAACCACTTGGTATATAATTGATATCAGCATGTCATACAAATACTGAAAATTTACAGAAAGAATATATGGACAAGGTTTTATTCACAATTGACCTTTGACCAAGTACAAAGTTCTAGATTGCATAACATTATAAAGAGTCAAGATCCATTGCTCATAGTTAATACTGAAGATCGGCTTGCAAAACATTAAGAACTCTGTTATTTCCTAAAAGATAGATTTGCAATTTAATCTAAAATGACAGTTTGACACAACCAGCAAGATAGAACTTCCAACAGCATAACCCGAAATAATTGAGTTCACAATAAGAATCGCAAATCATATGGCATTTTAACCTGTACAAATTACTTGGAAAAATGTGTATGTCGACAAACTGTATATCATGTAGCTGCATATTGTTAGTAAATATCAATAGCCAATACTGAAGACTAGGTACTTGCCAAGTGCATGCACCACGGATGCATTTCACCGAACAGATGAGGTGCACTTGAATCCGAATTTCTAACTCTCAGAAATAATAATCAAGAATTTGAGAAGGTAAACAAATCATACAAACGAATTTTTGGGTGGAAATGTTGAATCTTGTGTGACCTACTTACCAGGTGCATGCAACAGGGAAGCAGCAATTAGGTGATCTGGATCTTCAGGACTGTAGACGGCACAGAGCACGGGTGGGGAAACAGCCTACAGAGAATACAAGTTCTTGGGAGTAGCCATGGCCTCCCCTCTCCACTGAGCAGTTCAGACCTAAGGTTGGAGGAGATGTGGAGGGGGAGCTCGTGTGGTTCCTTTTGGAGAGGAGTGAGTTATTTGAAGAAGTGGTCGAAGTGGAGAGAGATTAGCAGGTGAGGGAGAATTGGAGAGATATTAGCAGAGTTGTTACAGCAGAGATTCCATTTTGGCGCCGTGGCGGTAATATTTTGGTGCGAAATTTTTTAGATCCGCGGGAATTATTTGGAGGCAAATTGAGACTCCCCTGAAAAAAAACTGAGACTGTGTATTCTTTTAAAGGAAAAATGGTTTTGACCATGAATTATCGTATTTTAATTTTGTACCATCAAAAAATTTCTATTTTCTTTTGTACCATGGAATATTTGGTGGGGAAAGTTTTTAGATTGGTGGAAATTATTTGGAGGCAAATTGTGCTGTAGAATGAGACAATATTCTTTATTAAAGAAAATATGGTTTTCTACAACTATGAATTATCCTATTTTAATTTTGTACCATTGAATATTTGGTGGGAAACTTTTTAGATTGGCGGGAATTATTTGGAGGCAATTCGTGCTGTAGATTTGGAGTGGCGCTCCCTCTTGGAAAAAAAAATAGAACCCTCTAAACAATTGGGACTGCATTATTTTTAAAAGAAAAAATGGCTTTTTACAACTATGGATTATCCTACTTTAATTTTGTAACATAAAAAAAATTCCCTTAACTTTCATACCATCAATTTTTCCTATATTCACTTATGTACACATATCATGACCTTTTTTTCTATGTTAACTTTGCTCCCGCGGCGAGGGCGGCGGAGGGCGTAGGTAGCGGCGGAGGAGAATTGGTGGCGTGCGTGGGTGCTGGCACTCTGATTCACCGTCTGCCGCAACATGCCGTCGGTGGGACGGTGCCCGGCGGTGGGCAGCCGCACGGTGGAGAAGAGGGGCGGTGGTGGCAAGCCCGCGACAATGGGGTTGCAAATGCAGGGGAGTTGAAGGGGAGTGAGAGACTGACGATGCTTGGCAATGACACAGAAAAACATAGTCATGGCGACAAACTTTTTGATAATATGTGCTTGTAGTGTGCCTACAAATTATTTTAATAGCATTTACATATGATTATTTATAGGATATTGTAATAATGTATTAAATTTATAGCGTTAATGTATTTATAATGTTTACTATCCCTGATATTTGCAGGGATTAAACTGTTTTCTTGTAATGTGCCGACAAAATTCTTAAAGTACCTGAGCTTTTCCAAATTTAAACTGTTTTCTTGTAATGTGCCGA
Organism: Oryza meridionalis; assembly: GCA_000338895.3. Taxonomy (NCBI): domain Eukaryota; kingdom Viridiplantae; phylum Streptophyta; class Magnoliopsida; order Poales; family Poaceae; genus Oryza; species Oryza meridionalis. Next base: position 16,937,919 of record CM002526.2, read on the forward strand.
CAAAATTCCCCTGATCTGTTGCACCGCCTCCGCCCTTACGACGCCATCCACCAGGCATTACCCTTACGCCGCCGTCCGCCAACATCGGTTCCAAGGCCACGCCATGCAGAGCTGCTCCATCGAGCCGCTCCTAGGAACGCCGTTCCCCATATCCTGCTGATGCTCTGCCAAGGGCAGCTGGCATCTTCCCTGCCCTCTCTACTGCATCTTCATCAGCTATTACGGTTGTGCCCAAAGTCCTCTCATCTTCAAGTGAAAACTACACCAGGTTAGGAGCGCTCTGTTCTTTTATGCACGCCAGGTGTTTGATCTTTGACCTGTACACACACCTGTATCTGTTACTTGTCTGTTTCAGTGCAAACAAATATTTCGTCGTTTTTGTTTTATCTTGCATCCTATTATATCTTGCATTTATTTGTTCAGATTGTAGGTAAAGGCTGTATATCTAGAGTATCAGAGCTCCAGTTAGCTAATCACAGGGACATATTTGTAGTGAACAAATGTTCTAAAATTTATTATTGTACGTCCTGTTATCTCCCCTCTGCTCCTAATCAAGATTGACATGCAAACTGTTCTTGTGGAACTATGTGATTTTAATAGTTCCTCTGTATTTATAGTACTGCAAATCCTCTGTATTTTCAGTTTTCAATTGTCATGTAATGTCCTTATCATGTGGCTGTTCATGTTGTCTCAGATTATTTTCATTTATCCAGAGTGCTTTTGTCAGGCCCAACCTCTTCACCGATGTCTGATCTATCCATCAGCTGCTCCGCAATATGTCTGATATAGCCGCCATATGTACTGGATCACAACGTCAGGAGTCCAGGTGCGGTTAACCTCACATCATATATATTGTAGATAGACTAATTTTGAGTTGAACTTAAAATTATAGAATCAAAAAAATTCAGTGGGTGGTTGTCAAATTAGGAACACTACTGTACTAACCATATTTCTTATCCCAACACAGAAAACCAATGGATTTAAATGCTATTAAGAAGTTACTGCTTTCCCCTAGACCAAGTGATGAGTACCTTGCATGAATAGAGGGTTTTCTTGAGTTTGCATATAGGGAAAAGAATCCTAATGATAAGATCCGGTGTCCGTGCAAGAAATGTGTTAATAAGTGCTTACTAAGGCGTGATGAAGTGTATGATCATTTAGTGTGTAATGGAATGTTACTTGGTTAAAATCCTTGGGGTTGTCATGGTGAAACTGCATCATTCATCTCTGCTAACAGTGAAACACAATCACAAAATAGAATTGATGATAATATGCACCGGCTAGTTCAAGATGCTTTTGGAAACACAGACAGCAGCCCTCCAGTGAATGATTATGATGCACCAACTTCTTCTAGCAGTGGGCCAGACTCTGAAACAAAAGCGTTCTATGATTTGCTCCGAGATGCTCACAAACCTTTATGGGAAGGGTGTGAACTTACAAGGCTTTCGTTTCTTGTAGTCTTGTTTCACATAAAATCCATTAACAAGTGGAGTAATAAATCCTTAAATGATTTGCTAGCGATCCTGCAACAAGCAATTCCAAATGGTAAGAGTTTACCTGGAACATTTGTTGAGGCCAGGAAGATAATAGGAAAGCTTGGACTTAATTATGTCAAGATTCATGTTTGTCCAAAAAACTGTCAACTTTACCGGAAAGACAAGGCAAATGATGACTTTTGTTCGAAATGTGGAACTTCAAGGTGGAAAAACAAAGAAGATAAAACTACTTTAACAAAGAAGGAAAGAAGAAGGGCAACCCCAGGTTTAAAAGGAAAGAAGAAGGGCAACCCCAAGAAAAGTTTTACGATACTTCCCAATTAAGCCAAGGCTTAAGAGGTTATTTATGCATAAGGAATCCGCTACAGCATTGAGGTGGCATGATGAGGGTCGCACAAAGGATGATGCATTGCGTCATCCAGCTGATTCAAAGGCTTGAAAAGACATTGATACTAGATATCCTACCTTTGCATCAGATTCTCGAAATATCAGGTTTGCAATGGCTAGTGATGGGTTTAATCCATTTGGAACGATGAGTTCGACTTATAGTTGTTGGCCGGTCGTCTTAGTTCCCTATAACCTCCCTCCATGGTTATGCATGAAAGCATCCTCACTTATGCTTGCTCTCATAATTCCAGGGCCATCTTACCCTGGAAAGGATTTTCATGTATTTATGGAGCCAGTTTATGAAGAGTTGATTGATTTGTTTGAGGTTGGAACCCCCACATATGATGCATCTCAAGATGAGATGTTTCAACTTCGTGCTATATTATTGTTCACAATCAGTGACTATCCTGGAATTGGGATCTTTGCAGGATATAGCATAAATGGTGAATTTGCATGTATTACATGTCGTGATGAAACATGTTCTAAACGTTTGATACATGGTCGCAAGTATTCTTTCATGGGACATCGTCGTTTTCTACCCCCAGACCATGAGTTCCGCTACAATCGTATTTCTTTTGATGGAACTGAAGAACATAGACCAGAGCCTATTGCATATTCTGAAACTGCAATTCTTAGTAAAATAAAGGCAATTAATGATTTTGAGAAGTCAAAAACATGGAAATGTGTTAGTGGGCTATTTTCTTTGCCTTATTGGGAGTCCAATTTACTACGCCACAATCTTGATGTAATGCATATAGAGAAGAATGTTTGTGATAATATATATGGGACACTTCTAGGACTGGAAGGCAAATCAAAGGATAATTTACAGGCACGACTAGACCTGCAAGAAATGAATATAAGGCCAGGTTTGCATCCTCAAAAAAAAGCTAACAATAAGTATTACTTGCCTCCTGCTACCTATACAATGTCTAAAAATGAGAAGCAACAATTTTGCAAAGTTCTCCATAATATTAAAGTTCCTAATGGCTACTCAGGAAACATATCAAGATGTGTAAATGTTGGTCAGGGAAAAATTTCAGGACTTAAAAGTCATAACTGCCATATTCTAATCCAACAACTTCTTCCTGTTGCTTTGCGAGGTGTGCTTCCAGACAATGTTACATCCGTATTATTTGACCTATGTGGTTATTTTAGAGAATTAAGTGCAAAAGTCCTATACATAGATGTACTTTGGAAGTTGGATGAACAAATTAAAATGACATTATGCCGTATGGAGATGATATTTCCTCCTGGATTTTTTACCGTTATGGTGCATTTAGTTGCTCATTTAGCAACAGAGGCTGAAATAGGAGGTCCTATGTGTTACCGATCGATGTACTTTGTGGAAAGGTATGTTTACATTACAAATACAATTTTATCCAATATATATTTGTGAACATTTTTTTCTCATTTCCATGTTTATGCAGATATTTGAATGTGTTGAAGTCATATGTGCGTAATAAAGCACATCCTGAGGGATGTATAGCTGAAGCATATTTGGCAGATGAGTGTATGACATTTTGTTCAAGACATATTGAAGGTTTTGAGACAAAACACAACCAACCTTCACGAAATGATGATAATGACGAGTCCATTGCTTGTCTTGATGATGAACATCAACCAAGTCTTTTTCCTCATGCTGGAAAACCTCTCGGCAAGCCTAGAAGTTATGTTATAAGGGGTTTGGCTAAAATCCAGGCACATAGATATGTTCTTTTCAATTGCCCAGAAGTCAATCCGTACCTTCGGTATTATCTCAAATTCATATGCATTGTTAGCTTAACTCTATTTGAAATGACAATTCATTACTTTTTTTTTGTTTCTGTAGAATGCACGCTGAGGAGATTACAAGAACATATCGGCGGGGCCGTATCACCCCAAATATTATCGAGCGTACACAAAATGAGAAATTCCACGAATGGTTTAAAGCTCATGTAAGTGTCATTTTTCACATGATATACAATCATGACTAAATTAATCCTAACTATATAGATAATGTACTTGGAGGGAAAACATGGCATCTGCAATGTAAAGAGTAATCTTAGATGGCTTGCCCGTGGACCAATTGGACCAGCAAAAAGATACCGTGCTTTTAATACACGAGGCTTTCGGTTCAGGCCCAAACATTTGGATGGGGTGACACAAAATAGTGGTGTTGTTCTAACTGCAAAAACATCCAGCTACACTAAATCAAGTGACACAAATCCTGTTTTAGGTGATTTGACATACTATGATAGGATTGTTGATATTATCGAGCACAATTACTCTGGACAATTTTCAATGGTACTTTTTAAATGTGAATGGGTTGATGTTGTATCTGGAAAAGGGATTAAAAAAGATAAGTATGGGTACACACTTGTTAACTTCTCACATCTCATACATATGGGAGAAAAAATTGAGCACGAGCCTTTCATATTGCCTAATCAAGCAGATCAAGTATTTTATATCGATGATCCATTGAATCCTGGATGGTCCGTGGTAAGGAAGAACAAACCAAGGGATATATATGACATTGGTGAGGAAGAATGGACAGGTGACACAGCATTTGAGCCTTTCCATGTTTCACACCTTGGAGCGATGTCCAATGATGCAAACAATTATCAACAATGGGTTAGAACAGATGTTGAAGGAACAACAGTGGATGCTAATAACAGCGCTTTGAATAATGAATCATAGTGGTTGGTAATTATTTTCTTTCCTCTTCTATTTGGCTACTTCATGGTATCTACATTTTCTGCTTTGTGCTCTCAAACATTTCAGTTGATCAGTTCTGTTAGGAAATGTACTAGTAGTTCTAGGCAAGTGTGTCCAATATGTTGTTCTTGCAATTATTTTGTGTCTTGTTAAATTATGGGCTTACATAAGTCAGTATAATCTTGCTTTGACTTGGTTTAATTTTTCCTTGATCTCTATATTGATATGAATCATCTTGTATAGCTGTACAAAGAGACTTGGGTGCAGAATATATGCGTCAAAATTAAAAAAAAACGTTATGTCACAAAAAAAGGTAAAAATATTCATATATCTAATATATTATGTTTATTTTCAGGTCCATCCATTTGTTAAGGTGGAAAATTCAAGTGAAGGCTTGCTTTGCCAACCTCTTTCCAGATTTCAGTGATACTTTTGTTCAGTTCTCTAGGTAGCACACCAAGGAAATTCTTCATTGTGTGAACTTCTGCTTTTTTTTTACTGTTCAATGATAAGTGATGTAATAATGTTATTAATTCTATGATTTCTATGGTGCGTTTTTTTCAGCATATTAGCTTTTAATGCTATGACCCTATTGTTGTCTTGTATTTCCTGCCATTAAGTTGTTTTCTATCAACATACATGTATTGTTGGAGTTCCAGCCGTGCAGGCACATATTCGTCCTTTTATTTATTTTGGTATATGTATAGCTGAAGGCTGAATGTGGCAAATCACAGGTCATGGGCTCATCTAGTGTCTATTCTCATCTACTACTATAACTCATGTAAGTAATAGTTCGTGATACTAGTAACAAGTCTATGCTTTACCAAAGCACACGGCTTTCCATGGTTTAATATGTATTCGTGTATGTGCTGTCAAAAAATGTGAAGTGCAGCTCTTGGAGATATCTATCCTGAAAGATGCAACCCTGCCTAACTGTATCTGATACAGTTACTGAAAGATTTAAGCCAATGTATTTTCTTTTTCCTATTACTACTATAGTTCCATGATGCATGCTGGTACTACGAAAACTAACAATTCAGCCAAGCCATTTGGATTTTGTATGCATCAAGAGGCTTCAAAATCCTGTTTTTATCGTCATCCGAAACCATCCTGGAAGATATTGATCTGCTGTGCCAATCCAATGCATGGGAGTATGTAAGCAGATTATGAGACAGTCCATAGCTGGAGCTGCTCCCTTTGGATGCCAACTTCCAGGTGCTGCACCGGAGCGTTTATTTAGCATGCATATCTCTATCAAGTCAGCATGTGCTACCTAGCTTATTGGTAGTACCCTTCGACTTACATGCTGGCAGCCTAAGTTCGATCCCTCCATGAGCCATATTTTCTCACCATTTTGCAATTAAACTGCTTTGTATGCATCATGGGCCTTATAATAGACTGGCCCAAGTTGTATAGCCTACGTCCAGTTCAAGCCCAGATTAATTAAACATTACAGCAGTTTTTTAAGCTTTATTATTGATTCAATGGTGCACCAATGGATTATTCGATCTCCTCACCAAAATTTTATAATTACTCAACTAGAATAAGGTTTGTTTCTACAGTTGGTCTGTGAAGGTGCACTGTGCACGTATACCTCATGTTAGGTTTTCAACTCCTATATTCTTGTTTTGGCAAGAGCAAACAATATTTATTTTTTTTCATATATTGTGTTGCTATAGGTGTTGGTAACACATAGATAACATTACTATATGTAGACCAACTGTAACACACTGAATATATGTTACAATGTACCTTGTAACACAAAGAAAAGTGTTCCTACAGAGTGTTCTTGTAACACATGTCTTTTTGTGTTACAAAATTGTGTTACAAAATGTAGGTTCTGACGTAGTGAGAAACCATCTTTGGTCGGTCGACCAAATTCCACAATAGTCTCGGTTGCGATAAAAACCGGGACTAAAGATTATCTTTAGTCCTGGTTCAAAAGGTTAGGTCTACTTTTTTATCTTTAGTCCCGATTCAAAGAACAACAGGTGGTGTCAGACCTCTCTATTATCTTTAGTCCCGGTTGATGTTACCAACCAGGACGAAAAAAGATCGGCATGCGTGACGGGGAGGACGAGACGTGCGCAAAATTGAGGAGGAGGAGGCGGGATCAGTTAATAAGTTCTATCTCCTCCTCTCTAACCTTATCTCTTCCTCCTCTTCTCCTCATTCTTTTCTTCCCTTCTCCTCCCCATTCACAAGCAACGAAGGCGCCACCAATCACAGGCGGCGTGGCTGCGCCCTCGCGCGGCGGCGGCCGGGCAGAGGTGGAGGCGGCCTCACGCCGTGGCGACCGGGCGGCGGCGGATCCGGGAGGGGAGGCGGCCGGCCGCCGCCGGATCCGAAGGGGGAGGCGGCCGGCCAGTGGCCTCGCGCGGAGGGCCGCGCCCGACGGTGGCCGGTGCTGCGGTGGAGGCCGGCGCTGCTGCATGGATTTTTTTTTCTTTTTTCCTTAATGTGTGAATCGATTTGTTTTGAATGCGTGATTCGATCTGTGTTGTTGTTATGAATGATTTGGGGATGAACTATTGTGTGAATGATTTGGGGATGAACTATTGTGTGAATGATTTGGGGATGAACTATTGCGTGAATGATTTGGGATGAACTATTACTATGAATGATTTGGGATGAACTATATTACTGTGAATGTTTGATCTGAGATGATTTAAGCAAATAGCAAAAGAACAGTGAAAAAGAAAGAGAGAAAAGAAAAAAAAGAAAAAAAAACCCTCTAGCAAGGACCACATCTTTAGTCCCGGTTGGTAACCGGGACTAAAGATCGATCTTTAGTGCCGGGTATTTGAATCGAGACTAAAGATAGCGATCTTTAGTCCCGTATTCTTACTCCCGGTTGAAAAACCGTGACTATAGAGGGGTTACCAACTGGGAGTAAAAAGGCTTTCTCCACCAGTGACAACTGGCCTGACGATCGGGTGTATCATTAATGCTGTTTCATATGCTAGCTAAACCGGAAACGATGATGCTATATTGGCCTTCCTAAAGGGAGTGGATTCTAATCCCTCGAGGGGATATCCTCTCGTCTACCTTTTTCTTTCAAATTCGATACAAATAGTTATGAAAAAATCTGAAAAAAAATTGACATTATAGAGTATAATGATACCTACTAATCCACCAAAATTCATGTTCAAATTCGATCTACACATTGAGAAACAAAAAAGACAAATTTAGATATAAACTGTACGCTACTATTCATACGCTGAATTTGTCTTTTTTATATCTCGACGTGTGAGTTGAGTTTGGACTTAAGATTTTGTGGAGTTGTATATATGTGTTGTATAAATATTATGAAATTTTTCCAGAATTTTTCATAACCATTTAAATGGTTTTTAAACAAACGAGGGAACATCCCCTCGAGGTATTAGAATAGTTTCCCCATCCTAAATGCTACCTAGCTAGGATCACTGCCGGGGCACTGGTGACCATCTTGTTAGTGCCGGTCTAGGAACAGACACCGGTAGCCCTTCTCAACTGGTAATAATGAGGTGTACTGTGCAAGTGCAACCTTCATTCTGAAATTCGATTTCAAATTATATTCATGGTTTTATTTATTCTACGTCTGGCTCTAGGATCTTATGAGCGGTACACATTTGTGACATTTCTTCAATAAGCTTTTTGAGAAATGACACAAAGTAATGTCATTGTGACATTGTGCGGAAGAACTAATGGCACTAAAATAATAGGAAATTAATGAATCTCCCGATTGAGATCAATGTTATCCGTGACGGGCTTGGCTTTAAGGCTCAATTGAGATAAATATCATCCGTGACAAACTTAACAATAAGCCCGAATGATATTAGTCATCTGTGACGGGCGCCTACCTATTCTAGTTTGACTCATCTGTTGGGTTAAACCTATCCGTGACACACATTATTATTGGCCCGATTTTGATAACTCTCATCCGTGACGGTTACATGCCCGATTGAGATATTTTCTCACATCAGTTACCTTTGCTTAGTTGACGGAGCCCTTGCCGACAGAGATGAGGCTTGCCACTCGATTGAGATGACCGATCCCGTGCTAGTGCATAGAAAGCGAAGCCAAATGAGTATATCATCAATTCCGGTTCATATGCTCAACCGGTAACTAATTATGAATGATGCCATTCAGATATATCACTACTACAAAATACTTCATAGGTATCTTAACCTAACCATCTACGAAAATAGGCCTACGCAGGCGGCTGACTACCCGCCCATAAAAGTTTCTATGATCTTTATTAGTGACAGGAGAAGCGTCTGGCCACATGTAAAAATGGTTTTCATAGTAATGATCGGTGTTGGTTCTAAAATTTAAACATTGTGACTTTCCTTATCAATGCCGGTATAGCAGTGCCGGTTGGCGATAGCCCTTCCCAAATGGTACTGATGAGGTTTATTGTGCTATGCTACTGCGTTCATATTCGAAATTTTGGTCCCAAATTATACTAATTATTTTATTTATTCTACATCTGACTTTAGGATCTCGTTTATTCCCCGGGATACTATAAAGCTTTCTTGCTACTATGATTCTACATACGGTGGTACTATACGTATACACCTATACTTGGTGGCAGGTGGAACAGTTCCAATTAAAGTGCCAATGATTGGAGCAGCCCTGTATAAACTATATATCAACTCATATATTATTTATATCTAACTTTCTCCAATAACCTTTCTGATAAATGATGAGGACTAGTTAGTAATGTCACTGTCTGACATTGTGTGTAAGAACTAATAGCACTAAAATAATACTAGCTAGGAAAATGAACCTCACAAAGGAAGAAAAATAATAATGGGTCATGAAGGAATAGTAGCTACAGCAGTGATCACCAGTGAGTGACAGCTGAACGCCAAGATCATGGGATATATATAGGTGGCCAACTCGTTCGTCCTCTGTTAATAACCAATTAATTCGTGATCAGCTCATCATTGTAGCCAACCTACACAGTGTGGATCTTTGTCCTAACTACCCCTTGCACAGTGACCACGTGCGCTCGTGCCAATGCACCATTATATTAATCCATCTCACTAATCAATTCATTTGCACCATATAATATTATTGATTTCATTGCAGCTTATATATATCAGTCATATATATCGTTGCCATTGTAACAAGATCGATCGATCGACCATGGAGGAGGAGAGGTCTCGGGCCGGCGGCGCCGCCGTCGCCGTCGACGGCGAGTCGCTGCGGCGGGCGGAGGAGGGGGGGAGGAAGAAGAAGGGCGGGTGGATCACGTTCCCTTTCATGGCGGTGTCGCTGCTGGCGTTCGGGCTGTCGTCGGCGGGCGCCATGGGCAACCTGGTGGTGTACCTGGTGAAGGAGTACCACGTGCCCAGCGTGGACGCCGCGCAGATCTCCACCATCGTCTCCGGCTGCATCAGCGTCGCCCCCGTCGCCGGCGCCATCGTCGCCGACGCCTTCTTCGGCTGCTTCCCCGTCGTCGCCGTCGCCATGGTCTTCTCCGTCCTGGTAATTAAGTACACATCATGTGTTCGACGTGTTGTCGTGTCGTGCGAGCTAATGACCACCATGCGCGGGCGCGCGGCGCAGGCGTTGGTGGTGTTCACGCTGACGGCGAGCGTGCGGGGGCTGAGGCCGCCGGCGTGCGTGCCGGGGGCGACGGCGTGCGAGGCGGCGACGGCGGGGCAGATGGCGGTGCTGTACGCGGGGGTGCTCCTGCTGTGCGTGAGCTCGGCGGGGGCGCGGTTCAACCAGGCGACCATGGGCGCCGACCAGTTCGACGACGCCGCCGACCGCGACGTCTTCTTCAACTGGTACTTCATCTTCTTCTACGGCTCCGCCGTGCTCGGCTCCACCGTGCTCGTCTACGTCCAGGACGCCGTGTCGTGGGAGCTCGGCTTCGGCCTCGCTGCCGCCGTCGCCGCCGCCGGCCTCGCCGCGCTGCTCCTCGGCGCGCGCTACTACCGCCGCCCCGCCGCGCGGGGGAGCCCCTTCACGGGGATCGCCAGGGTCGTCGTCGCCGCCGCGAGGAAGAGGAAGATCGACGTCGCGGCGGCGGCAGCGTCGGGCAACTTGAAGTTTTACTACGGCCCACGTAGCGGCGACGGTGACGACGACGGTGGCAAGCCGAGCGACGACAATAATTTTGTCCCAAGCGACAGCTTCAGGTAAGAAATTAACTAGTAGTACACCTTTCCGTTTCATATTATTATTACTCATTTGAACTTCTTCTTAATCGAACATTTTAAGTTTGATTAATTGTGTTTATAAAAATATATACTAATATTTTTAATACAAAACATACATATTATCAAAATATACTTAATGCTAAATTTAATGGAACTAATTAATTTGGTGCCGTAGATATGTTGCTGATTATTTTATAAACTTTATCAAATCTTAAGAATTTTGATTAAAAAAATAAATAATTTATAATATGAGATCGAGGGAGTACTAACTTTCTTTAATTAGTTAGGCAAGACATCTTTAAGTAATTATAAGTAGTATAGTAGCTTAACAACTACTAATTAGTAGCTATATATTATGCATACATATTTGGACACCAAAAACACACACCATGTGCCAAGGAAGATTAATTGATATGCAGGGACCAGTAATCGTGACATATATATGTCCGTTCTCATTATATATATATATATATATATATCATTTCTGAAGTCAAAATAAAATTTTCACTTCTAAGCTCTTCTTTGAAATTAATATTATAGGATTTTCACGAGATAATTCAAATCTTTCATATTGAAAATTCCTCAATTTGTAAACATTTCAAAGGGAGGCCTAATCAAGTTGTCTGAAATTGTGCTGTAGGAGAGCTCCCCGCATTATATTAAGGAGGAAATAAAGCAAAATCGCAGAGTTTGCACACAATAGAATAAACAAGTTACATAAGCTTTGCTTTAAATTAAACAAAGGCATATACATAACTTCTCTAACACGTACAAAAGGGTAAACAGCAGCACGCTATGGTAATATTATACAGAGAACCGGCTAAATACTGTACTAGTTTTTTTTTAAAAAAAGAAACATGGTACGTCTTCGTATAAACACGCACATATTCACACCGTAAAAAACACATAAACATATACCATATCCCTATAAACTAGGTGAAACCCCACACATTAATATGGGAGTTTAGTATAATAACAATAAGTAGAAATAATGAGTTACATTGTTAGACAATGCTCTCCCCGTTTAGGAATATAAGGTACTATGTTTAAAATAGCACAAATTAAGAAAGAGTAAGCAGTACATCCGTGTAGTTTGAGAAAACATCTTTGGCACCATAAACAAGTAGTAGTACTAGCACGTTCTTTGTATTTTTTTTAGTTTTTACATGGATGGTGTGTAGTAGTAGTACTACTGGACGTTCTCTGTATTTTTTTTATTTCCGACAAAAACCGATTGATGGGTCACTGCAGTCCTTGCTTGCTTTGAGAGGAGAAAAATCCGGGGACGACTTCCGGTCGGACGTCCGATCGGGAGGGGGTAAAATTGGATGCTGACATCAGCATGATGTTAGCACTCGATTTACGTACAAAATTACTTTAAACTGATTTTTCTCTTAAATTACTTATCCAATTGCACCATTAAATTCGTTGCAATTAAATCTTCAAAACAAGATCACACATGGATATATTCCGACGAAAAAAAATTAGCTTATTATTGAATTATTTTTAAATGTTGCACGATGTTCCACCAGGTATATCGGAATTGTTTCAGTAAGTAGATCGAAAATGTTTCACTCGTTTAAATTAGGTGTTGTTTCACTTTATATAAAAATAATGTTTCAGCAAATAGCAAAAGAATGTTTCAGTCCACTACAACATTAGATCTATACATAGTGAAACATTGTGAGTCACTAGGTGGAACAAAAAATAAACCAAATTCCCTTAATAGGAGGTTTCCAAAATATGTGGGTTTTTTTTTGTTGCAATGGAATGTTTCGTTCACTGCAACATTAAATCTATACATAGTGAAACATTGTGAGTACACTAGGTGAAATATTTTTTGTGGAAAAAAATAAACCAAATTCCCTTAATAGAGAGTTTCCAAAATATGTAGGTACTTTTGTTGCAAAAGAGTATTTTAATTTACTGCAACATTAGATCTATAAATAGTGAAACATTGTAAGTACACTAGGTGAAATATCTTTTGTGGTAAAAAAGAGGGAGAAGTGGGTGTGGGTGGGCCTAACAGTACGCACGTGGGGGGAGAGGCGTAGGGGGAGCGCCCGATCCGGCTCCCCCCGCGCCGGGCGACCGGTGTAAAGTATTTTCGGAAAAATCCACTATATTTTTGGACATACGTAGGGAGCAAAATCCCCTATACTTCTGAACAATGGGAGTATAAGCTTACATAAGTTGACATGATTTATGATAATTTAAATAGTATATAGAATAATGATTCAAGTGAAAAAGTAATATGATGTGGCTTTATGAGAGAAGAAAAGAGGAAGATAATTTAGACCATAGATTAATTATCTAAGGGCTAAAAATAATTGAGATGATAATGACTTAATGAGAAAAGAAAATAAGGAAGATAATTTGGACCATAGATTAATCATATAATAGCTAAAAACAATTATATGATATGGCTTAATGAGAGAATAAAGAAATAACATTAACTAAAAGAGGATAAACTAAAAAGGTATATAGGATATTATAGAAATGATGGAGAGAGATATTGAAATATTATGTGAATTATGTGGGGTAATGATTTAACATGTTTATATTTTAAAGCTCTAAAACCTAATAAATTATAGAATTATAGAGAATATAACATACTTGCATGATGTTTAAGATATAATAATTGTTAGTAGATAATGATGTGATATTTTGCATGTTGAGTTTTAGTATTTAATTGTTATAACTTTATAATAAGATAGGTATCTCTAAAGACTGCGATGATATATCTTGGGATGATATATCTTGAGATTCACGATTAGTGCATTACATAGAAAAAATATTTTATGGCCGGTTGCTAAAAAAGGGCAGGGATATATGAACAAGATGGAAGGTAGAACAAGAAAAGGCGGAATATATATAGTTAATAAAGCAGCAAGTTCATCACAGCAAATCGGATTTATTCCAAAACGCCGAAATTCTCTCTTTATATATATAAATATATATATATATATATGTATGTATATATACATATGTATTGTATACATACATACATACATACATACATATATATATATATATATATATATATATATATATATATATATATATATATATATATATATATATATATATATATATATGCATGTGTACGTATTACCTGCCACCATTGCTTTCGAAAATCTTGCTTGATACATTTTAAATGTTCGAAAATTCAGAACCGTGAATGCTACTCCTTCCATATCTCTCTTTCTAGTTTTGTCCTAAGTCCGATCTAACTTTTTAATACTTGGGACGAAACGTACTTATAGTTGTCGCTAGTTACCCAACTTTTACAGTTCGGTAGCCAAAATTGTCACTGAGAGCTCTGTGTGTCGCACGCACTCATATCACGTAATCTCCCTCCGTCCCATAATAATTATTGTTATATGTTTATTTAGCGTAGATTAAGGATTAAAACAATGAGGCTATAGTGCTCCTTTTAAATAATGTATGATTGAGAGTTGAAGGATGGTTGATGATAGAATAGGAAGAATATTTGATTGTCAGATGATTAATGTGATAAGTACGTACTTACAATGGTTAAGATATAATACTATCACTGAGCAGAGAGCACCGATCGATGTCAATGTCAAATTTAAGGACTCAAATAATGGTATTGATTCACGTTGTAATTGGATATTTATTTATTTTATTATACTCTGAAAAGTGGGTAGATTATGTGTTTTAGTTGTCCTTTCGAATCCAATACTATGAATTTCCAACAGCCTTAAAGCAAAAAAATGACATGGACAAATTAGTGGAATAAGCTATTATTTTACTAAGAGCCTTGTTACATAGCCAACGATATGGGGATCACGAGACGAAAATTTTAGATTTTGTTTTCCAACCAAGACGTCAGTGCCTTGGAAATTTTAGGTGATAGATCGAACTGATTAGTCTCGCCTCACAAAGCTGGCTTTTCTGTCTTTTTTTTTCGCCGGGCTGACTAAAGCCGATCGAATTTTATTAAGAGAGGGAGAATGTACAATGTGCAAAGTATAGATTACAGCCTATCTAGCTACACAAATATTTTTTAACAAATAGTCTAACAAAAAAAAACCGAAAAATTAGGTTAGAACGTTTCGTATATATGGGCTGCATGTCTCCTTTTCTACGACTTCCATTCGAAAATTAAATAACATGTACACCGAAGATGCAACCATTTCGTACGATGTGACAAATTTGAGAACGACATACCAACCATATCAAAATTATTATGTTTGTTTGCTCTACAGAACTGAAGATGATTTTGAAACTTTCAAATTAGATTTTTAGGAATAATTCGATATAGTGTTTTGCGTGTTTAGTTATACTAGCAATCAGGAAAATTGATATTGGCAATTAAAACCACTACCCCTAGATTAATTATTCTTAAAAAGATAACCCTAAAATTTAGAATCAGCTTCACGTTTCCACTAAGAAACTTTCTTCAACTTTTTTTAATGATAATGCATGCTCTGCTACACGATAGGGTAGATTACTTTATTCGGAGCTAATCCACATGCTCCGTACCATAAAAATAGAGAATTAGTGGAATAAATGGAGATAGAGAATGACTAAAATATCTTTGATCATTGAAAAAAAAAGTAGTAAAAATGATAGATAGGTAAAGAGTATTAAAAAAATAAAACTTCTTATTTTACGTGCTGAGAGTATGTAGGATAGTAGAAGTTAGTTTTTTTAACAAAATTTAAACCCTAAAAATTGAGTTTTTTTTTTACAGAGGGAGTAGGTCACACCCCGATTTGATACTTAATTACTGTAGAAACACTGACTTGAACAATGACGTCCACTTTGAACAACTGACGCGACCTGCATGCGTCATGCAGCTTCCTGAACCGCGCCGCGGTGATCACCGACGGCGACGTGGACGCGGCGGCGCCGCTCCGGCCGTGGCGGGTGTGCACGGTGCGGCAGGTGGAGGACCTCAAGGCGGTGCTCCGCATCCTGCCGCTGTGGAGCTCCTCCATCTTCCTCAGCATCTCCATCGGCGTGCAGCTCAACTTCACCGTCCTCCAGGCGCTCGCCATGGACCGCGCCATCGGCCGCTTCCACGTCCCGGCGGCCTCCATGGTCGTCTCCTCCTTCGTCGCCGTCGTCGTCTCCCTCGGCCTCATCGACCGCGCGCTCCTCCCGCTCTGGCGCGCGCTCACCGGCGGCCGCCACGCCCCGACGCCGCTGCAGCGGATCGGCGTGGGCCACGTGCTGACCGTGCTGAGCATGGCCGCGTCGGCCGCCGTCGAGCGCCGCCGCCTCGCCACCGTGCGCGCCCACGGCGAGGCGGCGCGGAACAACCCGGCGTGGGTGTCGCCGCTGCCGGCGGCGTGGCTGGTGCTGCCGTTCGCGCTGTCCGGCGCCGGCGAGGCGTTCCACTTCCCGGCGCAGGTGACGCTCTACTACCAGGAGTTCCCGCCGTCGCTCAAGAACACGGCGTCGGGCATGGTCGCCATGATCGTCGCGCTCGGGTTCTACCTCAGCACGGCGCTCGTCGACGCCGTGCGCCGCGCCACCGCGTGGCTGCCGGACAACATGAACGCCTCCAGACTGGAGAACCTCTACTGGCTGCTCGCCGTGCTCGTCACCATCAACTTCGGGTACTACCTCGCGTGTGCCAAGCTCTACAAGTACCAGAACTTCGGCAAGTGACACAGCCATGGCTGCCATGACCATGAACATCTTGAGAGCTCTGTACATTACAAAAATAAACTGCTGACATGAAGAAGATCATACTATCACAGAGGATGTGTGATCAATGTATTATTGGTAGTGTATTTCCATCTTCTTCGTTGAGGAGAATTGTGCAAGTAATTTGCCTGTATGATCTTCATCTGCATGCCTGGGGTGAATTATGCTGCTCCAACGGTTTTACAACTATCTCTGAATTTTGATGAAGATGTTGGAAAGGGCAGAGTTGTTGTGGCTATGGCCTGACTCGGTCAGAATTGTTTAAACCTTCTGCTGGTCAGCGATTCTTCTGAAACATGGGTAAAATTGCACACTGAAACTTCCATATAGTAAACAGAGAAAACGCTTTAGCATGATATCTTCTATGACATATAAAGTCAGCTTTTACCATTCAAGATATCTCCATGACAGAGACTGATGCATTATATATCTTGTTTTTGGCATAAATTATTTATCATCTGGCCAGCATGCCTTTCAGAAGCACCAACCAAATCAATCTGGCATGGCAAGAGAAATCTTCACAGATAATCTGACCACAAATCAGAGCTCAAGACAGGCAAAGTAATGTTCGCAGATAAACTACTCCCAACAGTTTAATATTCCTCTGTCAGAATCTCAGAATTATGTCTTGTATGGCGAGGATGCGCCCCCACCAACGCTACCGCCCACCTTCATCAGGCTGCCATCAGCATTTTTCTCAAACAGATCATCGAAGTATTTGTTAGAAGAAACATAAGATGGCCTGCGAGCTCCTGCAGACATCGGTTGCTTAGTGCTCCCATTTATCGGCGATTGTGGCCTGGCACTTCGAAGCGGAACCCCGAAAGAATTTGATTGCTGTAGAGGCCTAAAATTCAGTGGTACATTAACCGGCGAGGCGGAAGTAGGTTGGTTCTTCAGTGAAGCTGCAATGAAAGGGTTGGACTCGGCGGTGTCCTCAGATGCCCATGGCGGTGGCGGGTAGGGAGATGAGTTGTAGGGCAATTGTGACTGGGATGGTTGTTGATGCTGCTGAAGCTGAATGCCAGGAGTTTGAGATTGAGGCTGAGCCCAAGGAGCAACATAGCTGTTGTATGATGCAGCAGCAAGTCCTTGGTTTGAGTAACTAGGTTGTGGATGATCATTGGCTTGCGAGCCACCTTGGTTCATGGTGGTGGTAGCTTCAGGTGTTGGTGGAGTTTGAGGTGGTGAAGGGTTTGATATGGTGAGTGCAAGAAGGTCACTCATAACTTGCTCTTCTGCAGTTCTAACAGGAGCTGGAGGATCAGGCAGTGCCAATGCATGGCTTTGAACAGGTGGTGAAACTGTAGAGGTACCAGAAGATCCTGAACTTGTTATCTCATCGTCATGGGCGGTCGACAAAGATGTTGCTACGCCAGAAGGGGTGCTCTCAGCATTTGTAGACCTGAATTTCGAATTCCTGATCACAAGATTGACTGTCAGGTCTGGATGATTTCAAGGATAAATGGGTAGGAAACAAGAAGATTGTCAGCAATCAGAATAACCTGCGAGCAAGCTGAGAGAACTCGTCATCTTCATCTTCATCCTCTTCATCGAAAACAGTGGTTGGCACTATAGCCGTAACTGCAGCTCGAGGAGCCCCTATTGCCACTGTAGTTGAAGTGGTTTCTGCTGATGATTCATTCATGATATCTGTTTCTTCATCTGGTAAAGGAGAACCTGATGCAATTGCATCATGTTTGCCAAGCAGAATCTGCATCCTGTCATTCAAGTCAAGAGCTTGGCCCAAGAGCTCCTCATCTCTGTAATGATGCAGAAGATGAACTTGAGACAGTGATAATCAACACTAAAATAAAAGGAATAATGTATATATTTAAACAATTTTCAAAGGAAACTGGTGGCTCATTCTCAATTCCCTCCCTCTTCCACATCCCTAAATCATCCCTAAAAAAAGTAAAAGTGGGAAAAACACCTCCCAGCAGGAAAACTAAATATACGGTTTTATTGTTATCTGAACCCCTCTCTCTTAAAAATCTGGCAGGGCATGGTAATACCGTAATAGTCTAACAGAGGCTTAACGAGTGCTAGAATTCGGGGAAGCATGGCTGGCAGCAGGCTGAGTGAAATGATGGTGCCTTGTTGTTGTAGGCAAACTCAATAGAAATACATCGTATTCTTATGAATGAGTCATAAGGTCATGCATAACTTTATCTTTCAGTTCATGCAGCAGAACTTTCAAGCAATACACAACTTTTAACTTTTTTTATTTTTCGTAGCCATTATGCATAGCTTTATCTAACCAAGTCACATGGCTACTAGATCCATATAATATCGTATAGAGTCCATCTTATACATGCATGAGAATAATTTTATTATCTATTCCCCTTCAGGTTTTTATGAACAAAATGGCTAGAAGATGTTCTGTAGACCCAGGATTTTAAGATGTTGCTCTGTTCTTTTCCTCACTTTGTATGCATTGCAAACCAATAAAATTTTATTCACGCCTAGCTTCATACATTTATACTCTAAAGTAAGTAGATTCATGTGTGTTAGTTCTCCTATGGAATAAAATAGCAACTTCCAACATCCTAACGGCAAAAGATGACATCACCAAATCAATGGAACTGTGCAATCTGAAAAGTAACAGAGTAAATATGCAGGGCAGAGTGTTCATAGAAGTATATACCTTAATGAAGTTACCAAACTTATGATCTTTTTCTGGTCCGACCGGCATTGTTTCACAAGCTCTGTGATAATTTCATCGTTGACAGCCTACATTGCCGAAAAGGTTTTTGCTTTCAGAAAGAGAGCAATCAAAAAATCACTTGAAGTCTTCAACACCAATAAGTAAAAAGGAAGTTACATGGCAGCCAAGGATTCTACAGTAAAAAAACTGAAACAACAGTCTAATAATAACTATGACCCTTTTTTAACATTAAAATAAAATAGGCACAAGAAATCATCAAATAGACATCACATGTCATACCCCACGATCATGTGGATTCACTGCTTTCAGCATCTCGCTTAATAGTTCAACAGCACCTAACATGCGTTCCATCTCCGATGAACTAAAAGAAAAAATAAATGTCATACAACATGGGAGACAAAAGGAATAGTATTTCCATTAATAAAACATATTAAAATAATGTCACCTCAGGGAAGGCTCGTTAGATGACATTGCCTCATCAAATCTAGAGGAAGAATTAACTGGCATTCCGTAACTTGGTTGATGATAAGATTCCAAAGATGTTGGGCGTGTGAGTGGAGGAGTAAGTATTGGTGCAACATCAGGTGATCGCCGAGGAAATTCCAAGCCCAATTTCTGCAGATAAAGATAATCACTGATTTGTGCAAAAATAATGTTCCAGAACTGAATGGAACAATGATACAACTTCATCTATCTGAAGGTTTCCATATAGGTATAATATTGATATATATTATAAACATGAGCAAATTGAAAGCATGGATCCTCTCTTGGTTCACATCAGGGTAGCTATTGTGCAAAAGATGGCCAGATAACATGGCTAAAGGGGAGGGATGGAGAACATGGGACCATAAAGGCATCAACAGAGATAATAGAACTTTGAGAAAAGGATCAATAATTATTCCTTGATTGATGATAATGCACATTATCCCTCTTGACTTAAACACCTAAGAAATAATCCTAGACAAGGGAAACGAATCAATCTTATATGGAAACTAACTGTTGTCATCTCTAACTCATTCTATATCTATTCATAAATGTATGGAATTTCAGATTCCTCGTAATCAAGCATATTTAACTTTGAGTGCTATTATAGAAAATTGTATTATTCTACTATTAGTTGTCATGAAAAGTATTTTTTCATACATGGATGTATTTCAATGATTTTATGAAGTCGTCCATTTGGTAGTTAATCATGTGTTTAACTTATGATAAATACCACACAGAATAGTTATCCTGACAGGAGCCAGACAATGAAGGTGCAAAAGAAAAATGCAAGATAAACTAACCTCAAACATTAGTTGTATTAGTGCCATAAACTCATTGAACTTTTACACTTGTGGTTAAAATTTGACAGTATAACAATTAAATAATCAAGCCATCAAGCTGCAGGTTATCTAAAATCAAAATGTAGTCACAGGAATCCCTTTAAAAGGCAGCATAAATAATTCCCATGTAGCATGACAACAGTTCATGACATATTGAACAGACCTTCATTTCAGCATATGCCCAGTAGTACTGGGGATGCTTCCCACCATTCCCACCAAATGCTTCTTGCCAAGATTCAAGGAGTACTAGAATTTTGTCCCTCAACTGCATATCAGTCTGAAAATAGCCATGACTAAAAAAAATTAGATCAGCATGGCGAAATGAAGAAAGTTAAAAGTAAAAGAACTTCAAAATTATTTTTGTCGGGCCGGCATAAACCGGCTGAAAGATCTTTCAAATTAAGGACCTCAAGTCTCAGAAAGATCTAGGTTGTATGTGATGATTCAGTTATTCAAATATTATTACCAATGGTCCCAACAGTAAATTATTAGCATGTATAAAGTTTCCTGTGAGAGCAAAGATTAGATGAATGGATAAAAACGCCAAACAAAAAACAGATCATGCGATGTTATTGAAAAGAATATTTGCTCCCCATGAAAAATTGAAAGTTCAAGGAGTATGATTCTCCCATGACTATTTGGTTCCTGCTTGTTCAATAACTCAGAGATAAATCACTATTTCTAAGTCTTGCAGCTATGTGATGAGTGATTTTAATAGTATTCATTTAGACTTTGTTTTTGCGGGGAAGTATTCATGTAGACTTTGGAAGAATAAAAAATTATAATCTGATTATATGCATCTTTCAAAATGTAAATTACAGCAATGTATCTCATAGACAGGTTTGGTGTTGAATCAAGCCACATCAGCTATAACATTTAACCATATCTGTACCCAAAAAAAAGGAATTTCACATGGATACCACCAAGAATGTCTTGATTCAGAAAATTCCCAACAAACTAGTATAAGGCCGTAGGAACACATGGCGGTGAAAGATCAAGTGGCATTTTATAACAGTGGTGCTTAGATAAATGACCCCAAAATTGCCATAGGGAAAAAATGTTACCTTCTTCTTAACAATTTTAATCATCTCCTGCAGTATATCACGCTCTACAACTTGTGAATGCACATGATCCCCACAATTCTTCATTAGAGTTTCCAATAACTGCAAAAGCAATTGCATGGTGTTCTCAGAGAGACAAATAACAGAGGACGTTCAAGAACATAAAGGTTATTTAAGCAGGGAAGCATACCGTTAAAGCAAAAAACTGAACCTTTGAATTTTTGTGCTGGAGACGCTTCTTCAAAGCTTTAATCACCTCTTTTGCTTGCCTGAATGAATGCATTATTTTAAACTCAGCCATTTACACTAGTAGTATATCATTGATATATGATATTTTGTATTGTTTGTACTTTCAATTGTGAAGCCTCCAAAGAAGGATTCAAACATGAACAGCTATAGCCAATTAGCTATTCCTATTGGAGTTCCCTACTGAGATTATAAGCCGTACTTCTCAACATTGGTTCAGCTACTATAGTGGTGAAGTTTTGAATCCTGACAATTTGGAACTTATTGTTGATGACGAATTAGCAACGCAATGTTTGGTCAAGTCAGTCACACAAGTTATTCCACACATGTATCATATTTGTATATCAGAAATCAGATTCCCCTGCATCCTCAACCGCTTAAGCTTTGCTGGCTAGCCATGACATGGAACCAGAGATATATCATATCATGTATCATGGTTCAGTGGTCCTGTCTGTCTCTCTAATATTTAAGGAAAAGAATAATGTCAAAAGGATGAAGGTAATTTAGATTAAGATGGTCCATCTGTGACTATGTCGGGTCTAGATTGACACCTGGTTCAGTCTAAACGACAGGTGCTGCATTGAAGTATGAGCATCATTCTTGATAGGGGGAAAAGCCATGTACGTTCTCAACTTGTTTACCTGTTGCATATGCCTTTGTAAAAAATAAAATAAAATTGAGAACTGGTAACAGGAAACCGTCCACAACAATGAACTAGACTGAAAAGGTATAAAGAAGGAAGACTCAAATTTTCATATATGTGGGTTCTATTAAAGAAAGGCTAGTTGAACTGATATTTTTAAGTTCAAGTTTTCTGTTGACAAATGATCGTTCACGCCGCCTGTATTATCGAGTATTCGCCATGATCAAGCAAGAGGCAACTTTTCCACAACAGCAAAAGTCAAAAAAAGAAAGAAGAAAAAACGAAGAAAAACGAACATACTGATGATGTGCTACTGAATACTAATCATGATTCATGAGAGTAGGAGTAACTGATCAGATCCTATATTTCTGGCGATTTGACGACGATTGGAGCAAAAGGCACCCTTCTGATCATTTGCTTTCGCCCGTTTCTCACGAGACATTTTCAGATGATGATGATGCTAACGGTTTTTTTTTTCACAGACCCAAGAACCGATTCTTTACCCCCCATCAACCCACGCCCTTAGAAAAATTAACACTAATACGCATATATCGATCGTAATTAGAGAGAGATAAACCCACTTATCTTTTTCCTTGGATTATCCATCCATAGTGATCAAAATCCAAAAAAGCAGAGGATTCCATTCCCATTATTTACACACCATAATTTTGGGTTGCACGAGAACCAAGAATTCAAAACAAAATCATCGGGAGAGAGAGAGGGGGGAGTGACAGACCCGTGATCGGAGTTGACGGCGTCGCAGATGTCGATGTTGAGGGTCCAGTCGGGGCCGAGCAGCAGCTCGCTCGTGGCCTTGTCGACCCGCACCGCGGCCGCCATCGGTCACCGATCGCCGGCGCTGTCTCCCTCTCGCGGGTGGCGGAAAGGGTGGAGGGAATCCGAATCCCGCGTGGGCTGGGTGCGGTCGGAGTCGGAGGGAGGGAGAGAGAGACGAACAAACAAGAAAGTGAGAGAAGTGAAGGAATGAGGGGGGCGGCCATTATTAAAGGTGCTGCTGTGCTGTGTGTTTTTGTTTTGTTTGGGTGTGGGTGTGGGTGTGTGACTGTGCTGTGCATGCGTTGCCGCTGCCTACGCAACGCGGCGTGCGCCTCCAAGCGGCGCGGAAAGGCTCTGCCGCTGCGGTGCTGCAGTGCCTGGGTGCGGCCGATACGATCGGTATTTACTAATACTAAATATATTTATACTTTTACCACTGGTATTTATTTCTTATTAGACTTATTTTATAAATATAAGATACCCTCTCTGTCTCAGAATATAACAAGTTTTAGAGTTAAACACGGTTATTAAGAAAGTAGATAGAAGTGAATGATGAAGGGCTATGATTAGTTGAGTAACTAAGGTATGTGGGAAAAGTAAATGGTGGAGGATTGTAATTGGTTGGTAAGAGAAAGTTGGTGGAGAAGTTGTTATATTTTGGGACAAATCTTGATGGCTAAAAGTTATTATATTTTAGGACGGAAGGAGTACTAGATAAATTTAATTTAGGGATACATCTTTTTCTTGAAGCCATTGATCCTAGTGTCGAGGTATAACGTCTTTGATGTCGACCTTTCTAGCAAATGAGATATATAGGGCTAAAGCCAAAGAGAATAGCGTCATAAACTTTTTTCTTCAAAAAGTTCAAAATGTAAATATATTTTCTTACATATTTCTATGAGAAAGGATTGCACTAAATAGCCCATTTTAAAAACGCATCTTTTAATTTTCACCCTCTTCAAGAAAAGATATTTTATAAATGGATTCTCAACATAATCTTATTGATATCAACCTCTTCACATCAGCGACTTAGTTACCACAGAGATTAAGAGTACTGGTATTATTAGTGTCGAGATATAAAACCTCAGCGTTAATTATCGTTAATTATCCTGACACTAAGAAATATATTTTATTTCTGAAATAATAAGTTTTCTCATATATCTATTTCTAAAATAAGTTTTACAAACACTAAAATGTAAAAGAAAATCTAGGATCGGTCTTCGTGTTTTCTTTTCCACTTTCTGAAAGAGTAGAATCAATGATACACTTTCTTTTTCTGATTAAAATAGATGATACATATATTTGTCTGCTTGAGGTATAGGGGAGGCAGTCGTTTCACACTCCATGTACGATAAGATCACACAAATACCACATTGCCCACAATAGAGGCAACCCTCATATGTATTCTGCATTTCATATTCTACTTATTTTTGTGTCAACCCTCGTGATATTTCTTATTATGAAATCAACTTGAACTTTTATATTCAAACCTTATAACAATTAAAAGAAATACATATATAACCTAGCCTACACATGGACCCGCTATCAGCCTCTCCCAGCTTTTCCTATCTCTCCCCCACCCTCTCTCTATCCCCACCAGCCACCGACTTCGAAACCACATCCCCTTTTTGCAGCGGTGCCGCCTCATCGCCTGCCACCGCAACGCTACTTCCTCTTTCACCACCGTAGCACTGCCTCTCCCCCTTCTTCCCATCCATCGTCGTGCCACTCTTTTCTTCCATTGTCGGCCTCTCCTCCTCCGCTTCTTCACATACCTCTCCCGTTGCCTCCTCTTCTGGCAGTTGTTGAGGGGCCACATAGGCAGCAGATATGGGCTATGAACTCATCAGATCCGGCCACAGGCTTGCTGGATTTGCAATTACGATAATCTCGGCAGGAGTACTCATCGGCGATGGGGAGCAGTGATAACCTTGACGGTAGTCCTTAGCAGCGGTGGGGAGCGACGACGTTACATCGATGTTGGAGAGAGGAGACGACAACCATAGCAAGTTGGGTTCTAGCTGCTTCTCTTTTTTCCCAAGCAAATTGTGGGGCTCCGAACTTGTCCGATGCACAGCCATGAGCTGTGGCTTTAGAGCTCCCGAGATAAGACAACCGGGACCTCTACAGGTTGCGTATGTTGTCGCGAGACCATAGATCCTACGGTTACGAACGCTCAGCTCTAACGTGGAGGTTCGAGACTACTGTTAATAGTGTTGGATTGGGCATGACCTAAATGCTCTCATGGTTCCCTGTGTCAGCTTGGCACCTGCGAGGCTGTGAGCCTGTGACCATTCTGGTGGGGTCCACCTAGCCAGGATAATATTGTGATCATTCCACCCACAGTGGATAATGTGGCCATGGAACGTGAGCTGCCACCAGTTGACCATCCACCGCCCACCGATTGTCCACGTCAACATATATCAGCATATATAACGATCATGCTATACACAAGTTGACAAAAGAAGCTTTCATAATTGAAGCGTTTGACTCAGAATCCCATTACTGTATTTTTCTTGTGCGATGACGATGTGGCCGATATGGACATTTGGTTTTTGCTCTTGATAGTGATATGGACAAAAGGTCGGTGGGGCTTTAAAAAATGGAGAGAAATTTACCTTTGCTCGAAGAGGGCAACCGATAAAATCTACGAGCCCAATTGTGTAAAACTTTCTTTGGCGATTAGTAGCCATATTTATACCAACGTTAGAGTAATTAAGAAGTATGGGTGCTCTGATTTTTTTATATGACGTATGTTACTCTTTAAAAAGCTAAACTTGATAAATTTTGACTAATAATCATTAGTCAAATTTATACAAGCGGGCGTATAAAAATTATACCGATATATTTACATTTCAAAGTGTTTTCATACAATAGTATTGTTTTTTATAGCAAAGGAACAATTTGATAAGTGAGAAATCAATTATCAATAGTATTTGAAAGTGTTTTCATACAATAATATTGTTTTATAGCTATCAAGAATTTAATTTATGATAAATAAATTATCAATGTTTAAAGGCAAAATTTGCGATCTTTGATGCGACTGTAGAACACCAAAAAAAAAGGGGTAATTTTCTGAGGATACTAACTAGTATTTTATCATTTGCAAACCAAATTGAGATAGAATTCGTATTAAACAGACGATGTTGTTCCTTGGACCCTGCCCATATGTATAGGCCGGACCATACAAAGGGCACAATCAGAGACTGGCCTGCCATATTTGTAATAGACCCGGCTCACTAAGGCCCATTCATGGAAATTAAAAGCCAGGATTAGTTGGGAAAATGATAGCATTGCGGCAAAAAGAAATAATAAAATGAAATTGCTAACATTCTTTGCTGACAGAAAATGCATTGCTAAATCTTGCAGATCTTAGGCTGCCAGATGAGCTTCGCGATTTATACTCCAGGCCTTCTTTTCCAACTCTGATAACCTCCTCTTCTTCTCTGACACCGGCGACACACTAGACTCAAGCAGAGGACCCCATGGGTTAGGTTCCCAGGTTGAGGTAAGGGTAGCACGCCCGCTTTAGATGGATAGCCGTGGGAGGCGGCAGCCCGGCGGTGGGCGGCGAGGCGTCAGAGCCATGGGGATGGAGGAGAGTAGTTGGCTGGCATTGGTGGCGGAGGTATCTTGCCTCCGACGACTCGAGGAGGAAGGAGAGAGCGGAGAGGGGGAGGGGGAGGGGTGACGCCCTCCGGCTAGCCGGCGAGGCGGGTGGCGGCGGAATGTGTGATGGGGAGGGGAACATGAGGAGGAGAATTAGGGTTAAGGGCTATGCACGAATCTTAAAACATATCCAACGGTCTAAAATTCGAAAGATGGGAGGTGAGATTTTTCATTAACATATATATATAGACAGTCCCATAATAAAATCCTGAAATTATGGTAGGTGGGCATACGTCCAACTCAAATCCTGAAACTTTTTTTTCTTTTGCAAAACAACACAGGCCCCGTTTAGTTTCCAAAACAAAAACTTTTTACCCATCACATCGAATATTTGGACACATGCATGGATCATTAAATATAGAAAAAAACCAATTACACAGTTTGCATATAAATTGCGAGACGAATTTTTAAGCCTAATTGCGTCATGATTAGATAATATGGTGCTACAGTAAACATTTGCTGATGACGGATTAATTAGACTGAATAAATTTGTCTCGCAGTTTGCTAGCGGAATCTGTAATTTGTTTTGTTATTAGATAATATTTAATATTTTAAATATGTCCGTATATCCGATATGATACCAAAACAGAAAATTTTGCCATCTAAACCGGGCCTCAATCCCGAGATTAAATCCTAAGAAAATGCAAGTACAATGTACATGTGAACCATCACCACAAGGAACCCTATCTCAGTTCACGCGTTAAATTGATTTTTTTTTTTCTGTTTGTTGATGGACGGGGAAAAAAAACAAGTAAAATTTTGGTATAGCAAATGGCTAATAGGCAATAGCTGGCGCATGGCGGTGATTGCAAAGTGCAAACCAAGTGATCACAACCCCATGGTATGCGTTCAATAAAGTCGAAGTATAAGTTAGGGGCAGTTTAGATCCCTGCCAAGTTTTTTCACCCAATCACATTGAATGTTTGGACAGATACATGAAGTATTAAATATAGACAAAAAAACTAACTACACAGATTGCATATAAATTTCGAGACAAATATTTTAAGCCTATTTGCTCTATGATTTGACAATATGGTGCTACAGTAAATATTTACTAATGACGGATTAATTAGGCTTAATAAATTTATCTCGTAGTTTAAGGTGGAATCTGTAATTTATTTTGTTATTAGACCACGTTTAATACTTCAAATGTGTATCCATATATCTGATGTGAAACGATAAAAATTTTCACCCCTGATCTAGCCTTGCTCCTCCCAACCAACTAATGAACAGCTCCTAAGAGCATCTCAAGAGAATGGCTATTTTTGACTATCCAAATATCCTATTTGGCACTTGCTAAAAATTTAGAGAGCCAAATCTATATTTCACTCCAACAACATCTCTATTACACTTCTCCAATTTAATGGTGGGTCCCATATGTCAGTCTCTTTTATTCTTCACCCACTTCTCTCCTATTCTTCTCCTCTCTTCTCGGCAGTTCGGCGCTGGGATGGAGGCGGCGCCAGAGGGAGCAGTGCGAGCGGCGTGGGGACGGAGGCGGCGCCGGCAAGAGCGACGGGGGCGGCGGACGACGACGGGAGCGGCGCGGGCGGCGAACAACGACGGGAGCGGCGCGAGCGGCGGAGGCCGGTGGGAGCGAGCGAGCGGCGACGGCGGACGACGACGGGAGCGGCGCCGGCGGGAGCGGCGCGGGCGGCGAACTATGACGGGAGCGGCGTGGGCGGCAAACGATGACGGGAGCAGTGCGGGCGACGGAGGCCAGTGGGAGCGAGCGAGCGACGGCGGCAACAACTAGGTAGCGGACGGCGGCGGTCTCGGCGGCGGACGACGACGGGAGCGTTGAGAGGATGGAGGCGGCGCCGGCGAGAGCGGCACGGGTGGCGAACGACGACGAGAGCGGTGCGGGCGGCGGTCTTGGCGGCAGACGACGACGGGAGCGGCGCGGTCGGCGAACTATGACGGGAGCGGCGTGGGCGGCGAACGATGACGGGAGCAGCGCGGGCGACGGAGGCAGGTGGGAGCGAGCGAGCGACGGCGGTAACAACGAGGCAGCGGACGGCGGCGGTCTCGGCAGCGGATGGCGGCGGGAGCGGCGCGGGCGGCGAACGACGACGGGAGCGGTGCGGGCGGCGGTCTTGGCGGCGGACGACGACGGGAGCGGCGCGGTCAGCGGAGGCCGGTGGGAGCAAGCGAGTGACGGCGGCAACGAAGCCCTTCTTGCGCGTGCGAGGCGACAACGAAGCCCTCCATCGCCGTCCACTCTACCGCCTCGTCTCCCATCTGGGGACTCTTACTGGTGGCGCCACTCTCTTCACACCGCCGCCCCTCATCCCTTCTTCTCTCCCTTCGACGCTCAAGAGGGCAAGCCGGAAATCGGCGTTGGAGGCCGGTGATGGCAAGCCGGAGCCCGGGGCGACGCTCGTCGTTGTGCGGCAGGTGCCACCGGCCCGCCGCGCCCTTTTCCCTCGCAACTGGCATGACGGGCGGAGCCGGGCAGTGCGAGGATAAAGTTGGAGAAAGGCGTGGGGCCCACAATTGGCCAGTTAGTTTGGTTGGCCAAGTTTGGCTAGTGGGAGGTGAAGTTTGGCCATCCATTTAGCTTAGCCATTCAAGTAGAGATACTGTTGGAGTAAGATTTTTTGTTAAAATTACTAAAATTTAACTTGGAGAAGCTGTTGGAGATGCTCTAAGTTGTAACGCCAAAGTAGCAATACATAAGTTTTTCTTTAAAGAAACAAGGTTGTAAACACATAAAAAAACCTGTTAGATATAGTACTAGATGTAGAAAGTAATTAACCGTAAAAATAGGAATCCGGAGAGTGATAATTGTTGTCGAAACGACAACCGCATACGTCGAAAGACGTGGTCACTCAACGGTGGTTGGAAAAGAAATAAAGTGTATTAATTTGAGAATTTTTACTTGGGATCCCCCTATTACATGGCCCTATGGGGCTATTTATAGCCCCCATTACAGGTCTTACTACTTAGGCTTTGGTTATGCAGGGGAATTTACATGGTTGTCCTTATGAAAGGGACATTTACATCGGTACATAGCGTAATTGCGGTCCATGGGCCCTTAGCGGGCCGACGGGTTATTGTCGACCTAATTGACCCCTAGGCTTGATGGGCCAGGATAGCTTCGTCGGCCCTCCCGGGGCCGAACCTGCTACGGCGAAGTTGTCCCCCTTCGGCATATGCTCTTCGCCTTGCGCCCTTCGCCCAGGAGGCCTCTAGCTTGGCTGCGATTCCCTGCCTCTCGTCGTCCTTGCTCCATAGTCTTCGCCATGGGGGGGTTCGCCTTGACTAACCCTGACGTCTCGGGCTTGAGTCCCCTTCGGTCGCATGCTTTCGGCAAGTTTGGTCGAAGGGCCTCATGCCATATCGCCAACAAGCCTCTCACGGGCAAGGGTGAGATAGGAGCTTCGGCCGAGACCGTGCAAACCATGTGGTATGGTATGTGGCGCCCCTTTCGACCGGTGCTCCTGCCGAAACCTATATCGTTCCTGCAAGTAAAGTTTGTTTGTTTCTACGCTTAGAAAAAATTTCTTTGAGAAAAAATCTCCTCTTCGCATTCGTTGCAAAGCGTTGAAGGGGGGTTATTTAGTCTCTTTCATTACTATGAATAGTAATGGGCCTTGTGGGCTTTTCCTTCTTCGTAATCGGACCTTTTACTGTTCGGCATCGTCCAAATGGGAATTTACCGTTTCGTCTGCCCTTTGACACGTGTCAAAGCTCGATTGGTTGGCAGGCGAACGGTCTCGCTACGGGGTTATATATACCCCCAAACCGGCTTGCCATTTTTCACTCTCCCCGTGCTCTCCCCTTTTTACCGCTTGACACGTTCCGCGCTCTCTTCGCTCTCCTGTTTTTTTAGCTTTTTCGCCATCGTCGTGCTCCTAGCCTTTCGGCATTTTACCTCTCTTTCCTGTGCTACGAGCCCAATGGCTCCCCGCAAGCCTACCAAGGCTGGATCGACTGGCGAAGATCCTGGAAGCCTTGGCGAAGGATGGTCGTGCTTCCTTGGCAAATCACTTGTCAAAGAGGCCCACTTGGGCGAACTGGTATCATCCGGTTCTCTCACAGAGGGCCAAGGATCATGCGGGGGCGAGGCTGTTGTTCCCTCGCCTGAGGATGGGCGAACGGTTGTCTTCGCCGCATACTTCGCTGCTGGGCTTCGCCTCCCATGCGACAACTTCTTGCCTTCGGTGCTGTCAATGTATGAGGTTAGGCTTCCCCAGCTTAGCCCGTCGGCGTTCCCGAAGCTGGCTGTTTTCACTTGGATGTGCCGGACCTGTGGGTTCGCCCCTACCGCCGAGCTATTCGCTGCTCTGTTTACTGCATGCGCCTCGACCAAAGACGTGCAGACGCCGGCGGGTCCGAGGAAAACCGTTTTCGACTGTGTGAACTTCATGCTGCGGCCGGAGCGTTCAGATGCTTGGCCAGTGCCTGCATCGATGGCGAAATGGGACAGGAACTGGATGCAGAAATGGTTCTACATCAGCAACCCCTATTCCGCCGAAGATGCTCAGGCAAACTAGCTGCTTTTTGAGCATTCTGCCATCTCCATCAACGTGAAGCCAATCGTGGAGATCGATGGGACTCTCGAGTCCCGGCTCATTCTCCTTCACAAGGTTGCCCGGCGGCTGAGCACCCGGGATCTTTGCGAGGAGTTTTGTCTCCTTCAGATTTCCCCTCTCGCCCGTGTGTGGGACGTTTCCGTGAACGAGGGCGAAGAAGTTCTTAGGCTTCCCCGCCGGGGCCGAAAGTAAGGTTTTTGTTTTTTTTTTGACTTAGGCCGCATACTTCCTTCATGGAAGCACTTTTTACGCTAAACGGTTGTGTTCCTCTCTTTTTGAAGTGCGGACTTTGGAAGACGCTGAGATTGAGGCGTCGAAGATGATCGGGGCTTTAACCAGAGCCGAGTTCGCCCGCTTGATCCAGCGCCAAGCCGACGGCCGAGTGAATCGTGTTCATATCGGCGAATTGCCTAGCTGATCGAACCCCTCTCGGGCCGGCGATGACGAGGTTCGCACTTTGAAAAAGCGCAAGCGTGCGGTCGTGAAAGGCGGCCAAGTCCGAACTCGCCGTAGCGCGAAGGCTGCCGTCGAAAGTGATGGGGAGGAGGAAGAGGAGGAGGATGCGGAGGCCGGTTCTGAGGAGGATGGCTCTCATGGCTATACCCCCAGCCCTACCCCTGCGAAATCCAGGGAAGGCTCTCATGTTTCGCCTACGCGACCACAAGATATCATCGTGGCGAACACCCTCTTGGCAATTTCCAGCACAGCCGCGAAAACTGGTGATGGCTGTTAGAAGGAAAAAGAAGAAAGGGAAGGTTGTGCAGGTCGGCCATGGCTTTTCGGACAGTGAAGGGTCCGACGGGACCCCTACTTCGCCGGTGTTGCGGCGCGTAACTTCCCGTGGCAAGCGCATCTCCCCGCCACCCGCTAGCGACGCCGAAGCGGTGACGGGCGGGAGTGCCTCAGCCCTGGCCGCTGGGGTGAACATTGCTAAAGACGAACGGGTCGATGTGGTCCCATCACTTATTCGCCAACGAGAGGGGAAGGCCCTGGCAGTTGAAGCGAGCGTTTCGGACATGATGCTTACTGCCCCACATTTCGTCCCCGCCGACTTCGCCACGCGGCCGGAGATCACTCCGTTCGTGGACGGGGTGTGCCAGGTCATAGCGCCGACCGAAGGCCTTGGGCTCTTCATCGAACTAAACGAGTTCAGCGAAAGCTGCGTGGCTGTGGAGAGCCTATTTGTGCGGGTATGACTTATTTTTGCATGCTGAATTTTGCTCTTTCGCTAGCTCTCTGACGTAATGTATGTTTTTTTTATTAGGGCCTTGCCGCGCACCTAAGTGCCAAGAAGTCTGCCTTAGAGTGACTAGATGGGTACCGCCTTCGCCTTCGCAAGTCCGAAGAAGATCTTAGCCACAAGGAAGACGAAAGGCATGTGGTGGCGGAGACTTTGAAAAAGGCGAATACTGAAAACAGGTCTCTCCGCTCTGACCTTGAAGCAGTACGCAAGCAGGACGCCGAACGAGACCGACAACTTGCCTCGGCCGAGGAGAAGAGTAAATCCCTCGAAGCCCGTCTTGCGTCGGCCGAAGCTACTGCCGCGACCCTGGTACCAGCCACAGAGTCCGCCAAGGAGGCTTGTTATACTCTCCGGCTAGCCCTTAACAACCTTGGGGCGCGAGCGGAAGGTGCTCCGGGCGAAGGCGAGACTGCACTCGATTTCTCCGAATGGACGCAGGAGGCAGCCAGCTCGGTTGTCGAAGTGGCAGGCGTCCACGGGGACTGTTGCGCTCATGTTTCGGCGGGATTCGTTCTCAGCCTCTTGCACGCGCACGGCTGCGACCACATCGGGAATTTTCTCGATTTCGTGAAGGAAGAATGGCCTAGCAACACGCAGTGCTCCGGAGCTGCGTTAAGGGCCTTTTGGAAGGGGTTTTGGGAGGATGGCGGTCGGGATTGTGCAAAGATTCGACTCCGCGAGAACCTTGAGAGGATCACGAGGAACGAGGAGGTCGCTGTCGCCAACTCTGAAAAGGATCCCGGGCCTTCGGGATGGTCACCCGGGCATGAGGGCGAAGGCGACGGAGGCTAAGACCACCCTGAGGTGTGAGGCCCTTCGCCCTCATGTCTTTTAATTATTTTTATTTTTTCCTTGATCCTTTCGGACCTTCTTGTAGTCTAAGTTTCTGTATATAGACTTTTTGTCCATTCGGCTTTAAACCGTGTATTTAATATAGTCTTTATTCTAGTGGCAAAGTATAACCCTTTCGCTTATTTAATTGTTCTGTTTGAAATCGGGTCTGATCTTCATCTATATTTCCCTCCTCTTTTTTTTGTACTTCTCCTTTTTTGGCACTTTGCCAGCAGGCGTGCGGCCGAAAGGTTTGCGTTCGACCTCCCGCTAAAAATTGGCGAAACAGCAACAAGAAGTTCATGGCGTTGAAGGGTTTGCCGAAGGTGCGATGCCCATTTCGGCCTGTTTATCGCGAAATGGTGATAAACAGCCGCAGCTATAAGGTGTTCAAGGTCGCCGGCTGGATGCGGGCGCACCCCGGGCGAATCTTAGAAGACTACGACCTTGTTCATACAAATATGGTTCGCTTTTGGCGAAACCATCAGAAGACTGATCGGCAGGAGTTAATCTTCCAGCGTCGTTACAGTCTTGTTTGTATTTTGCCTCCTTCTCCTCTTAGGGTCATGTATGATATTAGTAGTGATGATGAACCTGGTTCGCCTGATCTTTCCTTAGAGGGAGATATTGATCGCGGGGGCGAAGATGTAATTTATCTGTAAGCTGGGCTGTAGCATCATTGCTCTTTTCTTTTCACTTGTACCATGTTTGTCGGGTTTGTATTCTTCGATACATTTTTACTTAAATTCAATAAAGGTGCGTTTTATTTCCTTTTCGCTATTTTTGCATTGTCACTTCGCGTGCTTTCGTTGGGTCGAAACGTGTCGGCCTCTTTGCGTATATTAGCGAAATAGGTTTTGACTTTTCAGCTTTCGGCTTCCGTTTTCGATCAGTTTCATTCTACGTTGTAGGAAGCACTCGTGCTTTCCTTTTGATCGAGTGTAACGGTGTTCGGCTAGTTGTTCCCCGAAACAAGCTGTTGCGGTTTCAACGTTCGGCGAGCGATGCTTCGGCCGATTCGTTTCGCCCCCTGGCCTTTTTCGCTGATCAGGCGTTTGCCTTGGGGTTTTTCCACAAATTATCAATCACACAAACAAACAAAAAGAAGGCGGAGGACACAAAGATTTTATACTGGTTCGAGCCTCCGTGGTGGATAATAACCCTACATCCAGATTTTTGTCTCTTCTTTTTTTTTCATTTTCCTCTTTTTTCTTTCTTTTTATTCTTGCCGAAAGTCTTACATAATGCCGAAGGGCTTACATAACGATATATACATTTTTACAAGTTGGCGATTTGGATGCCACCCGCTGTAGACATAAAAACGCTTGAGAGAGGCAACGTTCCAGGAATGGTCGAACTCTTCACCTTCCAGTGTCGCCAGACGAAAGGACCCCATCCTGGACTTGTGTTTGATGAGGTACGGTCCTTCCCACTTTGATTCAAGCTTGCCAACGGCTATCGGATTCGCCTTCTTCCTGGCAAACTTTTTTGTTTGTAAGTTGTCGAAGTGCCGATGGCATACTTGCGCATGTGCTCGAGTGCTTCGACTCTTACCCCCTCCAAGAGTTCGAGCGACACCTCGCGCCCCTCTTCGCCCCCAGATAACGTCACCCTTGGTGAGTTAGCTCCTAGCTCTGCCGGGGTCACTGCCTCATCGCCATAAAGAAGCATGAACGGGCTGAACTTGGTTGGTCTTGTGGGGGTCGTCCGAAGGGCCCAGAGAACAGATAGCATTTCCCCTAGCCATTTGCCCTTCGCTGCCCCCTCAAGCCTTTTCTTTAGTGCTTCTAAGATCTTACCATTTGCCTGCGGGTGCGCGACCGACGCGAACCTGATTTCCAGGTTAAACCCTTCGCACATTTCTCTGAACTTGTCAGAATCGAACTGCTTGCCGTTATCAGTGATAGACTCTTTTGGCACTCCGAAACGGCAAACAATGTTTTTCCATACAAACTTCTGTACTGCTGCCAAAGTGATCGCTCCGAGGGGTTCAGCCTCAATCCATCGAGAGAAGTATTCGACGGCCACAATTGCGAACTTGTACCCATTTTGCGCCACCGGGAACGGCCCAATGATGTCCAGTCCCCATCTGACGAAGGGCCAGATTGGTGCGATGGGCTGCAACTCATATTGGGGCGTGGTTTGGCTTCGGCCATGACGCTAGCAACTTTCGCACTTCTTGACTTGCTTGACACAGACTTTCAACACAGTGGGCCAGTAAACTCCTTGTCTAAACACTTTGGAGGCAACTATTCTTGCGGCTTGGTGCGCGCCACATAGCCCCTGGTGTATCTCCCTCGCCATTTCTTCACCTTCGGCAAAAGAGATGCAGCGAAGCAAGGGTTGAAGTACCCCGGGGCGATAGAGCTGGCCCGAGACCATCTTATACTTTGTGGCTCTGAGTTGCAAGCGCTTTGCTTCTGCTTCGTCTTCCGGAAGCTAGCCAGTTTCAAGGTGTTTCACAAACGGGGTTCGCCAGTCGTATGGGTCTTCGCCCAGTTTCACCTGGTCGACTGCCATGACCTCCAAGCTATCCATGGGCACACTTGGTGCATATAGGACCTCAAAAAAGATGCCAGGTGAATGTGGGCCGCCACAAGCAGCAGATTTCTCCAAGGCGTCTGCTTCCTCGTTCTGGCCTCTAGGTAAATGTTCGACCGTTATGCCGGTGAAGCACTTTTCCATAGATCGAACGGCCTCCAAATACCTCCTCATTCCTTCTTCTTTTGCCTCAAAGGACTTGTCAACATGGCCCGCCACCAGCTTAGAGTCGGTTCGGATTAGCAAGAGCCGAATCCCCAATGCTTTCGCCTTTCTTAGGCCTAGAAGAATGGCTTCGTATTCTGCTGCATTGTTGGTTGTGTCGAACTGCAGCCTTGCGGCATATCGATTCGGCACACCACTTGGCGAAGTGAGTACTGCTGCAATGCCCGCCCCCTTGTGCGACCACGAACCGTCAGAATGCATCACCCAGGGCTGTTTGACAGGTTCGGGTTCGGGGGCGAGTGCCGGTGTCCATTCGGCCACAAAGTCCGCTAATACTTGGGACTTGACAGCAGTGCGGGCAACAAAATGCAAGTCGAAAGGGGATAGCTCCGCAGCCCACTTGCTAAGCCGGCCAGTAACTTCTTTGCCCAGAGTATTTCGCCCAAAGGGTACTGATGGCACTATGACTTTGTGGGCCTGGAAGTAATGCTTAAGCTTGCGCGAAGCCATCACAAGGGCGTAAGCGAGCTTTTCCATTTCAATGTATCTTGTCTTCGCTCCTTGCAATGCTTCGGAGACGAAATAGATTGGTTTCTTGCCCGAATCTGTTTCTTGGACGAGGGCAGCACTGACTGCCACTGGCGAAGCTGCCAGGTATAGTAGCAGTTCGCTTCCCGGTGCTGGGCTGATTAAAGCTGGCGGGCTTTGCAGGTATTGCTTTAGCTCGTCGAACGCTGCTCGGGTGTCCAGTTGAATTTTCCCGCACCCCGGAGGATCTTGAAGAAGGGCAAACCTCTTTCGGCTGCCTTTGAGAGGAATCGACTGAGTGCCTGCGAGCTTTTGTACTTCACGTACGCTCGACGGAGGCTTCATTTGCTGAATGGCATCGATTTTCTCGGGATTCGCCTCGATGCCTCTTTCAGAAACAAGGAAGCCCAACAACTTGCCTGCGCGAACGCCGAAAACGCACTTCTCAGGATTCAGTTTCATACCCGTTGCGCGCAAGTTGTCGAAGGTCTTCTGCAGGTCGGATGCGTGGTCGAAAGCCTTGCGGCTTTTAATGACGATATCGTCGACATAAGCCTCCACGTTTCGCCCCAACTACTTGTAAAGGACCTTGTACACCAGCCTGGCGAAGGTTGCTCCAGCATTCCTCGGGCCAAAAGGCATCCTGAGGTGACAAAAGGTTCCAAACGGTGTGATGAAGGCTGTCTTGGCGATGTCAACCGGGTTCATGTAGATCTGGTGATTGCCGGAATATGCATCCAGGAAACTCATGAGTTCGCAGCCAGTTGTTGAATCCACGAGCTGGTCGATCCGCGGCAAGGGGAAATCGTCCTCCGGACATGCTTTGTTTAGGTATGTGAAATCGACACACATGCGCCATTTGTCGTTTGACTTCCGGACCAACACTGGATTCGCCAGCCACTCAGGATGGTCGATTTCTTGGATGACCCCAGCCTTGAGCAATTTTTGGACTTCGGCTTTTGCTGCTTCATGGTGATAAGCGGACATCTTGCGTAGCTTCTGTTTCCTTGGCTTGGCATCCGGCTTAACTGCCAGGTGATGCATGATGAGATCTGTCGAAACACCTCCCACCTGATTGGGGCCCCAGGCGAAGATATCACTGTTTTTCTTGAGTACCTCTAGGATGCTTGCCGCCACTTCTTCGCCCATGTCACCCCCAGCGATACGAGCTTTGTGGGGTCGACGTCATCAATATGCATCTTGATTATCTTGCCGTGAGGGGCAGCCTTTGGCGCGTGCTTCGACCGGTCATGTGGTTCAGCCTCAACAGTATGTACTGTTCTGTTGATTATGGCAAGATCGCCTTTTGAAGCGGCCGAAGGCTGAAGCCCCTTAACCACAATTACTCCCACCGGGCCGGGCATCTTGAGCTTGAGATAATTGTGGTGGGAAATAGCTTCGAACATGTTCAATGTTGCATGACCGAAGATGGCGTTGTAGTTGTAAGGTATGTCGACAACGTCGAACAATACTTGCTCTTCGCGTCTGTTTTCCCCTGCACCGAAAG
This sequence comes from Oryza meridionalis, assembly GCA_000338895.3. Taxonomy (NCBI): domain Eukaryota; kingdom Viridiplantae; phylum Streptophyta; class Magnoliopsida; order Poales; family Poaceae; genus Oryza; species Oryza meridionalis. Next base: position 16,976,075 of record CM002526.2, read on the forward strand.
CTACCAACAACTGTGCTTGACCAATAACTTGAACTGCTTCTCCGCCGAAACCGTGGAGCGAGGCTGGCGCTAGGGTAAGGGCTAGGGTGGGCAACCCCATCCTGGCATATGCTTCGGCGAAGATGACGTCGGCCGAACTCCCTCCGTCGACTAGGATTCGCTGGACCTCGAAACCAGCTATCTCGGCCGAGATCACCAAAGGATCTTGATGCGGGAACATTACTCCTTCTATGTCTCCTGGCCCAAAAGAGATTTGCTGGTTCAAATACTGCGGGGCCCCTTCGCCTGTCTAAGTGATATTGTGGATCGTTCGTTGTTGCATCTTCTTTTGTCGCTTCGACAGCTGGATCGGCAGGTCGGCCCTTATAATCACTTGGATTACTCTGCGCTGCGCATCTTGGCGCTGTTCGGCCGGGGGTGCTTGTTCTTGAGCTGCTTCACGAGGTGCTTCGACAGCTGCTCCCTGCTGCGGCCGTGGATCTTGCACGTTGCCGAATGTTTCAGCATTGCTCCATGGTGTGCGAAGAGCGTCCGTGGAAGGCGCAGTAGAGGTCTTTTCGGACCTTCTTGCGAACAGGCTGCTGATGGTTGCTTGCTTACTAGGCGTCGAACTCCTTGCGGAAGGCTTGCACTTCTTCGACAGCCATCACAGCCTTGCTCGCACGGTCGGTTCTGAACTTCCTCCAGGTCATGGGGGCTTGACTTTGTCTTGGCGGTTGTCCTTAGATCGCCGGCTGGGGCTGGCGAACAGCGAGAGGAGGTGGTTCGGCAACTTGAACTTGTGCTTGGGCTTAGGCAGCGGCGACGGAAGCCTTATCATACTCAGCTTGTATTGCTTGCCGTCGCTTGGAATCCTCTTCGCCCCTGGCGTACCCGTCAATGATGCGAAGTAGGTGCTCAAGCGTCTGTGGGTCCTTGTTAGCGATTTTTCTTGTGAGTTCGCCCTCGAGTAGACTGGCCGAAGCGGCGTTTATGACAGACGCCTCAGTTATGTCTTGAACTTGGCACCGGGCTTGCGAGAAGCGACGCATGTACTCCCTTATCGACTCCCCCGGCCTTTGGCGAATGCCGAGTAGATGCTGCTGCGTCTTCGGCTCCTCATAGGTGCCTCGAAAGTTAAGGACAAAGACATCGCACAATTGCTCCCATGAGTAAATGCTATTGGCTGGCAAATTGAAATACCAAGAACGGGCGATGCCGTCTAGAGCGAGATGTATTACTTTTGCTTTGGTATTTTCGTCGCCATGAGCCGCTTCGATCGCGGACTCATAAATGGAAAGGAATTCCTTTGGGTCAATTTTGCCTGAGTAGCGTGGGACGGGTGGGAACTTGAACTGGGGTGGGATTGGACGGGTCTTGATCCCCCCACTCAACGGTAGCCCCTTTTCGCCCCCTGCCCTGTTCACGGCACCCTGCTGCGGGTACGGCGTGGCAAAGGGCGAAATTACGGCTTGCGCGTGAGGTTGGGCCATGGCATTCGACTGCCCGGCTCCGATTGGTGATGCTTGCTGAGCCGCCATGGATGGGTTGAAAGTTGGTTGTGACCATGTCATGGCGACCTGGTTTGGTGCTTGGTTTGCTCCGAAGCCTGGCGTTGGTGCTTGCGGTCGAACGGTTGGTGCCTGAGCAGCATTGATGAAGTCGAACTGCGGTCCTTGACTCCACGGTAAAGCCCCCAGACCTGGCTGATTCGACGGCAACCAACTAGGCGCACCTTGACTTGTACTCCCCTCCGGGTGAGCCGAAGAGGCTGTACTTGAAAAGTTGTGGGGTTGGCTGAGCTGCTGAAGGAAAGCTTGGAGTTGCGCCTGTAGAGCCGAAGCCCCTTCTGCCATTGCTTGCGGCACTTGGCTAGGCGGTTGAGGGTGTACTTGGGCAGCGACCGGTTGAGCTTGCAGTTGCACGTGAGGGGCCGGATGCGCTGCTGCGGTCGATGGCTGCCCGGCGAAGTACATTGGCGCTTGTGCGACTTGTGGCGGAAGGGGCTGGGTTGGTACTTGTGAATAGACTTGGGGTGGGACATAGCCTGCCGAATACTTGAGGTTTGGGGCCGAAGTGACCTTGGACCGCCTTGCCGCCTCGTGTGCCTGCTGTTGTTCTTGCATTTGGTGAAGCATGTCTTGGAGTCGTGTCATGTTCTGTCGCATGGCTTCCATGTTGACTTCGGTTTGTGTTTCGGGGTCAGGGTTGACTTGGGCTTGCACAGCGGCGAGCACAGTTAGGGCCGCTGCCGGCTGCGACGGAGCGGCTTGGGGCTTCAGCAATTGGCTTGTCGAAAGGATCTCCGCCCTGGTCTGGAGTGCCCTTATCGCTACAGCCACCTTCGCCATGTCAGCAGCGTTCGGCACCTGCGCAGAGGTGGCAGGAGCCGAAGGCAGTAGTGATGGCGCAGGTTCGGAAGCAGATGGCGCTCCTCCATCTTCAGCGACGAGGGCCGAAGGCTCTGCTCCCTCTTCGGCGGCAATATTCGCCCCGGCTTCGCTTTCCTTTCGCCTTGTAACCTTCTCCTTCACGACCTTCTTCGGTGGCATTCGTTCTCAGTGGTTTCGCTCGGAGGTCCCCACGGTAGGCGCCAGCTGTTGTCGAAACGACAACCGCATACGTCGAAAGACATAGTCACTCAACGGTGGTTGGAAAAGAAATAAAGTGTATTAATTTGAGAATTTTTACTTGGGATCCCCCTATTATATAGCCCTATGGGGCTATTTATTGTCCCCATTACAGGTCTTACTACTAGGGCTTTGGTTATGTAGGGGAATTTACATGGTTGTCCTTATGAAAGGGACATTTACATTGGTACATAGCATAATTGCGGTCCATGGGCCCTTAGCAGGCCGACGGGTTATTGTCGACCCAATTGACCCCTAGGCTTGATGGGCTAGGATAGCTTCTTCAGCCCTCCCGGGGCCGAACCTGCTACGGCGAAGTCGTCCCCCTTCGGCATATGCTCTTCGCCTTGCGCCCTTCGCCCAGGAGGCCTCTAGGTTGGCTGCGATTCCCTGCCTCTCGTCGTCCTTGCTCCATAGTCTTCGCCATGGGGGAGTTCGCCTTGACTAACCCTGACGTCTCGGGCTTGAGTCCCCATTGGTCGCATACTTTTGGCAGGTTTGGTCGAAGTGCCTCATGCCATATCGCCAACAATAATGATTGAAAGAAAAAAAATCTTATGAGATTAACTTCACGTTAAAATTTTCTAGGTTCATTAATGCATTCCACCTACAAAATTCCTGGGGCTTTTGGAAATTCATAGGACTAACTTGCACGAAACAAATCCCATAGAATTTAATACCTATAAACTTTCTTTATAGATCATCCGTTTCGAAGAAGGGCCTACGACATTTTTTTAAGTGGAAGGACTTCAGAGGAATTTTACGGAAGTCGATTGAATCACCTCATGTAGAAATATTAAACTTTTAGAGGTCCGATGAGTGAAAACTGAAGTAAATTAATTTCTTGCAGGGCTAATTTAACTCTGTTTTATATTATAAATCTTCTTGAAAATTTAATTAGGTTTATAAAAATTTATAGCAACACTTATAACACTAAACTAATTTTATTACACCTAACATTGAATATACTTTACTTTGATAGTTTATTTGTTTTGTATTGGAAATATTATTATATTTTTTATATACTTAATCAAACTAAAATTAAAAGAGTTAAAATGATTTATAATATCAAACGGAGATAGTATTTGCTCAGCCATTGGTGGTCAGTAGGGGCAGGTAGCTCTCTGCAACTTAGAGCATCCCCAGGAGATACGCTACCCATACTCCATCCGTATTTTGGCGTATAGGAGCGAAAAAACAGGGTCCAGGAGAATGCGCCATCCAGTGCGCCAAATTAAAGTGGCGGATGCGCCAAATACGGAGAGAGAAAGCCTAAAAATAGCGTGTCTCTCCCCATGGATAGTTGGAAGATATTACTAAAATATAGAATGATGGGATATGGATAATGTAATATGGATGATCCGTTGGAGTTAGAAGGGATATGTATAATAAATTTTTTTTATGATACTCCATATGGGTATTTAGAGGATCAAATATAGATAAACTCTTGGGGATGCTCTTATCTCCTGATTTTGTGCGTGCTTGTAACTGCTAAGATGAACATTATACAACTCATCTCTCTTCCTCCCCGGCCTGGTACGCTTCACCATTGAGCGAAGAGCATCAACGCCTTTTCCACAGAATCTGTTCATCCGTTGAGCGGGAGGTAATGAATGTTCCTTGTTCCACTACAATAAGGATAGAAGCATTGTGTACGCGGTCGCTGTCATGGCTTCCGCTTGTGAGTTTTTCATGTTTGATGAGCTTTCTATTTTTTAATTTCAATAATAAACCACAGCAAAACTTATTTCTATATCATCTTTTTGGCCGTGCCAATTTAACCGGCGTGGACCCGAGAGTAAGATTGGCCGTGACGAAAGGATCTATTTGTAGGATCTTTTGATAGTTGTGGTTTTTCATAGAATATAAAAAAAACACCCCAAACAATTTAGTTTTTCGTCTATAATCTGAGTAAATGTAGTTTTAGAATCAATGGAGTGAATTATAGGCTTGTTTATTTTGATGCCCAAATCAACCATACCAATTTTAACACATTTTGACAAAATTTAGTAGAGTTTTAAGAGATGGAGCTTTTATAATTGTCAGAATTTGGTAAGATATCAATGGTTGAATTGTGTTTAATTTTTACCAAGTGAACAGGCCGTATATTACCATCTTCTCAAAATTCCCACTATTCCAATCTCAAAATCTAAAACTCTTCTAAACAAGCCCAAAATAACATCTTATATATCCACCGTGGCATATTAGTGTTGTACGGCGTCACCGAAACGTTCAGATTTGAAAATAAACGGGTGTAATCGTTTACTCGTTAAAATACTACTAGAAGTTATATAAAATGTCTCGGAAAATATAACGAAGATTGACAAAATAGACGCCACCAAAGCTTAGCTAACTCTCAGCAATTAATCTAATCAACCACTCCACCGCGCGTCTCCTTCTTCGCTTCTTCTTCCTCCTCTCCTCGTCGCCCCCCGCCGAATCGTCTAACGAACCTTCCTTCCTAACCCGACCAACCATCCTCGTTTCTTGCCCTCCTCGCCCGCCTTCCTGTTGCTTTCTTGGGAGTTGGGAGGGAGGGAGGGGATGGAGTGGCGGCCGGACGGCGCGGCGCCGCCCGTTCCGGTGGCGGCGGCGCCCGTCGTACCTGTGGATTTCACGGTGGTCAAGAGGCGGCTCGGTGGCGGCGGAGACATGGAGGTGCGCGACGCGTCGGGCGGCCTCGCGTTCCGGTTCGTGGAGGCGGCGGGGGGCGGGGGCAGGGCGCTGCTCGACGCCGCCGGTGGTGTTCTCGTCACCGTGAGGAGCGGCGAGGTGATGGTGGGTTTTTTTTTTTGGATTTATCCTCGAAATGGATCGGAATATCGGTTGCCTAGTTTTGTTGCAGGATTGCGTCATGGACAGGTTAATTTGGTTTCTTGGACCAATTTTTTTCATTTCTGCTCCATACATCTACACAATAGTGCCATTCAGACATTCAGTTAGAATGAGGATTTATAGAGCTGAAGTCAAAACTAAGCTAGTTATTAAATTGTTTCTGCGATCTCCTTGATTTTAGCAAGAAATTTCAATATCCATACTCCATAGGAACGTGAGGTGAATATTGAATCGTAAATTCGCCAAATGAAATGCATATGAAGATACATGTTGGCTGAACATGGTCCTGATGGAAAGGGAAGAACACGCCATCGAACTTGTAATGGGAATGGAACAATGTAGATTGTAATGTGTAAGTCGGGACAGTATTTTAAAGCACATAAAATTCTCTTCTTAGGAGATCATAGAGGAACTTACAATTAGACCATCCTAGTAAAATGTATGTTCATTATCTAAAAATGGGTGTAGAGGCCGGGTTCTTTCCATTGTCTAATAAAGTTTTTGTGCATTAGTTATTGATGTTGCCTGGTGTGTCTGATGCATGACAAATATTCTTTTAAGTTAATGTGCATGTTTCTTCATAGTGGTACTTTGTTTGAACTTTCCGAACATGATGTAGATAGAATACCTTAGAGTATATTATTAAGTGCTAAATTGTCTTTCTAGGGAGAGTGGCAAGCATTCAGAGGAAACAGTTTGGATTATAAAGACATCATTTACATGGCTAAATCAATATCAGTTTGTTCAAATCGAAAGGAAGTACATGTATTCATGCCACCAAGAAGCAATTTTCAAGATATGAAAGCAAGCTACAGGCTCATAGGAAATACATCCCGGAGAGCATGCACAATAATAAGTGGGGACTCCATTGTTTCTCAGGTAAATGTGTACAAGTTTCACCCATGGTTTGAACTTTGGACATATTTCAGTCTATCGGATTAGCGCTACAGTTGTGCTTCTTTTTTTTCTTTGTGCAGACAAATCTCCTATATAAACTCAAGAAGGTTGTCTATTCAACACGGAAGTTTAGAGTGACCATTTACCCAGGAAATGATACACTTCTTGTCATGGCAATGGTTATGAACTTCTTTATGGAAAAATGACACACAATCGAAATGCCTTTTTGAGGAAATGATAACTTCCTGCCAGCATAAATCCTGTATATAGTTTTCTTTATCATTGACCAGATTGTTTACGTCCTTAATATGGAATTATGGATGCCTCATTCTTCTGTCATTCAGCAAATTCTCTTTACTGAACCCACTGATGTAAATGTCAAAGGTATTGCGGCTTTTCTGTGTTTTGTTTGGCTAGGTTATTACATATTCGTGGCGGATCTTGGAAGAACTAACAGGAAGGGCTAATCAATGTATGTATGGTAGAAAATTTTAGTGGGAACTTAATTGGGACTTCTATAGTTATAACACCGGTAGTGAGGGCTTAGGTCTTGCCGCCCCCCATGGTAGATCCGACCCTACATATTCCCTTGTTGGTAGGGATGAGAAGGGACCTTCCCCTATTCGGTTTGGAGGAATTTCACATGAATTTTGGAGGAATTGAATGTTCAGAAGGAGCCATTGGAGAGACTTATTAGTTTATTGCCTAATGAAAATAGATACAATCCCATTATTATGTAAATGGCAAGATTTAACCCCTAAAAAATGACCCATTAGTCTTATCCATAAAACTGATGCTACATTAACCCGGACGTGGGCCTTTGCCCTTTAGCCTCTCGGCCTAATGCCCATGACAACCCATATATTATAAAGTTGCTGCAAATGATCTACTTCTTTCCACAAGTGTAAGTCTAGAAGTTATCTCCTATTGCCATTCATATTTGTATAAAGATTAATATGCTTGCTTAAATTTTCAAGTTGATTGCTGGAACAAACAATTGTTGGCATCTGTTCTAGGAATTTTTTTAGAAATAATATTAGTTTAATAGAAAATTGCAAAATTAGAAGCTGATTGGCTAAAATTGCAAGTTTAATGCCCTGTTGAACATCCACAGTTCGACAGAGGTACATATCGAACAACCGCAATTCGACAGAGTACCTGTCGAACTGCGGTTGTTCGACAGGGTATAAAAAATACCCTATCGAACTGCCCATGTTCGACAGGGGATAAAAAATAATAGGAAAAAAGAGATCAATCACTATGCGCACTGTGCACCACTGTGCATGCAGACCTATCTAACTTTGGATGTTCGATAGGCCTCCTGCCATGCTCTTTCTTGTCCTTTTCTATTTTTTTAAGTGAACCATAACCCTGTCGAACAACATCAGTTCGACAGGTACCTGTCGAATTGTGTGGTTGTTCGACAGGGTATTAAACTTGCAATTTTAGCCAATCAGCTTCTATTTTTGTATTTTCCATTAAAATAATATTATTTCTAAAAAAATTCTCTGTTCTAGTCCCCGTCTTCCCCATTTTCTCAAATAGGCCTTGGGCACTAGACCGTAAGAAAGAACATAGTATGATTAAAAAAAGAATCTTCTCCGATGTCCTCAGACTTCTGAGAACTTGTGACTTTGTGTATATTCAATGGAGTTCTTCGCCATGAGAGTTAAACAAGTTTGGTACATGCATCCAAACGATACATTATTTTTATTACGTCCGATTATAGCTTTGATCAACTGTATGTTTTTTTAGAAGTTTTATCAACTGTATGTTTTGAGATGTGTGTGTGTGTTTTGAAAATTACAGAATTGATCAACATAAGTCTGCAACTCTGCATATACATAGTTTCTTTCCTGCTTCTAAATTTAGGCTTTATTTTGATGGGCCTCAATCCTGGCCCATCCACGTGCATGGGCTACGATTTCCACAAAATCCAAATGGTGCCATAATTAGTGATGAAGCCCAGTGTGATGGTTCAGGGTTAGCACATGAATAAATACAGATGTACTCCTTAGTAGCTCTGACATTTGTATGGAATACAATGGAACGAGAAAAATAAATTCCTGTCATACAACTGAAAGTTCATCATAGGGCCATATCTACCATAACATTCAGCTAGCCTTGTTGGCTACACTAGGACCATATCTACCATGGTGTATACATTATCACTTCAATCTGTTCACTTAATAATACGTGTCATAATCTTTATATTTACTAGTATATTTACAGGATAATGGTGATCTTTCCAACAGTGTATGTGCAATTATTTGAAAGCACACACCTCACCAGGAGTAGAGAACTTTGGTTATTCAGGCAGTTGTTACTGTCATGTTTTGTCTCGGATAAAAAGATATACATCCAAGTTCAAGTTCAGATAATGACAATGTACTCATTTAGTGCTGAAATTGCTCACGGTGGCGACAATGGCTACAGTACATTGATTATTCTCTTGGCATCTTACATGGTTTCAGATGACCTGAAAGTACCAGAGAACAGCAAAAATAATAATAAAAAAATACACCTTAGCGACATGAACAGAGCAGTTCATTTGGATACTTTTGTTGCTAACGATGTGAACTATGCATTGCACGGAACAGATGAACCGAATCAAGTGTTTAGAAGTTCGTAGGTTGCCATTTTCCTTAGCTGGAAAGATGAAAGAAAACGTGCATCACTGTTATGAAAACAAGCTAATGTTTGACGTTGCAGTTGATTTTAGAAGGAGTCTAAATGTGACGCTGCAGTACAATCAGAAAAACCGTTTCCATCTTTACCCCTGTATTCGAAGGCGGCAGTCACCTTCCTCGCTGGAGATGGCGCGGAGAAGCAGGGGATGGCGGCAGTGGGCGCGGGACGACTTCAGGAGCGCCGCCAGCGACGACGCCAGCGTGAAGAGCGGCAGCTGCGAGATGAGCCGCTCCATCTCTGCCGCGTGCTCCGCCGACGCCTTCACCTCCTGCTCCCCCACGGCCCCGCCGACACGGGACGCACCACGACGGGAAGCACCGGTGCAGCAGAGGAAGACACCGACTACGCGGCGGAGAAGGCCGACGAGCTCCGGGCGGTGGCGTGGCGGCACATGTGGCGGATGAAGTAGTGGATGGAGACGGACGCCACCATGTCGCCCCATGTCCTCCACCTCCGTCGTCGGCCACCACCGGCACAGCCACCATCGGCACCCTCCTCTCCGGCGACGGCGGCGGAATCACGATGACATCAATTCCTCAGGTTCTTGAATCTTCTCCTCTCTTGCTGCGTTCTTGCGTTCTTGGTGGTGAGGAGGAAGGTGAGCTAGCTTAGCTGCTGCACTTGTCTGTGGCTTATAAGTAAGGTTTTTGGCAGGATTCATTCAGCACACAGTGGATGCCCTTGGCCCTTGCTCATCTTTGCTGTTGTCAGGGACAGGGAGGAGCTGAGAAGTTCAGAAATGAAAAAGGGAAATGTAGGTTAGTTGTGAGATGATGAGTTCTTCAGACCTTTGTTTGTCTGAGAATGGTAGTTGTCTGCTTCGATGAAGCTGCAACCTAAGGTTTCAGCAAGGAGTGCTGCTACTGTCCTGCGAATTCACAGTGAAATGCTGAATTCATAAGAACTGTCATAAATTCTGCTAAGAGGACAAAAAAAAAACTGAAGTAAATTCAAGATTTAAAAATAAACAGTACTATTACAAAATCTGAATGTAGGTCTGAAAGTCACATCCTAATTGCTCTTGGATTCTTCCTCTCCTACATTATCACAAAATCTGAAACACGCACAAAATCTGACCATATTGTCACTTTTCAGTCCTATTGTCACCTCACAGTAATGATGCACAAAATATTGCTCTACTAGGAGATGAAGCAAGGAAAATTAGGAGATGAAGCCAGGAAGGTTCAAGCAGCCCAGCAACAAACAGGTTTTCTACTGAAGGATTAATTAAGATTTTGTAAACAAAATGAAACTCAAGAACTGAGTACACTCAGTACATACTCTTCCAGTTGAACTGCAACTGAACAAGTTTGAAGACACTGTCAGCCTTTCTTTGTCTGTCCGAGCATATCTGCCCACTGAAAATTACTGAGCCAAATTTCAACATAAGATGATCTTTGTCTGTCTGAGCATTATATAACTCACCTGTTTGCATAGCTCAGGAGTTACTATCCTGTAATCCTGTTGCATTAGATGATGAATGCACTTCTTCTGGCAGATGATGGTCCGAATCTTCTTTTCCCAGAAGATTGGACGTTGAAATTTGATAAACTAGTGTACTACTGCAAAAGAGAGTTTTTCTGAATGGGCAATGAAGGGAGTAAATCATTAGAACTGCTATAAAATTTCAGTCGAAAAACTGGCAATCCAAGAGCAGCTCTGAAAATACTGTAAAAACACAAACTTCTAAAATAAAATCTGAATACTGTAAACACAATTGATTCATTCTTCTTTATTCATCTTTAGAAAAGGAGATTTGAATGTTCTACTGCTCACCTGCCCGGCCGTGTCAATCTATAGCTATTTCTTACACAGGATAAGCACAATTTGGCAGATGCAGCAGCTGCAGCATGCCTGAACCCGAGAAATGATGAGGTTTTACAGTGTTCATAGATCAGTGGCAAATGGCTCAGGTGATCGATCGATGCCGTTGTAGGTGAAAAGGAGGGCATGAGATCTTCCTACGAGTGTTGTAAAATTTTGTCCAAAGATTATGCTGGGTCTCAAGCCTGGGGCGCCCAATTATGAGCAGCGGCGTCGGGAGAGAGCGCCGGCGGGTCAGGAGAATGGCGCCGCCGGCGGCTCCGGCAAGGAGGGGTGGCGGCGGCATCTTGGAGGTGAGCCCCGGCGGCTGGCGTAGCGGCCGGCGTTTCCGGCGTTGCGGGTGGTGGCGTTTCTGCCTCTTTCTTCCGCAGCGGCGGCGACTCACGCGTTGAGAGGAGAAGGCCCAGGGGCAAATATGTAATTTCACACCTTCCTTAATTTTCACGATCTGGTCGGAAACGTCAAATATAACGGGACGGAAGGAGTATATTTTATCTGCTGGAATATTGACAAATTTTGCGTACTTTTCTTTCAAAGCAATATAAAACAAAACATGAAAAGAAGATGGATCATTCAGACGGAAGGAGTATATTTTATCTGCTGGAATATTGACAAATTTTGCGTACTTTTCTTTCAAAGCAATATAAAACAAAACATGAAAAGAAGATGGATCATTCATTCCGGAATCTGGAAGCAGCAGGAGGGGATTTGCTAGGCAACATGGATAAACATTGCAGAAGAAACGCACTCAAAATGTTGCTCTCAGACCATTAATGGCAAAGTTATCACTTGCCAAAAGCAATCAGAATAGCACCAAGCTTCCAACTCTGCTGCTTTCATGGTCATAGCAATCCTCCTAAGAAGAACATCACGTGAAATTTTTTGCGCATGACTGAGCGTGCTCGGACGTAGTTTTCGCCGCCAAACTTTAACAATTTGCCTTTGATCCTATCCTGATTGGAACTGAACTGAACAAGAAAACACAGGACAAAACACACAAAGTTTCCTGGCAACCAAAGGAAACAAATTTCCTGGCATAAATTCTGTTCCTAGGTTCAGAAAATGTTGAGAGGCAGGTAGATGTTCCTTTCGGCGTCGCGTAAGCGAAAGGCGCACGCGCATCACATTGTGTGTGGGTGCTCTGAGAATCTGAGGAGTTCTTGGTGGAAGATTGATTTTTGTCCCAAGACTAAATATTGTTCGCTACTAGAACTCTGAAGGTCAAGTTAAGTTCTTACATGTGGACTTCCACAACACCAAGAATCTCTCGAGACTGCTGAAGGAGGCTGCATGCTGAGCTATACTCCACACAATGGAAAGAAAATCTCCCACATTAAATGTTGTCTCCATTCCTTTTACCTCACATGGATTAAAATATCCATTGCAGATCATCATCATACATGATCCTAAAGGAAGATCACACAAAAATTTATAAAAAGAAGATATGGTGAGGCTTGCTTGGCCACATTGGCACAGGCAGATGTGCTGAAAGCACTGCACCATTTGCATCATTTTGCCTTTTTTTTCCTAGATCTGGAAGCAACCAAGCAATCTTGCTGGAAATGGGCTCTCACTCACAGCACCAGGTATATGCTGCAGCAGTGTGTAGACATGATTTGCAGTAGTTAAAGATTTGCAGGAGGATTAAGGCCACACAGTGAAATGACAGACATGCAGGGAGGACCACCCTTTGCTAAAAAGGCTATAGCAATCTATGTCCCTCTGTATTATTATGTGGAGAGGACCACTGAGAGGTATTAGGTGTTAGATCCAGAGTAATTAGCATGTCATCATACGTAGGGCACTAGAGCCATCAATTGTTTCACTGGTGGCCTACCATTTTTGGTCAAGGTTATCAGCAAATGCAATTCAAAAGGCAAGATAGCAAGAGATCCTAGCTTTATGGTAAAAAAAGATTCGAGTTCATTTGAGTCATCATTATAAATTTAGCATGTAAATTTTTAGTCACATAAAGTTGCACATTCCTAAGTCTAAAATTGCAGTAGTATGCAATGTGCAATTTTACTTCTTTTTAACTGTAATTTTCTTGTTATACATGGCTTTAATTTATTTTTAATATGCGATTGAATAGTTTTCATGTAATTTTGTAAAATTTTTATGAATTATGAATTTATTTCATGCAAAATTTTGTATATCTAGTACTTTCTCCGTTTCATATTATAAGACTTTCTAGCATTCACATTCATATATATGTTAATGAATGTTAGAAAGGTCTATAATATGAAACGGAGGGAGTAGGAACATTTTATATATAAGAAAAAGAGGAGATGCAACAATAATCATTGGATTGCCATCAAAGGGATAAGAAAAATGACTGACATTTTTGAAAATTTTAATCACCTCAAATGTATACAATCCCTAATGCTTTTATGCTCTATATATATAACAAAGATTAAAGAACTTCTGGTTAACACTGACTGGTCTTTACTAACTCCTCAAATACAAACATAACATGCTACATAGTTTTCTAATACATATATACACACTATTTGGCACCCAATGAATAAAAATAAATCTGATCATTTAACAGTTACGCAGCAAAAAAAACATAAATCCAATTAGAAATGGGACCAATAAATTAGAAATTAGCAATTTGGTTTCCTTAAAACTCTGTACCATAACGAAAACATTGAAACTTGGAATAAAAATAATACATACTAGAGTAATTGTGAAATTTATGTAAAAAGGACTTGGTAATAACACAATAGTAAATACATAATTATTAATATATAAATAGTATGTCCAAATTATGGAATTATTAATTCTATAAATAATAAATTTGCATTTACAATTTTGGCTTATACATAATACGAAATTGGGTTTGAAATATGTATTTTCATAAAGGTAAATTCAGAATCATAGTATCATTTTCTATAGCTCCACTTGCACTCGTGTTAATTAGGTTGTCAAGCCACTAAGAATTTGATTATTCGTATGATTAGAGTATCTATATAAAATTAGTCAAATGACTATATACGGTATCAAAGCTCGGTTGAATAGGAGGCTAATGACAAATAAATAGATAATTAATCAGATCAGGTGAATGAATGCCGTGCATTGAAAATTGCACCTACTCCATGATTTGTACATGTTTTTCTTACAGAAAGAAAATAGAAACACATCTTCTCAATGTAAGTTCTCCACTGCTTCTGTGGCCCGGTTGAACTGTGCTCCCATGATGGCCTCATTTGCACAGTTGAAATACAGATAGATAGCTTTTGTATCCATTGCATGCTTTGCGTCCCTGCTTCGCCTTACGCCCCTGCACATGATCTCAAGACCAAAATTGTAGCAGCAGATCAGCAAGACAACAATGTTGTGACCTCATTCATCCAATTCAGATGAAACCAACAATGTAGGCATGATCCCGATGTCAGATCAGCTCTCACTCTCTAGTATTATTCTCAGTATCCAAGACTTGGAAGTGTATTCCCTTCTTCCTTTATTATCAGCTTACTCCTTTGGATAAACTGATCATGCACTGAGCTCAAATTGATACAAGAATCATTAGATTCTAACTGAGCTGGAGTGACACAGATATATGTAAGCACTAATGTAAACAATTGCAATTACCTCTTCTGAGAGAATTTGTTTGGTGCATAGACTAAAATTAATAATGAGAAAAATAAAAAGATAGTAACAGCTCTAGAATTGTTCCTTTCATAACTATTATATGCAGTGTGCATTGCTGTCAGCTGGTTGATGGCGACATGGACAAAGAAGAACTCCCAAACTGAGGCAGTTGATAAGCAGAGAAAGCACACGGTGGCAAGCATGGCCATCACAATCGATCGATCTCAAGGAAAAATAAAATAAAATAAAATATAATTTGCTCAATTGCGTGCGAGAGAGAACAGAACCAGCTTGGCAGCAGCAACCGACAGTATTGCATCAATCACAGTATGATCACACGGTAGAACAGTGTGCTGTTGCTCGTCAGTTCTCAGCTAATTAATCACCAGTATATTCCGGTGGTCGCCTGTACATTTTTTCGCGGCGAAAACGACGGTGAAGCCGGTGAATCTGCTAGACGAATTAATCACAGAGAGATCACTCTCTCAAGAACAGCCCTTGAGAAAGAACGAATTCCCTTGAGAAAGAATGCTACTACTACGATATCCAGCGAAGAAGAAATTGGAGAAGCAGAAGAGGAGAAAATCGATCAACATGCAAACCTGGAAGGAAGGTTTTGGCCATGGGGGAATTCATGTATTCAGAGTTTCAGACGCCGATCGAGACAGTTGGTGCTCGGTGGAGAAGACGGGCACATGAAGAACCATCCATGGCAATGGCGGCCGGCGGCCGGCAGGCGAGTGGATGGTAATGCACGTGCCCTGCTTCTCCACCGTGCACGGCCACCGTCTACCTCTCTCTCCATCTCGACCTCTCTGTGTCGCCATTGCCGGGGGGAGCCAAGAAAGTGAATTGGACATATGCACTAACAATATATTCTTCTCCTGATCGACCAGATTCTTAGCTTATATCCTTTGGAGAGATTGCTTGTATTTATAGAGCAGGCCATTGCTCCCGTGGGTGCTACCATGGGGAGGCTAATTAAATCTCCTTGGCTTGCTGGCTGGCTGGCTTGGCTCCATCCCAGCATTGCTATTTGCTCAGGTGTATCAAATACACATGGCCAGTTGGGCAGTGACTATTAACTGTGACACTGTGACTCACCTCTCATCGTTTGATTGCCGGTTTATCAGAAGTGGCCAAAATTTAAATTTTAAAATTTAATTTTAGAGTTGATTTTAATGTTTTTATATATAGTTTATTTTTATTATTGGATTTTAGGAATAGAAGTTTTATTTATAAATTATTTCTTAGTTGTTTAGTTTATTTTTCTACAACTTATTAGCACTAGAGCGTGATTATACTGGCTACTACCGAACATATATTTTCATTTTCATGCATTTCTTCGATATCTCTCTCGTTCGTGAGAAGGATGCCATTTATATCTGTACTATTTTAAAAGACTCTAGTTAGTGGTGGGAGGATTGTTGAATCTGCCACTCCCTGTTAGGTGGGCTACGTGTTGTTAGAGCGTAACATGTGTCTTCTGAATTCCTTTGTCAAGGTGATGACAAAAGCAGCTAGATGATTAGAGCAAAAAGAATATGGCTATTTGTTTGGGGTATGTAAAATGTGTATAATGAATTTGAGAAAATCCTTTTTATACCCCTGAAATTTTAGCTAATCCTTTCTATGCCTCTGAATTTTGCTTACTTCTTTATATACCCCAAAATTTGATTTTGATCCATTCCATACCCCACCCGTCAGTTGACTGTTAGTTGACAGTCTAATTTCTATAAAAATAACCATTTTACCCTTTGGATGAACATAGAAATTCATGAATTACATTATTAAAAATGTAAAAGTTTGTCGCATAAGACTATTATAGTTATGAGTTTGTTATGCGATGCATTATTTATCACAGAATTTATTTAGATAAATAAATAAATAAATAATATGTATTTATTTTAAAATAAAGTCATAAAAAACGAGGATCATTCATACAAAGATAGGACTACCAATGCTCACAATAATTTTTTTATAAATGCTTCCGATCAAAATTATCCGTTGTCCTATTAAATTTCAAATTAAAAAATTAATTTATTACATTTTTCTTATTTTCAAAATTTATGTCAAAATTTTCTGCACTAATTATTTAGTCACATTAGTTTCATAAAATGCACATACTATGCACTCAAACAAAATTTTCAATCGTTTTTTAAGTTTATATTCAAACCTAAAGCATCAAGGGCAAAAAAGACATTTGCAACCAAACGTAATAGTGAAATGAAGAAAAATGTAACGGTAGGGGGCACGAAAGGGATCAAGTTAAAATTTCAGGGGTATAGAAGGGATAGGGTAAATTTTAGGGGTACGAAAGGGATTGAGTGAGTTTTCAGATATATACAGGGAATTTACTCGATGAATTTCTTCTTTTCCAAAATTCCGTTGCAACAAACAGGCATTTGGCTAGTCTGATAAAAAAAAGTTAAACCGTAATAGGAGAGAAACCACATTTTTTTTATGTGTAAAGTATGGGTCACCGGGTGTCAAAGTATACCACATGGCATGGTGACTGTATGCCCATGTTTCTGACACACAGTTAACAAGTACTCCTTGCCCCCGAAAAAAAGGTACTCCTTGCATCCAAATTTTGTAAGGTTCGTATTTCAACATCCAACTTGGCAAGTATAACATACAACTGGGCCAAAATATAAAATATGTACTATATCTATTTTTTAATTAATGATGCCATTGACTTTTTATCAACATTCGACCATCGTCATATTCAAAATTTTTGTGCAAATATAAAAATATTTAAATCATGTTTAAATAATATTTAATGATAAATTAAATTACAATAAAATAAATAATAATTACACAACTCTTTTAGTAAGCGAATGGTCTAACGTATATTACAAAGTTAATGGTGTCATACATTAAAAAGTGAGTATAATTATAATCATGCTTTATTTATACTCAGACTAGCTACTTTCTCATGATTTTTTAAAGAGTAAGTTGCGCTTTGTGCTGGATAAATATGGAACCTTGTTTAACACGTGCCAAGTCCACTTCACACCAAGTTTCATCATACAATTGGACATAAATATCGTAAAAAGTGAGTGAAACTTGTGATATACTTCTCTTGAACAGTTGAACTTAGATCATGTTAAATTTCATGGAATTTCTATAAGGTGCTGTGGTGTACACTAGTGTTAATAAATGTGTGCAAACCCTAGTGTAAAGTGGAAATACGTGTTAAATTTGGTGTAAAGTGAAATTGTGCGTGCTTTCCCTGATGCAAAGGGCGATGAAAAAAATTACTCTTTTGAGATAGAGATCTGTTTGTTGACATCAAACATTGCTAAATAAATCTACCAGGCATTTGTAATAGCTGGGGAAAGGTAGCCACTGTGTTTCGGAGGAAATAATACTTAGGCTGAGCTCGAGAAAATGGCATAGTTTTGAAAAATCCCTAGCTTAAAATGTGTTTTTTTTTCAAAAAAACATTCTATGTATATCCAAATTTGGCACCTAGATTCGAATTAGAAAAATATTGCCAAAATTTGGAGAGCATCGGTTTCTTTCATGAAGCCGGTTTGACCGTCGTGTGTGGGCCGGTCAGACCGCTGCTTGTGGGTTGGTCTGACCGGCGGTGTGTGGCTGGTTAGACCGGCGGGGTCCGATCCTAAGTCTGCTTTCGTCAGGTATCGGGATTCCTTGCTTGGAAGGGTGTGTTTTGGGTTTTCATTGGTTTCTATTCCGAGTTGGACGTGGAGGAGAACATGTAGGAGGCAAGACCAATCCCTATATAAGGGACAAGGCCAGTTCAATTGAAAAAACAATCTACTCACAATCCAATTTAGCCAATTGAATTGCTTTTTCAATATTGCATATTTGTTGATTTGCGCGGTAAATCGTTTACCTTCGCTACAAGAGTGTAAAATCCCTTTGTAGATTTATCCCGTAAACCTTCCGTTCGCTCATGAGACAAGTGTTTGTCGCTTGTTTCATTTAAACCGGCTCCGCTAGCCGATTTAATCTATCAAACCCATCTTGATCTAGCTTTTACTAGATTGAGGTGGTTGGCAACTCTATACCACCGCAAGGTGTTTAGGTGTCCCAATCGTGATCGTCTTCTTGCCAAAAAAAAAATTACCAACACATTCTATACAAAATTTGCTTTAATAAATCATATTAATTCATTTTTCAAGTTTAAAATAATTAATACGTACTTAAATAATCATGCCTTAATAGCTCACCTTGTTTTACATATCTTCTTAATCTTCTTATTTTCCTTTCTCTCAGACACAACCTTACAATACTTAGGTACATTTAACACTTGATGTGAAAACGTACGGTAGCAGTCAGAGGCAGGTGCTACTAGCACCTGAGAACTCCATAGAACTATTTTATTAGAGCACTTAACTCTCTAAATATTTTTTTCTTATTTTACCAGCCAAACTATTGAAAATGGTTCACTTTACCTCTTTATACAAGTTGTATCTTATGCTAAAATATTTTAGACCATAGATGGCATCACTATATCAAAGTTCAAAAGTTCTTTTTAATTTTTTTATATGACTGTTTGCTTACATTTAAATCAATCATAGGTGCTTTCAACCTACGTAAAACAATGATAAATAAGTTCTAAAAAATGCTGAGACTTGTTGTAATGCATCTATCATCTTACTAAACATCAGTGCAAAATACTACTTATATAGAAAGAAATAGAAAAGATAAATATTATTAGACATTAAAGCGAACCACTTTCAACAGTTCAGCGTGTAAAATAAGTTGAAAAATAGTTTAGGGGTTATGTGATCTGACGAAATAGTTCAAGGGACTAAAATTGACATTTTTCTTTTAAATATCATTCAGTTGACCATTGGATACAAATTTACAGCACTCCGGGTTGTACTAAACTAAGTCATTGCTAACTCATTGCTAACTCCACTCTTCCTCAGATTTATTTTAATAATGGAATAAATCCAAGCTTTTGCTTCAAGAAAGCTATGATCACTTATTACATAATTCTCTCAAAGAGAGCAAACATTCAGGAAACCTATAAAGATTGATTAACAAACACCGACACTTGAGGAGAAAACAATTATATATTGAAGTCTATTTGCAAATATCTAGTTAAAGTTGGCGAAAATCCGTATGCGGTATGTATTAGCTCCTTGTTATCTTCACACTTTTAGAGTTGTGCCAAGAACCGAAGCAATGCGTTACCATGAAAAATATTTACATATAAGATTTATTTGAAGATTTATCAAAAACCACATCATCCCTACTCAACAATAGAGCCAGCATAAAGCATATGCTCATAATAAATAAGTTTCTTTCTTCAATCAATACAACCAAGCCAATTTCCAGCTACATTAGAAATACTATTGGGATGTTTTAGTCCAAGGAAATATAAAATACTCTCTAAAAAAATTACAATAAGACAATAAAAAGATATTGAATAGACTCGATTCTTATACATAAACAACATCTTTTACTACCATTTCAGTTTCTTTTTACTAGCTAGATTATCCTTTTAGAATTACTCATTTGAATAGAAACCACGTAAAAATATTTTCCAATGTATAATGTTACTCAACTGACCTATATATATGCACCATTACTAGCATTCACCCTGTTTTATAGTGCCACCTGTGCCAACTAACTAATACAATTATCTTATAGTGTCCCCAGGTGTGGATCCAGGATTTTTTTTGAGGGATGGGGGGTGTGGAGTGGAGGGGGGGGGGAGGGCTCATTCTCTTCTTTCTCTTTTCAATCCCCCGTACTCTTCTTCATCTTCCTATTCTTCCCCCCTTCCCCCTCACCTTCTCTCCATGGGAATCCAACCATGTAGGGAAACTCGAGCCCCCCCCCCCCCCCGCGAGGCCGGTATCCACGTTAGATCAACCCCTAAGTGTTCCCATTAATGCTGCCTTCTACTATGGCTAAAGAGATGACAACAACGGCCTAACAACACACCCATATACCTCTCACAGTCCATAGTGCTATCACTACCTTCCTATGATATTGTTTTGCTCCGGGTTTTTAACTAACCCTAGGGTCATTGCCTGCGAACTTCCCTGTAACCTCTACCCTAGGGTTTCACCTAGTTGTCCTTAATAATGAACGCAATGTATGTTAGTACATACGGGAGTAAATTGTGGAGCTATGCAATAATCCAGTACTGACCCTAGAATGCTGGGGAGTAGATTAGGATGGGGCCATTTTAATGGCAGATTGCTTAGTCCTCACAATTGAATATTAATTATAGATAAAGTGGTCCATGCATATATGCAAACGCTTCAATTTGGTAAAGTAATTTATTTTTGTGACAATAAAGAACAGTAAACTTTAGAAAACACGATTAAGCAGTGTTAAGTGAGGGTTGGGAAATCACCTCCGATTCGGAAAACAGAGCGATAAATTAGTGTGTGATTAATTAATTATCAGCTTAAAAAAATTTAAAAATAGATTAATATGATTTTTGAAAGCAACTTTTTTATAGAAATTTTGCCGATTGAGAAGCACGCATGCGCATGGTAAACGAGAGAGTGAGATTAGAAACTTGGACTTAAAAAACGCAGCCTTAATATGGTTTTGAATTAACGTGTTTATGGGTATGCACTATGCAGTATGCACGGCACTGTGGATGGTCTAGAGACAGTAAGTTATACCCCACTTATAGCAAAGGCTATAGCATACTCCCTCCATCCTAAAAAAGATAAATGCTGGATTTTCGTGTCCAACGTTTGACTGTCCGTCTTATATGGATTTTTTTGTATAATTAGTATTTTCATTGTTGTTAGATGATAAAACATGATTAATACTTTATGTGTGACTTATCTTTTTTAATTTTTTTTATAATTCTTTTAAATAAGACGGACGGTCAAACGTTGGACACATAAATCCGGGTTTATCCTTTTTTGACGGAGCGAGTATATCATATACGGCATTCTGGAGTATGTACTTATATAGAATAATCAAATATTTTCGTCATAGAAGTTCACATCTTTTTTTTTTGTTCGTGTCAGAACTTGGAGTCAACGGTTACATAGATTTGTTTCTCCTTTAGTTGGTACTTGGTGTACATGTTTTTCCCCCTTGGGACCGTCATTTGTATTTGGTTCAACTATAAACTTTGTAATATATACTAGTTGATTATAACTTATGTTGAAGTAAAAGCCGAATTATCCATTATTGAAAAAGGAAGTTCACATTTTCACCCCTTTATTTTTCTCGAGCCCACAATTTTTGCAAAAGGGCATATAATCTAATGGTTGCACTGACTTAAGTGGCATCCAAAGGTGCTAAGTTCAAATCACACTAAAAACAAATTTTAGATTAGATTGTTTAAGGGGTAAAGAAAATAAAAAAAGTAATTTGTCGTCCTTAGATTTGCCTCTTGGTTTTTCCCCTTAGAAATTAGAGCTAGTGATAAGTTGTGCTTAGATTCAGGGGTGAAAATTTTTACCGTATTACATCGAATATACGGACATACATTTAAAGTATTAAACATACTGCGAGACAAATTTATTAAGCCTAGTTAATGCGTCATTAGCAAATGTTTACTGTAGCACCACATTGTCAAATTATAGAGCAATTAGGCTTAAAAGATTTATCTCGCAATTTACACGTAATCTGTGTAATTAGTTTTTTTTCTATATTTAATACTTTATGTATGTATGCAAATATTTAATCTGATAGGGTAAAAAAACTTAGCAGGGATCTGAAGAGGCACATAGATGTGCAAAGGCAAGAAGCGAGGGTGATGAATGAGTGTCTGGTGAGAGGGGGGAAAAGCTTGCACCCCATCATTCCCATGAGGATGTCATCATTAATTGGGGGTAGCAGTGGCGTGGAGTGGAGTGATGGTGGGTGGGGTAAGTGCTGCCGCAGGCTGAGGGAGTACCAGCCTAAGCAAGGATAACCGGTTGGGTCCAATACAGCAAATCCTCCACCTATCTGGCTATCTAGCTTTGCTCGATTCATCCATCGTGCGGTAGTGTAGTGAAGTGCACTGCAAGCAAATTCTATGTGGGAGACGGGGCCTTGCTAGCTAGGCAGCTAAAACTAAAAAAAAACGATTTTTGCAGAGGGTCTATATATAAGGGGTTTTCGTGGGCAGCATGGCTACCCGACACTAAAGGGTCTGCAAAAATAGGATTTTTGCATGTGGACGCTTAAGCCATCCTCACGAGAAAATAGAAAATCGATAAAAAAAATCCAAAACACAAAAACCTAGTCCTAACCCTAGCCGGCTGCCATCGCCGTTGTCACCGGTGGATCCGCGCGTGTGAAGGCCGGATCCACGCCGCCACCGGAGCCCGCGCCTGCCGCCACTGGATCCGCGCGGGGGAGAGCCGCCGCTGGCCTCCCGCTCGAGCCCGCTGTCGGATCCGCGCGGGGAGGGCTGAGGAAGCTGCCGCCTTCGTCGTCGTCCGCGACCACAGTCACCTGCCGTCGACCGCACCGCCCGCCTCCCATCGCGAGGCTAGTGGAGGCAGATCCCCCCGCCACCGAGCCGCCCGCTGCCGCCGGCCGAGCCCTCCGTCTACCATCGTTTGCACCCGCCGCTTGCCGCCATCCGCGCCTGCCGCCCGTTGTTGGCCACGCCGCACACCACCTGCCGCGAGAGGAGAGTGAGAGGGGAGAGCTGCGCAAAGTGAGAGAGTGAGCGAGATTGTGAGAAGAAGAGGTGAGAGAGTGAGAGAGGTGATGAGAGGATAAGGATGAACAATTTTGAAGTGTGAGGATGGAACATAGACTTTTAGGCGGATCCTTAAGAGGCCCGCATGTGAAAATAGATTTTCGTGTGCGGCCCCTTAAGTGGTCCACTCGTAAAAATTGGTTTAATTTTGCATGTGAAGCCTTAAAGAGGCCCGTCTGCTGATTTTCGCATGCGGTCCTTTTAAAGCTAAGCACGCGAAAATGGAAGGACGATTTTTGTAAACGCGACCAATTACGGACCGTCTGCAATCTGCAATCTAAACAGGAAAATCGTTTTTTAAGTTGTGTAAGCTACGTCTGCATTGCCGTGCACTATGCACTTCTTCTTTCGTCTCATTTTAAATTTTAAATGCAGTTTTTTTTTCCATTTTCGATCATTCGTTTTATTTGAAAAATTTATAAAAAAATTAAAAAATAAGTCACACATAAAGTATTATTCATTTTTATCATCTAATAAAAAAAATACTAGTCATAAAAAAAATTAAATAAAACAGACGATCAAACGTTGGAAAAAAAAACTGCACCAAAAATGGAACGGAGGGTGTACGTTGCAAGCAAATAATTTCAGAAGATAATTAACCTGGTCATTGATGAATCAAATTAATATTTGGATTTGCCAAAAAAAATTTATTTAATTTTAATTTTTTCTCATATTTGATTGCTATTCCTATATATGATATAAGTATGTTTCGATCTCTTATATCTCCTCTTACAAGGAGATAATAAAATACAATGTAAATACAAAAATTTATAATGTAAGTTATAGGGTAAAAATGATTTGACTATTTTTTTTAAATATGACTCTTAATTTTTTTTTATTTTTTTAGAGAAGGGTATTTTTACCCAACCCAATCTAAATATCTACTCCTACAGTCTCAGTGAATAACTAATAATTTTTTTCTTTTAGCTATCCTTTTCTCCATTAATAACAACTCTAAATTAATGACCGTCTATATGCTCTTATCTCGACCAAAAGTCATCGTATTGATTCACTCGCATCAATCGATTCATCTAAAAGTTTAAACTTACGAGAAAAGGACATACTTTTCTTTAGCCGATACGGACGATTCCGTCGTACTTTTAACACGTTGAAACCTGCAAGTGTGAAGCGTTGGACTAGCTGCCTTTTCAATTCGGGCGTCTAAAAAGAGGCTTTCGGCAAAATTGAGTTTGACCCATACAAATACCTCTGACTGACAATTCTTGGCACGATCGATCCTGCCATCCACACGTGGGAGATACAAACAAACCAAACCGTATATATGATTGAGAAAACATGCGTGCGCTGTGCGTCGCCATCGATATGGCTTTGAGCGAGCCATCGAACGATTAGACAAATGCAGCGTGATATATCATATATGTACCTCGTAATCCAGGGATTCAAGACATCTTACCTCGGTTTTTTTAAGCATATTTTATAAACTGCTAAACGATATTTTCATATAAAAATTTTCTACTTAAAACTTTTTAAAAATATTAGATAAATTTAATTTTAGAGTTTAAAATAATTATACCTCATTTGATCATCATGCGCCAGTGGCTTTGTTGTTTTACATGTGCTAACTTTATTTTTATCTTAATATATCTCAAATACCATCTGTTGACGGTCGTTATTGATCAGTTTCGACCGTCAATATTACCAAAATAGAGGAGAACTAGTGATGCTTGCAATGCATATATTTGTTAGAATAATAATATTTCACTAGTATTAGATTTACTAACCTTTTTTAGAGAATGATCATAAAGTAGAGGAGAATCGACATCAACACCAACGATAAATCAATCGGACGATGTCAAGAACCAGACTTATGCATGAATGATCCAAGAACTCAGAATTGACACGACAAACTGGGCCAAAATTCACAAGTCTGTGAAAGAGAAGCAACAGAGGAGGCCGCCAGTCGAAATTGGGCTGGATCGGGCCAGCCCCAGGCCGAACCCTCCTTAGCGCCATCCGATCCAGGGCTTCGCCTGGACGGTGTGGATTAGCCCCCAATGATGGTTGGAAGGCATTTCCGACTATTCCAACCGCCACAACCGTCATTAGGAGGCTATAAAAGGAGTTGCCATTCTCACTTCACTCACACACCTCAAGCAAGAGCTCTCTCATTACTCTCAAGTTTAGTTTAGTAGTATCTAGCTGGTGTTATAGAATTAGAATAGGAATCAGGAGTCCGGAAGCCTTCGGAAGAGTTCGGGTATGGCTCTAGTAGCTTTCCTTTCCTCTTTTATAAGCTTTGTACTTTTATTAGAATACTCTTCTAAATACATTTCTGGTATTGAAATACTTTCCGAGTATATGAGTACCAACTTTACATTATGTTCATGTTATATTGAATATACTGCTAGCTTATCTGGGAGATGCTTTGGTGCGGGTATAGTGTTTGCTTATGCAATTACTCTATGTCATGACGATGATATTAGAGTAGTATCTGGTAGTTTAGACGTGGTGTCTAGATTACGGGATATCATTATTTGGGGTTATATATTGCGGATGAGAGGTGGGCCGCTGATGGTGATAGCTCAGTACGGGTATTCCTCCGCGCCTATATATAATTCTAAGTTAATTTCCTGGGGAGGGTATTCCTCCGTATTTAGCCCTGGTTGGATGGTCATGACGGGCTGTCGTAACGAACTCGGCAGTCAGGGGTGGCTTCTCGAAGTACCAGGAGGGCATCGGATAGAGGGTATTAGCTAGTATATCAGTTAACTAGAATGTATGTATGCTATGTATATTAGAAGTATAGGAATAGATTCTCTTTCTCTTTTCTTTCCACCTAGCTTAGATTATTTATTATGAGGATGAGTAGTAATGCTTGTGTGTCACTCTACCCTTGGATTATCTTAACCCCTGCTTAGAATATGATTATCACAAGTAATATATAAATTATTAGTTAAGTTCTCTCTACATGATCTTCCCACGTGATAAAATAAATACGATACCCTTGGAATACTCTCGGGTGAAATGCTACAATGGTATATCCGTGCGCTTGCGGATAACTCTGTAACCATAATATACCAGAAGTATTTCTGTGCCATTGCTGGGAGTTATATTTCTAGTAATGTCGTTAAGAAATACCAACAATCATTTCTAGCGCCGTTGCCGGGGAAGATTCATGATAGAGATTACTTAAACTAATACTTTATATTTACCTCTGTATAGTCATTTTCCTTTGCAGGCTAACCTTGGTTGTTTTCACTTTTTGTTGTGAAAACAGGGTAGTGCATGACTGGTTTCAACCTGCCGGAAAACTTCAAAGAAAATCCAGAAGCTTTCTTCGGAAGTGTCAGGCCGCGAGTCGTTGCTCCGCAGAAAACTCTATCGAAAAAGAAACCAGCCGTACCAGCGCCACCGACCTTCAAGAACATGGCCAACAAGACTCTTCGCGAGTTCGCTGCTCCCTCTGCTGACATTGTGGTCGTCGGGCCGCAAGTCAACATAGGAGATGTGGATTTCGATTTGAAGTCCAGCCTTATCACGATGGCGCATGCTAGCCCGTTCTGTGGCAAGCCTAATGAGGATGCCAACGCTCATTTGCAGCAATTCCTGGAGATATGTAGTACGTACACCATCAAGGGAGTCAGTCCTGACGCCGTCAGGCTGCGGCTGTTTCCGTTCTCCCTCCTCGGGAGAGCGAAGCAGTGGTTTTATGCCAACTGTGCTGCTATCAACACCTGGGATAAATGCTCTACGGCATTTCTCTCGAAGTTCTTCCCGATGGGCAAAACCAACGCCCTTCGTGGACGAATTTCCAGTTTCCAGCAGACAAGGGACGAGTCCATTGCTGAAGCATGGGAACGACTGCAGGAGTACGTGGCCGCCTGTCCTCATCATGGGATGGACGACTGGCTAATCCTGTAGAACTTTTACAATAGGCTCACCCCAATGTCCCATGATCACCTGGACGCGGCAGCTGGAGGAGCCTTCTTCTCTAAAACGGTTCAAGGAGTCGTTGAACTCATAGAGAAGATGGTCTCCAATATGGGTTGGAGCGAGGAACGACTCCAGACTCGTCAGAGAGGAATGCACACCATCAAGGAGACAGAGTTACTTGCTGCCAAGCCGGACCTCCTCATGAAACGTTTGGACGACCACGAGAAACGGCCAGAAGGCACGGTCAAGGCCTTGGACTCACACATCACGTGTGAGGTTTGCGGCGGCACGGGGCATTCTGGGAACGACTGCCCGTAAACCCGTGAGGAGGCGATGTACATGGGCAACAACAACGGGTATCGTCCATAAGGAGGTCAGGGGTGGAACCAACCACGCCCATATTATCAAGGAGGTAACAATAACGGTAACTTCTCTAACCAGTCCTCCTTGAAGGATCTTGTTTTTGCACAAGCTAAAACCACTGATGCGCTAAGTAAAAAACTTGCTACTAATGATAAGATCTTAGAGAACATAAATGTCAAGCTAGATGGCTTCGCTTCCGCATTTCAAAACCAGCTGAGCTTTAATAAGATGATAGAAACCCAGTTAGCTCAGTTGGCATCTTTAGTCCCTGCAAATGAAACTGGGAGGATTCCGGGGCAACCCGACTCCTCCATTGAAAATGTTAAGGCGATCACAACGAGGGGAGGTAGGTCCACTCGTGATCCGCCATATCTTAACCCTGCAGGAACTAATGGGATGTCAAAAGAAACGCCATCTACTGACTCGGCTGACAAGGAGATTCAGCCAGAGAAGACCGTGCCACAGGAGTACTGCGACACACGGCTGCTGCCATTCCCTCAACGGAATAGGAAACCGTCAGTGGACGAGCAGTTCGCTCGTTTTGTTGAAGTAATCCAAAAGATTCACATCAACGTGCCTTGTTGGACGCTATGCAAGTACCAACATACGCCCGTTATCTCAAGGACATACTCAACAACAAGAGACCGCTCCCAACAACGGAGGTGGTCAAGCTGACGGAACACTGCAGCAACGTCATACTCCACAAGCTCCCGGAGAAGAAGAAAGATCCGGGGTGTCCCACAATCACCTGCTCGATCGGGGCGCAGCAATTCGACCAGGCCTTGTGCGACCTTGGAGCCAGCGTCAGCGTCATGCCAAAAGACGTCTTTGACAAGCTCAACTTCACGGTGTTGGCACCAACACCGATGCGCCTTCAACTAGCTGACTCGTCAGTCCGTTACCCGGCGGGGATAGCAGAGGATGTGCCAGTCAAGATATGGGATTTCTTCATCCCGGTTGATTTCGTGGTGCTGGACATGGACACGGGGAAGGAGACGCCGCTCATCCTGGGCCGTCCGTTCCTTAGCACCGCAGGAGTCAACATTGACGTAGGAACGGGGAGTATCCGTTTCCATATCAACGGAAGGAGGAAAAATTTGAGTTTCAACCGAGGATGGAACAATGCTCCATGGTCAAAATCAAGTACGGGCCAAACCCGTAGAACATTCAAGAGGTGGAAGTGGAGCCACCCAAAACGAATAGCCTGGTATGGTTCATGCAGAACTTCCTGGAAAAGGAAACAACAATGCCCAGGAACCGTTATTGGAGGACGCCGGTAAAATCCCTTGCACCAGCCAAGAAGTTAGAGCAGCCGGCTCAGAAGAAGCCATCTTCCGCACCGAAATCAAAGAAGGTGTGGAAGGAAAAGCCAAAGACGCCCGCTCCCTCACCTCTGGAGACGGGTGGAAAATCTGTGAACTGAATTGAAAGGAGGTACGGTCTTGCACGTCGGACTTTAAATGACGCGACCTTCACCAACAGGTAAATTGGTATGTATCAGGATATTTGCTTTCAACAAATTGAATTTTTGCATCACCACATGTTTGAATTTCAAAAATGCATTTAGGATTTTTGAATTTGGAGGAAATTCTTCAAATGAACTTTTCAGAGCAAACCAAAACAAAATTTTCAACGAAAATTCACTGTGCCACGACCGCACTGACCGTTGGATTCCAACGGTTGAAAGTGGGGCCGGTTGGGCCCACCAGGGGTTCGGCCGAACACCCTGGTTGGGCCGAACAGGCCAGGCAACGGTCGGCTGCCTCACTTTTTGAGGTAACAGCTAGTGGGTCCCACAGGTCAGTTTTGACCGTTGTGGGTGCACTATTTAAGCCAGCCAGCCGAGAGAGGGAATTCTACCCCATTTCAACACATTTTCATTCCCTCTCCAAAGTTTACTCTCAAGTTCATTCATGATTTGATAGTTTCTCTCAAGTTCAAATCATTTAGTTGCATACATACAAGTTGCTTTGGCGAAACTAACCGGCGGGTGAGCCGAGTTAGCCTGTTCTTGCTCCATTGTGCAGTATGATGAGGCGATTGTCTCGTCTGTTCAAGGGGTCGGGCTCTCCATTGAATCGTCATGATGAGTCTAGCACTCGTTCATCAGCTGATGTCTCGATGGAAGATGCCAACGCTCCACGACAACTCCTGAGTGACGCTGACCTTGACCTTGTCAGTGATTGGGAGAGACAAGCCTACTACATGCTGAGCGACCGGGAGTATGCTCACACGCGAGAATACTCACCAGAGTTGCTGAAAAAGATAGGGATGGATGTTGATTTTTGTTCTATTTGGAAAGTTGTTGGTTGGCAGAGATTTGCTGTGGTAGATGAGCCTGGTTCTCGTTTGCTTACATTGCAATTTCTATGCACTTTGAAAGAAATAGAAGATGGTATTTCTTTTCGCTTTTTCCATAAGGAGTTCACACTCACATGGAAAGGCTTGAGTACACTTCTTGGTTAATTCCTGTAAAATCAATCTCCAGAAAGGAATTTCTGGGTTCGAGAAAAATAGGTTTTGGGAAGATATTTCTGGTGCTCCAATTTGCAAGAAACCTAGAACGAATGATATCCATAATCCTACACTTAGGCTCATGTACAAATGGATTGCTATGACTTTGTTTCCTAGAAGTGATCTGAGACCCATTAGGGGAGATGAATTAATTATCATTTTTGCCATGGTTAAATAGATAAAAATTTCTCCTGTGAAATGTATGATAAGGCAATGGTTAGAAAGTATAAAGTTCTCCGCTCCTGTTGAGTGCACTTCTCTGATTACTCGGATAGCAAAAGGGCTAGGGGTCGTTAGCGACCAAATTGCTTTTATCTCAGCCGCTCGTCCGCGTATTGATGAGGCCTATCTAGTGCAAGGGCATATTTTGAAACATGGAGTAGATGGATCTTTGATATACTTTTTCCCCGGTTATACAAATGAAATCCCGTTGCCAAATGCGGGGTATCATTTGTACAACTGCCATGAACTAACCATTCCCCTGCAGACCATAGAAGAATCTCGTGCAGGTGGAACATACAGGGAGACGCGCAACATGACAAGGAATGAACAAGGAAGTTCATCATCCTCGACAACCTTGCAGATGTATGAGGCAGGTTGGGCACCAACTGGGGATGCACCTGGATGGACCCAAGCTCCACGCCATAGCATCGGAGTCTCAACCTGGGCAAGCGCCAGTGAGGACCGGTGGCATGCGCCTCATGACATCCACTGGGGAGACAATCAACCCTCTAGATCAAGTGGTGTGCCTCCATCTCCAAGTGAATGGCGCTCGAGTTCCTCTCGTTGGGACTTGGGTGAAATCACTAGGAGAATGGACACCCTTGATGTGCAGACGGGGGAGATCCAGTACGACCTCGCGGAACACATAGCTCAAACGCAAGAATGGCAACAATATGCTGATGCTCAGTTCACCAACATCAGCAACATGATGCAGTAACAGCATGATGATCTTCAAGCGTACTTTCGCTTTCAGGGGTTCAATCTTTATCAAGGACCCTGAGCGAAAGCCAAGCTTGGGGCTCCCCCCACTGAGGTAACTTGTATCACATTACATATTTCCCTTTCTAATTGCATATTTTCTTTCCAATTGCATCTTATAAAACTTGAAAACAACATAAAAATTTGCAAAATAGAAAATACCAAAAAAATAGGATAGGTTTTGAGTCATGCTAGGTAAGACAAGCTAGTTCTCTTTGTTGAAATGATGAATAGTTGCTCTGTTTTATATCTCTAAAATATGGGTTCTTGGTAAATACTCTCTCAATGATTGAATATGAGTAGCCAAAGATTATCCGGGAACCTGAGATAAATGGGCTGCACTTGCTAATCTAAGTCTAGGTTGTTGGGAGATATGAGATAGTAAATATGAGTAGCTATGATCCTGATACTAGTTTGGCTTAAATTCTGGATGTTTTGTTTTTAAAATGATAAAATTGAAAGTTCCTCATTTGATATAAATTTCTACCAGAGCCAAAAATGTGCTATCATAATTAAACCATATACATTTTGGTTACTTGCTATTCCATTGAACTTTGTCAAACTCTTGTGACTTGTGTAGATACTTCTCATGCTCTATGATCAAGATAATACACCCACATATATGCACATGCTAAACTCATACACTGGGAGCTAAGCAATATTCCATTCCATATCCATATTTCCACAAAAATAAATTCTCCATGCTTTCATGTGCTTTCTTCTCCTAAAAAGAAATATCCTTTTGAAGAAAAAAAAAGAGAGAGGAGGGAAAGGCATGGTTATGAAAAAAAAAGTTATGCTCCATCAAGCATTTGCATGATGTTGAAAAAAATAAAATAATAAAATAAAATGTAGCCATGCCCTCTCCTAATCAATAAAAGAGTAATTTTTGGGAGAAGAATGTAAGCACAAAGGAGAAGCACTTTTCTTTTATTTTTCCTCATATACTATTTCCACCATATACCAGACACACATTATGCACGATCTTGATCTTGAGTATGTTTAGTTATCTGCTTTAGTCTAAGTTTTTGACTTAGTAATAAATGTGAATGCAAGTTTGCCATATTTGATTCTTACCAAGCTCCACATATAAACCTTAGAGTAGGAATCAACAAGGCAACATTTGGTGAGGAATTTATTTTGATATACTTAGAGAGACTGAGTGAGTGACTTGAGGAACTTGGTTTTCTTTTCCGAAATCATTTGAAAACTTCCGGAATAAGAGTTGAATAAAGATTGGGTGAATTGGTGCTCTATGTGCTGTTCTGTCTTTCAACCGACCAAGGCAATAAGCAGTGTCTCGTGGGAATCAGGGGTAAAGGTAAACCACCGGGCCAAAGATTATTTAATCTGAGAGAGAGTACATATACCTTGCACCTGTATCTTTGAGATATGCAACATAGTAGCAACTCCTGATCAACAACCAAGTCTTTGTTTCCATTCGTCCTTCACTCGGGACGAGCAAAGGTTCAAGCTTGGGGGGTTTTGTTGATGGTCGTTATTGATCAGTTTCGACCGTCAATGTTACCAAAATAGAGGAGAACTAGTGATGCTTGCAATGCATATATTTGTTAGAATAATAACATTCCACTAGTATTAGGTTTACTAACCTTTTTGCAGAAAATAATCATAAAGTAGAGGAGAATCGACATCAACACCAACGATAAATCAATCGAGCGATGTCGAGAACCAGACTTATGCATGAATGGGCGAAGAACTCAGAATTGACACGACAAACTGGGCCAAAATTCACAAGTCTGCGAAAGAGAAGCAACAGAGGAGGCCGCCAGTCGAAATTGGGCTGGATCGGGCCGGCCCTAGGTTCGGCCAAACCAAGGGGTTCAGCCGAACCCTCCTTTGCGCCATCCGATCCAGGGCTTCGCCTGGACGGTGTGGATTAGCCCCCAATGATGGTTGGAGGGCATTTCCGACCATTCCAACCGCCACAACCGTCATTAGGAGGCTATAAAAAGAGTTGCCATTCTCACTTCACTCACACACCTCAAGCAAGAGCTCTCTCATTACTCTCAAGTTTAGTTTAGTAGTATCTAGCTGGCGTTATAGAATTAGAATAGGAATCAGGAGTCCGGAAGCCTTCGGAAGAGTTCGGGTATGGCTCTAGTAGCTTTCCTTTCCTCTTTTATAAGCTTTGTACTTTTATTAGAATACTCTTCTAAATACATTTCTGGTATTGAAATACTTTCCGAGTATATGAGTACCAACTTTATATTATGTTCATGTTATACTGAATATACTGCTAGCTTATCTGGGAGATGCTTTGGTGCGGGTATAGTGTTTGCTTATGCAATTACTCTATGTCATGACGATGATATTAGAGTAGTATCTGGTAGTTTAGACGTGGTGTCTAGATTACGGGATATCATTATTTGGGGTTATATATTGCGGATGAGAGGTGGGCCGCTGATGGTGACAACTCAGTATGGGTATTCCTCCGCGCCTATATATAATCCTAAGTTAATTTCCTGGGGAGGGTATTCCTCCGTATTTAGCCCTGGTTGGATGGTCATGACGGGCTGTCGTAAGGAACTCAGCAGTCAAGGGTGGCTTCTCGAAGTACCAGGAGGGTATCGGATAGAGGGTATTAGCTAGTATATCAGTTAACTAGAATGTATGTATGCTATGTATATTAGAAGTATAGGAATAGATTCTCTTTCTCTTTTCTTTCCACCTAGCTTAGATTATTTATTATGAGGATGAGTAGTAATGCTTGTGTGTCACTCTACCCTTGGATTATCTTAACCCTTGCTTAGAATATGATTATCACAAGTAATATATAAATTATTAGTTAAGTTCTCTCTACATGATCTTTCCACGGGATAAAATAAATACGATACCCTTGGAATACTCTCGTGTGAAATGCTACAATGGTATATCCGTGCGCTTGCGGATAACTCTGTAACCATAATATACTAGAAGTATTTCTGCGCCATTACTGAGAATTATATTTCTAGTAATGTCGTTAAGAAATACAAACACCAGCATCGCATGCAAGTTGCAGCGCGCATGCTGCGAGATTGTCGGGTTAAAAATTTGCAAAGAGGTTTGGCCTGTGCGGAAAGTGCACTCCTCGATAAATATAAAGAAGCTATTTAGGTCCTCCTTGGCATAGCTTTAGATCCAAAATTTTTAAAGCTGGGTATTTATAAACCTACAAATCTATATATTTAGATTCGTGATAACGTTATTAATAGCATTTAGATAATTTATTTTGTTATCATTTTAATAGAATTTAAAATTTTCAACCACTATAATTTAACTTATAAACTTTAAATCTATCGTGATCTAAGATCTAGAGTTGTGGTAAAGAAAGCCTTAATTATCGAGTGACTGGCTTTTTCTTACTAGTCGATTTAAACGTAAATCAAGGCATATATGTATTAACAAACAATAGAACGACATCAAACCGAGAAAGAGAGGGCATAGGACATGCTAGATTATTTTATTATTTTGATCTTTTTCATTTTTTAATTTTAAAAAAGAACCCTTCCAAAACTTATTTATATAATCTGAACCTTTTAACCACACCAGTCCATCTTGCGTGACAAAATAGTACACACCATACATAGCGGTGTGACAGTTTTATGCTGCCACGTCGGCAAGGGTGATGTGGCCAAATAGCGCTACCACGCTAGCCAGACCGGCATCACCAAATAATGCTGCCACACTAATCAGACCTAGGTTCTGGATCAGGTTCTGGATCAACATGAAAGAAATTAGCAATTTGAGATATTTCATTAGCAAAGGCATGGTTTCATGTCGATAGAAGACACACATGAGACCATATAGTAAATATGTCAATCAAATCTGAACGATCCATATCTTGACGCAATAGGACCACAAATATTCTATTGGATGCGTTCAAGAGAATTTAAGTGGTTCGGCTCTATTTTGAGATAAGAAGGTGTCAAAATCAGTTTTCCAGTAGCACATGCAGTGCATACAAAATCAGACGATTTGGGAAATTTTTCAGTGATCAAATGATGACCAATAGAGTTGCCAATAATTTTTCTCATCACCTCGATACCGGGGTGCCAAAGTCGATCATGCGAAGTGTGGAATGCATTAACATTTAAAAAAAAATACTCTATATGCAACATGTGCAACAGGCTTAATGTATGTATAGTACAATCCCAATGTGAGAGATGGAATTTTCTCGCAAATGCGTTTGCAATATCAATTTTGTTTAGTATAGAGAAGAAATTCTTCTCGATTACACATATGGGTTTCAATGTGGAACCCATTTTAACAGATATCCCCATAACTTAGTAGGGTACGGGTAGAATCAGGATACAGTAAGGCATTGTAATTTCTGTATCCATTGGGAGTGTAAAAGTTGCTCGTCCAGAACCAACTATCACAGTATCGCGCCTAGTGATGGTCAAAACTTTGCCTTCTTTCTTTTTGTGAGCTTGAAAGTATTTGATCTCCCTAAGTATAGAGTTTGTCGTACCACTGTCTACAAGACATAATTCCTTTCCAATCGGAGCGATATCCTTAGACATCTTCTCTATTGATTCCCTTTTGTTTCTCCTTCTCTTTCTCCTTCGCGAGAGCACGGAAGTGCTGATAACGTATTGCGACTAGAAAGTTTGAGAGAGATTGAGCGAGACTAAGATATTACATTATTGATCAATGCGCTACAATCATATAGATGGGAAAGGGGTGGCAACCATAAATGCGATGGTTGGGAACCATCGCGCCCGTTGCCAAGGAGCGCCGAACAGGGAGAAGAAACGGTTGCCTTCGGTTGCTGATCCCATGTTATATGGATGAGATCACCCTGTAGTTAGTTTCTTAACAACTAGGTGAAACCCGCGCGTTGTTGCGGCAGTTACTTTAGTAGCGATAAGTAAACATAATGTGTAATATAGCTTAAACAATATAATCTTATATAAACATAAGTTACATAAGTTGATGTGATTTAAATTTAAATAGTATGTTTTCAAATGTAAAAGTAAGATGATGTGGCTTTATGAGAGGATAAAAGTAGGAAGATAATTTAGACAAACATCTAAGGGCTAACAAAGATGGCATGGCTTAATAAGAGAAGAAAAAATAACATGAACTAAGTGAGGATGAACTATATAGGTATATTGTTGTCAATGGGGGATACCCCTAAACCAGATGAATAGGGTACTAGGGTACATTGGTACGAGGATCTACACGATATGACATCAAGCAAACAAAAAGACAAGGATTATACTAGTTTAGGCTCCTTGTAAGGTAATAGCCCTAATCCAGTTTATATGATATTGATATGGAAAGACCACAGGTTACAATAGAGAACTGACGATCCCGAGATTACCAGCAAGATCCTTGTCGAGATGGTTTCGATGAGATCTCCTGGCGTATAGGCTTCACGTCCTCCAGATTGTAGACTATGGTCGTGGTGTTGGCGCTATGAGTCGATCTCCTAGACCCCTCAGGGGGTGTTGATGTAACCATAGCTACTATGGATGCAACCGTTGCTCACATCATGGATGAACAAGAAAATATCAAGATCAAGTTCTTCAAGTGCCGGAATCCAATTCGACCACCTGCTACACTGACGACTTCAAACAGCTGCCGAATCTGCATACGACATCCATTTTCGACCCATGAGTACTTGATGGAGACTCGGATTCCTCTTTCCAACGGATCTAGCCTGATCGCCAAATCCTACACCAGTGATCCGAAACTGAAGAAACAAGGTGTTATATCACCTGTCATTCAGTTTGGGCTTGTAACTTTATTTGGCACCCCGGCCCAAGTGGGGCTCATGTGGGGTGTGCCCTAAACAGGTGGAGCATGACCCTAGGGATTCCTAGGATGTCCTCCCACCTCCTTAAATAGCTAGGTACTCCTTCAGGGTTTTTCGGGTTTTGTTAGATTAAAGTTTAGGCATTGCTACTTACTTGCATCGCGCATGTTGGCTAGATCATCCATCTGCTTGTTCTTCGGAACCCTAACTTATCATTTGTATTCAATTCCTATTTGTAATATCAGATTGCTTTTGTCTTGTTCTTGCTTATTTCTTCGATTTGCTTGTAGGAATATGGTTGATCTGCACCAGCAAGATCAACAACCCACGGAGAGGTGTATCGATCACTAAGGCGTAGTTGGGTCATCAACGTTTCTCCCAAATCGTAGTTATCATCAACTCGCCGAAAGATTGGGCCAACAACAGCCTTGAGTCTCAAGTGGAGCTTAGGGAATTATCATGTGTACCTTTTATACTGTGAATCACCTTAGTCTCCAAGTAGAATTCGGAGACTATGGAGCCCGCACTATATAGTGTAGACCCAATCCTCTCCGAGTAGGACTCTACTGTTCACTTGCTCATGAGGATAATTTCCACAATCTCTTGCTTCGTATACGGAAACATATTATATCCATATATTTTATAAGTCGTAGGATAGTAGGTATGTCTTAGCCGTAAACATGACAATAGCATATTGTAAGAAAAATGATAGAGAGATATATTGAAATATTATGTTAATTATGTGGGATGATTTGACATGCTTATACGTTTAATTCTCTAAAGTTTAATAGAATTTTAAATTATAGATAATATAGCATGCTTGTATGATGTTGCTACTTGTGTGTTTTCAATAAAGTTCGCGAGCAAAAATAAAATTCATCTTAAATTTTCATTCGCATAATAGTTGACTTATTTGTGATCGTGTCTGGTCATGTTGACAAAAGAAACCAATACGCCATCCAACTTAATAGCTAAATCCCCACAAAGCACATGTTTTATGTGATTTGCAAAAAAAATAAATAAATCAGTAACTTGGTTGAGAATTTTAAAAGATAAGTCACTAAATTACTCCCACCTCATGAGTTGTAGTACTATCGACATATTTTACTCAAAATTTAATGTAGAAATTAATATTTACAGGGGTTCAGGGCCTCAACCTTATAGCATACTCCCTCCGTCCCAAATTGTCCCAAATTATAGGGCGCCCTCTTTTTAAGAAAAATTAAACTCGGTATTTTTGACTAATAATTATACTAACCATAATATGTTAAGTATTATCCATATTATATCACTAGATTCATAATTAAAAGTACTTTCATGTAATGATAATTTCATGTTTGTTTAAACATAACATGGAATTAATTAATGGTCAAAATATATTGTTGAAAACCGTGTAAAAAATATAGACATTATAATTTGGGACGAAGAGAGTATCTAGCAATTCACTCAGCATACGGTCCACGGGTATCACCCGTTGACACTACCCTCGTACAGAGGCTCCAGGGCTGTGCTTCTCCTCTACCGGATCATCCTCACTACTCCCACAGCATCTCCTGCGACTGGCTCAGGTGAGGCCCCGGATTACATATCTATCATTCCAACTCACACCAATGCTCAGGTGTCATAGAGTATTTGTCAAAACAGAAGAGAAAAAGAAATAAAGGCTGAGAAATGGGGGTTGTTAGAATTAGAGGTAATTTTAGGTACTCGGGAAATGGGGTAGCCCCCATTTAGCCTTTGAGGCTCTAAACTAGGAGTTGGTTTCCTTACGCATTGGTCCAATTCCTTATGACTAAAGTAACCTTCTCATATATTTAAGGGTATACCCTATTCGTATATTTCATAACTCTAAAGATAGGAGGTATACCTTATCCATAATCTTGATAGGTAGCTATTGGGAGTAGCCAGTTACCAGAGGAGCTCGGAGGGCCATAGGAAGACAATATGCAGGAGACATCGAGGAGGATTGTGACCCACCCGCACAAGATTCACTGTAGTTGCGGGGTAGGTCAGGGAGACCGGCGGCAGGAGCGCAACCGGCAGGAATAGAGTCCGCAGTGTTGTAGAGTGACCATGGAAGGGAGGAGAGGCCGAATGCACGAACAAAAATATTTTGGATACGCCAAAAAAAATATTTTGGATACGCCAAAACATTTCGATGGGGGCTGTGGCTAGAACCCAAATAAGGCCTATGGAAGAGAATCTGGGGGCCTTCCCTATAGTTGGGGCCCGTTGGAGCTTGTTTTTTCCTTTTAGCCGTAAAATCTGTTTGAGCTTTGTGATTAGGGGCCCTGCTGGAGATGCTCTTATAATCAAATAGCAGCAATGGTGGTTTTGGTTTATTTGTATTAACCGTGTAGTTATTATCTATGTTATCTAGATACGGGGATACGGATACGCGATACGGTGATACGGGGATACATCATTTTTCAAAATATTAGGATACAGAGATACGTGTATATATTTATATATATTAAGGAAATAGCAATAAAATATGAGTGTTCATTCGATTCCATATCAATCTTCTCCAGATTCTCTTTTCTAGATAATTCAACTTGGCAAATTCAGACAAAATGAAGATGTTACTTGCCCTTGCTTTCTCTTGATAAATCAGAAGCTGCATTAGCAGCCGCGCTAGCACTACGATTGCTAGATGCACTAGCACTGAGCTTCCAGATCCAAAATCCATAATTGACTACTTTTAGCAAGAAAATAAGAAAAGAACTGCTGATCAAGCATGGGAACTTGGGAAGCCGAGCCAGAAGAGGAGAGGAGATTTGGCTCACAGGGGAACGAAGAGAAGTATGCTCGTGCTTCCGTGGTGCCAGCGGCGGCGGCGTTCTGTGGGGCGGCGGCGGCGGCAGCCATACGGCCTTGCCTAGCGGTGGCGCGGGCAATCTTCCGCTGCACGTCTGCCCCCAGCTGCGATGCCGTTGCTTCCGCGTGTGGCGACGGCGGCGGCACCGGGACCGCGTGAGACCACGAGCATGAGAAGCGTCCGGAGGAATAGCAGATGAACCATATCAGGAACGGTCGAGGCGTACCGGCAAAGTATCCGTGTTTTTTTTATTAAACTGAAAATCGTGAAAATCTGGGAAACATACGGGATCCGACATGTATCTTTATCCGTGCGCGTATCCGATATGGATACGTGACTTTTGTGCCGTATCAGGTAATATAGGTTATTACTACTTAACTATAAAAATAGTTTTTTATATTAGTATAGATGTATCTATCTAATTTGTTTTAACCATAGTCTATAGGAACAATATCCCGCAACTCATATGGTACCTTTTTATTCTTGTAATGTAACGAACTTTGTTAAATATCAAATGAATTGTGTCTTTTTAAGTCGTTATAGAAAATAATACACACATATATGTATAAATTAATATGCGATCGTATCAAAATATAAAAAACGTACTAAATCTATATTTATATTCTTTTTTATTTGTAAAATTTTATGGTGTAAATTCATCTAGCTAGCTGGTAGTATATAAGAAAAATTCAGGCACCCACAAATAGAATAAGTGTTCTCAATTTCACCATTAATATAAGTATGGCTCCTATAAATTCTATAGCAACTTGTTTAATCTCCGTCAAATTTCTTCAAGCTCTCTTAATTTTCTCAATCTTGCGCTTGATTAGTCCTTTTTATACATAGTCAAAATAAACGTACTTGCCCATTCCTGTAATGCATGCTGACCGAAACGAAAGAGCTGGACTGGACGGGACCCAGTAATCAGATCGACTCCTGCATTTAAGTGTCAGTGGCCACACTCATTTGGCGATCTAATCGTTTAAACCTAAATTTGGCACCTATGAACGAAAATAGGGAAAATTGCTAAAGTTTGGAAAGTGCCGGGTTTTCTTTACAGGGCCAGTCAGACCGTAGGTATGTGGGCAGTCTGACCGGCTAGTAGGGCCGGTCTGACCGCAGGTATGTGGCCGGTCAGACCATTGGAGTCCGAGCCCGAGTCTGTTTTCGTTGGGTCTCGGGATTCCTTACTTATGAGGCTATGTTTCGGGTTTCAATTAGTTTTTATCCTGAGTTGGACATAGAGGAGGGCCTATAGAGAGCAACATCAACCCCTATTTAAGAGACAAGGCCGGTTCAATTGTAATCCCCGAACACACAATATACTTGAATCGTTTTTTCTTTTATCTCTACTTTTCAGTTATGTTTTCCACTTTACCCTAGTTTAAGTCCATCTTTGTCAATTTGCACCGTAAATCGTCCGCCGCCGCTGCGAGAGTGCGACACCTCTTTGTAGGTTTGTCCTGAAAACCTTCCGTTTTGCCCATGAGATAGGTAGTTATCCTCATATCGATCTAAATCGGCCTAAAGGCAGATTTTGATCTGTAAATCGGCTCCGCTAGCCGGTTTAGCTGTTTTTCTAAAAAACCCGTCTTGATTTGACTGTTTGGCTAGATCGAGGTGGTTGACGACTCCATATCACCACAAAGACATTTAGATGCTACGATCGTGCTTGTCGACTTGTAAAAAAAATTACCAACATAATTTTTTATGATTCCACTGAGAAATCGATCTATTCGGCCATATTACGGCCGAATTTGGTTTAATCTAGTCATCTCAAGAGTTTCGGCCAAACGGCCGAAATTATTCTATACCGCTGCCATCGACACGTTCAATCCGGTCTGTACTTTCCAATAAATTCACAGGAATCGAGCCATCAGTGTTGCTGATACATTTGTGGCCGAGTTAATATAGTATTCGGCTAGGTTCAGGAGGAGTACAGGCACGGCACAACACCAGGAGCAGCAGCACACGCACAGAGGCAGTAGCAGTGCTTGTCTCTGTATTTTTATTTTGGTGAAATTGATTAGTGCACATATTGTTCGTACCTAGAGAAATTTCTAAGACTATATATTAATTTATTCGGTCAGAACATTTTGGCTATGAGCTATATGGCCAAAATTAATCAAGGAATTTCTTCATCAATCATGACCGAGCACGAGGTCGGTCCAAGCAATATCATGCCTATCACATTGGAGGATTTAGATTTTTTTTAGATAATGGAATATAATATCCCGGCCTTTACTCAAAAGAGCTACAGCCAATTATTACATAGTAGTTTTCATGAATATAGTGTAAATCTAAATGAATAGAACACACCTAATAGAAAAATAAAGAAACCAGCCTAACGTAAGGAGCAATGTCAAGACATGGAGCGGCAAATGAAGGCAATACAAGAGGAGGCGTTGGCGAGATCGTTCATCAAGACCCATCAAGGAGTGGTTCGTAAGCCCGGTCCTCCTCTCAAACTCGTCCTTGACAATGTTCAATCATTTGGACCACTTGATGAACCCTGAGTTCCTCTCGACACTCAAGGCTGTTGTTGGCCCGATCTTTCGGTGAGTTGTAGGTAACTACGATTTGGGAGAAACGTTGACGATCCGACTACAACCGTACGAGACGTTGTGTTGCGCCTTAGCGATCGATACACCTCTCCGTGGGTTGTTGATTTTGCCGGTGCAGATCAACCTTATTCCTACAAGCAAATCGAAGAAACAAGTAAGAACAAGATAAAAGCAATCTGAATTGCAAATAGAAATGAATACACACGATAAGTTGGGGTTTCGAATACAAGCAGACGGACGGTCTAGCCGACACGCGCGCTGCATGGAAGTAGCAATGGCTAAACTTTCATGTAAACAAAACCCAAGAAACTCTAAAGGGTTACCTAACTATTTAAGGAAGTGGGAGGACAATCTAAGGGGACCCTAGGGTCGTGCTCCACCTGGTTGGGGCGCACCCCACATTAGGCCCCACCTGGGCCGGGGTCCCAAACGAAGCTACAAGCTCAAAGGCCTATGACAGGTGACGCAGCACCTTGTTTGTTCATCCGCGGATGACTAGGATGGAATTTGGCGATGAGGCTGGATCCATTGGAAAGAGGACTCCGTGGGCTTTCTATCAAGTACTCACGGGCCAAAAAGGAGATCGTATGCAGATTCGGCGGCCGTTTGAAATCAACTAGTGCAGCAGGTGGCCGAATCGGATTCCAGCACTTGGAGGCCTTGATCTTGATGTCTTCTTGTTCATGCATGATGTGAGCAATGGTTGTATCCGTAGTAGCCATGGTCACATCATCCTCCCCTTCTTCATGAAAAACCGTTCTCGGTTTTTCCATGTGGTGCAAATCTTGCTCCCCTTCTTCAAAACCGACCTGTGTCTTTGGACAAAAGCAAAACAAACTTGAAGTAACATCAATGGTCCTAACACTACTCTCCAGTTTGCATTTTCTTGGCACAACAACAGAGGGTTGCATATCTGAACATATGTAAACTTTGTGCACCAAATAAATGTCGCTATCATTATATTTGCCAAAGATGTGAAAAATAACATTACGAGGACATGGCAAATCAGAATGAGCAAATATTTTGTCCTTCAAATAATTGAGCTCACAAGAATCATCAAACAGAATATAGCCCTAATGTATTTAAAGAAGATTGCAATTGAAGTTCATCATTCTCGCTGGACGTGTGAATAACATGCTTAAATTCAGTACATGGAGAATCAAGATTAAAAGTAGCATGTTCATTCACTAGTTGTGGAATGGATATAAGTGAAGTACTATCGCACAACTCTTCTTTACCACAAGGAACAGAATGCAAATCAACTTGTGACAAAGGCAATTCAGAAGTAAGGTTCCACTAAAGTTTGCTCTAGGTCAGCATGGAAAGTGGAAAAATGTAATTCATCAGAAGCATACTCACCTTGAGTAATTTCTGCACCATTTAATTTACCTTTTATGCCGTCTTCAGATAATGTAGGTGCATCAGTCCTTCTCCTCATTCGCGAGTGATGGAAGTGACATCTCAAACATATAGTTCTTCTTATTTGGGGACTGTTCTGAACTTCCTGCAAAACATCAGTAATAGGAGGCACAAGCATAGCTTGTTGCTCCATTGGGTTCTCCAAAATTTTGCGCTCAACATTGCAAGCAAGCATGAACAATTGGCCTATATGATTATATGTCACATTAACAAGCCCAGCCTGAATATTGGAATTAAGCCCTCTGAAAAATCTAGTCATTGTGTTCTCATTAGATTCTTGTAAACCACCATAAGTGATACAAATTTTAAAATCATGAAAGTACTCCCTAACAGTTTTGTCACCTTGTTTTAGATGTTCAAACTTCTCAAGGAGAGCACGTCTATAGTATGAAAACACAAATCATTTTCTCATTAGTATTTTGCATTCATCCCAAGTTTCAAGCTTATTTCCCATAGTATGCCACTAAAAAGAATGCAGAACCGGTACACTTATTACTAGCAGCCTTAATCATTTGAGCATTAGAAAAATCATACTCATCAAATTGTTTTTCTACTGCTAGCTCCCAATTAATGTATGCAGCGGAATCATACTTTCCATCAAAAGATGGCAAAACAGACTCTACTCTTGTAAGATTATGATCATGTACCTTATTTGCGTCATGTTGGTCACTTGCCATGTGTTGTCGCAGGTGAAAATGTCCACATTGAGCACGAACAGCTCCTAACTCTTTGTGTAATCCTGCCATAGTTAGTAGCAAACAAGAAACATATACAAGAATATATACGTTCCTATCAACTACTAGGTAGTAGGAAGCTCACAAATCACACACACTCAAGCTTTATATCGAGCTCTTACAAATTCTTATCAATGCAAGCGGAATAGGTGACATACACCGACTCAACCAAGCACCCCAATGGAGGTTGGATGTATCGATGCCTTGGCAAACACCTGTTGTACAGCTGCAGTTAGATCTGTGGAGC
The DNA here is from genome assembly GCA_000338895.3 of Oryza meridionalis. NCBI lineage: Eukaryota > Viridiplantae > Streptophyta > Magnoliopsida > Poales > Poaceae > Oryza > Oryza meridionalis. The sequence continues at coordinate 17,020,479 of CM002526.2, forward strand.
TCTAGGGTAGGCTTAAATATGTAGCAAAGGGATAGCAAATGCTCAAATCAGATAATGCAAAGTTGAATAATGGTTCAAAGTCAAGTACCGTGCTGGTCCTAGGCTAGAACGTACTAGAGACACGAGCCTAGACACAAACGATACCACAAGATAGCACTAGGAACAACTCATGCACAACTCTGCTATATGAATGTTCAGCTCAAACATAACAATATGATTTTCTCCTTTTCTTCTTTCTTTCTTTCTTTTTCTCTTTTCTTTCTTGTTTTCTTTTCTTTGTTGGTGCGGCTTTTCTTTTCTCCTTCTTTTTTTTAGCACCTTTCTGCCTTTTTTTTTACAAAAACAACCTCAAGGGCCTGAATACAAGATTTCAGGGACTCAAATGTAAATATAGAAAACTATAGGGACTCAAATGTAAATGTCCAAACCCAAAACTTAGAACTATACAAAATGGAATGTGGAATTTATGCCGGTTCCATTTTTCCAAATAGATCTCGAAACCGACACCAAACAAAAATTCACCAAGGTGTTTAACACAACTCGGAACCTGAGGAACCAACGTGAGAGAGGGAGGGAGTCGGACTTATAGGATGGCGAAGATAGAGTGGTTCGGTCCTTTGTGATATGGAAGGCCGGACTTGTGTAGGATAAAAACAGAACCTTATTTTTAAGCGATCCAATCTACTATTTCCTTCCTGATCAATCTTGCATACTTCCAAAACCGATTCCTCCCCACAAGCACGGCCGAACTACATACTCACAGCCCAAACTACATACTCAAGCAAAACCTAGATGCAACCTCAAGACTGACCGACGGAAACTTCTCAAAACTACAAAAATAGAACCGTGGCAGCGAGCCGATTCCGTTTTCGTAGGTCCCGATGACAACAGAGACACTGGTGGCGGCGACGACTGTGGTAATAAAACGTGACCAGAACTCGAAACTCTAAACGAACTAGACGCTAAGACCAGCAACACGACGTGACGATGCAACACAAAATTCAACAAAGCAAAAACTGAAAAGAACAATGCAATGGCACAATATGGCTAGGTAAATGATATAAATTTTTTTGTATGCTATTTTCTGGTTATGGGTAGCTAAAAACTCACTGAGCAACGAAAGCTCTGATACCACCTGATGAACCCTGAGTTCCATCTCGACACTCAAGGCTGTTGTTGGCCCGATCTTTCGGTGAGTTGTATGATAACTACGATTTGGGAGACACGTTGACGATCCGACTACAACCGTACGAGACGTTGTGTTGCGCCTTAGCGATCGATACACCTCTCCGTGGGTTGTTGATCTTGCCGATGCAGATCAATCTTATTCCTGCAAGCAAATCGAAGAAACAAGCAAGAACAAGATAAAAGCAATCTGAATTGCAAATAGGAATGATAACACACGATAAGTTGGGGTTCCGAAGAACAAGCAGACGGACGGTCTAGCCGACACGCGCGCTGCAAGGAAGTAGCAATGGCTAAACTTTCATCTATCAAAACCCGAGAAACCCTGAAGGGGTACCTAACTATTTAAGGAGGATAGGGAGGACGACCTAAGGGGACCTCTAGGGTCGTGCTCTACCTGGTTGGGGCGCACCCCACATTGGGCCCCACCTGGGCCGGGGTCCCAAACGAAGTTACAAGCCCAAAGGCCCATGACAGGTGACGCAAGCACCTTGTTTATTCATCCGCGGATGACTAGGATGGAATTTGGCGATGAGGCTGGATCCATTGGAAAGAGGACTCCGTGAGCTTTCCTATCAAGTACTCACGGGCCAAAAACGGAGGTCGTATGCAGATTCGGCGGCCGTTTGAAATCAATAGTGCAGCAGGTGGCCGAATCGGATTCCAGCACTTGGAGGCTTTGATCTTGATGTCTTCTTGTTCATGCATGATGTGAGCAATGGTTGTATCCGTAGTAGCCATGGTCACATCATCTCTTCTCAAACTCGTCCCTGATAAGGTAACCTCCAATTCGCCTGATCTATCCCCTGCTATTCAAAAACATATTAATTGTTGTGTAGATGCATGTGTTAGCGCTTATATTGACAATGATATGTTAGAAGATGATTGTAGAACTTATTTTAATGAGGCTATTAAGGAAATTGGCTCTAAAATAGCTAGTTATCAACAATATAATGCAACTTCTACTTTTGTGTCTACATAACTGTCAGGGTTACGGGTAGGGTATACCCTTTACCCTTCGATATACGTCACATATCGATATGGTATGCCTGCGCGTATACGGACGTTCTCTGCACACATTAAGGAAATCCATCACGGAGTTTACAGATGGAAGGAGTCCTACTCGTACAGGATTGAGTCGTCAATGTATCGTGCAGGGTCCGATGTCTCCGAGTTCTACTTGGAAACCACCTGACCTGCGATATAAAAGGGACCTCCTGGGAGGACCCAAGGCATCGAATCTTACAGCCAACACATCCACCACAGCCTACGAAGTCGGAGCTTACAGGAGCCAAGTCACCGGGGGATCTAGTCGAACCTGCTCGATTACGATCTCGTCGGTATCATCGAGTTCCATTATTCCCTTTGTAATTTGTGGTTTCCATCAGATAATCCCATATCAACTGGATTAGGGCTATTCCCTATCAAGGGGCCTGAACCAGTATAATCTTTGTTTTCTGTCTGCTTGATGTCGTATTACGTAGATCCTCGTACCAGCGTACCCCAATACCATCTATATCCGGTCTAAGGGTATCCCCCGTCGATAGTGGCGCGCCAGGTAGGGGGACTTGGTGCTCAAGGTTCTACTACTATGTCGTCAAGCTTCATGAACAACAGCATCAGCACTAGCCTCAACCAAGGAGTTCCTACTTCAATAATGCTGGTGTGGATTCAAGTCGGCGAAATCGTCTTCCCGGTTTACACCACGGTGCCGATCTCGGCTGGTTCATCAATGACTAGAAGCGAGAACACCGTGGCTACAACGCAGGACAACTCCATGTCGAAGGATCCTCCCGCCGAAGCGGAGAACGGAACGTCGACGACATCCGAGCCCGAAAAGGATCCTAGTGCGGCCAAACCTTATCTTTCCGACAAGAATCACGAGCCGACAAGGATAACTTCCGAGGTGACAAGGTCCTGGTGTCCTATCCACAAAACCAGAAAACACACCTTACAAGCCTGCTGGGTTTTTCTCAACGTCCACGCTGAAATTCGTGCCTGCAAAGAGCGTGGAATTCAGCGTACTTCTCCAACTCGTGATGTCTATTGTCCTATTCACAAGACAAAGAATCACGACCTCTCAAGCTGCAAGGTCTTCCTCAGCGCCATGAAGACGTCACCTCCTAAGGTCCAGCAGTCACGTATCTCTCTTAGGGATAAGGACAAGGAACAAGGAGCGACGCTAATCTTGGATCGATTCATTGGGATAATCGACATCGATCCCCACGAACCATCAGTCCTGCACCTGCTCGAAGACTATGGCTCATCGTCAACAAGTACACCACGCGATGTATTGGTTATCGACGGGACCAGCACGTCAGCGCGCGCTAATGCGGAAGCGGAAAATCAAGTGACTACACCGGCCCAGCACATCAGGGCCATCAACGCAATACTGAGGGAAACCCCTTACGATCTCGTTCTAAACAACGATCTCGCACAGTGGACAGAACGGCTCCGGGAATTAGTGACCAACCTCAGTAACGTGTTCGAAGAGGCCGCCGCTGCAGCGCACCCGGAACAGCCACCAACTGGCGGTGCTAATGGCGAAAACCCTGAACAGCGGGAATCGCCTCATCGAGCCACCCCTCCACCTCGCGGCACCGGCGATCTCTGCGATCACCTGAATGGCCGCCGAGAGGCATGACGCACACGAGACAACGGGAACCGTTCCCGACAATGTGTCTCTTCACGACGTCACGATAACGAAGAACGAGGAGGCTGCTCGAGCGAAGACCAAGACCGCGATAATCGCCACAACCGCCACGATCACGATGATCGCGAACGGCGGGTGCAGGGCGATACTAGTCGAGGACGCCGTCATAATGAGGACGACGATGGAGATCGGCGCCGGGACAACAACGGGGGGCGATGACAGGATTCTCGAGAACCCGGCCGATGCCCTCGTAATCGTACACCGGAACCAAGTGACCCATCGTCATCGTCATCATCTTCCTCATCCTCATCATCAGATAGACATCCACAAAGAACGTACGATCGCCGACAATCCACCGCCCCCAGCGCTGGGTGTAGAGCTTTCAGTCGTTCGCTGTGCGATGTCCGATGGCCTGAGAGATTCCGACCAGGAGCAATAGAGAAGTATGATGGGAGTACCGACCCAGAAGAATTCCTTCAGGTCTACTCCACGGTACTCTACGCTGCCGGAGTAGACGACAACGCGTTGGCAAATTATTTGCCAACAGCATTGAAAGGCTCTGCACGTTCATGGCAGATGCATCTCCCGCCCTACTCGTTTTCTTCGTGGGCAGACCTGTGGCAGCAGTTCGTCGCCAACTTCCAAGGAACTTACAAGCGCCACGCGATCGAAGACGACCTACATGCGTTGACATAGAACTCGGGTGAATCCTTGAGGGATTATGTTCGGCGCTTTAATGAGTGCAGAAATACAATCCCCGAAATCACCGACGCTTCTGTAATCCGCGCTTTCAAGTTCGGTGTCAGAGATCGCTATACTACCCAGGAGTTGGCAACGAGGCGCATCACAACTACTCGGAGATTATTCGAGATTGTCGATCGATGCACCCACGCGGACGATGCACTGAGACGCAAGAGCGACAAGCCGAAGACCGGAGGAGAGAAGAAACCAGCCAAGGACGCACCTGAGTCAAGCAAAAAGAAAAATCGCAAGAGTGGGAAAAGGAAAGCTCAAGCGGAAGTTCTCGCAGCAGAATACGCAGACCCTCCCAAACGCCCAGACCCACAAGGTAGTGACGCGAAGAAGGCATGGTGCCCTATACACAAGTCGGACAGACACTCTCTAGAAGATTGCCTCGTCTTCAAAAAGTCGCTCGCAAAGCACATGGCATCGGAAAAAGGCTAGCGAGTACGTTTGGTCGAGAAGGATGCTGAGGCGGCTACTCAGGAATCGGACTCAGCATACCCAGACTCCGATCTCCATGTCTCGCACATCTTCGGAAGTTCCACGGCATACTTTTCAAAGCGAGAATACAAGAAAGTAGAACGTGAAGTCTGTTCGACGTGGCAGGAGGTTGCACCCAAGATGAAGTGGTCTGAATAGAAGATAGAATTCTCAGAAGAGGACCACCCCAAGACTGCCGTCATCCCAGGGCGATATCCGATCGTCGTCGAACCCACTATTCGGAATATCAAGGTCGCGCGAGTTCTGATCGACGGCGGCAGCTCAATCAACCTTCTCTTCGCTAGCACTTTGGACGCGATGGGGGATCCCACGAAGCGAATTGACACCCACCGATCAACCCTTCCATGGAATCACTCCCCAGTCATCGTCCAAACCATTGGGCAAAATTACGTTGCCGGTGACTTTCGGCCAAGCAAATAACTTCCGAACGGAGCAGATAACCTTTGATGTCGCTGAATTCGATACAGGCATACAATGCCATCATTGGGAGAACTGCACTCGCGAAGTTCATGGCCGCATCTCACTACGCGTATCAAGTGCTCAAGATGCCGGGACCAAAGGGAACAATCACTATTCAAGGGAACGCTAAGCTTGTAGTGCAATGCGACAAGCGGAGCCTCGACATGGTCGAGGACACGCCCAGCCCACCCGCCACAGCTGAGCCACCCAAGAAAGTGAGCAACACAAATAAGACGCCGAAAACCGGACGGCGCAATCAAGATCGTTCCACTCTCCAGTGCCAACCCCGACAAGACCGTCAGGATCGGGGCATCACTAGCCGAGAAATAGGAACTTGCGCTCATCACCTTCCTCCGCGACAATGCTGACGTGTTCGCTTGGCAGCCATCCGACATGCCGGGGGGTCCCTAGGGAGGTGATTGAGCACAAACTCATGGTGCGACCCGACGCCAAGCCAGTAAAACAAAAACTGTGGAGATTTGCACCAGATCGAAAACAAGCCATACGAGAAGAGCTCGACAAACTTCTCAAAGCTGGTTTCATCAGAGAGGTACTCCATCCAGAGTGGCTAGCCAATCCAGTCATGGTGCACAGAAGGCCAACGGGAAATGGAGAATGTGCATTGATTTCACCGACCTCAACAAGGCGTGTCCCAAGGATCACTTCCCTCTTCCTCGAATAGACCAACTGGTGGACTCAACAGCCGGTTGTGAGTTGTTGAGCTTTCTCGACGCTTACTCCGGCTACCACCAAATCAGCATGGTGAAAGAGGACGAGGAGAAAACAGCATTCATCACGCCGTTCGGGGTATTCTGCTATGTTAAGATGCCGTTTGGACTGATAACCGCAGGAAATACTTTCCAGCGCACAGTCCAGGGCGCACTTAGCGACCAACTTGGAAACAATGTCGAGGCCTACGTAGATGACATTGTTGTCAAGACCAAGACAAGCAACTCATTGATTGACGATCTGCGGGAAACGTTCGACAACCTCCGACGATATCGCCTCATGCTCAATCCAGAGAAGTGCACGTTCAGAGTACCATCGGGCAAGCTGCTCGGTTTCCTTGTCTCCGGCAGAGGAATAGAAGCAAATCCCGAGAAGATCAAGGAAATCGAGAACATGAAGTCGCCCACAAGACTCAAGAAAGTACAGAAGCTAACTGGATGCATGGCGGCACTAAGCAGGTTCGTCGCTAGGATGGGAGAGCGAGGACAACCTTTCTTCGCTCTGCTGAAGAAACAAGACAAATTTGTATGGACATAGGAAGCCGAAGAGGCATTCATTACACTCAAGCGCTACCTATCAAATCCCCCTGTACTTGTTGCTCCCCAACCTAATGAAGAATTATTTCTCTATATTGCCGCCACGCCATATTCCGTTAGCACTGTCATTGTTGTTGAGAGAAAGAAGGTGCAACGACTAGTCTACTACGTCAGCGAAGCTCTCCACGACGCAAAGACAAGATATCCACAGATCCAAAAACTGCTCTACGCGGTAATCATGACATTAAGATAGCTACGCCACTACTTCCAAGCCCATAGGGTCACAGTTGTCTCCTCCTTCCCTCTCGGTGAAGTCGTGAGAAACAAAGATGTTGTCGGCCGCATTGCGAAATGGGTAGTCGAGCTAAGCCAGTTTGATGTCCACTTGTGCCACGAACAGCCATCAAGTCCCAGGTACTCGCCGACTTCGTAGTCGATTGGACTATGCCTGATAACAGGTCAGACAACCAAATCGACAATGAAACGTGGATAATGACGTTCGATGGCACACTCAATAGCCAAGGAGCAGGGGCAGGATTCATCTTGACATCACCTTCGGGAGATCAATTCAAGCATGCAATTCACCTCAACTTCAGGGCGACCAATAACACAGCCGAGTACAAAGGACTACTCGCCGGGATAAGAGCTGCAGCCGCACTCGGAGTCAAGCGACTGGTCGTGAAAGGGGGTTCCGAACTAGTCGCGAACCAGGTGCACAAAGACTATAAGTGCTCTAGCCCCGAGTTGTCCAAGTATCTCGCAGAAGTCAGGAAGCTAGAAAAAAAGGTTCGATGGGATCGAGGTCCGACACGTATACTGCAAGGACAACATCGAGGCAGATGATCTAGCACGGTGTGCGTCCAGACAAGAGCCACTCGAACCCGGCACTTTTCTAGACGTCCTGACAAAGCCATCGGTGAAAGAGGCAAGCGGTGAAGATAGGCCAGTCGCCCCCGACATCAGCTCAGGGGTTACAGAGGCAGAGTGCGCCGTTGCCGATATCGAGACCATAGACGACTGGCACACCCCACTGATTAAATTCATATGCAGCGAAGAGTTACCCGAGGACGACGCAGAAGCCGAGAAAATAACCCGTAAAGCAAAAAAACTACTGTATGATCGGCAACGATCTATACAAGAAAGCGCCAAATGGAGTACTTCTCAAATGCGTCTCGTCCGACGACGGCAGACATCTCCTCGACATACATGAAGGGATCTGCGGGTCACACGCAGCCGGTCGCACATTGGTCGGAAAAGCTTTTCGACAAGGGTTTTTCTGGCCAACCACCCTCAAAGACCGCTTGCGACATGGTTTAGCGGTGTGAAGCCTGTCAATTTCACAGTAAACACACAAAGCTACCAGCGCAAGCGCTCCAGACTATCCCTCTTACTTGGCCGTTCTCGTGCTGGGGGCTCGACATACTCGGACCATTCCCACGAGGACAGGGCAGCTACAGGTTCCTATTCGTGGTGATCAACAAATTCACTAAGTGGATCGAAGCGACACCCACGAGGGAAATCAAGGTCGACAACGCCATCAAATTCATCAAAGGGATATTCTGCAGATATGGACTGCCGCACCGCATCACAACCGACAACGGCTCCCAGTTCATCAGCGCCGACTTCCAGGATTTCTGTATCGGGCTGGGAGTCAAGATCTGCTTCGCCTCGGTTTCTCACCCTCAGAGCAACGAATAGGTCGAGAGGGCAAATGGCACAGTACTACAAGGAATCAAGAGCCGCGTCTACGACAGGCTCATGTCACATGACAAGAAGTGGGTCGAAGAACTCCCATCAGTACTATGGGCCGTGTGTACCACACCGACAACGTTTAACAAGGAAACACCCTTCTTCCTCGTGTACGGCTCAGTGGCCATGCTCCCCCACCGAGCTACGACATCAAAGTACACGAGTATAGAAGTATTCCGATGAGGATCAGGAGGAGCAGCGGAACGACGATGTGAATCTACTCGAGGAACATCGCGAACGAGTTGCCGTCCGAGCAGCCAACTACCAACAGGCCCTTCGCCGTTACCACGAGAAGCGCATCCGAGCACGCACGCTTTCGATCGGCGACAACGTCCTCCGACGGGTTCAAAGCCAAGCATGGCGGAACAAGCTCTCACCCAGATGGGAAGGACCGTACACGATCACACAAGTCTTGCGGCCAGGCGCATTCAAAATTGCAGACAGCGACGGTCGCGAGTTGGCAAATTCCTGGAACATTGATCAATTACGTAAATTCTATGTATAAGTTAATAGTATCCATACTTGTAAGACATCTTACAACTTCAATAAAGCCTATTTTCAGGTACAGATTACAATCAAAGTGTTCCTTCCTAATGATCCCTTACCCAGATGACACCTAGCGTTGAAACCTATCCTCATGTCCCTTTACGCCATCTTGACAAGGCCTCCGAGGAACCTAAGGGATCTTTGGCTGGAGACGCCCAGAGCCGATAAGGCCTTGTCGGATCCTGTAGAGACGAAAGACCATGTAAGATCTGGTCGTGTAAGAGTTCTCGCCGTGCATATTAACCAAGCCGTGTAATCGGAAATGAATTTTCCAACTTCACGGCTGGGGGCTAGGATCAGTGCTTGTTCAACCGAGGCAGGTCAAAGGTCCAAGAGCCTTATCTTCCGAGAAGGATTCTCCGATGACAAGGCTTGGGCTAGGGAGAGTGTATGACTCAAACGACTGATCGAAGTCGCGAAGTGAGAAGACACTCTTACACACTACATCCAGAGTAAGAAAGCTTAGTATAAGATAGATTTCTTTTCTATTTCACAAGTACTTCTTACAATTCCGTAATAATCCAAAACCATATTACACTTTTCCCTAAGATATTTGTCACAGGGTACAGAGACTACCAGGAAGGCCAACGCCAGTCCATAAACTGAAAGACCTTCTCTGCCAGCGGCACCATCGACTTCGCCAGGTGATCTATCTCCGCCGGAGTTCTCCGAGAACGAGAAAACCCTTCGCGGAGGAACTCGAGGTGCAGTTGCGGACGATGATCTCGTATGCAAGCCAACACGTGCCCTCCGGCATATCGGCTCGATTGACGGCACTCTTGCTTCAGAGTTTCATTGATACGCCTGCCGATGCCTTCGAGCTGGGTGCAGGCCCCATTCAACCACGAGATGTATCCGGCCGCCGACTCTTCGGGATCCCCACGGGGTACTCGGAACTCTCTACAGACTCTTGTCATGGACGTGCAGCAACTCTTCAGGTACGAGTTGAACCACACCTCGCGACCTCGGAGTGTTTCCACGGCCTGCTCCTTCTTCACTTCCAGCATAGTCCTCTCGAGTTCCGCTACCTTAAATCTTGTCCTCTAATATTGGATGCGACGATCTTCGTCAGCAAGCGCACTCTCGAGGTCTGCTCAGCATGGAAATGACTAAGTCAAGCTGCTCTTCTCTTCCGAGAACACAGCAAATCAAGTCAATCCAGACGGAAGAGTAAAGGAGATGAAAACAAAAAAAACCAACCTAAGGAAGTCGTCGCCATGCCCATTTCCACGGGCAAATTTTGATCTACATCGTCCTGCGGCACATGTGGCTCGAACGCAAGTGCCGGAACGATCACTGGCAACTCAGGTTGCCCGCGCTGCTGGACATCCTCGACATCAACATCTCTACAAATGACAACAAAGTACTCGGGATCAAAATGCTACAGAAAACTAAGGTGATGACTGCACACACAAAGGCGGTTGGAACCAACGAGAGTTTTACAAAGCATGATTGATTAAAGAGTACAAGGGAGCCGAAATCCTACTCTTCAAAAAGTGGGAAAACAGACTCTCCCAGATCCCCGACTTCTTCCATCACGCCCTTACGCGTGTCGTTAGCCGCTCCCTGATCCAAGATCCGCTGGAGATCAAGTTCAGGGTGCGCCAACCTCACGCACGCGAGGACGTGACATGCCCCGGTGTAAATCCCGTTGGACGTCTTTTCCCCGATCCTGGCTGCATGCTTGGAGGGGATCGCCTCCAGCGCCGTTGCCAGTTCCACGAGCGAACTCGTCAGCGAGAACTCATCTGGGTTCGCCGGGATGGTGGTCGTAACACCACACTCCCCGGCGAGTTGGTGTAGGCCGGTGTAGGTGACCTGCAACGAGCCACGGATCTCCGACAGGTTATTCTCGAGTTCCGATATGCGGCTCTTGAGCCCCCGCCGTTGCCACTCGTTGGTGGCCACCAGTTCCCTCATTTTCTGGAGGTCCTCGCGAGCCTCCGCCAGGTCACGCGCCAGCTTGTCGGCACGCTCGTTTCGCCGACAATGCCGCCGCTGCCCTCGCCTCCGCAAGCTCGCGACTTATGCCGCGAGCACCGGCCTCGAGGATGCGCCCCATCTCGACTTGGAGCTCTCCCCAGGTGAGGACGTCAGCACATGGGCCTCGAGCGGGCACAAGATCGCTGGCAGGGCCGCTGGGCGTCACCTCACGGCTCCCGGGCACGGCCACGACATCTGTCGAGGCCACTGCAGGAGACGCGCTGGAGTTCCCTCCAGAACCATCTTGCGCCACCTTTGCCCGTGCTGACCTACAAAAGATTGCCATCACCGGTCCTCAAGACAAGTCACCAGAACTCAACCAAGGGAAGGACCTCAAATTTCGTCCACTTACTTCTCGCCAAGCGTCACCAGCTTCTGCCGTCGTGGAGGTGGCGGTGATGCATCCAAGGCCTAAGTAGACCGAGTATGACGTGAGGGGGAAATCTCCCGACTACATAGTTAACAACTCAAGAGAATTACCGATGGGGAGGACGCTCTCCGGCGGCTGCTGAGCACGGATGTGAATTTCCTCCCCTTCCTCGGGACACGGCTGCCACTAGTCGTGGCAGCACCAGCAATGGCCGCGTCGGACGCCTCCTGGGCGACACCCTCCTTCAACGAGACCGCCGCCTGGTGGTCCATGAGCGGTCCAATGACGTCGGTCAGAGGGAGAGCCTGCACTGCATGAAATCATTATGCGATCTAGGAGCAAAAATAAAGGGGTTGTCAAATACACTCATGTTAATTGCGGTTTCACGCTCAGCTTTCCCCTTCTCACAGAGGGGGACAGGGACATTGCTCACCGTTGTCGGGCCGCTGATCATCAATTGACCGACGCAACGCTCCACGGTCTCGCTGTTCAAACCTATAGACCGAGAACCAGAATTCGGTAAGTCAGGGAGAACATGCACATAAGGAAGTCAAATTAAACACAAGAAAAATACCCCGAGGAGAAACCCGGGTCGCGTCCTCCGGCCCAGAGTAGTCAAAGGCTGGGTGGGCTCGAGCCTGGAGCGGCTGGATCCGCCTACCAATGAAGTCGGCAGCGACTTCATACCCCGACAAACCTCGTACTCGGAGGTCATCGATGGCATCGATGAAGGACTGAAGAGAAGGGGTCAAGGCGGGTTTGGCAGTCCAAGACGGAATCTTGTCTGGTTGTTCCTCGGGAACAACAAAGATTGGATCTGAATCTTCTATTTAAAGATAGAACCACCTCGCCCGCGACATGCTACGAGAAGAAGGGCACTGGAAGGGGATATACCGCGGCTTCAGGCCATCCCGAAGTCGGAAACCCACGCATCCAGATACCCTAGTGGATTCCATCAAACGCAACTTGTAGTAGAAGCGAAAGAGGTCGAGAAACGGCTCTACCCCAATGTAGGCCTCACAAAGATGCGAAAAGATACTAAGGAAGGCGATAGAATTGGGGTTCAGATGGAGCAAAGAAAGACCGTAGAAATTCAAAACAAGGAGGAGAAACTCAGAAGGCGGAGGGAGAAAACCACAAAGAATATAATCCTCTACCGCAACCATGCGACCTAGGACACGTTTAGGTTCAGTACTTCCTGGTTCCCTCTCCATGGTCCCGCGACCGGGGAGAGTGCCCTCCTCCTGCATCTTTTTCAAGGACGCACTAATGGAATTGGACTTGTCGAGATCCATTGCCGCCGGAGATCGCCGGAGAAGGGACCGACAATAAACAAGCTAGGGTTTGGCGGGAGCGGAGAAGACGAAGAACGCTTGGAGGCTGGAGAGCTTTTTCACAACAGGCGGACTTCAAAATGGATCCCCAAAATCCTCTTAAATAGACGCATTTCCGACGGTGCGAATTCCAAGGAAAGGAGAGAGAGATGGCCGCCGGAAATTTCTGGGTCCGTTACACGCGGCAGTTTTTCATACTTTAGTTTAAATTCACTCATGACCGTTGGGCTTCACATGGTGTTGTCGATTACGTCCTGTCTCAACGGTTTTCACACTGAGAACGACAACAGCCTCGACACTAGAAGTCGCGATCGGTATACGAGTTCATTTAAGCAGAAGTCGGGGGCTACTGTCAGGGTTACGAGTAGGGTATACCCTTTACCCTTCGATATACGTCACAAATCGATATGGTATGCCTGCGTGTATATGGACGTTCTCTGCACACATTAAGGAAATCCATCACCATTAAGGAAATCCATCACGGAGCTTACAAATGGAAGGAGTCCTACTCGTACAGGATTGGCTCGTCATACCCTCAAGGATATGAGGTGCCTAACTTCACAAAATTCACATGTGACGATGCTAGAATAACAATGGAGCATATCGGCCAATTTATTGATCAATGTGGTAAGGCCGGTAGTAATGATTTGCTTAAGTTAAAGTTGTTTCATTTTTCTTTGTCAAACTTTGCATCTACATGGTATAGTTTACTTGCTCCTAATTCAATTTCTACATGGTCACAAATGGAGTGTGAGTTTCATGATTATTTCAAAGATGCAAGCTTGATGGAGAAAAGACCGATTGATACTTCATTGGTCACTTGTGAAACTATTTCGGTTACACTTATGTCTAAGATCGGAGTTGTTAGTAATCCTCTCCTTATTGCTCCGGTTTATTTTGACAACAAGAAAGTAGTGATTCGACCTAGTCAAGCCGAATCCACAAAAGGGAAAAGTGTTATTATTAGGGATCCTCGGCCCGAGACAATTAGGATCAATGATGCTAAGGCCGAAGATCGTAACGTTACAAAAGATGAGTCATCTAGTTTCATAAAGACTAAAAAGCCGAAGCTCACTTTTGAGATGCGTATGGCTAAATACGAGAAGGGATTAGCGGATCAATGATTTGATAATCAAACTAGTGATTCGAAGAGAACAAAATCGTCTCGTTGGAAGAGATTTGGTAAAACACCAAAGCAATCGGAGCCATCAACTATACCAACTCCATACATACCTCCGATTGTGATGCCATGGTATCCATATCTGATGCCACTATACGGTTATCCTTTTATGTATTATGTGCCATGGATGCTTCAACCACCTATGCCGTTTCATCAGAAATGGAAGCAATCACCTAGGTCAGTGCCAAGTCATTCGTCTAACTCTAGTCAAGACCGTTTCCCAAAAAAGATTCGGTCTGGTGGATCAAAGGTGAAAAAGGTAAAGAAGGTGTGGGTGAGAAAAGAAGCCAAAGTTCCAGAGGTCGTTACTATCAAGGTGGAGTTTCAAGATATTCAAGTACCTACTGGAAAGGTGGTGAGAACTATACAAATGGAGAAGACTGAAGCCGGCACTGTGACTACCAACAGTGGTGGTCTGACTGAGGCATCCGGCCGATCTGACCGACAGCCTACAGCTGGTCTGACCAGGCCCAGAGGCCGATCTGACCACGAGGCACCAGGGATGAGTAGGCGATCTGAGAACAGTACAGGAGCTTCCACTTCAACTGAAAATATCAAGAATCACCATTTAGCTCTTGGAACACAACCATAGCCGAAGTGGATATCTTCTAGCTTATCTCGTTCTTAGAAGAGGAGGCTACAACGTCTTCGAGCCATATGTCAAAACGAAAAGGAGGTCGAAGACATGAAGGACCAAACATGTGAAAATTTAGAGTCTCGAACAGTACATAAGCAAGTGTGGAGACCTAAGGAGGTAAAAGTTAAGAGACCGGTGATTTCTCAAAGTAGTGATAAAATCAATTTGATGAGAGGAGAATCATCGGTCATTAAAGATAACTCTCCTCCACATGATGCTATGGATGTTAGTACGGTGTTCATCTTGCCTTCGAAATCGTGCAATCAAGAAAGCCGATTTTACTTGGGGGGCAAGACATTATTATGCTTGTGAAGAAATCAAGAGAGATGAACGGCGATGGGTACAACATCACATCTTTGAGCCGCCATTTGTTGGATGATAAGGCAAGGTATGGGTTTATTGTGTTTACCATTATATTATATGCCTATGCCATACTAGAACATTGCTTGCTATCTAGCACACGTGTGTTTTTACTTATCAAATTGATATTACATATACATGTTGCAAATGCCAATTCTAAGTAGTGGAATTGGAAAATTGTCATATAATTTATTTGAAGTATGATTTGACTAATTGATCTTTGATATTTATTAAAAAGCAAAATCATGTATGCTTTTATGGATCACTATATAATATATAGATTTCATATTTGTTGCACCGTGAAGTTTTGCTTCTTAGTAATTCAGCTTAAGTCAATGGCCAATATGATGAATTTTTATAATATTACCTAGAATTGTTATCTTTTGGAACATTGGCCTTGTTTTAATATTTTGCATACATGCTCAAGCCTATTACCTACATTCGTAGTTTATTGGAATTCATGTGTGTGAGACATATGACTTTAGTGATTCATTATTAATCATACTTCAAGTGGCTAGGTGTTTTTGATGCCTTTATGATGTTACAATAGCCACTTGAAACTAGTGTTTATCTAGACATAGTTAGATGCTAAAATTTTTCATATGTCTAGAGACACTACACCACAACACCTATTTGGAGACTGTAGTCTGTTGGTAAAAAAGGAAAATTTGTAACAATTAGTCTGTCGGGAAATATACTAGCAAATTGTTTGTCGCTAGAGAAGGAATTTTGGTCCAATAATTTGAAACACCAAGCATCTAGCTATAATAAGAAGAAAGGAGTATTCTTGATTTTGGAAAAGCCGGTGCTTAAATTCAAAAGTTTGGACGAAATTGGCAGAATCACAGACCAGGGGCGGTCTGACCGGCATTGCACGGTCAGTCTGACTGATGGTGACCGGCGGTCTGACTGGCTCTGCATGGCCGGTCTGACCAGGCAAACTGGGTGGTCTGACCGGCATTGCGTGGCCGGTTTGACCGGTCCCAGACAGGAAGCTGGGGAGCACGTTACGATTGGTTCAAAAGCCGAATTAATTGTAAATTCGGACATTTGTGCCCAAGAGTCAGAAGAAAATTGGAGAATCCCTTTGATAGAATATTAGAAAGATCCTAGTGTTAGGGTTGATCAGAAAACTCGGCGGCAAGCCTTCAAATATACTTTGCTTGATGGGAGTTGAATCACCGAAATATAGATGGGGTGCTGTTAAATGCTTAGATAATGATTAATCTAGAGTTGCTATAGGAGAAGTTCATGAAGGGATTTGTGGAACTCATCAATCGGCCCATAAGATGAATTGGTTACTTAGAAGAGCGGGATTCTATTGGCCGAAGCTGATTGTTGGTTGTTTCAAATATTATAGGGGATGCGAAGCTTGTCAATGGTTCGGCAATATTCAATTGGCGCCCTCCGCCGTATTGAATCCTATCATTAAACCATGGCCGTTCCAAGGTTGGGCTTTGGATTTCGTTGGTCAAATTTATCCTTCGTCATCAAAAGGGCATCGGTTCGTGCTAGCTGCAAAGGATTACTTCACTAAGCGGGCCGAAGCCGTGCAGCTCAAGAATATTACTTACACGGAGGTAATTGACTTTATCTTGAAGTATATTATTCATAGATTCGGTATTCCTTAAACTCTGACTATGGATCAAGGAGCTTCTTTTGTGTCCAAGGAGGTGAGAAGTTTTGCCGAATCTTATGGTATTAAGTTGTTGAGTTCTTCTCCTTACTACGCTCAGGCTAATGGACAAGCCGAGTCGAGTAATAAAAGGTTGTTGAAATTAATCAAAAAGAACACCCAAAGAAATGGTATAAGGTGCTTTCGGAAGCATTGTGGGCTTATGGGATATCTAAACATGGTGCTTGTTGACGGTCACTAAATCATAATATCTGACCGTCAATACCTGCATATAATGAAATAAAACATGGTATCCAACTTAGTGGTAGGTATTATTACTAATCATTTCCACTAGTGTTGGTGGAATATGTGTATGCAGGTAATTTGAGGAGAAAACACATCCGCCATGCAACAAAATGCACCTCTGCACATTCAGGACACGTTTACACGAATTGGAGGTCCCATAAGTCAATAAAGCCATTTAGAATTGGGCCAAAACATAGTGCAGGTTATTGGGGGCCCAATAAACAACCTACCGGCCAAAAGAGAGGCCGGGAGGACGGATTTTTGGTTCAGCCGAACCGCCAGTTCGGCTGAACCAGTCCTGGCGCCTCCCGCCATCTGGCTTCACGTGGACGGCTTGGATTCCTCCCTAATGGCGGTTGCAGGGTGTTTTGGTCATTTCCCATGCCCCTAACCGTCATTTGGAGCCTATATAAGGAGTTCACCTTCTCATTTCCAACACACACAACTTTGAGCTGAATTACAAGAGGCTCTATTGTATCTTTTGTACATTAGAATAGGGTAGAGAGTGAGGGGAAGCTCTGCAGGAGTGCCCGGAAGTTTGGCGCTCATCCGACTTCTACCTCGACGAGTGTAGCTTCCTAGGAGGAATTCTGGAGGAGTACCGGAGCTGTCGGAACACTCTGCTCCGGGTTTGGAGAAACTTCTTCTATAAAGTAAGCATTCGTGTTCCTTTCTTATGTTATTTAATTACTTTGTTTAAGTAAGATAGATTTCCATCTTTGAGGGTTCATTGTTTAGTATTTATGCTAAGTGCTCTAGTTCTAGGACTCCGGATAGAGAAGGAAGTTCCTGCGCAAGTATTAGAGTAGTAATTAATAACTTAGACGTGGTGTCTAGGTTAGAGATTACCCTTGTTAGAGGTAGGCGGCAGGTGGTGACAGCCCTGAATCCCGTCCCAGTAATCCTCCACGTTCGGATACATCATAGAGCTATAGCCGGAACCACGCTAGCAGACCAATAGGGGTCGGTGCCCGAAGCAACAGATAGGAAATTACCTTGCTTAGCGTAGATAATTAAAACACATAGAAAGTCCTCTCTAGCCTGCCTACCATCAGTTGTTGTCCTTGGATAGTCTTAGCCTTAGGTAGATTACACATGTTCCCTGAGTTCGATATCCTTTTGGGGTCACCCGAAGGTGAAGTGCTACAGCGGTATTCCGTGCGCTTGCGGATTTATCTGTGATCGTAAGAAATACCAACAGTGCTACCAAAGTCACTCCTTTTGAACTAGTTTATGAACAAGAAGGCGTTTTGCCGGTTGAGGTAAATCCTGGCTCTCTTCGGTATTTCAAGCAAGACGACTTGTCGGTTGAAGATTACAAGACCTTGATGGGAGGCAATTTTGAAGACGTCATCAAAGCGTTTGAAGACTTTGAAAGAGATGGAGATACTTCAAGGACAGCATTTGAAGAAAGCAATCAATGGAAAATACTTGAAGAAATACTTCCCTAGCGTTTGGCAAGATGCTTAGGAAGTCCCATGGCCAATAATTGGATTACGCCCTGAGATAACATGTTCTATGCTTTTAGATTCACGATGTTCATCAAAAAGGCAGGGGGGCATCTGTTTACACCCAAATTTGGCACCTATGGACGAAATAGGGGAAAATTGCTAAAGTTTGGAAAGTGTCGGGTTTCCTTCACAGGGCCGGTCAAACCGCAGGTATGTGGGTGGTCTGACCAGCTAGTAGGGCCGGTCTGACCGTAGGTATGTGGCCGGTAAGACCATCAGAGTCCGAGCCCGAGTCTGTTTTCGTTAGGTCTCGAGATTCCTTACTCGGGAGGCTATGTTTCGGGTTTCCATTGGTTTCTATCCCGAGTTGGATATGAAGGAGGGTCTGTAGAGGGTAAGACCAACCCCTATTTAAGGAATCCCCGAACACACAATATACTTGAATCGTCTTTTCTTTTATCTTTACTTTTCAGTTATGTTTTAGTCCATCATTGTCGATTTGCCGTAAATCGTTCGCCGCCGCTGCAAGAGTACGACACCTCTTTGTAGGTTTGTCCTAAAAATCTTCCGTTTTGCCACGAGACGGTAGTTATCCTCATATTGATCTAAACCGGCCTAGAGGCTGATTTTGATCTCTAAATCGGCTCCACTAGCCGGTTTAGATGTTTTTCTATAAAAACCCATCTTGATTTGGCCGTTTGGCTAGATCGAGGTGGTTGGCGGCTCCATATCACCGCAAGGCGTTTAGGTGCTGCGATCGTGCATGCCGACTTGTAACAAAAAGTTGCCAACACTAATCTTCCCTGAATAGATGCCGTTTATTTAATTGTGGACAAAATTTACTTTTAATGATGCAATATCCCGGGGTTTGATTAAATCCAGTACAATACAAACACAAGTACAAACTGACGGAGGGATTATACGCCGAAATATTCTGGACGGAGCGATTATATATATTAGCGTTAACATCGAACATAGCACGAAGTTAAAACATACTGCAAAGTGATATTGGAAGGTCATGACCAATGACCAGTGGCGAAGTGAGAAACTTTTAAATACAGGAATAAAGTAAGTCTCAATTAATGAAGTGTTGGTTTCCTATAAAACTTGAGTACATGATAATTTAACAAAATTTAAATAAGATTTTGGAGGCAGGCTTAGGCTCAAGCTCTACCTGTCCTAAGCCTGCCTCCGCACCCGGTCGTGACCGTGGTTAGCTTAGCATTGGGACCAAACACATACGTGATGGCAACGGGATGCCCTATTTCTGATAGGTATTGAAAACTCTTGATTTGGTGGAATATTGACATACACGACCCGACTTCCGATGAACACGATCTGAACCCTGTAATCACAACACCACGTTTTCTCTGGTTATCAATCGTGCTCTATCCGGTTGACCTCGGCGAGAAGGCTAATTGTTTCATACAATCAAAGAACACAAACAAAAATAAGGTAGATTGCAACTTAATTTACAGACGAATGACTAAGATCCCAAGGTTAGGGGTTCTACAAACTGAATTAACGACGAAACTGTAATGACAAAAATAATCTAAACAAAACCCGACTCTAAACTATAACGGCTACTGAATAAATATGATTAGGGACGTCCTAGGTTAGTCCTAGAGCATCCACCCCTTGGGCCTAGCCTAGAAAAAGACCACAATGACCAAAATAAAGAGGAATTTTCAAGAAGCACTCATAGCCCCTGAGATTCCTTCTAAATCAATGGCTAGATCTGTTTGAAGTCGATTCTTCCAAGAGACCCGAATCCTAATCCGAATCCAAAACATGCAGAAGTTCATCTCTCGTCTTTTATGGTCCAAAAGTGGCGTGGTGATATAGGAGTTGACTTGAGGGAGGATATTGGTTTGGTCCCGAATCAACTTTTTTTATTATCCATGTATTCCTTTCGCTCGATCGCTTTCCCTTTACCTAAGCAAGAACCTCTGCATATGAGAATACAGAAACTCACATTACAATATTGTTTGTTCATATATATAACATGTAAATCTTACATAGAAAACATGCACTTTGGTTGATGAATACATAAGGTAGCCATGGTCATATCCGAGCTAGGATGTCCTCATCAATACAAACAAGTCCCTGATGTGCCTCATGAGGAATTTCAATGTATAAACTTCTGTCTATATTTAATATATATAAACTTCTGGGCATTAGTTTTGGATATAGATTTTTTATGTATAAAACTTTCGGTGTATATATAAACTTTCATGTATAAATTTATCCGAAAATAAATTATACGACATCATCACATGCACGCAGTTACAAAAACGGGTTGTAGATAGATATTCATGTGGGCGTGGTCTATGCCTGTTCGCCTGTTTTTGTTCCAAAATACATGTTTAGAGCTATCTTGTCCAATTTTTGATTGAGAATATGTACACACACTGTTTTATCATCTCTTGCCAATTGTGGTGCTCCTTCATTTGCAAAAGTACTACACACCGGTCAATAGACATGAACTGATGGATGTGATGTGTTAATATCACAATGTCTCTTAGAGGAATGGGATTAGATCTCTATTATGCAACCCCTCCTGCAATAGAATAGTTTAACAGTGATGATTGCGTATAATGATTACAAAAGTAGAGACACAAGATGTGAAGGTGAGGCATTATTTCATTCATTCTCTTCTCATTCTCTAGTGTAAAATAGCTCCTTCTCCTCTTTATTTATAGGCATAGCAATATATGCTTTTCATATGGGACAATTTCGTTCTTGCCTCTACTTTCATCTCTAATATTGATTTTACCCTCGTTTTTTAGGGCTTTTGTTTTTATCCCCGTTTTTCTGAACTCAATAAGCCGTTTACCCCTCTTTTTTTACGGAAGGTGGTGGAGCCATTGTAGTTGCGGTAAAAAAATAGAGAAAATAATAAATAACAATTTCTAAAATATTGATTGACTTATATGCCCTTAGGACATTTGAGACTTATCTGCATTCACTCCACTCCCGACCCGAACCATTCCCCATCCCTAACCTAGCGACAGCGGCAGTGGCGACTCGTGCTTGCGGTGGTGGCAGCAGGCGACGGTGAGTAGCAGCCGTCGGTAGCATCCCGACCCACGGCGAGGAGCGAGCTATGCGGCGGGAGCAAGCGGCAACAGCGACCCACGCTAGAGGCGGCGGGGGCAGGTGGCATAGCAGCCGACGGCGGCGCCCCGACCCGCGGTGGGGAGCGGGCTACGCGACGAGAGCAGGCGGCGGTGGGGGCAGGCGGCATAGCAGCCGTCGACGGTGCCTTGACCCGCGGCAGGGAGCGGGCTACGCAGCGGGAGCAGGCGGCGGCGGCGACCTGCGCTTGAGACAGCGGGGACAGGAGGCATAGCAGCCGTTGGCGGCGCCCCGACCCAAGGCGAGCTGTAGGCCATGGCGACTGGGAGCAAGCTAGGCGTTGGGGAGTGCCGACCCGATCTAGCCGAGCAGGAGGCTGTCGGCGGCGAGGAGCAGGCTACGCGGCACGGAGCAGTGGGCGTGCACTGGGGATGTATTAGCTATAATCTAGACTTGTCAAATTTGTGATGCTTCTTATATGACTTTAGTTGGCTGTGTTAAATGTTGTAGAAATGCTATCAAATTCTGTTGAAATGTTGTCAAAATAATACTGAATTGCTGTCAAAATTTTGTCCAAATTCTGTCACTGTGAATCCCTCCAAATTCTGTCAATATTATTGATATTCGGTCCAAATTGTTATATTTGATTTTAAATATCAATATGAGGGACAAATGTGTAACAAGAAGTGAAGTGAGGGTATAAATGTCCTTTTGCTAAATGCTTATTACCGTTAACTTCACCATCTAAAGTGGGGGCAATACGTTGCTTCAGATCAGAAAAATGGGGGCAAAAATGAAAACCCTAAAAAGCGGGGGCAAAATCAATATTGGAGGTGAAAGTAGGGGCAAGAACGAAATTGCCCCTTTTCATATTTAGTGAGTGGGCCATTAGTTGGTGTTAACAGTGAAATTTGGTAAGCCCGGAGTAGTCATCGGCTTAGAGTCAGCATCGGCTTCGAAGTCCTGATATTAGCCGATGAGAGTTGTCAAGTCGTCAGTTGTCGGATTCTTGTTATATTCGGTTAAGGAAATTGATCTACTAAAGGAAGCTTATCCAGAAGAGACCGAGTTCAAAGAGAATGCGGCATGGCAAGTTATCTATTAATTAGGAATAGTTTGTTAGTTTCTTTTTATCTTTAGGAAAGTGTGTTTAGTGTCCTATAAGGAGTTTATCTTTTCCTTTTATCTTTAGGAAAGTTTCTTTCTTGTTCGACAAGGACTTGTATCAACCCATAGGTATAAATATGTACACCCGGGGTCTATGTAATCTATCTCCACAGATCAATACAATTCGGCGCATCGCCACCTTTTACCTTTTTTACTTTATTTTATCGCTCCGGCGGAACTTGGCACCCGACACGGGGCTGCATCGTCTTCGATCTTCGGCGAAGGGATAAGTCCAATGTTCAGCCGGTCCAGGCAATTGTATCGTCTACGTCGGCGTCGTTCAAGGCTGCATCAGAACATTCGACCTCTTGGATTGCTCCGGTTTGGATGATATATTTGCCTACCTATTTATCATATGTCTCTGTTAATCTAGTCTTAGCATATCAATTTAGCTCTATCGGCTGTTTCTCGTTTTAGGGTTTCTGCCGGTATCGGCTAAATCGCGTTGCTAGATTAGCTTAGCTTAGACATCTACCACCCTGAAAACTTAGTCAACGGATTGATTGTCTAGATATTATGTTTCTTTTCATACTTAGTGCTGCATCAGTTAAGTTTGATCTACTAAGTCGTGCTTAGAACCATAATTTCTAGCCTGCTTTTTGACTGCCAATAAGGGTTTCATCGGAGTTTCAGCCGATGAGTTATCTAGACGTTGCATCAGCTTACAAGGATTGCATACGTATTGGATTTAGCCGATCGCAACAAAGGTTTCACTGTTTAATCTAATCTTGTGGATTCAATGACATCGGACCTCCGGCCGATGTATGCTTTAACCTTCAGATCGATGTTTATCTATCATATCATTATTAGCCGATCAGTTTATATTGGATTATATTATTGTTATACTATATTATCATCAGCCGATCACCTTTATATCATTATTTAAATCAAGTGTCAGACTTTACATTGGACTTAAAGCCGATAGCTCAGAACCCTATCGCTATCGGCTGGCATCGGCTATCGGCTGGTATCGGCATCGGCTGGAACTACTCTATCGTCTTGTCAGCCGATCGGCTCATTGATCTATTATTTACATATCTTGTCAGTTGCGGGATCAAACTGACTGGCACGCCCGCATCTCATCAATCTTTGGACCTGCACAGGAGCTAAGCAGATCTTCCAGGCCGATGTGTTCGATTTTTTCGTCAACAGTTGGTCACCTGGGCCAAACCTTCTTGGGCCAGCGGTTTTCCAACAATCTCCACCATTACATGGGATGCAGTGATTACATAGCTTTGAGAGTACTTAATGGAAGAAATTAGTCTTTTTCTATCGGTGAAAAAGGTAGGGGATCCATCTACATGTGTTTGAAAGGAACCCAAGACAAGGCATGCTAGAAGCATATATTCCATTTTCATATGCATGACAAAATCTCATGCCAAAAGAGATTCTAAATGGCATCTATTTTTATAGTACAAAACTCTAATGAAATTGCTGATGCATCAATTTCATTTGAAAGCGCTAAGTATCCCTAGGTAAATATGTTGGTAGAAAGTAGCAAATGCATCACATAATTATAAATATATACTTCAAAGTAGTGAATGTGTCTCGCAACTGTAAATAGCGGTAGCATCTTGCAAGATACTAGGAAAACATCTATGTCCAAAAGTCGGCAGCATCATATATTTAAAAATGATGAGAGCAGAACTAAACTTAGTGGCAACAAAGTTGATCAGAGCAGTAACAAGATACAGATCGATTAGAATGATTTGATCAGAATATTAATTAAGGGCAATACCACCTTCAGTTTTTCTAACATGGACTAATAGCAACAAAGGAGAATAATCCAACATAAACTCTAACAACAAGGAGAGGAGATTATTACGGTTTTGTCTTTTTGAGATGGCGGTAGCAGCAAGTAGGGTTTTGGACAAGCAAAGAGAGGGCACTGGCCGGAGGTAGCATGCACTGGATGGGCTCAGCCAGATGAAGAGGCCAGCAGGACGTAAGAAAGAGCGGAAGAGCGGAAGAGCATATTTATATATTTATACAAACCGCCGATGAGCATCTAGAAATACTCCAAGCCACAATTTATATAAACTGTGGTTATAAATTACGTTCTTTAAAAATTCAATTAAAACACGATTAAGTATTTTTAGATCTACTAGAAATACTCCAAGCCACATCTAAACTTTTCTTGAACGAGTTCTATTGTTAGAGATTTTCCTTTAAACTTTTGATATTTCTAAAATATATTGAATTTTAATTTTTAATTTCAAAAAATATTAGCGTGTGGCATATGCCCTCCATGGGCTGATACACACTCGTGGTTCTATCCTTTCTTAATATAATGAATTAACTCGAACGTATTAAGGTTGGAGTGGAATAGGATATAAGCTAACAGTCACCTACCTAAACTTCTGAGGTGAGAACCAATTAAAATCACATCCACATGGGTCACTGTTGATGGTCATTTGCAATCAGTTTCGACCGTCAATATTACCAAAATAAAGGAGAACTAATTATACTTGCAATGCATATTTGTGTTAGAATAATAATATTCCACTAGTATTAGGATTACTAACCTCTTGCAGATAATGAACACAAAATGGAGGAATATCGACATCAAATCAGACAATCAATCAATTGGACGATGTCGAGAATCAGACTTATGCATGAATGGGCCAAGAACAAGTCTGCAGAGAGGAGCAATAGAGGAGAACGCCAGCCGAAGTTGGGCCGGTTTGGCCCAGCCCATGGGTCGGCCGAACCCCTGGTTCGGCCGAACCCATCCTTGCACTGTTGGATGCAGTGTTGCGGCTGGACGGTGTGGATTAGCTCCCAATAATAGTTGGAGGGTATTTCTGACCATTTCAACCGTCACAACCATCATTGAGAGGCTATATAAGGCCTTCATCTCCTCTTTCTCCACACACTTCAAGCAAGCTCTCTCATATTCTCTCAAGCTGAGTTTAGTATTCTCAAGCTAGTGGGGTAGGAATAGAATAGAAATCGGAGTCCGGAAGTCTTCGGAAGAGTTCGGGTATGGCTCTAGCAGCTTTCCTTTCTTCTTTTGTAAGACTTGTACTTTATTTAGAATATTCTTCTTTATACAATTCTGGTATTGAAATACTTTCCGCGTATATGAATGCCAACTTTACTTTATATTCGAGTTATATTGATTATACTGCTAGCTGGGAGATGCATAGGTACGGGTATAATGTTTGCTTGTGCAATTACTCGATGTCATGGCGATGATATTAGAGTAGTATCTGGTAGTTTAGGCATGGTGTCTAGATTATTTGGTATCATTATTTGGGGTTATATGCTGCGGAAGAGAGGTGAGCCGCTGACGGTGACAACTCAGTACGGGTATTCCTTCGCGCGTGTATATAGTCTTAAGTTAATTTCCTAGGGAGGGCAGTCCTCCGTATTTAGCCACGGTTGTATAGTCATGACGGGCTGTGGTAAGGAACTCGGCAGTCAGGGGTGACTTCTCGAAGTACCAGGAGGGCATCGGAAAGAGGGTATTAGCTAGTTAATCTTATAACTAGGATGTATGTATAGTATGTATACTAGAAGTATAGGAATAAATTATTTTCTATTTTCTTTCCACTCAGCTTAGATAGTTCAATATGAGAATGAATAGACTTATGTTTGTGTGTCATCCTACCCTTTAGATTATATTAACCCCTGTTTAGTCTATGATTATTACAAGTAACATATAAACTATTAGTACGGTTCTCTCTCCTATAATCTTCCCACGGGATTAAACAAATACGATACCCTTGGAATACTCTCGGGTGAAATGCTACAGTGGTATATCTGTGCGCTTGCGGATAAACTCTGTAACCATAATATACCAAGTATATTTCTGCGCCATTGCTGGAAATTATATTTCTAGTAATGTCATTAAGAAATACCAACAGGCACAACTCTCACCTACAACACTACTATAACAACAATACTATATAAGTTGTTAGCGGGCTTTGGTATTACAAACGCGCTATTGATTAGCCCCATCTAGATCAGAGTCATTCTCTACCCTCAACACATATAAATTCAAATCTAAGTGTATTTTCCTATCGTTATTCGTGTACTCTATGTAATTTCAATTGATGGTATCTTATGGAATTAACAATGACCACTTCAAATATCTTGAAAATTCATTCAAACATTAAAACAATGAATTTAATGTCGTATTGATGATATCCAATATATCAAATCTTATGCATTCAATGCTACATTTTTGTATGATCTTCTCATATTGTTTTTTTATTCCCTTAAAGCATTAAAAGAAGATCATCAAATCTATTGCATTGAATATATTAATTCTTTTAGTAGACTAACAGCTATTTAGTAACCATCAGAGTTCTTCAGATAATATATCTTTTCCAAGTATCAATACCAATCTTCCAAGATTTTCAAAATGAAATAAAGTCAAGTGATTATCGTCACTCTTCTTCTATTTTATATTGTTCTAATCATTAAGGGGGGAGAAATTCAACATATAAACCCAAGGAGAAGTACTAATCAAGGTCTTACAAATCAAGAGGTTAATAAAATCATCCAGGTATGTGAAAAAATGGATCCTTTTAAGTATACTTAGCATCTTTTTTTACCTAACAAGCAAAAGAAACGTCAAATTAGGCTGAAGATGGTGATGTCTATGATTGCATTGATATAAATAGGCAACCAGCCTTTAACCATCCATTGTTAAAAGACCACAAAATTCAGGTAAGCCAACATTTTTCCTCCTAAGATTCAATATCATGTCTAAATGTGTTGCCACTTAGTTTTTTTTGGAATGTAATATTCTTTCCTCTTTTTTTGTGGGGGGGAGGGGGGGGGGGGGGGGAGGGAGGGAGAGGGTGAGTAGTCTATAATATTCACTAATATGGCTTCTTTTTGATAATATCGTTAATTTATTTGTTTATAACGCTTTGACCTGGCACTATTTTTATGTGTATATTTGCTCCATCATAAAAGAATGTTGTAGAAACCTAATCATGTTTAGAGGATTTCTTTATAGTGAGATATAAACTCATTGTTTATAAAATGACCATATTTTGCTTGTCAATTAGTTGAAACCAAGCTCATTCCCGGTGGGGATTGATGTCGCAAAATCATTTATGTATCCCATCTCAGAAGCACAACTACCTACTGCTGAATGCCCCACAGGAACCATCCCAATACTATGCAACAATAGACAAGAAAATATTTCAACTAAGAATACCGACGCAATTGGCACCAGTCAACAACAAGAGGTAGGAATTTTTAAAATATTTTTAGATGTTTCAATTCTCATGAGTTGATTGTGATAACATATTGTTTTTGTATGGATTTGTTCTTATGTCCAGCTCTCACAATAGACTCACAAAACCACTATATTACCATTGGTTGATGTAACAACTATACAAAAGAGTTAGGTGAATCTCCATCTTTAAGTGCTAATAAATGAAGGCAATCAACACCATTAGATGAAATATGTGTTACTAAATGACTAAAACAGTTATACAATAGCTAAATACTCCCTCCTACTTTGCACTGATTTTACTCCTTCTAATTTATAAATGAAATTATAGGTATTAAAAATATGTATGTTATTCAAATAGGAGTATATTACATGGTAGATAAAAACATATAATTTCTGCCATCACATTCAAACAATTTCAAATATATCAAGTCCCAATCAAAATTGTCAAATAGTAGGAAATGGATGGCGCCTTACTTTGAAATATTTGTTAGTAAGATTATATTGTTGCAGTTTCACATCCTCTTTAAAAAAACCAACTCCTTTGTGAATGTCTTTCAACAAAAATACCGACTTTAAATTATTATATTCCCTAAGTATTTCAATGTTATACTACAGAACGCTAATGAATTTATATTAGTTTTATCCTGACTGGCAACAGTCCTCTATGTATTAATATGATGTAAAACTTTGCATATGTATGTAAGTTATTATGATTCACAAAAGTCTTTTTCATTTTTTTCCTTGTAGGTAGCAGGGATAAAATATTTTGACGACATATATGGAACACAGGCCGCAGTAAACATTTATGAACCAATGGTGAAGCATCATTGGGATCTTAGTGGATCGTGGATACAAATTGAAAATGGCCCAGATGTAATTGGTGCTGGCTCTTGGGTCTCACCAAGCTTCAGTGGTGATAGCTTTGCTAGGTTTCATATTTCATGGGTAATACGTATACAATTTTTCTAGAAATACATTGGATTCTACACTATATTTTTTTTCTAGTCTCTATACTGCTGAGATAGTATAGAGCTACATTTCCACTGCTTAGGTAGAAAAAAAAATTGGTAACAGCGTGATGAAGTACAAAACAAGTCTTGCAACGATCATAAGTGTCCTGGTTTCGTCCAAGTTAGCAGGTCTGTTGTTCTTGGAGGCAGAATACAGCCTGTTTCTGTATATAACGGACCGCAATACGCAATTAAGGTTCTTATATTTAAGGTATTCTCTGTCCTACATGCAGTTTAATATGCCTTGATTATTTACTTTATGAGAATAAAAAATTTAAGTGGTTCACTATGATGTTAAATTGAGTTAACTAAGATATATAAAATTAATAAAACATTAATTTATTTCGCTTATTATGTCATATCTATATACTATGTTCACATATGATGTGTCAGTGCATGCTTAGATTTAAATTACCTGTTAGCACACACCATTACAACAATATCTTAAATCATAATAGGCATTCCATGGACTTCCAACAATAGCATTTCACTTTGAATGTCTCACTGTACGAAATGATGTTATAGACTTATAGCAACAAACGTTTATTAAGACCCCTAGAATACAATAACGAAATAAGTACCATGCCTTGTGCATTCAATAGCATATTGCCCTTGCAGTCTTTTGAACAAGCATTTTTTAGATGATTTTGAAGAAGCATTTACTTGACAATTTAATCTTGATGAATTTTAGGACCCAAAGACTGAAAATTGGTGGGTGGTGTATGGTGAGGAGAAAACAGCAATAGGATATTGGCCAAGTTCTCAATTTAGTTACATGAAGGAAATGGCCAGTAAAGCATTGTGGGGTGGATATGTTCAGGGTCCAACAGCCTCAGAAGACTCTCCACAAATGGGCAGTGGACATTTTGCTTCTGAAGGGTATGGCAAAGCAGCTTTTGTTAGAGATATTCAGGTCGTGAACGAGGACAACATGCGTGTTATTCCAAACCCAGTTAAAGCCGATCCAGGATCTACTAATCGAAGGAAATATACCTATGAATATTATGGACATAATCCCAATGGTATGCATGTATACTATGGTGGACCAGGTAGCTACAGCAAATGGTGTACTCTGCAAACTATAATAACATATGTATTTGTATGGGAAATAATGGGATTCATAGCTATATATGTGCCATCACAATTCACACCACCGTGCATGCACCTTCTAGTCATAATATCTTCAATTTTTTTCCTAAATAGTGAAGATAATCTTGTGTAATGAAAAGTCTGCTATACAAATTAACAGACCACGATAATGCACATAGACAACAGGTAGAGAATCTAATTCAGGGAAAATATACACAACGGCTAATTAGAGAACAAAAATATGATCAATCAATGGTCCGCATGTAAAAGAATTACAGCAGATAACGCTATGACAATGTGAAACTCTGTTCTTCTCGTCATCCTAATTGCGTACCTTCCCTGTGTGACTTACAACAACCCAGTCTCAGCTCTGAATCAAGTTCCTTCCCTGGAGCATCTCATGCTCTCATCAATCAACTTGAATGTCTTCTTTACAAGTTTCTGGTCTAGGGCCGTTGTTCTGTAGATTTTGAACACGTGGTCTACACGGTCAGGCCTGCTGCTCCGGATGTACAGCTCTTCAAACTTCTTAACAATCCTTTTAAACTCTGTATGGGTATAAAGGGCAGCCTTTACCTTTTGTATCTTCTTCTCAAATATCATAGCTGAAATGAATAGAAATATTATAAGAAAAAGAAAGCAGACTAAGATAAGTTCAACAAACAAAGAATCTATACTTACTCACTAATGGCTGCATAAAAGATAAAATTATGATAGATTAACACTCTTAAAACTATCAGAATTTTCTGTTAGAGCCAAAATATAATGAATTTGAGATTAAGACTTACACATAATTGTGTTAATTGTGTGCATGCGAAGCTTTTGTGCACAGCATGTGTTCCCTCTATTCTAGAGCATCAAGCTTGGCCTGCCATCGGTTGCCGATTATTTTTCCTAGTTTCAGTGATGATTTCCTTCATGTTACCTCAAACATGTTTCCTTATCCCATTAGCAGCCTATAGTATGTGTGTAGTTGCAGGGCTGTCCCGTCAAATTTGGGGGGCCTGTGCAAAGTCTTAATGAATGATAAAAACTTAATTAATGATATAATATGACAATAATTTATTCTCTGTGATATATTTCATAGCAATGTAAAATGGTCTAAAATTTTGCATAATATTCACTTGAAAAGCGACATATTTCCTATTCCGATTTATTGAAGACATGCTTCAAAATTAAAATACAGGATGTAAGAACAAAAATTGATTTAGTGTATATAGTAGATGAATCTAAATACTTAATAATCGATACACCAAAATTAGGGATTACCACATTAGAAATTACCATGAAGTAGGAATTAGGGTGGCACTTGTTCACCAGACACCAGGCAAGCACCAAGCAGACAGGAAGCAGGAGCTCAGCCAGTCAGCCGCTCAGGCATTCAAGCGGTCGTGGCATCAGGTTAGGGGCGTGGTACCGATAGGCATCTGGGACTCAGGAGTCAAGTCATAGGCAGCGACAGCGTCAAGCGGCTCGACCGCACGAGAGCAAGGGGAGAGAGACGAGGCATTGTTTACTCCTCTCCTTTGTTGTGATTGGTGATTGGCGAGGCTGTAGCCCAAAGGCCAAAGCGGCACGAACATGCGATCGAAGGCAAAACGATGTGAACAAAAAAATAGCCGATTTTCGGGACTAGTTGGGTTACCAATTTACTTGTTAAACTTTATATCTAGTGTTGGAGTTTTGGGCCTAGGGGGCCTGTGCAAGCGCTCTGGTCGCGCCTCCCAAGGGGCGGCCCTATGTAGTTGAGACCTATGTGACCCAGATATGATTGTAGTTGATGCTTTAGTTTAGGTTGATAGTGGTTAGCTTATAAACCTTCAACACTCCAAACATGGAACCCTGTGTTGAACATTTTACACGAACAAGGATAAAAGTACAAACGGAGTGTTATGCATACATTGACCACTACATATAGGAGCTAGGCTACGTGAGAGCTACGCTATTGTGAATCTTGGAGACATAATTCAAAGAGCACCTAGACGCTTAGTGGGTTTTGGCTAATTGATGATAAAAAAATAAGGGACTAATGTGCTCATTGAGTATATAAGCAGGGGATTAGTCCGACGAGGAAGATGATGAATAAGGAGGAATATGTCAGTTTCCTAAATATGGGATATCATATACATGTGTGCTTAGCTCGGCTAGGAAGCATAGACCAAATCCTAAGCCTCATGCATGTAGACAATCGACTAGGCAGCATAGACCAAATCCTAAGCCTCATGCATATAGACAAAGTCCTAACTAGACAAGGAAGGAGTTCCAAATAAGGAAAGAAAAACATAGTCCTATTTAGGCTTGGCCAGGACTACTCAGATTATATCCATACTTGCCTTCCTAATTCTACTTGAACATGGGGCCATCCGAGGGTATAAAAACAAAACCCTTAGGAGGGAAGGGGAGAAGCCTAAGAGAAGCCAACAAGCCAAGAGATATACAAAACAATACGAGCCACTTCCAATCCCATTGAGTCAATTTCCAAGGAAGTCGACAACAGCTACCATTGACCACTATACCCATGCGCTATGCTGATAGACTGCCAGACTATATTAGGTTTTCCTCCTCACGCGTTGTAGTCATGAGAGGTTGATATATCATGACAACATTGGCCTACGGCCAACAGGACTACGGATATTACTACTCGTCACAAGGGTGACCAAATCTGTATAAAAATCTATGTCCCCTTTGCTCTATTTATAAGTTTTTTTGCATCCTCATATTAGCTGATCCCTACACCCTCAAAACATACCATATAGGCACGGATCTTGGGATTAGGGTATAACCCATCAACAATGGCATGCCAGGTAGGGGAGCACCGGTATTCAGAGGATTCGTTGAGAGATGGCTTCAAGAGACGGATATTTCGATGAGGGATATTGTGACAACTTTGGATTGACAAAGCTTCAGGACGTCGCCACAGGAGGCTTTGACTTGGGTTGACCACTTCATAACTGATATCACCGCCTCAGAGGAACAACAGTTCCACTAACTTAGGAACCGTGTCAACCATGCATGAGGCCTCGGCACAATCCAACTACTCCATTGGTTCAACCGTCGCTTGCCTAGTGTGTCTAGCTGTCCATTTGTAATACCCTAGAAAAAATAGAATACCGTAGAGGATATATTGGAAGTCCCTAAGGTTTTGGTCTTTGAAATTAGAAGAAAAACAATAGTTATACGCTAGCTGGGCGAGCTTTCGGCCAGCCCAAGGCCGAGCTGCCCCCTCCACATCCCCAAAACCCTAGGAGGTCCCCCCCCCACCTCCCCCTAGCCGTCAATTGGTACCCTGGGAGCGCCCACCTCCCCCTCTGGTCGACCTCCCCCATGCCTGCCCTACTGCAGACCTTGGAAGAAGAAGAAGGGAAGGAGAAGAAAGGGAAAGAAGGAAGCAGAGGGAATCGATGTGAAGATGGAAATGAGGGGTTTGATTACCGCTGCCCATGGAGGCCTAGGTACCAATACATGATCTTTTTCCCCTGTTTTGGTTTTCTATTAGGGTTTAGATCAAGATACATCAAGATCATCAAGGGAAAATTAGAACCATGCCATTATAGATCAAGTGTTGGAAGCGAGTAAGTTTGGGATCCACCGATTTATTCCTCAGCCAGGTTTTTTTGGGGGTAAATTGGAACCATCCCATTATAATTTTGCAAAGTTTGAGATATATCATCGGTATCTCAATGACATGTAGGACCCACATGAGTCAATGACATGTGGGTCAGGATGGCATATCTCAAATTGTGCAAAATTATAATGGCATGGTTCTAATTTTCCCTTTTGGGGATCTGCTCCCTGCGCAGTTCTGTTTTGGATGCCTTTTCGGCCAACATAATGGGATTTCCTGCGAAAAGTCTCTATACAAAAGTTGTAGATAACGTGTATATCTATCTTTTGACCAAATGGCATGATTTTATATCAAGTGGTTTAGGAGGTATCAATTTCTGAAGTTGGCTGTCTGAATGTCGATGCATTTATCTGTAGTCGAGGTTCAAAGGGATTTTAGAGGATCTTAATGATGGAATTCAAGAATCTTGTATTTACAGAAGTTGTAGCATAGGTTGTGATCTACCTCATACATAAAAATTGTTAGCTTTTATCTTGTAGTTTGTTGTCAGTGCTCTTTTGAATGGCTGTTGCACAGTTTTCTGGGCAGATGCACTTCTCTGTTTTGTGCCATGTTTTAGGCCAGCTAAATGGAAGAATTCAGTTTTGTTATCTAAATGAAAGTTGTAACTCTTGTTCTGCAGATGTCAGAAATGATATATTTTGCTATTTTATGTGATGTAGAATTGGAGGTATCAAGTTGTTAATATATGTTGCTTTTATAGGAAGATTATCGGTAATTTGCTTTATGTTGTTTGGGGTGGGTTCCCAGCGTAGAAAGTGATTGTGTGATTCTTGAATGATTATATGTGTGTTGTTTGAGGCTGAGTCGGTGTTTATTCAGGTGATGCCACTTTGGAATGCAACTAGAGTTCATCTCACCATCGGTGAAGGCAAGTAAACGTAGCGGCGGTTTGCTACAGCTTTGACTTGTTATTTGAATCTACCTCTGTTGGCGGCTGTTAAATGCCGATTTTATACCGCTAGCATATGCATAAAGTCGATATAATAAAACATCCAACATAGTAATAGGTGCTTAATCTCACATATTCTACCAGTGTTGGTGTATATTTGTATGCAGATGATAAACCCTGAAGTTGGGAGGAAAATCAGACTAAAGTGAGGAGAATTATGTATCCATACAAGGAGGGGTTGAGAACTTCATTGAAACATCAGTAAATCAATCCAAAAACTCCGAGAAATGGATAGAGGAAGGTCCAGGGAGTCCACCAACCGAAGGCCATGCCAGGAGGGCTCAGCCCAGGTTCAGCCGAACCCCCTGGTTCGGCCGAACCACCACTTCCACCATTGGATGTGGGGTTTGGCGTGGACGTCCCACATGCATCCCTGATGACGGTTGGAGGGCACTTTGGACATTTCCCCTTCGCCAACCGTCATACCTACCCCTATATAAGGACATCATCTGACTCACTTCAACACACACTTCCAAGCTTGAGCTGAATTATAAGAGGCTCTATTGTACTATATTGTATACTAGAATAGGAAGAGAGTAGAGTAGAAGAAGTCAGAAGAATTCCGGAGTTGTCGGTAATCTTCTCCTATTTCTTTTATTCTGTTTATTACTCTGAATTCGATATAATATTCTTCTTGAGTAATTTAGATTTATCTTGTGAGAATTATCTCTTGGTTAGTTCCTAATTAGCATACGGGATTATTGTTCACTATAATCAACTAAAATATAGTGATTGCTTTGGTGAGTTATAAACACTAAAGTAGATATTAATTGCTTAGACGTGGTGTTTAGGTAATTGTTATCCAGTAATTGCTGCGTATCCCACAGTACGTTTGAGGTAGGTGTAGAGGTGGTGACAGCCCTCCAGATCACTTAAGTCCTCCCTGTCCGGGTACTAGTAGAGCGACATCTGGGAACAGCGGGTTGCCAGTGCCTGAAGTATTGTGATAGGATTAAAGTTAAGCTTTCCCTAGACACTGTTTCTCACTAGTGAATCCTCTCTATCCTAGCCTATCATTTGCTTGGTGTCCTTGGATGAACCGGAGGAAGATCTGACCACACACGTTCCCTTGGATTCGATACCCTTGGAATACTCCGTAGGGGAAGTGCTACATCGATATATCCGTGCGCTTGCGGATTTTATCTGTAACCGTATTAAATACCAACAACCTCCACGTTGAAATTATATATCATCAACTAAGATTATTATATGTTACACCGAGGATTAACCTATCTGAATCATACTTATTGATTTTACACTGTTTATGGTTATACTTTATGCTCTTGGTTATAATAACCTTATACTGATCTCCATCGAAGGAATGTGGTTCCGATGTTATACTCTGGAATTCATACTGCATTTGTATCACTTGCATTGCATTTGAAGTTATGTCGTGAACCTATGGTTGCGACCGTACCGGTACAGCATCGTATATTGCTGTAATACGATGCAGCTTCAAACCTTGTTGGGTGTGAAGGCAGGAGTACATATCAATGCATTGCATATGCACTTATTCACCCTGTTGGGTGTGAAAGCAGGAGTACATATCATTGCATTGCATATGCACATATTGCAGGATGTTACGAGAATTATTGATCGAAAATATCTTTGAGAAGTGTTTTCTTCTCTAGGATTTGTGAGCATATGGATTTGATTGGTGACGCTATGTGTCACGCCCGAAAATTCACTAGTAATTTCCGAACTTATTTGTGCATAAAATCCTCGTCCAGGAATCAGCCGAGGTACACAAACTGACAATTTAATATACAGATTCATCAAATTAACTAAAACGATAAATACTTACTTAAGAGGCACTAAGTCCTCACCAAGAAGAAAACTGCAGCGGAAAATAAAATCTAGCGAAGCTCCGGCTCCACTCCCACAGGCAGCTCAACTGGGGTATAAGCCAAACGTCTTCTCCTTCTGGATCCTTTTTCTTCAACTGAGGTTGATTGATTATTGCAAGGTGAGCATATGACATACTTAGCAAGCCACACAGCAAATATGCAAGTGCACAAGGATACCAAAGGATGGCATAATATAGGCTCATTTGCGAAAGCAGCATTTAGCAAAGAGTTAAGAGTAGTAAAACAGTAGAGTAATTAATCAGAAATTTTAATCATCACTGAACAGCATACCCATACTGTACAGGCCCAACCATCCTGAACAACCATACCCGGCTGTACAGATCTAACTCCAAACCAGGAGCTAAGCAAATTATTACCAGTTATAACATCAATAATTATTGTGAGAGGTATGAGACTAATCACGAAAAACATTGCTCAACCCGCCCATAACCGCGGGCACGGCTATTCGAATAGTTTTACTCTGGCCAGAGGTGTACCACTGTACCCACAAGACACAGCCTCAACATCATGTCTACCATGCGTCGCGATACTGGAAAGTACCCGAATAGAGGCTGTGATAATACCCTTTGTACAACACAACTCACCACAGTGCACCATTCCTGGATCATAATCACCCCCTTATAAAACAAGGCATGGACTCCCCAGCGACCCCCGTGGGCTTATCTCCGCCACTTCTCAGTCTGGTGCTCCGCAATGAATCATGTTATACAAAAGGTAAAGCCGTTGCCCACGCTGGCTTGTGGTTGGCACGGTTAATGTTTCACAACAGTAGCTCGCGAACCGGTCCTTAATTGCCATGAGCACGACTCTCAAAACCATGTGCTCACAACCCACCATTATCAAGTTTTAGTTGGCAAGTAACTAATTAACCAATCACGATTGACCATCGTGAACTATCATTAAGCCATCATTAAATAATAGTGAGTCATAAGTTATCCCAATAGTGTGCTAATGTTTCTAAGCATGGCTAAGCAATCATATCTAATATCTAGCTGAACCAATATATAAAGCTCAACTAGTCAAGTTATAATAACCCAAGGTATCAAGGAATAAAGTAATCAATGCAAACAGGCCATAACAAAGGAATAGATTCACACCACCCAGTGACATTCGAAAATAAATGCACAGTTGAGATAAATAGAGAATTTAAATATAGGATCAACATGCTCAAAGGATTGTGTTTAGGATCTGTGTGACTTGCCTTGCAATAATCGGTTTTCAATTAATCTTCTTGAATACTTCCGGCGCACTCGCGAACCTTCGCAACGACGGAAACGACTAACTATCACGCAAAACGAAGAAAAAGACTAATAAAAACCAAATAAACAATACATAAAAAGTAAACAAACATGTAGAACATAATTTTAGATGAATTATGAGACTTGAACGGCCTCATTCTGACTTCATATGAATTTATTATGAATTTTACAAGATTAAATCTATTTAAAGCCCATTTAAAAAGAATTAAATAAATTTAATTCAATTTATGGATAATTTTAATATGTAGATCTTTATTTTATATAATTTTTGCAACTTGAACCACATTAAACTGAGTTACAATGAATTAGTTATGA
Source organism: Oryza meridionalis (assembly GCA_000338895.3). Classification (NCBI taxonomy): domain Eukaryota; kingdom Viridiplantae; phylum Streptophyta; class Magnoliopsida; order Poales; family Poaceae; genus Oryza; species Oryza meridionalis. The sequence continues at coordinate 17,058,377 of CM002526.2, forward strand.
ATTTTTAAAGATTAAATCGGATTAAAACACTTATATGGATTTTAATTGAATTATGACGCAATAATGAATTATTTTTCAAAAGGAAAAGGAGGATTATTGCGTCAGCGGCTAGGGTTTGCGGTGGACCGGGTGCACGGCAACGGTTCACGGAAACGAACGGCCGAGATCGATCCTATCCAAAACGGACGGCCGAGATCAACCGGTCCACGGCTGGACCACAACGGGCGGCAACGATGACGTCAGCGGTGACATCATCTCCGGCGGCGGCTCGGCGGCTCGAGCGCGCATGCTCGCCGGCGAACGACGGCACGGCGGCGCGAACGGAGGACACCAAAACGGTGCGGGCATCGCGGCGAACTCACCGGTGACCAAAGCAACGGCGGAGGAACAACGGATGACGTCGGCGACGAGGAAGAAGTGGCGCCGGTCTTCGGGTCGACGGTGACGGCGGTGCTCCGGCGGTCTTCAGCGACGGCGAAGGGGCGGACGAGGACGGCGACGCGACGGCGACCCCGATGGCGACCTCCCCGAGCGACGGCGACGACTGGAGCGACGGCGAAGCACGGCTGGAACAGCGGCGACGACGGCGGCGCTAAGCTGCACGAGGCTAGGGCGCTACAGACGGCGAGAGACGAAAGCGAGGGTGGCGACGGGTAGAGGAGACACTGGGGATCCTTTTAAAGGGGCAAGGAGGCGGCGGCGAAGGCCCACGGCGGCCGGCGACGGAAAGGAAAGATTGGGGAAAAACGAATCCGAATCAAACTCGAATCCGCCTATTTCCAAAGGAAATTAGACAAAGTTTCTATAGAGGAAAAGATAGAGGAGATCAAGGGGATTCTTTCCCCTCTACCAATTTCACCGGAAACGGAAAGATGCGGCCGAATTTGGAAGGAGACGGCGGCGGCGCGGCGCTAGGGTTTCGGGCAGCGGCCGGCGCGAGGAGGACGACGACCCCGACAGGTGGGTCCCGCCTGTCAGCGGCTGAGAGAGAGGGAGGGGCACGGCGGACTGGGCCGACTGGGCCGGGGAGGGAGAGAGAAAGAGAGAGGTTTTGGGCCGGCTTTCGGCCCAAAGCCAAAAGAGACTTTTAAAAACCTTTTTCAATTTAAATTATTCATGAAATGCAATTCCATTTATTAAAAATACTTCCTTAGCTCAAATAAATCCTAGAAAAATCTAGGAATTATAGAATTAAGCAAAGTATTTAGTGAAATTTTATCTGGCCCCATTTTATATTGAGATTTAACAAATTAAAATTAGATCTTCTCTTTTAGGCTTTTAAGATCATTTCTAATAATTCCTTTTAAACAACAATTTATAATTTAAGGATTTTTAAACAAGAAAAGCTCTTAACAAATATAATTAGATCATTAATGATCAAATAATTACTGAACTGTTCTTTGTATCATTTAGGAATTGAGCTCTGAAAAATCCGAGAATATTTCAGAGAGTATACTTAATCATGGAGAATTTAATAAAAATTAAATCCATCCATGCTTTATATTTAGGAAATTTTATTTCCCACATTTAACTTCTCTTGTAAATTAAAGAACATTTAATATAAATTCTATTATTAGTTTATTAAATAATTTATAAATCCTGAAACAAAAATCAGGATGTGACACTATGATGTTTTAGTCCTTGGATATTGAACTTGTCTTTATGTGAATCATAACTTGGTATTTAATTAGTATATAATAAACATGTGGTTTAAATAGCTTGTTAAAGCCGTTTGCTTGCTGAGATTTATTCTCACCCCCTTATAGTCTTTTCAGGTACTCGCTGTGACATGTTTGTGTGAAGGGATGGGATTAGAAACACAGGCACACGACATGATCTCACTTAGTCATGAGTATTTCTTAACAGTGAAATTTGGTAAGCCCGAAGTAATCATCGGCTTAGAGTCAGCATCGGCTTCGAAGTCCTGAGATTAGCCGATAAGAGTTATCAAGTCGTTAGTTGTCGGATTCTTGCTATATTTGGTTAAGGAAATTAATTTACTAAAGGAAGCTTATCTAGAAGAGACCGAGTTCAAAGAGAATGCGGCATGGCAAGTTATCTATTAATTAGAAATAGTTTGTTAGTTTCCTTTTATCTTTAGGAAATTGTGTTTAGTGTCATATAAGGACTTTATCTTTTCCTTTTATCTTTAGGAAAGTTTCTTTCTTGTCCGACAAGGACTTGTATCAACCCATGGGTATAAATATGTACACCCGGGGTCTATGTAATCTATCTTCACGATCAATACAATTCGAAGCATCGCCACCTTTTACCTTATCTACTTTATTTTATCGTCCGGCAGGACTTGGCACCTGACGCAGGGCTGCATCGGTGTTCGATCTCCGGCTAAGGGGTAAGTCCAATGCTCCGCCGGCCCAGGCAATTGTATCGTCTACATCGGTGTCGTTCAAGGCTGCATTAGTACATTCGACCTCTTGGATTGCTCTGGTTTGGACGATATATTTTCCTACCTATTTATCATATGTCTCTGTTAATCTAGTCTTAGCATATCAATTTAGCTCTATCGGCTGTCTCTCGCTTTAGGGTTTCTGCCAATATCGGCTAAATCGCCTTGCTAGATTAGATTAGCCTAGGCATCTACCACCCTAAAAACCAGTCAACGGCTTGATTGTCTAGATATTGTGTTTCTTTTCATACTTAGTGCTGCATCAGTAAAGTTTGATCTACTAAGTCGTGCTTAGAACCATAATCTCTAGCCTGCTTTTTGACTGCCAATAAGGGTTTCATCGGGGTTTCAGCCGATGAGTTATTTGGATGTTGTATCGGCTTATAAGGATTGCATATACATATAAGTTGGATTTAGCCGATGACAACAAAGGTTTCATTGTTTAATCCAATCTTGTGGATATCGTGACATCGGACCTCCAGCCGATGTGTGCTTTAACCTTCGGATCGATGCTTATTTATCATATCATTATTTGCTGATTGGTTTATACTGGATTATATTGTTATTTCATTACATTGTCATCAGCCGATTGCCTTTATATCATTATCTACATTGGACATATAGCTGATTGCTTAAACCTTATTACGATCGGCTGGTATCGGCATCGGCTATTATCGGCTATCGGCTGGAACCACTCCATCGGCTTGTCAGCCGATCGACTGTTTTGATCTACTATTTGCATATCTTGTCAGTTGCAGGATCAAACTGACTGGCACGCCCGCATCTCACCAATCTTTGGACCTTGCACAGGAGCTAAGCAGATCTCCCAGGCCGGTGTGTTTGATTTTTTCGTCAACAGTATTGTATTATGCTGATAAGATTTCTCGTGTTTAGACGTAATGAGTTAATTAAATATTAGAGCTGTTGACCATTGGTTAACTACTTTTCAAAGGCTATCCCTATATGTCAGTCAGTTGTTGTATCATAAACTTAATATATATGTTGATGCTTCCGTGATGTTTTCTTGTCTAAGGTAGTTGTTGCCGAAATTTGCTTGTTTTGGCACTTTTGTATGGTTGTTTAGTGGCATCCCAGGCTTATGTGGTTTTCCGGGGTGTTACACCATTAGTATAGTAGGGAACGCTGGAACGCTGGCCTCTGCCCGTTCGTGCAACATCCTGTGACCCTTTGGTCTCGAGCACGACACACACCCGAGGAGTGGAAAATCTGACTTGCTGACAAAGTCAATCTACACATGCTTCGTTCCACATGTCCGATTAGGATTGGTATTGACCAACCGATACACACACATACGTGCATGAGACATGTCTCGTGTCCCCATGCGATAGCCTGTCGATCAAACTGACCTATGACACAAGCACATGCTACGAGAAAATATTATTCTATAGAAAACAATACCATATCACTTGGTAGATTGATGTCTTAATAAATCTACTTCGTATGTGAGGTTCATTGTCATACAAGGCTACAAATGACTGAAGGTGCAAAATGCAATGTAGGGTTGGCAAGACTTAGCTACGCGATAGACCATGCAGAGGAAAAGGGCAAGTGAAGGCTTAGCGCTGGAGGACTCGATGAAGTGGTGAAGGAGAAAGTGCTCTATGCAACACCAACGAACCGGTCGAGGTCATAAGAAGTCACAAGTTGCTGAGGATAAATCTTCGTTGTCGAAGAAGTGTGTGAGGCAAGGCTTGGAAGGAAGAAGATCAAGACTGCCGCATGAAGATCTCCCACCATCTCAAGTGTGTTCAAGTGTAGCTAAAGTGTGGAGTTGAGAGTGATGTGGAGTTTGTGTGCTTCAAGTTGGAGAACTTGAGGTTGTAATTAAGAGAAGGAGAAGGAGAAACCCAAGACCAACCAAGTGGAGTGTGATGTGCCATGGAGATGTTTGTGAAGGTTGATACCTTGCCTCCGCAAGGAAAGAAGTCATAGTGGAAGTAATGCTACATCCTGGTGGATGCTTGGTAGAGCAAGATTCATTGGAGGGAAGTTGCGTGGCATCCAAGCTTTGGACCGAGTAGGTCGCTTGGAGCACAAGCTTGCCCTTGGTGGTTGCTTGAAGAGACCAACGAATCATCGAAGGTGGTAGCATGGAAGATAAAAAGGGTAGAAAGAGACTCGACTTTTTAGAGCCCCTCAATAGACACGGATCGGTTGGATCCAAACATCGCTGAACAAATCGGTGCCTCCTTTTTCTCTCTCTTTACTTTGCACTTATCACTTTCCTGTTGAGCTATTTGGTAATCTGTTGTAGTAGGCTTATATTTTGTTGATCTACTCCTAGTTCTAATTTAAAACTAGTGTACAAAGTGCTATACCTCACCATAAGTTCCATATTCTCTATATAGGGCTCATTATCCCTAGCTATCGGATTGTCTAACATTGTGCATTGTCGGACTGTCCACAATGGCACCAGATTGTTTGGTAAGGTATAATTTCCTCCTATTCACCCCTGCCCCCGGCGAGATCTACGGTCCTCAGTGTACTTTCAATGATTTTATATATTACGCCAACCAAGCCATGTATCTGGTAAGGCTTGGCAAGCTCGGCTAGGCCTTAACTAAGCTAGCTGCAACTTGGCAGTCAATCGAGTTGCGGTAAGACCAGCTGGACGTCTGTAGGGTTGTTTGAGCCTTACAAATCTACTCGGGCTTAGACATGATTGACAAACAATGATCAGGATGGTTGGACCTAGGTAGATATTGCCTAGTATCTAGCAAGGGTTGCCAATCTCTGATAAGGGCTGCTAGGCCTTGGCATGGCTGGCTAGGTTAAGACATGACTTTCTGGGCACCAACAAGGTCAGCCAATCCATGGCATGGACGATCGAGCTTTGATGAGGTTGGACAATCCATAGGATGCTCTATGCACAGCTAGCCAGACAAAGGCAACATTAGTAGGCCAACGGTCAAGTCGGCTAGCTGATGGGTAAGATCGGTCGGGCTTGGAGTGGCTGGTCGAACTAGTGGGGAGGTTGTAGGATCAAGGAGGCTGACTAGAGGGGGGGTGAATAGGCTGTTTTAAAACTTAATGGCACTTAAACAAAACTAACCTAAGTTGCTAGGCAAGGTGAGGTGCAAGGTTAACTAAGCAACTAAATTAAGTTTTGCAAACCTAAGTGATATGGGCTTAAATATGTCTCTATGAATGTAAATAGCACAAATGTAAATGCAACAAATAAATGAGACAAGAGACAAGAAATTTTTCACCGAGGTTTGGAAACTCGCCGGTTTCCTAATCCCCGTTGAGGCGAGCCCAACTCCACCGCTCAACCACGAAGCCACCGCACGCCCCCTTCGTCAAGGGGTGGGCAAGGCGGGAGCCGGCCCACAAAGAGGACTACCCAAGCCTCGATCACTCGGGGTAGTTCTTCCTTCACTCCGAAGGTGGTGAACTCCAAACCACTCACAAGCGGGGCCGAGCCTCCTCCACAATCTCCTCGGAGAGGTCACCGGGCAACACCTCCACGAGCCGTCTAGGAGGCGGCAACCTCCAAGAGTAACAAGTCTAGGATGCTTGCCGAGGATGATCAAGTGCCACACTAGCTATAACAATGAAGCAATGCACTTGGATTGGCTTAACTCACTCTCTAACACCTCACTAGATAAACTAAGTGCACAAGGGTGTGAGAGCTCTTGCAAGGGTTCAAGATAATGCAATGGAGTGCCAAAATCTTACCCTTGCTGCTGGGGAGTGGGTATATATACCCCCAACCACCAAAACTAGCCGTTGGAACCGAAATCCCCAACTTTGTGCTCTGCCGGTCAGACTGCCGTTGTGAGGCCGGTCAGACCGGACTACTTTGTAACGGCTAGAAAACTAGCCGTTACAGGGCAATCATTGAGCCCACTCAACCTGGCCGGTCTGACCGCAGTGTAGTGGCCGGTCAGACTGTCCACGGCTCGATCAGACCGCCGTCGGCTCGGTCTGACCGGTTGCGGCTCTAGCGGCTCTGTATCGCCACCAAAAACCAAACCAGTGCAACAGACCAGTGGGGCCGGTCAGACCGGCCTTACCACGCCGGTCAGACCGGCCTAAGGCCCACGGTTAGACCGCAGGTCACTTTTCAGCTCAACCGACCGTTAGTAAAACGACGATATCTCTTGACTCGGGTCTCGGAATTTGGCGTTCTTGGACATTATGGAAAGCTTATTCAAAGGGCTATCCAACTCATGAACAATCCATCCAAGAAACACAGCTTTTCTCAGGGAGAAAGGGCTCACACTCCAAAGGATACTCTACCGGACATAACCACATGAGGCTACCCAAACCTATAGGATTTGCCCACATCTTTCTTTGTTTAGGACTTGAGAAAACTCATCACACTTGGCTAGATAAGCCCACCAAATGTACCTACATGCATATGATCTAATATGGCACAAGATCATCCACAAACTCGCTTTATAGACCGATCTTGATAGTACGACGCCTATCTAGCAAATCCGGTCTACACCAAACACCAAGACCGGGAAAAGACTAAGAAAACATTCTTAGTACTTGCCTTGCGCCATCCATCTTGAGGTCAAGCTTGAGTCGAGATCAACACTTGTGACCATTTGATTCAACCATGTTTATACCAAGGTATTTACCATCATTTCTCAAGACTTTCTTCTCATCACAAGCTTGATTTCATTCTTGTCGACACGGCGATGCCCTTGGCTTGGTGACCATCAACCCATGGTGTCATCCATTAGCCTCATCACAATTAGACATATTCTTTTGCACATCTCAAAGAAGAACATTAGTACCAACAAATCGGTTGTCATCCTTCACTTGGTGACCAACCGGTTGCATATGAAAGATATGGATATGTTTGTTGAGTATTCATTAACATCGCAGGTGTCATATACTCGTATGCAAGCTCAAATGCAAAGATCCAATATAAATAATAGGTGAACAACGTGGATCTAAAACATGCACAATAAATGTATAGGATTTGCTCCCCCTAAATATATGCATACAAATAAATATACAAGAGAGGCAAGTGTATGCATAAGTTATGAAGAACCAATGGGGTTTATCCTATACAGATGGAGAAGGCATGTAGCAATGATAAAGATAAACCAAAAAACACATACCTTCATGATCTCCATGTTCTCAATGTAAAGGAGACTAAATAAGATAAGACTCAAGTAAACATTAGTCTCATACTTATATAACAATAACATGGAAATCATATATATGAACCTATCAAAAAGTAGGAGATAAGAAGTGATACATATCGCTTTATCTCCATGAATTTCATCCTTGTCATGATTAAGGTCCATCACCAAAGAATGCATATCTACCACATCTCATTATCGGGAAATAACCTTGTTGAAAACTTATGTAAAAGAGAGGTTAATCTCATAAACATCGGTTTATCATCTATCACCAAAGCAACAATTACACAAATTGTTTAATCCAAGATCTTTCAATCTTTTCTCTCTTTTGTGATAGATAATAATCCGATATAAACAATATAGAGAGATGAGATGAAAGATGATTTCAAATCAAGATAGAAATCTTATAATAAACAAAATATAGAATAACCTCCCCCTCAAGATGTGCATACATATGGATATAAAGGAACACATATGCACATAATCAATCAAGATCAATGAGGGAGCTCACACTATATTTTGGATCCACAAGAGAGACCAAGTTAGTATATGTGAAGTTTAATACATACCTCTAAACATTTTACTTTCATATCCAAATGAGACTAGTCAAACAAAAGCTCATAAAAATGTTAGTCTCATATAACTAGATTTGTCATTAATCACCAAAACCAAATTAAGGCACTTGAACTTACAGAGGTCCAACGGCCTTGCTGACCTAAGACATGGTCAATCGGGCAAGGATATGGTTAGCAGGCCAACTTGGTGATTGGTCAATCTAGTCATTGTCCGATCGAGCAACGGCACGATTGGCCAAATCACGACAAGCTCAGCCAAGCTATGACATGGTTGTCTAGGCTATGCAATGATGGGCCAGGCTGGTTGATCCCTTGATTTGACTCTGTAAATATGTGACAAATGTTAGAACATACGGGGGCACCGACCAATGGGTTATCTGGCCGACCGGGGCCAAACATATTCTTCTTTTATTTGATTCCATTAAATGATTGAAAATACCTCTTTATTTTATTTGGAAGATGAAATCTACGATGAAAGTAAGTTCAAATGCGATAATGGAAATAAACGAAAACATCGGGTTACCTGCCGGAAGTACTTGTTTTGGGTCAATAGCTTGACCTCGGAGCATTTCCTCTTGTAGCCAATCTAGAGATGGAGCTCCCTCCATCACTTAATTTGTTTGCTGATAATTCCTAGCAACAATGCAATAGCTTAACCTGGAGATGGAGCCTTAATGTTGCCATGGCATAATGGTATAGAATGGTTAAAGCTCTCATAAATATTGGCACAAATATTACTTGCACTTGAAGTTATTTCTGATAGCATGGATATTTCTACACTTCGAGGATAAATCATTCACATTTGTTGTCGAAAAATCCATGTTACAGTGTCAAATCTGGTGTCCTGAGAACTTCCATAGAGTAAACACTATCAACTTTAGGTCATTGTCTATGGCACTCCGGGTGAACATATCCATACTCGACACAATCATCACCACGTATTGCACTTCATAATTCATCAAAGTTGTGGTCGTGAGGCACGATCTTCACTAATTGAAGTACACTCCATTCAATGGGCAACAACTGAGCATTTACATACTTGGGAAAAACATAGTATATATTTGATGGGTTCATAAAGGAGAGGAGGTGTGTTTTTTTGTAAAATCATGAAGTCCGTTGGGATCGGCTCAAATGGTTCATCAAATAAGGATTTTGGTGGTATTGGCTTGGGAGGGGAATTGGCTATCTCTTGGTGGAGCTAAGGGTGTTTTGGTTATTGAGTTTTCATAAGGTGGTTCAGTTGTTTAATTGACGGATATTCTCACCAAAATTCCCCTTCCTTCCTCGATAGTTCTATGGATAAAGGCCCCTCCAACTGCCATATCAAGGAAAACAACAGTATGAGCAGTGAATCGTCCGAAGAAAATGTTGCATGATCACAAACTCCGGGAGACCAAGCTTTGGACCATCAAAGGCGGATGAGAGAAACCTTTCCCAAGCTTCAGCCAGAGATTCTCGTTCCTTTTGCTTCAAGGTCTAAACCTCCCTTCATAAATCAAGGATCTTGCGGAACAAAATAAACAAAACAGAAGAGTCCCTTCAAGGCTTCCTAATCTCATTTTTCCAAGCAAACATTGTGGTAATATCTATTATTTGCATCCCTATGGAAAGAAAACAGGGAGAGTTTCCATTTAAGAGCAAGAATATTGTTTTAGCTTTCAGCCGGGAGTATTCTAGGGTATTGAATCCACGAGGAGCGGAAATTGTACTTATTTCTAATAGATCGTTCAGTTGATGTTTTTGAAAAGGGTAAAATCAAGTAGAGAGGTCCCTCTAGTCTAGGCTTCATGTGACTACATCTAAACAATAAACTTGCTTGCTTTGGATGCAGTTGTGTCCACTCAACCATAGAAAAAGGTTGAGCAAGTAGTCATTCCATTAAACACCAACTACGATGGATAAATAGGGCTGTCACCACTGGATCACCTATGACCATCCTTTTCCTTAGCTAACCATCCTAGATAGTACTATGCGGGTCCAAAAATTCACGAAAGGACAAAAATTTTGGGTGAGATATGTGCTCGTCGGTGGGGGGCGAAATTACCAAAATTTCGGAAATTGCAATCCCTAGCCCAAACACCACGCCCGTTCATGGAATTATATACTTCACCCCCAAGCTTAAGGAGCAAAGCAACCAACATAAATAGAGCAATGAATAGTTTATTTAAATCAGACAAGGGACCCGCAAATTTAGGGGAAGACAAGAGTCTACATGTTACCCGACTAATATGCCTACTCCCTGTGGAGTAGCATCTTCGCGGAGGAAGTTGGAAGATGAGCTGGCATCCCCGCCTCCTCCTCGGAACTCCTCACTCTCTACCCTACACTACTATTTTGGGATAGTAGCACTGATGGACTCGTATCTTCTGCCCTTCTGTGTCTTGCAAATGAGCCAAGCACCCCTATTTATAGTGGAAGGGGTACATGTAGCTGACCGGGGAAAAGTTGGTGCACCGGGTGACCTAAGTGGGTTGGCAGGTCGGGCTACTTGGGCCGTTCGGGATACATGCACTGCCCAGGATTGTCCCTTAGGTCGGTCAGTCCCTCAGACGGTCATGATCGATCCCTAATGATGGTCGGATAGTCAATTGAGCATTAGATCCTTTTGTTGAAGTTGGTGGAGTAATTTGTATGGACCAGATAGGCATTGGATGGGGTCAGCCTGCCCACTTTAGGGGGTCAGCCAAACCCTCCTAGGTGTCCAAAGGTCCCCCAAGCAGAAGTGGACTAGTTAAGGGGGTCAATTGGCCCACTATTCTAGGTCATCCGCCACTTTCAGCTCGGCAAGATACCCTATTTTTCTAGTTGTCATATCTCCTTTGTCTGGACTCTAAATCGGGCGAACCATATATCCGTTTTGACTGTCTCAACGAGAGATTCAATATGGTGGACTCAAATATATATTTGTCCTCATGTTGTTGGTGGTTATGGTGCGGTTCTTTATAACTCAATCGGAAACTCTCCAAAATGTTCAGAAATGAACTTATTTATGACCTAACCTTGCAAAACATGCTGAACCAATAAAACTCATGGAATCTGTTGATTTAAAGAAAGAATGGCAAGGTAACATGTTGTCTTCTTTTATTTTACTAAAATGTTGGTGGTTGCATTATATTTAATGACAACCAACACCAACAATATTACAAACACGCTATTGATTAGCCCATAGAGATCAGAGTCTTTTCCTACTCACAATACATATAAATTCGAAGGTAGGCGTATTTCCCTTTGTTTTTCATGTCCTCTATGTAATCTTCAAGTGATGGTATCTTACACAACTATTAATACAACATGTGCTTTAAATATTTTGAAAAATCATTCAAACATAAAAACAATGAAATTACTGTCATACTGATACCATCCAACATATCAAATCTTGTGCATTCAATACTGCATTTATATATGCCTTGCCTACATTGTTTTTATTCCCTCAAAGCATTAAAAAGAATATCACCAATCTTCGGCGATGATAACTTCGCTAGGTTTCATATTTTCTGGGTAATCAATATACATTTTGCTACAAATACATTGGATTATACAGGACATTTTTTCTACTAATTTATACCGCTTTGAGATGGTATAGAGCTATATTTTTCACTTTTTAGATGATACCGCTTTGAGATGGTATAGAGCTATATTTTGCTACAGAATGATGAAGCGCAAAACAAGTCTTGCACTGACCACAGCCGTCCTGGTTTCGTGCAAGTTAGCAGCAGTGTTGTTCTTGGAGGAAGATTAAACCATGCTTCCGTCAATAATGGAACATAATATAAAATTCAGGTTCTTATATTTAAGGTTCCATCTATTTCCCTAGGGTCTTCCAACAATACCATTTCACTTTGAATAGAGAAAAGACGTTATATTATACTAACTCTGTTCCCAAATACTTGTCAGTATTGACCATCATTGTTCTAACTTTAACTGTTAATAATTTTAAATGGTTAATACTTTGATAAATGATTAATGCTTATGTTTAGGACACAACACACTTTGATAATAAGTTATCCTTCTAAGATTTTTTTTCTTTTTTTGAAAAAGATGAGTGGTAAAAGTTAAAATTTAAATAGTAACTAATGACGTGTATTTAGAAACGTAGGGAGTACAAAGAAACTCTTGTTAAAACACCTAGAATATAGCAAAAACAAGAGTACCGTATCATGTGCATTCAATAGCATACTGCCCCTTGCCCACTTTTGAACACAATTAAATTAATTTTAGGACCCGAAGACTAAAAAACTGGCGGTTAGTATATGGTGAGAAGAATTCGGCAGTAGGATATTGGCCAATTTCTCAGTTCAGTTACACGAAGGTAATGAGCAGTTATGCAAGGTGGGGTGGATATGTTCAGGGTCCAACCGTCTAAGAAAATTCTCCACAAATGGCTATAATTTCTTCAATTATTTGCAACCACTTCCCCACTAGATTTTTTTTTTTTTTGTAAGTAGTAAAGATCTCCTTTTTGTAATGAACAAGTGGACTATGCAAATTAACAGACCAAGATAATGCACATAGACAACAGGTAGAGAATCTGATTCAAGGAAAATTTGCACAATGGCTAACTAGAGAACAAAAAATAGGGTACAGACCTGAACAGCCCACAGTAAGAACCAAAAGATCAATCAATGGTCCACGTGTAAAAGAATTACAACAGATAAAGCTGTGACAGTGTGAAACTCTGTTCCTCTCGCCGTCCTAATTACCTTCCCTGTGTGACTTACAACCTAGTCTTAGCTCTGAATCAAGTTCCTTCCCAGGAGCGTCTCATGCTCTCATCAATCAACTTGAATGTCTTCTTTACAAGTTTCTGGTCCAGGGCCGTAGTTCTGTAGATTTTGAAGTAGAGCTTGCTGCTTTGGAAGTAGAGCTCTTCAAACTTCTTCTTGACAAACCTGTAAAACGTCTCACCAGACCATAAGCCACAGTAATGATGAACGTTTGATACTATATAACACTAGAATGGAAAAACTTATCAAGGCATATAAGTGCACCATGCAGCAACATGACAAATGGCCAAATGCACATGTTCATCTGAGAGGGCGACTAGTGCACTCACTCGTATGCATGTTCAACCTCCTGTTTCCTAGGTGCAATAGGCTGGTAGTCTTTAAACCACTCGCACACACTTAAAGGAACCTACATAACCAGCGTAAATGGTGAGAAAGAACATGTTGGTAACATTTGAGTACTAAACTATGCATTGGTACAAAGAGGAGGCCTTACCTTTTGTATTTTCTTCTCGAATATATCAAATTTGTTGAGAAACAGCATGAATGATGTTTTCTGATGGTCAATATAGCACCGTAATTAGTTTCAAAATGAGTAAAAAAGCATGAGCGGAAAGGTTGCAGAAATGGATGCATGCAGACCTCAAAACATCTTTGCTTTAAAACCCAGTCAAAGAGTTCCTTGATCTCCATCATTCTGTTTTTTGTCTCATCTTCAAATAGCATCTGATCATATCTGAAATGAACAAGAAGCCTATGAGAAGAACTTAGCAGATTAGGATAAGTTCAACAAACAAAAAAATTGTACTTACTCGCTAATGGCAGCACAAAAGATTACCGCATTAACACCTTCAAAAAGATGAATCCACTTTCTCCTTTCATTCCTCTGGACTCCTACATCATACAACCTATATACCTATCCACCTCTTTTGTTTTCTCCAACAGGGCTGCAGAAAGACAACCCAGTTAACTAGATGATTCAACTCATCTTATAACAGCTACATTCAGAACCTCTCAGGTCATATCTTAGACGTGAAAAAAGAGGGGAAAAAAAAGGACTTCAACTTGTTGTTCTGTACATAGTAGAGCAAACGAGCAAAAAAATGTGCAAAAAATAGTGTCAGCAGATTACCTAAATTGTATTTGTACAACACCATTTGTCTGTACTCTTGCATAAAGCACATCCTCCTGCAAAGTGACTCATAATGTTGACAACTATAATACTGCAAGCATTCTTAAGTAGATCAACTACCAGCCTTTCAAACAAACTCTTAGACGAGGTTCCCTAACAAATTATCCATCAGACTGCTAAATGCAGAAATATGGAATCATATCTTCACTTAGCACACAAAGTTAATTGGAATTTTGATGCAGTGTGGACTTGAACAACTGACAAACAATTCCCTATGCTTAAGAAATGACGGGAAATGGTTGCAAAAATGGATGGTACAATGATCATATTTGTGGTTTGCAACTTATTGAAGGAACTGAACAAAAATATATATGCTAGGGTCATAAGATTAATATGCTAGAGTTTTATTCACAGCAATTTTGCACCATATGTTTCACAGGGACATTTTTTACCTTAGTAATGTAGACTGCGTAATAACGGTAGAATAATAGTTTCTCCTCCCTAATATTGAATTTTAAAGGATAGCCTCCAATATTATTTAAAAGATAAGGATAAACATATGCCCATCTTTTAAAACTATTTGGCAACCTCTGACTCAGTACACATAGTTAACCATTTGACAACCTCAGACTAAGTAGACTAAAAATCAACATGAAATGGTGTCAGCACAAATATCTGAGAATATGTAAATAATTGTCTATGAACATGGACAGCACACCTTTGTTGGCACATAATCTGCTTCAGCTAATCGATCCAAATTTTCCATGAAGTATTGTGCATAATCAGGAAGTTGCAGAATACTTCCACGTAAGTAAGTTTCCTACAATATAGAGCATTGCTTCAGCACACCTGGCCAGGAAAACTATATAACTTCAAAAGATTTGAATGGCTATTTGTTTTCACCTGAATGGCTGGGTCTTGCCATAACCTTTTTACATCGAGTACAAGTTCTTTGTTCAGCAGTGGATAATCCAACCTGCCATCAATATCTGATAGTTTTTCTCCAATTTCGTGATGATATGACAAAGTAAATGACATCTTAGAAACAAAATTGGTTGGTAAGGTGTACAGTGTGAAACTGGTGATATTTGTCTTTCAATGTCTAAGAAAAGTCAGTTTTCCTTAAAAGTTCCAAAGCAACGGAACAAGGTAAATGCACAAAGGTATAGTTTTTTTAACCTGGTTGAGAAAAAAATTGAATCTTATAACACCCACATTTGATACCAAGTTATTTTTAGCATATCAACAATTGTCTGAAGCAATCAAATAAACAAGGAAGAATAAATGTTACAAAATCTCATTGTTCTTTTCTACTTTGTTCAGTACATTGTACGGTTCAATAGATATCTTTTTCAAGTTTTCATTATAGAATGACCGTGTAAAACATAAGACTACAATAGAGCCGAGCACAGTCTACAAGGTCTTAACAGGTTAAAACATAGAGCCGAGCAGCTTGACTACAACAGAAATGTTGCAAATCAAAATGTTTGTATTCCCAGATTTAACAAGACATGTTCATATGCACAGATTTAGCTTTAACTGTTGAGTAAAGAGTAAGCACAAACCTGGTTATCTGGGGATATAACATACTTTGAGGAATCTGATTCCACTTGTGAGAGTTCTTTTGCTCCTTCATATAGTATCTGTTAACATTTAACACATTACTCGACAAAAAGGAAAAGTATGAACGCATTTCCTTATGAACAGAATACAAATCCCTAGTCGAATCTCCTACATAATCCCCACTTTGCAATAAGAAAAAAAAGACACACCCTTTCCAGTATTGCATACTTTAATTGTCTGATAGACGTTTGCATGGATAACTGATGTGTAGCTCCTAAGTTCTGCCTCATCAAAGCCAGCTTGGAAAAGGAGCTTAATCTGCAGGTGAACAGTAAGAATACATCAGACTAACTAGCGGCGTACGGATTATGATTCTCCATGGAATATAGCATTCATCACCTGTTTAAATATCGTAGACTTCCCTGATTCTCCCGCACCTTAAAACAGAAGCAATTGAGAGAGAGAAAGAAGGATGGATCCAAATTGAGAACAAGTTCAAACTAAAAATTTCTAGGATACATTTATTTATCTTCTTTTTTTTTTGGACATAACATGAGAAAGGTTTTTTTTATAGAGGTAAATAGGAACAACAGAAACAATTAATTTCTGAACCAATAGATACTAAAGGTAGCGCAGATAATTGTGACAAGGAAAATGACCACTAAAATTTGGGAAAGTTAGCAATACCAAGAAGTAAGAGCTTTTGGATGTGTTGCTCTGCTTTTGTCTCTTGCAAAATTCGCCTGTCAATGTCTGCAGACTGTTACCAGCTGAATTAGAAGAAATCAAATGTGGCAACTCTCAAATCAAGAATTGAGTTAGCATTTACTTGTTCAGTAAGCCTGAGTGCCAACTTACTTTTGCATTTTCGGCTGTTTCAGCCTCACTTAAAGAATGAGATCTGCTGCAGGATGAGCCTATGTTATCAAGCACATAGGTAAGCACGGACATTATTTTAGAGGTATGCTCTCATGCCTGAGCCTCTCTCTTTCCAGGAAGCACGTTGACGTCTAGATCTCAGGGTCCATGAGCTGCACACATGAGCAGTAAGCTCGAGCGCAATGTGGCCAGCATTTGAAAAGAAAAGATTGTACAGAGTAATGGTTTGCATAGTTCAATATTGCTGACCCACATTGTTAAGCATGGATACATATTCAGAAATATTATATCAAGGAAAAACATTAGTAACCATTTCTGACCAGTGAAATACAGGATTCATTTGCCCCTTTTTTTTTCTCCTAAAATTCACAAGTTTTGATTATGCGGAATAACTATAAGCATACATGCCTATTTCAAATTAGCAAACAATTGTACGTCAGGGGCGGATCCAACTTGGGACATTGGGGTTCAGTTAAACCCCCAAACTTTTGGGGGGAACAAACAAACTGCTACTCGCATTAAGGTTAAGACTCTGAAATTAAGAGAGGAGCTTCTTCCAGATCTAGAGGAGGAAGCTAGGGTTAACGCAAGCACAGATTCAAGACAAAAATAGGTCGGGAGAGAGATGAATCAGAATGAGGATGTAGATGCACACCAGGATCCCTTCCCCTCCCCTACCCTGCTCGCCAGATGGAGCTCGGCGCCCGCGCCCCTCCCCTGTTCAAGCTGCGAAATGGCGCAAGGAGCGGAGGAGACTGAGACGGGAGATTTTCTTTTACGAGAAGGGAAGGGGAGGGAGGACACTTAGCCGTCCAACTTCTCTCAAATTTCCTATGTTACCCATTCTTTATGATGATGGATGATCCACGTGTCAGCGGTACTTAAAAATTTATAATAAACTCGATTATATATTATGTTGATAGTAAATATTTTAGACCACCGGCAACTATTAGTTATTGCTCCATGCACTGCCATCACCGTTCTTTCTCCATATGCCACTATCGTTCCTCTTCTCTGCCTTCGCATGTGTAGCCACACCCTTTAGGCAAACATGTCTTTTCTCCTCCCCTATCATCATGCACGGTATTGTAATGGTTGTCGTTGGGACCAGAGGTGACACACTTGCTGAGACTCGAGAGGCAGGAGCCAACCCGACAGAGAGCAGAGACACTAGATTTGGGCTCCCTTTTTTATCGGAGGAAAAAGGAGAGAGAGTTAGTGTGTGGAGTTGTCGTAGAGTCACTGAACTTGAAGATAGAGCTGTGGTGGAGTGACTGGAGTCACAGCTGTGGTGGAGTGACTGGAGTCACCAGACTTGGAGATGGATATAATGGAGTGGTCCAAATTGAAAATTGAAATGTAAATTTAGCTGTTGTGTAAATGAAAAGAATGGTTAAAGTTGAAATCTTATAAGAATACATAGAAATCTAATTGTTTTCCTCTAGCACAAATAAAAGATATGAGTTGTCCATTAGATGATAGTCTCGTGCTATGCTAAGCCCACTACAGTTTTATCATTGTCTCTGCACTTTTATGGTTGGGTCGATCTACTTAGCTATTACTAATAATATCATGATATGTTGATGCATGACGATACGGACTTCTACTAACACAGGTTAATTAATTATGGTTAGATATATCTAACTCAAAACAGATAAAAATATAATACCATGAATTTTGCTCAATAATAAAGGATTCCATTATGGTCTCTTTCTCTCACTACATGATATATGATGACTATCTATTATTATATATATAACTATGTTGGTATTTCCCCTAAATCTTTCATATTGTTTTTCAATTTTTTTAATATATTATTTGGACTAATATTTTACATATATTGGGGACAAAGTCAATGGCACATAATAGATTTTCTCAAAAAAGAAACTAAAACATTTCTTACCTAAACATGTTAGGAGAACTTCAATAGAAGGTAAGAAAAAGGAAAAGTTAATCACTAGCTCAAACACACGAGAGAAAACGTTGTCCACATCCATGGTATGGGTTATACTCATATTAATCGATAATATACTAATATTATTAAATTTGTTCTTTGTCGTAATACGGTGTGAAACTAAAACTTTAACATTATATTCTTCCTTTGTTCCATCATCTTGTTTTCTCATCCTTCATTATTTTCGATAATAATATTGCTAAAGTCAGCACTATTACTTGCACATGAATACTAGTAGCTAGCTCATGTGTGTCTCCGTAATATATATTATCTTTGTTTTTACATGAGTAAATAATAATTATTATTTTTGTTGTATTTATATAAGGTACTCAGTATCGTGGAAAACGGTCGTACCGATCGATTAATTGGCCGTATATACGTTAACGGTAGTATAACAGTTCGTTAATGTGATACGGTGTACATTTATCGTTCATGAATGTTAAAACTTTGTTTTTAACGATTAGTTGGTCCTTTTCCATTTAATCATCCAAATAATCGTTTGTACGTTGTATTTGATGATAATTTAGCGTAGTTTTTTTACTTAATTTAGATTTTTTTTTGTTTTGTAACATATATTTTTATGTTTTACTTATTTAATGCAACCAATTCTACCACCATGTGATATATAAATCTTGTGTTAAAAGAGTTAATATTTTACTTATCTATTTAATTAAAAAAACAACATGAACATATTTGATTTATATAGTTGTACACATCTAAATCGTATATAATGTTATAAAATTTGTACATATATTCATGAATGTTAAATTTTCATATAATTCTGATTAATCGTCTGTATTCCGATTAATCGGTGAACGCTACCTTTTCCGTCCGACAACCATATTCCGTCTTACACAACACTGAAGTTACTTGACTAGTTTTAAGAACTAAAAAAGATATTTTTTGCTAAACATAATCTAGAATGCTATAGATTAATAATATTGAACAATATATAGTCATATAAATATATATAGTTTTATGGATAAATTAGAGATTGACACTTGTTATGAATCCAATGATTATAGTGCATTATATATAAATTGTTCAAGTGAGTTGTGACTTTCACTATTTAGTAGTTACGTGCCTATGCATTCAATGGAATTTAGAGATAAAAATATGATTTATTTTGTTTCTAGTCCGATTTTTTATGAAGTGTTGAATTTTTTACGTTTCTTTATATAATAATGAGATAATTTATTATTTATAAATAGATTAGTTTATCGAACTCCCATTTATAAAATTGTACGCCAGTTCATTTTGGAGGTGAACCAGGGTCGAAGATGCTAAGAATCAGGGTTAATTGGATCCATGCCATTACAAATTTCATGGTTTTGAAACGACTATTCAACTATTTGTTGTCATATCATTACAATTTAGTATGTATTTGAAACATGCCACTACTCATCCCTTCACTACACTAAAAATATTTTTTTGGACTAAATTACCATTTTTCTTCACGGTAGTGGTTGTCGCCATAGCACTGCTGCTTTAGTGTTGGCGGGCATTTGGTTGCCTCTTGTTTGGTTCGCTCACTTGCTTGATTATGCCTAATAGCCGTTGTAATGATGGTGGTCACTAGCAGGTGGTCACTAGCATGAGTCTGTTCTGTTTTGGAGAATTTTTTTTGTTGGGGAATGGTTTTGGTTTTGATTTCTTGGTGGGATCAGGGAATCGTTCCATTTCAGTTGCTGCTGCTGGTTGGGGCTTCAATGGATCCATTCCTGTGGTGATGGCTTGCTGTTGGATAGAGGAGAGGGGAGCTCAACCCACGCAGTGTGCAGGTGTTGTGAGGAGAAGGACCAAACTGACCTCGCGCCGTGCCGCCACCCATCCCTCCAACGAATGTTAGCCAACGACCGGCAAGAGCATGCTCGCATTCGATTCACATTATCACTTATCACATATGCATCAGATCTAATGGGAGAAAATGAACATGAAAGAGGGATGGAGAAAGAAGATAAGGACAATTTGGTCTAAAAATCTTAGAAAATACAATGGGTATGTAATGGTATAAATCAAATAACTATTAAATTGTAATGGCATAAGTCTAAATAGTTGAATATTATTGGTATATTTCCAAACCACAAAAATTATAATAGCATAATCCAATTAACAGGAAGGTTAATAAGAGGTAGACCGGTTCCTGATGTGTGGCGCTAGTACCACACCTACCAAAAATATATTGTTGTACCATTCAAACTATTCTGCCTTATTCCTTTAGTTGCCACTTTGATATCTTTCAAACCAAATTTTCATACACTTCTTTTAAATAACCAAATTTTCAGACACTCCTTACCATTCAAACTATTCTGCCTTATTCCTCTCCCACGCCGTCGTGCCTCCTTCTCCTCTCCCACGCCGCCACGCCTCCTTGCCCCCCACGCCGCCACGCCACCTCCTTCTCATCTCCTCCCAAGCAGCAGTCGGCGGCGTGGTCTTCCAGAGTTGCAGCGGTCGTCGGCGGCAACTTCGGTGGTCTTTCGGAGGCTCGTCGGCACCTCCTCTCTATCGATCTTGGCGGCGGCTCGCCGGTGCCTGGGCGGCCGCCGGTTCTTGGCTCGTCCAGATCCGAGTTGTGCTGGCGGTCGTCGACGCGGGGCCGCGGATTCGCCGCTGGATTTGGGGGTCGTGGCGGCGGATGTGGTGGCCGGGGGGGGCGGCGGGAGCGGACGGCGCGACGCCGACGGGAAGCCCCGGCGAGGAGGAAGCGGGCGCGCGGCAGCGAGATTATTGATTGTTGATTGTTGATTGTTGTTTTTGTGCATGTGAGATGTGTTGTTCATTGATTAATATGAGATCTGGGCCCTGGATTTCTCTTGTGTTCTTGGGACGGATCGAGATTTCTTTGTTTCTTTTGCTTCTTGGTGATTCCTCTTATGTTCTTGGGACAGATCAAGTTCTTTTTTCTGCGTTCTTGCTTGGGGTGTTTTGGTGGCGGGAAGAATCGTGGGCGAATCAGGGTTTTCTCCACTCGATGCGGCGCGAGGGCATGGCGCGGCCAAGAACCGCACCCCACAGCGCGCGCGCCTCGCGTCTTCCTCTCCTTCTCGCGCCCTTGTTTTGGCAAGGTTTCGCGCGGCTCTGCTTGGGGGCGAGGAGCTCTGCTAGGGTGCGATTCCTTATGCCATGTATGCTTCAATCCGAGCTGGCACCGTGTAGCACCGGTCCAGCTCACCGCACTGTGAGAGGCCTTAGCTCTTCATGCACTCCAGCCAGCCTCATCTCCCTCATCCATCATCTATCATTCTCATCCACTTGTTCCACTCAACACTCTCTCTCTCTCTCTCTTCCCCAAGCATATGCTGCAAGCTCCAAGGAGAGTGAGGTCCGGCACTAAGACAACATGCAATGGCAGCGTGGTGGCCAGCATTGAGGAAGACGTTGTGTGAGGCAGCAGCATGAGGCGACCTTCGTGTCAAGCTGATGGACCAGATGGTGGCGACCCTTTTCATCTTGCACTCAAGGAGGTCTGTGTAGACGCTGGCGCCTCACCGTCGGGAGTGTGCAGGAGATGAGTACGAGAATGGGTGTGTTGAGATTTTTTTTTATGTTTTAGCTGGTTTATTTTTTGTTTCTTTGCGTTGGATTTGACATGTTGCAGTAGGATTATAGATAGTGTTTCATAACTTGGTCCTTAATGCATACAGATATGTTGATGTTTCAGCAATTGAATTTCGATGTTTCATCAATGTGAACAAAATTGATTCGAATTTGTTTTAGCATTTTAATAGGTTGAAACATTTTTAGTATAGTGGTGAAACATTCCTCTAGTAGCAGTGAAAAACAACGTAAAAAAAATTGAACGCTTGATTTGTAGTCGTCCCGATACTAGATCCACATCTAGCCCATTTCCAATGGCATATATATATCCGTTGTAATACATGAACGTACTACTATATTTATTTAAAACTATAAATCATGAAATTTGATAAAACCATGTTTTCGTTCCACCGTTTCAAATAGGCATTTGGCCTCGAAGAGCTACGTGGGACAAGACGCTGGGTTCACAATTCCGATATCGGATCAAAACCCGCTCATGAGTGGTACAATTGGATTTCGTGGAATTCGTTGTTAAACCGACAAAGACTAATGGAATCCAGATAATAAATTTTGTTAAAAATTTAAAGTTCAGCTTGTTTTTTTTTAACTTGACCGAAAAATGAGTGGTTTGTGTTTTCGATACGGTCCGGAAAGCTCGGGTTTCATCGAATCCAAACCGGGTTCCACTGGAATTGTGAACCCTAACACCATGTAGAGGAGAGATAAGGCGAGATGGTGTTTTTTAATTGGGGTTAAGAGTGCCTTCTGTAGAGAGAATAGCTTGAGGAGAAAAGTGCGATCTAAAATAAAGAGGTCAAAAGGGGTAAACTCATGTCGCCCGCAAGTGGTTTGCTTGGCCAACACTAGTCGATCGAGCAACAGAAATTGACATAGGCCGCGAGCAATGACTATTGAAACGATGGTAGCTTCACATAGTGAGAATGTGAGGTTATGCTCAAAGAAGATAGATAGCTCATGGTTAAATCTAGCTTTCGACAAGCTCATGGGCTCATGGGTGCAGGTTATGTCTACCTATGCGCTTATTAATTCAAGTGTGTTAGGCCCCCAACTTTCCTAACCCTCCTTTCTCGTTTTTCGCGCACACGCTTTTTAAACTACCAAATGGTGCGGTTTTTTGCAAAAAGTTTCTATGCGAAAGTTGCTTTAAAAAATCAAATTAATCTACTTTTGAAAAAAAAATTATCTAATACTTAATTAATCATGTGCTAATAGATCTTTCCGTTTTCCATGCGGAAGGGATGAGTTCCCATCCCTGAAATCCGAACACAGCGTGAGCTCGAGGCCGGGCTAGCGTGTAATGTCAGGCATATCTAGATGACTAAGGGTGTGTTTAGTTCTTGAAAAAAGTTGGAAGTTTGAAGAAAGTTGGGAGTTTGAAAAAAAAGTTAGAAGTTTATGTGTATAGGAAAGTTTTTTATGTGATATGATGTGATGGAAAGTAGGGAATAGGGGGAAAACTAAACACGGCCTAAGATAAGGTGTTGGTCCAACAGTGGTTTCTATGGATAGTCGAGAAGAGGGGAGAGGAACTAGTGTCCAGGGATAGAGAAGGATAGAAGGAATTGTTATATTGGTGAGGAACAAAACAGAAACAATGTGAGACCATGAGAGGGTCAAAACTGAAAATAGGGAGAGTGATAAGCTCTTCTTTTTTTTAATCTTGATTGTTTTTAAAAGATATATTTTTACAAATAGACCTTCAATAAAAACCGTTTCTAAAAATATTCTCGACACTTAGCTGCGGGATTTAGGCCCTATTTGATTCAGTTTAAGATTATTGTAATCTAGATTATATAACTAGATTACTATAAGCTGGATTATAATAAGCCGACATAGAATAAGCTGCTAGTTGTTTGTTTCTTTGGATTATTATATGTTTGTTAGTTGCTAGTCACCCAATAATCTAAAATAAGCACTTTTAGAGTGGCTTACCAGATTATAGTAATCTGGCTTATAGATTATAATAATCTATCATAATAAGCTATCTGTTTGTTTCAGCTTACTCCTAATAATTCAAATTATAATAACCCTAAGCTGAATCAAACAGGGCCTTAGCATTGGGCATCCTGCCACACACATTTCAAAGACCATCCTACACAGCAGCCTACATATGACATTGTGTATATTTGTATCATGTCGTGAACATATAATGCCAAAAATATCATACCGCTATTAGTAAACATGTTTTTTTCCCAACATGCTAACTAGTGCATATTACTGTAACTATGCATGACCCGAACTACACCATGCATTGTGGTGTTTGTCTCATGTATTTGTGGTATGAGTGGCTCTATACTACATGAAGCACATTCACGAGGCTACTGTGTTATGTGAATGACCAAAGGGCATGTACAACCAAAGCAATCCCTAGAGTGAGGGGCACTCATCTCCTAATGGAAGATATCTCTAGATGGTCTCTTCAAAAGCTGAGGATACTATACGAAGATACTGCACCTCGCAATGTGTGTCCCAACCCACAAAGCCACTTGTGATATGTTCCTATCCTACCCCTACCCCTGTGCCGCTCCCTCTCCTCTCTCTTCCTCTGCCCACATCTCTCTTTGTGCCGCTCCCTCGCCTCTCTTCCTCCGCCCACATCTCTCTCCATCCGCCCATCGTCTCTGCCCCAGCGCGCCGCAGCCGCTCTCCCTCCGCCCGTCGCTGCCCGTCTCTCTCCCTCTCTCTCGTCACCGCATCTCTCCCTCTCTCTCGTCGCCACTCCCGGCGCCACTCGTCTCTGCGCGGCGGCTAACGGAGAGCCGCGCGCGGGGTGGCCGACGACGGCAGCGAGGGAGGTGCATCCCGTGGAGCACGAGCAGGATGAGGACGCGGAGGAGCGAGATCCGGTCAGCCTCTTCCCCAAATCATCGCCGCCTCTCTCTCCCTCCGCCTACCGCCGCCGGATCTGATGGGCAGCACACGCTCCCACTGCGCCACCGCCGCTGGATCTGGTGGGTAGCGCGAGCTCCCGCCGCTCCCGCGAGCGCCCATTTCTCTCCCTTCTCCATTCCCGGTCGTCCGTCATGGATCCATCTTCGTCGCGCTACCACCGGCAGAGGAGGCGATGATACCGAGGGGGAGGGGAGAGCAGCAGAGGAGGGGAGGGTAGAGGGGAAAACAGGGGGAAAGAGCAGTGTCCACAGGCTCCTCCCCTAGCCATGGCCGACCCAGCACGACTCCTCGCTCGGTCCCCCGGCTGAGGCACGCGTTCGGCATTCCACTCATGGGGGTCGCGCCTCCTTCCAGAGGCACGGCTCACGGACAGGCGGCGTGAGCGAGGGTACGCCCTGGGCTACGCATTGAATATGGCCTAACGCACAAGCTGGAACTTTAGGAATGTTTTAGTCAAGAGTGGACTTTTCGTTTTTCTCCATATTTCAACATCCTTGTTAGTAGGGATTAAAGAAAACGACAGAGACAAAACTTTCCTAAAACATTGGGAAGTTGGGAATTGGGACGGAAGCTTTACATTGCAGGTTCAGATGGAATAACCACGATACATGTACACTCAGCAGTCAACACGACACAATTATTTCGACGCACATGATCAAAATAACCCCCTCAAAACAACAGCTAGTAAATAAGCAACCTGTGAGTTACAGATATACAAAGGGCCATGAACTTCTTCGGCATATCGAATCGTCATCGTCGAACAACTATATTTGACAACAATTTCATGAACTGAGTTTAGTATTTACACAAGCTAAAAATAATCAACCAGTATACACTTGCATTGCTCCTGAGCTCCAAAAGAGCATGAGCAAAGTTAATGCAAGGATTTGATCCTTCACATATCAATTGCAGGTTTCTATGACATTATGCCCACGTGATTTGCATTGGAATCTCGCTATGAGCAGCACTTTGGTGGAGGTTCTTTCTCAGGTTCATCGTCGACGATTAAAATGCCTTTCTTTGGATGAGCCAGTGACAAGCCATCGGAGCTGTTTTTTCTTTTCTCTAATAATCCTACACACAAACGGTAGTGAGGGCATAGCAATTAAGAAAACCACCAATCAGTTAGGGACATACGATTTTCAACAGCTTAAAAGGAAATAAATAGTTCCAGGTTAGCAGTGTTTGAATTCCCTGGTGATAAGTCCAGAAAATCAGTAGGATTAAGAATGCATACATATCCATTTATTGCAAGTTATGTCATTGCAAGAATAGCTCTAGATAAACTACATACAACATAGCCACTTCGAATACAGCATTCTATACCAATGACATGTTGGTCCATACCCACCTTGTTATTGAGATGAAGAGGGAATTTGCAAATATTGAGTGTTATACAATGGATTAATCTGAGGAATAACAATTGAGTTTGATAAACGAAATCTGCTCAATAGAGTGAAACATGAAATTGTTAACCAAACTATATGCTATCGTTGTTGACCCCGCATTCTAATGGAATAGCTGAATGTTACAACTTATAAGTTTTGGCAAAGGAGTATTTGTTGAAGTGGCAAAAATGTGGAGATGAATTGAAAGCAATAGCTAACACAATAAGACTTACTCTTGGCTATGTCACTGAAGATATCATCAATCCCAGTACCAGCTTTGGCAGAAGTAACAAAGAGAGTTGCCCCAATACTTTCTGCATAGCTGGAGATGTACATGTAGTAACAATATTACTTAGATGAAATAGATAGAGAAGAGGAAATATGGAACTAAAAGAACGCATTTTCAAGAAACTGTACAATCATAAAAGGATTGCAGATTATATGTTGAAACTATGCTGATATATCTAAATAGTTTAATCAACACATAAAGTATATATCACATATATTTCTTTTGTTCTACTCAAAGACTAACGATGCTAAGTTGCTAACTCAAGTACCAGGGCAATATTAAATATTTTGGCTGTGTAGTATTTGTAAGTGATAACAAAGAAGAATACCTTGCTGCTTCGTTAGTGTCTATGTGTTTTGATCTAACCAGGTCACTTTTATTTGCTGCAATGGCCATAACAATATCTTTATTTGCCATTTGCTTAAGCTCTTTCACCCACTTTGTGACACGAAGAAAAGTATCATTGTCTGTGATGTCATATACTAAAAGAGCAGCTGCAGTCATCCAAAGATATAAAAAAGAATTTAGTGATCCACCTCGATATGTTTAATTCAAAACAAGAAGACGAATATTACCGTCTGCATCACGATAGTATATAGGGCCTAGTGCATGGAACTTCTCTTGTCCAGCTGTATCCTGCAAACCAAGAAAAATTAAATACTAAAAAAATCTTGCAGGAAGAACTTAAAGTAAAGGAGACAACCAAGTGACCAGCGCGTGGAAATAAGTTATTACTCCGTTATAGAAGGCAGTCACTGGTAGCAAATATACTTTTGTTGATAGAACAAGCAAAGCCTACAAACTAACCAAAAGGAGGACCAAAGTCTAGTTTCAGTATTCTGGTAAAGATTTAAGATTTCCATGAAGGATACCGTCACATCAGTAAAAAACTGAACACAACCACACTGATAAAATCTTACTTAAATTAAAAAGGCAATCAACAAAATGAGAGTCAAATCAATCAACAGGAGAGTAATAAACCTAATCATTCCCATTTCCGTGAAACCTGTAGACAAGTTGTATGCCAGCTGAACATGTCCAAGCAATCTAATGTTTGGCTTCATGAGTTCAAGTACACAGAGTCTCGGACTTAGCTATAATGGAAGCAAACCATGTAACAGTTTTATCTAAATCTGTAGTTTTGGGATAAATTTGACCTTAAATCTGTAGTTCTGTGATAGTTTTGTCAAAATATCCGTAGTTCTATGAAATTTACTCCTTTTTTAATGAAGAACTAAGTCCACATATCTCTAAATGTTCCCAGTCTCGTATTATAATCCAACAAAATTGGGTTGGTTTCACCTTTTCTGACTCCTACTAGGATTTCTGATACAAGGGCACATATAAGTGGGATTTGAAACCATAATTGAATATCATCCCAACAACAAAATTAGTAAACAATTACTTCAAACAAGTGTGTGCAACTGACATAAGCAAAAATGAAAGAGGTAAAAAATGTTGAACAAATTATCGCAAATCAAAGAGATGACAACGCACCCAGATAGAGAGCATAATAGGCACACCTTCAACAACAAGGCGCTTTGTCAAATATGAAGCTTGAACAGTTGCTTCCTGTTTGTCTGAGAAGACATCATTCACATACCGCAGCACAAGAGATGTTTTGCCTACTCTCCCTGTGCCAAGAGAAAAGTAAAAGTTATTGTTTGTGTTAATAAATATGAAATGTATTCAATCACATGTCTTTTCAATGAAATTGAAAAAATGGAGCATATAATTATGATCAATTCATCCTAAGTTAAACTTAGGTTTATCAGTTTTCACATTGATAGGCTGGGCCAACAGAGGACTGGTTACAAGACAGCCTAAACACCTCTTCCATTAAAAATCTGAAATCAATGACAGAAAGTTATAACAATAAGCAAACCCTAATGACCCAACCTATAAGATACATGCCCACAAGACTATCAACAATGCTTTTATGCATGGAAACACATATATATCTTCATTCAAAAAATGTAAAGCCAAGTACTAAGGCATGGTTAAAGAGTTTCAGCAATTGATTATGCTGGCGCTATCACTTATCAAGTACTGTCTACTGTGGTAAAAAGTTCTTTCATTGTGCTCATTGCCTCAGTTCAAAACTACTCCAACTTTTTTCTTTTCCAAAACTGAAATTAGCCAACTTCAAATGAAACGTGATTCCGCTTTGGTAATGCACAAACTGATTTCCAAGCTTGCTTCTAAGCTATAAGTAAGCTGATCCTAAATCAAAATGAGTCAATGTTCAACAATGCTAGGAAAAGCAAGTGTACCATGTTAGATCAATGCCCACCCGTGCCTGGTTTCAAGAAAAATTCTCTTGACATTCCCATGTATGACTTACATGCACTTGCTAAGAAGCATGCCCAAATAAAGACTGTAGTACTTTCCCATCAAAACCCCCTCCTCCCAAACTACATGCTGTATCATTTTTCCAAAAAGGCACACATCACTTTCTCTAGAGGAACATGGGTAAGACCCATGGCATCATACACAGATGACCAAAAAGCTGAGTCATACTGAATTTTTTTTCTAGGACCCTGCCTTCAAGGGTTGGTTAAGGTAATGACAAGAAAAGTAAAACCACCAATTAATATAGAACTAGATCAGCTGGACATTATAATCCAAGCTTAAAAGCGGACAGAGAGCACGGATCAAATGAAATATTATCCACCCCTATTGCATAAGACGAATTCCCTGCCACCAGCTCCATGGCCACCCTTCAGCTGCCACTTTGTGTCCACATGAATTTGCAGCAGTCCCCGCTGCAGCTAGCACTAGACAAATCTTCTATATAAGAACGAATATGCTTCTACTTGTTAGATTGTTTCTATGAGTAGCCCTCTCGGTCTAATCATCTCCTGGACTCCGCTAAGCCTCGAAGGCAATCAAGTAAAAGGTAAGCTTAGCTCAAAACCGCTCAACTCCCTCGTCTAAGCTATAGATTTAGCTACCTACACAGAGTACCAGATCAAATGATTCTGCGGCTTTCCCCTAACCCTAGCTAGGGCTCAGCACGCACCACAAGAGCAGCCAAAATTCACCCAGATTCCGTGGCTATTTTCTTGCGCACGCCAACCCCAAACTGAAGGATCGGGAATTCGGCAGAAAAGGGGGTTGAGAAGGGGGGGAGGAGGGTTCGCGGGATCGGAAGGGAGAGGGAGATAGCCGTACCGTCGCCTAGGAGGACGAGCTTGAAGGAGACGCTGGGCTGCGGCGGCGGCGGCGGCTTCGAGCCCATCGGAGGCGAGGCGAGGCGAGGCGAGAGGGGTTCCGCCGGAGGCTCCTACGAGCCTCTAGAAGGTTCCAGAACCTTCCGGATCGCCCGTCCCGGTGTTGCGTGTGTGCTGCGGTCAGAGAGGAGAAGTGTGGGAGACGGGGAAAACGGGAATCGTGCGGCACGTTACCCTTGCGCGGAGCAAGGCTCGGGCCGGGCCGGCCCGGGCTGGGCTGGGCCGGGCCTGGCTGGGAGATAGGTTGCTGGCGTTATTTTCATAACATGGATGCTAAGCAATATTATTAATATTTTTTTTAAATAAAATGATTGGCCCAATTGTCACACTCTTCTCCTATAAGCCACTAATGGGATGTTTAGATTCAGAGGTGTAAAGTTTTGGCGTGTCACATCGGGTATTATGGCCCTCTTTGTTTAAGCTTAGATTTATTAGCTTAAACTTTTAATTTAACTTATTGGCTTATATGATTTATAAACTGGTAGATTTAATGTCCTGAATTTAGTGGTGAAGTCATATATCTACCTCATATAAGCCAAAAAATCTTCACCAACCTAGCTTTTGGCTTAATAGTATTAGAGTGGCTTATGGTTTTAAAAAAGCCAAACGAAAAAACTGATTGTTTAAGCTTAGACTTTCCGGCTTATAAGTTGGCTTATAAGCCTATACAAAGATGGCCTATATAGGGTGTTGCATAGGGGTATTTGGGCACTAATAAAAAAAACTAATTACAGAATCTGTCCGTAAATAGCGAGACAAATTTATTAAGCCTAATTAATCCGTCATTAGCAAATGTTTACTGTAGCACCACATTATCAAATCATGGAGAAATTAGGCTTAAAAGATCCGTCTCGCAAATTAGTCGTGCAATTAATTATTTTTTAGCCTATATTTAAGACTTTATGCAGGTGTTTAAACGTTCAATGTGAAGGTGTAATTTTTTGCGGTGAGATCTAAACGGGGCCTAACTATTTTTTCTCTCTTCCTTCGGATGGAGACGGCACTATGGTCCACTAGTCACTAGATCATCCTCTCTCATATATCGTCATCATTAATATCATATAGAGAGATATAAAATCATCGGTATCAAATCTTTATTACTTGCAGTCCCAATTGAAGGAGCTCTCTAAGGGACGAGTGTTTGTAGTCTTCAAACACAAAACGAGAGCTCATCTCCTACGCTCTATCTCCATCTCTCTCTACACCTTATCTTTTTCTCTCAAATTAAATGCACGTGGCATGCAGCCACACATCCATGATAGTGAACACACGAGGAAAGAAGTCACAGGCGAGCCACCTCCCTTGGCGATGACGATGACGGCAACCTTTATCCGGCGAGCCTCTTCCTCACCCTCCCTCCAACGAGCTTCCTCATACGGAGAAGAGAAGACACAGTCAAGTAGCTCCCTCTATGGCGAAGGCCTCCCCAACGGTGAGCCCTCTCCTTGTCCCCTCGACGAGCTTCCTCTGACGAGATCGATTAGGTATCCATGTCAGCTCCCCACCCTCCTCTTCGCTCCGGTGCCGACCCATAGCCCTGGCAGTTGCAACGCCGCTTCAGTATCCACCGCCGGTCTGCTGGCCCTGAAACCATTCCTCTAAACCCGATTTCCCTGACTTACCCCTCGCTATCACCACCCCCTCCCCCCTCCCCACCCTCCACCTCCGAAACCCTAACTCTTACCCTAATCAGTAGCTTGTCGTCACGCAACCCGAAAGAGTTCGTGCACATGAGGAGTGCGTGCGTGTTACGGTGGCCTCTAGTCCGCACGTACATGTCGGCTGCTTATGTCACGCGCGCCTCCCCACCTAGGCACCTAGCCCCCACGGGCCACGGCTCTCTCACACCACGCGCTATTAAGACTAATGATCATACTACTAGTGCTTACAATTATATTTTAAAAGAAATATATTTAAAAATTAGTTAAAAGTTTGAAATTGGTAGTTGAAAGATTTTAAAATTTGAGTTGAATTTTTTCAACTTTCAATTGAAAGATGTAGATTTGAGTTGAAAGTTTTCAAATGGGTTGAAAGTTTCAAATTTTGACTTAAACGTTTTCAAAAATTAAATTGAAAATTTTGAATTTGAATTGTAATAAATCAAATTTTATTGAAAATATCTTCTAATAGAAATTTTGATGACTTTCAATATATCCCAAATCAATTACATGAATATAAAAGAGAGAGAATCCACTCAGTGCCACTGAGTTCGTCACGGTTCAACAATATGCCACTGACTTTGTCGACTTCCATTATATACCATCACCTTTCCCTTAACCTCTACGATTTACCATCGTCATCCATAGTCCGTCAACTATACGCCGTTTGTATTGTTATTTTTTTCTGTAATGACCAAAATACCCTTTGAGTCATCTAATGCTTCGGTGCGCGCCGCATGGAAGAATGTCGTCGACTGCCTGCTCAAGCTCAAGCGCCTCAAGCTGCTGCCGCCGTCAGTGGTCGACCAGGACGGTGGCACCAGTGCCGTGAGCAGCAGCACGGAGCGGCTGGGACACCTGGCCAAGTCAGAGTCTGGCGTCATCTTCCCGTCGTCGCACCGTGGCGCCGGGACGAGTAGGCACATGTCCGACGTGATCGGCCGGTTCTCGTAGTTCCTGTCTCTGGACGCCGGCGGCGAGTCGCTGCTGTTCGTGGGCAGCAAGTTCGAGAACAACATCAAGATCATCCAGCAATGCCGGATCGGGAGCATCTTCACGGAGAGCGTGAAGCTGCCGGACGAGTCGGTGCAGAACCTGGGTCGGGCGCTCATCTTCGCCGCCACCGGCAAGGGGCAGAAGTTCAGCACGCCGGTGGAGGAGGAGGAGACGGTCGGCTTCTGCTAGGACCTCATCGTGCTGGTGTCGTCGGCGAACGTGCACCGCTTCACCACGTTCTAGCCGCAGTTGCACGACTGCTTCGCCGCCATGTCCCAGTTGCCGCTCTTCTCCCCGTCCCGTTCGCCGAGAAGGCGATCGTGGCGCTGTTCAGGATCGCTGTGAGGCTGCTCTCCGGCGCCGGCGGCGGAGACCGGATGGCGGAGGAGTTGGTGTTCAAGTCCGGCTACTCTGACCCGGGCAACGCCTGGAGCAGCTCAAGCTCAAGCTCCTCCTCCTCGTCGGTGGTGGCGGCGGCAGCGACGATGATGATGATGGAGGACGCGTCACGGATGGGCAACCTGGCGACAAGCATGTTCATCAAGCTGGCTGAGGCGTTGCGCAAGACGAGCCTAGTCCAGCAAGAGGAGGTACGGAACCAGAGGAGATACGGAACCTCGCCGCACCTTCCCCACGCCGCTGTGCGCCTTGGCCGCCGGCGGGAGGTCGCCGGGACCTCGCCGCACCTTCCCCGGCCGCTGCCGTGCTAGTCACGCACCATCCCGGCTGTGCTTGGCCACACACGCACTGCCTCTCCCCGGCTGGAGGAAGAAGACGATGAAGAGAGAAAGGGCCGGGCCAACCTGTCATTAGCTGTAGTTGATTTCTGTAAGGGTATATTTGTTTTTTCTTCAATGCAAATTAACAGTTTGTGGCCGTGATGGTAAATCGTAGAGGTTAAGGGAAAGGCGATGGTATATAATGAAAGTCGACAAAGTCAGTGACATTGTTAAACGTGATAAACTCAGTGGCACTGAGTGGATTCTCTCTGTAAAAAAAATATGAACGAAAAAAAGTCATGCAAGCTAAACACATGCATGCGTGTGTGTGACGTTGATGCATGTGCAGGTGTGGGACCAATGCAGGCATGCATATGTTGCACAGGTGGGATGCACGCATACGAGTGCGCGCTACTTGCTAATCTAGCGCGTATGCCCTAATTAGCATTTCTAGTGTGGTGCTCCCTTCGTTTCTGGTTATAAGATATTTTTGACTTTGGTTAAAGTCAAACTGATTAAAGTTTGATTAAATTATAGAAAAAAAATAGTAATATTTTCGAATCGAAGTTTGTTCCAAGTTAAATTAATTAGGAACTCAACGAATCGAAGACAAAATCTAAGGTGCCTTTACGTGCATGACCGAATTGATGTCCAATTCCGTGTGGCCGCATGCTTGCGATTGAGGTCCGAAACTCTGATGATATAATTTTTCGTTCTCGTGCTTTGAGAAGAGATCGAGTCCTTTTTCTCTTACTTTGCCGGCCGGCCGGTAAGAGATTTTCTTCGTTCTTCGTTCTCTTCTTCCATGTTGTTATATATATAAACGTGAACCAAACCTTTCATAGTTATGACTTAAATTTGATCAAACTGACCTTAAACAAGTAGCTCTTGTTTAGTTCCTAACTTTTTCTTCAAACTTTTAACTTTTTCATCACATCAAAATTTTTCTACACATAAATTTTCAATTTTTTTGTCACATTGTTCCAATTTCAATCAAATTTTTGACATGGCGGCGCCGGAGTTGAATAGTTTGATGGACGACGTCGTCGAAGAGATCCTCCTGCGCCTCCCGCCGGACGATCCCTCGTGCGCCGTCCGCGCCTCCCTCGTCTGCAAACGCTGGCGCCGCCTCCTCGCCGACGACCCGGGCTTCCAACGCCGCTACCGCGCGTTCCACCGGCACCGCCGCGCTCGCGCGCCGCCTCCGCTGCTGGGCTTCATCCACCACGTCTCCGACGACCACCACCCCGGCGCCCCCACCGTCTCACGGTTCGTCCCGACCACCGCGTTCCGCCCCGCCGAGCCAGAGCGCAGGGGCTTGTGGTGGTGGCCTATCGACTGCCGCCACGGCCGCGCCCTCTTCCACTCCGCCGGCGAAGGCCTCGCCGTCTGGGACCCCATGGCGGGCGACGTGCGGTGGCAGCAGGAGCCGCGCATCCCGGCCTCCGACTGCATGTACTCCACCGCCGCCGTGGCGTGCGCGGCGCCCGGCTGCGACGACCACGACCACGGCAACTGTGGCGGCGGAGGCCCCTTCGTCCTCGTCTTCGTGGCCGTCGACGAGCGCCACGAGACCGCGTCGGCGTTCTCGTGCTCGTCGGAGACCGGGGAGTGGAGCAGCGCGCCCTCCACCGTCCACCTCGACCGCGAGTACCTCTACAGCAAGCCCAGCATCCTCGCCGGCGGCGCCGTCCACTTCCTCACCGACTACGGCAGGACCGTCCTCCGCTACGACCTGGCCAAGCTTGAGCTGTCGGCGATCGAGCCGCCGGAGGTGCACGCCGACGTGCTCCTTACGACGACGGAGGGCGGCGACCTGGGGCTGGCCATCCTGGACGACCAGCGCTACCTCCGCCTCTGGGCGTGGGCCGCAGACCACGGCGTCACGCGGCGTGGGTTCGCCGGAGGGTGGTCGACCTCTTCGCCGAGCTCCCGTTCCTCCAGCACGTACTCCCGCTGAATCTGACCGGCTTCGACGAGGGCACCGGCATGTTCTTCTTCCAAACGAGCGACGGCGACTACGCCATAGATGAGCTCATGTCGTCACCACGTGGCAAGAAGCTTTGGGGGAGGGACAACTTTTCTAATGTCTTCCCCTACAGAAGCTTCTACGTTCCGTGTAATAATAGCCTTCGGAGGCGTTTGACGTAAACGGTAATAGTAATAGGTAATACTTCCGTTCCAAAATTAGTATATAAACAATATGTAACACGTACATCCTAGTAGCTAGTACGAGATATGTTCCATCTAATAATGTGTTGTTATATTATAGGATGAAGGGAGTAGCAACGATAATGGAATCGTTTGAAGCTGTTTATACTTACATGGTTAATTATGTTTGGTTGTCAAGTTCAATACTCTACCATTTTAGCGTTTGGACAGGACCTTGATAATTAAGGTCCAGCATTTCCTTTCATTTAAAATCATTTGTCATCTTTCAAAAGCTCCATGTTCAAATACCGCCGACCAGCCCACGAAAAAAACACATATATATGTAACGCTTTCGAATCACGTAGCAATGTAATCAAATACAAACTGATTTATGTTGAACTAATCAGACCATCAGAATTGAGCATGCCTCTTGCTCGATTCATCGATTGTGATTCAGTCAGGGATATAGTTATGTGTGTCTGGTGGTGGCTCAGCGGGTGGCGGATGTTGATTGCTCGGCTCGGTGGCGTGCTATGAGCAATGTTGAGCGCAATAGCGGCACCGAGAGGGGTGGGGGAGGTGGTGTAGGCCAGCATCGATGCGTGGAGGCGGCGGATCCCTGACAAAATAGGCTTTGATGGCAGCTCGGCGGAGGTCATGTCTTGCAGAGACAATGCCGTTGTGGCAACGACTCTTCGGCAAGATAAGCTATGGCTGCTTGGCGGTTGCTGTGGTTTGCAATGATGACGATGTAGTAGCGGTGGTCCTCCGGTGAGATAAGTTTTGGCCGCTCGGTGGAGCGGTGACAACTTTTGGCGATATAAGCTATGACAACTCAGTATAGGTGGCTCTCTGCAGCGATGATGGCATGGCAATGGTGGAATCTGTGAAGGAGTAGGTTGTCCAGGAGGCATGAGTTTTTGCTTGACAACTACAAGGTGGTTGGCGGACTAGTTTTGCTTTCTTTCTTTACTCAATGGTGGATCAAAGGAGCTTTTGTGGTTTGATGCAACAATAGTGAAAGGGTGTGTCAATTGAAGGGTGGGCTAGCCTCGCATCTCCTTAAAGTTTTAAGTGGGAAAAAAGTTTGGTGCTAGTATTCTAGTTTTTCTTTCTAGTTGTCCGTTTGTTTATGTTTCTTGGTTATGAGATTTAGAGTGTAAGAACTCGTGTAACCTTTGTCTATGTATATCTACTTGTGAATATAGAGGCCGAATTTTTATCTATTATCTTTAAAAAAAGACTTTAAGGGAAAGAAAGAGTTCAATGTTTAAGATGTTGGGATTGAATCACTCAATTTCCCTTTGGAACCATTCACTAATTCCACTCACGGTAATATTGCTCGGTAGTAAGAATATACTACTCTCCCATAAAACACATTGTTAATATATTCATTAAGTTCTAAAATGATTATAACTCCTCTGCATCCATTTCAGGTTGTGATAGGGACAAATTGCAATCGCCAGCAATTACAACTGTAAACTAGCAGACAATGTATCAAAAATTTTGGAAACAGTTTTGCTATTTCACTTGTGACAGATTTTTGGGCTCCTATTTTTCACTTTTTTATCCATAGTATCTTGCATCAAGATTCGTATTCTTATATATCCAACGTGCACTTATACCCAGTTATATAGCACTTATACTCAATTGGAATGCACTTATACTCATTTAAAATGCACTTATACTCAATTACAAACTACAAAGCACCAAAATTAGATTTTATAATAGTTCTTTTCTCTAGATTTATGGTTTTTGACATGCTTGTCTCTTTTTCATTTCATTTAAAACGTGCTATATTCATTGATTGAAAATTATGCAAGATTTGAAGCTATAAATCTAAAGCAAGATCAATAGGTAATTAGGTAGTCCCTCTTGCAACTTAGGCTGTGTTCGTTTGAGATGGTTGGGAACCAAACTCTTCCGTACGGAAAACGGAGCAATCCATTAGCACGTGATTAATTAAGTATTAGCTATTTTTTTCAACAATGGAACAATATAATTTTTTTTAAACAACTTTCGTATAGAAACTTTTTGCAAAAAACGCACCAAAATAGTAGTTTAAAAAGCGTGCGTGTAAAACGAGAAGGGGAGTTGGGAAGGAAACGAACTGAGCCAATCAGGTTGAGCCTCTGCTTTTGTTGATATCCTCTTAATGTCCTGGTTAATTATTTGAAGCTAATGATATGCAAAACTTTGGACTGAAGCCGATGCATACATAGTTGCTGCTTGGTTCAGTTTTCAAAAAAAAAAGAAGAAGAAAGGTTGAGATATATACTTGTCCTTGATCCGGTAGATATTGTTAAGGGTTCACTTGACCAAGAGGGCTCTAGCTAACACATGCCAAGAATTTCAGGACCCGGTCACCCAGACTTGAAAAATTGAAGACTCTAATCACTTGCAACGCAAAGATAACCACGGATTTTCCTGGCGAATACCAATGATATATGATATTTTGACATTTTCTCTAAGATAGCTTTAATTAGAATACACTCCCTTTATCTTAAAACACTATTGTTTTAGACGAAAAATTTCTATACTAATTAATGTTCCATCACCACCACCCAACTACCATGCGGGACCCACAAACTGTGGGTTGCTTATCTTTTGGCCTCCACATGTCATAGATCCCAATATTATTATGATTTTTTCATCTTTATAAAATGACAACAAAATTATCATAATGATAATATATTAGATAATTAAAAAAATAATTGTAACGCACAGGCATTGTGCTAATGTCTTATAAAAACCGTATTTTTACAGTGGGTTCACTAAATCTTTTTAATACTACTTTATCATTACCTTCTCTTTAGCTATCGAGTAATTGTCAACATTGCCAGTCATTTAAAAAATAGTCAGTTATCTAAAGATAGAGCGTTTTTTTTTAATTTCAATCTATGTAAGCTACCGTTTTATCATTTTAATCTAATTTGGATTACTTCCCCTTTTGGTAAAAAGGAAAAAACTGAGCACAGATATAGTTGGCCAAAAGGCTGCTACGATCCTGTCTACGGCACGGAGATTTGGTCCGATCGAAGCACGGTATGGCCCAACTGTTGTCGGGCCCATACCGACCCAACCTGATTGTTGGGCCATGCCGGGGTCTCTTCATTGACACGATGTACAGGTCTGGCACAGCTCGGTCCAATGATCAGGGAGGCTAAATAGATGTGGGATGCAAAATAGACTTATTTCAAATATGACCCCAAGAAATGAGGAAGACAAATTAGACTTGTTTCAAGGAGGAGCACGATGGACTTGTCGTGCCTTGGGGCTGGCCTGACACGGCCCGAATCTTATGCCTGGACCGTTGGTGCACCCTGTGGACGGGCACAACATGACCCGACGGCGTGTCAATCGGGCCATGCCTGGTTGTGCCCAGGCAGACTTGGCTGTGCGGTACATTTGGCCATCTATAACCCCCATATTCAACAAAGACACACAGCTTTCCAAGTAGCGGTATTTTTTCCAAGTCAACTTATGGTGGCCATTTTGCAGCGGGTCCAGTCAACTTATATGGGCACTGTTATGTTGTGTCGTCTCCTTCGGTTTTGCTAGACCAGAAAGACTTGTTAATCAAAGGCAGGCTATTAATTAGCACTGGATTCTTCAGAGCTTAATGCTCATTATTTGATCAGGCAGAAATGGCCTAAGCAAATGCCATTTAACTAATTTCTTCAAAGATATACTAGCAGTATTATATTTTGACTCCTAATTTGACTACCGTATCCAAGAAAAAGTCCCAATGGCTGTGGATGGAAAAAAAAACTGTATTCATTTCTTGACCAAGTTACTCTTTGTTGCTTCCATTGATCTCTCCCATTTCGTGGCTATATGTGATCTCTAGTAGTGTCTTCCATTTCTCTGACATGGTTTTCCTTTTTATTAATTAGATTAGATAGTTTGAATGTTTGATATCTCAAATTGCAGCTGCATCAAATCTTTCCCGCCTTAGCCTTGTAGGTTGATTCCATTTCTTGTCCATGGCGAGAGCGGATTCAGCTGGCGCTGGCGCTCCAGAAGCCATTGATGGCGAGCTGGAGCTCGGGGAGAGAAACAATGGCGTCCCTCCCGTCGCCGAGGAAGAAGGCGGCGAGCCAAGAACCGGTGGCCGGCCGCCGCCGGGGCGCCGCCGCGGCCGCATCCTCAGGCGGCTCAGCCCGGCGTCCGTGGCGCGCGCGTGCGGGCGGTGGCTGAGGCACCCGGCGCACCTCGCCCTGCTGGCGTGGGCGCTCTGCGTCGCGGCGTCGGGCGCCATGCTCGCGCTCCTCCTCCTCGGCGCCCTCGACGGCGCGTTCCCGCGCAAGTCGGCGCGCAACCGGTGGATCGAGGTGAACAACCAGGTGCTCAACGCGCTCTTCACCCTCATGAGCATCTACCAGCACCCGGCGCTCTTCCACCACGCCGCCATGCTCCTCCGGTGGCGCCCGGACGACGTCAAGGCGCTCAGGAAGGCGTACCGCCGGCGCCGGAAGGCCGCCGGCGCCGGAGACGGCGCAGGGGGGTGGGAGCGGCTTCACATGTCCGTGGTGGTCGCGCTCCTCCACGTCGCCTGCTTCGCGCAGTACGCCATGTGCGGCCTCTACTGGGGCTACTCCCGCAAGGCCCGCCCCGACGCCGCCGAGACCTCGCTCGCCGTGATCGGCGCCGCGACGCCGGCGCTCGCGGGCCTGTACGCGTACTTCGGCCCGCTCGGGAGGAGGAAGCCCCGGACGGCGACGAGCGCGCGCCACCAGGAGGAACCCGACGACCTTGAGCTCGCCGCCGCCGCCGACGTCGTGGTCGCAGAGTGGGCCGGCGGGCTGCTCGACGTCGGCGACGACCCGGCGGCGTGGTGGCTGTCGTGCCTCTGCACGTTCTGCGTGTTCGGGTGGAACATGGAGCGGATGGGCCTCGGGAACAAGCACGTGCACGCCGCCACGTTCGCGCTCCTCTGCTTCGCGCCGCTCTGGGTGCTCAACGTCGCCGCCATGAACATCCGGGACGAGGCCGTCGGCGACGCGGTGGGCGCGGCGGGGGTGGCGCTCTGCGCGCTCGGCCTCCTCTACGGCGGGTACTGGCGGGCGCGGATGCGGCGGCGGTTCGGGCTCCCCCCGGGGCGGCACGGCGGAGGCGGCGCGTGCTGCGGCTCGCGGTCCTCGCTCGCCGACTACCTGCGGTGGATGTTCTGCTGGAGCTGCGCGCTGGCGCAGGAGGTGAGGACGGCGAACGTCCTGCTCCTCGACGCCGACGAGGCTGGCGGCGCCGGAGGGGGAAGCTCAAGCTCCGGCGGCGGCGGGCGAGGTGACGCCACTCTGCTGCAGCCGTTGCCGCGGGAGAACGGGGTGAAGCTGGCATTCCATCATGCAGCTGCAGTGCCAGTGGACACGGACGCGGCCTACGTCCCGCCGGTGAACGGCTCGCCACGCCGCGGCGGCGGCAGCGGCGGCGATGAGTCGCCGTTGCTGCAGAGGCAGCAGGGTCGCGAGTCA
Source organism: Oryza meridionalis (assembly GCA_000338895.3). Taxonomy (NCBI): domain Eukaryota; kingdom Viridiplantae; phylum Streptophyta; class Magnoliopsida; order Poales; family Poaceae; genus Oryza; species Oryza meridionalis. Next base: position 17,099,095 of record CM002526.2, read on the forward strand.
CCGGCTGAGGAAATGAGGCCGCCTCTGCAGCCATTGATGACGGAAGCAGAATGCCGACGGGTTCAATAATAATGCCAGGAGCAATGCGTGCGACAGAGTCCAGAAATGATACGAATATACTAGTCGATTTTTTTGCCCTTTTTTTTTTCTCTCTCTCTTTTTCAGCTTTTTCTTCTTCAAATTGCATTTCAAACATTCAATTTCGAAACTGTCAATATTTCTTAAGATTGCATTTCAAATATCTAATCTCGAAACTGATGAACAGAGAGGCTCATGAACATTTTGTGTTCCATGTCTATGTTCTTTGTTCTTTCAAATAAAAATATGTTTGGTTCGGTCTAACAAAAAGTATCTCAAGTTAGCAATACTTTACAGTATCGAATAGTTTTCGATCGTTGAATCTAACTATGCCTATCCTGTCTAGCTAGATTCAACGATTGAAAATGATTTATTATCGTTAGTTACCGGTATGTATCTGGAGATACTTTTTACTAGTGTGAAGCTACTCTGGAGAAGCACAGCAACACGATCATTAGACTCATTTGGTCGTTTTTTTTTTCTTGCGGGGTGACTCAATTGGTCGTTAATTATACAACCTTTGCCAAATCACTTAATCACATGCCGAAGCTTTTAACCACGCAGTTAATTATCACTTTAATCACGTTTCATGAGTGATCAGATGGCGAGGACGAGGGCAGGGAGGTTCTTGCGAGCCCGGTCAGGCAGCCTGCTCTGCCACACCTGCTCCGACTGCGACCTCGAGCACGGCGCCGCCGCCGCCGCCGCCTCGGCTCCCTTGCCGCCGCCGAGCCTGGTGACGACGAGCGCGGTGTTGCAGTACTCGCGGACGCCGGTGACGCGGCCGCCGGGGCCGACCGTCCACGCGTGCACCCAGTACAGCTTCCCCGTGGCGTCCGTCCCCTCCGCCAGCACCGTCTCCCCGAAGGCGTCCACGCCGCGGACCTTGAACGGGAGCCCCGCCGCGCCGCCGCCGCCGCCGCCGCCGGTGAGGAGGCGCATGAGCACCAGATGCTGGTGCGCGCGGGGCCCGTGGAACCACCAGTCCACGTCCGGGTTCAGCAGCCGCCGCACGGCGTCCCCGTCGCCGCGCTCCAGCGCGCGGTACAGCTCCTCCACCACCGCCTTGCTGCTGCTCACCACCACCTCCTCCTCGCCGCCGCCGCCTCCGCCGGCATCGGCGGCGTCGCCGTTCGCGTGTACCTTGTCGCTAGCCAGCTCTGCTGCTGCTGCGAAGCGAGCGATCGATCGAATTGGGGGAAAGGGAGGAGGAGGTTGGCAATGGCGAATGTGAGGTTGGCGAGTGCCCTTTATATAGGGGAGAGTTTGGATTTGTGTGTGCTAGTGGTAATTTGTTGGGAACCCATGTGAGTAGGATTCCAAAAGCATGGAATTTCCTTTTTGTCTCAGCTTAAGCAAAGAGGTAATGCGATTCAGTTTTTAAGGCATTTTTTTTGTTGCATGATACTACATCAAAAGTTATTCATCCATCCAACCGTTGACGGAAAAAATATACTGAAATATATCCGGATACTATTCTCTGATTCCTTACACATATTAGTTGCAAAAAAACCAGGCGATCAGTATTCTCTCTATTTCGTATTATAAATTATTTGGAGTATTTCTTTAAGTCAAACTTTATAATAAATTAGCAATATTTATTACAAAACAAATATACTATAACAGTACTATTCAATGGTCGATTTAATGAAATTAATACGCTAAGAACGTAGGATAAACAAGATAATTTATAATATGAAACATAGGGAGTAATGTTGATAACCTCTTATCCATGACTGAAAACGAGTTCTCGTGAAATAGTAAATTTATTCTACGGTCGAAAATACATCCTTGAAGTAGTAAATTAGATTAAATGTGAAAAAGATAAAATTGTATTATGCATGAAGGCTTGCTTTGTGATAAAGTCAAGAGCTTTATTTCCATGATCCCAATTTGGTGCATCTCTCCGGATATTAGTTGTCAAAGCTCTAAAATATTGGCCACATTGGTATCATTCGTCCGACCTATATTATTGAGAGATGGTGGACAGGACTTTCTCTATTTTAATTTATGAACTACTAATTGCAAATACGGTGTTTGATAAAAAAAAAGTGGTGCATGATAAGTGGCTAAGGAAACCAATATCAGATTGCTAACATGACATTGAATTCATAGAACAAAACAATTGAATGATTTTTTTTTATGAACATGAAGTGGGAGGGGTGAAGTTGTACAGACTGATGCTGTGGCAATATGTTCATTTGTGAAACCAACACAATTTAAGCATTGCTGGACAATTTGCTCATATGCTACCAAAGTGCAAAACTCTCATAATAGTGGGGAGAAAATTACTTTCCCTGTCAAAACACACATTGTTCAGAAGCAAACATAGGAAAAACCACCAAGAATATGCCACACCCAAACCTTATATATTTTCCCTATTGATTCCCGGCACGCTCAAAGCTAAGTCTCCATTTTAACCTAGGCCAGAATTTCGAGAAACGGATTCCACTAGGAACTACTACCTAAGATGCATTCGACACATATTCCTTTGTCTCGCGTTTCTTAATTATTCTTTTGCAATCTGATGAAGAATATGACTCCAGAATACCGGCAAATTGCAGTTTCTATCTACCCAAGTTGCTTTCTTTCATTTTCTTTTCTTTTCTGCAGAATTCAAGCAGTGTATCACCCAAGGCTGCATCGATCGGTGAAGGCTCTATTCGATGATCAGAATTAACACGGAAATTAAAGGTTAGGATTTGAGTGTCAATTAGCCTGTAACGCACTAGTTAGCTTTCCTGAATCCTCGCAGCATTGGCCAGTTTCTACATGAACAGCTCATGAGTGCGTTTCAGAGGCGTGGCAACTTGCCGAGGAAAAAAGGGGGAAAAATGAAAAGAAAGAACACTCAAGAGCATACATTACGTGCATGACCCAATTAAACTACTCTCGAGAAAAGTTAATCAGAGGTTATTGTCTGATTGATTCGAGTGATTGATATACCTGCATGCAATCCAAGGCTTTAATTAAACAAACAAAGTCAAGAGATATATACTAGCTGTTTTTTTTTTAATTATTGTAGTTGCAAGATGTTGTTGTGGATTAAAAGTGGCTTTTTGTTAAGAGTGACTTGTGGAAATTAACGTAAGCTTTCAATCTTTCATGCATGCATGAACACGCTGTTAGTGCTTTTCTTTTGTTCAAGCTGATCTCCTCGCTGAAAATGCGTGTAAGTATCTGACATCTTCATCCTCCCTGAAACGTTTTGTGTGTGGCCTGAAAACCTGCCATGGAATGTGGTGGTAACTGAGGCTTGATGCAGGGGATCATGATCATCAGATGACCATGCATTCATGGATTAAAGTGGGGTTGGAGAACGGATGACTGAATTAATTGCATCACTAGTTAAAGCGATTGCTAATTTTCAGTTTATCTTATAAGAGCATTCCTAACCCAATGACTAGGATGGTGTCCATAGTATTAAATAAGTTGCCACCTAGGATAAAAATAATGTAGCAAGTGAATAAATGAGGAAAGAGAAGGAAACCATGTCTTGCATGAGACATAGTTTCTACACAACATCCAAGACATCATGTGAGATAAATAGCATTAAATTGAAGTATGGAATAGTGGTGTTTGCATTGAAAGAGTAGTGTCTAGTACAGTTTCTTGATGATGTGGAGTTTATGGAAACTATGTCTAGTGTTATGGGTTGGGACTGCCCTAAATATAAACATTTCAATGATTCAAATTTTATACACAATATTTACATTTTTAGATTACTACTTATCCCATCAATTATCTCATGTTTAAATTTATCCTTATTTTACACCAACTAGGGTTTGCAATTTCGGTAAAAAAACGATATTTATGAAATTTCGGTGGTCATCTGAATTTCGTGAATTTTGATGGTTCTTTTTTTTCATGGAATCATTAAAAATTTTAGCAGTTTTTGACTGAATTTTAATAAAATTTGACCAAATTCAAAGAGTGCAAAAAAATCGAACGCGATATTTCCTCTTCGTTTTTTTTTTGGGGGGGGGGGGGGGGGGGGGCGAGGTGGGGATTGGAAATTTTGAACCGAAGTTGCATAACCCTAACCCCAACCACCCCTCACATTATAGTCTTTTTTTTTCTCAAAACTTAATGTATACTGGACAACCTAGAATGTTTATACTGGGGAACGGAGGAAGGAGCTGATAACAAGATCGTTTTTGTGAGTTGGCTTGAATATATAGTTCTATTCCTGTTAATAGCTAGCCACTTTGGTCCCATAGTCTTACGAAAGGGTAAGATTGATAGGTGATGTTTCAGAAAGGCCAAGGTCATATGCACCATGTTAGCTAGGTTTGTCCTAATTTCCTTTGCCAATATATCTTTGATCTACCTGGGCTGTCGTAGTCACCGAAAGTTTTACCAACATCTAATGCTTATATTAATTTGTAATCTCTCAATCTGTCTCCACAGTACCACTTCTGCTGACAGAGATCAACATCTTCCCCTGGCAGATTATCTTTGCCGACAGATTACTGATATCCATAAATCCGTTTACCATCATGCCATGCCACATGTTAAAGTGACACCATCATGGCAACTTTTCTTTGCTAGGATTAATTATACATGTATTGTACGTTGACCCTTTGGTCAAACATGTACTCCCCTGGTCTTGAAATATAAGGGTTCCTATGTTTATTCGAAGTCAAACTATCGCCATTCTAACCCAATATATATAAAGAATATTTATATTCGTGATGTCAAATGAGCATCATTTGAGCCATTATAAAATATACTTTCATATATAGTGTACGTATGTGGCAGATGTGTTAATACTTTCTCTAGAAAATTTGGTCAAACTTAGAATAATTTGGCTTAAGATAAACCCATGGTTTACTTATGTTAATATGGTTAATTACAGCTCATGGTTTAGAATAATAATGGAGACGGAGTTAATTACACTTAATTAATATGGTTAGTAATTTATCCAGCTCATTTTTTCTGTTACCTTGTTACTTTCATGTAGAGCAGGGACATCTGGTTATTTAAAATTTAATAGCACTATATGGACAAGTCTATACCAAATCAACCACACGATTTATATAAGGAACGGTACCGATGGGAAGCATTGAGCGAAAAACGAAGAAACAATCTCACCAGCCGCCGGGAGACTGAATTAATCCTAACCAAATATCCTCCAACACAAGGAAGTTACAATTCAAAATCTTTGTTACTCCTCTCATATGCATGGCCAGCAATCAAGAAAATTAACTGGCCTTTTACCAATCATTTTTCAAGATAAAAATCTATGGATCATACCTAATCCAAAATTAATAATTTGTTCTGTGGATGTGCTCATAATATTCTGACCATGTGATGCATCGGACGATAAGCACCCAATATATGCTTATAAGATAAGGGAATCCTCAACAGAATAAGCAAGAGAGGATCAGAGGAATGCTGGTAAATGGCCACACAGAATTATATTACAGCATCAAGAATAGTTCTCCTCGTCTCCAAATTGGTGGCAAATATTGCCCATAGGACAAGTTAGCAATCCTAGGCGATCAGCATCTCCAAGAAAAAAAAGAAGGGGAGAAACAAATTGAAAGAGTCCTAGGTGAGTGAAATTGTGAAAATGTGAAATGGACAACCTGAGGAAGTAACATCTGATAGATGATGTCACCATCCTACATACCATCTGCAGTCAGCAGAGAGCGAACATGGTTGGAAATTTGTCAGCCAAGCAATGGTTACTGGTTAGGTTCTTCAGAGACATTCTTCATATTGCCTTTTGGAATATATCTTACTCCATTTATCCTAAAATACCATAACTTTACATTTCAAATTTGTCTCAAAATATAACAACTTCTCCACCTACATTCTCTTCTTAACTAATCACAACATATCTTCTCCTATTTAATTTCTCTACCTATTTTTCTTAACTAATTACAACTATCCACTGTTCAATTTCCCACCTCCCTAGGGTCTGTTCTTTTCTCCTGTACTCCAACTATAACTTCGTCGTTTTCCGTTAGAACACTTTTTAAAATATTAAATAATATTTTTTATTTTCTTAAATCAAATAAATCTTTTTTAAGTTTATATTAGTTAATACTCAATTAATTGTGTTTTAATTAATGAACTTTTTCGTTTCACGTGTGGCCAAAAATCTCCTTAAAAACAAACAAACATAACCTTAATACCGTGTCTAAGCCTAAAATTTTTTATATTTTAGAATGAAAATAGTAGTTATCTTTTAGGACAGAGTTAGTAGATATGTTTATAGCACTTACTAGTGTTGATCTGTACCATGTACAAAATCTGCAAAAACCCTACCAGTAATCACGTGTTGAGAGAAATCTGCCCGCACAAAATCAATAACCCACAAGTTAATCAGCAGTATCGATCTGCAGCCACCATAGATGATACCACCATATACATTTCTAGAAACAATGTTGTTTAATTTTGGTAGGATATCACAGGAGAACCGATAATTACACTCTCTCTACACATTTGGATGCATAAATCATCATCAGTTGTAGCTTGACCGACCTAACCTAACCAAAACATCACATCATCAAAATCAGTGTATATCAAACAATTAGGGCCAACATCTTTGCAGGCAACTAGGAGTACTCTATGCACGCACAGCAGTTCACACTTCTGTGTCAAATCAGCATTGATATAGGATATCAATTATAAAAAATCATGTACGTGTGCATTATTGATTATCGTTAGAATCTTCAGATGAGCGGTATCAAGGTTCAGTTAAGCCAGTGTTTCTTCTAGCTGGCTACTTTGGTGGCCACAATTTTTAATAGAATGCTGAGACGGAGCCAGGTGGCATATATATCTTTGGTACTAGTAATACATTTCAGTCTCTGCGCATCTGTTGATTACTCATTTATATAGTGGTTCACATCATCAGTGTTTTTTTTCACTTTTGAGGAAAATAATGCTGATTCACAGAAGAGAACGACGAAAAGGGTATAGCATGCATACAACAAATGTTGTTGAGAGGAAATATATAACCACAAATTATGTAAAAATCTTCATGAAAAAGGTAAAAATATATTTAATCTCGGCTTTTTTAAAAAATCCATTAGATAGCTCAATCTGTGGGAGGTGTAGATTTGTACAACAACCATGACCCAACATTGAGAACGTTATCTTTCGCTAGCATGAATTTAGTGCAACTAAAGATTAATTTGCCAAATAAAAAGCCATAGGTGCCGTATTTTGTTGCGTTTTCAATGTAATGATAGTGGTGATGGTACTTACAACACGGCGTGGGGAAGAAGTCGGCGAGGACGTCACCGAGATTGGCGATGCAACAAGTGCCAGTGTTGGAGAACACCGGCGACCTTGATGCCTTGCAACCTGAAAGAATACCGGTAAATGGAATCACCATACGGGTGGAGATATCCCTACAAGCTACAAGGACAGAATCGCACTACGGAATCCCCTCCAGCGATTTTTTAAGAATCGGGTGCCTTAGGGGTTTTGGGAGTGGAAGTAGACAGATCGTCATCTTTCCAACAGCCGGACTCCTGCTTTTTGTATCACTGGGGAACTGGAGGCGATTGAAAATAGAAGATAAGAGCGCAATCGATCAATGTGCTTAATTTAGAATTAAGAAAATTAACAGAAATTTAGTCGCATTAATTGCATGGGCCAACGGATGTAATTAGGTGTGTCCATGATTCTCTCTGCCGAAACATTATTTCCCAACATTTAGTTATCAGCACCTACCCTTTCAGTTGGTACTTTCACCATTTTCAACTTTTGGACATGATATTTGACTGTTTATATTATTAAAAAGGAAAAAGTACGAAATACCCTCTGAACTCTCGCGGTCGACCGAATTACCCCTCTAAACTCAAATACTAGATATTTTACACTCTAAACTATATATATCGGACAAACGACCCCCCTGAACACTGTTCTAGGCGGTTTTGATTTCAGCTATCACACGTGGCGCCAACGTGGCAGCCTAATCAGCAAAAAAAAATTAAAAGAAATCCCTGGGTCCACCTGTCATCCAACTTCTCCCAGTGCCCCTTGCTCTCTCTCTCTCGGGCCGTCGTGCGCGTACTCGGACGGCCAGCGGCGGAGCTCGCTCGCGCGGCTGGGGGCGGAGGCGAGCCGGTTCCCCCAAATCCAGCCGCCGCCGCCGCCCTCTTCTTCCCTTTGGCCGCCCGCGGAGAAGGCAGCCGGAGCTCATGGTGGACGGCGGCGCGGGGATGGGAGGATGGCGACGGCGCGGGGACGGGAGGTGTGCGGGGTCGGCGACGGCGAGCTTCTTCGCGGCGCCCTAGGAGGAACGAGGCGCAGGCCCAGCCGCCGCCGGTGAGGAACGAGGCCGGAGGCGGAGGCGGCAGAGAGGAAGACCGGCGGCGTGTGGTGGCGAGTGCGGAAGGGGCGGCGAGCGCGGAAGGACCTATCCGCGAGCGTGGCATGCAGCAGCGCGGCGGGGGAAGGGAGAAGGAGGAGGTCGTCGCCGAGCACCTCGACACCGCCCGTCGCCGGCCCTCGCGCACCGACCGCAAGCGCCGCTCTACCTGCGCCCGCGCGGCCGCCACCTCGACGCTGCCCGTCGCCAGCCCTCGCGCGCCGACCCCCGCGCCGCTCGACCTGGGACCGCGCGGCCACCACCTCAACGCCGCCCGTCCGATGCTTTGTGGATAGCCGACTGGCGCCTTCGCCGCCGGCCAATCTGGCGACCCCTCCCGCCGCCTGCCAGAACCCGAACCGGTAGTTGGCGTTCATCTGGCTGGCGAGCAGCTCGGTGTCGGAGGGCCCCGTTGGACGCTGCGATGGGAAGTTTAACATCTCCGAGAACGCGCACGATCCATGCCCGGCCGGCGCCTCTGCGTGGTCGTACATGGCGTCAGGCTGGGCGTGCTCATCGCCGTCGATGCGGAGCAAGCCATGGCCTCCCCTCTCACCCGGCCGGCGGGTCGAAGCCCTGCTGCACCCTCAGGCCTCAGCTTGTCGAGGCGGCTCTGCTGGGCCAAGTGATGTTGCTGCTGCTCGTGCTGTTTGGACTTAGCTGGAGCCAGGGAAGTCGATGGCCTGTTGCTGCTGCTGTTCCTATGCCGGCGATGGTCATTTGGCCAACAAGCTCCTCTTATTTCTCTGCATCTACCTGAGCTCATCACCACAAGAAACCGGATGGCAGGCGGCTCGGAGGATGCCCGGCTGCCGGCGGCGAGCGGCCATCGCCCCGCCCATCCCCCCCACGCCACTGCCCACCTCGCGTCCCCGCGCGCCGCTGCCCACCGCCCGTCCGCAGCCGCGTGCACGGGAGAGAGAGAGCGCGCGCGACCGAGGAGAGGGAGACCGGGAAAGAAGAGAGATGAAATGTGGGCCCAAGCAGTCTTTTTACTAACTAGATTACCACATTGGCACCACGTGTATAAGCTCAAGTCAAAACCGCTCAAAACAGTGTCGAGGGGGTAATTCGTCCGGTATTAAAAGTTTAGGGTGCGCTATGTCTGGTTTTTGGATTCGAGGGTAATTTGACCAACCGTGATAGTTCAGGGGGTAATTCATACTTTTTCCTATTAAAAATTCAGCGTGAACATGCAAAACACAAGTCATTTTAAAATATCTTTAACCATACACAAGCCACAACAAAATAAATTATATGTAATAACTATTTTTAATAAGATAAATGGTCAAATGTCATGACAAAAACTAACAATGTCATTCATTTAGAAACAGTACCACTTAGGTCCAAAATTTTCACCCACAAAACGGTAATCCAACCGCCACCTGCATATTCTATGTACTTCCTCCGTCCTCAAATTGTTGTCTTTATAGGATTTAAAATTTATCCAATCAATCACTTCTCATTTAATTTTATCCTTATTCAACCCTCAATCACGATCCCACTATCAAACATACATCATTTTTCTACCCTCAATCATGATCCCACTATCAAACATACATCATTTAATAAAGGACATTACAATTTTTCTAATCAAAGCTTAATCAATGCTAAACAACCTATAGTGACAACTATTTTGGGACGGAAGAAGTATATCTCTAGCTACAACTCAAAATGTGTGTGCCCTTTCGTCACATGTGCGTTCATGCACCATCTCTAGTGATACTTGCAAATTGTAACCATCTTTTTTTTTTTGCATAGGTCAGCGTCAGTGATTCATATGTTGTCTAGCTTAATTTGTCATTTGGTAGGTTTCCACCGTCATATATATTCGTTGTTCTCTCCCTATTGGACACAATCCGAGAAGGATCACGAATACTAACATGGGACTTGTGCCCCCTCCCAAAAAAATCTTTTTCAAGATTTCTAAGTGACCATTACATTACAAAATTGCCCCCTCTTTTTAATATGTCAATGTGCCAAGTCAGCATTGCATACCAAAAATATCAAAATAAATTTGGGATCTAGTATACATATGAGTCACTAAATCTAAGATACGTTTAATTTACTGGAGTTAATTGGCAACTTGTTCTATCTACTTGGAGTTAATCTAGGAAGAATGCATTAATTGGAAGATGTGTTCTTCCAATTAATGCACACATCCAGTGGCGGCCACGATGTCGTCAATGTAGCAATCCATGAAAAGCACATGGGAATGATTCTTCCATGGATGCCCTAGGTATGACACTAAAGCGCTAATTGGAACCTCACTGGCCATGAGACATACCTAGGGCGTCCTGGAAAGAACCACTCTGATGTAGTTTTGCATAGGTACATTTTAGTTTCTAGTGCAAATTTCTATCTATTAGAATATAAAGTTTGTAGCAAATTACAATCATCTTTGCAATGTACAATCATTGCCAGTGGTTCATCTGTGTCCTAGCATGTTCTCTCCACTCCTCTTGGACATGGGTTGTATATCACAGTACAGGCCTACAAAGATTGAAATGGGGCCATGTGCCCCCCCCCCCGCCACACACACACATACAAAGTTTTTTTTTTGCAATATTTGAACCAAATATAGCATATGTTTAATTAGAGTTGATTAAACTTTAAAATTGGCCCCTATTTCTAATGTGTGTCAATGTCCTTTAAATATATATAAAAAAATCTAGCTTAAGCTTGGCCACTAGCTAGCATCACCCTTGCTAGTGGTGCGGATCTATACAACTCATTTTTCTCCTTGAATGGATCAGTGTCGTCACGGATTTGTATCCTTTGTATTAACCCTAATTATGGTTTGCCGTTCTTTATCCTAGCCGTCTATTTCGGAGAAAATGTAGAATTTCCTTGGTCCTTATTCTAACATCTATATATGCTCCTATTTCCCATCTCTAAACTCAGGTAAGTTTGTAGTTCAGTTTCTCTACCGCCAATTGCCTCCCCGCCGTGCTATCTCTATATCATTTCTCAACTCTCATGTTGTCATGCAAATAGAGATCAGTGAAGAATGCAGCAACATGCGTGTGTGCTCATAATGCTATTGTTGGAGAAAATGCTCAAAATCTAACAACAATCTTTGGGTATCTGTATATAGGACCAGCATTTTTTTTTCTAAATTGGTGCAATTTGCTGCTATTTGTTCGTATTAGATTGAAATTTATGCTAGCAATTGATCTCTGTAGATGCTGGTTTACTCTTCAGGTTGTGCTTCTTGCTAAAAATTAATACTAGCATTTTGTTCTGAGTTAATTAAGAGGTGTAATGTTCACTTGATCATTGGGTTTTTGGGGAGTTTTTCCGGTTATCATCAGTACAAGTTTTGTTCAATGCAAAGAAGTTGCATCCTCACCGGCAACGGGGCAAGTAGGACAGAGTTAGCCATGGATGACAATGACTCACCTTTGATATCTAGAGTACCAGGTGATGGAGGCCAAATATGAAAGAAGTAAACCTCACCGTTGTTTTCAGGGGTGTCTTTGAGCCCGTGCGGGCTGTACGACCGAGGGCCCCCAAATTTTAAGGGCCCTAAAATATTAAGTATGTCCTATATATAATAATATTAGAGGCTTTAATTTTGTTAATTTGCAGTCTAAATAGTAGTAAAACAAGACCCAAAACACTGCAGAAGGTGAACCAATCCAACTTCCATCGTACTCCCGTCTAGGCGTCCGCGTCGTCGCGTATCGCCGAAGTCCCGACGCCGCAGCCGCTTCTCTCCTCTCCCCAGTCCCCTCCGGCCTCCGCTTCTACTTCATCGCTGATGATTGGCTGATCGCCACGCCCGTTTTAATTTTACTATAAAAAAATTACTAGACTACTAAGGCCCCATTTTAATATTTTGCACAGGACCTGATTTGGCCGGGACGCCCCTGGTTGTTTTGAAACACCCCTAATACATTGTATTTGCTTGCTGCTAGCGGTAGTGATTAATTATTGTGTCTTTCTTTTAATGCTTATTATTACATGGTAATGAGGATATATTTTTGCTTGTTACGGAGTTTCGTATCATATCTTAGTATAAAGTTGATGTCCACTAACTTCTAAATTTCAATATATATGTAAGTGTGTCACATTATTACCCAGTAGCAATTATTATCTATAGTACTTTAAATAACATGAAAATGTGTAACATCATCACTCCTAACGATTATTATCTAGAGTATTTTAAATATCATGCAAATATAACATATCATTTACAATTTTGTTGACATGCCAGCAACGTCAAATTAATATCTCTACATTATTTTCACATTATTTAAACATATACACACATCATTTATAATTTATAACATGTATTCATTCACATATCCCGCAGCAAAACATGAGAAATACAACTAGTTATTATAGTTGGTACTCCGACCTCGGATCTTTACATAGTTAAGCCTGTATATATATTTCAGCATTTCAACGTCAAAGCAGCACATTTAGATGTCTGTCTTTTTTTTTCAAAAAATAGAAGAAGATATAGTGCAGTATAGTACTACACGACGTACACGTTCGCATGAATTCAGGGGCCCACTTTCCAGCGAGACGCCAGGTGGGGCCGACCCAGCGCGCGGGAGACGAAGGAAGGATTGATGCATGCGTGGGCCCACGTGTCAGATGGCGAGCACGAGGCCAGGCAGCGACCTGTCGTCGTCGTCGTCGTCGCCGCCGCCGCGCCCACGCTGGCTCTGCCAGCACACGGCGGCGCGCCGGCGAACTCCTCCTCCGTCGAGCTGCGGCCGGCAGTGGCCGCCGCCGCCGACGTCCCGGACGGTGACGGAGGTGTTGAAGTACTCGCGGAGGCGGGTGATGCGGCCGCCCTCGACGGCCCAGGCGTGGACCCAGTATGCGCGTGGCCCCTCCCACCCTTCCGCCACCACCCACCCGCCGCCGCTGCGCCCCACCGCCGCCACCCGCCGCGGCGCGAACACGAAGGACGACGCCGACGCCGCCTCGGCCTCCCCGGTCAGCCGCCGCCGCATGTGCTCGCACCGCCTCGGCCCGTGGAACCACCAGTCCACGTCGTCCGCCAGCACGGCCGACGCCGCCGCCCCGTCCCCCGCCGCCACCGCCGCGTACAGCGACTCCACCAGCCTCTCGTTCTCCCTCCTCGCCACCATCATCATCGCCTCCTCCTCCTCTGCTTCCAACTCCATGGCCATCCGATCGATTAGTTCTTGGGTGTTCGGGAGATCGATGATCGATGCGTCGATGTGGTCGAGCAGGTTGTGTGCATGGAAGGATGAGCTAAGCTAGGCGAGAGTGAGGGCTATTTATAGGGGGTTTGATTTCTTGAGGAGGTGGGGCCCACAGGGGGGTGGAAAGCTTGTGAATAATAGGGTTAGGTTTGTGAGATTTGGAGGGAACTAGCTAGCTGGGTAGTGGTAGAGTACGTAATTAAGTGATGAAGATTTGCTGCTGGGGTTCGAATTTCCTAATGATTGTGAATGCAAATGGTGATGGAGGTGTGTCGGGGAGACATCAACATCTTATACCGACTAGTGAGGTTTCGCCTGGGAGCGTCCAGATCTGAAATGACTATTCTACCCTTTATATTCCTTATGCAGAATAACACCGTTGTTGACTTTTATCACGATGTTTGAGCGTTTGTTTTATTTAAAAATAATAATATAAATATTATTTATTTTGTCATGACATGTTTTATTATTAATTAAAAAAAACTTTAAGTCTGACTTATATTTTACCATATTTATATTAAACTTGTTTAAACATTATTTTAAAAATCAACAGTAGCGTCCCTTTAGAAATAGAGGTAGTACATTGCGAAGTGAGCGTAGCTCAACTGGTTTCTTGTGGTGGAACCAGCCCACCCGGATTCTAATCCTAGATTTGACAGTGAGGTGCTAGTGGTGACTTCGTCAATCTCAAGATATGCCGGTTCAATCATACGGAGGTGCTCATAGGGGTAAGGTGTGCGTGTGTGCGTTCATATGATAGGGGTGAGTGTACGCGCATTGTGAGCGCCTGCATTTATATTGTGTTTCTAGAAAAAGAAGAGGTTGTATATTGGTGCTATTGGATACAAGTTGCTATAAGTTATAGTTTTTAACATATTGGAATTAGGGAGTATTAATTGCCGTTAGAATTAATGTAAAATCCCATTTTGGCAATGGATTTGCTGGAATTATGTCTATAGATTTCTGGCCAGGTTGCAGTCGTTTTTTGGGCCACTTGATCCTTTTCAAGATTCATGCAGTATTGCAGGGGCATCGTGGGATACGGACCGATTAACTAATATGGGCAGCTACTTGCAACCCATGGCCAACGCTGTGAAATTCTATTTCTATCTAGAGGCGATAATGGGTCTAACTTTATAACTATACTTATATATATATATATATATATGTTATGAAAACTTAAAAACTGCTGTTGAATTAAAAAATGAACGCGCAAGATTTGTCCACGTCATCACGAGCAAAATTTTTACTCACAGATTTACTCATGAGTAAAAAATTTACTGAGTAAAATTTTTACTCGTGATGACGTGGACGAATCTTAGAAGTCCATTTTTCGATCCAACGGCAGTTTTCAAGTTTCTACCACATATATGGTTTCCACTAGATATTTTCCCAGATAAGAGTTATGGAAGGAACCATGGATCTTGTTCTATTACCACCCCTAGTTCCAACTGCTCAATGTAATGAATCTAGTTGGTTTTTATATCATAAGATTAATAAAGTCATCATATGCATCTCAATGTTAATGGATACGTCACCTTTAGTTGAAAGAATAATAAGCCGTAAATTCGAGCACACATATCAAGTTTAGAACTTAAACTTGAGTGGGCAGATTCCACTGTCAGAAACATAACTAGTTAATCTATGCTAACTTCACGAAAAACATAGAAATTATATTATCCATATGCAATATAATTACATCCCAGTTACACTATAATTGTGCATATCCTAATTACACCGTAATTTTTATGTAAAAGCACTATGGCTTGTAGTCGTTTGTAGTGTAAAAGAATCCTAACAAAGTAAGACAGTTGGCATATGGGTAAGCATGTAGTTAATAGGTAAACAAGAACTTCTAAATGTTGTGCAAGTAAATGGTTTAAGTTTAAGGTTGGTTGAGCTTGATCATTCATCTCTAGCTATTCTAGTGAATAAAATGGACCAATTTTTTTACTAAAATAAATGGACCATTTTTTTTACTAAAAAAAATGTGTCAACATATCTATAGATACTCCCTTTTGGCAAAGATGACCCTATGAATTTTCCAGGTCACATACAGAATTGCACTCAATTGATGGCAAGATAGAGGTCACGAGGCCAATGTCGATAATAACTAATATAATGTTTACAATGCTTGTGGTTCAGCTTCTAAACGCATATATCAACTAGATCAATAGCTTCCACACGTTGGTTGGCTAGCCTTGTTCCTCCATCAGCTTCATCTCCAGTTCTAAAAAGTGTCGATTTCACAATAAGAAAAAGAAAATCCAGTTCAAGCTCTGGTTTAATTTGCTTATGAACGGCCAAGGCAACCCACGAGCAATGACAATATTATATTGGCGATATACAACAAAATGATTATTATTGTTTTTTATGATTCATACAGTCCAAATTAACACCCGTCTATCCGTAATTACTATATTTGATCTACTGGTTGATCGATGACATCTTGTATGTGATATTGGTATGCATAATGTACGTAGTTGTAGAATTATAATGCACAATCAAACATCATAAATCTTAGTTGCAAAATTACAATATATGATCAAACATATTGTAAATCTTACTTAAAAGTGACTAATTCAATAGAAAATAAATTGAGGGATCATGCGTGATAGAAAGATTATGCGATAATTTAAGCCATCAAAGCATCATTAAAAAACATAGTGGCTTGGTATCCTCTTAGTGTAGTAGTCGTGCTGACGAGCCAAATGTAACACTACAACAAAAACCTCATATAGAGGTACTTTTGTAGAGACGTTTTGTAAATTGTTTCTAAGATCAAAAGTTTTATAGTTTAGAGACACTTTATAGAGGCGCTTTAAAAATTGCCCAGAAAACTTTTACTCTAGAGACATTTTCAGCTTAGTTTATTAGATTTTATCTTGTAAAGACATTCTTTTGGCACTGTAAACTGCGCCTGATATCTAAAGGCATTTTCTTAAGATATTTTAAACTATGTCGAGACATTTTTTAGAATGATAATGTGTACTAAAGGACTAAATATAATTAACTAAAGACACAAATAACCAAGTAATAACATGGAGTTGAGTTGGCTAGTGCATTGAAGACAAAAATGGTTTGTCCAAGAGATCTTAAGTTTCAAGGCTTGATAAAAGCAAGGAAACTATTTTATTCTCCTTTTTTGACTGGTTTTATATGTTTGTGGTACAATTTAGTGTCTTTAGAAAATGCCTCTACCATCTTATAGACATTTTATAAAATGCTTCTATCATTTTATAGACAATTTATTAAATATCTCTTCGTTTGGAGAGACAATTCACCATAAGACACTTATTAGACATTTATTAAAATGTCTCTATAGTATCGTAAAGGCATTTGAAAAGTGCCTCTATAATACTAGAAAAATGTCTCTACAAAGCACTTTTTTTTAGTGTAACACTAGAACAGACACCCTCATCTCAATCGGGCGGTAAGCCCCATCTCAACCGGGCGGTAAGCCCCATCTCAATCAGGCACGGCGTCCGTCACAGGCTAGAAGTCACCGATGTGAAAAGTAATCTCAATCGGGCAAATGGCCGTCACTGATGAACCTATCTCAATCGGGCCCTAATTGAAGCCCGTCACCGATAGTTTTGACCCAGTCTACTAGTCAAACTATAGCCCGTCACGGATGACCTATCTCAATCGGGCCACAAATAGAGCCCGTCACAGATGACTACTAACCTCAATCGGGTCTAAACTAGAGCACGTCACAGATGACACTCATCTCAATCGGGCCTAAACTACAGCCCGTCACAGATGACTACTGACCTCAATCGGGCCTAATAAACTAGAGCCCGTCACAGATGACTGCTGACCTCAATCAGGCCTAAACTAGAGCCCGTCACAGATAACTGCTGACCTCAATCGGGCCTAAACTAGAGCCCATCATCTCAATCGGACATTTAGTTATGGCCCGTCACAGATGAGAATAATCCAAAAAAAAAATAAATTTTGGCTTTTGGCTAGCCTCAGGCATTTGCTAGCCATGCCCGTTGCAAAAATGACAGAAACAAACACAGATATTCAATATCCCCAGCTCCCCAGCATCACCCATTCATACATATGCATTCACATACACAGACATCAATATATTTCACACAACCATATATTCACACCCATCTTATATTTCATATCCATTCACATATTTCACATCCATTCACATATTTCACATCCATTCAAATATTTATCATATTTCACCTGCAAAACCGAGTTAATTGGATCAAATATTTATTTAGCAAGTCTTAACATAAACATATGAAATATATACATAGATATAAGCATCACAGTTACATCATCACAGTTGCATAATAAGTGTTCATCATTGCCTAAACATAAAAGTTCAACATTGCTCATCATTTTAGTTTAAGCCTAAACATTCCTTTGGGGTTAATTATTTCGCGGAGGATGAAGCTGGCTATCTCCTCGCGAATCTCCTCAAAGCTGGTAGGTAGAGACTTGGTTATTGTGCCCTACATTGCCATAATTCCAGATTAGTTAATCGATCATATATAAGTACTAAAATGTAGTTAGTCTATCACAATTGAGACCACCGACCTCAAACTCAGCCAAAGTCTTCACCTTTCCTCTGTACAGAAGGCGCATGTTGTGGCACACATGGAATCCGCACTGGTCACCTATTTGTTGCTTCACCGGGAAGTCTTTTTTGTGGATGAGGGTGTCATGTCTTGTCTTCTTGAGGCCTCCTCTTTGCACGTATTGGGCCCACACTTCATCTATCGCTAGTTGAATTGGGGTCCAATCATATGCGTTCTTATCAATTCTGGAGTTCAGGTAGTGACATGTACTCCACTTAGGTGTTATGACCAGAAGGATCCGTTCTAGTGTTACACTAGTGAAAGTTAATTAAGTATTGAAGGAATGTGTCATGCTGTTGTGTATATTTAGATAACACACTTACTATTGATTATAAGCGCACATAATGTACTCCTTGTCTCGGCGGGACCACAAGGTGTCGTAGATGTAGTTGACCATTCCTTGACGGTCATTCTGGAGATTTGTGATAGTGACCACTTGTGGATCAAGGAAGGAAACTTCCGGTGCATTCTTCTGACACCATTGCCAACTTAACCTACACACAAGATAAATGATCTTGTAAGCGAGTTAAACCGATTGTTATTACCAGATAGAGTTGGGCGACAATACTTACAAGGAGTAGTACTTAAGGAGGCTTGTGTCCACTGCTCGGAGCCTGTAGAGGTCGAATAGATCCTTGAAGTCGACCACGATATAATTTGTTGGACCAAGGAATGGCTTTCCATCGTGCTCTCCAAGGATATCGGTAGCTTTATTCGGCCTCCTGGCGTTAGATTTCTCCAGGTAGTATACGTGAAGGTCCTTGCAAGCGGTGCCCATTGCGGCAAGCACGTCATCTCCAACCAATGGCATGCCTAGTTGGAACTCCTGTGGAGCGACGTATTTCTTCTTGACCTCTTTGCCCTTAGTCTCTTCCTGGCCCTTGCCTAGATCTAGCTTCCTTGGAGCTAGAAGTGAGGCCTGCACCTTTCCTCCCCTTCCTCTCCCCTTTGCTTCGGGTTTATCGAGAGTAATTCTCTGAGGGGAAGAGTGTGTCTTCCTGCTCTTCTTCATCGGTGGGGGTTCATGAATCGCCTTGCTGTCAACCTCCGTTCGGTCCTCCCCAAAATCCGTGTCGTACTGCAACTGCACATCATAAGATTGCGCATGACGATCTTGAGCAGGAGTGGCTGAAGGAGCAGAGGCGGGTCTCTTTGGTGGACGACCGCCTGGTGCAGTGGTTGGCCTCGCTGTAACCCTTATCTCAATGAGGTCCTTGGGCCATTGGATGAAGGTACCACGGGCATTTCCTAGTGAGAGGACCTCGTCGTTCGGTGAATACTTTAGTAGGAACAGCTCGTATTCGGGCTTCACCGAGTCGACTTGAACTTTTGCACAGTCGCCCCTAAGTTGCGCTCCATGCACTCTTGTCTCTGGGGTCGGCTTGTACGCAAGTCCCTCGGCTGCTGGAACCGTGAAGATTGGCATCACCCTAACTGTGAGGGTGCAGCTCGTTCGTTCCTGCCATAGATTCATCAAATTTTTTAGAATATTATATATCATATGGATTCGTTAAGTCTTTCATGCATTGTGGATGAAACTTTTACCGTTATGTGGTCGATGGCGCTGTCGACCGATGTTGGATTTTCCGCCAACTCAGTCGATGCGCAACTGCTGCGTTTTTGGGTGGGACTTCCTAACTCTTCATGCGCAGCAGCAGCGACGGCCTGGGGGTTCTGTTGCTCTTCTCGGATCTCTTGCCTAATCTTGGCCCTCATCGACTCGAGCTTTTTGTCGAATTCAGATGTCAGCTCAGCTCTTATCGACGCCCGAATCTTCGCTTCAAGGCGTGCATCTTTCTCCGCCTTGTTGGAATCCGCTTCTTGTACTGTCACGCGTAGTCTGGAAATCCATACTTCCAGGGAACGGAAGACCCAACGTCCCATGTCCGTCCACGGTGTTTCTTGTTGCCCAACGCTTTCGTGAGGAGGTCGTCCTCGCGTCTTTGAGAGCAGGCCTCTTGCGAGGCTTGTTGCTCGGCAACCAACTCCTTCTGCATTACAATTTAGTGGGGTTAAATAAACTGCACAATGGGAAACAATGCGAACATCTAGTTTGACTAGACACTTACTATAGCTTCGTACCCTCGTTGATCTTCTGGATTTGGCATGAAGATCGTGCCATCAACATTCTTCTGGTACCTGGCCCTGGCCAGGTTCCTAGCCCGAGGGTGTGGGATATCGCCAAACACGAGCGGCGTGTTCGATTCCTCCGCTTCTTCATCCTCATGCTGCCATTCCTCTTCCTTACCGGCATATCCGGCAGTGCCAAGCCGGTACGGATGCTGGTTCTTGGTCTGGAGCAAGCGATATGCCTCGCTTCTAGCTCTGGACTCGGGGGTCGACTTCTTCGCATGGAATTCCTCCCAGACCTGTTCCGTGATCCAAGGAAATTTCTCTATTGGATCGGGATTCGCCGAGTTGAAGACGAACTCGCCGACTAGCTTACTCTTGAAGTTCTTCCAAGCATTGCCCATGACCTTAAAAGCAGCCTGCCTGATAAGGTACTCGTGCTCTACAGGATAATCGAAGCTCTCCTTGAACGCTAGCCAAGCATTGTCCTTCTCTGTGGCCGGCACTTACTTAATTTCTGCCTACCTATGACCCCGCAGATAGACCTAAATCGGCTCAATATTTTCCTTGAACCTGTCAGCAACCCTACTTGGTTCACCGCTGTTATGCGGAACTGTTCCGTAGGGATTTTGTTCCCTGTCCTAGGAGTATGTGCCCTTGAGGACCCACTAGTTGTCGTCGACATTGGTTCGCCTTGCTGAGACATCGTCTACTTTTTTTCAAAATAACGAAAATACACAGTTCAGTGCTAAAATCTATTACAATGAATTGAATGTCACTTATAAATAAATGAAACATATAAATAAACTAAATTGCACATCCCACAGTAATAAAATGAACCACATTTCATCTATTTACTAAATTCATCTATTTAACACAAATAAACCACATTTCATCCCAACATAAATAAACCACATTTCATCCCAACATGAACCACATTGCATATAAATAAAGTTAAATGAACCACATTTCATCAATCACTACAATCATCTATCACAGAATTCATAAATGCACCACATTTCATCCCAACATCGACATGTCTCACTCACAGTTCAATCACATATCATCCACATCCATATTTCAATGACATGTCATTCACAGTTAGCAGAGGGCGGCGCGATGGAGGACTCACCTGAGGACGGTCGGTGGGGCTCGGTGGCGGCGGCGCCGGGCTCGGTGGAGGGCGTCGCCGGTCGGTGGAGGCAGCGCCGGGCTCGGTGGAGGCAGCGGTCTCGGTGGCGGCGGCGGCGGGCTCGGCGAAGGAGGAGTTCGTGGCGGCGGCGCCGGGCTCGGTGGAGGGCAGCGCCGGTCGATAGAGACACCGATCGGGCAGGTCGGCGCCGGGCGGGCGGCGTCGGGCTCGGTGGGGGTCGGCGACGTGCGTCGGTGAGGACGCGGGCGGCGACGACGAGGAAGGCCGACGCTAGTCAGTGTAGAGGCTCGGTGGCGGCGGCGGCGGGCTCGGTGGCGGCGGCCGCAGGCTCGGTGGCGACGGCGGCGGGCTCGGCGATGGAGGACGACGGCGGCACTAGGGTTCTAAGGAGGCGGGAAACTGTAGCGGTACTTAGAAAAATTTTCTATCCGATCTGAGAAACCCTAGTTATAGTAGAGTGATGAGTCATCTCAATCGGGCTTTGCCGTAGGGCCCGTCACAGATGACTTATCAGTGGCGGGCTCCATACTAATGCCTGATTGAGATGACATTTAGGCCCGTCACGGATGACTCATCGGTGACGGACCCTAAGATAATGCTCGATTGAGATAGATTAATCTCTATCGGGTTTAAACTAAGGCCCATCATCGATGACTATTTTTTCATTTTTCCCATCAAGTCTTTATATTTGTGAGTGCAAAATATATAGCTGCTATATAATAATTCAATTTATTAGTCATAATACATTTTCGGATAGTAAATGATTTCCAATCGAAATATGTCAACAACAAAATTGTAGAGCTTATCAAGATCTACAACTTTTTTTTGGTCATTTTTCTATATAACTTTTTTCCTAACAGTTTGAAATTGAATTTGAATATATGACAAATTTAAACAGCATTTATAAATACTAAATGATTTCAAATGAAAAAGTCAACAACAACAAAGTTGATCCTCTCCTCAAGATCTACAACTTTTATTTTGGTCATTTGTTTCTATAACTTTGTTTCCAATAGTCTGAAATTGAATTTGAATATATGACAAATGTAAACAACATTTGTAAATACTAAATGGTTTTAAATGGAAAAAGCCATAAACAGCAAAGTTGTACAACTTATCAAGATCTACAACTTTTATATTGGTCAGTTGTTTATCCGACAAAGTGATAGTACCAATGTTTACAAAATTGACATATCTGTGTTGATGTTTATAAACCAAATGAGAGAAATGTGATTTTTGTGAATAATATAACTATCACTTTGTCGGATAAAGAAGTGACCAAACAAAAGTTGTAGATTTTGATAAGTTGTACAACTTTGTTGTTTATGGCTTTTCCATTTGAAATCATTTAGTATTTACAAATGCTGTTTAGATTTGTCATATATTCAAATTTAATTTCAAACTGTTTGGAAAAAGTTATATAGAAGAATGACTAAAATAAAAGTTGTAGATCTTGATGAGAGGATCAACTTTGTTGTTGACCATATTTCCATTTGAAATCATTTATTATTTACAAATGCTGTTTAAATTTGTCATATATTCAAATTTAATTTCAAACTGTTGGGAAAAAAATTATATAGAAAAATGACCAAAATAAAAGTTGTAGATCTTGAAAGGCTCTACAAGTTTGTTGTTGACCATATTTACATTTGAAATCATTTACTATCCGAAAATGTATTATGACTAATAAAATAAATTATTACACAATAGCTATATATTTTGCACTCACAAATACAAATACTTGAAATAGAAAAATGGAAAAATAATCATTGGTAACGGACGTTAGTTATAGCCCGATAGAGATTAATCTATCTCAATCAGGCATTACCCTTTGGCCGGTCATAGATGAGTCATCCGTGACGGGTCTGATTGTAATCTCAATCGGGCATTAGTATGGAGCCCGTCACCGATGAGTCATCTGTGACAGGCCCTACAGCAATGCCCGATATAGATAGATTAATCTCTATCGGGCTTAAACCAAGGCCCGTCACGATGACTATTTTTTCATTTTTTCCATTTCAAGTATTTGTATTTGTGAGTGCAGAATATATAGCTGCTGTGTAATAATTTATTTTATTAGTCATAATACATTTTCGGATAGTAAATGATTTCAAATGTAAATATGGTCAACAACAAACTTGTAGAGCCTTTCAAGATCTACAACTTTTATTTTGGTCATTTTTCTATATAACTTTTTTTCCAACAATTTGAAATTGAATTTGAATATATGACAAATTTAAACAGCATTTGTAAATACTAAATGATTTCAAATGGAAAATCCATAAACAGCAAAGTCGTAGAGCCTTTCAAGATCTACAACTTTTATTTTGGTCACTTTTATGTATAACTATATTCCCAACAGTTTGAAATTCAATTTGAATGTTTGACATATTTAAACAACATTTGTAATAAAACAAAATTAGTCATATAAATGACTACACATATCAAGTCTTTCTAATAAAACAAAATACTTCATTCATTACAATAGATAAGTACAAATGCATCGGTCACAAGGTTATGCCTTCCGTATGATCTGAACGAGCATATGCCACAAGCTCTTGGGGATCATCGTCAAGGTCAATGTGAGGTCTTACATGAAGATTCTAGTTGTATTCTTCTTCATCACGACGTTGTCAATTCCTACAATTCGGCGCTTGCCATCCCTCACGATGTGCATCTTCTTGTTTGAAGGGTCTTTTATGTAGAATATCTGCTCGACCTGTTTCACAAGTACAAATGGTTCATCGGCGTATCCCACCCTTGATAGATCTACTAAAGTAAAACCTCCCTTGTCGGCTTTGACACCAGTGCGTAGATTCACCCAACGGCAGCGGAACACAGGAATCTTGAACTTGACGTAGTTTAGCTCCCAGATCTCCTCAATGCGGCGTAGTATGTGTTTGACCCAACTTGATCCTGGAATGCATCTATATGGACGCCGCTTGATGTGACCATGGCTACTACAGATACAACCATTGATCACATCATGTAAGAACAAGATGATATCAAGATCAAGTCCTCCAAGTGCTGGAATCAGATTCGGCCACCTGCTACACTGCTGACTTTAAACGGCCGCCGAATCTGCATACGACCTCCGTTTTCAGCCCATGAGTACTTGATTGGAAAGCTCTTCGGAGTCCTCTTTCCAACAGATCCAGCTTCATCGCCAAATTCCATCCAAGTCATCCGCAGATGAAGAAACAAAGGTGCAGCATCACCTGTCATGGGCCTTTGGGCTTGTAACTTCGTTTGGGACCTCGGCCCAAGTGGGGCCCATGTGGGGTGCGCCCCAATCTGGTGGAGCACGACCCTAGGACTCTCTTGGTCGTTCTCCTACCCCTATAAATAGTTAGGTACTCCTTCAGGGTTTCATGGGTTTTGTTTAGATGAAAGTTTAGCCATTGCTACTTCCTTGCAGCACGCGTGTCGGCTAGACCGTCCGTCTGCTTGTATTTGAAACCCCAACTTATCATTTGTTCTCAATTCCTATTTGCAATTCAGATTGCTTTTATCTTGTTCTTGCTTGTTTCTTTGATTTGCTTGCAGGAATAAGATTGATCTGCACTGGCAAGATCAACAACTCACGGAGAGGTGTAGCGATCGCTAAGGCGCAACACAACGTCTAGTACGGTTGTAGTCGGATCGTCAACGTTTCTTCCAAATCGTAGTTATCACAACTTACCGAAAGATCGGGCCAACAACAGCCTTGAGTTTTGAGAGGAACTCTGGGTTCATCACCGCTGTTTTGCACTGTGCTTTTGTCATCTTGTTTGATGGTGTAAAATGTGTATCCATTTATATCGTATCCTTGCCATGTGTCTACGGTCCAAGACGGTCCCATCCCCAACAATTGTACTGTCTCATTTGGGACATCTGTGGACATTGTCACACGATTCTTGAACCATTCGTTGAACCGAGAGTTATGTTCTCTGTTAATCCATGTATCAGATTGCCCCGAGTTCTCATCTCGGATTTTCACTAAGTGCTCCTCAAAGTATGGGCCAACTTCTGCCATATGTTGGAGCACAGCGTAATAAGCCTGCGCGTAGGACGCTTGATCGGGCCTAATTTTTTTTCCTTCCGATTGTGCCAACACTTGACAACCTTCCCTCGTGACGAGACGCTGGAACCCCGATAGGATTGGCATCGGACATGTAATTGACGCAGAACTCAATAGCCTCCTCGGTCATGTAACCTTCAATGATACTCCCCTCGGGTTCAGCTCTGTTACGAACGTAGGACTTCAGAACTCCCGTGTACCTTTCAAACGGCCACATTTCCCTTAGAGAAGCCGGGCCACATAGTTTTGTTTGCTTCACCAGATGAACAGGGAGATGAACCATGATATCAAAGAAAGACAGTTGGAAAAACATCTCCAGGTGACAGAGGGTATTCACAATATCGGTCTGCAACCCATCAAGATCTTCTGGATCTATAACCTTCTGTCCGATTGCATTGAAGAAGGCGCACAGACATTGGATCGTGTGATGCACTTTCGGTGGTAGAATGCATCTGATAGCAACTGGCAAGATTTGTGTGATTAGCACATGGCAATCGTGAGACTTCATTCCAACCAGTTTTAGATCGTCCAATTTAACATACTTGCTTATCCTCGCTAAATAGCACGATGGAACTTTAATATCTTTCAGGCATGATAACATTGTGATTTTCTCATCCTTCGACAATTTGTGGCAGGCTGGAGGGAGCTACACTCTACCTGTCTCTGCATCTTGTATGGGCTGGAGTTCACTGCGAATATTCATGTCCTATAGATCAAGGCGAACGTTCAACCCGTCCTTCGTCTTCCCGGGAATATTTAACATCAGGCCAACCAAACTCTAACACACATTCTTTTCTACATGCATGAGATCAATGCAATGACGGACATCAAGATCTTTCCAGTAAGGTAGCCGCCAAAATATGTATTTTTTTCTTCCACATACCCTTCTCCTTTGTCTTGCTACGTTTTCTTTTCTTCCCAAACTCATTGCTTATGTCCTTGACCATATTGTGGACCTCATCTCCGGACAAATCTTTGGGAGCAGGCTGAAGTTCTCTCTTACCGTTAAAAATTTTCTTCTTTCTTCTAAATGCGTGACGTAGCGGGAGCCACCTCCGATGACCCATGTATACCATCTTTCGTGATTTCTTCAGCCACCGGCTTCGTGTATGTTCCTTGCAATCGGAGCATGCCTTCTTTCCTTTTATAGTTTGTCCGGAAAGATTACCGAGTGCAGGGTAGTCATTAACGGTGCAGAACAATAGAACTCTTAGCTTGAAGTTCTCCTGACCATATGCATCCTAAGTTTCCACACCTTTTTTCCAAAGAATCTCAAGATCGTCGATAACAGGCTCCAGGAATACATCGATATCATTGCCGGGTTGCCTCGGACCTTGGATTAACAAGCACAACATAATATATTTCCGTTTAAAGCATAACCATGGCGGGAGGTTATAGTTCGCAATAAGAACTGGCCAAGTGCTGTGAGTACTACTCATGTCACCGAAAGGATTCATGCCATCCGTACACAGACATATCCTCATGTTTCTAGGGTCAGCAGCAAAGTCTTTGTATTTTCGATCGATATTCCTCCATTCAATCGAATCTGCTAGGTGTCTAAGCATACCGTCATTCCTTCTCTCCGTGGCGTGCCAACATACTAACTTTGCTTCGTTTGGGTTGGCAAAGATTCTCTTGAAACGATCAATGATAGGTAGATACCACACAACCTTTGCCGGACCACCCCTCTTTGACTTCTTTCCTTCGTCAGCACTTTTCTTTCGCTTGTATCGAGAAGCCTTGCAGACAGGACAAGCATCCAAGTCCGCATATTGCTTGTGGTACAATATGTAGTCGTTTGGACAAGCGTGAATTCTACAGACCTCTAACCCCAGTGGACACAGAACCTGCTTTGCTTCGTATGTCGTCTCGGGCAATGTGTTCTCAGCAGGAAGCATAGCCTTCAAAATTCCTAAAAGATCTGTGAAACTCTTGTTTGTCCATCCACTACTTGCCTTCAGCTTCATTAGGTCCAAGGTAACTGACAACTTAGTGTGTTTTGCTTTGCATCAGCGTACAGGGACGTCTCAGAATCACTGACCAACCTGCTGAACTTCACGGAATCTCTCTCATTCTGGGCTGGGTCCTCAACGTCACGTAACATGTCTTGCAGCAGATCGTGGTCCACATCAACCATTTCACCGCCCAATGGAGAAGGTATAAACATGTCATGCTCATCTTCATCTTCCTGATTATGCGCACCACTTCTGTCTGCTGCTGCTCCACTTCCTGATTCTTGCTCTCCATGCTTCACCCAACATGTATAGCCCTTCATGAATCCTCGTTGTATCAGATGACCGTGTACATCCTCTCCGCTATCAAACATATTCTCATTCTTACAATCTGCACATGGACAACACATGTAATAATTGTTTCTTCTTTTCCGATCCTCCTCCGCGGCGTTCATAAAATTTATTACGCCCTTTCTGTACTCCGTAGAATGACGTTTCAAATTTTTCGCATACATCCAACTTCGATCAATTGCTACAAAATAAAAAAAACAAATTAGAGGCATATCTTATAAGATCAGTATTGCAAAAGTAAGACGTGATGAAATTGCTCAGTAAATGATTAATATTACTCACTTGATTGGTCCATTTTGATCACTTTTGGGAAGGATCTATTTTCCTTGGAAAAAACACAAAAAATCGCCCCCTACAGCCTCCCACCAAAATAGTGAACAGTGGGATACAGTTACACTAGGAGGTGGGGGGTATTTATACTATGCAACAAATATCTGTAACGCCCCTAAAACAATCAACCGTGACGGGCATACAAGTATTCTCTATCGGGGCTTAATAAAAGCCCGTCAAAGAAGAGTGTCATCTATGACGGGCATTAAACTTATCTCAATCGGGCCTCTAGTTGGTGCCCGTCACAAATGACAGTCATCTGTGACGGGCTTCTTTTAGGGCCCGATTGAGATATGGAACCCTCATCTCAATCGGGCCTCAATTATGGCCCGTCACAGATAAGAGTCATCCTTGATGGGCTCTAGTTTTATGCCGATCTACCATGGCTGTACGACCATATCTCAATCGGGCGAAACTTTGGCCCGATTGAGATTACTTCATTGTGACAGTCGCAAATTCCAGTCTTGTTAGGGGCCGTCACAGATGGAAGGATCTGTACTAGTGTAACCTGGTGTTCTGCCTCGGTGTTACTACTTCGATTCATGCGTTTGTCCTATTCATGTGTTTTTCCTATCCTGCGAAGCAAAGAGGGCCCTAAATCTTTCTCTCTTGCACAATCCTATATGCATTCTAGGAACTTTTGTAACCTTCAAAATATTTTTTTCTCGTAATCTATTTATTTGATCTAGAATCTAATTGCATCTTTATATTTATTGCAATTAATATTTAAAATAAGACCACACATGACTATATTTGTGACTAAAATATATGTACAATTATATTGCTAATTGAAATATTTTATATTATACATAAAACATAAATTTATAAATGGTGAAACATTACAAAATGTTTACTAAAACATTACATACAACATCTGCGAACTAGTGAAACGTCAAAATTACTTACTGAAGCATTCAAATAATACCATGTGTAACATTCAGAAATTATTCATTACAACATAAAAACTTAAAATGTGCAACATAGTCAAATTCTAGTTGAAACAGTTACTTATTATAAATGAAATATTGGATTTTAATAGTGTGAAACATTTACATTATTTTATCATAATATAATTATGTGAGATCTTTCTATAAAGATTTAATTACAACAAATATAATATTGTAATCGCATCATAAATCGGATAAGTAGTTTATGAGAAAAAAAATTTAAAGTTTTAAAATAATGTTATATGTGTTGAGGAGATGAGAGAGAAACTCTGCAGTAGTGTATGCATGAATGTTTAACGTAGAAGAGTTGATGGCGGAGCATGAGAGATATAGTGTGAGGACCGTTCTATTTTTTAGTTCGGATCGGGCACCCATTCAAGAGCATTCCCTATTTTTTTAAAGTATGTTATTTTCATGAGTTCTAAATGGACCCTGAAATGATGGGTATGCAGACGTTTGTGCCACGTACCTCTTAATTTAGAAAATAAAATTCTATATATGAAACCGGTATCTGATTAATTGGACCCACATAGGTATAAGTACTACTAATTAAAATAATAAGACAGTTGGATCTATTCCAAGACATGGTTCCATGAAATTATTTTCTTCTCAATTTAAATATTTCGATGGGACGCTGTCTATTTTCTTCTAATAGGTGGTGTTCTTTTCTTCAGTAAATAAACATGAAGATAAAGATAAAGTGTTATACGTAAAACGAGATAGTATTAACATATAATTAACTGAGTTTTAATTATTATAAACTTAAAAATAGATTAATCTGATATTACTTTCATATTGAAACTTACAGTTTAGCAATTTACAGAGCGTGTGACGAGTATCGAAGTTTTTATTCATGTCTTGATGGAGAAACGAACGGTGTAATATATAGTCCCCCTTCAGCTTCACGTATTTATGGTGGTCCCATCAATAAATAAATATTATTCCTTTAGCAGAATGCCACGATCTGCAGTTAAGCGTCCAGCATTAGCAAAAGGCAGATCTTTTCTTTCTTTTTTTTTCCGGGAAGCAAAAGGCAGATCATTAATCTCCACTAAACACTAGATTTGGATATTTATCTCATCTCCATGCATCTCACCAAAATAAAAGATTATATTATCTCGTCAGTAGTATTTCTTACTCCTTTCATCTAATATATTTTTAAATCTAAAAAAATTATTTTTGATAGGCATATTTCAATCCAACAACCTATCATCTTATAACTTTCTCGGATTAATACGTGACTCTCCATTTTTCCACACAAGAATAGCTACATGGGCTTCGAGAAATATAAATATTAATGAATCGTTTGTTTACGAGAAATACCTAGTAGCATGTTTAAATAGATGATAAGTAGAATTATTTATTCTTGTTTATGTGTCTAGATGAAATATAACTTAAAAAAAAAGTAGAGTAGATGAAGTGAGTACTACTCTGTTTGTTGCACACGAAAACGGATGCATGATCGGGGATATTCACGAATCACGAGTCAAAGGTTAAGACTTGAGGGTAGGTAGCTTTAATTTTCAACCATGATAATTAATCACTTGTTGATGCTTTCGGCTGCAATCATTGAATGGATGTCTGTACGTGAAGTCGTGAACTGGATCCAGTGAAGAATTCAGCTACCTAAGGAAGGTTATTTTTATATAAACAATTCAGCAGTTTCTTTCTCGGAAAAGAATCATCGTCCATTATGAATATGATTGAAACGGTGGTGATATATTCGGGGTGACACGTACGCCAGTCCTACGTAGCAGCAGCCTAAATAATTGGGCTAGCTGAAGGTATACTGTAATATATTCTCTCCATCCTAAAATATTTGACAACCGTTAACTTTTTAAAAAATGTTTGACCGTTCATCTTATTTAAAAAATTTAAGTAATTATTAATTTTTTTTCTATCATTTGACTTATTATTACATATACTTTTATATACACGTATAGTTTTACACATTTCACAAAAGTTAGTTTTGAATAAAACAAACGGTTAAACATATTTAAAAAGTCAACGGCGTCAAACATTTAGGAAAGGAGGGAGTATATAGTACGAGTACTTACTAACAATTAGTACCAATACGCGTATATGTTGATTCATATATTTCGTGTCTTTTCAAAAAATTTTGGTCAGGTGAGGTAATTATCTGCATTCGTCCGTACGTCTGAATCACTGGTATATATTTTTTCTCAAGCACACATTACTCGGATCATTGACAAAACAAGCTTGAATTACGATGAGTCGATGACCAATTTTCATGTCTAATATCGTCAATGAAATTTCGCTATCCCTGGCCTTTTCAGCTCGACTGGTGGCAAGAGCAAGTTTAATAGTATAGCCAACTAAGAGCAGGAACAATAACAGACTATAAGCCAGCTATAAGTATATTTTAAATAGATAAAAGATGAGAGATAACAGCAGTGGGCTATAGATTTATAGCCAGCTGCAGGACGGATTTCAAGACGCATGTGTGCATGATAGGTAGGACCAGATATTGATTGCGTAGTACTTATATGTTATAGATAACTATTGTATGAATTTGGCTATTAAGTTGACTATAGATGATTTGCAGTCAACAGTTGGCTATACTATTACAACTTGCTCTAATAGCTCCAATTCATCCATAACCAATTTAATAACTCATTCATACAATAGTTATCTATAATCATATACTACTATATCATTAATATATGGGCCCACCTCTCATATATTATTGGAATCCATGCTGCCAGCTGGCTACAAATCTGTAGCCCGCTTTCCTTCTCTCTTCTCTTCTCTTTTTCCACGTGTGCTTATAGCTAACCTTGTATCCGTACTCGCTCTTAGATCTAAAACGACTGGCTACGTTTCCATGTTGAACTTTGGAAAAAGAGAGAATTGATGAATGATGAATGATGATGAAGAGCCTGTGTTAGCTGGAGTACTACCGACAGAGCAGAGCGCGGCGTGGTTCCATCAAACTGTCCTTGAACACACTACAGGGTATATATGCATCGATCGATCGATACCCAATATTTTCTCCATGCCGACACGATGGCATGATCGCTTCCATAAATCCTCTTAAAATTGTCACAGCCGGCTACAATCGAATACATTCATGGATTGCAGATCGAATGGATCGACGATGCTGACAGCGTGACCTCGTTCACATAGCTCGATCTTCCTGCTGCCGTGTAGGGATGCAAGTGGGATTGCTACGTGGTTTTCACTAGCTGACGCAAAGAGATAGGAAGGTGGAAGAGCAGAGATTGAGAGAGGGGAAGGGATTTTAGACTCTTGCTCAAAAGAGATTGTTGGATAGATTGTTGCTACAGAAATCTACTTATTGTAGAGGAAAATTAAATTAAATATGTTAATAAATAAATCTAACCAATAATATATTAAAAACTAAAAGTGTATATTTTTAAGCGTGGAGCAAATAATCCGTTTCAACAAGCCAACAAATCTGTCCTAGTAATACTGATGTCCAAATCTCACCTCTACCACTAACATTTACACCCCATATTATACTATTACACTGCTGTCGAGGAGTGTCCTCTCTAACGGGAGATCGTGAGATCCCCTTTTGTGAGTTCGGCCGGGGGAATGGGCTCACTTGTCGAGATCGTGTATCCGCCCAGAGTGTTTTCTAGATCGCGTACAGGCGCCAAGAATTATAAAGGTTCGGGCCACTATGGAGCGTAATACCCTACTCCTGTATGTGGGATTTATGGTTGAATGTTACAAGGATTCCTAAACTCCGGAGAGTTACTCTCGCTCTTCTCCTCCTGGGGTTCAGGCCTACTGAGCGTCGTCTCCTTTTCTCGGTGGGCAAGGTCCTCCTTTTAAAGCTAAGGGGAATATCACATGCACCGCCTCTACCTACTCTTTCACGGGAGGGGGGCCCACTCTACCGTGACCGGCCCACGATCCGTGCCTTCGACCAGAAGCTAAGCAGCAATCTGTCCTTGAGTGGGACCCAGCGCCGCCCCCCACCTGACACGGGGGACGGCCCTGTCATTCCCTTTAAATGAGTGAAGACTTGTGGCGGTCCTTCTCACTTGGAGGGAGCGCCAGACGACATATCGATGGGACGGGGCATACCCGCCTCCACTCCGCCGAGGTACAGGGGCGAACGTGGGGGCACGGCCGCCCGTCTGATCGGACATGACCGGCAACAGGGCGGTCACAGTCTAGTCACACCCGATTGACGTGGGTCAATCGGGCCGCACCACACGTCCGCTCTTACCGCATTGAATGTGGTGAGGGACAGTTGGGGCGCCGCGCATTGATGGCGGTTCAGCCTGGGTCTCCTCCCCGCTTGCTCCCCCCGCCACATGGCAGTTGGGCGAGGGCCTCGGGGCGAGGCAGCGCGAGGGCCCGAGGGGCGTGACGTGGCACCCCGAGGCCCCCTGGTTGCTTCTGCGACTCCCGAGGTACGGGAGGAGGGCCAGGCTGTAGAGCCACGTGGCTGGATGGGAAGGTAACTCCCCCTCACTTTGCATACCCTTGGGCCCATATCTCCGACAACCACGTTCCAACGAGTTATCTCCTGTTTTCACTGTGGCTCTCTCTCTAAATCTCAAAGTAATGTACTTGTTCGATAATAAAGAAAATAACTAAATATATGCTTAGGTTGTGTTCTCTCCCTCCCCCTTTTTCTCAACCCATCTCTCTCGTTTTCCACGCGCACACTTTTCAAACTGCTAAACGGTGTGATTTATGTAAAAACTTTCGAAAGTTGTTTTAAAAAAATCATATTAATTTATTTTTAAAAAAAATTAGTTAATACTTAATTAATCATGCAATAATACGAGCTTTGTTTTGCGTGAGGGCCCCTCCTCCTCCCGAATACAGCCTTAGTTAACTTAATAATGTTGAAACTCAAATTATGTTCCATTGCAATGAACAGGCTCTTGCCTAGTTATTTAAAAAGAACTGACCGTTAGCCGCCCACAAAAGGGGACCGCTTGGTTGGCTTAATTCGCTTGGATTGGCAGGTTTTAATGTCGGTTTGCCGATTTTTATCACAAACTGGTATTAAAAAAGACAAATTAAATCGGTATATGCTTCAATTGCTATTTTTTACAACCCACATTAGACAGTACTCGTATTCCTCACGTGAACAAAAAAAGAAGTACCGGCACCAAGTCGGCCATCACTAAGCGTGACCGATCAACACCCCGTGGAAACACTCACTCTACATAGTTGACAAGTTCCCGGTCATCCTCGCATAGAGGGGTTAAGGAGGGAGGGGGCGAGAGAGAAGAAGATCCACTCATCCCTTGCACCAACCTAATGACGACAACCCAGAAAAAACTACTAAGACCAAACCGAGATGAGGCAGCAAAGTTGAGTAAGTAAGACCTTCTAGACACGCCTCTAGGGAGATCATGACGTCTTAGGCGCCACCATTGTCCATCCATCTAGACTTAGTTTTCACCCAGAGAGTCTTATCACGTAGAGAAAGGGTGGAAGCTCACCAATGCCCTAAGGGAGGAACATGATGCTCAAATTCATCATTGTTGTCGGCTCAGGAGAACCCGAGCTAGGCTTTCACGTATCTCACCCGCCATTGTCAGCTCAATGCTACTCCACCCGAACAACCTCTCCTAGCCCTTGGCTCCACCACACAGACACCAACCACCGGCCAGCTCAGACCCGCCTTCGTCGGGTCTATAGTGCAAGCCAACACCACCTCTCGCAGAAACGCCATCCCTTCACAATGCTGCGATGCTAGAGTGTCCTCTTCCTCAGCTACCACCACCATCGTCTCGCCAATAGAGTTCCTCATGACTGGAAGGATCGTCTATATAGTAGGGGAGGAGCTCCAAGGAGAGAAAATAGGGGTGTAGGTGGATCGCCGTCAACGTTCGCCACGCCTGTCATCGTCCGCATTGGCCACTGGCCGCCAGCCTCCACCACCCACATCGGCCATCTACTATCGAAGCCATGTTGGCCTCTCATGCTATCGTGCAATCAGCCACACCGACCTTTCCCACCGCCGTCAGCCATGCCACTCGCCTGTTGTCGTCGCCCATGCCAGCTTCTCGCTATCATTACCCCGACCATGTCCAGCCGTATCAGCCTCCCTGGTACGCTTGACCCCAGGCAGACCCGATATGTAGGTGTGCAGGTTTGGTTGTTGGGCTGCTAGATCTTACCATGGTGCCACCGGATTCGCGATCTCACTCACCGGGTGCGCCACCGCTTTGACACGCGTTGTGCCTCCTCCTCCACAGCAGAGTCGATGAGCCACCGGGATAAATTGGGCCCCACCACCACCATCCTGGCTGGTCGCACTGTTGTACAGCAATGAGGCAGCAGGAGGGATGAGGGTGGGGAGGCGGCGATGGATTGGGGAGTGTAATTGCTACTTTTTGAGTAGTGTAATACGTTCTTACATATGTCATTCTCTTTATGTACACAGTACAGTCATAAAACTATTTTGAACGTGCACTCAGTGGAGGAGTCCTTTCTCTCGAAGGCTGGAGAGCGTCTCCATAGGCAGAAAAAATCCCCTCCCTCCTAACCCCTTCCCTTCCATTCCCGGCAGCTTCCTGGTCACCAGCGAGGGGGGAGGGGGTCTAGCTCCTTCCTCCACTAGTAGGCTTAGTTTTAGACTTTCTCGGGTCTCTCCCATAGTTGGGTTAATCCCGTTTTGTACAGCTCAAAGGGGTGTCTGGCTCCTTCATCCTAGTTGCATCGGCCATGACTTCCTAGTCGGTTTCTTCTTCGATGATGGCTCCCTGTCAATTGTTTTCCAGGTTCATCATCTATGCCCGAAGCTAAGAGCGTGCAGGGTTTGCTCAAATGAAGGGTAGCGCCGACCACTTTTTTCTTCTCTGGCGAGCTTTCTGCATCCACGTGGTCTTCTTCCTCATCTCCGATGAAGGTTTTACAAGGTGCGGTTGAGGCTGTTTCTCCGTTTGCCTCTTAGGTGCTTCAACCTCCATCTTAGGGAGGATCCTTTTGGGATTCGCACCTAGGCATCAGCATACTGCAACTAGCCATGGCTTCTTTCTCTGCTCCTGTGTCGTCCTCCAGTGCGTCGATCCAAACCATCATTGTTATGGACTGACAAAGAGAAGGACCCGATTGCTTTTTCTGTTTCTTTCTAGGTCCTTCTTTGCATATTTCTAGTTAAAGTGTAATTTACACCCATCTATCGGGGCCTCTTTGTAAGACGTGATGCACTATCAGCTTGCTTAGTTCTTCCTCCATTCAAAATACAAGGCAACAATCACCCTTAACACTCAAAAATTCAAGAAATAATTATTATCATCTCATAGTTGGATTATCCTAATAAATAGAATGTATGCACCTAACAAAATTAAAGATGTTGATTGTGGATGATTAAATAATAATATTTTAGTGGAAAGATTGTGTTTAGTTAATGACATGGTATCCTGCACGTTTTATATTATGAAACAATTTTAAAACTAAAGTAGTTGTAGCCTCAGTGTGTTCAAAAAGAAAAAAAAAAACCGTACACTCAGTGTTGCGGCGCGCGGGACCGAGCTGGAGTAGCTTTGAATGAGGATGATCATATCATTCATGTCGATCTAGTTCCGTCACTAATTAATGAATAACTTCACCATCCAACTGGCCTTTTCAGTAGCTCGCTGTGTGTGCATGCGATGCATGGCAAGATCGACATCATCAGAGCCTGAAAACGACGACGAGGTTCCTCTCCAAGTTGGTCAACTTAATTTGACAAAATCGTGTGCGTGTAATTAGCTGGACCAGTACCGACAGATCGCGACGTTGTTTCAATCGATCATATATGCACAGTCCCTGAACAGTGCATGAGTGCATCCAATATCGATATATAGTAATAGTTCGTGCCAAGGTCCAAGACGATCTGGTAAATCTAGATCGATCCATGAATTAACACATTCATGATCGATTTGATCCATATAGGCGCGCGGCTGTTTATAATGCATCATGCGAAGTACGATATGAGCAGATGGAATGAATCTGCCGGCGCGAGGACACAAGATCGATCGAGGATGCTGACACAGTTATTACGTTACATATATATAATTATTAATGAGGCTGCCGACGGATATGATGAATAGGTCTATTTAACATAGCTCCAGCTTTACGAGACTTGTACTATATGGTTCATACCATAGTTTCAACTACAACTTTTCTAGTATATAGTTGGAACTTAAATGGTTTCGCTTTCACCAAAAAATAATGAACAGAGCATGTTGGAGTGCCTATCATAAAATAAACTAGAGAAGTGAAGCTAAAAAATTGTTTCACAACTCCACTCCAATCCAATTCTTAGAATTAAATTTAGAAATTAAAGTCCTATCAAACAGACTTGAATATAATCGCTCAGATCCTGACATGCGCGCGTGCGTGCGTGCATATATGCAAATTGATCGAGCCACCCGGCCGATCGATCGAGATCGACATGATTGGCCGATTTCGATGACTTCTTACTGATCGATAGTGTATCATCGATTGATTGATCCTGTCAGCCAATTTGAGCCAGCTGCTAGCGCGTGTACCACGCACCCTGTCGTCGGCGTACGTTGATGGAGGTCAAAGATTCGCAAGCAATGGCGTCAACTCGCGTCTTCTTCAGATTCCTAGCTCCATCATCGTGTCCATGCTAGCTACTCTAGCTACTTGCATATCAATCATCTCCGGCATGCAGCAGCTGGCTCATCACAGCTTGGTGAGATCAGAGTGTGCTCCACTGCTTATTACTACCTCCAAATTTTAATTTATGACGCCGTTGACTTTTTATGACCATTTGTCTTATTCAAAAAATTTATGTAATTATTATTTATTTTATTGTGACTTGATACATCATCAAATATTCTTTAAGCATGACATAAATATTTTTATATTACACAAAACTTTTGAATAAAACGAATGGTCAAACGTTGGTCGAAAAGTTAACGGCGTCATACATTAAAATACGGAGAGAGTACTACAGGAGGATTAACTGTAGGGCGCAGCCATCAAACGGCGACGTGTGCATGCATGCAATTGTACACAAACCCCAATAGATATCGGTTTTCCCAACTGACATCTATTTGTCGACACCGATACTCCCGGATATAGGTGAGATGTGCCGGTTCTTAATCCACCCAACACCTATAGTATTTAATAAATAATAATAATAAAAAGTAGATGGAGCCGCCACCTCGCTGCGCCGGCTTCTCCACCGCTGCGCCGCGTTGGAGGAGAAGGAGGGCCGAAGAGATCCAGGCAACCCCGACCTCCTACACCACCAAGGCCGCCACCTTGCCGTGTCAACCTCCGCGCCGGCCGCTATCTCGCTTGCACCACGCTAGAGGAGAGAAAGGAGAAGGGCTCCCGAGACAAGGGGGGCAGCCGGCATGATCTAGGCGGCCCCGGCCTCCTCCACCACCAACATTGCCGCCACCTCTAGTCTTGTTTAACATAGCTTCTACCTGCTGCAGCTGTTTTTTCTAAAATTTTCAGCTCCTCTAAATAGATCAGATTGTTACTTAGATTTTAAAAATTATAGTTATATAATTTTTGGATATGAAGTGGAAGCTAGAAGCTGTAAAACCTAGTATTTTCAGATTCTCATAAGCAGTAGCAGAGCTAGAATG
Organism: Oryza meridionalis; assembly: GCA_000338895.3. Lineage (NCBI taxonomy): Eukaryota > Viridiplantae > Streptophyta > Magnoliopsida > Poales > Poaceae > Oryza > Oryza meridionalis. The sequence continues at coordinate 17,137,730 of CM002526.2, forward strand.
TGCTCAAGAGCATGACCGAACTAGTATAATCTACATAAATTTGCCTTTGTCTTCCATTTTTCAAATTTTAAAGTATAATTTCAATGGATATTTGGGCATAGAAATAGGGCTCTAGTCCTAGCTGCCCAACTCCTATATCCACCCTTACTCATAAGTTGGCCTTATCAAAATCTTAAGCTACAAAACGATGGATCGGGTTGAGTTTAGGGAGTAGATATGTCTTTTTTTTCTTTCAAGGAATTAAGCAGAAAGTTGAACCTTAAGGTTCACTTCAAGCATATGGATATTGCACGTGGGCTCCGCGCAGGCCGGGCAATATGCACCCAAGCAGGCCGAGCTGATCCAATCGATCAAATGGGTTCCGTGGCCCACGTTCTTGAAGCTGAATGTTGTGTCGGTCCTTTTCTCGCAGTTGCAGACTTGCGGTATTCAACTTAGTATAACTTGGAGTTTTTTTTAATTTACAAAAAAATATATTTTACACAAATAGGAGTATGTTTGTGTGATAACTTAAAAACAAAAAGATACTTTGGGAATTAAAAATTAAAATAAGAAATTCGTATATGCATATTGGTGGTGAGAGAGTAACTATGCCGTATCTATGATGAATGTGTGCCTATATCTGGTGACGAAGAAGATTTTTATTAATTATACGAAAGATCTACTATACAAACTCTAAAGGGTGCCGGTTGGGAAACCTCCTTGGGTACCGGTTTTCCCAACCGGCACCCAGGAGGCGGCGCTAATTTCCCAAAGTCAAATGTGCCGGTTTTGAAACCGGCACCTTTGAGGCGCCCATGAGCAAAAAAAAACAAAAGAAAAAAAATCGGCTCAACCGTCAAGCCGATCCTATCTAATACCCAAATCCCACACAATTATCAAGAATCAAACACATTCATCAAGAACACAGTCACACACATTCATCAAGAATCAAACGCATTCATCACCACTGCCACTACCGCATCGGAGAGGAGGGGCGCCGCCACCACTATTGCTGCTGAGGGAAGCCGCCGTCGCCACCTCCCGCCCGCCGCGCCACCTTCCCTCCCGCCAGATCTGGCGGAGGGGAGGGCGCCGCCACCGGGCTGTCGGACCACTGCCGCGTCCCTCCCACCGCCGACCTGCCGCCACCGCATCCACTTCTGCTGTCGGGCCGCCGACGCCAACTCCCTCCCGCCAGATCTGGTGGAGGGGAGGGCGTCGCCTGCTGCTGCATCCTGTCGCCACAGCCGCCGCCTCCGTCGAAAGCGCCGAGAGAGAGAGAGGTCACGAGGGGGTGAGTGAGAGGCTGAGAGCCTGAGAGGATAAGGTTGCCACCCCCTCACTCGGCACGAGTGGATAAGGCTGGTCTCTTGGCTCGGCTCGGTTGGTAGGTGTCGGTTTTCTAAAAAAACCCGGCACCTTTAATTAACCGACACCTATTCAAAATATAATAGGTGCCGGTTTTTTTTTTGAACCGACACCTATATTTACCTAAAGGTGCCGGTTTTTTACGATTTCAAACCACGGAGGTGGGAAAGGCTTATAGGTGCCGGTTTTAGCACTACCGGCACCTATAGTGCGACACCTATTTGATATTTGTAGTAGTGGATACACGCACATACGCTATAAACATATGCATGTTCTGTGCTAATCCGCAATACAGGATGAGTGACCTCTACTTCTCTACACCTGATAAAATAATACAGTCGTCCGTCCGCACGTGCTCGCACTACTACAGAAAGGGTAAAAGATGCCGGTTCGAAAACCCTAATAGGTGCCGGTTTTCCGAACCGGCACAAAGGAGGCGGCACTGATGATACTTGTCATCGGTGCCGGTTCTAGAACCGGCACCTATTAGGTAATAGGTGCCGGTCTATATGGTCCTAATAGGTGCCGGTTCTAGCTAAATTGCCACGTGGCTATCAAAATAGGTGCTGGTTTTGAGGTCAAAACCGGCACCTATATGGTCCCTAATAGGTGCCGGTTCTAAGCCAAATTGCCACTTGGTTCATAAAATAGGTGCCGGTTTTTAGTTTGAAACCGGCACCTATATGGTCCTAATAGGTGCCGGTTAAAGCCTAAAAAAACCGGCACCTATTTGTTGGGTCAAAAAAATTGCAATAAATTTCATCCATACAACCCCAATTCCATATAAACCCAATTCATCCCTACAGCACATTCATTCACATTCACATCACAACAAATAAAACCTACAAGCCATTCATCACAACATATAAAAACCTACAAGCCTAGGTCAAAATTCATCATAATCTCCCACCATATGAATTTCATCATCGAGCAGCAAGTTTATTCACATGGGCAGTGTTACAACGCTGTGAGTTTGCTGCATCTCAGTTGCAGAACATGACAGTGTGACTGACTATATGGCTATATGCCTTGCATTGGAAGAGTGCAAACATTGCTATTGGAAAGAAAACTGATAGAGTCAATCAACACCTAATAGGGTCAGTAAATAATTGGGCTTGTCTGCAAAGAACAAACGATATAAAAGAAACTGTTGTTTTATTGTTTGCTAGCAAATTCACACAGTGATGGGAGAGGATAAGCCTGTTGTTTAGTGAATATATCAATTGAATGGGGATCTGCTAGATTTGGTTCTTAAATTTAAGTAACAGGGAAAAACATGCAAGATGCAGGTGACAACAACTTAATGTGCAGTGGGCAGAAGACCCTTGAAAAGGGCAGGAAGAGGAGGAAAACAAGGAAGATCATGTCACTTCTGGCACAAGCTGGTTTATATATTAAAAGCCAAAAACCATTGCATACTACTCTTCTTTCACACTCACACTCTGTAATTCTGCATTATCCAAAATGAAATGCAGGGATCTGAGATAGACACTAAAAAGAATAGAATATAATTAAGTTTAACAACGAGGAACATAAATCTCATTCAGAAGAGCTGAGTTGGTGAGCAATGACACAAAAATAAAGACTTAGTCAATGGTGTGAAAAAACAAGTTTGGAGGGTGCCTTGTCTCCACTTTGATTCTTTTATCAAATAAAGGTCAGTGATGTTCTTTTCACCCCATGTAGATAGGATACAAATAGGCATCTCAGGGAAATAAAATTTCAGGAAAGAAGACACTGATTTGATTCTAATTAGTCCACTTAACATTTTCTCTCCATACTTTGAACAAAACTTCATTTTTGTTATTGTGTTGGTATCCAATTCGATCAACTTGAATTGTGCATGTCCATTTCGATTATCCATTTCAGGAACACTACTAACATTGCAGGTCAGAAAAAATGGGGGCTTATAGGAGCATTTGAATCTCCAATGGGCTAAAAACAATTGCAGTAGTGGTCATTACAGGAGTAAAATTCTCTTGAGGCAGTTACTCATTTGGGGGCAAAGCGAAACATCCGAATCGGAATCCAGATCAACATGAAGGCAACATCATCTAGATTCTAAAGGGAGCTGCAAATCAAGAACTGAACCATGCAAGTACAGGGAGAATGGGGCTAATTTGGGAGAAATGTCACCTTCTCGGGGTGGAGGTAGGCCTTGTCGCGGAACAGCAGCACGACGCCGGCCTCGTCCATGGCCCGGGCGAGCGCCTCCGCGTCACGCCGCGTGCGCGCCGCGCCGGCCTCGACGCAGGCGTCCAGGAGCTCCCCGTACTGACCACCTCCTCCCGCCCGTCCCTCAGCCGCCGCTTGAGCGCCTCCACGCCCACCAGCCGCACCAGCCTCCGCGCCTCCGCCGTCACCTCCGCCTCGGCTTCCGCGGGCCGCGACGCCGGCGGATGCGGATGCGGGGGCGGGGAGAAGAGGCGCGCGTGGCGGAGCGCGCAGGCCGCTCCTGTGGCGGCGCAGGATGCCGGAGAGGGAGGAGGGTGCGCGGCGCGGCGGAGGAGGTGGAGGTGGGAGGCGGCCGCGCGCCGTCGAGCCCTTCTCGCCGCCGTACCGCCGCCGCCGCCCTCCTCCCACACCACTGCGCCGCGCGCCGAATGGATAAGGGAGAGAGGGTGAAGGGATAAGGTTGGGTAAAAGGAGGTAGAGACTAATAGGTGCCGGTTCTATGCCTAAAACCGGTACCTTTGACTATAATCGGTCACAATTTTATTTTTTATATATAACTAACAAAATGCCCGTGCTTCGCTATGGTATTAAAACTAAAATATTTATTTTTAACCGGAGTTATTTTCACACTGCTTTGATACTTTTGCTCGCCGGAAAAGTCTTAAATGATAGAGAGAAATATAGTATTCCCTCTGTCCCATAATAAATTTTGAGTTTTTTTTGCACTGTTTGACCACTCGTCTTATTCAAAATAAATTTAGAATTATTATTTATTTTTTGTGACTTACTTTATTATCCAAAATACTTTAAGCACAACTTTTCGCTTTTGTATTTGCACAAATTTTTTGAATAAGACGAGTGGTCAAACAGTGCAAGCAAAAACTCAAAATCCCTTATATTATGGGATGAAGGAAGTAGCTCATAATAAATTATTATTCAAGAATAATTTCGAAGAAAGGGAGATAAAAAAGACAAAGCTGATTTGATTTCCACCTTTACACGGTGCGAGTCAACATGGACTCTAAAGATACAGGCGGTACTACGGGGTGGCTCGATAGCACGTGTCAGGGTTATGGATACCACATACCCAATAGTAATCGATTAAGCTCGGCAGGGCACCACATACCATGTCTTATACAGAAACAAACCTCGTATATAAAAAGAGTTTCGGATAAAGAAGGACAAAAAGAGTTCTATATGGAAACGACAAGGACTACTCGAATCGTATCCATATTTATCCATATTTACAGAGCTTAATTGGTAATTTTGATAATACAAATATCATTTCAGCATTTATTTAAATAAAAATCATTTTTCTCTATGGGCCATCAGCCCACCCATCTTCTTCTTCAGCCCGCTAGTGCAAAAGTCTTCTTAATATCCCCATGCTTCTATGTGTACATGGTTTCGGAGTTTTATGTCCAGGACATGTTTGATATTGTTTGAGATGTATATGAATAATTTTATTAACCATATAATCTTAGTTCATAATTTTAGAGATTATATTACTCTACTACACATTTTATAAGCTAGGGGAGTGTTCTATGTTAGTTATTTAACATACCAACCTACAAATTGATATATGAGCTAAGTGTGCTAAGTTTTTGGTGGTTATGGATGGAACTATGACCTCTCTGGTCCATCAAGTTTTATTTTGGTTACTTAGAGCTAGAGTGCATTTATATATACATTTATACATATGAATTGCCTAACCAATACCATGTGACTAATCTCACTTGCTGGACCGTCGGCTCGCGTGCGGCTCAAACTCTTGATCGATTTGAACCGTTCATTTTGATCGACAGCTCATATCAGTTCTAAATCTCCCCACCGGCACCGTCTCTCCCTCCACCGGCGCCACTTCCCCTCTCTTCTCCCTCCCTTCTTTCTTAAAAAAAAATAGGCCTATAAAGTACAATTTACTTTCTTAAAAAAATACCAGTAAAAACATCTTCAATTTTTAAATAAGTAGAGATAAGCATGTTAAATTTAAATTACAATTTTTAAATTTGTACTGTATTATAAATTACAATTTCTTTCTTAAATTTACGTTTCACTATAAAATAGACCTATTACCAAAAAATTGGAGCAAAACCTCCTCCCCTCCTCTAGCTGATCGGGCAAGAACGAGAGGCGCCGCTCTCTTCTTGCTCAATCAGCTCAAGTGGCAAGGGATGGAGTATAAGTATCGCTATCGGAACAAAGGTGCCGGTTCTAGACCCAAAACAAGCACCTTTGTCTTCCCAACCGGCACCTTTGTGTGGGGCATAAAAAGCACTATTGGAACAAAGGTGCCGGTTCTAGACAAAAACCGGCATCTTTGTGTGGGCATGAAAAGCACTATCGGAACAAAGGTGCCGGTTCCAGATAAAAACCAGCACCTTTGTCTTGTCATAAAAAAAAACCGGCACCTATGTGTGGGACCCACCAACGACTAGTGTGAGAGGGAGAATATTAAAGGTGCCGGTTTTGGGTCGAGAACTGGCACCTTTGTCTTATCATACCAAGAACCGGCACATTTGTGTAGGGCCCACCATCGGGTATGAAAAGCACTATTGAAACAAAGGTGCCGGTTTTGGGTTGAGAACCGGCACCTTTGCCTTAAAACCGGCACCTATTTGTGGGGCCAGCCAATGGCTAGTGTGGGAGGGAGAAGATTAAAGGTGCTGGTTTTGGGTTTAGAACCGGCACCTTTCTCTAACATAGGTTTTAGGTGTCGGTTTTATTTAAAAACCGGCACCTATTTAGGCATAAAGGTGCCGGGTTTTGAATATGTGGCGTGGGGCGGGCGCATGGGCGGGGATTATAGGTGCCGGTTTTTGTGCGCCGGCACCTATAGTGGCGGCACCTATTCGCCTTTTTGTAGTAGTGTCGCGCTGTCCGATTCTGCAACCACGCGATTTCAACCGTTGTCCATGGATTTTTAGACCTTTTTATGTTTTAGTTTTGTTAATAGGCTATTCCAAAAAATATTTGTAAATCCGAACCTTATAGTTGTTTCTATGACGAAAACTAACAAATTAAGAAGAAAAAAATATAGTATGGCACTATATGCAGAGTGAGGTGAACATGGTACCAAGAATATAACAAAATAATATTTGATATATGGTAGTAGTGTTTATCGACACAACTTCATCTTTCATCACTTCGGAAACTAACATAAAATTATTTTCACCTATTACAACGCACCAATGTTTTGCTATAAGAAAATCACCGAAAAAATCGGATGAGAAATGTTTTGCTATAAAAAATATCACATAAAAATCAGATGATGAACAGATGGCATGGAAAAAACAAATCGAGCACATGGTGCAATTGGAAAAAACGATATTTTTAAGTAGGTAAGATTTTTTTTTTATTGTTGTCAATGAGACATGACAAATTAGAGTGTGCGCGCTATCCATCATTTACGCGTGCCTCTACACCGTCCGCACATGATTTAGAAACAAGATCACATGCTAAGAGTTGAAAGAGAGCGAGCATTCTGAGAATATGACTGCATTAATATGCAATAATGGTTTTCGTTAGTCCTAATTATCTTTAATGTTTTTATCGGTACTTAGGTTATACTCCCTCCGATTTAGGTTATAAGTCGTTTTGACTTTGGTCAAAGTCAAACTACTCTAAGTTTGATAAAGTTTCATATATAGATAAATATAATAATATTTACAACATCAAATTAGTTTAGTAAATCTATAATTAATCTATTTTCATAATATATTTGTCTTGGGTTAAAAATATTATTACTTTTTTCTACAAACTTAGTTAAATTAGAAGCAGTTGACTTTGATCAAAGTCAAAACGACTTATAACCTGAAACGGAGGGAATATAAAGCATTTATTCTTGTATCAATTATTAATGTACATGTTTTACCATATCTTTTACTCCCTCCATCTACTACAGTCATATTTCATCTTGGCACACAGACTAAGGATAAATAATTCTACTTATCATCCATTTAAACATGCTACTAGTCATTTCTCGTAAACAAGCGATTCATTAACATTTACATTTCTCGATGCTCAAGTAACCAATTTTTATGTGGAAGAATGAAGAGTCATGCATTAAATTTAAGAAAGTCATTAAGATGATAGGTTGTTGAATTGAAATATGCCTATCAAAAATAATTTTTTTAATTTAAAAATATGACTCAAAAATAGATAGAGGGAGTAGTATTTAACGGTTCTTTTTCCCCGTAAAGAAGCACGACTGTAATGCCAGTATTTTTCTCGTCTACACTATACAACGAAAGGAAAGGATCGATGACCAGATAACCTGGTCGTTAACGATCATACGTCGTCGTCGATGCTGAAAGAAATTCCAATCCCTATCCGCTCGTACGTGCAAATCTCTTCCTTTCCAAGGTGGCAGCCACTTCTTCTATATATCCATGTACCGAAAGTGACATGCCACCATTAGCTTTTAGCATTAAATTAGGCATCAGGTCGGCCGCTTGACTCACAAGATTAATTTCTCCTAGGTAAATATTTATGAGAGTTTGTCCTATCACCTTGCGTTTTTTTTTCTATTCATGAATAAACTTGTAGTTTTTTCTTATGACGAAAGTTGAAGATGCAAATCATTTTCATTGTCTAAGAAAATATTTATGAGAGTTTGTGTGCAACATTCGATATTTTTTTAAAAATATATAACTATAAATAGAGTATAATTACATTATACATATATTTACATTGTAACTTGTATAAATAAAATCAACCAAAATCGTAGGGACGACCCTCCTCTCTCACAGGCTGCAAACCTTTTCCATCTCATTATGTGAATCTCAATGCAATATGGTTTAACGGTCCACAAATGGAAAGTTTGGGAGGAAAAGAACCACCGCCCCTCTCAATGCATCCAACACGATCGAACATTCTGCAAATCGAAAATTTGAGAGAAAGAAATGTCGACAGTTCTATAGCAAATCCAAATACGGAATTGCAAACCTTCTGCCCGACAGAAATTGTATCCCCAAATCTTGCAGATTTTAGGCCACCGGATGAGCTTCGAGATTCGTGCTCCAGTCTTCTCCTCCAACTCCGGCGATCTCCTTTTCTTCACCGGCACTGACGAAACCCTAGACTCCGGCAGAGGACCTACGGGTTAGGGTCCCTTCTGCCGACAGAAATTGTATCCCCAAATCTTGCAGATTTTAGGCCACCGGATGAGCTTCGAGATTCGTGCTCCAGGTCTTCTCCTCCAACTCCGGCGATCTCCTTTTCTTCACCGGCACTGACGAAACCCTAGACTCCGGCAGAGGACCTACGGGTTAGGGTCCTGGGGTGGGGTGGGGTGGGGGTGGGAGGGGGAGGGGGAAGGGCAGGAGTTCGCCAGCTCTAGAGAGGGATGGCCGGGGGAGGCGGTAGCCTGACGGTAGGCAGCGAGGCGTCAGAGCCACGGGCTGGAGGGGGCGGTGGGCCGGCGTTGGTGGCGGGGGCATCTCGCCGCTGACTGCTTGGTGGCGGCGGAATGCGCGATGCGAGGAGAACAGGAGGAGGTGAGCTATGGTTAATGCCTCTGCACGAAATCTTAAAGCATATTAATGGTCCAAAAATTGAAAGATGTGAGGTGTGATTTTTTGTCGACATATATATAGACAGAAGATGTGAGGTGTGATTTTTTGTCGACATATATATAGACAGTCTCATCCAAATATTCATTCAAGTACCACCATATTATATTCCTGGTGTAGGAGATTTGGAGGGCAAATTTGATGCTGGATAGAGCCACGTCTACTTTAATAATAATTAGGAAAAAATATTCGTGCATTGCAGCAGGTGAAGACTATTTTAATAGTATTATTGTTAGATTTCTTTTTCTAAAAAGTATATGGGATATTTATTTTGATTGTATTGATATTTAATTTGGAATTCTTATTGGGATGATAGTTATATCTTATACGTTGTTTTCTTATGATCTGCTTATAATTCTGAAGCAATTAGGAATCCGACTCTCGGTCCAATTAGCATGTGAGTTTTTTTTAAGAATTTCTTATACGACTCCTTATATATTTCTAAAAGTAAACGAACTTATGTTTACGAATATTATGCCATATTTATATCGGATAGAAAATATATTGTATCCGACTTAGGTACCAACTCATATAGAGAACCATAAACTTTTTCTGTCCGAATTTCTTGTTGAAACATGTTTTTCTATCCCCATTTCTCGCTGAAACATGTTCCATCCGAATTCGAATCCTACACAAAATTAACGGCTGCATTTGAATCGGGGGCGAAGCGATTTCCCCGCACGGCAGGCAACCAAACCCCCTCCCCTTTGAAAAAACCGCGTGCGCCGTCCCGTGTCGAGGCAAAAAAAGAAAAAAAAAACCCGCAACTTGCAGAAAAAGAAAAGAAAAAAAAAAGGGCAAAATCCCCGACAATTTTACACAAAACCCCCTCCCCTCCGCGCCGTTTCTCTCCTCGCGCCGCCTTCCAACTAACCTTCCGCTTTCCTCCTCACGCGGCGGCGGCGGCGGCCACTGCCGGAGAAGAGACCCGACCGCGCCTCGACGAGCGGCGTAGGGTGGTAGCGGCGGGCATATGGAGGGGGTGAACGGGGGGCGGTGGAGGGGGAGAGGAAGCCGCTGTCGGAGGTGGTGGGCGACTGCGTGCAGCGCTGGTTCCAGGACGCGCTCAAGGAGGCCCGACGCGGTGACTCCGCCATGCAGGTGCTCGTCGCGCAGATGTACCACTCCGGATACGGCATCCCCAAGAACGAGCACAAGGTGCGCCCCATGCCCATCCATCCCCCTCCCCATGGTTCCCCCACCTTGTCTTTTTCTTCCTTTGGTGGTGGGTTTTGCGTGATTTGATCCGCTGGTTATGCCCCTGCGTGCTAGAGACCGGAGGAGGATCGAGCTGCTCCTGCTCCTCCCCGTTTATAGGTCTCAACAATCTCTAGATCAAAGTTAAAGTTATTTTGCTCGGCTGAATCGAGACTCCGGGGAAGGCGTTAGCTTAAACACGATGTGATTCCTTTCGTGCGCAGCGATTATCACTGCATTATTTATTAGATTTCTCTAGTGCCTTGCTTCTTAGATTGAACTTAAGGGTGCGAGTCTGATTACTTGTCTGTGGAGTAGGAAGACATGGGGACAGGGGGACGCCTCCTTTTTTTTTACCAAAACCCTGTCTATGTTAGTTCTTGCGAGTTGCAAGCATAGTTTTTTTTCTTTGTTTTTTTTGTGTGTCGATGATATTATCTAGTTACTTTGGTCGGGTTCGGGTCGTGAACTGCTTCCGTGCTGTTTTCTTGTGCTGATGCACAAGCTTTCGTGGTTCTAATCTGGTTCTTGTAAAGTATTGTATGCAATATGGTGATAACAATTCCTCCTTTTGGGTTGAGTTTTAACGTATCGATTATTACAATTGTTATTAGCATAGTTTTAACTAGAAGTTGCGACATATTTTTGTCAGAGCCGTGGAAGATTTTTTTGAGCGGGTGTTTGAATGTCAGGGTGGGAAGTGGCAACATGCCAATGGTGATTGGCATGGCATGGTATGGTAGTGGCCCGGTTCAAATTGTAGAATTCAACCAAGTGTTTTTTCCCCTTTCTTTAGCAATTGTGGTCAATTTTGAAAGGAAAAAAAATAATTAGAATATGGGCAGGGGTGCTCATTTGTTTGTGGTTCCTTGCATACACTTTTATGGGAGGATCTGTTCTGTTCTCAGCCATTGTTAGTTTTCTTTCTTTTCCTCACGACAGAGAGAAATACTGTTTTGTTTTGTTTTGGTTGGTATTTGGAGTGTATTCTTTGGTTAGAAACAGAAGGTGCAACATTATTTTTTCTGTCCTCCATTTGCTGGCTTCATTTATATTTGGAGTTGATTGCTGCTTATCATGGAGGATTTGGCTGGCTAAAAAAGTTTAACCTTTTTGATGATAGCATGGCCTTTCTTTGCCTTTGTTAGCTTTCAATCTCTATGTAATATTCTTGGTAGTGGAGGTATTAATGCTAAATATTGCATGTACAAAGTGAAATATGCCTAAGAACAATATTATATACTATATAGAAAATCCCAACAACTTTAAAAATGTATAGGGAGGTGTGGTTATGGAGATGATCACCCAACCCATTACTGACCACAAATGGGGCTGATGCAATCATATACTGGTGGTTACCATGGTCTAGGTCACACGTGGCATACCCCCATAATAATTATATAAAAAACCTCAGCACCTTGCTGTATGGGAAAAATAATTTTGATTCGACAATTAAAAGAACACAAACTTTATCTTCTACGATCACCTCATTTGGCCAGATAGATGCACATATCTCATACCAACACTATTGACTCATCGCAACCTAACAGGCTATGTTTGCTTTGGTACCCATTTATATATATTTATTCTGAGATGTCCAACGGTCTCCAGCTCCAACCATGGAGGAAACACCACTCTACAAATTGCTAGAAGTGCTTAGCTTCAAGTGACTTGCCTTCCTTTCTGGGATTGATGTGGTAGTCATTGTTTTCATCAGTTGGAGAGCCAAACCTTTGGGGTATCTGTAACCTTTAAGGCCATGTCTGAAATTTAGGACATCAAAAGATTTTGTAGGAAAAAGGTTAAGAACTAGGAAAATTCTTGTGATACAAAAAAGGTTTGAAAATGCTATCCTTTCCTATTTTTAATTAATTGTTTTCCATATCTAAATAATGCACCATTGTTTGTGCTTCCGTTGAATAATTGGGCAATTTTGGACAAAAGATGGATTATGTTTGGGGTTCCCTTTGCTGCTTTGTTGAATAATTGGGCAATTTTGGACAAAAGATGGATTGATAGGGCAACTAACTAAATGTTGATGCGTTGAGATGGTGGATTCAATAGATATTTTGAACTTTGCTAGCTTAATGAGGAAACTTGATACAGCAGATGGTTCGCATGCAGATTAGCCCTTTTTATGTTGTGTTAGTTCTCTGTGCCATCCTTCTTGCAAGTTTTTTCTTGAACGGTTGACTTCTGTTCCTTGGGTATGTTAAGTTTCAATTGATTTATGTCATGCAAATGGGTTCTCCACATTTGAGTGTTATTTCTTGTTTGTTAAATGTTTTATACTAGTGTTGCTGCTTTTGTGGCAGTTGATTCATGATTTGATGTTCTATTTGGTAGTAGCTATCATCACTGATTGTTTGAATTTGCTAACTCATTTTATGTTACTTCCTCTGTTGATTTGGTAAGGCCTATTTAGTTTGCCATCTTGTTGGAAAATATAAGACCTGGAGCCATTTTTGGGGGTCTTTTGTCCCTATTGATTTCACTATCTTCCCCAAGCATTTATGCTTGACTACCCTAGCTTTTGTCATCATCCTTCCAAGGCACTTAATGGAAGTGTACTTTAGTGTTTAGTTGTTTTTGTTAAGTAACTGTTACTCTCAACCTTAGAGCTTTCTTAAACCACAGATCAAAATATTGCCTATATAACTCAGCCAAGGGACATCTCTTTAGAGCAAGTTGTGAGGAGCTGGACCCTAGAGGAGAGATTTATTACCAGGTTATGAAAGAAGAAAGATCAAAGAAATTGATGGCTGTTGTTTCATATTTGCTAGTGCTTATGAACATGCTTGCACAGACAATAAATTCATTTGGTTGAATTATTAAAGGGAAAACATTTCACATCTGAGTTAGCTTACGGTTTCATATAGATACTGTTAAATGAGTTTATATAGATACAGTACAGTTTATTCATCATACTATTTTGATTTTTGATTTTTTTTCCCTATCCTCTTTCTGCATGTGGTGTATTTTTCTGGAATACAGATATGTCCAGTAACTGCATCATAATAGTTGAATACTATGTTTTGATTATACTTTGCACTTATTTTGTTTCTTTTTCATTTTACAAGGGAAGGGCGTGGGCTGAGAAGGCATCTAGATACAGGCCTTCAGTCTGGAAAGTTGGCACAAAGCGTCCGGGTATTACAATGTTTAGTATGTTTTTAATATAATATAAAAACTGCTTCTGCTAGGCTGTGAACATTTTTGCTAATGTTTCATTTTCTTTTCTACTTTTCAGGATATAATGCCAGTGACTCAGATTCTGATGAAATGAATGATGATGAGAAGCAATAACAATGAAAGAATCAATTGTGAGCTTAGATAGAAGAATGGCAGGGTAAGAAAATTGGTGCTGTTTCTCTTTATTTGTCTAAGTTGTGAGATCGTCCCATATTTATGTTTATCCCTAGTTGGACGTAGGAATTTTATTATGAGGGGGCCACATAATTTTAAAACCATAGTCACAGGAAATGGGGTCGGTGGCAGCGATCCTCGACCCGGGAACGCCGTCCCCGTCCCGAAAACGCGGGGTCATTTTTGTCCCCACCTTGTAAAAACCTCTCGCAAGTAGCGTATCACGTTCCTCGACCCCGTTCCTCGATCCCATCTACCCAGGAACTTTGTGACTATGTTTAAAACTTCCTCCGTGTTGGAATTGCAATTGCATTGGCTTGTTTGGATTTTGTACAACATGGCTGTGCATAGTATTCAGTTTGAATAGAATAACATCATGAAAAACTTAGTTTGTTCTACATGTCCTTCAGCATCAATTGTATTCAGTTTTGCCCTTGTTCAGTGTCGACATACCATGTATATCAGAATTTCACACGTGTTTAATGATTGAGTGTTTCAGGTAATGATAAATCTGGTTGTCAAACCCACGTCAATTCTACCAATTTGTGTGCGATTGGGGCTTCTTTCGGCTGGAGTCTGCCATGTGAGCTATCAAGTAAATTTTGTAAAACCGTTTGGATACTTGGAACACACAATGTATTCAACATTGCCCCAAAAACAGAGGGAAAAATGTCAATTTAGTGATGTTTGGTGCTTACAGGTTCATTATTTCAAACTTAGCTAGTTTGAGTACATTTTATGGGTTCTTGCTTGCATATGCTTCAGGTTCCCCATGGTGAACAGTCTTGTATTGGTTTATGGGCTAAATGGATGTCTGCCGAGTTACAACATTCTTTCTTTTCCTCACTGGGTGTTGGATTATTTGCATTCATTATTTTTTTGCAAAATTCAGCTCGAATCAATGCTAGTAGCTCCACAATGACAAGTAATTTCTGTTGTCTTTGGTAGTTATGTCATTGATAAAAATCATTGTGTTCCTTGGCCCTTCGAGTTGTCATAATTATTTCTGCACCCTTGAATTCAGATATCTCTCTTCTTAACTGATATGAGTTCTGTTTCCATCGTAGTCTAAATGTAAGCATGTTTAGCTAGATTTTCTTGAAATAACCACATTGACTTTGGCTTAAGCTAAGCGAGATGACTGAACAGGCAGACACGATCATAATTTCAGTTGAAAGTGTTGGCGTTTACACATAAATAAACTCGATCCGAACGTGATCTTTGGAACGGAGAGAAATCATCGATGGACTGGACTGATGATCGGGGTAATCTGGCACGATCACAATGTGCGGGCTCTTTAAAATGAAGAAAAGAATTTTTACAGGTTCAATTTGTACGAATAAGGAATAAGTTCACTTTGGTTCACTCAATTTAT
The DNA here is from genome assembly GCA_000338895.3 of Oryza meridionalis. Lineage (NCBI taxonomy): Eukaryota > Viridiplantae > Streptophyta > Magnoliopsida > Poales > Poaceae > Oryza > Oryza meridionalis. Next base: position 17,152,766 of record CM002526.2, read on the forward strand.
CGTGAGTCTTAAACTCGTCCTTGAACCGTAAAACTAGATATGATATATCTATCGATATGATAGATCCATTAACTTTTAAAATCAGTGCAAATAAGGTCTCAAAACGGTTTGGGTGAAGGTTTTAGCTGACATGGCACATTAGCAAAAACAAATAATAAAAGAACCTTGTGGGTCCATAGGTCGATGAACCAACATCTTCCTCCCCTCTCCCCTCTCTTCCTTCCCCTTCTCTCTTTTCTGTCCTAGCAAACCAATGCCACCGCCGCGGAAAATCAGGTGGTGCCGATGTAGAGCACGATGTCAACGATGACGTTGAGGTAGCTTCCCCTTGCGAGCGGCGGGCCAAGTCACACAGCCTCGTCAATGGCGCGCACGTGTAGCGCCCAGCGATCAACATCGCTGTGGACCGCCACGGTGGGGCTCACCCTACACGCAACCCCCGTTCGCCACTAGCACCTTCTCCACCGCTCCATCACTCCCAAGGGTGTGCTTAGCTCCCACTGACAATGACAAGGATGGGGAGGAGGAGGAGGAGGAGAGTTGCATGAGGAGGAGGGGGCCAGGGGTGGCGCTGCGGTGGCAACAGCTTTTCTCGTGGAGGAGGAGGAGGAGGTGGGACTGCGAAATGCCATAGGTGACACGAACGAGTGGGTGCAAGTGGCACAGAGGCGGGAGAAGGTGGCGAGGAGGGGTCTCTCTCCTGCCACAGTTGAGGGCGGCGACGGCAAAGGTCCTGCGAAAAGGCTGGTGGCATCATGAAGGAGAATCGATGTGACGCTCGCGGCAAGGCTAGCAGTGGCGTGGAGGACCGACAACTGCTTCTCTCTCCCGCCATCGCACAAGCGCCGACGGTGTTTTTTTTAGCTAGCCGAAGAAGACATCGGATAAGGTGACGCTGGAGATGATGACAACGTCTTTCCAAACGATTACTTCTCTCCCCGCGCCCAGCTCCTCTCTCTTGCCGCCGCTAGCTCCTCTCCTATCACCCAACTCCTCTCTTTCCACCCATCGCCCTCTCTAGCCAGTCACCACTGCCACCCAGACCCAACTCCTCCTGCCAATCGCCGCCCGCCTCTGGGGACGAAGAGGGAAGAAGGGGAATTAGGCACGCAGCCGTAGTAGATGCAACCGCTCCGCCAACGCCCGCCGCCTCTTGTGCCCTATGGCCTAGTGCGTCGCCATGTTGACGCTCTGCTCCTGCCTATGCCGTGGAGAAAATGCTGAGAAGAGAGGAAGGAGATTATGTGTCACTTATAGGTGGGAGTGGGGTCCTCCAATTTTTATTGTTTTATTTAAACTGTGTTGACATGCGGGTTGCATGTTTGACTCAACCGCTATGTCAGCTGAAATCCGGTCACTATACTTCCGAGGGTCTAAAATTGACACCGTTGTGAGTTGGGGATGAGCTATACCTGTATTTCAGTTTGGAGATAAATTTCAGACCCGGCGACAAATTAAGGGTCGGAATGTGAACTTATTTCGTACGACAATCCTCCAAATTTCTCCTGTTCGAAGGAAGAGTTGAAAGTCTGGTCGTTGATTCCACTAGGCCCAATAAGTCTTGGATAGCCTGCCCGGCCCATCGCTGTAAGACCCAATAAAGGAATAGGTCCACTTTAAGTCCCTCGTCGTCCCATCTTGCTTAGGCAGGGAATCACATCATTTCAGGTTCCCCATGCTGCAAGCAATTTACTGACTTGTTAACGATATGCAGAAGTGGATTTCTCCATCCTCTGTTATAAAGTGAAAAAAATGATGCTTACATCAAAACATGGGGAGAAAGATCTACAACATATGGTATGCATGCAGTTTTACATCCCTGAAAACAAACAGTAGTAGCTGGCAGGCCGACCTAGCTCCCAATTACTTGATCAGTGAGTGAGACCAGAAGGTAGGAATTACAATCATATTTCTTCTTGGATTCCACTTACTAATTTATATCTCAATTTATCATGCTCAGTGAAAAAACCTACATGATCAATCAGTGGAGAAAAAGTACAGCCATGTATGATGTATCTACATCTCTGAGTAGGTTTCAATGAGAACCAGCTGAAGCCATTGCCCAGGTAATTAACAAAGTAAAAAAGCACACTAACAACAGCAGTGTACTCTTGTTCTTCTTTGTGTTTTGTAAATTAACACTAACTCAACGACATGCGACAATCTGGTCAAGTGATGTGGCACTAGTATGTATTATTAATCTGGAAGAAGTAATTAAACCTGCTATAATCAAAACACTAACCCCTCTGACCTCTGTCCCCAAGCTGACTGAATAAGAGGAGAGTCCACCCGAATCACTGAATTTTCAGCAATTTAATGTCATACTCTAGAAGAAGGTTCATCCTGGCATGTGTTCTTTTCTCCATGACAACACATGCGCTCTCTTTTATTTGGATACTAACAAGGATTTCGGGCTGCTTTACGGACTAGGTTTTCCAGGCAAGTTTAATCATCATCCTTCACTTTCGATGACGCTTTATTAGGTTCAACATGTCACTGGTGGAGAAACCATCTTTCGTCGGTCGGGCGATTTCCACAATAGTCCCGGTTAAAAAGGGTAACGGGTATATTTGGACTAAAGATCATCTTTAGTCCCTTATCACACTTCTCCTTCCGACCTTCCAGCACCGGGCAAGTGTCAGACTCTATACATCGTGTTACCACTTAGCAGAGTCCTGTGTTTTTAATAAACAGTCGCTACCCCCTGGTATGTGCCGCTTTCCTAATCAAAAGATAGGAGAGCACCCCTTCTCCTGAAGTTACGGGGTCATTTTGCCGAGTTCCTTCGATATGGTTCTCTCGACGCGCCCCCATCCAGTGGGCTCTTCCCGCTAGCGACAGGAAGAGTGGTCCACAACCAGTGCCTTCTCGTCTTTTGTTGCTCAAGTCTTTAACCTTTTCTTGCCAGGGAATGTCCCTAACATCGAGTTCGAAGTCAGAGTTTTCCATTATCCCCGGGGGCTGATTTTCCAAATAGGTTCCTATGGCACTTCCAAGCTAGGCTATCGACAAGGTGAGACCTTTCCCTCATTCCAGATTCCAGGCTTGGGGGAATCGAACCCTACCGGCGTGGCTGCCGGTTCAAATGCCGCCAGGGCTTGTCAGGCCCCCCCGAGATCTTTAGTCCCGGTTGGTGTTGCCAACCGGGGTTAAAGATCACCGTGTTACCAACCGGGGCTAAAGATCGTAGGGATCTTTAGTCCCGGGACTAAAGTCCCACCCCTTTATATATGTCTTCTTCCTCCTTCAGCCCGAGCAAGCTTCAAAATTTCTTCAAAAAAGAGGGGAGGTCATGCCAAAATTTCTAGTGAATTTATTTTGGTGATTATATACAAATCAGAGGTGCCTAAAAGGTTAGCAACTTCATCCTCCAATGTTTTTTCTGTCATATTACATTTGGAGCTATGTTTTGCACACTTTTTTGTCTCCAAAATTTTGTTGTAAGTTGATGAGAGAGAAAATTTGTGTAGGAAAAGAAAGAATATATAGAAATTTTGTTTATTTGCTAAAGAAGGTTTTATAAAATAGTTGAGTAGGAAAATATAGTGAAAGTTAATCTTAAATAAAAGAAAACAAACTAAATTGAAAATTAAAAGAAGTACAACACATTAATATTAGTTTAAAACTTCAAAAATAATAAATAAGAATTATTTGGTGGAATATTTTATAATTTTTTGTATGAATAATGATATGTCATTATTGTATGACTGTTGAAAAAGTTTGTGATTATTTTATCATTATTGTATGACTGTCATTATTGTACGAATGATTATTTGTGTACGATTTTTTTTCATTTCATGTAGATGGATCGGCAATGGATGTACGCTGACCGGCGGTCCAAAGAGTTTATTGACGGCGTGCATTATTTTTTGAGAGTGGCCGAAGCTAACAAGCAGAAGGGTTTTATTTGTTGTGCATGCAATAAGTGTAAGAATCAGAAGGAGTATTCTGCATCCAGGACTATTCATTTCCACTTGTTTGAGTCGGGGTTCATGCCAAGCTATAATTGTTGGACATCCCACGGAGAGCAAGAGGTTGAAATGGAAGAAGATGGAGTAGAAGACGACAATATTCCGGACTTTGTTCAGTACGCTGGATTTGAAGGAAATCAAATGGGCGAGGAGGACAGGGATGCTGATGATAACGACGTTGCGGATGATCTTGGTCAGATGTTGCAGGATACCGAGGAGGACTGCGAAAGTGAAAAGGGGGCCCATAAATTGGACAAGATGTTCGAGGACCACAGAACGTCGTTGTACCCAGGTTGCGAGCAGGGGCACAAAAAGTTGGATACCACTCTGGAGTTCTTGCAATGGAAGGCAAAAAATGGTGTTAGTGACAAGACATTTGGCGATTTATTGAAACACGTCAAGAACATTCTTCCGGAGGGAAACAAATTGTCCGAGACAACGTACGAGGCTAAGAAGATAGTCTGCCCTCTAGGACTGGAAGTTTAGAATATTCACGCATGTCTGAATGATTGTATCCTATATCACGGTGAGGAGTACGAGAACCTAGAAGCATGCCTTGTTTGTAAAGCACTACGGTACAAGATTAGACGAGATGATCCAGGTGAGGTTGACGGGCAGCTAACGAAGAAGAGAATTCCTGCTAAGGTGATGTGGTATTTCCCTATAATACCACGTCTAAGGCGTTTGTTCAGGAACAAGGGGAATGTTAGAATGATGCGTTGGCACGCTGAAGAACGTCAACAGGAAAGGATGCTGAGACACCCCGCTGATGGTTCGCAGTGGCGAAACATCGACAGAAAATTTAAAGACTTTGGAAAGGACGCACGAAACATATGGTTTGGTTTAAGTACGGATGGCATGAATCCTTTTGGATAGATAAGCAGCGGCCATAGCACTTGGCCCGTTACGATGTGTATCTACAACCTCCCCCCTTGGCTATGCATGAAGAGGAAGTACATAATGATGCCGATTATTATTCAAGGCCCCAAACAACCTGGTAACGACATCGATGTGTTCCTAAGACCACTGGTCGAAGATCTTAAACTGTTGTGGAAGAAGGAAGGTGTCCCCGTGTGGGACGAGGATAAACAGGAGGAGTTTAACCTACGAGCGCTGCTGTTCGTAACCATTAATGATTGGCCTGCACTTAGCAACCTATCCAGGCAGTCCAACAAGGGGTACAAGGCTTGCACTCACTGTATGGATGAAACAGAAAGTACGTATCTTGAGCACTGTAGGAAGGTTGTGTACATAGGTCATCGTCGATTTCTTGCTGCAAACCACCCAGTACGGAAGAAAGCCAAGCACTTTGAACATAAGGCAGACCACCGTACGAAGCCTAAACATCGCAGCGGGAAAACAGTGTTTGCTATGGTGAAAGATCTTAAAGTAATGTTTGGAAAGGGGCCTGGCAGCCAACCTATAGAGAGCGGAGATGGTCACGCGGCGATGTGGAAAAAAAACTCCATATTTCGGGAGTTACCCTATTAGGAATTCTTGGACGTCCGCCACGCAATCGACGTGATGCACCTCACTAAGAACCTTTGCGTAAATCTTCTTGGCTTCCTAGGTGTATATGGAAAGTCGAAAGATACACTGGAAGCACGTAATAATCTGAAGCATATGGAACAATGCGGCGACCTTCACCCGGAACCAAAGGAGAAAGGCAGCCATTACTTGAGTCTAGCCAGCTACACTCTTAGCAAGGCATAGAAGGAAAGTTTGTTTGAAATGCTTGGAGAGCATCAAGGTACCGTCTGGATACTCCACGAATATAAAGCGAATAATAAGCACGAAGGAGAAGAAGTTCACAAACCTAAAGTCTCATGACCGTCACATGTTGATGACACAACTGCTACCAGTTATAATAAGGGGTATCCTCCTAGACAATGTCCGAGCAACAATAACAAAGCTATGTTCTTTCATGAACGCAATTTCGCAGAAGGTGATCGATCCGGATAGGTTAGAAGCCCTTCAGAATGATGTGGTGCAATGTCTTGTCAGCTTTGAGTTGATATTTCTACCTTCATTTTTCAATATAATGACGCATCTGCTTTGTCACCTTGTCAAAGAGATCGGTATTCTCGGGCCTGTGTACCTACACAACATGTTTCCTTTCGAGAGGTACACGGGCATTCTGAAGAAGTATGTTCGTAACCGTGCTTGTCCAGAGGCAAGCATCGCCAAGGGGTATGGAACAGAGGAGGTCATTGAATTCTGCGTAGAATTTATTGAAGACCTTCGCCCAATTGGGATACCATAATCACGCCATGAAGGAAGACTATGGGAAAAGGGGACTCTCGGAAGGAAAGCAATAATGACGGTAGACAACAATTTATTCCGTAAAGCCCATTTCACAGTTCTGCAACAATCTTCATTGGTGGCTCCTTACATCGAGGAGCACTTGGCTCTAGTTAGCGCCAGAAACATCGGTAAGTCCGATGCATGGATTACACGGCATCACATTGATACTTTCCCCGCGTGGCTGCGACAACATCTCATGGGTAACGAGACAATTAACCAGCAATTGGCCTTCCTAGTGAGGGGTCCATCTGGCTCGATCATGACATTCCAGGGATATGAGATCAATGGGTACACATTCTACACGAGAGCCCAAGACATGAAGAGCATGAACCAGAACAGTGCTGTTCGTATTGATGCCATGGGACACGATGGTACAACTAGCACGTATTACGGTGCCATTGAGGAGATATGGGAACTTGACTATGGACCTCTCAAGGTCCCTCTGTTCCGGTGCCAATGGGTTAGGTTGACTGGTGGAGGCGTAACGATTGATGACAGTGGGATGACAACGGTTGACTTTAACAAGGTTAGATACTCGGACGAACCTTTTGTCCTTGCCAATGATGTAACGCAAGTTTTTTACGTGAAAGACATGTCTAGCAAAGGAAAGAAGGGCAAAGGGCCTGACGAACCGAAGCGCCACGTGGTTCTCCCAGGCAAAAGAAAAATCGTCGGAGTAGAGGACAAGACTGACGAGGATTACGATCAGTTTGATGGGCAACCCCCTTTCACGGTGACGATTGACCCTAGCATCCTCCTATCAAATGAAGACACCCCTTACTCACGTAGCGATCACAAGGAAGGAACAATAGTGAGGAGAAAGTACGTGCGGACAACCGTCACCGCCGATGTATTTCCGTAATTGTTGTGTACACGATGTAAACTATTTTGGATGCATTGAATATGCTAGTTATATCATGCATGTCGTATTTACATATGTTAATTAGAATTTTTAACAATTTAATATCATGCATATGCTAATTATATATGATTATTAGAATTTTTAACAATTTTAAATCATTCACGTGCTTATTATATATTATCCACTTAATTTACTACAGACAACAATAATTTTTCGAAGGTTTTGTCATTAATTTTTCGACTTTAAATAATTTTAATGCATTATTTACTATTTTAGAAACACATATGCAATGAAATTCAATATTCAGTGCTATTATCTTTAGTCCCGGTTCTTAACCCTAACCGGGTTTAAAAAGAATTTGGAAATAGCCGGAAAATATCTTTAGTCCCGGTTGGTGATAACAACCGGGAGTAAAGATAATCACCAACCGGGACTAAAATCTAGGGGTATATATATTCCCGATGCGCCCTCGTCTTCTCCACCAACACTTAGAAGTTTTTCCTCCGATCGATCTCGGCTTCTCCTTCGCCGCCACTGCCTAGGGCATCCCCGTGCCGACGCCGCCGTCGTCTCTCGCCATCGTCTCGCGGTCCTCGCCACCTCCGCCGCCAATGCCGCCGCCGCATCTCTTGGGTGAGAGCCACCGCTGCCTCTCTCTCTCTCTCTCTCCAAACCGCCGCCGCCTAGCTCATTGCCGACGCCGCCGCCGACGTAGACGCGCGCGGCCGACCCCTCCTCCGCCTCCCGCTGATGCCGACCCCGACTTCCACGTGGCCGCCACCGCCAACGCCGCCGCGTCCACGCGGCCGCCACGGCGCCGACGTCGACGCCACTGCCACGCCGCCGCCCCCGCCTCGAGCTCGCCACGCCGCCGCCGCGGCGCCACGCCGCGCCACGCCGCGCCACGCCGCCGCGACGCCCCGCCGCCGCCGCGACACGCTTCCGCCATGCCGCCGGGCCGCGCCATGCCGCCGGACCGTGCCACGCCGCCGCGACGCCCCGCCGCCGCCGCTGCCGCCACGCAGCCGCGCCGCCACGCCGCCGCTGCCGCCACACCGCCCCATCATTGCCGAACATGAACGAACGTGATTGAAACGTGAGCGAAACGTGAACGAGCGCGAACGAACGTGATTGAAACGTGAACGAACGCGAACGAACGTGAATGAACGCGAATGAACGCGAACGAACGTGAACGAACGCGAACGAACGTGATTGAAACGTGAACGAATACGAACGAATGTGAATGAAACGCGAACGAACGTGAACGAATGTGAATGCACTTGAACTAAAAGTGTGAGAACGAACGCGAGCGAAACGTGTACGAACGAGATAATTAAACGATTCTTGAACTTAGCATATATATATATATGATTATATATACTTGAAAATGTGAAATACAATATATGTTCCTTTGTGTTTAGACTAATATATTTTTTTTGCATGTTGCAGAGAAGACGTCGTCGTCGTCATCCCTCAAGCCGAAGTGGTAGCTAGCCCTCGAAGGAATTCGCGCAGGCAAGTGATGTAAAGATGTGATTGTTAGAGATTTAATATAAGATTATTAGATTTCTAATTTAAGATTATTAGATTATTAGACTTAGCATATTTGAGTGAGAGATTGTTAGAGATTTAATATAAGATTATTAGAGGTTTAATATACGAAACTTAATTAGACTTAGCATATGTGAGTGTTAGAGATTGTTAGAGACTTAATATAAGATTAGAGTAAATTTCACAAAACTACAAATACTTTGATCAAATTATCACAAAATTATAGATTTAAGGAAATGTTTCACAAAACTACATATTTAACACTAAAGTTTTCAGAGAACTACATATTTAAGGTTGAGTATCGCAAAACTACGGATTTAGTAACAAAGTTATTACAAAACTACATATATTGGAGTTTAAATCTTTCGCACTAGTGTTATATTTGAGTTATAATCGTCTAAGTTTTGTGATTGAATTGACACTAAACCTGTAGTTTTGTGATAATTTTGTTACTAAATCTGTAGTTTTGCGATACCCTATGTTAAATCTGTAGTTCTCTGAGAAATTTAGTGCTAAATCTATAGTTTTGTGATAGATCTTCTTAAATCTGTAGTTTTGTGATAATTTGACCAAAATATCTGTAGTTTTGTGAAATTTACTCATAAGATTATTAGAGGTTTAATATACGAAACTTAATTAGACTTAGCATATATGATTATCTAGGGTTCTAATACACGACACTTAGACTTAGCATATATGATTATTTGAGTTTTAATACAAGATTAGTAGAGTTTTAATATTACGCTTAGCAAATATTTCTTCTATGAACAGATGGCTGATCGCGATGAGGAACAGATAATGTACGATACAATCGCAGAGGGAAGCAGCTAGTACTAGAACGAAGAAGAGGGGAACGAGGATCCAAACCAGTACTTGAACGAGGAGGGGAACGTGGAGAGGGATGCGGAGGGGAACGAGGAGGAGGCTAGTGGAAGTCATCCCTCCGCTGGACAGAAGAGGGCACGCGGACAACGAGGTGCCGCGAAGAAGATAGAGGGTCGGCACATCACAACTGAGGTGGACGAAGACGGCCGACCTACTGCCCCGGCAGAAACAGCCAAGAATTTTGTACGCCACAGCGGTTGGGTTGTGAGGGATAACGTGCTTGTCAGCAAGGTGTACTGGCGTAGAACAAGGGCACGCGGGGATAATGACAGCTTAGTCCCGGAATCAGAGAAAGAGATGCTGTGGACCACAATGCTTGAGATGTTCATGCTCCCTGCGGGTACGGAGAACATAGTGAAACAGTGGACTCTTAAGAAAATGGCAGAACAGTTCCAGAGCTTTAAGGGAGATCTCTACAAGAAATACATCCTGAAGGGACTAACACCGAACTTCGACGTATTCTCAAAACTAAGGGATCATTGGGACGAGTTCGTTGCTTACAAGACAGGGCAACAAGGGCAAGCGATGATGGTCAAAAACAAGGAAAACGCCGCCAAGAAGAAGTACCATCACCACTTGGGGTCAGGCGGCTATAGCGTCGCAATGCCGAAGTGGGAGGAGATGGAGGCAAGATTGATTGAGAGGGGTATCAAACCGGCCACCGCTAAATGGTCGAATCGATCAAAGTTCTAGTACTATGCTCACGGTGGAACGCTTAACCCAGTTGATGGCTCCCTGGTCTTCAGCGATTAGTTACGCGAGGCTGCCAGTCGACTAACGGATGCAGTGGAAATCTCTTCTCAGGGCACGTTCCGACCCGACAGAGAGAAGGACGAGCTATCACTCGCCCTACAGACTCCCGAGCATCTAGGCTGAACACGAGGGAAAGGCGTGATTCCCTGGAAGATTGGATTCAAGGAGGACATCCACACGTACAGGAGTCGGATGAGGAGCAAGAGAGATACCGAGGCGAAGATTGTAGATCTTGAGTACAGGGTATCGAGCTACGAGCTCAGCATGCAAGAGGAGGTGGCAAGGAAGGTGGATGAACGCATGGCAGCACATCGGTCCCAGGATCCCCAGCCGTACATACCTCCTCCAATGGTCAGCCCATCAGGCAATCGTAGCAGCCGCGTCTCAACGGGGCAGGTAGGATCACAGAGCATGGACGCCATGCAAACCCAGGACGAAACCACCTGCCCTGTTGATGAGATCACGCAGCGGACACCATGTGAGCTGCATATTCCCTTCAAGAACTTATCAATCAAGGTATGCTCGTAGTTTTATGATTTTTGGCTTGTACATTCTGCAACTTGCTACTTAGGTTGATTACTAATAGATAACCTCTCATCACGTGAAGGTGGTGTCAGGAATAGCCATCCCAACGGACATTTCAGGGACTTACCACTGCAGGCCGATTCCAGCAGGATACTCGAGGGTCGAAGTTGAGCCGGTGAAAGCCGCGTACGAGGACCTCGAGTTGGACTACCCAGGAGGAGACGGTGAGACGCATCTACGAGACACAAGCTACGCCATTATACTATGGCGCAAGCGGTACATCGTCCTCCCTGGGCGACAAGCGGCGTCTCGTGCACCATCTCCTCCGGCTCCGCCGTCTCCTCCTGCACCATCTCCTTCGGTTCCTTCGCCATGTCCTCCGGCATCATCTCCTCCGGCTCCTCCGCCACCTCCTCCTGCAACATCTCCTCCGGCTCCTCCGCCTCCTCCACCTCCACCTCCACCGTGTCCGCCTGCATCTCCCAAGACAAGGTCTCGCCAAGCTCCACCTCCTGCCCGCACAAGGGCAATGAAGAAGGCGAAAGTTGACGCCACCAAAAACAAGGAGCCGCCGTACGATTGCAGTCAAGAGGAGCTTGACGCTTATGTGGCAGGAGAAGTGAAGAGGCAACTCAAGCCTCGGAGTCCTGAAAAGAAGATACCTATTGACCCGAGCGTGAAGAAGTTCTTCAAGGGAATGTCCACCACAAACAAGGAGGCCTTAAAGCTATCGGACTATGACCGAACACTTAGGAAAGCCTATTACAAGAAGTCCAAACCAGTTCCTTAGCTTGGAGAACAACCAAACCAAGAGGTCGAACCGTTGGTGACCGGCGAAGACTTTGGCATAACGGATTTCATTTCGGACACCGGTCTAACTGTGGATCAGCTGGTTGGAGGCGCACCAATCCCGAAGGTGGAAGTGGCATACAAGTTTGAACTCGGTAAACCGCTTGTCAGGCCTGAGCAGCTGCAGTCCCTACCGACACAAATGTACAAATTTCATGAACGGTACATGGAAATGAGCACCAAGGGTAGAGAGATGTTCGGAGTGAGGATCAGAAACCCTGACTTCTTGCAAGGAGAAGATGTTCTATGGATCCATTTTAAGGATGTCTTCGATCTGTACCATCTGGACGTCCTCGACGTCTCTCTTCTGAGCGCATGGATTTTGTAAGTATCTTTGAGTTCGATTTGTTTCGTTCAATAATTAGCTCTTGGCATATATGTAAGCAATAATAATTTCCTTTCATCGTTGTAGAATGGAGATTCAAAGGGCCCAACAGCGAGGGGTTTATGATACTGGTTTCATCGACCCTCGGAAAATCAACACCGAAATGATCGAGAAGTACAAGAAAGACACAGAGGACAATCTCGTCCATCTCCTAACACAGCAGCATTTCAAGACGTTCATACTACTGCCGTACAACACATAGTGAGTTTTTATTATCGTTCGAACAAATTTCATTCCCATACATATAACATGTACATTCTGATATTTATCTCATCTCACGCATATTCCAAATTCCATTGGGTCCTGTTATTTTTCGACTTGGACGCATGCAGAGTCACTGTGTACGACTCAATGAATAAAGAGGAGAAGGTTTTTGACAAGGTCTTCCAACTTATAGACATGTAATATAATGCCATCTATTCCAAAGTCGCGGGACTCTGTTGCTATTATGTTGATCTCGGGTAATAATTAATTAATCATAGCTTGCAACTACACATGTAGGGCTTGGGATTGGTTCCGTCAATTGGTCCGCGGGACTTGGAAAGAAAAACTTGGATGGAGGTTTCATTTTCTAGTGAGTACATGCATGATCCAAAATTATATTGAATTGAATCTCTAATTACAGTTAATATAAAGAGTATATTAAATCTCTCATCGTTTCTCATGTAGTGTGCAAAGCAGAACCAGGGAACTAACTTATGCGGCTACTACGTATGCGAGTATGCCCACTGCCTATCAAACCAAATATACACCACACGAGAGCTCAATGTACGTATACATAAACCATTCAAAATTTCATTGCGTATCGATTTGTTAAGTTGTTTATTAATTTCATATATTGATATGTCATTATTTTTCGAATGATAGTGTATTCACATGAGGGAAAATCTCCCACACAAGGATTTTATCACGGCTGTTCAAAAACAACTGATGGGGTTCATCAACGAAGAAGTCCTTAATCCCGATGGTGAATTCTACTATGATGGATCGACAATTCATAACGTCGGTCCTTCCTCTTCTGACGTAACGCCGGTCCTTCCTCTTCTGACGTAACACCGGCGTCGAAGTCGTAGCTATAGCTAGCGAGCAAATTGAAGGTGCACTTGAACCCCCTAGTGGGTTTTGGTGATTAATGACATGGTGGTTAAAGGGGACTAACGTGTTTATGAAGTTTATTCACAGGAGTTTAGTCCCAAAGCAAGTTGTGATGGCTAAGAATGCAAGGAGACCCCCCAATTTGAATGTTCCTAAGTGCGAAAAACACCGAAGGTGATTAGACTAGGTTTTTCACTTTCGAAATTGAGTTTAGGAAAAACCGTACTATCAAGAGGGGTTTCAAGTGTGGTTTTAGGGTATACAAAGTGCTCTTAGTCATATCCATGAGTCAAAATATTTTTAGAATCATTTTTGAAAAATGATTTTCTCCCCGGGACAGAGAGGGCTACCCGGAGGTTCTGGCCGGAACTTCCGGGCGCCATTTCAAAGCAAAATTTTCCTAAGTGCTGCCCGGAAGTTCCTAGCACTTTTGCCCGGAACCTCCTGGCAGGTTTCTAGTTCAAACTTGTGAGTAACGGCTAGATGATGTCACCTAGCCGTTATATATATGGATTTCGTCCCCAGGTCACCCTTTGACCTTTCCACTTCAGCTCTTTCATGTTCTAGGTTTTTCTAGCCACTCCCAAACTTCCTTTGCTTCCTCCACTCAAATCTATAGCCTATCTTGTGAGATTGAGAGATTAGATGAGAGTGTAGGAGTGTTTTGGAGATGGCTTGAAGATTAGGTTTGATTGAGCACTTTGGATACCTTGTGGGCTGTCACTTGGGCTTATTACTCTTGGAGATCTTCTCCTAGACGGTTAGGTGTCGCCCGTGAGCTTCCAAAGATTTGTGGATGTCTAGGGAAAGTTTATGAAGGTTTTCCTCACCTCCACAAGGAAACGAGGTAAGTGAGTAAAGATTCTTGTGCTGAGTTTTCAGAGGTTGTTCTAGGTAGAGCAACTTGCACTTGTGGTCTTTTCTAGAAAGAATTGTGAGTTAGATCTTGGTGGTCACTCAATTCTAGAAAACAACCTAGAAGTGTTGAGTTGAAGGCTGTGGACATCTTCTGGGATCTTTGCATAAGTGAGGCAAGGGGTTAATTGAGACCCGGCTCTTTGGAGCACCTCAACGGAGAGTAGGATCTGTGTGATCTGAACTTCGGGAAAAAATCGCCTTTGTCTCTCTTGTGCATGATCTGTGTTTGAATCTGCTGATATCTTGTGATCTTCATCTTGTGCAACCCTATGCCTGATTTTCCCTAGCTAGGACCTGTTTTTCTTCTCATATTTCGTTTATCTCTGTTGCCCGGAAGTTCCTGGCTCAAGAACTCCGGAAGTTCTGGGCTACTCATCACTGCCAGGAAGTTCTGGTGTTCGTCACCAGGAGGTTCCGGGTCCTGTCAATTTAACCGCTGCGTTTGTTGAGAAAATTTCAGGAAAGCCTATTCACCCCTCCTCTAGGCTACATCTTTGCATGTTCAATTGGTATCAGGGCCTGGTGCTCTTGATTCAAGCTTCACCGCTTTGAGTGATTCACGATGTCGGACTTAGGGGGAAAGGATGGGGAAATTGTTAATGAAGATGGAGCGAGCAGCAAGGGAACTCCATCACCCAAGGGAGCTACTATACCTTTTGATTACAGCAAACTTACCATTCCCTCTCACAACTTCGTCTCCGTGCCTTCCGGGCGTGCTCCTCAATTTGATGGGACACATTACGCCGCTTGGAAACACAATATGAAGTTGCATCTAATCTCTTTGCATCCAAGTATTTGGAAAGTTATTTGTACAGGTATTGATGTACCCCATGAAGACATGGAGCTCACTTCGGAGCAAGAGCAACTCATCCACCACAATGCTCAAGCTTCCAATTGTCACGCCCGGAATTTCTATCCAAAATTCCAAACGCTTACATGTGTGTAAACCCTCGTCCAAGAATCAGCCGAGGCACACAATAACAAATTGATAATAGAGTACAATTATTATTCTAATTAATAAGCGAATAAATTGTCATTACAGAGGTGGATAGTTCCTCTCAACCAATAAAGATCTAAGCAGCGGAAAATAAAGATAAACAGCGCGGACGACACCACTCCACAGGCAGCTTGACAAGGACTACGCCAAATCCTCAACACCATCAGCTTCACTGAAGAACTCCTCCTCTGATGAATGATTGCAAGGTGAGTATATGACATACTCAGCAAGCCACGCAGCAAATATGCAAATGCACAGGACAACCAAGGATGGCATAATATAGGCTTCTTTGCATAAATAGCATTTAATAAATATTTCAGAATTTAATAAAACAGTAGAAAATTAATTAAACAGTATTAATCCAACACCATACAACATACCCTGTTGTATAGGCCCAACCATTATGAACAACCAACCCCGGCTGCACAGTACTAATCTCCAAACCAGGAATATACCATTCCAAACCAGGAGCTAATTAGATTATCACCAGTTATAGCATCTTTCATTATAGTGGGAAGTGTGAGACTAATCACGAAAGACATTGTTAGACCCGTCCATAACCGCGGGCACGGCTATTCGAATAGTTTTACTCTGATCAGAGGTGTACCACTGTACCCACAAGACACAGCCCCACATCATGTCACCATGTGCCTTAGTACCACTACGGTACCTCGGAAAGGAGCTGTGACATTACCCCTCACACAACACAATTCACTACAGTGCACCATTCCCGGATCATAGTCACCCCCTTATAAACAAGGCATGGACTCCCCAGCGACCCCCGTGGGCTTATCTCCACCACTTCTCAGTCTGGTGCTCCGTAATGAACTATGCTATATAAAAGATAAAGCCGTTGCCCACGCTGGCTTGTGGTTGGCACGGTTAATGTTTCACAACCGAAACTCGTGAACCGGTCCTTAATTGTCATGAGCACGACCATTAAAACCATGTACTCACAACCCACCATTATCAGGTTTTAGTTGTCAAATTAATTAATTAACCAATCACGATTAACTATCATGAACTATCATTAAGCCATCATTAAGTAATAGTGAATCATAAGTTATCCCATTAGTGTGCTAAAGTTTCTAAGCATGGCTAAGCAATTACATCTAATCATCTAGTCGAACCAATATAAAGCTCAACTAGTCAAGTTATAATAACCCAAGGTATCAAGGAATAAGGTAATCAAGAACAAAAGGGCTATAACAAACAATAGGCTAATTCCACCCAATGACATTCGAAAATAAATGCAATAGTTGAATAGAAACAGTAGCTTTAAACGGGATCAACATGCTCAAAGGATTGATTAGGATCTATGTGACTTGCCTTGCTGGCCTTGGAACTCTTCTAAATCTTCTCCTGCAAAAGCGGACTCTCCGGAAACGTCGGATTCTAAACAGAAAAGAGCAAAAACACCGAAACAGCACATAAGCAAGCATGAACAGTACATGTGGATATTTTTAACATGTAGATCTCAATTTTAGAAAAATTTAGAGACTTGAACCAACTAAATCCGAGCTAAGATGAATTAGTTATGAATTTTTAAAGATTTAATCGGATTAAATCATTTATATAAATTTTAATTGAATTATGACGCAATAATGAATTATTTTTGAAAAGGAAAAGGGGATTTATTGCGTCAGCGGGTCTAGGGTTTACGGTGGACCGGGTCCACGGCAGCGGTCTACGGGATTGGACGGCCGAGATCGATCGGACCGAACGGACGGCCGAGATCAAACGGCTCACGGCCGGCTCACGGGCGACAGCGGTGATGACGTCAGCACTGACGTCACCCTCCCCGACGGCGACGACGGCGGCTCGGACACTCATGCCCGCCGGCGAACTACGGCGCGGCGGCGCGAACGGAAGGCGGCAACGGACAGCGGAGGGCACGGCGAACTCACCGGCGACCAAAGTAGCGGCGGAGGAGCAACGGACGACGCCGGCGGCGAGGTTGAAGCGGCGGCGAGCTTCGGGTCAACGGTGACGGCGGTCCTCCGGCGGTTCACAGCGACGACGAAGGGTCGGACGAGGACGGCGACGTGACGGCGACCACGATGGTGAGCTCCCCGAATGACGGCGACGACCGGAGCGACGGCGGCGCACGGCTGGAGCGGCGGCGGCGGCGGCGGCGCACGGGTTGCACGACGCTAGGGCGGCTCGGGCGACGAGAGGCAAAGGCGAGGGCGGCGGAGGGTAGAGGGGACTCCGGGGGTCCTTTTATAGGGGTCGGAAGGCGGCGGCGAAGCCCACGGCGGCCCGGCGACGGCGATGGAAGGTTAGGGTTCGCCGACTCCGAATCGAGCTCGA
Source organism: Oryza meridionalis (assembly GCA_000338895.3). Classification (NCBI taxonomy): domain Eukaryota; kingdom Viridiplantae; phylum Streptophyta; class Magnoliopsida; order Poales; family Poaceae; genus Oryza; species Oryza meridionalis. The sequence continues at coordinate 17,170,174 of CM002526.2, forward strand.
ATCCCCGCGTTTCCAAAGAGAGATAGCCGATGATTCCTTAAAAGAAAAGGTAGAGGAGATCACGGCGAACGTTTCCCCTCAATCAATTGCACCGGATCGGGAAGGATGCGGCCGAATTGGAAAGGCGGCGGCGGCGGCGCTCGACTAGGGTTTCGGCCCGAGGAAGACGACGGGCCTGACAGGTGGGCCCCACCTGTCAGCGAGCGGGAGAGAGGGAGAGCGACGGCGCGTGCGCAGCGGCTCGGCTTGCTGGGCCGGCTTGGGCCGGGGAGGAGAGAGAAAGGTTTTGGGCCAACTTTCGGCCCAAAGCCAAAAGAAGAAATTTTAAAACCTTTTTCTATTTAACTAATTCATAAAATGCAATTCCATTTATTAAAAATACTTCCTTAGCTCAAATAAATCCCAGAAAAATCTAGGAATTATAGAATTAAGCAAAGTATTTAATAAAATTTTATCTGGCCCAATTTTATATTGGAATTTATTATTTACAATTAAATCTTTTCTTCTAGGCTTTTAAAAATCATTTCTAAAATTCCATTTACACAATAATTTATATCTTCAGGATTTTTAGGGTGTGACACCAATGCAATTCTCTCCGTCTTGAGTCCGGAGGAGTTAAACAAGGTTGATGGACTTGAGGAGGCCAAGGAGATAAGGGATACTTTGCAATTGGCTCATGAGGGATCTCCCGCCGTTCGTGAGGCCAAGATTGAATTATTGGAAGGAAGGCTTGGAAGATTTGTGATGGATGATAAGAAGACACCACAAGAGATGTATGATAGGATGATGATCCTTGTCAACAAGATTAAAGGACTTGGGAGTGAGGACATGACAAATCACTTTGTTGTCAAGAGACTTCTCTGTGCTTTTGGTCCAAGAAATCCAACTCTTGTATCAATGATACGGGAAATGAAAGACTTCAAGAGGCTCACCCCAAGTGACATTCTTGGAAGAATTGTGTCTCATGGGATGCAAGAAGAGGAAGCTCGTGAAGTGAGGCAAATGGTGAAGAATGCCGCCATGACCAAAAATTAAGAAGTAGCTTTGAAGGCAAAATAAGAAGAAGAGTCAAGTTGTGAAGAAAGTGAAGATGAAGTGATGGCTGTTATTGTCAAAAGATTCAAGCACTTCCTTCGCAAGAGTGGCTATGGCAAAGGGAGGAAGGATGATGACAAGGGAAAGAGGCAATCAAAGAGAGCTTGCTTCAATTGTGGTGAGTATGGCCACTTCATTGCCGATTGTCCCAAGTCAAATGAAGCCAAGGCTAAGGGAGGCAAGAAGAAGCCGGAGCGTGCCTCATGTGGCGGAGGCACACATGGCGGAAGTGTGGTACTCCGAAGATGAAGAAGCCTCCGAGGCCAAGCCCAAGCCCAAGCCAAAAGACAAAGTTGAAGGAGAGGGTGGTGTTGCTACCGTCGCCTTCAAGTCATCTTCTTCAAGCAAGGAGCGTCTCTTCAACAACTTGAGTGATGATGACGACGACTCCTACAACTACTCTTGCTTCATGGCCGAAGGCCGCAAGGTGATGACTCAAAAGCCCTCTCACACTTCTCTTGATGTTGATTCTAGTGATGAGGAAAGTGATAATGAATTAGATGATGTGCTTAAGAGCTTTAGCAAACCCGCTATGCAACATTTGGCTAAGTTAATGAGAGCTTTGGATTTTAAAGAACAATCACTCGAAAGGCAAGAAGAATTTCTTATTCTTGAGAAGAAAAGAAACATTGCCTTAGAGGAGAGCCTAGCTAAAGAATGTGCTAAAAATGAACAACTAGCTAATGAGCTTAATTTGGCTCATGGTTCTCTAGCTAGTCTTAGGGATGTAAATTTGCCAATTAATGAGCTTAATTTGGCTAATGGTTCTCTAGCTAGTCTTAATTTGGCTAATGTTAATTTGGCTAATGGTTCTCTTCAAGACAAATTTGCCAATTTAGAGAAAAGTTATAAAGATCTTGAAGTTCAATTTGACACTCTTTGGAATAGCACTTCTCAACCAAATGTGGTTTCTAATTCTTCCAACCCATCTACTAGCAATGGTTGTGCTAGGTGTTACAATATTCATTTGAACTCTTATGCTACTAATGTTGATGCTATGCAAGCTCTTAAGAAAGAGAATGAAAGGTTGGGCACTTTGATGAAATATGGATGCATGAAGACATACCATTCAAAAGATGCCCTTTACAAGACCATCACCGCTCATCCTAACAAGGATGGACACGGGCTCGGGTTTTCGGGTGGAAGTCCTGTGTCTAAGCGTGTGATGGTAAATGGGAAAGAATGCTTGATGTTTGTGCGAGAAGGTAAAGCTCCACAAGCAAGTGAGGTGACTGGTCTTGTGAGCTGCCAGGGACCCGGAACATCCGGACAAACCGGGCAAAACCTCCAGGTGGGAGTCTCTGTCTCTCAAAAATTCCCACCAGGAAGTTCTGGCCGGTTTGCCAGGAAGTTTCGGGCCAATAGCCGTGCAAGACATGACCGGAAGTTCCAGGCATAATGCCAGGAGGTTCCGGCCAGATGGTCTTTACTATGATTCATATGTAATTTCCAAAAATTCAGAGGGCAAAGTGGTTGCTTATTTTAATGGGAATTACAATGATGAGTGCCGCACTTGTGTGTGGGTGCCAAAGGCTTTGGTAACTAACATCAAGGGACCCAAACTTAGACAAGTTTGGGCTCCTAAATCCCAAGCTTGATTTCTTTTCTAGGCATACTCCTCCGGTGGTTCAAGTTGGGTTGTGGACAGTGGTTGCACAAATCATATGACTGGAGAGAGGAGTATGTTTACAAGTCTTGATGAGGAGAACGGAACTCGTGAGAATATTGTGTTTGGAGATGATGGTAAAGGAAAGGTAATTGGTCTAGGTAAAATTGCCATCTCCAATAATCAATCTCTCTCTAATGTTCTTCTTGTCAATTCATTAAGCTACAATTTATTATCCGTTTCTCAATTATGTAAGTTGGGTTACAATTGCTTGTTTACCGATGAGGATGTGACGGTCTTTAGAAGGGATGACTCCTCTGTAGCATTCAAAGGCAAGTTAAAGGGTGATCTCTATCTTGTCGATTTCGATGTGGATAGAGTGAATCCGGAAGCTTGTTTGATTGCTAAATCCTCCATGGGTTGGCTATGGCATCGTAGACTAGCCCATGTTGGAATGCGGAATTTGGCAACTCTTCTAAAGGGGGAACACATCCTCGAGCTCACTAATGTCACATTTGAGAAAGATCATGTGTGTAGTGCTTGCCAAGCCGGGAAACAAGTTGGGAATCCACATCCTATCAAGAACATCATGACTACAACATGCCCTCTTGAGCTTCTACATATGGATTTATTCGGGTCCGTGGCTTACATAAGTATTAGAGGTAACAAGTATGGTTTTGTCATTGTTGATGATTTTTCCCGCTTCACTTGGGTGTATTTTCTCCATGACAAGAGTGAGGCTCAAGATGTCTTCAAGCGCTTCGCCAAGCAAGCCCAAAACCTCTATGATCTCACCATCAAGAGGGTACGAAGTGACAATGGAGGAGAATTCAAGAACACTCAAGTGGAGGAATTCCTTGATGAAGAGGGAATCAAGCACGAGTTCTCCACCTCCTATGATCCTCCTCAAAATGGCATCATTGAGAGGAAGAACCGAACTCTTATTGAAGCCGCAAGAGCAATGCTTGATGAGTACAAGACTTCGGATATCTTTTGGGCGGAGGCCGTGAGTACCGCATGTCATGCCATCAACCGCTTGTACCTCCACAAGATCCTAAAGAAAACTTCATATGAGCTCTTGAGTGGTAAGAAACCTAATGTTTCATATTTTCGTGTCTTTGGGAGCAAATGCTTTATTTTGAGTAAGAGGCCTCGCTCATCTAAGTTCTCACCTAAGGTGGATGAGGGATTCTTACTTGGCTATGAATCAAATGCACATGCCTATCGTGTCTTTAACAAAACCTCCGGTATTGTTGAAGTCACTAGGGATGTGATATTTGATGAATCTAATGGCTCCCAAGGAGAGCAAGTTGTTGTACATGTTGTAGGTGATATGGATCCAAGTCAAGCTATAGGTACTAAGGCTATTGGAGACATACGACCGGTCGAGACGCAGGATGACCAAGAAGATAGGGATCAACCTTCGTCATCGACATCCAATAGCCCTACATCGAGTCAAGAGACAGTTGACCCGGAAGTTCCGGGACCAGATGATCGGAACCTCTGGACCTCTCCAGGCCAGGAAGTTCCAGGTCCATCTATCAGGAAGTTCCGGGCAGAGGACAGTCAAGGCGTCCCTACAGCACAAGTGGATGGGAGTGATGCCGCGGGCACTGTAGAGCATCCTGATCAGGCTCAAGTCCCCTCGGTGCACCATCCAAGAATACATCACACTGTCCAAAGAGATCATCCCGTCGACAACATACTTGGTGACATAAGAAAAGGGGTAACTACTCGTTCTCGTGTTGCAAGTTTTTGTCAACACTTCTCGTTTGTCTCTTCTTTGGAACCAACCAGGGTTGAAGATGCACTTGGTGATCCGGATTGGGTGATGGCTATGCAAGAGGAGTTGAATAACTTCACTTGCAACCAAGTATGGACATTGGTGGAGAGACCCGACCAAAATGTCATCGGCACCAAGTGGATCTTCCACAACAAGCAAGACGAACATGGAGTGGTTGTAAGGAATAAAGCCCGGTTAGTTGCGCAAGGATTCACCCAAGTCGAGGGTCTCGATTTTGGTGAAACCTTCGTGCCCGTTGCTCGCCTTGAGTCAATCCGAAGCCTTTTAGCCTATGCCGCTCACCATGATTTCAGGTTATTCCAAATGGATGTCAAGAGTGCCTTTCTCAATGGACCTATCTCAGAGTTGGTCTTTACGCAGCAACCACCGGGGTTCGAGGATCCAAAGTTGCCAAACCATGTGTACAAGCTCCACAAGGCGCTCTACGGGCTTAAACAAGCCCCTAGAGCTTGGTATGAATGTCTCCAAGATTTTCTTTTGAAAAATGGTTTTGAAATTGGAAAGGCGGATACTACTCTCTTCACTAAAAAATTTAAGAGTGATTTATTCATATGCCAAATTTATGTCGATGACATAATATTTGGTTCTACTAATGCCTCTTTTTGTGAAGAATTTAGTAGTATCATGACTAAAAGGTTCGAAATGTCTATGATGGGCGAGTTGACCTTCTTCCTTGGGCTACAAGTGAAGCAAGCACAAGAGGGCACTTTCATCTCTCAAACCAAGTACGTGAAAGACATACTCAAGAAGTTTGGGATGGAGGATGCCAAACCTATCAAGACGCCCATGCCTACTAATGGTCACCTAGACCTCGACGATAATGGTAAATGTGTGGACCAAAAGGTATACCGCTCGATGATAGGATCCTTGCTTTACTTATGTGCATCTCGTCCCGATCATGCTTAGTGTATGCATGTGTGCTCGCTTTCAAGCGGAGCCTAAAGAGTGCCATTTGATTGCCGTCAAGAGAATTCTAAGATATTTAGTTCATACTCCTAATCTTGGCTTGTGGTATCCTAAGGGTTGTGACTTTGAGCTTTTGGGCTATTCCGATTCGGATTATGTCGGGTGTAAGGTTGATAGAAAAAGCACAACCGGGACTTGTCAATTCCTTGGGCGGTCCCTTGTTTCTTGGTCATCCAAGAAGCAAAATTCCATTGCCTTATCCACCGCCGAAGCCGAATATGTCGCCGCCGGTTCTTGTTGTGCCCAACTCCTTTGGATGAAACAAACCCTACAAGATTTTGGCTACAACTTCACCAAGATCCCACTCCTATGTGATAATGAGAGTGCCATCAAAATAGCCAACAATCCCGTTCAACACTCAAGAACCAAGCACATAGATATTCGCCACCACTTCTTGAGAGATCATGAAACCAAAGGAGACATATGCCTTACCCATGTGAGAACCGAGAGCCAATTAGCCGACATTTTCACCAAGCCTTTAGATGTGAAAAGATTTTGCGAGCTTAGGAGTGAGCTCAATATCTTAGATTCTCGCAACATTAGGTGATGGGTGGTTGGCTAATTTATAGCCAAACATATGTCACTAAAATGTAAATTAAAAAAAATTGAGCTTTTGTGTCTTGAGATCACTTCCTACGTAGAAGATGGTCTTGATACCAGGAATAAAGCTCAAACATTCCCCCTTTTATTCAAAAACCTTTTTGAAAATCTTTGCGAAATTCCTTTGTGTTCCTTTTATCGCGAAAATTTGGTTTTTATCTTCTCCTTGTGATGTATATCGACCATTGTTTTGTATTGGTTGCTTGTTGGCTGGTTATATAGATCACAAGTCTCTGCATGTCCATAGTTCTCTATTCCTCCTTTTTGATTCCTTGTCTCTATCTTGATTTTGGGCCTGACTGCCCTTTTTCTGTCAGGCCGGAAGTTCCGGGCCTCCCTGTCCGGAACCTCCGGGTGTTGGGGAGTATATATACTCAGGGGGAGTTAGAAACCCTAGTCTCTCTCCTCATTTCTTCTCCCTCCCCGACGCCAGCCCTAGTCACCGCTACAGTGCCCCTAGTGGCGATTTTCACTTCCAACCGTGAAATTTTGATTCCTCTCCGTGGAATCAACCACATTGGTGGCTAGGAGGTTCTTCCCGCGATCGATCTGCGATTTCCTCTCTCAAGGTAGCACTTTTGATCTTCTCTTTTAGTTCATCATGCTTTTGCCCCGATCTCTAAATCTGTGAACCTAGGGAGAAAACCACTTGGATAGTCTTGTTTCTGCTACCTTGTAGATCACCGATCTATAGGATTTGTTCACATGCACTAGCTATTTTTGAAACCTCTGTTCTTCATTTTTGCCGGCTGGAAGTTCCGGTGTTCTTGCACCCGGAACCTCCGGGCGCTGTCCAGCCAGCCTGCCATTCTTGCTTCTCTCAAAATTTGCCTAACTACTGCACTCCAATTTGTTGATTCCTGTTGCAGTAAGCACTATGCCTCGTGAGAAAAGACAGAAAGCCTCTCAGGATGTGTCCGGTGATGAGAGTCCTCCTATTCGGTTTCCTCGTGGTCGTTTGGGTAAAGAGAAAGTGGTTGAGGGCGTCAGTGGCAGCGGCACTCGTACTTCTCCTAGGTTTACTAGGCAATCCAGCAACCATCCAGTTCAGATTCGGGATGTTGACAGTGGTCAAGAAAGTGATGCTCCTAATACAAGAGGTCGTGGGAGAGGTGGTGGTCGCAGTTCTGGGGCTGGAAGGGCCTCTCATGATTTCCTTGTAGGATCTCGTGAGAATCCCGCTCGGCTCTACAAGACTCTTGGATTTGACACCACTCCTATGCACCACATTGGAAGACCAAAGTCCAACTACCTTCATCAGCTTGCCAAGTGCAGAAGGGACCGTTTGATTGATCCAGAGACACAGCCTGAGGAGTCACAGGATCCTCGTTTTAGGACTTTCACTCAATTGGATTGGTATAATTCAGTAATTATGGCTAGAGAAAATCCAGTGGTTGAGATGAAGTGGATTGATTGGGCTTACATGAGGAAGAAGAACAATGAAGTGTTCAATCAAGCGATGCAAGTGTGCCACAACAAGAATCTTGGAGATATTCTTGCCTTGAAGTATGATTGGAATGAGGAGGTCATTGCACAGTTCTATGCGACAGCGTTCTTTGGTACTACTAGGAAGGGAACCCCTTATGTGAAGTGGTTGACTGAGGGTGTTAGGCACAAGATTTCCATGGCACAGTTTGCTGAGATATTGGGGTTAGAGGATGAGGATCTCAATAGGCCTAATATTCATAGTGAAGCATCCGTTCCCATGATCAAGACCAAGTTCATGTATGCTAAGGATGCTCCTAGGATTTGTATGGGAACTACTCATGGTTTGCATCCAAATTACAAGGTGATGTACTCCATCTTTCGTTGGTCTTTGCTTCCAAAGGTTGGAGATGCCACAGCTTTGCCATCCAAGCATGCTCATCTTCTCAGTCGCATGCGCTACAATCAGCCTCCCTTCAGTGTGATGAAGTTGATTTGGTATGAGATCGCCAACACCATTCTTGAGCCAAAGCGGGGTTGCATCTATGCTCCTTTCATTATGAAGATGATTGAGACAGTCACCAGGGTGTTCTACATCAAAGATGGGCGCCACAATCCTTTTCGTCCTCGTGTTCCACCTTCCTCTTCTCCAGTGGTACCTAGATCCATTCCTACTACCTCAGCTGGCCCTTCTTCTAGTGCCCCACCGAGATCCTCGAGTTCTTCTCCCATCAAGAAGGCACTTTAGGCAATATTCTGTATGTGTGCTAAAACTGCTAAGAAAGTGAAGAAGATTGAAAGGCGTCAGAAGGAAGATAGAAGAGAGGCTGGGAAAGAAGTGTCAGATGATTCTGAAGATGAGGTCTATGTTGATCCATTTGAGGCTTATGAGGCAGCCCGCAACATTGCCGGTGAAGAGTCTTTCCAATCTGATGATGATGATGATGATGATGATGAGGGTGACACCGAGGTAGCTGCCGAGGATGCTCCCACTGATGTTGATGAGGGTGACACCGCTGCTCAGTCCGATGAGTCTTATCTCTCCGGCGATACTGAGATTGTTCCCTCTGATGGAGATGGAGATGAGTGATCCTCTTCTTCTCTTCATGGTTTCTTGCTTTTTGGTGCCTTGATGCCAAAGGGGGAGAAATTGTGAATTGAAGGGGGTCATTTAAATCTTTTTGTTGCCTTGACTGTTGTCTGGTCGTTTGGCCGGAAGTTCCGGGTCCTGTGATCCGGAGGTTCCGGCCAGGCAGATTTCTTTTCTATTTTCCCTCTCTTATGGACATGTAATCGTATTGTATTATTATGGTTGGATGTAATGTCTATTAGATGCTTTATTATCCTTTATGTCAATAAGTTAGACCATATGAATGTTGCATTTTGATGTGATGTAGTGTTCTTTTCATCTTTTTGAGTGATTGCCATGTCATCTAGTCTTTCTTTTTGCATCACTTATCATTCAAGCACTTTCATCTGCATCTCTTATTAGTTCCTTTGAGCTTTCCTTTGAGGGTAGTGTGAAGTTTCCTTTGAGCTTTCCTTCATCTTATGCATATTATATTCATCTCATTTCTTTATATGCATATCTTTAAGGGAAGCTTCACACTTCTCTCATCATTCCAAATTTAAATTCTATTATATTTTTGTGTGCTTTAACCATGTTGTCATCAATCACCAAAAGAGGGGAGATTGAAGGTGCACTTAAACCCCCTAGTGGGTTTTGGTGATTAATGACAAGGTGGTTAAAGGGGACTAACGTGTTTATCAAGTTTATTCACAGGAGTTTAGTCCCAAAGCAAGTTGTGATGGCTAAGAATGCAAGGAGACCCCCCAATTTGAATGTTCCTAAGTGCGAAAAACACCGAAGGTGATTAGAATAGGTTTTTCACTTTCAAAATTGAGTTTAGGAAAAACCGTACTATTAAGAGGGGTTTCAAGTGTGGTTCTAGGGTATACGAAGTGCTCTTAGTCATATCCATGAGTCAAAATATTTTTAGAATCATTTTTGAAAAATGATTTTCTCCCCGGGACAGAGAGGGCTACCCGGAGGTTTTGGTCGGAACTTCCGGGCGTCATTTCAAAGCAAAATTTTCCTAAGTGCTGCCCGGAAGTTCCTGGCACTTTTGCCCGGAACCTCCTGGCAGGTTTCCAGTTCAAACTTGTGAGTAACGGCTAGATGACGTCACCTAGCCGTTATATATATGGATTTCGTCCCCAGGTCACCCTTTGGCCATTCCACTTCAGCTCTTTCATGTTCTAGGGTTTTCTAGCCACTCCCAAGCTTCCTTTGCTTCCTCCACTCAAATCTAAAGCCTATCTTGTGAGATTGAGAGATTAGATAAGAGTGTAGGAGTGTTTTGGAGATGGCTTGAAGATTAGGTTTGATTGAGCACTTTGGATACCTTGTGGGCTGTCACTTGGGCATATTACTCTTGGAGATCTTCTCCTAGACAGTTAGGTGTCGCCCGTGAGCTTCCAAAGATCTTGTGGATGTCCCGGGAAAGTTTGTGAAGGTTTTCCTCACCTCCGCAAGGAAACGAGGTAAGTGAGTAAAGATTCTTGTGCTGAGTTTTCAGAGGTTGTCCTAAGTAGAACAACTTGCAGTTGTGGTCTTTTCTAGAAGGAATTGTGAGTTGGATCTTGGTGGTCACTCAATTCTAGAAAACGACCTAGAAGTTCCTAGCTCAAGAACTCCGGAAGTTCCGGGCTACTCATCACTGCCAGGAAGTTCCGGTGTTCATCACCAGGAGGTTCCGGGCCCTTTCAATTTAATCGCTGCATTTGTTGAGAAAATTTCAGGAAAGCCTATTCACCCTCCCTGTAGGCTACATCTCTGCACGTTCACAAATGAGTTGTACTATACATGCATGTATATATTCATATATGTACGTACATTTACTTTAGTGTTAATATATATTTTGGTAACATATATGCACATAAAATGTTAAGCGTTTTAAATTATAAATATGTGTGTAATATATGTATTTATACATATACACATATGCACACATATATATTTTTTTTTATTTGCATGGCCCTGTTTGCTGCATGGTTGATTATATATATATATATATATATATATATATATATATATATATATATATATATATATATATATAATCAACCATGCAGCAAACAGGGCCATGCAAATAAAAAAAAATGATACACGGATCTTTAGTCCCGGTTGGTAACACCGGGACTAAAAATGGATCAGCCGGCCACGTGGCTGACTGATCTTTAGTCCTGGTTCGTGTTACCAACCGGGACTAAATATCGCTATCTTTAGTCCTGGATTCGTAGTCCCGGTTGGACAACCGGGACTAAAGGGGGTTACGAACCAGGACTACAAACGGTTTCTCCACCAATGTGTTAAACAAGTTATAAGCTTCATAAAGTGAAGGATCATCTATTAGTACTTTCTTCAGCAACGCTTACATGGTTTTTTTTTAAGAATTAGGTCGAATTATCTAAAAAATAAAAGAACTTCGGTCGAAATCCGTAACACCTGGTTAAATGTAGGTTTGTTCAGTCTAATCAGCATAGTTTAGCACGCTGACCTTGGTAAGCGCAAAGCTCGTGGGTAAAATACACGGTCGGTACAGGTATATGAAGTTATAAATACACTGTAGGTAGGGATGTAAGTGGGTCAGCCGCGAACCCAGTTATAGGTCAAAATAAGCGGGCTCGCGGCTTATTTTAGCGTTTCGCGGGTTAGTCACTTACACCTTATACACATCTACCGTGGTCAAAGTACATATGAGTAGCTCGGATGCTAACTTTGCCAAGTGAATCTTTCCGTTAGGACGTTTCTATGTGAGGGGGCTGATATACCAAAATTCCGGTTGGAAATTATCAAAATCTTGAGCAAAATTTAGTTAAATTTGAATAAAATATTGCCAAAATTCACAAAAAAGGAAAAATTTTAAAATATCAGCCGAAATAATATTAGGGGGGAGGGGTTCCGAAATGACCGAAATTTCATTTTGGAATTTTGAACGTTGACGTGGGCATCTACCGTGGCAAGAACATTACATTTACGACACTCGTGCGACTCCTAGAACTATCAAATCTACTTTCAGTGCATGACTTATATACTATGAATTTTCTAGATGCTGAGAAATACATATATATTTGTTGAGTTAGGGGTGGTTGGAGTCGGTCTTTGGGGAATATTATAGTGTAGGGGCCTAAGGACATAATTCTCGTAACCGTGGATAACCATAACGGCGTGTGAGCTATGTCATATGTACTTTGGACTTTGAGTGGTATACATTAAACTAAGACTAGAGCTGTAGGTGTGTTGTATTTTACAAATTTAAGGATCCACCGGCTACCATGTATTTTACTCAAAGGTCATATATTAACACTTTCAAGTGTACAAAATAGATTCAAATTTAAGAACATGGTGTTCGTATCTAAAATAACTTTGGGATGAAATTTGAACACATGTTGGCACAACTTTAATTCAATAAGATAAATATGAAACTAACCTCATTTCCTTTCCTTTTACCTCCTTTTAGCCATGCTCTTTGCTGGTAAGATCACCTCTTACCGGTGTTTTCCTTTTACGAATCCTTGCGTGCCTATATACAAAGATGTGGACGTGCTCAATGAACTCCACATGTTTCTCAAGAATTAAGCTGGTCTTTATCAGCAATTAATTAAACTACTTTTATGTTGTCCAAACGAGAAACTGATGCATGTTTTAGTTCAGAACTGCACCTTGACCGATGTCTAAATTCACGTATCATACAACAAAATAATGGATGCATGAAGTGTCCCATTCATTTCCTTGATAACCACGTGGATGCAAAACTAATGCACCTGAAAGGACTAGGTGAGTCAGATGTGTGGGCTGGCCCAAGTGCTGAGCATGACGGCCCACATGAAAGCCCAACCAGCAACACACGCCAGCTGAAAAAGGCATAGAAGAGCAGGACTGCACTACCTGCTACTCCCTCCGTTACATATTATAAAATATTTTGGTTTTATCCAATTATATTTATAGAAAAAATATAGCAATATCTATGACACCAAAATAGTTTCATTAAATACATAATTAAATACATTTTTATAGTATGTTTTTTTTTTTGGAAATGCTATGAACGAGTACTTACCAGCTGTAGTAGATGCTTGCCATTTGGGCGGCTACATCATCATCATCCATCATGTATGTATGTCTTTTATTTGAGGCCTTGTTCACTTAAATCGGGATTGAGGTAGATTTGAAGTGAAGCTATTCCACTCCTATCCTCTCTTAATTATATCCAATCGTTGTGAAAGGGTCTGTAGCTAGTGGTTCCAAGAGTCTCAGTAGCATCTGAGGTCCTGGGTTCGACTCTCCATGGGAGCGAATTTTCCAGGATTTAACGGTGCTATACTTTCAGTGGTAGTCGACGTACCCGTTGACATCGACGTACCCGTTGACAGCAAGACGCCTGTGGTAGATGCTCACATACCATGTCTTCGAAGATGCTCATAGAAGCAGCCTAGAACCGACAAGGACACATGAAGTTCCAAGCAAAGAGGAGTTCAGCCTTCAGGTGGATCATTTCATTGACCATTAAATTACTTATTATGATTGCTCACGGCAAATCAGCCTGTAGATAGCTTAAACATATACAATCCTCGCTCTTAAACTAATTTCCAGCACAGGATCACTGTCAATCCCATGACCTTAATTGATTGATTGTTTGATTGATCAAACGCATTGACTAATTTATGCTACTGTCACCAAGATAGATAATATTGAAATGTCCAGATTGTACACGTGCATCAGCGGAACTCATCTGTCGTCCCCATGCTGATGTGCTCACTGACTACTACTATTTGGCTTGACCAAAACTAGTTTCAGATAAGTTTAATTTGGGTTTGACCAGTTGAGCAAAGGAATCTAGAAACATGCTTGGGAAGAAAGTCATGACGAAGTTATTTTTCATAAGTTATTCAACTGTGACTTTCAGAAAACCTGGATAAGTCTAATTAAAGCCGTGCCACTAAACCTATGTGTATATGCTCAGTTTCCTAATCATCAAGTCATGATCCCGCTTACACTGAAAAAATATATACTTCCTCCGTTTCACAATGTAAATTATTTTAGCATTTCTCACATTAATATTGATGTTAATGAATCTAGATAGATATATATGTCTAGATTCATTAGCATCAATATAAATGTGAAAAATAGTAGAATGATTTACATTGTGAAACGGAGGGAGTACGATTTTATCATTAATCTAGGAGATTCCATTGATTCCTATGGTTGGAGACTTGCAGTGGTCCACGTCCATTTTGAAGGCAAGCAAGCAAGCCGAAACAGATTACTGATGGCTAACGCCCAATCCTCGCATGCTACAAGGTGCAGGCTTTGCCGTTTACACCAAGATCTAATTTAGTTTAACCTGCTAATCTTGTCCGGGAAAGACGGTGAATTGGTGGACTTTAATTACCACAGTGAATCCAGTGGCCGAACACGCAAATTAAAGCCCGGGCAGCCGCTAGTGCTGTCAGGAGTGAATCCGCCAATTGCAGAGTTATGACAAAGTTATTGTTCAGAGATAGAAACAGCAGGATTATAAAATACAAGAACAGATAAATCATATATATAGGAACAAAGTGTCATGGCCATTGGATTCGATAGGAATTAAAGACAAAAAAAAAGTTTCAAAACTAACGTTTGGATGGCACATGGGAAAAATATGAGTCTTTTCTGTCATTGGAAAAGAAAACATAGGAATTTTGAAGACTTTGAGGGAGTTATTTCTTTGTTCCAAAGGACCACATGAGTTTTTTCCTCGGGAATTAAATCCTTCAAAATTCCTCTAGTTTTGTATGGCATGAACTAATCATCATCCGTTTTCTTGACTTTCTCCTGCATTAGCAGCTGCATGCACATACTGATCACCTTTCACTTTCTTTGTACTGTTAGTATTTGTTATTGACAGTGCCATTATCCTGTTGCATATGCATGACAACCGTTACTAGATCATCTAGAAACAAGACCCATGTGGTTGAGTAGTTGACTCATGCATATCTAGCAATCTATCAAGCAAGTTGCTAGCTTTCAAGAAAAGTTATATAATATACCATGCGTGTATGCAATTTAAACAGGGAGAAAAGATAGTGATTAACATTTAACAAACTGTAGGTACTAAAGCAACCCAGCTGGTCGGTCTCATAAAGAGGTAATTAAATTCTGTTTAGACAGACATACCCCCCTTCTCTTTGAAAATCTCTTTCACACGCATGGAAAAAGAAGAAAAGAAAAAAAGGAGAAGAAAATATCTCTTTTGACAAGTGAACCATAACTGTTGGTCCTTTGCTAGCTTGACCTCTGATGCATTGACGTTTGCAATGACATCCATGGAACCATCTACTAGCTAACCAATTATTGATCCTAGCAGACCATCCATGTGCTCACTATATTATAATTATAATCTATATAATTAATGATCTCAAACAATTAGGTTAGGTCAACTTGATAACTTCGATTCAGCATGCATGAAGTCAAGTCTTGCAAGTATACGTAACTGAGAATCACAGATAACTGATAGTAATTATGATGTAAACCTTGGTACGGTGTCAATGATAAATTGATGCTATCATGGTGTAAAACTCGCAAACCTGTAACAGAAGAAAAATCGTCGTTTTGTGTGGTACATGCATCCTTATTTATTTTGGTTATTAATAACCAGAATTCTAGAGCGGAGCCATGTCTGAATTATCCTAGATTGGTACGGTACTACGGTTAATGTATATGACCATGTCATTAATTATAAAATTGTAAAATGTGACCTCATTAGCTTTACCAAAGATCGATAAATAAACACAACAAACTTTAACACTCTGCTTTCATTGAATGTTATAAGTCCCTTTCACGTGATTCTCAGTACTGTTTAGTTGATCCCCAGCTTTCTAGTCCGATAAGCTGCCACTTCAACTATCATTGGATGGGATGACAAAAAAGAAATAAATAAATAAAACAGTTGTGAGCTGGTAATCTTTCATGTGCACTGTAGAACTTTGAATTCAATTATTCAACCATCCAGCCCAAACAAACTACTGCCTAGCTCACTTCAAAATCTTAAAGTACTAGTATTCCATTGGTCGATTTCATTTTCATGTCGAATCTAAAACTGTCACGAATCGGTGACACATGAGCTCGATGATACGAGGATATATATACTAGTCAAGATGTGGTCACGGTCTCATGGATCGATGGATATATTCGAGGTTTGATTCAATTTGATTGGTGCATTTCCATGCAAGCATGGACTTCAACTATATATGCATGTTTGAAAATATTCTCTCGTAGAGAAGTCGCATATATATAGATGCACGTTTTGGTCTTGGGCAGTCAACCTATATATGCATGGATTTATTAAGCATGTGTTGAACTGTTTGAAAGTAAGCTCACAAAGATATATTCAATTGATTCGTTCAGTCTGCTACTGCAAGTAGCAAATGAATATAGCGGCTTGCCTAGTTACACTTAAACTAGAGCTAGCTGTGTTCTATCTTGCTGATTACTGTTGTAGTGTTGTGTTAATTAAATTTATTCTATTATTACTTATATACTAACAGTACAAAATACGAGAGTACTATTTTCATCCTAAAATATAACAAAATAGTATCGTATTTGGCATAGCTTAGTAATACGAATTTGAACATGTGCACATCCAGATTCGTAATCCTTCCTCCGTTTCGTATCATAAGTCGCTTTGATTTTTCTATAGTCAAACTTTTGTAAGTTTGAGCAAATTTATAGAAAAATAGCAACATTAACAATATCAAATTATTTTTATTAAATATAGTATTTAATATATATTGATAATATGTTTATTTTGAATTAGAAGTATACTATAATGTTTTTCTATAAATTTAAATAAATTTAAATAAGTTTGACTTAAAAAATCAAAGCATTGTATATAAGATAAAGAAAGCGTCTTATATAACATAGAAGATGAAGTATTAGGTTATACTCCCTCCATCTGATTTTGAGTTTTTGCTTGTTTTGTTTGATCACTCGTCTTATTAAAAAAATTATGTAAATATAAAACATAAAAAGTTGTGCTTAAAGTACTTTGGATAATAAAGTAAGTAAAAAAATAAATAATAATTCTAAATTTTTTTAATAAGACGAGTGATCAAATAGTGTAACTAAAAACTCAAAATCCCTTATATTATGGGACGGAGAGAGTATCAAATACGATAGAGCTAGATTATAGATTATTTTGAGATGGAGGTAACAGTAACTATCGTCATTATTTTGAGAAAGCTAGTGGGGCACGTCAAGAAGAATAGTCGTGGGATGCATGCACGGCATAGCACAGCAGCGCATGCGTCTGAAAAGGTGGATCTATACTGCACGTACTACTCCGTCCAAAAAAAAAAGCTAGGATTGAACAAGGTAGGCAGCAGCAGCAGCATATATACTGTACTAGAACCTTGCTATAAATTTTATTAGGATTAGTCTTCTTTTTTTTTTACGGAGAAGGTAGACAGCAACATATATACTGTGTTAGAAGTAATCGACGTATATTTTCAGTTTTTTTTCCAATATTAGTTTGGCATGTCGGATGGCATGCATGGCGATGGCGATCAGGTCACCGGTACTGAATGCTGGACAAAGGGCACAGCCGCTATCTGAGAAGAGTAGGTACATATAATCCCTGCGTAAGAATGGTCTTTGGTTCTACTGAAAATAAAAGTAAAATTAGGATTAAAAAATAAAAAACAATTAACACATGATTAATTATGTTTTAATCTATTAACTTATTAAGGAATAGAAAAAAAACCTCCACGTTCACTCTCATGGTCAAGAAAATCTCACATTGATTGAAGGAAAATAAGAAAAAATAAAAGTCAATCCTATACGGTACCACATTAACCGCTGAAAAAAAACAAAAAAAAAATCAATCGGACACCCTATACTATAGATTGCTTACGTAGTAAAGTAAATCAGGATTCTTTTTCAATTTGGAAATAGTATTTTCTTTTGAAAAACAACAGTCATACATGGTTTATCAAAGTGAAACCAATCAGAAACAGTAACAGAGTATCTATTCCAAATTGTACTCTCTACATTCATATAGAAAAACATAGACTTAGCAACCAAAGCAAAATACAACTACACAAAACAATCATAGCTTGCATGTAGGAAATCGTCTCCCTGAAATTAGCTTCGTCAACAAATTAGATAATAGAAAAACAAATCACCACGTTTACACTCATGCCCTAGAAATTCCCACATAATTAAAAAGAAAAAACTGAGTCATATTTTTTAAAATTTATGAAATTTAGATTAAAAAAGTAAAACAAATAAAAGGTGAGTCCATTAAAAAGCAATTTTCAATATGAAACTTGGATTAAATATGTCAAAACAATAAATATTGAAATAATAGTCTATGTAAAAATATAATTTATAAAAAGAAAATCTAAAATCGGATTAAATTAGAAAATAATTAATATCGAGAGAATACTTTATGTAGAAATAAAATTTATGTTGCCATTTTATTAATACATTTTATAATAAAATATGAAAACATATATGCTACCATGTGAGAAAATTTTATAATAATGCTAGCCGCGTAATCTGCGTGAGCCACCACACTAGTTATTATAATCATAAGTAAATTTATCCAATATTTTAAAGTAATTTCTATATAAAATGTTTTCATACAAAATCAAGATAAAATCTATAATATAATATAAGTAGGGTGTGTTTAGTTTACATCAAAATTGGATGTTTGGTTAAAATTGAAACGATGTGACGGAAAAGTTAGAAGTTTGTGTGTGTAGCGATATGATGGAGATTTTGCATGTATATATCGATCGCGGGAGCGCCGCGCACGCAGTGCACACGTACGTGCATAGGTGCATCGTAGGCGGTAAGCAAGTTGCCGGTGATGGTCGATCTCGGTTATCGCGTGCTACAGCTGCTTGCTAGCTCGATCTGGAATTCTTGTTGGATCTTGCTAATTAATTGTCACTTTCACGGCCAGATATTATTGACACCCCGACCGACCGCGACTGGAAGCTTCCTTCGCGGCGCGCGTGTGGATGTGATAGCTGCCTTGGAGAGGAGGATGCGACATAGGAGTATTACGGCCGGGTGCCAGCGTACGGGAAAATTTTACCTATTTACCGCTTTTAGAGTGGACAATTATCCAAATACATTTTATAGGGTCCCTTTCGTAGGGTCCATCCAAAGAAAATTCATAAGAATTTTGGAAGATTTTATTTCTATAGAAATTTTTTCTATATAGCCTTTGAATCAAAGGAATAGATCCTAGCTAGGGAATCCTATGACTCTTTTCATACAAGTTTTGGAGGAAATTTAACATAAGGTAGAACCTCACGGAAAGAATCCTTTAAGTCTTTCTCTCTCCTCAAATTCCTGTGTTTTTCCTGTGGCCCAATCAAATAATCATTTCTATGTTTTTTCTGTGTTTTGTAATCTTCTATTTTACACTTGCATTCCTGTCAGAATCCTGTTTTTTCCTATTCTTTCGTTTTTCATTCCTATGATTCAAAGGCGCCCTTAAATCGCAAGATTGAGAAAACGTATGAATAGAAAAAACGTTGGATTTTGATAGGAGTGTAAGTGTAAAACAGAAGATTGCAAGACGCAGGAAAAACACAGGAATGACAGTTGATTGAATCGCATGTATTGGATGAGAGAGATAGACTCGATGGAAAATCACCAAGAGGTTGAAGCTCTTACTAAATTTCCTACAAAATCTCAAATTTCCAACAAAATCTCTATAGGATTATCCATTTCATATGAATTTCAAAGGATTGGATAGAATTCAATCCTTTGTTTTCCTATAGGATTGAAATCTTCCAAAATTCCTATATTTTTCCTCCAAATCAAAGAGGCCCTTAGTATGCACATATTTTTTTCCCCTTAAGAGATGTCTTCTTAACTATTTATTACCACTTTTGCTCACGTGACATGCCAACATGGCAACGGAGGGTAGAAACTAGTGTGGAACCCACTAATTAGCCTCTCCTCTCTCCTTCTCTCCCTCCGATCCGGCGTGGCGCCGCTATGACGGAGCAATGGTGATGGATGAGGAGGAGCATCGGCGGACGGGCTCCTCGATGACGCCGGGGTTCATCCTCGCCAGTGACCTGACCAGCAGCGGCGTCGTGATGGAGTGCGCCAGTTCGGTCGCCGTCAGCCACACCATGCCCACCAGTGTCGCTACGCCTCCTCCTCCGGTGTCACCGCTCTGCCTCGTCCACCGTTGCGAGGAGCCCGTCCACCACCGCTATGCCTTCTCCTCCGCCGGCGCCACCGCTACGCCTCCTCGGCCGTCGCGAGGAGCTCGTCCGCCACAGCTACGCCACCTCCTCCACCAGTGCCGCAGCTACGCCTCCTCCTCCGCCGACGCCGCCACTCCGCATTCACTACCTCCGCGAGGAGCTTGTCCGCCGCCGCTACGCCTCCTCCTCCGCCGACGCCGCCACTCCGCCTTCACTGCCTACACGAGGAGCTTGTCCACCGCTGCTACGCCTCCTCCTCCGCCGGCGCCACCACTCTGCGTCCTCCACTACTGCGAGGAGCCCCGTCCGCCGCTGCTTCGCCTTATCTGTCGCCGCTGGTCCACCTCCTCCACCATCATGACGACGCCACGCTGGACCGGAGGGAGGGAAGAAGGAGAGAGGGGAGGCTGACTAGTGGGTCCCACACCGGTTTCTACCCTCCATCGCCATGTTGGTATGTCACGTGGGTAAAAGTGGCAAATAGTTAAGAAGACATTTCTTAAGAAGGGCAAAATAATATGTGCAAACCTAAGAGGGTATTTGGATAATTGCCTAATCTAATAGTGGCAAATAGTTAAATTCTCCAGCATACGGTGGTCCATGCCTCAACTGTCTAAGTTTACTATATCCTGTCTTCAATGGGTAAATTATTCCACACTGTCTTTGTTTTTTTACTCGACATTTTTTTATAAACATAGTATAAGGGTAGACGTTCATAATATACATACACTCACTCATAAACACACATACATTATACCCCTATGTGTACCTCTGAAAAATGAGCCTGTATATCTTGAGATTGACGAAGTCGCAATGGACACCGTTTTTTTCTTCTAATTACATATTTATGTAACTTATTAGAGTAGTGTAGCAATTCTCCCCCGTCCAACAAAAATGCTTTTCTCGTAATTAAGTTAGATTTAGTTTGTACGATAAATTCTCTACTGTAGTCACTGTACTATTAGACTGCTTAACAAGACGAATGTACTCCTTTAGTTCTCAAAGAAAAATATCAAACTTTTGTCCTTTTCTTAAGGTGGTGATGATCACTGATCAGTCACTCATGCAGGACAACATCTGTATGTATAAACCATATAACAGAAATTAACCTGATTGAGTAAACATCATGAAAAAATCTTATGGAGAAATCCTGGGAGATAACCAATCATCCATTAATTATTCTATGTATTTATCATCTTATCTGGCCTGCACGGCACGTACAACGGTACAAGCAACATTAAAAAGCATGCATGCCCGGACACTGACCTTTTTGCTACTTGTTGCTTGCTGCTATCCTATACTATATACTTTGCTAAAGGCACATGTTAATTACGAAATTGAAGTGAATTCGGATTCGGTGGGCAGCTTTAGCCGGCAGCGGCCGTGGAATCGCTTCCCTCTAATCCAATCAGATAAGACAGACATGTGGCTCAAATTGCTATCATTGCAAATTGCAGTGCATGCATGCATCTCCATCGAAGTATCCTTTTGGCTTCTATGTTCCCATCTGTCCCGGATTAGCCTATCCAAATGGTCCCAATAGCTATGCTATTGTTTCTAGGGTAATTAAATTAACAATATACTTCCCAATATACTTCTCATGTTTCATAATGTAAGTCATTCTAATATTTTCTACATTCATATTGATGTTAATAAATCTAGATAGATATATATATCTAGATTTATTAATATCAATGAATACGGGATATGTTAAAATGACTTACATTGTGAAACGAAGGGAGTAATACTAGTTGATATATAGACCAATAGAACTCGTCATTATCAATATCAACTTGATCTCTCGAACGCTCTTCAAATTCGACAACCAATTACGTCCTTCCGTTTCATGTTGAGATTTTATCCGTAAAAGAATATGTTAGTGTTGATAGTCCCATATTAATTGTGGAAGAGTAAATGTCCTACTCCTTCCGTCTCAAAATATAGTAATTTTTGGCTATAAATCTGGACACACAGTTGTCCAGATTCATAGCTAAAAATGCTTATATTTTAGGACGGAGACAGTAATATATAAGTGGAGGAGTCCCTCACCTCATTGGCTAGCTTTTGAGTGAGAAATGCTCTTTACGATCCTACAATTGGTATCAAAGCCTGGCTAATGGACTATGGGTGCATGTGGGGGCCTCTATACTTGAGGGACCATCGGTGTACGGTGAACGACTGAAGGACATCAATGTGGGGAGATTGTTGGATAGTTCCACATTGGTTGTGGAAGGGCAATGGATCTAAAATATAAGTGGAGGAGTCCCTCACCTCATTGGCTAGCTTTTAGGGTGGATAAGACTATTTACGATCTTACAGTTAGTAGATTCCTCGCAAGAAAACACTTTCTTGTAATTATAGTAGTTTTTAATATCTTTGACAAATATATGAGTATAAAGCACAATCCTAAAATAGCACACAAGACTACGTTGATATGCTAAATGATAACTTAAACAAGAATGGAGGGACTAATATCTTCTTTAAAAAAATCATTTGACCCTTTGTTTGTTGCTCATATCTTGTATATACCCTTAAAAAATACATCTCCCTCCATTGGCCTTCTTTTCCAACTTCTGTCCCCTATTCATAAATGATACATGAAAGTCCATTTTGTAGGATTGAACATAAGAATCAAGCCTACAAGAACACAAGAACATCAATAACCAAAGTCTTTTATGAAATAAAAGAAACCCTCTAACCTGATGAATTGTGACCTAACCTCTGTAATACTCCAATCTAACATTCAGTATGCCGCAGGTTTGACCACCTTAAGGACGTCGGTGTGACCGCTTGTGTGCCGCCGATCTAACCACCGTGAAGTCGCCGGTCTAACTTCTGGGAAACAGAAACCACAACTCGACAAACGCTCTTTAAATTAGATCGACTTTATAGCATTAAGATGTGTTTACAAAGTGCACTTAGAACACCCCTCTCTTAAATTTAGAACTCAAATCCAAAAATTAGGTTAAAACCCTAATGTCTCTCCAAAATCTATTATCTCAAATTGGTACCGAGAGCATAAACCTCTTATCTATTTATACCCTAATGAGGTTGCACAAAGCCAGGAATCCAACAAGGATAAGTAATCCTAATCCCTTAGAAAACCCATTGAACAAGTATCCAACTTATCTATTTACATATTTAAATTCCAATCTTTTCAAACTTGGACTCTCTCTAAATTTGACTCTGCCATACACACACAATTTCTCTTGTATGCCATATGAAAACTTCACCTCTATGTGCATTGTTCTCTAGCCTTAGTACCTCGGATAATCTCCTTGATCGTATGGATATCAACTTCTCCCAAGTTAAGTTCCAATCCATCACCAGCAATACTTTCCCGAGGTCTCAAGTAATACCTACATATCAATAAACAAAGAAACCATATCAAAGCACAAGTTATTTTCTCAAATTGACTCATATTAGCACACAACATAAACTACGTATAGAACCATCTAAAAGTCATAAATAGTAAGCAATCATCATAAATAAAGAAATCAACCTAAAACCGACTCCAAATAGAAGTCTACCAGTCAAACCATTGAGTTGGTCGGTCTAACCACCATTACCTTTGCGCTCTGATCACACCAACACCAGCAGTCTGGCCACCATAACCTGTATGGTCTAACCACCCTCATATAGAGAGCAAAACCACTTCGCCCAATAAAACCACCATCTCATCAAAACCAATATTATCAACACACATGCTAATTTGCTCACCACTAAAACATTAATAGAGATATTGATTTCACACATTTTAGTCATTGTGAATAGAATGTACTGCCACACATGAAAAAGAAGTTATAGTCACATTGAAAAAGAAGTTATAGTCACATGCCAAAACTAAGTTTGGTGTTTAGTTCACAAATGACAATGATTGATTTGATTATGATGCAATGACTGATTATTATATTCTTTAAGGCATCCCAATTATATTCTCTACTATTTATGAAGGTTTTTCAACAACTCTTTTTGCATTAGTTGTTACTCTTTTTACTCCTATCCTGTTGGAGACAATGGCATGCCCCCAAATAATTGCAAACATGGCCTTATTTTTCTATTGCTCAATAACAAACAATAATATAGTTATTGAATAAGAGGCAACAAATCATATATATTTTTGTGAATAAATTTGTATTCTTATTACTGTTATGTTAATTATAAGAATAATAATATCATAATAATTACATTTAACTTATACGAAAATATATTATTGTAAAAATAGTCCTATATTTTCCTGATGGCTAGGTCAGGACTTATAGCTATTAACTTGCTATTAAGGCTACATTCTAATGTGAGTTTGGCTGCAACTTCCCTGTACCATGAGCATATTTCCTAAATTGCTAAATGGTGTATTTTTTTTAAAAAAATGTATATAGAAGTTTCCATACCTTTAAAAGACACTGGGGTGGACAATGAAATAGTTTTTACAAATTAACCCTTTATATTTTCTTATATTATAGAATATGCCAATATTCATTTCAAATGAGTGAATACCATATATTTAGATGAGGCAAACAAGTGATACTAGCATATTTAAAACATACGTATTTTGTCTTTGACATATTATAATGAGAAAAAAATTATTTGCCACTCAAAGTTCATGAGTTTCGTTATATACCATCGAAAGTTTGTTATTGCTTTATATACCACTGCTTGAACTTTTTCTTCCCTATATGCCATCGACATCATCATCTTGTGTAATAGGGATGCAAAAGTAGAAGATTAACCTTCTAATCCCTTGAGGGGATGTCCACTCATTTCTTTCCATGTCATCCAAATAATTATAAAAATATTTTTTAATAAGATAGAATAACATGCGATATATCACTCCACAAATATGCAAGTTGAAATTTCATTTTTACAATTTATTTAAAAAATAAAATTTGGCTATGAGCACACGTATGCTATTTCAATTAAATTTGTTGTTTTTCTTACAACTTGTGAAGATCAAATTTGAATTTAAATTTTGTACTGATATATCAAATATTAATCTATCTTGTTATTTATTTTAAAAAAATCATAACTATTTGAAAGACTGCAATAACGAGGGGATATCCCCTGTGATGAGGAACTAGGTCCCGATCTTCCGATAGGTATTGATAATTATCGATTTGGCGGAAACATGACACAAACAATCCGACTTCCGATCAACACGATGTGAACCCTACAATCGCAACACCACATCTCCTCCGGTTATCAAACAACCGTTGCCCGGTTGATCTCGTCGAGAAGGTTAATCCCTACATGCGAATCGAATAACACAAGCAAGAACAAGGTAGATTGCAGCTCAATTAATTTGCAGATGAATGATTACGATCTCTAAGTTGGGTTCTGCAAACCGAACTAGTGGTGAAAATGCAATGGCAGAAACAATCAAAGCAAAACCCGACTCTAAACTATAATGGCTACTGAATAAATATGATTAGTGTTGTCCTACAGTGCCACCCTATTGGGCTTAGTCCCACGACAAAATTACAAAGCCCAAGGCTCAAATCAAACTCGGACTACATGAGGTATGTGGTTTGTTTTACCGATTCTTGATAACTTAGTATGAATTTTGATATGGGACCAAAAACCATATGAAAGTAAACTCAATAAGTTCCAACAAGTACTCATGGGCCCCGAGATTCCTTCTAAATTAGCGGCAAGGTCCATTAGAAGTTGATGATGTCAAAAGACCCGAATCTGAATCCAAAACGTGTAGAACTTCATCTCTTGCCTTCTATGGACCAAAAGTGATGTGGCGAGGTAGGGGTTGACTTGGGGAAGATCTTGGTCTGGTCCCCAATCAATTTCTTTGATCATCCAAACACCTCATGAGCCCACACTCCTTTCCATCACCCACATATGTATTTCTGCAAACGAGAAAATACAAACTCATGGTGTAGCAACATTTGTTCAAATTAGCAATAAGTAAATATAAAACATATGCATTTTTCGCTTGTTGATGTGTAACATATGCATGGTTATATCGGAACTAGTAATGTCCTCATCACCCTGGATGGATTAGCAAAACTGATTGTAATACCTTGTATATTAAAAGATACTTAGGTTTTTTAGTTTGGGTTGATGTGTTTAAAATAAAGATGTTAACAGAAATAAATAAACGAAAATATCTTTAGAGGTGGGCCAACATGAGAAGGCCCATAAACCCAGCCCATTAGTTCTCCCCTAAAACGTAGAGAGAGGGGAACCGACTCCCACCTCACCTCATAGTGCCGCCACCCCCTCTCCCTGGCTGGCGCCTCCTTCCTCCCCTCCTCCTGTGTTCGCATCTCTCCCATCTACAGCAAAATTGCTCTCTCTAGATCTCCACCTTCATAGCTTGGATCAAGAAGCGAAGTAGAAAAACAGAACGAGGAGGAGGAGAGGAGTAGCAAGAGGGGTTAGACCAGAGTCTCCCCTATTGTCTCCTCACAAGTTCTCTAAAGAAACCCTAGGTGGTGGTCCTTCAGATCGTGCATGATACCAACCCTTCATTGGAGGCAAGTGCATGACGAACTAATTGTGTGATTCATGGATTGTTTGCTCTATCTATTTATTTCTGATATATTTCTATGTGACATGTGACCGCTTATATTTATATTGTTATTCGCGCCATTTATGTTTTCATGTTTATCCTATGTTTACGACGTTATTCTTGTTTCAATATTCCGGATTCTGGTTCTGCTTAAATAATTCAAGTTCCCTGCTTGCCATGGATGTGCAATATGGTTTCAATTTGGTTCTTTGATTCCGGTTTCAATTATTCAAGTACCATGCGTAGTCATGGGAGTGCAATTTGGTTCTTTATTCAAGTTCCTATGGGTAAGCGCTGATCACGCTTACTCGCTTTGCCGGCAAATGCTTGGATGTATTCACTATTGTCCGGGATGTAAACTACTATTTCAATTCATGCCTGCCCGGGATGGGAACTACTATCTTCTTTGACTTGGTGTTTGAAAATGTGTTTCCTATCAACGAAAACAAGGCTTCTGTTCATTGCTTTATTGCCAATGTTGTGTATATGTGTTTTCTAGTTCCATATTGTACTTGCTGAGTATTTTTATACTCACTCTTGTGTTTTATTTGGTTTTAGGTACATATTGAGACCGACATGCATGGGCGGGAAGTAGCGCCCTTATATACACATCTACTTGCACACTACCAAACTATATTGCTTAGGTCTATAATGATACTTAAATTATATCCTGGTTTGGTCTTTAATAATCTTTAGATTTCTAATAGTTTCTTCCCCGTGGATTATAAGGATGGATCGTATTGTGGGAATGATATTGTTATTAGTTTTAACTTACAATTGCCTATTATGGATGTCCGTATTTACAGGGGAGACTCTGCCGAATATCTAATAATTTTGGAAGTTAGTGGTTTGAGTGTTTTTTAGTGTGGCACTCCAGGTACGTGGCTACCTGGGGCGTTACAGTTGGTATCAGAGCGGGCGGTAGGTCCATGGGATGTAAATATGAGAATTTAAAATATTGATCATGTTTTCCTTAGGATGGGAAAAATGAAGTAAAATTTGAGTTAGATTTAAAACCCATAAATTTGACACACTGGTGCACAATAGGATGGGATTGGGTCATTCATTGCATCACACTTCTTATATATTTTATTGATTACTGATCTCTATCTCATTGTATTTGTGATTTTCTGGAGTAATGCTGTTACTAGATATATATCTCCTCTACGAATAAGATCTGATTGTATATTAAGTAAAGCTAGGTGGTATAAAAAAAATTATTCAGTTTTTGATTCGTTGGTGCGGTGTATAGTGTGGAGATTAACGTTTGCGCACAACTATATTCGAAAAGCTAGTAGGGAGAACAACATGGAATTGTAATAATGAGTTATACTTGAGGTGTGTGAGTGTGCATGATAATGTTTTAGTTGCCCTAGACCTTAGTTAAACTAGTTTGATCATGGCTCTAACTTGTGTAATCTCTTTATAGAAGTAATTAATGTTGTATCCTATAAGACTTAATGATCCTTTAAGAATAGTTAACTTTGCTTCCGTATAGGCAATGCAAAGTGGTTAGAGGAGGGGACTTTTACTCTTTATTTTTTCCCAATGCCAAGTGAGGTTGTCCGAGTGTGAGTGTTAGGTCGTGATACATCTATCACTGTACCGAGTTAATAGTTTGGGTATGGGATGGATTGGCCCCCATGCCATCTACTCATTCTATTCTTTTCTTACAGTGGTGTGATGTTGTCCATGTGTTTATGCATGATGCACCAAGGTAGTGATGTCTTCACCCGAAAAGCAAAGAAAAAAGTAAGAGAAAAAAAGGATGTTTCCATTTTTCAGACTTGAGATTCAAGGGCGATATGGCTTATTAGTTTCTTTTTGTGAGTTCTATTATGTGACTATGGTTGACGTAATGAAAAAAAAAAACTTTCTCATTCGTGGTACACGTTCTGAAATTATTCCAAAAGGAAACATTTGACTTTGCATTCATCACTTGGTGACAAATATTCTCCTGATTTTAATTTGTTTCTTACTTTCAGAAAGGAATTAACTCTAAATATGTATTTTAGTTTCACTTTTGAGGCTTTCATTCGCTTGTTAGTTCAAACATAAGTGTTGCGTGATTGCTTTGTGCTGATAAATTATAATTATTGATATGCACAATGCTATTTGAAAATACTGATTTAAATCTTCTTATGGGCAACTTGTATTAAATCTGAATTTCTTATCTAGTGATTTATTTTCATTACATGGCTCAGAACTGTGTGCAGTATTGATGTTCTTGGATTGAAGTTCGCCCTTATTTGATTATTAATCTTTATTTGAATTTATTTTTATAGAATAGCTTCCGGATTCGCAGTTTGAGGTGACAAAAAAACTCCAAAACTTTGATTTTTGGTTCATGAGTTTATGGTAAAAAAATATATTTCCTTTTGTCATTTTTTTTAAAAAAACAAGTCGAAGAGGATTCTAAATATTTCCATTGTCTTTACGTGTGATTCTTGAACTTATTACAGATAGTCATTATCCCTGATCTCATATTTCTTAAGAAAACCGTGTTTGAGACTAAATATTCATTTTTTATGTTGTTTGTTTTGTTGCTTGACCTTCCATATTCAATTATTTCTTTCAATTACACGCACCCAACAAATTGTTTTTTATTGAGTGGATTTACTTCATTTACTTTGGAATGGTTTGAGTTCTTAGAAAATTCAAGATCTATTGATGTTCAGAGCAGTTTTTTTGAGGATAATGCTTTTGTTCTAGTTACTTAGAAAGTTCATTATACGTGGGACAAGTGTGGCCTATGGTCCTTGAGATTGACTTCGTAGATATTGTTATTACCTCTAAATAATTGGCAATCAAAGATAGACTTTTAGTTGTTGAAGGGGGAGCAAACATACTAATAAGATGTGATGGGTGTGAGTGTTATTTCTTTAAAATTTTAAGTTAAAAGCTTGTGTCGTATTCCCGATTCCCTTGAGCGTAAAGGTTGTTTTCACAATTTGTTCCATTGCTTTGTAGTGGGATTCTTCATGATGTGTTCCAATGATTTTTTGAATATGACCCAATTGGGTGTTTTAGTATGTGCATTGCACTTCTTTGGCAAGCCAATATTCCCGTCTAGTAGGGTCTGAGTTGGTTTATTTTTCTTATGCTAGTTAATTATTATCTACCATACCTAGACGCAAGCAGTGTTGCAAATATAGGAGATGTCCTCGAAATTGCTTGAGAGTCCTAACTACTTTATATGTATGTTTTGTGTATTCCTTTCCTTCTTACAGTTTCTCAAGCTCTACAGTGGGCGAATTCGATTGAAGGGGGAAGGAATGTAATACCCCGTATATTAAAAGATACTTAGGTTTTTTAGTTTGGGTTGACTTGTTTAAAATAAAGATGTTAACAGAAATAAATAAAAGAAAATATCTTTAGAAGTAGGCCAACATGAGAAGGCCCATAAACCCAGCCCATTAGTTCTCCCCTAAAACCTAGAGAGAGGGGAACCGACTCCCACCTCACCTCATAATGCCGCCACCCCTCTCCCTGGCCGGCGCCTCCTTCCTCCCCTCCACCTGTGTTCGCATCTCTCCCATCTACAGCAAAATTGCTCTCTCTAGATCTCCACCTTCATAGCTTGGATCAAGAAACGAAGTAGAAAAACGGAACGAGGAGGAGGAGAGGAGTAGAAGGAGGGGTTAGACCGGAGTCTCCCCTATTGTCTCCTCGCAAGTTCTCTAAAGAAACCCTTGGTGGTGGTCCTTCAGATCGTGCATGATACCAACCCTTCATTGGAGGCAAGTGCATGACGAACTAATTGTGTGATTCATGGATTATTTGCTCTATCTATTTATTTCCGATATATTTCTATGTGACATGTGACCGCTTATATTCATATTGTTATTCGCGCCATTTAGGTTTTCATGTTTATCCTATGTTTACGACGTTATTCTTATTTCAATATTCCGGATTCTGGTTCTGCTTAAATAATTCAAGTTCCCTGCTTGCCATGGATGTGCAATATGGTTTCAATTTGGTTCTTTGATTCCGGTTTCAATTATTCAAGTTCCATGCGTAGTCATGGGAGTACAATTTGGTTCTTTATTCAAGTTCCTATGGGTAAGCACTGATCACGCTTACTCAGCTTTGCCAGCAAATGTTAGGATGTATTCACTATTGTCCGGGATGGAAACTACTATTTCAATTTATGCCTGTCCGGGATGGGAACTATTGTCTTCTTTGACTTGGTATTTGAAAATGTGTTTTCTATCAACGAAAATAAGGCTTCTGTTCATGCTTTATTGCCAATGTTGTGTATATGTGTTTTCTAGTTCCATATTGTACTTGCTGAGTATTTTTATACTCACTCTTGTGTTTTATTTGGTTTTAGGTACATATTGAGACCGACATGCATGGGCGGGAAGTAGCACCCTTATATACACATCTACTTGCACACTACCAAACTATATTGCTTAGGTCCATAATGACACTTAAATTATATCCTGGTTTAGTCTTGTAATAATCTTTTAGATTTCTAATAGTTTCTTCCCCGTGGATTATAAGGATGGATTGTATTGTGGGAATGATATTGTTATTAGTTTAACTTACAATTGTCTATCGTGGATGTCCGTATTTATAGGGAAGACTCTGCCGAAATTTCTAATAATTTTGAAAGTTAGTAGTTTAAGTGTTTTTAGTGTGGCACTCCATGTACGTGGCTACTTAGGATGTTACAGTTGGTATCAAAGCGGACGGTAGTTCCATGGGAGCTTGATAGTAGAAGTACTAGTATATTTTTAGGCGTTCGTGGATGCCAGTCACATGGGCTGCTACATCTTCGAGAGAAAGCCAAAAGAGATTCTTTTCACGTGTCCTTTGTTAATTTGGAAAATTTATTTCCATGTCATGTGCATCCATGCATGCACTTTTGCACAGTAACTTTTTTAGTTAAGAAAGAATCAATAATATTTAATAAGGATTAGGCAATATATATCGCGCATTCCTCCCCCGTAGAATGGGAATATTTTACCCATATACTGTTTTGTATTCTAGCTTATATGAACGGACAAATTAAGGTTTTTGCATGACAATTTCTCAGCAGATTGGAGATACACGCATGAAGCATGCATATATATGAAACGAAAAGAAGTGCTTATATACATGAACCTGTCTATCTTTTCCAAGTAAGATTAAGATAGTATGTACCTTAGACCATTCCAAACTCAAAACACCAGACATGGTTTCCATAAACTTAACATCATCAAAATAAACTTCACATTAATACTAGACACTACCCTTCTAATGCAAACACTATTATTCTATATTTAAATTTAATGCTCCTTATCACACATGATGTCTTGTATGTTGTTTAGAAACTATGTCTCATGCAAGACATGCATGGTTTCTTTCTCTTTTCTCATTTATTCACTTGCCACATTATTTTTTATCCTAGGTAGCACCTTATTTAATACTATGGACACTATCCTAGTCATTGGGTTGGGAATGTCGTTAGCTTCTTCAAGTAAGATTATGAGCTTATTAATCGGTAGACTTTTAATTAGACGCGAGTCGATCAATTTTTTAAGTGATGAGAAAATGTATTATGACATATGGCACCACCGTACCATATTCCTTCTAGAAAACTTAGGGCCGTACTTTGGCGTTGCACATATATGCTAAACGAACGACGACACTCTTATTTACATTAGTTTGTCATATACTTATGTAGTTATGTTGATAGTTCCATAACACCTAAAATTAGTACCGATATATAATGTCCTTGACGCATAGTCGTCGATATGTACCCTCCTCTTGTACATTATACTTCCGTACTTGGATGTAATATTGTTTTGCACGAAATATTTTCTCCTATTTAGATTTTTGCCAAGTTTTCATCTCAAAATAAAGTTTCCATTACCTTAAAAACGAACTTTTCTTTTGCTATACTCAATCCCTAGGTTTTCATTAAGGTGTGCTTTGATTTAAAATCCAGACTAATTGTAAGATTTGATCAATAATTAGTCAAAATTTATTTATATTTAGTGTATAAAATTTATAATTCGAAGTTAATTTTTGAAGTATTTTCATAAAAATATTGTTTCTTATAGATTTTAGAAAAAAATATTATGAGAAATTTGTCAGGTTGTGGTCTTGAAAACTTTTTTTTCCAAATAAATAATATAATAATCTTTTTCAAAATAAAATTTTATATAAGGAGTGGACAACCTAATTATAGATATTGATATAATTAGTACTAGAGCGTTGGGATGTCCATCATTGTCAGACATTCAGAGTTTAAATTGTTTTGCGTATGATTTGTACGGCTACATCTAGTTTATAGTTAACCGCCTGTTAAGTCGTTAATCAGTCACGTAGGATCCACCAAAAGGATGAAATTAAAAAATGATAGTCCTCCAGATCACTTGACCAAATTCGTCGGTTACCCGCAAAGCAACAAAACCAAGCTCTAGAAAACTGGTAGAATGAAGAAACACTGTACTACGGTTAGGAATAAAAAAAAGGAATATTTGATATATGCAAATCTGATCGAATTTGGAGTTTGGCACATTCGCATTCCGTCCATATTGCCTGATCAGTACGGCAGCGAAGATCGCCGAGTTGCATGGCATTTTCCATAGTCACATCGGCACATTGCACCACATCACACAAATTTATCACACATACCAAAAGAAAGACCACAACTTCAGTTCATAAAAAACTACTCTGTTCAAATGTTTCGAGTCACCGCACACTGAAAAATTCCCGTGCAAAAATATCCTAAGTACAAGGTTTCCCGTGCAATTTTACGTAGATGAATGTCACACCCGAAATTTCTATCCAAAACTCCAAACGCTACGTGTGTGTAAACCCTCGTCCAGAAATCAGCCGAGGCACACAATAACAAATTGATAATAGAGTGCAATTATTAATCTAATTATTAGGCGAATATAAAGTCATTACAGAGATAGATAGTTCCTCCTCAAACAATAAAGATCTAAGCAGCGGAAAATAAAATAGACAGCGCAGACGACTTCATCCCACAAGCAGCTTGACCAGAGCTACGCCTAATCCTCCACACGTTCAGCATCACTGTAGAACTCCTCCTCTGATGAATGATTGCAAGGTGAGTATATGACATACTCAACAAGCCACGCAGCAAATATGCAATTGCCGGGGATAACAAAGGATGGCATAATATAATCTCATTTGCATAAATGGCATTTAATAAATACTTCAGAATTTAGAAAGACAGTAAAGTATTTAATTAAACAATATTATTCCAACGCTATACAACATACCCGTTGCATAGGCCCAACCATTCTGAACAACTATTCCCGGCTGCACAGTTCTATCTCCAAACTAGGAATATACCATTCCAAACTAGGAGCTAAACCAGTTATTACCAATTCCATCATCATTTATTAAGGTGAGAGGTATGAGACTAATCACGAAAGACATTGTTAGACCCGCCCATAACCGCGGGCACGGCTATTCGAATATTTTTACTCTGGCCAGAAGTGTACCACTGTACCCACAAGACACAACCTCAACATCACGTCAACCATGCGTCGCGATACTTAACAAGTACCTGAATAGAGATTGTGACAATACCCTATGCATAACACAATTCAAAGCAGTGCACCCTTCCTGGATCATAATCACCCCCTTATAAATAAGGCATGGACTCCCCAGCGACCCCTGTGGGCTTACCTCCGCCACTTCACAGTCTGGTGCCCCACAATGAACCACGCTATACAAAAGGTAAAGCCGTTGCCCACGCTGGCCTGTGGTTGGCACGGTTAATGTTTCACAACCGAAAATCGTGAACTGGTCCTTAATTGTCATGAGCACGACCATCAAAACCATTGCTCACAACCCACCATTACCATGTTTTAGTTGGCATCTTAATTAATCATCCTATCATGATTAACCATCATGAGCTACCATTAATCCATCATTAAGTAAAGTGAATCATTAATTATCCCATTCATATGAGCTAGTGTCTCTGAGCATGGCTAAGCATCCTAATTACTTTAGCTAAAACCATATAATGTTCTAGCTAATCCAATTATTAACCAAGTGACAAAGTATGGGTAATCAATAACAAAGGGCTATAACAAAAACAATAGGTTATTCCCACCCGGTGACATTCAAAAATAAATGCAATAGTTGAATAGAAACAATAGCTTTAAACAGGATCAACATGCTCAAAGGATTGTTTGGGATCTGTGTGACTTGCCTTGCTAGCCTTGGAACTCTTCAAAGTCTTCTCCTGAAAAATCGGACTCTCAGGGAATGTCGGAATCTAAGCATAAAAGAGCAAAATCACCAAAACAGCACATAAACAATCATAAACAGCATGTGTGGATATTTTTAACATGTAGATCTCAATTTTAGAAAAATTAAGAGACTTGAACCAACTAAATCCGAGCTAAGATGAATTAGTTATGAGTTTTTAAAGATTAAACCGGATTAAATCATTTATTTAGATTTTAATTGGATTATGACGCAATAAAGAATTATTTTTGAAAAGGAAAAAGGACTTATTGCGTTAGTGGGCTCGGGTTCACGGTGGACCGGGTGCACAGAAACGGTCTACGGAACGAACAGCCGAGATCGAATCTAATCAAAACGAACAGCCGAGATCTAATCGATCTACCACGGGTCTACGGCTGACGTGGCGCTGACGTCGACGATGACATCATCGCCGGCGGCGGCTCGGCACCTTGTGCTCACCGGTGAACGACGGCGCGGTGGCGCAAACGGAGGGCACCAACGGGTAGAGGGCGACGCGGCGAACTCACCGAGAGCTCGAACGACGACGGACGGCAACGGACGGCGATGGCGGCGAGGTCGAGGCGGCGAAGATGTTCGGGTCGACGGCGACGACGATGCTCCGGCGATCTTTGGCGGAAACGGAGGACAAGACGAGGACGGTGACGACTTGGCGAACCCGACAGTGACCTTCCCGTGCGACGACGACCAGAGCGGCGGCGGCGCACGGCTGGACTTGCGGCGGCGACGGCGGCGCAAAGGCTATCGCGGCTAGAGCTCTACCGGCGATGGAAAGCTAAGGCGAAGGTGGTGGCGGACGGAGGAGATCTCGGGGGTCCTTTATAGGGGCTAGGGGGCGGCGGCTAGGCCCACGGTGACCAGCGGCGGCGATGGAAGGTTTAGGGTTAGAGGGAAAAAACGAATCTGAATCGAGCTCGAATCCAACGATTTCCAAACGAAATTAGCTAAAGTTTCTATAGAGGAAAAGGTAGTGGAGATCGAAGGGATCATTTCCCCTCTATCAATTCGATCGGATTGGGAAAGAGGCGAAGGAATTTTGGAAGGGGCGGTGGCGGCTTGCGTGCGGCTTACGGACGGCTCGGCTTTGCGGGCCGGCTTGAGCCGAGCGCGAGCAGGCCGAGGAGAGAGAGGGGGATGGCTGGGCCGACTTTCGGCCAAAACCAAAAGAGGGATTTTTAAACCTTTTTCCTTTTAAATTATTCATGAAATGCAATTCCATTTATTAAAATACTTTCTTGGCTCAAATAAATCCCAAAAAAATCTAGGAACTATAGAATCAAGAGAAGTATTTAATAAAATTTTATCTAGTCCACTTTTATATTGGAATTTATTATTTAAAATTAGATCTTTTCTTCTGGGCTTTTAAAATCATTTCTTATAATTCCATTTAAACAACAATTTATAAATTTGGGATTTTTAGGGTGTGACAATGAATGTGGAATTGAATTTGATGTGCAACTCTTATATTTTATTTCTATATAAATATAAGTATGATTTCTATAAGAAACTGAAAATGGAATTGAATCTCTTGTACAACTCTTGTGCATGCAATTGTAATTTGTATACAATATATTCTAAAAGGAGTATTGGATTCAGTATAAAGCTCTTATCTTCTGTTTTGAGAGATATATATTGTACCTGGTATAGAACAATATCAATCAATCTGTACTGTTAAAACCGTCGATATTTTTTTCTTCAATGTGAGAATTTCTAAGCTCATTTTCGAGCCATCTTTTATAACATATTCCATATGTTCTAAAATATAAGCATTTCCAGGATTCAATATCAATATATGATGATCCAGTCTTTCAAAAGCGCTTAGAGGGTAGGGTGCGCGCGCGTTATGAGTGTCTATACTTGTTTTTCAATTAAATATATGTAACAATTTAAATATTCCTGCACTAATTCCCATCATTTCAATGATTAACATCCAATCAATGCTAGAAAGGAAATGTAAGCAATTCAAAATTCAAAATTGACAACCGAAGTAACAAAAATAATCTTTTGATCCAACCTTACTACTTAGGGGCTATTTAATTCCCAAAACAAAAAC
The DNA here is from genome assembly GCA_000338895.3 of Oryza meridionalis. NCBI lineage: Eukaryota > Viridiplantae > Streptophyta > Magnoliopsida > Poales > Poaceae > Oryza > Oryza meridionalis. Next base: position 17,206,757 of record CM002526.2, read on the forward strand.
TTTTCACCCATCACATCGAATGTTTGGACACATACATGGAGTATTAATGTGGAAAAAAAACCAATTACACAGTTTGCGTGTAATATACCACGTTTAATACAAATGTGTATCTATATCCGATATGACTCGTAAGGGCAAAAAAAATTTTTGCCAACTAAACAAGCACTTAGAAAGAACCTATAAATTGTTATATTTTGAAACAAAGAAATAATAGATAGATATTATATGAGAGTGTGTGGTGCGCGTACGTAGCAGTGTGTATGTTCTATATCTTCCATGTAATGGAAAATACATCCAGTAATTATAGTTTTTGATTTTAAAATTTCTCCTGATTTCTTCTCGAATAATTGCTCCGATACCTATCGCACAACAATTCCAAAGATGTGCTGTTGTTGAAGCACTGTATATATACAGCGGTAAGGAATGGGAAGTGTTAACCATTTATTAATGCAAGAATATTTCATATGAAAAACGGAACAATAAAAAGGAAAAAGAAAAAAAAATCACATTTTTGTCTTTGTCCCCCCCAAATCCCTCCCCAATCCGTCCGTCCATTCGAAGCGACACGCCCACTAGCCCGCCCTCAACCCAAACCCAAACCCAAGCTACACGTACGAGTTTGAAACTCGAAAGCCGTGGGAACACGCCACGCTCTCGGGTGGGCCCCAACCCCGGCGTCTCCTTCCCGAAACCACACGTCGTCGCCTCCCTCTCTCTCCTCTCCTCTCCTCTCCCTGTGCGAGCCTCAGCCGCCTCGTCTGACCGGTCAAACCGCACGAGCTTTGACCTCACCCCTTCGCCGAAGCATCCCCCAAACCATCACGTTCACATTAGCCTCCCTCTCCCACTGACACCCCGACCCCACCCTACTCTGCCCCACGTGTCAGACACACGTGCCTCTGCCTTTACGCTTTTGCTCCCCCTCCTCGTTGGCGCCACTGACCGGAGCAGCCGCTACTTAAGCCGCCGCGACACGAGCCCATCCACCACTCCCGTCTCGTCGTCTCGTTCTCGTCTCCGATCACTCTCCTCGTCTTCGTCACGGTCTTCTCGCTTCGCTAGCTCGCTCGCTTGCTGGCTGAGCTGTGGTTCGTTCGCCATGGCGTCCTCGACGGGGGATTGGACCACGGGTTCACGTTCACGCCGCCCGTTCATCACGTCGTTCACCGAGCTGCTGTCGGGGGGCGGCGGGGACATGCTCGCCGGCGCCGGCGGTGAGGAGCGGTCGCCGAGGGGGTTCTCCAGAGGCGGAGCGAGGGTGGGCGGCGGGGTGCCCAAGTTCAGTCCGCGCAGCCGCCGAGCCTGCCGCTCTCGCCGCCGCCGGTGTCGCCGTCGTCCTACTTCGCCATCCCGCCGGGGCTCAGCCCCACCGAACTGCTCGACTCCCCCGTCCTCAGCTCCTCTCATGTGCGTTCCGCGTTGACACACACCTTGATCCTTCTTCTTCTACCTCTAGACGACTCTACTGATGTGCAATTTGCTGATGATGATCCATGGCGTTTGTTGTGCTTTCGATCTTGGCATCCCCGACCACCGGTGCAATCCGGCTCAGAGGTACGACTGGAAGGCCAGCCGACCTCATCGCTTCTCAGCAAGATGACAGCCGTGGCGACTTCTCCTTCCACACCAACTCCGCCCATGGCCGCGCAACCGGCCTCTTTCCCTTCCTTCAAGGTACGTATACTACACATGAGAGCTCATCTAGCTCAAGTAGCTCATCTGTTACAGTCTAGCTCACCATGGTCATGTACACGCTTGTGCAGGAGCAGGAGCAGCAAGTGGTCGAGTCGAGCAAGAACGGCGGCGCCGCCGCGTCGAGCAACAAGAGCGGCGGCGGGAACAACAAGCTGGAGGACGGGTACACTGGAGGAAGTACGGGCAGAAGCAGGTGAAGGGAGCGAGAACCCGAGGAGCTACTACAAGTGCACCTAAACGGCGGCTGCTCCATGAAGAAGAAGGTGGAGCGCTCGCTCGCCGACGGCCGCATCACCCAGATCGTCTACAAGGGCGCGCACAACCACCCCAACCGCCGCTCCCACCCGCCGCAACGCCTCCTCCTCCTCCGCCTGCGCCGACGACCTCGCGGCGCCCGGCGCCGGCGCGGACCAGTACTTCTCCGCCGCGACGCCCGAGAACTCCTCCGTCACGTTCGGCGACGACGAGGCCGACAACGCGTCGCACCGCAGCGAGGGCGACGAGCCCGAAGCCAAGCGCTGGTAAGCCTCATATCATCACTCAAATCAGCAACGCGGCGCCCGGCGCCGGCGCGGACCAGTACTCCCCGCGACGCCCGAGAACTCCTCCGTCACGTTCGGCGACGACGAGGCCGACAACGCGTCGCACCGCAGCGAGGGCGACGAGCCCGAAGCCAAGCGCTGGTAAGCCTCATATCATCACTCAAATCAGCAACCGAAGTGTGATATCTCCATGCGTGTGCGTGTGTTCTTGGGTCTCATGGATTTCATGGCTTTCAGGAAGGAGGATGCTGACAACGAGGGCAGCTCCGGCGGCATGGGCGGCGGCGCCGGCGGCAAGCCGGTGCGCGAGCCGAGGCTGGTGGTGCAGACGCTGAGCGACATCGACATCCTCGACGACGGCTTCCGGTGGAGGAAGTACGGCCAGAAGGTCGTCAAGGGCAACCCCAACCCAAGGTAATCAATCAATCAAGCTGATAAAATCCGTCGATGAATCATATCTGTTCTTGCGTCTCTAATAATCAAATCTGTTCTTGAATCGCAGGAGCTACTACAAGTGCACGACGGTGGGCTGCCCGGTGCGGAAGCACGTGGAGCGGGCGTCGCACGACACGCGCGCCCGTGATCACCACCTACGAGGGCAAGCACAACCACGACGTCCCGGTCGGCCGCGGCGGCGGCGGAAGCCGCGCCCCGCCGCCGTCGTCGGGGGCGATCCGGCCGTCGCCGCCGCCCAGCAGGGTCCCTACACCCTCGAGATGCTCCCCAACCCCGCCGCCCTCTACGGCGGCTACGGCGCCGGCGCGGCGTTCCCGCGCACCAAGGACGAGCCGCGGGACGACCTGTTCGTCGAGTCGCTCCTCTGCTAGCCGAACACCCCCCTCTTCTCGCCACGTGGCGTATTTTTCGCCTCGCCGTATACGTACGGCCGTATAGCGTACGTATACACACGCTTGCACGCCCTGCCCAACACGGCAAATACGAAGGGGAATACCTTTGTTGCATACACACATACATATACTCTCGTACACACGTAGTAGCATACGTAAACAATAGGTGGTAGTAGTAGCTAGCTAGGGAGTGAGATCCAATTTGTTGATTCGTTGCAGGCCACTGCCACGTGGGCCACACCAGAAACAGTACACGCGTATACCACACTTGGCTTACGCGTACGTACGTACATGTACTCGTAGTTTTGTGCCTTTGTAACTGCTGAGAGACAGGTCAAATAAGACTGATGAATTTTTCATTTCTTAAAATTCCACTCGTGTGAATTACTAGTAGTATACTTCATCTATACATGATCTTTTTTGCAATCTGTACCGATCTGAGAAAGAGAAAAAAAAAGAGAGATAGAGAATTTTTTTTTTAGTGTGTTGGCATGTGGTTCTCATTTATGTGACGTGACGCTGCGATTTTTGTTTTTATGGGGGTGGTAGTTGAGCAGCTTCTGCTGCTACTACTGCTGGAAACCTTATCGCCAAGTTGACGTGTTGCGTAGCATCTTCTTCGTCTCAATATAATTAGTGATTAATACTTAATATATTAATTATTTAGTTTATTCAGGCGTAGGGCAGGAGATGATGACAGTGATATCCGACGAGTAATCTGGCGAGTTCGTACATTAGTTGGCTGATTGCCGCCTAACTAATTAAATCCCCTACTAGATCAGATGGCTCAGTGCCTCAGTGGATGCATGAAAAGACCAAGTGGCAAGGTGGCTAGGGTCAAGTGGGAGGAAAGAGATCCTATGACTTAACTGCTGTGCAGTTAAGTCACTGATATGTGGGCTATAGTAAAGTGAGACCTATATGTTAGTGACTCAACTATATGTGTAGTTAAGTTAGAGGATCTGCTTCCGATGGAACACACACGCGATAAACATTATGCATGAGTTGAGTTGCCCACGATGATGATGTTGCCGACCACGCCGTAAACCGACCTAGCTGTACTCTGCACCAACATTTTTTTTTATAAAGGAAAAAGAAGATATTAATGTTTTTGCAAGTATCAAGAGGGTTCACCTTTCGGACGAAAAGTGATCTAAACCCGCGGAATTTTAAGGTTTTGACACAGGACAAAATCATATTTTGAGTTGAGTTAAATTAAATAAGTTCTAAAAAAGCAAATTTAAAATAGTAATTTAGAAAAAAATATTACCAGAATTTATTAAAAAAGGGCGAAAACCGTCATACTTTAAGGGGTTAGGATTCAACCACCGATTCGGAAGGTAAACCGTGATACTATATTGTCTCATAGAGAGTATCTTTATTTTCCTCCGGTTTGTATTATAAACATATGAAATTTTTACATTAAGCATTTACACTTTTAGTCTTAATGGTCAGGAAAAAGGCATTTGGGGATTTTTTTTTAAAGCTTACGGAAGTTGAACCGATCCATGTAATATAGTGAAGTCTGACGTTGATTTATCAATTAAGCACTGAACTGATCCTTGGACACCGGTGGAGAAATCATTGTAGTCCCGGTTCATAACCTCCTTTAGTCCCGGTTGTTCAACCGGGTCTACGAATCCAGGACTAAAGATAGCGATCTTTAGTCCCGCTTGGTAACACGAACCGGGACTAAAGATCGGTCAGCCACGACCGGGACTAAAGATCTATGTACCATTTTTTTTTATTTGCATGGCCCTGTTTGCTGCATGGTTGATTATATATATATATATGCATTGTAATATATATATTATGCATATATATATATGTGCGTATGTATATATGTATAAATACATATATTACACACATATTTATAATTTAAAGCACTTAACATTTTATGTGTATATATGTTACCAAATATATATTAACACTAAAGTAAATGTACGTACATATATAAATATATATATATACATGCATGTATAGTACAATTCATTTGCTCGCTAGCTATAGCTAAGACTTCGACGCCGGCGTTACGTCAGAAGAGGAAGGACCGACGTTATGAATTGTCGATCCGTCATAGTAGAATTCACCATCGGGATTAAGGACTTCTTCATTGATGAACCCCATCAGTTGTTTTTGAACAGCCGTGATAAAATCCTTGTGTGGGAGATTTTCCCTCATGTGGATACGCTATCATTCGAAAATAATGACATATCAATATATGAAATTAATAAACAACTTAACAAATCGATACGCAATGAAATTTGAATGGTTTATGTATACGTACATCGAGCTCTCGTGTGGTGTATATTTGGTTTAATAGGCAGTGGGCATAATCGCATACGTAGTAGCGGCATAAGTTAGTTCCCTGGTCCTGCTTTGCACACTACATGAGAAACGATGAGAAATTTAATATACTCTTTATATTAACTGTAAGTAGAGATTCAATTCAATATAATTTGGCAAGATATGATTAATTAATTATTACCCGAGATCAACATAATAGCAACAGAGTCCCGCGACTTTGGAATAGATGGCATTATGTCTATCAGTTGGAAGACCTTCTCAAAAACCTTCTCCTCTTTATTCATTGAGTCGTACACAGTGACTCTACATGCGTCCAAGTCGAAAAAGAACAGGACCCAGTGGAATCTGGAATATGCGTGAGATGAGATAAATATCAGAATGTACATGTTATATGTATGGGAATGAAATTTGTTCGAACGATAATAAAAACTCACTCTGTGTTGTACGGCAATAGTATGAACGTCTTGAAATGCTGTTGCGTTAGGAGATGGACGAGATTGTCCTCTGTGTCTTTCTCGTACTTGTCGAGCATTCGTGTTGATTTTCCGAGGGTCGATGAACCCAGTATCATAAACCCCCCGCCGTCGGGCCCTTTGAATCTCCATTCTACAACAATGAAAGGAAATTATTATTGCTTATATATATGCCAGGAGCTAATTATTGAACGTAACAAATCGAACTCAAAGATACTTACAAAATCCATGCGCTCAGAAGAGAGACGTCGAGGGCATCTCGATGGTACATCGAAGACATCCTTGAAATGGATCCATAGAACATCTTCTTCTTGCAAGAAGTCGGGGTTTCTGATCCTCGCTCCGAACATCTCTCTACCATTGGCGCTCTTTTCCATGTACCGTTCATGGAATTGTACATTTGTGTCGGTAGGGACTGTAGCTGCTCAGGCTTGACAAGCGGTTTACCGAGTTCAAACTTGTATGCCACTTCCGTCTTCGGGATTGGTGCGCCTCCAACCAACTGAGCCACAGTTAGACCGGTGTCCGAAATGAAATCCGTTATGCCAAAGTCTTTGCCGGTCACCAACGGCTCGACCACTTGGTGTGGTTGTTCTCCAAGCTGAGGAACTGGTTTGGACTTCTTGTAATAGGCTTTCCTAAGTGTTCGGTCATAGTCTGATAGCTTTAAGGCCTCCTTGTTTGCGGTGGGCATTCCCTTGAAGAAATTCTTCACACTCGGGTCAATAGGTATCTTCTTTCAGGACTCCGAGGCTTGAGTTGCCTCTTCACTTCTCCTGCCACATAAGCGTCAAGCTCCTCTTGACTGCAATCGTACGGCGGCTCCTTATTTTTGGTGGTGTCAACTTTGGCCTTCTTCGTTGCCCTTGTGCTGCAGGTGGAGCTTAGCGAGACCTTGTCTTGGGAGGTGCAGGCGGACACGGTGGAGGTGAAGGTGGAGGAGGCGGAGGAGCCGGAGGAGATGGTGCAGGAGTAGGTGGCGGAGGAGCCGGAGGAGATGGTACAGGAGGACGTGGCGAGGACCGAAGGAGATGGTGCGGAGGAGACGGCGGAGCCGGAGGAGATGTGCACGAGACGCCGCTTGTCGCCAGGGAGGATGATGTACCGCTTGCGCCATAGTATAATGGCGTGGCTTGTGTCTCGTAGATGCGTCTCACCGTCTCCTCCTGGGTATCCAACTCGAGGTCCTCGTACACGGCTTCCACCAGCTCAACTTCGACCCTCGAGTATCCTGCTGGAATCGGCCTGCAGTGGTAAGTCCCTGAAATGTCCGTTGGGATGGCCATTCCCGACGCCACCTTCACGTGATGACAGGTTATCTATTAGTAATCAACCTAAGCAGCAACTTGCGGAACGTACGGTCAAAAATCATATATTACATCGAGCATACCTTGATTGATAAGTTCTTGAAGGAATATGCAGCTCACATGTGTCCGTTGCGTGATCTCATCAACGGGGCAGGTGGTTTCGTCCTGGGTTTGCATGGCGTCCATGCTATGTGATTCTACCTGCCCCGTTGAGGCGCAGCTGCTACGGTTGCCTGATATGCTGACCATTGGAGGTATGTACGGCTAGGGATCGTGTGACCGATGTCTGCCATGCGTTCATCCACCTTCTGGGCCACCTCCTCTTGCATGCTGAGCTCGTAGCTCGATACCCTGTACTCAAGATCTACAATCTTCGCCTCGTATCTCTCTGCTCCTCATTCGACTCCTGTATGTGTGGATGTCCTCCTTGAATCCAATCTTCCAGGGAATCACGCCTTTCCCTCGTGTTCGTCCTGGATGCTCGGGAGTCTGTAGGGCGAGTGACAGCTCGTCCTTCTCTCTGTCGGGTCGGAATGTGCCCTGAGAAGAGACTTCCACTGCGTCCGTTAGTCGATTCGCAGCCTCGCGTATCTGATCGCTGAAGACCAAGGAGCCATCAACTGGGTTGAGCGTTCCACCGTGAGCATAGTACCAGAACTTCGATCGATCAGGCCATTTAGCGTTGGCCGGTTCGATACCCCTCTCAAGCAAGCTTGCCTCCATCTCCTCCCACTTCGGCATCGTGACGCTATAGCCGCGTGACCACAAGTGGTGATGGTACTTCTTCTTGGCAGCATTTCTTTGTTTCTTTCCATCATCGCCTGCCCTTGTTGATCTGTCTTGTAAGCAACGAACTCGTCCTAGTGATCCCTTAGCTTCGGGAATACATCGAAGTTCGGTGTCTGCCCCTTCAGGATATTTCCGGTACAGATCTCCCTTGAAGGTCTGGAATTGTTCTGCCATTTTCTTAAGAGTCCACCGTTTCACTATGTTCTCCGTACCCGCAGGGAGCGTGAACGTCTCGAGCATTGTGGTCCACAGCATCTCTTTCTCTGATTCCGGGACAAAGCTGTCATTATCCTCGCGTGCCCTTGTTCTGCGCCAGTACACCTTGCTGACAGGCATGTTATCCCTCACAACCCAACCGCTGTGGCGTACAAAATTCTTGGCTGCTTCTGCCGGGGCACTAGGTCGGCCGTCTGCGTCCACCTCAGTTATGATGTGCCGACCCTCTATCTTCTTCGCGGCACCTTGTTGTCCGCGTGCCCTCTTCTGTCCAGCGGAGGGATGACTTCCACTAGCCTCCTCCTCGTTCCCCTCCTCATCCCTCTCCACGTTCCCCTCCTCGTTCCCCTCTGCATCCCTCTCCACGTTCCCCTCCTCGTTCAAGTACTGGTTTCGATCCTCGTTCCCCTCTTCTTTGTTCCAGTACTGGCTGCTTCCCTCTGTGATTGTATCGTACAGTATCTGTTCCTCATCGCGATCAGCCATCTATTCATAGAATAAATATTTGCTAAGCGTAATATGAACACTCTACTAATCTTGTATTAAAACTCAAATAATCATATATGCTAAGTCTAAGTGTCGTGTATTTGTACGGTAGATAATCATATATGCTAAGTCTAATTAAGTTTCGAATATTACATCTCTAATAATCTTATATAAATCTCTAACAATCAAATATGCTAAGTCTAATTAAGTTCCGTATATTAAACTCTAATAATCTTATATTAAATCTCTAACAATCTCTAACACTCACATATGCTAAGTCTAATTAAGTTTCGTATATTAGACCTCTAATAATCTTATATTAAATCTCTAACTATCTCTAACACTCAAATATGCTAAGTCTAATAATCTAATAATCTCTAACACTCACATATGCTAACTCTAATAATCTAATAATCTTATATTGGAAATCTAACAATCTTATATTATATCTCTAACAATCACATCTTTACATCACTTGCCTGCGCGAATTCCTTCGAGGGCTAGCTACCACTTCGCCTTGAGGGACGACGACGACGACGTCTTCTCTGCAACATGCAAAAAAAATGTATTAGTCTAAACGCAAAGGAACATATAATGTATTTCACGTTTTCAAGTATATAATCATATATATATGCTAAGTTCAACAATAGTTTAATTTATCTCATTCGTACACGTTTCGCTCGCGTTCGTTCTCACACTTTTAGTTCAAGTGCATTCACGTTCGTTCACGTTTCAATCACTTCGTTCGCGTTTCATTCACGTTCGTTCATGTTCGTTCGCGTTCGTTCACTAACACTCATGTTCGTTCACGTTTCAGTCACGTTCGTTTGTGTTCGTTCACGTTTCGTTCGTTCGTTGTCGTTCGAGTTCGTTCACGTTTCGTTCGTGTTCGTTCGCGTTTCAATCACGTTCGTTCGTGTCGTTCGTGTTCGTTTGCGTTCGTTCACGTTTCGTTCGTGTCCGTTCGCGTTCGTTCGCGTTCGTTCACATTTCGTTCGCGTTCGTTCACGTTCCCCTCCGCATCCTCCACGTTCCCCTCCTCATTCACGTGGCGTGGCGGCAGCGTGTCGTGGCGGTGGTGGGGCGTCGTGGCGGCGTGCACGGCTCGGCGGTGTGGCAGTGGCGGGGCGTCGCGGCGGTGGCGGGGTGTCGCGGCGGCGTCGCGCGGTGTGGCGGCGCAGTGGCGTGGCGAGCTCGAGGCGGGGGTGGCGGCGTGGACGCGGCGTGGCGAGCTCGAGGCGGGGGCGTCGGCGTCGTCGCCGTGGCGGCCGTGGGGACGCGGCGGCGTCGGCGGTGGCGGTGGCGGTGGCGTGGAAGTCGGGGTTGGCATCGGCGGTAGGCGGAGGAGGGGTCGGCATCGGCGCGTCTACGTCGGCGGCGGCGTCGGCAACGAGCTAGGCGGCGGCTGTTTGGAGAGAGAGAGAGAGAGAGATCGAGATCGAGATCGAGAGAGGGAGGCAGCGGCGATTCTCACCCGAGAGATGCGGCGGCGGCGTCGCGGCGGAGGTGGCGAGGACCGCGAGACGATGGCGAGAGACGACGGCGGCGTCGGCGCGGGGATGCCTAGGCAGTGGCGGCGAAGGAGCTAGAAGCCGATCGGAGGAAAAACTTCTAAGTGTTGGTGGAGAAGACGAGGGCGCATCGGGAGTATATACCCCTAGATCTTTAGTCCCGGTTGAAGAGAACAACCGGGAGTAAAGATATCTTTACTCCCGGTTCGTAAGAACAACCGGAGTAAAGATCTTTACTCCCGGTTGTTCTTACGAACCGGGTAAAGATATCTTTACTCCCGGTTGTTCTCTCCAACCGGGACTAAAGATATTTTCCCGCTATTTCAAAATTCTTTTTAAACCCAGTTAGGGTTAAGAACCGGGACTAAAGATAATAGCACTGAATATTGAATTTCGTTGCATATGTGTTTCTAAATAGGAAATAATGCATTAAAATTATTTAAATTCGAAAAATTAATGACAAAACCTTCGAAAAATTATTGTTGTCTGTAGTAAATTAAGTGGATAATATATAATAAGCACGTGAATGATTTAAAATTGTTAAAAATTCTAATAATCATATATAATTAGCATATGCATGATATTAAATTGTTAAAAATTCTAATTAACCTATGTAAATAGCACATGCATGATTTAAAATTAATAAAAATTCTAATAATCATATAAATTAGCATATGCATGATATTAAATTGTTAAAAATTTTAATTAACATATGTAAATCCCACATGCATGATTTAAAACTTTTAAAATTCTAATAAGCATATATAATTAGCATATGCATGATATTAAATTGTTAAAATTTCTAATTAACATATGTAAATCCCACATGCATGATTTAAAACTTTTAAAAATTCTAATAAGCATATATAATTAGCATATGCATGATATTAAATTGTTAAAAATTCTAATTAACATATGTAAATCCCACATGCATGATTTAAAACTTTTAAAAATTCTAATAATTATATACCTAGCATATGCATGATTTAAATTTGTTAATCATCATATATAACTAGCATATTCAATACATCCAAAATAGTTTACAACAATTACGGCAATACATCGGCAGTGACGGTTGTCCGCACGTACTTTCTCCTCACTATTGTTCCTTCCTTGTGATCGCTACATGAGTAAGGGGTGTCTTCGTTTGATAGGAGGATGCTAGGGTCAACCGTCACCGTGAAAGGGGTTGCCCATCAAACTGATCGTAATCCTCGTCAGTCTTGTCCTCTACTCCGACGATTTTTCTTTTACCTAGGAGAACCACGTGGCGCTTCGGCTCGTCAGGCCCTTTGCCCTTCTTTCCTTTGGTAGACATGTCCTTCACATAAAAAACTTGCGTTACATCATTGGCAAGGACGAAAGGTTCGTCCGAGTATCCAACCTTGTTAAGGTCAACCGTTGTCATCCCACTGTCATCAATCGTTACGCCTCCACCAGTCAACCTAACCCATTGGCACCGGAACAGAGGGACCTTGAGAGGTCCATAATCAAGTTCCCATATCTCCTCGATGGCACCGTAATACGTGCCAGTTGTACCATCGTGTCCCATGGCATCGATACGAACAGCACTGTTCTGGTTCATACTCTTCATGTCTTGGGCTCCTGTGTAGAATGTGTACCCATTGATCTCATATCTCTGGAATGTCGCGATCGAGCCAGATGGACCCCTCGCCAGGAAGGCCAGTTGCTGGTTAATCGTCTCGTTACCCATGAGATGTTGTCGCAGCCATGCGGGGAAAGTATCAATGTGATGCCGTGTAATCCATGCATCGGACTTACCGACGTTTCTAGCGCGAACTAGAGCCAAGTGCTCCTCGATGTAAGGAGCCACCAATGAAGATTGTTCATCGAGGAGCCACCAATGAAGATTGTTGTAAAACCGTGAAATGGGCTTTACGGAATAAATTGTTGTCTACCGTCATTACTGCTTTCCTTCCGAGAGTCCCCTTTCCCCGTAGTCTCCCTTCATGGCGTGATTCAGGTACCCCGATTGGGCGAAGGTCTTCAATAAATTCTACGCAGAATTCAATGACCTCCTCTGTTCCATACCCCTTGGTGATGCTTGCCTCTGGACGAGCACGGTTACGAACATACTTCTTCAGAACGCCCATGTACCTCTTGAAAGGAAACATGTTGTGTAGGAACATAGGCCCGAGAATACTAATCTCTTTCACTAGGTGACAAAGCAGATGCGTCATTATATTGAAAAATGAAGGTGGAAATATCAACTCAAAGCTGACAAGACATTGCACCACATCATTCTGAAGGGCTTCTAACCTATCCGGATCGATGACCTTCTGCAAAATTGCATTCATGAAAGAACATAGCTTTGTTATTATTGCCCGGACATTGTCTGGGAGGATACCCCTTATTATAACTGGTAGCAGCTGTGTCATCAACACGTGACAGTCATGAGACTTTAGGTTTGTGAACTTGTTCTCCTTCGTGCTTATTATTCGCTTTATATTCGTGGAGTATCCAGATGGTACCTTGATGCTCTCCAAGCATTGAAGCATACTTTCCTTCTCTGCCTTGCTAAGAGTGTAGCTGGCTGGACCCAAGTAATGGCTGCCTTTCTCCTTTGGTTCCGGGTGAAGGTCGCCGCGTTGTTCCATATGCTTCAGATCATTACGTGCTTCCGGTCTATCTTTCGACTTTCCATATACACCTAGGAAGCCAAGAAGGTTTACGCAAAGGTTCTTAGTGAGGTGCATCACGTCGATTGCGTGGCGGACGTCCAAGAATTCCTAATAGGGTAACTCCCAAAATATGGAGTTTTTTTTCCACATCGCTGCGTGACCATCTTCGTACTCTATAGGCTGGCTGCCAGGCCCCTTTCTAAACACTACTTTAAGATCTTTCACCATAGCAAACACTGTTTTCCCGCTGTGATGTTTAGGCTTTGTACGGTGGTCCGCCTTATGTTCAAAGTGCTTGCCTTTCTTCCGTACTGGGTGGTTTGCAGCAAGAAATCGACGATGACCCATGTACACAACCTTCCTACAGTGCTTAAGATACGTACTTTCTGTTTCATCCATACAGCGAGTGCAAGCCTTGTACCCCTTGTTTGACTGCTCGGATAGGTTGCTAAGTCCAGGCCAATCGTTGATGGTTACGAACAGCAGCGCTCGTAGGTTAAACTCCTCCTGTTTGTCCTCGTCCCACACGGGGACACCTTCCTTCTTGCACAACAGTTTAAGATCTTCGACCAGTGGTCTTAGGAACACATCGATGTCGTTACCAGGTTGCTTGGGGCCTTGAATAATAATCGGCATCATTATGTACTTCCTCTTCATGCATAGCCAAGGGGGAGGTTGTATATACACATCGTAACGGGCCACTGCTATGGCCGCTGCTCATCTCTCCAAAAGGATTTATGCCATCCGTACAATAATTCGTACAATGATTCATACAATAATGACATATCATTATTCATACAAAAATTATAAAATATTCCACCAAATAATTCTTATTTATTATTTTTTAGGTTTTAAATTCTTTTAATTTTCAATTTAGTTTGTTTTCTTTTATTTAAGATAAACTTTCACTATATTTTCCTACTCAACTATTTTATAAAACCTTATTTAGCAAATAAACAAAATTTCTATATATTATTTCTTTTCCCACACAAATTTTCTCTCTCATCAACTTACAACAAATTTTGGAGACAAAAAAGTGTGCAAAACATAGCTCCAAATGTAATATGACCAAAAAAACATTGGAGGATGAAGTTGCTAACCTTTTAGGCACCTCCGATTTGTATATAATCACCAAAGTAAATTCACTATAAATTTTGGCATGACCTCCCCTCTTTTTTGAAGAAATTTTGAACTTGCTCGGGCTGGAGGAGGAAGAAGACATATATAAAGGGGTGGGACTTTAGTCCCGGTTGGTGTTACCAACCGGTACTAAAGATTACCGGGATCTTTAGTCTTATCAACCGGGACTAAAGTTATGATTTTTAGTCCCGGTTGGTGGCCTGACAAGTCCTGACAGCATTTGAACCGAACTAAAGATGATATTTAGTCCCACTAAAGATCAAATATGCCCGTTATCCTTTTTAACCGGGACTAAAGATCATCTTTAGTCCCGGTTTTTATTGTAACCGGGACTATTGTAAACATGGCCTTAAGTAATTGGGTCAGTGGGGTGTTCGACCTGTCATTGCTTCATCTCTAAGACTGAATTTCTTTTTAATTTACTAGCAGCAAGTCAATGTGTCGTCTTTGAGTTTGAGATGATGATAGTAGCGGTAGTACTAGCACTACTAAGGTAAATGGCCCAGTAGAAGCTTCTAATTTTCTTCTCCCCTGTGCTGGCAATGGCCGGTCAAAAAGAGAAGCTGCTACGCCTAGTTCGTTAACCCTCTTCTAGAAGAAGAAAGAGATATCCAGCAAAGTACGTACTACTCCTACTCCAGCAAAGCATTGAAAGCCAATTTTGATAATTTTGTCTTTTGGAAAAAGATATCACGCTGATGGGACAGGATCTAGAGAGAAGTTCTGGTTTCCTTCTGGCCATTAGCATCGTGTGTCAATTCTGACTTCTATCTAGAAGCAAAATAGACTTGGACTTTGGTGAGTGAGTTGGTCAAGTTGCTCTCTTTCCGTTTATGGTTTTCAATAATAAAAGATCGGATTGGCTATAATTATGCGACATATACTACATGCGATTTTTTTTAACCACTTTCATGCTACACTTTATTTACACCCCACTTACATATATAGTTAGCATGTAATTTTTAAATTACATATGTAATTTTAGGATTTACATATGTAATTTTGAGACTTATATTGTAAATACAATAAAATTACATATGTAATAGGGACTTACATTATAATATATACCGACTATTTTTTAATGAAAAATATGGTGCCATAAATATAGCTACAGCCAAAAGATCTATTTCCGTGTCCCACTCAATTGTTTCAGGCCTTACTGTGAGCTGGCCCAATCAGATAATGGGCCAGTACTAATACGGAATAAGTTCACCGGAGATCCCTCAATTAACAGTCAAATTTTTTCTTAATATTTGTCGATTTTTCTAATGGTGCAGCGCGTCGTTCGTACGTGATATCCTCGTTGGTGGCAGCGGTCCGTGAAATGCTGTTGACGAAAAAATCGAACACATCGGTCTGAGAGATCTGCTTAGCTCCTGTGCAGGTCTAAACATTGATGAGATGCGGGCGTGCCAGTCAGTTTGATCCTGAAACTGACAAGATATGTAAATAATAGATCAATGAGCCGATCAGCTGACAAGCCGATAGAGTAGTTCCAGCCGATGCTGATACCAGACAATAGCCGATGCCAGCCGATAGCGATAGAGTTCTGAGCTATCGGCTTTAAGTCCAATGTAAAGTCTGACACTTGATTTAAATAATGATATAAAAGCGATCGGCTGATGATAATATAGTATAACAATAATATAATCCAATATAAACTGATCGGCTAATGATATGATAGATAAACATTGATCTGAAGGTTAAAGCATATATCGGCTGGAGGTCCGATGTCATTAAATCCACAAGATTAGATTAAACAGTGAAACCTTTGTTACGATCGGCTAAATCCAATACGTATGCAATCCTTGTAAGCCGATGCAACGCCTCGATAACTCATCGGCTGAAACCTCGATGAAACCCCTATTGGCAGTCAAAAAGCAGGCTAGAGATTATAGTTCTAAGCACGACTTAGTAGATCAAACTTAACTGATGCAGCACTAAGTATGAAAAGAAACATAATATCTAGACAATCAAGCCGTTGACTGAGTTTTCAGGGTGGTAGATATCTAAGCTAATCTAATCTAGCAACGCGATTTAGCCGATACCGGCAGAAACCCTAAAACGAGAAGCAACCAATAGAGCTAAATTGATATGTTAAGACTAGATTAACAGAGACATATGATAAATAGGTAGGCAAATATATCATCCAAACCAGAGCAATCCAAGAGGTCGAATGTTCTGATGCAGCCTTGAACGACGCCGACGTAGACGATACAATTGCCTGGACCAGCTGAACATTGGACTTATCCCTTCGCCGGAGATCGAAGACGATGCAGCCCCGCGTCGGATGCCAAGTTCCCCAGAACGATAAACAAAGTGGAAAGGTAAAAGGTGGCGATGCACCGAATTGTATTGATCTGTGGAGATAGATTACATAGACTCCGGGTATACATATTTATACCCATGGGTTGATACAAGTCCTTGTCGGACAAGAAAGAAACTACCCTAAAGATAAAAGGAAAAGATAAAGTTCTTATCGGACACTAAACACACTTTCCTAAAGATAAAAGGAAACTAACAAACTATGCCTAATTAATAGATAAACTGCCATGCCGCATCCTCCTTAAACTCGAACTCTTCTAGATAAACTTTCTTTGATTGATCCGACTCCACCAAGAACACGACAGCATGGCGATTTGGCGACTCCCATTGACTAATTCCCCCAATCGGCTGATTCCAGCCGATATTGACTCTAGCGGATGATGACTTCGGGCTTTACCATATTTTACTGGTAACATATGCATGTACGTGATACATACATACGTACGGGGAAGCAGTGCATGTATGTGACCAAGTGATGTCTTGCACGTATCTTTTTCTGTTTTTACCATATAACAAAAGCGATTAAATGTTAACTCTACTTAGATACGGCTGAGAGAAATCCCGTGACCTCTCACTGGTGGAGAAACAATATTTCGTCGGTAGGTCAAATTCCACGATAGTCTCGGTTGCAACAAAAACCGGGACTAAAGATGATCTTTAGTTCCGGTTAAAAGGGTAACGGGCATATTTGATCTTTAGTCCCGGTTCAAATGCTGTCAGGGCTTGTCAGGCCCCCCCGGGATCTTTAGTCCTGGTTGGTGATCGTAACTTTAGTCCCGGTTGGTGTTACCAACCGGGACTAAAGATCCCGGTGATATTTAGTACCGGTTGGTAACACCAACAAGGACTAAAGTCCCACCCCTTTATATATGTCTTCTTCCTCCTCCAGCCCGAGCAAGCTTCAAAATTTCTTCAAAAAGAGGGGAGGTCATGCCAAAATTTATAGTGAATTTACTTTGGTGATTATATACAAATCGGAGGTGCCTAAAAGTTAGCAACTTCATCCTCCAATGTTTTTTTGGTCATATTACATTTGGAGCTATGTTTTGCACACTTTTTTGTCTCCAAAATTTTGTTGTAAGTTGATGAGAGAGAAAATTTGTATGGGAAAAGAAAGAATATATAGAAATTTTGTTTATTTGCTAAATACGGTTTTATAAAATAGTTGAGTAGGAAAATATAGTGAAAGTTAATCTTAAATAAATGAAAACAAAATAAATTGAAAATTAAAAGAATTTAAAACTTAAAAAATAAATAAGAATTATTTGGTGGAATATTTTATAATTTTTGTATGAATAATGATATGTCATTATTGTATGACTGTTGAAAGAGTTTGTGATTATTTTATCATTATTGTATGACTGTCATTATTGTACGAATGATTATTTATGTACGATTTTTTTTTCATTTCATGTAGATGGATCGGCAATGGATGTACGCTGACCGGCGGTCCAAAGAGTTTATTGACGGCGTGCATTATTTTCTGAGAGTGGCCGAAGCTAACAAGCAGAAGGGTTTTATTTGTTGTGCATGCAATAAGTGTAAGAATCAGAAGGAGTATTCTGCATCCAGGACTATTCATTTCCACTTATGTGAGTCGGGGTTCATGCCAAGCTATAATTGTTGGACATCCCACGGAGAGCAAGGGGTTGAAATGGAAGAAGATAAAGTGGAAGACAACAATATTCCAAATTTTGCTCAGTACGCTGGATTTGAAGGAAATCAAACGGGCGAGGAGGACATAGATGCTGATTATAACGACGTTGCGGATGATCTTGGTCAGATGTTGCAGGATGCCAAGGAGGACTGCGAAAGTGAAAAGGAGGCCCATAAATTGGACAAGATGTTAGAGGACCACAGAACGTCGTTGTACCCAGGTTGCGAGCAGGGGCACAAAAAGTTGGATACCACTCTGGAGTTCTTGCAATGGAAGGCAAAAATGTTGTTATTGACAAGGCATTTGGCGATTTATTGAAACTCGTCAAGAACATTCTTCCGGAGGGAAACAAATTGCCCAAGACAACGTACGAGGCTAAGAAGATAGTCTGCCCTCTAGGACTGGATGTTCAGAAGATTCACGCATGTCCGAATGATTGTATCCTATATCACGGTGAGGAGTACGAGAACCTAGAAGCATGCCCTGTTTGTAAAGCACTGCGATACAAGATTAGACGAGATGATCCAGGTGAGGTTGACGGGCAGCTAACGAAGAAGAGAATTCCTGCTAAGGTGATGTGGTATTTCCCTATAATACTACGGGTAAGGCGTTTGTAGAGGAACAAGGGGAATGCTAGAATGATGAGTTGGCGTGCTGAAGAACGTCAACAGGACGGGATGCTGAGACACCCCGCAGATGGTTCGCAGTGGCGAAACATCGACAGAAAATTTAAAGACTTTGGAAAGGACGCACGAAACATAAGGTTTGGTTTAAGTACGGATGGCATAAATCCTTTTGGAGAGATGAGCAGCGGCCATAGCAGTTGGCCCGTTACGATGTGTATCTACAACCTCCCCCCTTGGCTATGCATGAAGAGGAAGTACATAATGATGCCGATTATTATTCAAGGCCCCAAGCAACCTGGTAAGGACATCGATGTGTTCCTAAGACCACTGGTCGAAGATCTTAAACTGTTGTGCAAGAAGGAAGGTGTCCCCGTGTGGGACGAGGACAAACAGGAGGAGTTTAACCTACGAGCGCTGCTGTTCGTAACCATCAACGATTGGCCTGCACTTAGCAACCTATCCGGGCAGTCCAACAAGGAGTACAAGGCTTGCACTAACTGTATGGATGAAACAGAAAGTACGTATCTTAAGCACTTTAGGAAGGTTGTGTACATGGGTCATCGTCGATTCCTTGCAGCAAACCACCCGGTACGGAAGAAAGGCAAGCACTTTGAACATACGGCGGACCACCGTACGAAGCCTAAACATCACAGCGGGAAAACAGTGTTTGCTATGGTTAAAGATCTTAAAGTAGTGTTTGGAAAGGGGCCTGGCAGCCAACCTATAGAGAGCGAAGATGGTCACGCGGCGATGTGGAAAAAAAACTCCATATTTTGGGAGTTACCCTATTAGGAATTCTTGGACGTCCGCCACGCAATCGACGTGATGCACCTCACTAAGAACCTTTGCGTAAATCTTCTTGGCTTCCTAGGTGTATATGGAAAGTCGAAAGATAGACCGGAAGCACGTAATGATCTGAAGCATATGGAACAACGCGGCGAAGGAGAAAGGCAGCCATTACTTGGGTCCAGCCAGCTACACTCTTAGCAAGGCAGAGAAGGAAAGTATGCTTCAATGCTTGGAGAGCATCAAGGTACTGTCTGGATACTCCACGAATATAAAGCGAATAATAAGCACGAAGGAGAAGAAGTTCACAAACCTAAAGTCTCATGACTGTCACGTGTTGATGACACAGCTGCTACCAGTTATAATAAGGGGTATCCTCCCAGACAATGTCCGGGCAACAATAACAAAGTTATGTTCTTTCATGAACGCAATTTCGCAGAAGGTCATCGATCCGGATAGGTTAGAAGCATCTGCTTTGTCACCTAGTGAAAGAGATCGGTATTCTCGGGCCTGTGTTCCTACACAACATGTTTCCTTTCGATAGGTACATGGGCGTTCTGAAGAAGTATGTTCGTAACCGTGCTCGTCCAGAGGCAAGCATCGCCAAGGGGTATGGAACAGAGGAGGTCATTGAATTCGGCGTAGAATTTATTGAAGACCTTCGCCTAATCGGGGTACCTGAATCACGCCATGAAGGGAGACTATGGGGAAAGGGGACTCTCGGAAGGAAAGCAGTAATGACGGTAGACAACAATTTATTCCGTAAAGCCCATTTCACGGTTTTACAACAATCTTCATTGGTGGCTCCTTACATCGAGGAGCACCTGGCTCTAGTTCGCGCCAGAAACATCGGTAAGTCCGATGCATGGATTACACGGCATCACATTGATACTTTCCCCGCATGGCTGCGACAACATCTCATGGGTAACGAGACGATTAACCAGCAACTGGCCTTCCTGGCGAGGGGTCCATCTGGTTCGATCGCGACATTCCAGGGATATGAGATCAATGGGTACACATTATACACAAGAGCCCAAGACATGAAGAGCACGAACCAGAACAGTGCTGTTCGTATCGATGCCATGGGACACGATGGTACAACTGGCACTGATTACGGTGCCATCGAGGAGATATGGGAACTTGATTAATGGACCTCTCAAGGTCCCTCTGTTCCGGTGGCCAATGGGTTAGGTTGACTGGTGGAGAGCGTAACGATTGATGACAGTGGGATGACAACGGTTTGACCTTAACAAGGTTGGATACATCGGACGAACCTTTCGTCCTTGCCAATGATGTAACGCAGTTTTTTATGTGAAGGACATGTCTACCAAGGAAAGGAGGGCAAAGGGCCTGACGAGCCGAAGCGCCACGTGGTTCTCCTAGGCAAAGAAAAATCGTCGGAGTAGAGGACAAGACTGACGAGGATTACGATCAGTTTGATGGGCAACCCCCTTTCACGGTGACGGTTGACCCTAGCATCCTCCTATCAAACGAAGACAACCCCTTACTCACGTAGCGATCATAAGGAAGGAACAATAGTGAGGAGAAAGTACGTGCGGACAACCGTCACTGCCGATGTATTGCCGTAATTGTTGTAACTATTTTGGATGTATTGAATATGCTAGTTATATATGATGATTAACAAATTAAATCATGCATATGCTAGGTATATATAATTATTAGAATTTTTAAAAGTTTTAAATCATGCATGTGGGATTTACATATGTTAATTAGAATTTTAACAATTTAATATCATGCATATGCTAATTATATATGCTTATTAGAATTTTTAAAAGTTTAAATCATGCATGTGGGATTTACATATGTTATAATTAGAAATTTTAACAATTAAATATCATGCATATGCTAATTCTATATGCTTATTAGAATTTTTAAAAGTTTTAAATCATGCATGTGGATTTACATATGTTAATTAGAATTTTTTAACAATTTAATATCATGCATATGCTAATTATATCTGATTATTAGAATTTTTATTATTTTAAATATGCATGTGGTATTTAATAGGTTAATTAGAATTTTTAACAATTTATATCATGCATATGCTAATTATATATGATTATTAGAATTTTTAACAATTTTAAATCATTCACGTGCTTATTATATATTATCCACTTAATTTACTACAGACAACAATAATTTTTCGAAGGTTTTGTCATTAATTTTTCGAATTTAAATAATTTTAATGCATTATTTACTATTTAGAAACACATATGCAACGAAATTCAATATTTAGTGCTATTATCTTTAGTCCCGGTTCTTAACCCTAACCGGGTTTAAAAAGATTTTAATGCATTACGATCAGTTTGATGGGCAACCCCTTTCACGGTGACGGTTGACTCTAGCATCCTCCTATCAAACGAAGACACCCCTTACTCACGTAGCGATCACAAGATAGGAACAATAGTGAGGAGAAAGTATGTGCGGACAACCGTCACCGCCGATCTATTGCCGTAATTGTTGTAAACTATTTTGGATGTATTGAATATGCTAGTTATATATGATTAATTACAATTTTTAACAATTTTATATCATGCATATACTAATTATATATGATTATTAGAATTTTTAAAAGTTTTAAATCATGCATGTGGGATTTACATATGTTAGTTGCAATTTTTAACAATTTAATATCATGCATATGCTAATTATATACGATTATTAGAATTTTTAAAAGTTTTAAATCATGCATGTGGGATTTACATATGTTAGTTACAATTTTTAACAATTTAATATCATGCATATGCTAATTATATATGATTATTAGAATTTTTAAAAGTTTTAAATCATGCATGTGGGATTTACATATGTTAATTAGAATTTTAATGCATTATTTACTATTTTAGAAACATATATGCAACGAAATTCAATATTCAGTGCTATTAACTTTAGTCCCCGTTCTTAACCCTAACTGGGTTTAAAAAAGAATTTGGAAATAGCGGGAAAATATCTTTAATCCCGGTTGTTGTTACGAACCGGGAGTAAAGATATCTTTACTCCCGGTTCTTCTCACCAACCGGGATTAAAGATCCGGGGGTATATATATTCCCGGTGCGCCCTCGTCTTCTCTACCAGCACTTTGATGTTTTTCCATCGAGATCGAGCATCGGCTTCTCCTTCGCCGCCACTGCCTAGGGCAACCCCGCGCCGACGCCGCCATCGTCTCTCACCGTCGCCCGGCGGTCCTCGCCGCCTCCGCCGCAGACGCCGCCGCCGCGTCTCTTGGGTGAGAGCCCCCGCCCTCTCTCTCTCTCTCGATGTAGCTCTTTGTCTCTCTCTCTTTCACCGACGAACGGCGACGATGCCGACGCCGACGTACGCCGCCGGGCCGCTACGTTACGCCGCCGCCGCGGCACACCGCCGCCGGGCCCCCACGCCACCGTGCCCCCATGCCGCCACCGTGGCCCCCGCCGCCGGGCCCCCACGCCGCTGGACCGCGCCCCCCGCCGCGAGACGCCGCCCCCTGCCCGCCCCGCCCGCCCCCACCCCGCCGCCCCCCGAAACGTGAACGAACGCGAATGAACGTGACTGAAACGTGAACGAACGTGAGTGTTAGTGAATGAACGCGAACGAACGTGAATGAAACGCGAACGGACGTGATTGAAACGTTAACGAATGTGAATGCACTTGAACTAAAAGTGTGAGAACGAACGCGAGCGAAATGTGTACGAACGTGATAATTAAACTATTAGTGAACTTAGCATATATATATGATTATATATACTTGAAAACGTGAAATACATTATATGTTCCTTTGCATTTAGACTAATACATTTTTTTTGCATGTTGTAGAGAAGATGTCATCGTCGTCGTCCGTTAAGCCGAAGTGGTAGCTAGCCCTTGAAGGAATTCGCACTGGCAAGTGATGTAAAGATGTGATTGTTAGAGATATAATATAAGATTGTTAGATTTCTAATATAAGATTATTAGATTATTAGAGTTAGCATATGTGAGTGTTAGAGATTATTAGATTATTAGACTTAGCATATTTGAGTGTTAGAGATAGTTAGACATTTAATATAAGATGTATAGAGGTTTAATATACGAAACTTAATTAGACTTAGCCATATGTGAGTGTTAGAGATTTAATATATAGATTATTAGAGATGTACTATTCGAACATATTTGATGTTAGAAATTAATAAGATTATTAGAGATGTAATATTCGAAACTTAATTAGACTTAGCATATATTGATTATCTACCGTACAAAT
The DNA here is from genome assembly GCA_000338895.3 of Oryza meridionalis. Classification (NCBI taxonomy): domain Eukaryota; kingdom Viridiplantae; phylum Streptophyta; class Magnoliopsida; order Poales; family Poaceae; genus Oryza; species Oryza meridionalis. Next base: position 17,230,341 of record CM002526.2, read on the forward strand.
ACACGACACTTAGACTTAGCATTTGAGTGTTAGAGATAGTTAGAGATTTAATATAAGATTATTAGAGGTTTAATATACGAGATAGTGAGGAGATTGTTATACTTAGCATATATATATGATTATTACAATTTTAATATGAGATTAGTAGCGATTTAATATAAGATTGTTAGACTTAGCATATATGATTATTACAATTTTAATATAAGATTGTTAGAGATTAATATAAGATTGTTAGACTTAGCATATATATATATGATTATTACAATTTTAATATAAGATTAGTAGCGATTTAATATGAGATTATTAGAGATTTAATATAAGATTATTAGAGTTTTAAATATTACGGTTAGCAAATACATCCTATAGACCTAACAAATATTTTTTGTATGCACAGATGGGCTGATCGCGATGAGGACAGATACTATATGAATACAATCGCAGAGGGAAGCAGCCAGTACTGGAACGAAGAAGAGGGGAACGAGGATCCAAAACCAGTACTTGAACGAGGAGAGGAACGTGGAGAGGGATGTGGAGGGGAACGAGGAGGGGAACGATGAGGAGGAGGCTAGTGGAAGTCATCCCTCCGCTGGACAGAAGAGGGTACGCGGACAACGAGGTGCCGCGAAGAAGATAGAGGGTCGGCACATCATAACTGAGGTGGACGCAGACGGCCCGACCAAGTGCCTCGGCACAAGCAGCCAATAATTTGTACGCCACAGCGGTTGGGTTTGTGAGGGATAACGTGCCTGTCAGCAGGTGTGCTGGCGCAGAACAAGGGCACGCGGGGGTGATGACAGCTTTGTCCCGGAATCAGAGAAAGAGATGCTGTGGACCACAATGCTCGAGACGTTGACGCTCCTGCAGGTACAGAGAACATAGTGAAACACTGGACTCTTAAGAAAATGGCAGAACAGTTCCAGACCTTCAAGGGAGATCTGTACCGGAAATACATCCTGAAGGGGCAGACACCGAAATTCGACGTATTCCCGAAGCTAAGGGATCACTGGGACGAGTTCGTTGCTTACAAGACAGGTCAACAAGGGCAGGCGATGATGGAAAGAAACAAAGAAAATGCCACCAAGAAGAAGCACCATCACCACTTGGGGTCGAGCGGCTATAGCGTCGCGATGCCGAAGTGGGAGGAGATGGAGGCAAGCTTGCTTGTGAGGGGTATCGAACCGGCCACCGCTAAATGGCCTGATCGATCGAAGTTCTGGTTCTATGCTCACGGTGGAACGCTCAACCCAGGTGATTGGCTCCTTGGTCTTCAGCGATCAGATACGCGAGGCTGCGAATTGACTAACGGACGCATGGAAGCCTCTTCTCAGGGCACGTTCCACCCGACATAGAGAAGGACGAGCTGTCACTTGCCCTACAGACTCCCGAGCATCCAGGACGAACACGAGGGAAAGGCGTGATTCCCTGGAAGATGGGATTCAAGGAGGACATCCACACGTACAGGAGTCGGATGAGGAGTAAAGAGAGATACCGAGGCGAAGACTGCAGATCTCGAGTACAGCATATCGAGCTACGAGCTCAGCATGCAAGAGGAGGTGGCCCGGAAGGTGGATGAGACGCATGGCAGCACATCGGTCACACGATCCCCAGCCGTACATACCTCCTCCAATGGTCAGCCCATCAGGCAATCGTAGCAGTTGCGCCTCAACGGGGCAGGTAGTATCACATAGCATGGACGCCATGTAAACCCGGGACGAAACCACCTGCCCCATTGATGAGATCACGCATCGGACACCATGTGAGCTGTATATTCCCTTCAAGAACTTATCAATCAAGGTATGCTCGATGTAATATATGATTTTTGACTCGTACGTTCCCCAAGTTGCTGCTTAGGTTGATTACTAATAGATAACCTCTCATCACGTGAAGGTGGCGTCAGGAATGGCCATCCCAACGGACATTTCAGGGACTTACCACTGCAGGCCGATTCCAGCAGGATACTCGAGGGTCGAAGTTGAGCTAGTGGAAGCCGTGTACGAGGACCTCGAGTTGGACTACCCAGGAGGAGACAGTGAGACGCATCTACGAGACACAAGCCACGCCATTATACTATGGCGCAAGCGGTACATCATTCTCCCTGGGCGACAAGCGGCGTCTCGTGCACCATCTCCTCCGGCTCCGCCGTCTCCTCCTGCACCATCTCCTCCGGCTCCTCCGCCACCTCCTCCTGCACCATCTCCTCCGCCTCCTCTGCCTCCTCCTGCACCATCTCCTCCGGCTCCTCCGCCACCTCCTCCTGCACCTTCTCCTCTGGCTCCTCCGCCCCCTCCTCCACCATGTCCGCCTGCACCTCCCAAGACAAGGTCTCGCCAAGCTCCACCTTCTGCCAGCACAAGGGCAACGAAGAAGACCAAAGTTGACACCACCAAAAAACAAGCTGCCGCCGTATGATTGCAGTCAAGAGGAGCTTGACGCTTATGTGGCAGGAGAAGTGAAGAGGCAACTCAAGCCTCGGAGTCCTGAAAAGAAGATACCTATTGACCCGAGCGTGAAGAATTTCTTCAAGGGAATGTCCACCGCAAACAAGGAGGCCTTAAAGCTATCGGACTATGACCGAACACTTAGGAAAGCCTATTACAAGAAGTCCAAACCAGTTCCTCGGCTTGGAGAACAACCACACCAAGTGGTTTAGCCGTTGGTGACCAGCGAAGACTTTGGCATAACGGATTTCATTTCGGACACCGGTCTAACCATGGCTCAGTTGGTTGGAGGCGCACCAATCCCGAAGGCGGAACTTGGCATACAAGTTTGAACTCGGTAAACCGCTTGTCAGGCCTGAGCAGCTGCAGTCCCTACCGACACAAATGTACAAATTCCATGAACGGTACATGGAGATGAGCGCCAATGGTAGAGAGATGTCGGAGCGAGGATCAGAAACCCCGACTTCTTGCAAGGAGAAGATGTTCTATGGATCCATTTCAAGGATGTCTTCGATCTGTACCATCGGGACGCCCTCGACGTCTCTCTTCTGAGCGCATGGATTTTGTAAGTATCTTTGAGTTCGATTTGTTTCGTTCAATAATTAGCTCCTGGCATATATGTAAGCAATAATAATTTCCTTTCATTGTTGTAGAATGGAGATTCAAAGGGCCCGACGGCGGGGGGTTTACAATACTGGGTTCATCGTCCCTCGGAAAATCAACACCGAAATGCTCGACATGTACGAGAAAGACAGAGAGGACAATCTCGTCCATCTCCTAACGCAGCAGCATTTCAAGACGTTCATACTATTGCCGTACAACACAGAGTGAGTTTTTATTGTCGTTCGAACAAATTTCATTCCCATACATATAACATGTACATTCTGATATTTATCTCATCTCACGCATATTCCAGATTCCACTGGGTCCTGTTCTTTTTCGACCTTGGACGCATGTAGAGTCACTGTGTACGGACTCAATGAATAAAGAGGAGAAGGTTTTTGAGAAGGTCTTCCAACTGATAGACAGGTAATATAATGCCATCTATTCCAAAGTCGCGGGACTCTGTTGCTATTATGTTGATCTCGGGTAATAATTAATTAATCATATCTTGCAATTGCACATGTAGGGCTTGGGATCGGTTCCGTCAATTGGTCCGCGAGACTTGGAAAGAAAAACTTGGACGGAGGTTTCATTTTCCAGTGAGTACATGCATGATCCAAAATTATATTGAATTGAATCTCTACTTACAGTTAATATAAAGAGTATATTAAATTTCTCATCGTTTCTCATGTAGTGTGCAAAGCAGGACCAGGGAACTAACTTATGCCGCTACTACGTATGCGATTATGCCCACTGCCTATTAAACCAAATATACACCACACGAGAGCTCGATGTACGTATACATAAACCATTCAAAATTTCATTGCGTATCGATTTGTTAAGTTGTTTATTAATTTCATATATTGATATGTCATTATTTTTCGAATGATAGCGTATTCACATGAGGGAAAAAACTCCCACACAAGGATTTTATCATGGCTGTTCAAGAACAACTGATGGGGTTCATCAACGAAGAAGTCCTTAATCCCGATGGTGAATTCTATTACGACGGATCGACAATTCGTAACGTCGGTCCTTCCTCTTCTGACGTAACGCAGGCGTCGAAGTCGTAGCTATAGCTAGCGAGCAAATGAATTGTACTATACGTGCATGTATATATATATATATTTATATATGTACGTACATTTACTTTAGTGTTAATATATATTTTGGTAACATATATGTACATAAAATGTTAAGTGCTTTAAATTATAAATATGTGTGTAATATATGTATTTATACATATATATGTATTGTAATATATATATATATATATATATATATATATATATATATATATATATATATATATATATATATATATATAATCAACCATGTAGCAAACAGGGCCATGCAAATAAAAAAAATGGTACATGGATCTCTAGTCCCGGTTGGTAACACCAACCGGGACTAAAGATGGATCAGCCGGCCACGTGGTTGACCGATCTTTAGTCTCGGTTATTTCACCCGGGACTAAAGATCGCTATCTTTAGTCCCGGATTCGTAGTCCCGGTTATTTCCACCCGGGACTAAAGATCGCTATCTTTAGTCCCGGATTCGTAGTCCCGGTTGGACAACCGGGACTAAAGGAGGGTTACGAACCGGGACTACAAACGATTTCTCCACCAGTGTCTACTGCGGCATGAGAAGCGTATAGGTACATACAAGTAATTACATATAATTATACTATACTCACATTTGAAACTAAAATATAAAATTACAGTCCTATATAACTAAAATTATATTTGTAAGTTCAGTTGAGATGACATGTAAGTGTACTGTAATTATATTATAGTTACAGTGTAATTACACTATAGTAGATGAGTTGGTGATATTTTTTTGCGATGTAAAGATCTAATAAATAAAATATATGCAATATATATAATTAATATATGTTGACACATGTATAGACTCTTCTAATCAAGTGATCAAATAAGCCTAATACAACTATCTAAAATCGATGTGATTTGGACCAAAAATATATCGCGTGATGGATAGCTAGTCCCAATGTCTACCCCTAAACTCACACAAAACCGTGCACTCAAGGTCCTATAGTAGTATATACGGGTGGTTTCGCTGACGTGGCATCCTAGTCAGAAAATTTTTTTTAAAAAGTACATGGAGCCCACATGCCAGCTGCACATTTTTTTCATCTCTTTTCTTCTCCTTCTCTTCACTTTTCTCATTTCTCTTCTCTTGAGGGAGGCTGGCGGCTGGTGGAGCGACGAGGGCGAGCGCTGATGTGGGCGGTGGGCGGGGAGCCGGCGGAGCGGGCGGTGGGCGAGCAGAGCGCAGACGGCGACCACGGATGTTAGCAGGGGCTCGTCGTTGGTCGTCGTCACGGGAGGTATCGCCGTGCGCCGGGGATGTCCAAATGCAGAGAGTTCGCATCTTAGAAGACGACCATGAGCTCGGCTTCTCCCAGCACATGCCCCTCGATGGCATCCATCAGCTTGTCCTTGATCACCTATAAGCAATCAAGAATCAATCACAGTTAATTAATCCTTAAACAGCAAAGATAATCATCGAGGGCGTAGAGCTTGAACTGGATGCGGTGGCCGCAGGAGGGAGGGAAGATGACGACGCCGGCCGCACCGCCGAGGTCGCGACCTGCGCCAAGGCTGGCTCCGCCGCATAGCCACGCTCGCGCCGAGCCGCCACCAGCCGCATCGGCGCCGCCGTCGCTCGGCCGCATCGGCGCCACCACCACCACGCCTGCGCGGAAGCATCTTGTAGCAGGAGCAGGAGCAGGAGCGCGCTCGCCGGCGACCTCCTCCTCCAGCCACCTCCCGTCACCGACGACGCCCTCCCATTCTCTTGTGTCGCTGGCCGGCGCCGATGGTAGCCAAACCTCTCGTGACCCGTGGGCCTTGTCTCCGTGCTCGTTCGCCGTCCGCTGCGCCCACAGCTCGCCACCGCTCCGCTGCCACGCTCACCCCACCGATGCTCTGTCCGCCGTCGCGCTCGCCCACCGCCCGCTCCACCCGCAGCTGGCCGCCACTCCACTGCCGCGCTTGCCCACCAGGGCTCCACCGGTGAAGAGAAAAGTGAAGAGGAGAAGAAGAAGAAGTGAAGAGAAGGAGAGAAAAATGTGAAGCTGACATGTGGGCCCTACATATTTGTTGAAGATCGAATCGATGCAGCTCAACCCGAAAGCAAAAACTCGTTGAGATGAAACGAAAGTAACAAAGGGTGGCGATGCGCCGAGATTGTATTGAACATGTGTTATTTGATTACATGGGTTCGGGTCATATTTATGCCCGAGATACAAAATATGTCCTTGTCGGACACGACTCTTATCTCTAACAAACTCTAAGATACCATAAGTCTTTGCGGCAGACTTTTGTCCAAACTTATCTCTAAGAAAATTACATAAAATATCCTAATTAATAAATACAATTGCCTTTTCAGGACTCAATCCGTGTGTGGCAATCCATATGAAGCACCTCAACTTAACCCGATGACGTGTACCGAGTCGTATTGTCGGAATCGGCTCAATCGGTTACCTTGTCTGACTCGAACTCTGCCGATTCTGGTCGCAGCCGATTCGGACTTTGGCCGATTCTCGCTCTGTTTTCGGAACGATCTATCTCTTGGATTCCACTTCGATTTTATCTTCATCTCCGATACCTGAATTACCAAATTTGGTCATTAACATTACCCTTTTATAAATATGTAAACATTACTCACAGCTGAGCACATTGAATACAGAAGACAACTTGAATACGCTTGTTGGATTTTGTCCCAACAGCTGTCATAGACTAAAAACGGAGAGTGTAGATGGAAAGACTGTTGGAGTGGGTAACAAATTTGACTAGATAAATCAGATGGAGAGTTGGCTATGTGGGTGTTTTAAGAGTCTAGTTTGGAGAGACCGCGGAGATGCTCTTACTCGTACGATCTCGATATCCAGCGATCCAGTTCGATCCTCTACCAAATGCTCACCTCCCTCCCCCCTGGGGGCTCCGAAGCCCTTGAACGTCTCGGATGACCAAGGGCGGCTGTCCTCCTAGCCTCTGGAGCGAAGCCCCGCTCCAGAGGCATCCGAGGCCGCCATACTAGGCTCCGGAGGGCTATCGCAGCCTTCCGAAGCCACCTTAGGCTCCGGGGCCTAACAGGACCTCGGAGCCGCCCAGGGGGCTTCGGAGACGTTCAAGGGCTCCGGAGCCCCCCACGACCTCCGAAGCAATACGAGGACTCCGCACATCGCCAAGGTCTCCGGTGCCAGCCGCTTGGCCCAGAGGGAATCTTGGCTCCAAGAACCCTCGGGCCTCAGGAAGAGGATAGGGTGCTCAGTGGGATAGAATGAATGCGCACTACGCGCCCCAACTATCTCTGACATCGTTGATGATGGCAAGATGACGCATGCTATTACCCGGAGTATGCCTCTACCCGGGTAATAACGGGCGTTCTCGGGAATCGGCACCGCTCCCTTAATGGGCGCAGCCCTCTTGTCACTAGGGATTTTACTAATAGCCCAAGGGCTAGCCCACCGTTCAGCCACACTAGATTCACCTATAGAACTAGGGGAAATAATGAAATTTCCTCTTGTATACCCTTGTATAAATATGTAAACATTGCTCATGGTTGAGCACATTGAATACAGAAGACAACTTGAATACGTTTGTTGGATTTTGTCCCAACAGCTGTCATAGACTTAAAACGGAGTGTAGATGGAGAGACGGTTGGAGTAGGTAACGAGTTTGACTAGCTAAATCTAGTTTGGAGAGACCGTTGGAGATCCAGCGATCTAGATCGATCCTCCGCCAAACGCTCACCTCCCCACACCCCCCCTTCCCCCTACACCCTCACAGCCTCCACACCGCCATCGCCGCACCCATTTTCCTCGACTCCACCGCCTCCACGCCGCCATCGCCGCAGCGGGAGAAGGAGGTCTCCACGTGAGGGATTCCGGAGACGCCACGGTCTTCTCCCTCCCGCGTGGTCCCTCCATCACCGCCGATTGATCCAACTCTCCCGGATAGGTCCCCTCGCGAGATCGCACATTCGCGCACCTACCTCCGTCGCCCCACACCCACCCCCACCACTTCTCCCGCCGCCACCGCCTCCGTCCAACCGCCGCTCCTCGCCGCCGCTGGCGTAGGGAGGACTCTTCCCTCCGTTGTCAGCTCTCCCGCTCCCCTCGCCCCATCTCCCCACCCCCACCACTTCCCCTTCCACCACGGCCTTCGTCCAACCGCCACTGGCACAGGGAGGACCCTGGTCACCGCCACGGTTCCTCTGTCTCTCCCCGTCCAGCACCGGCGCTCCACGCTGCCGCCAGCCTCCACTCCCTTGGCCGCTCCTTCATGTCGATGGCCATCTCCACCTCACGGCATGCCTGATCCCCGGAATAGCCTCGAGCGGCGCCAAAACCACCTCTGCCGCCGTGGTTCACGGGCACCTTCGGCACTGATGGTTCAGAACTTCAGATCCCCACGGTCAAGATCCCGCCTGTACGGTGGTACTAGCTCACCGCATGTCCGCATCAGCGTGCATGATTTCGTGTCCGCACGATCTGACTATGGCCGGCCGGCTCCAGCTCCAGCTCCGACTCGGGCGGCATTACCGGCATCCAGGCACTGCGCCGGGTAAGCTACCCAATTACTCCTTAGTTTGCTTTCTTTAGCTCCTGTCTGGCCAGTCTATGTAAGCAACAAGAAATGATTAGATTCGTGGTGGGTGCAGTGGTGCAGGGGATCGATGTTATCCAATTGTCGCAATCTCGGACTGAAATCAGGTTACTAATTAATCTCCAATACGCTGACCAAACAAATTTGTCTTTTTGTACTGCTTGTGTTATGGAGTCTGTACAGGTCAAATAATGCTTTGTTCATGCTTTGATTGCACCAAAGCGATGTCCCTGAGTTGTCTGTGAAATGTGCTTCATTTTTTGCTGTGATCTGGTGTGGAATATGGAAAAGGGAAAGAAACTGCTAATCTGAAGTGATAGAGCAAGCAAAAGGTGTGTCTATATACTTTACTTTCAAGATGTTTTTGTGGGTAGTTTTTATTATATATGACTTAAATTTGCAGGCAGGACAGAACAACCAATATGAAGTCATTTTCCTTAACTTTCTATAAATAAGCCACTCCATATGCCTTTTCTTTGGTTAAAATCATCTTACATGCTTGCCATCCAATTGAAATGCTTGACGGAGCATGCTTTTAGTGACTGGTTTTCTCAGTTTACAAAAAATCCATGGAGTACTGTTATGTGCTCGTTTCAATGCAATCTAAAATCTCTATTGCAAGGAAGGGATAACACTCTTACGGGCTTTCGAGAAGACATGAAAGTTCTCTTCTTGCTGTGTTAATTTTGTCTGCACATTTCCTGCCTATTTTTGTCCACATGTATTCCTCCACCTAGCATCCCGTACATAAACCTGGAAACCTAGAGTCTCTTGATTTTATTTATAGAAATTAAGAGTTATGCAAGCGTCTCTTGATTAATCCCCATCTTTCCAACCATTCAAATCTTAAGCACATTTCTTTTCAGAATCGGAAGGATCCCTAAACTGACAGTGAATGTTATAATCCTTTTTTTTTAATTTTGTCCGAAACTTCAAAGATAGTTGCTCTGAAAAAAAATTAATGTCTCGTTAGTTAAACTCTGGCGGCTTATAAGCTGAGTGAAGTAAACTAGCATTGTCATAGGATTAGACTTTTATAGTTATACCCTTGCAATCTAAAATTTAAGGTGGGAAAGCAACAAGAAAACCTCTAAATTAATTCCAAAATTCAAATTTAGCTATGGCTTAGAAGCTGAAGGCCTGCCAATGGAATAGTCTTTAGCACCTAGCACTCTAGCAGAGCAAATAGTGTGATCTATAAACAGGTGTTATGGACTTTCTTAGCCACTATTCTGGACTAAGCCTTAGGATGAGAGAAATCCGAATCATTTAGAAATCTTGTTTTCTTTTGAAAGTTACGACTGCAACCGAAATTATTTATATTTTCATGCATTGTTTATGTGTGCAATAATGATGTCCCGTTGCAGTTCACCTACATTGCAACAGGAAAATATTTTCATTATGTCAGAGCAAAATAGTGTACTTTTTTGCCCACCAAGAAATTAGTTTTTGATATATACATGTGGCAATAGAGAAAATGATGTTGGACTGACCAAAGTCTCCATCAACTAATAGCTGAGATGCAATGTACTTGCTGGTTTACTCTTGTTTGCTCATAATATTGAGGTTTGTTAGTCATACTATTCTTTTATCGCTGCTGTTATTTCAAAAAACTGGATGACAGACTGACAGGTGCCTTTGGAATTATTGGTTACCGCAGAGTATCAGCTGAGAGTCTCATACAGGAGTATGTTTCACTAGTGATGAGATGACAAGACAGAATATCAAGTTGCTGATGAAGTCTCTCTGGGGGAATTGTTGCAAAAGGAGTTAAAGAGTTTGTCTTCAATGAAAAAAAAAAGTAAACCCATATTGATGGGACTAACCGATCAGGTCCTTCGTAAGGAGGAGAGCAGAAGCGACATTTGGCAAGATTCCAGAGTAGAGTACAATTAGCATCCCGTTGTTTTAGGTGTCATTTCTGCTTTCTTAATTATTCAGCGCGAAAAATAAACATAAGGGGAACAAAAACTCTCCATGAATTTTTGTTGGTAGGCCAATTTTTGTTTGCGAGAAGTGATATTTCTATTTTGAGTAAATTTCTATTTTGCACAATTTATCACAAAATTACAGATTTAAGAGCTTATTTCATAAAACTATAGATTTAGTGTCTCCGTTTATCACAAAGCTATAAATACTTTATACAATTTATCACAAAACTAAAGATTTAAGAATTTATTTCACAAAACTATAGATTTAGTATTTTTGTTTATCATAGAACTACACAGTTAGTGTCTTTATTTATCACAAAACTACAGATTTAATGTCTCCGTTATCACAAAACTACAGGTTTTAACAATGCTAAAAACCTGTAGTTTTGAGATAATGAAGACACTAAACCTGTAGTTTTGTGATAAATAAAGATATTAAATCTGTACTTTTGTAAAATAAGTTCTTAAATCTGTAGTTTTGTGATATATTGTGTAAAGTACCTGTAGTTTTATAATAAACGAAGACACTAAATTTATAGTTTTATGAAACCAATTCTTAAATCTGTAGTTTTGTAATAAATCATGCAAAATATTGCATATCTGTAGTTGTAGTTTTATGAAATTTACTCTTCTATTTTTCATGGTCGACCAAGTGTAATAAACTGAAACTACATACATGAAAGCTTGATTCCTGTTTTGACTGTAAACTCTATAGCAAGAGCAGAGTTCTCCGAAGAGGGGTTTCTTCTGTCCGCTCTAAAGGAGGAAGTTGAATGCTTGTTTAAATGAACTCTGAGCTTTCACTTGAAGATTTTAACTTGTCAGATTCTCTGAAAATTGGTCTATCGCCTAGGCCTCCTGTAAGCATAGCGAATGCAATTTTACTGTATAAATTAATATAAATATGTTTCAATGCATTTGAGAACCATTGTTGTGAATTCTTATTTTCTAATAAATACTTCACCTTTTTAACAATACTTTGATGTGGATTGTTTTTTAAAGCATGTTTGTGCGTAGAGCCGTAGACTATGGTTGGAGCTCTTAGGCTGTGTTCGTTTGTGCATTTTCCCAACCTCTCACCTTCGTTTTCCGCGCGCATGCTTTTCAAACTGTCAAACGGTGTGTTTTTTGCAAAAAGTTTCTATACGAAAGTTGCTTAAAAAATCAAATTAATTGACAGCTCCTCCATCAACCATCATCTTGGACATCGGCTTCCCATTGACAAATCCATTGATATACAACGGCTTGAGATGCTGATTCTCTGTCCTCTCTGGCTTCTCAAAAACTGCCTGCTCTAGTGACAAAACTAACTTGGCCGAAGCTTCTTCAACATCATCAACATCGGCTCGCCTAGCTTCGAATTCTGCAGGTAGCATGAAGACTATATTTACGGACGCAGATGCAACAGCTTTGCCCTTAAGCACACTTTTTGCTTTATCGGCTTCAACCTCATCGGCTGTGGTAACCGTGCTCTTAACACGCCACTCTTGCATAGTCTTTGATTTCCTCAGCCGATGATTAATTTCCCGTTGCACTTCCTGAAAATGCTCCCTGTTCCTCATCCTTTGAACCATTCTCTTCTGATTCTTGGTGAAAATGCTTGTAGGACACCACTGTGTATTCCCATTTTCTTCTTCATCATGGTGATAATCTTGGTTTACTGGGCCCAACCTCTGATGAACAGGTACCCTCCTCTGACTCAGCCGATTATCTCTATTGCTGGATCGGCTTGAAGTCCCTGTATCATTGCTGCATCCAGGACAATCCTCAATTGATGGTAGCCTCATACCTTCATTCTAGCAAAATCTGAAGAACTCACAATTCCAATGAGGATCAAAACCACCATCATCTTCTTCGTAATATTTTTCCTACTAATTGTCATGCCTCTTCTGATATTTGTTGTTAATTCTAGCCGAATTCATCTGGAAATTTTGATTTTTCCCCCATCGGCTGTCCTTCCAAAAGTATGCACTATGTTAACAGGGAAAGGATTACCATCAACCTTCATCGGCTTCTTTGAATCGTCGAACTTGATCTTTCCCCACCTCAATGGCTGCCTGGATTTGCTGCCTAAAAACTTTGCAGTCGTTAGTAGAATGAGAACCAGAATTATGCCATTTGCAGTACCTCCTTTTGCCTAACTCTTCAGCCGATGGGATCACATGACTAGCAGGAAGTTGAATCTGTTTCTTCCGAAGCAACAAATCAAAAATCTTGTCAGCCTTGGTAATATCAAAGTCAAACCTCTCCTCTTTTCCAGAGCTCCTCACCCATTGACATGGTATGACTTTCTTGCTCCTGACCCATTCGGCTGCTGCTACTTCAGAGTCATCATCCTCTTGAGAATCATACATATAAGGATATACATGATTGATATTCTTAAAATTCTTCTTAGCTTCAGCAAATCTTTGCTCATGTAAAGTCACCTTCTGTGCAAGATGTGATAGGCTTTCAAAGTCCTGAGATGAAAACATTTCCTTGATTGGTGCTATCAACCCTTGAAAAGCCAGATCGGCTAGCTAGGAATCTGTCAAAGACAAGCTGTAACACCTATTCCTCATCCCCCTGAACCTATGGATGTAATCCTGCACAGACTCATCATGTTTTTGCTTGATTGCTATCAAATCGGACAACTTCATCTCATGAATCCCACTGTAGAAATAGCTATGAAACTGTTTTTCCAGATTGGCCCAACTATTGACAGAATTATATGGCAAAGAAGAAAACCATGTGAATGCCGATCCAGACAAAGACAAAGGAAACAATCTAACCCTCAAGGCATCAACAGCCGATGCCTCACCACATTGAGCCAAGAATCGGCTGACATGTTCATAAGTTGAAACATTGTCTTGCCCTGAGAATTTTGAGAAGTCTGGCACTTTGTATCGGCTAGGCAATGAAACCATTTCAAACCACTTTGGGTAAGGACGCCTATACAAGTTTCCAGTGTCCTTTGGCTTTAGCCCAAACTGCTCCCTCATCACATCTGCAATCATATCAGCCCATGGCCTTTGCTGAGGTACTCCTTGCGTTTGCTGCTGTATCGGCTCGAATTGATTAAACTGAGGAGCAAATTGGAGCTGCGACAATTCTGTTTGCTAGTACTGAACATGAGGTGATGGAGGCTGATATTGATAATTCAAATTATCTCCTTGATAATTCTATAAATTCGGCTGAATATTGTGCACCAAATGTTCAGGAACAACTTGGGGTATGACTGACTAATTGGCCTGTACATTATGGACCAAGTGCTCAGGAACTACTTGGTTTGCAGCATGCTGCCTTGGCCAATTATTAGGTTTTCTCAACCTAGCCGATGCATGTTGCAAATTTTGCTGTTGAATCGGCTGAACCGTCTGCTATCTTGGCGGCGTTTGCTGAATCGGCATTGACTGGATTGGGTCGATTGTCGGTGGATTTGGTAAAAACATTGCAGCAACCTGTTCCTGAGTCAGCCGATTGACATTTTGCCCAACATGTTGTGGTTGTTCTCTGGTCAACAATCTAGGATTGACCACCTGTCTTGGTGCCGATGATGACGCAGCTGGTGCAGTAGTTGAAACTGATGCCATCGGCTGGATTGGTGGTACACTAGAAACACCCTGTTCATTTCCTGTGATTGAAGGCCGATAGTTCGGGAAAACACCTCCTGGTAAATAAACTGGCCCTGTAGTTTGATGCTCAGCTATCGTACCATCGACCACGGACTTCACCATGTTAGTCAAAGTGTTAACTAGCACTCCGGATTGGTTGATCAGAGCATGTTGCACGGCATAGTCGATCCGATCTTGAAAGTTATTAAACTGTAAACGCTCTTGGTTGCCATCTTCACCAAGATCTTCAACTGCACCATCTTGAGAGACATCACCTTTATCGCCTGAGCTAGCTGCAGTACCTACATTACCTGGAGAAGAGCTTGAGCCAACCTCATCGGCTGCAACTACCTTCAGCTTGTACTTCTGGACGATTGTGCCTCTGCGTGTTTCTTGAAAAGAATTCATGAATTGATCCTTCACATTGCTCATCATTTGTTCAAGCTCACCCCTTTGTTCAGCCGTCAGCTTATCCAATGTGACTGGAACTATGTTGCTGGGGTTCACTTCAGTTGATGGATTTGCAGCTCCTATTTTAGCAACGGGAGGTTTGACTGCTATCCCTGGTGACGGTGGTAATTTTTCGGCCATCGGGAAGAAGTCGTTAACACTGGTGTCCCACCGGGCGTGCCAAAAGTGTGTTGATGCTAAAAACACGAGGCCTGCGAGATCTGCTTAACTCCAGTGTAGGTTCAAAATCTTGCTTTTTAGGTTCATGAGCGTGCCAGTTGATTTGATTCTGCAATCAACAAGAAATAAAGACAAAGAAACCGCAGTTAAATCCATAAATGATAGCCGATCGGCCAGCCGCCGATGACATATCATTTATCTTCGAGCCGATGTCATGTGTGAATCGATCGGCAGTTGTAAATAAGTGAATTGAAACCAAATCTACTCGATCGGCTGTAGATGTCAACAGTATATAATCTTTATGTCGATATGTACTTAAATCAAGTGATTGGGATATCGGTCACCATGCCGAGACAGTATAAATCACTTAGATCAAAATATGTATTAACAATGAGATCATAGATGTTCACAGCATAACTGATCAGATAGATCTAGCGTGTATCGGCTAATACTCCGATACTACTCTATATTAAGATATTAAAGCAAGTAAAATTATCAAACAGAGAGCTTAATACACCTAAATGCAACATGATCTTAACATAAAGGGCAGATCTAGCATAATAATTAAGCACATAAGACATAAAGCTAAATCAGATAAGATCGGCTGAAACCCCGATACTACTCTACTCAGCAACCAAGAAGCAGGCTAGAGACTATAGTTCCAAACACGACTTATGAGGTCAAACTCAACTGATACAGCCATAAGTATGAAAAGAAAGACAATATCTAGACAATCAAGCTGTTGGAAGCTTCATAGAGTGGTAGATATCCTATATAATCTAAGCCAACGTCGATATTTAACCTAATCGGCTGCTTCCTAATGATAGATATTAGCCGATTAGAGGTTAGATAGCGATATTGTCGGAGATTATATAAGATATATGATAACTTGACAACTTACATAAACAAGATTAGAGTATCATAAAGATGGAAGCACTAATCCCGAGAACGCAAGCCGCCATAACAAGTTTTACCTCTAGGTGAAGATCGAAACCGATGCAGTTCAACCCGAAAGCAAGAACTCGTCGAAACAAAACGAAAGTAAAAGGGTGGCAGTGTGCCGAAATTGTTGTTGAACGTGTGTTAACAGATTACATGGGGCTCGGGGTCTATTTATACCCGAGATTACAAAATGTGTCCTTGTCGAACACGACTCTTATCTCTAACAAACTCTAAGATACCATAAGTCTTTGCGGCAGACTTTTGCCCAAACTTATCTCTAAGGAAATTACATAAAATATCCTAATTAATAGATACAATTGCCTTCTTAGGACTCAATCCGTGTATGACAATCCATATGAAGCACTTCAACTCGACCCAATGACGTGTACCGAGTCGTATTGTCGGAATCGGCTCAATCGGCTAATCATGTCCGACTCGAACTCTGCCGATTAAGGTCGCAGCTGATTCGGACTTAGCTGATTCTTGCTCTGTTTCCAGAACGATCTCTGTCTTGAATTCCGCTTCGGTTTAATCTTCATCTCCGATATTTGGTTTACCAAATTTGGTCGTTAACACATGCCCCCAAGTCCGGAATATTTGGTAATGTTTCGGATTTGCCATATCCGTCTCCGAGAGAAACTCGCACTTGCCATTTTCCGACCGTTACACAGTGCTTTAAATACTAACTGCCACCCTTGAGAAATTTCACACCGTCACCTCCGTTTTCACCACTTAAGCAAACATTGTCTTCTCTCTCTCCGGCGATCCCCTCGGTGCGCACGGCGATTTCAAGGCGATCTCCTCCCGGCCAAGCTTCCGCCCGCGGCGATGTCGACTTCCGCCAGCCCGTCTGTCGCGTGGAACATCCGGCAAGCGTGATTGGCGTCTGCGGCTCTGTATGGCATTGCCTCTACCCACTTCGACACATAGTCAACGGCCACCAGGATATACTCGCAGACATAGGACTTTGGGAAAGGTCCCATGAAGTCGACGCCCCATACATCAAATAGTTTGACTTGAAGGTTGTATGTCAGCGGCATCGCATCCTGAGCAGTGATCCCTCCATGCTTCTGGCAACTTGTACATCTCCGAACGAATTCCTTTGTACCATCATACATTGTTGGCCAAAAGAATCCACTCTACCAGATCTTTGTGTGTGTACTGAACGCTCCATACTAACCTCCATATGGGGCAGCATGACACTTCTCAATGATCTGCATGCCTTCGTCTGCCGGAATGCATCTTCATAGTATACCATCTGAACAGACTCTATACACGTAAGGTGTATCCCACAAGTGCCTGCGGCTCTGTTGATGTGAAAAACACGGGGCCTGGGAGATCTGCCGTCACACCCTAAAAATCTTAAAGTTATAAATTATTGTTTAAATGGGATTATCAGAAAAAGATTTTAAAAGCCTAGAAGAAAAGATCTAATTGTAAATAATAAATTCCAATATAAAATTGGGCCAGATAAAATTTTATTAAATACTTTGCTTAATTCTATAATTCCTAGATTTTTCTAGGATTTATTTGAGCTAAGGAAGTATTTTTAATAAATGGAAGTGCATTTCATGAATTATTTAAATTGAAAAAGATTTTTAAAAATTCTCTTTTGGCTTTGGGCCGAAAGTCGGCCCAAAACCTCTTTTCTCTCTCCCCGGCCCAAGCCGGCCCAGTCCGCCGCAGCCGCCGCGCGTGCGCGCACCCTCGGACGCTGACAGGTGGGGCCCGCCTGTCGGAGTCGTCGTCTTCCTCCGTCCGCCCGCGCCCGAAACCCTAGCCGAGCGCCGCCGCCGCCGCCCTTCCAAATTCGGCCGCGCCTTTCCGTTTCCGGTGGAATTGATTGAGGGGAAAGGAACCCCGTGATCTCCTCTACCTTTTCTCCTTTGGAAGCAATCGCTAAATCGGTTTGGAAGTTCGCGGATTCGATCTCGAATCGGATTCGGCTAGCCCTAGCTTTCCTTCGCCGTCGCCGGGCCACCGTGGGCTTCGCCGCCGCCTTCCAACCCCTATAAAAGGATCCCCGAGCTCCCCTCTACCCGCCGCCGCCCTCGTTTTCGCCTCTCGCCGTCCGTAGCGCCCTAGCCCCGTGCAACCCTAGCGCCGCCGTCGCTCCAGCCGTCGTCGTCGCTCGGGAAGGCCGTCGTCGTGGTCGCCGTCGCGACGCCGTCCTCGTCCACCCCTCCGTTTGTGCCGTCCCGCCGCCGCTCGCCGTTGAGCGTGCGTGCCCGAGCCGCCGCCGGTGGTGACGTCACCGCCAACGTCATCGTCGCCGTGTCCCGTGAGCCGGCCGTGGGCCGATCGATCTCGGCCGTTCGTTTCGGTCGGATTGATCTCGGCCGTTCGTTTCTGTCACACCCTAAAAATCCCAAAAGTATAAATTATTGTGTAAATGGAATTTTAGAAATAATTTTTAAAAGTCTAGAAGAAAAGATTTAATTCTAAATAATAAATTCCAATATAAAATTGGGCCAGATAAAATTTTATTAAATACTTTGCTTAATTCTATAATTTCTAGATTTTTCTGGGAATTATTTGAGCTAAGGAAGTATTTTTAATAAATGGAATTGCATTTTATGAATTATTTAAATTGAAAAAGGTTTTAAAAAGTCTCTTTTGGCCCAAAACCTTTCTCTCTCCTCCCCGGCCCAAGCCGGCCCAGCAAGCCGAGCCGCGCGCGCGAGCCGCCGCTCTCCTCTTTCTCCTGCCGCTGACAGGTGGGGCCCGCCTGTCAGGCCCGTCGTCCTCCTCGGGCCGAAACCCTAGCCGAGCGCCGCCGCCGCCGCCCTTTCCAATTCGGCCGCCCCTTTCCCGATCCGATGCAATTGATTGAGGGGAAAGGTGTCCCGTGATCTCCTCCGCCTTTTCCCTTTTGGAAGCTTCGGCTATCTCGCTTTGGAGGGTCGGGAAATCGAGCTCGATTCGGAGTCGGCCGAACCCTAGCTTTCCTTCGCCGTCGCCGGGCCGCTGTGGGCTTCGCCGCCGCCTCCCGACCCCTTTAAAAGGATCCCCGAGCTCTCCTCTACCCTCCGCCGTCCTCGCCTTCGCCTCTCGTCGCCCGAGTCGCCCTAGCGCCGTGCACCCGTGCGCCGCCGTCGCCGCCGCCGCTCCAGCCGTGCGTCGCCGTCGCTCCGGTCGTCGCCGTCGTACGGGGAGCTCGCCAACGTGGTCGCCGTCGCGTCGCCGTCCTCGTCCGACCCTTCGCCGCCGCTGTTTCCCGCCGGAACATCGTCGCCGCCGTCGACCCGAACTTTTCCGCCGCTTCGTCCTCGTCGCCGGCGTCGTCCGTTGCCTCTCCGCCGTTGCTTTGGTCGCCGGTAAGTTCGCCGTGCTCTCCGCTCCGTGTTGCCGCTTTCCGTTCGCGCTGCTGCGCCGTAGTTCGCCGGCGAGCACGTGAGTCCGAGCCGCCGTCGTCGCCGTCGGTCGGGATGACGTCATCGCTGACGTCATCAGTGCCGTCGCCCGTGAGCCGGCCGTGAGCCGTTTAATCTCGGCCGTCCGTTCCCATAGACCGCCGCCGTGGACCCGGTCCACCGTAGACCCCGAGCCCGCTGACGCAATAAAGCCCTTTTTCTTTTCAAAAATAATTCATTATTGCGTCATAATTCAATTAAAATTTATATAAATGATTTAAACCGATTAAATCTTTAAAAATTCATAACTAATTCATCTTAGCTCGGATTTAGTTGGTTCAAGTCTCTAAATTTTTCTAAAATTGAGATCTACATGTTAAAAATATCCACATGTACTGTTCATGCTTGCTTATGTGCTGTTTTGGTGTTTTTATTCTTTTCTGTTTAGAATCCGACGTTTCCGGAGAGTCCGCTTTTGCAGGAGAAGATTTTGAAGAGTTCCAAGGCCAGCAAGGCAAGTCACACAGATCCTAATCAATCCTTTGAGCATGTTGATCCCGTTTAAAGCTATTGTTTCTATTCAACTATTGCATTTATTTTTGAATGACATTGGGTGGAATTAGCCTATTGTTTGTTATAGCCCTTTTGTTCTTGATTATCCTATTCCTTGATACCTTGGGTTATTATAACTTGACTAGCTGAGCTTTATATTGGTTCAACTAGATGATTAGATGTAATTGCTTAGCCATGCTTAGAAACTTTAGCACACTAATGGGATAACTTATGATTCACTATTATTTAATGATGGCTTAATGATAGTTCACGATGGTCAATCGTGATTGGTTAATTAAGTAATTTGACAACTAAAACCTGATAATGGTGGGTTGTGAGTACATGGTTTTGATGGTCGTGCTCATGACAATTAAGGACCGGTTCATGAACTTCGGTTGTGAAACATTAACCGTGCCAACCACAAGCCAGCGTGGGCAACGGCTTTATCTTTTACATAGCATAGTTCATTACGGAGCACCAGACTGAGAAGTGGCAGAGATAAGCCCACGGGGGTCGCTGGGGAGTCCATGCCTTGTTTATAAGGGGGTGACTATGATCCGGGAATGGTGCACTGTAGTGAATTGTGTGGTGTGAGGGGTAATGTCACAGCTCCTTTCCGAGGTACCGTGGTGGTACTAAGGCACATGGTGACATGATGTGGGGCTGTGTCTTGTGGGTACAGTGGTACACCTCTGATCAGAGTAAAACTATTCGAATAGCCGCGCCCGCGGTTATGGGCGGGTCTAACAATGTCTTTCGTGATTAGTCTCACCCTTCCCACTATAATGAAAGATGCTATAACTGGATATAATTGATTAGCTCCTGGTTTGGAATGGTATATTCCTGGTTTGGAGATTAGAACTGTGCAGCCGGGATTGGTTGTACTATATGGTTGGGCCTATACAACAGGGTATGTTGTATAGTGTTGGATTAATACTGTTTAATTAATACTCTACTGTTTTATTAAATTCTGAAATATTCTTTAAATGCTGTTTATGCAAAGAAACCTATATTATGCCATCCTTGGTTATCCTGTGCACTTGCATATTTGCTGCGTGGCTTGCTGAGTATGTCATATACTCACCTTGCAATCATTCATCAGAGGAGGAGTTTTACAATAAAGCCGATGGTGGTGAGGATTTGGCGTAGTCCTTGTCAAGTTGCCTGTGGAGTGGAGTCGTCTGCGCTGTTTATCTTTATTTTCCGCTGCTTAGATCTTTAATGTTTGAGAGGAACTATCCACCTCTGTAATGACATTTTATTCGCTTATTAGTTAGAGTAATAATCATACTCTATTATCAATTTGTTATTGTGTGCCTCGGCTGATTCCTGGACGAGGGTTTATACACATGTAAGCGTTTGGAATTTTGGATAGAAATTCCGGGCGTGACAAGTTGGTATCAGAGCCTCCTTGACCATAGGTTATGCCAAACAGTACCTATAAGAGCCCTCTAAAAATATTGGAAAACTAGAACTGTTCTCCTCCCGTTCTCTTTTAATTAAACCAAGCTAATGGCACATGCAGTCTATAACCTCTTAACTTGTTCTTTAAAATTTACTTCTGTTTTTCTGTGTGGTTAGTACCGTACATCCATTACTGTACTAATGACCCATTTATTAGCAAAAGTTTTATGACATTGATTTATTTAATCTTGCTACAATAAACTTAGCATGTTGATTTTATAACCCCTCTTTTAATTCTTTTCTCTTGAAACCTGTTGTTCAAAAAAATGCAAAACCGGTGATCCTGTTTCTAACCGTTTCAACTTATCTTACAAGATTGGTTCATTTTATTCATTTACCTTTTATTTTGAATTTTTTAAAAAATTTTATTCAAAGTGACCGGAAAACTTGTGCTATTAATTGGATAAATGTCTTAACTCCCTCCTTTCACTTGTCTTTAGATGACGCGTGTCAAGCCTGAGTACTTGTTTGCTACTGAAGGGTTTGTCCTGGAGTTGCGTACGATGTTCTTTGCCATAGGATTTGGGACTGCTCCTTTGTACGCCCAGATTTCTCATGATCGCGATGAAGAGGAGTGCCGTGTCAAAGTCACCTTGATCAGTAATCGTGAAGATATCCCATCAGTGATGTTCGAAGCTGGAGGGAGAAGCTATATGCATGCATGCCAGGAGGGGGCAAGAATCGCCATCGGAGAGCTCCGTGACCGCTACAGCAAGCAGTTGGCCAATACGGAGTATCGCTACCATCCTCGGCAACCTCAGGGGAGTGACCGTGGCATCTACCTTGAACCTGCAGGAATCGAGAATGATGCCACTACAAGACATTTGGTTGAGATGCTATGGGCTATGGATGAAACCCGTGCTGAGAACGCGATAGCAGCTCATGATCGTGAGAACTGGAACCGTATGAAGATTTGCAAGCTGGAATACAAGGTGGAGCGTTTGGAGAAGGAGCTAGCCGCACTAAAGGGAGAAGCACCACCACAGAAAGCCAGAGTTCGTCTTACTGCAAGGAAGAGAGCTCTTTTTGTCCCTCGCTACCAGTTGGCGCCAAAGGTTCGTGTGGTGGAAAAAGAAGTCACTCCAGCTAAGCCCCCGGTCATCAACATAAGTGATGATGAAGAAGAAGAATCGAAGAGCACCCATTCCAAGGTCGAGTGGGGAGCAACCCAAGATGATGTTAAAGAAGAGCCGGACGAGCCTTCAATCAACTCCGATGCTCGGAAGACCTAGAATACCTTGCTAAGCCGTTGCCTTAGATCGTTGTGTTAGTTTGTTTGTTTAAGTTTGGTTGTGTGTGTGGGTCTCGCATGTGGTTTACATCAGTGGTGTGATGTAAGTGCATGTGTTTGTTTGCTTTCGAGTGTTTAGTAGTTGGTGAGTTTAGTGGTGTGAGAGTCTTCAAGTCTTTGTAATAATGAAACTCAGTTAAGATCAATAAAAGTCAAGCTTGTGGAAAAGTTAATTCCCCGCCCTAAGTAGTTTTCCCCGGCTTCTCTTCTTGTGTTCCTGTCCATGCCAGATGGTGCTCACTCGCAGTGTTGGAAATGGCCCCAACAACAGCAACAGCAACAACAGCAATAGTAACAATGGAGAGAATCCCACCCTTGCCCAAGTTTTGGCTCAGCAGACACAGCTTATGCATATGATGATGCAACAACTCCAGAACCAGCAGAACCAAGGGAATAACCAAGCACCTCCCCAGAACAAGTTATCGGAATTTCTTCGTGTGAGGCCACCTACGTTTTCTAGCACTACTAATCCAGTAGAGGCTGGTGATTGGCTGCACGCCATAGAAAAGAAGTTGGACTTGCTTCAGTGCACTGATCAGGAGAAGGTTTCTTTTGCATCACACCAGTTGCATGGCCCTGCTTCTGAGTGGGGGGATCACTTCCGTCTCAACAGGACTACGGCGGAACCTATCACTTGGCTAGAATTCACTGCTGCTTTTCGCAAGACGCACATACCATCAGGAGTGGTGTCTCTTAAGAAGAGAGAGTTCAGAGCGCTCACTCAAGGATCTCGCTCTGTTACGGAATACTTGCATGAGTTTAATCGCTTAGCTCGTTATGCTCCGGAGGAAGTACGCACTGATGAAGAACGTCAAGAGAAGTTCCTGGAAGGACTGAATGATGAGCTTTCTTACCCACTGATGACTGGAGATTATCCTGATTTCCAGAAATTGGTGGATAAGGCTATTCGCCAGGAGGATAAGTACAACCGCATGGAGCAGAAGAAGCGCAGGATTGCCCACTTCAAGGCTCAACAAGGGAATAACCAGAGGTCACGTCTTGTTTTGGGATCTCAGTCAGTGCCTCAGGGAGGTTCTTCGTCTGTTGTTCGGCCGCAGCGTCGGTTCTTCAACAACAATGCTGGCAACAACAACCGCAACCAAGCTCCACGTCCGATGACAGTTCCGACACCGCATCAGCCTGTCAGGAGGGAACAAGGAAACAAGCCCGGAGTATGTTTCAACTGTGGTGAACCAGGCCATTACTCCGACAAGTGTCCGAAGCCCCGACGCGTGAAGGTTGTCCCTGCACAGAACAACTCCACCGCACTAGCGACAAAGGCTCGTGTCAACCATGTTGCTGCTGCAGAAGCTCAAGATGCTCCAGATGTGATTTTGGGTACATTCCCTGTTAACTCAGTACCTGCAACAGTACTTTTCGACTCTGGTGCTACGCATTCATTTTTATCTATGAGTTTTGCGGGAAATCATGGGATGGAAGTAGAAGACCTTAGACGTCCTTTGATGGTTAGTACCCCGAGTAATCAAGCACTCTCGGTGCAGCGTAGTCCCTCTGTCAGAATAGAGATTCAAGGGGTGCCATTCCTGGCCAATCTTATTCTGTTAGAATCCAAAGACCTTGATGTCATCCTAGGGATGGACTGGTTAGCCAGATATAAAGGTGTGATAGACTGTGCTAATAGGAAAGTAACTCTCACCAGTACTGATGGCCAAGTTGTGACTGTTCACGCATTGCCTTCAGAGCCCTTAAGGTCAAGTCTGAACCAAATAACTTTGGAAGAGATTCCTATAGTACGAGAATACCCAGATGTGTTCCCGGATGATTTACCTGGTATGCCGCCTAAGAGAGATATAGAGTTCAGAATAGATTTGGTACCTGGTACAGCTCCAATCCATAAGAGACCTTATAGAATGGCAGCCAATGAGTTAGCAGAAGTCAAGAGGCAAGTAGATGATTTGCTTCAGAAAGGATACATTAGACCAAGTTCGTCTCCATGGGGTGCTCCAGTTATTTTTGTGGAAAAGAAAGATCATACCCAGAGGATGTGTGTGGACTATCGTGCCTTAAATGATGTGACTATCAAGAATAAGTATCCGTTACCCAGAATTGATGATTTGTTTGATCAGCTTAAGGGTGCCACTGTTTTCTCCAAGATCGATCTTCGATCAGGATATCACCAGTTAAGGATTAAAGAGGAAGACATACCTAAGACAGCTTTCACTACTCGGTATGGGCTGTTTGAGTGTACTGTTATGTCTTTCGGACTTACCAATGCTCCTGCTTTCTTCATGAACTTGATGAATAAGGTGTTTATAGAATACTTAGACAAGTTCGTGGTTGTCTTTATTGATGACATTCTTATCTACTCTCGGACTAAGGAAGAGCATGAAGAACATCTTCGCCTTGCATTAGAGAAACTACGAGAACATCAGTTGTATGCCAAGTTTAGCAAGTGTGAATTTTGGTTGTCTGAAGTGAAGTTCCTTGGTCACGTCATCTCAGCCGGAGGAGTTGCCGTTGATCCTAGTAATGTGGAATCAGTAACCGGTTGGAAACAACCAAAGACAGCTTCAGAGATTCGCAGTTTCCTGGGTCTTGCAGGATATTACCGGAGATTTATAGAGAATTTCTCTAAGATTGCTAAGCCCATGACACGACTGCTTCAGAAAGATGTGAAGTACAAGTGGTCAGAGGAATGTGAGCGGAGTTTTTAGGAGTTGAAAAGTCGCTTAATATCAGCACCAATTTTGATTTTGCCTGATCCAAAGAAGGGTTTCCAAGTGTATTGCGATGCATCTAAGCTTGGGTTAGGATGTGTTCTGATGCAAGATGGGAAGGTGGTTGCCTATGCATCTCGTCAGTTACGTCCACATGAGAAGAACTACCCTACTCATGATCTCGAGTTAGCTTCAGTAGTTCATGCATTGAAGATTTGGCGTCACTATCTTTTCGGAACTCGTACAGAGGTGTACACCGATCACAAGAGTTTAAAGTACATCTTTACTCAACCGGATCTGAACATGAGACAACGGAGATGGTTGGAATTAATCAAGGACTATGACTTGGGAATTCATTATCACCCGGGAAAGGCTAATGTTGCAGCAGATGCTCTTAGCAGGAAAGGCTATTGCAATGCTACGGAAGGACGACAGTTGCCATTGGAGTTATGCAAGGAATTTGAGAGATTAAATTTGGGAATTGTCACTAGAGGTTTTGTTGCAACTTTGGAAGCAAAGCCTACTCTCATTGATCAGGTTAGAGAAGCTCAGGTTAAAGATCCTGATATTCATGAGATCAAGAAGAATATGAGAAGAGGAAAAGCTATCGGTTTCCTGGAAGATGAGCAAGGGACCGTATGGTTGGGCGAAAGAATTTGTGTTCCAGAGAATAAAGAGTTGAAAGATACAATTCTGAAAGAAGCTCATGATACTCTGTACTCAATTCACCCTGGTAGTACCAAGATGTATCAAGATCTCAAAGAAAGATTTTGGTGGACATGTATGAAGCGTGAGATAGCAGAGTTTGTAGCTATGTGTGATGTTTGTCAGCGAGTTAAGGCGGAACATCAGAAGCCAGCAGGTTTATTGCAACCTTTGAAGATACCGGAATGGAAGTGGGAAGAAATCGGTATGGATTTTATCACGGGTTTACCCAGAACGTCATCAGGCCACGACTCTATTTGGGTGATAGTCGATAGACTTACCAAAGTGACTCATTTCATTCCCGTGAAGACAACATATTCCGAAAGTCGTTTGGCGGAATTGTATATGGCTAGGATTGTGTGTTTGCATGGCGTCCCTAAGAAAATAGTATCTGACCGAGGTAGTCAGTTTACTTCAAAGTTTTGGAAGAAACTTCAGGAAGAGATGGGTTCTAAGCTGAACTTCAGTACTGCTTATCATCCGCAAACAGACGGACAAACTGAAAGGGTGAATCAGATTTTGGAAGACATGTTGAGAGCCTGTGCTCTAGATTTTGGTGGAAGTTGGGATAAGAATTTGCCTTACGCAGAATTTTCGTACAACAACAGTTATCAAGCTAGTCTTCAGATGGCTCCTTACGAAGCACTGTATGGTCGTAAGTGTCGTACTCCGCTTTTGTGGGATCAGACGGGAGAACGTCAGGTGTTCGGAACTGATATCCTAAGGGAAGCAGAAGAAAAGGTAAAGGTTATTCAAGAAAGATTGCGTGTAGCTCAGTCCCGTCATAAGAGTTATGCAGACAATCGCCGCAGAGACTTGAGTTTTGAAGAAGGAGATCATGTGTACCTTCGTGTCACTCCTCTCCGAGGGGTTCATCGTTTTCAGACCAAAGGAAAATTGGCTCCGCGTTTTGTGGGACCTTATAAGATTATCAGTCGAAGAGGTGAGGTTGCTTATCAGTTGGAATTACCTCAATCGTTGACAGGAGTCCATGATGTGTTCCATGTGTCACAGTTGAAGAAGTGTTTAAGGGTACCTACTGAGGAAGCTAATCTTGAACAGATAGAAATTCAAGAGGACCTGACATATGTCGAGAGACCAATCCGTATTTTGGAGACAAATGAGAGAAGGACCAGAAATCGAGTTACCCGTTTCTGTAAGGTTCAGTGGAGTAATCACTCAGAGGAAGAAGCAACTTGGGAACGAGAAGATGAATTGAAGTCCGCTCATCCGCATCTTTTCGCCAGTTCTTCCGAATCTCGAGGACGAGATTCCGTTTAAGGGGGGTAGGTTTGTCACACCCTAAAAATCCCAAAAGTATAAATTATTGTGTAAATGGAATTTTAGAAATAATTTTTAAAAGTCTGGAAGAAAAGATTTAACTCTAAATAATAAATTCCAATATAAAATTGGGCCAGATAAAATTTTATTAAATACTTTGCTTAATTCTATAATTTCTAGATTTTTCTGGGAATTATTTGAGCTAAGGAAGTATTTTTAATAAATGGAATTGCATTTTATGAATTATTTAAATTGAAAAAGGTTTTAAAAAGTCTCTTTTGGCTTTGGGCCGAAAGTCGGCCCAAAACCTTTCTCTCTCCTCCCCGGCCCAAGCCGGCCCAGCAAGCCGAGCTGCGCGCGCGAGCCGCCGCTCTCCTCTCTCTCCTGCCGCTGACAGGTGGGGCCCGCCTGTCAGGCCCGTCGTCCTCCTCGGGCCGAAACCCTAGCCGAGCGCCGCCGCCGCCGCCCTTTCCAATTCGGCCGCCCATTTCCCGATCCGATGCAATTGATTGAGGGGAAAGGTGTCCCGTGATCTCCTCCGCCTTTTCCCTTTTGGAAGCTTCGGCTATCTCGCTTTGGAAGGTCGGGAAATCGAGCTCGATTCAGAGTCGGCCGAACCCTAGCTTTCCTTCGCCGTCGCCGGGCCGCTGTGGGCTTCGCCGCCGCCTCCCGACCCCTTTAAAAGGATCCCCGAGCTCTCCTCTACCCTCCGCCGTCCTCGCCTTCGCCTCTCGTCGCCCGAGTCGCCCTAGCGCCGTGCACCCGTGTGCCGCCGTCGCCGCCGCCGCTCCAGCCGTGCGTCGCCGTCGCTCCGGTCGTCGCCGTCGTTCGGGGAGCTCGCCAACGTGGTCGCCGTCGCGTCGCCGTCCTCGTCCGACCCTTCGCCGCCGCTGTTTCCCGCCGGAACATCGTCGCCGCCGTCGACCCGAACTTTTCTGCCGCTTCGTCCTCATCGCCGGCGTCGTCCATTGCCTCTCCGCCGTTGCTTTGGTCGCCGGTAAGTTCGCCGTGCTCTCCGCTCCGTGTTGCCGTTTTCCGTTCGCGCTGCCGCGCCGTAGTTCGCCGGCGAGCACGTGAGTCCGAGCCGCCGTCGTCGCCGTCGGTCGGGATGACGTCATCGCTGACGTCATCAGTGCCGTCGCCCGTGAGCCGGCCGTGAGCCGTTTAATCTCGGCCGTCCGTTCGGTCCGATCGATCTCGGCCGTCCGTTCCCGTAGACCGCCGCCGTGGACCCGGTCCACCGTAGACCCCGAGCCCGCTGACGCAATAAAGCCCTTTTTCTTTTCAAAAATAATTCATTATTGCGTCATAATTCAATTAAAATTTATATAAATGATTTAAACCGATTAAATCTTTAAAAATTCATAACTAATTCATCTTAGCTCGGATTTAGTTGGTTCAAGTCTCTAAATTTTTCTAAAATTGAGATCTACATGTTAAAAATATCCACATGTACTGTTCATGCTTGCTTATGTGCTGTTTTGGTGTTTTTATTCTTTTCTGTTTAGAATCCGACGTTTCCGGAGAGTCCGCTTTTGCAGGAGAAGATTTTGAAGAGTTCCAAGGCCAGCAAGGCAAGTCACACAGATCCTAATCAATCCTTTGAGCATGTTGATCCCGTTTAAAGCTATTGTTTCTATTCAACTATTGCATTTATTTTTGAATGACATTGGGTGGAATTAGCCTATTGTTTGTTATAGCCCTTTTGTTCTTGATTATCCTATTCCTTGATACCTTGGGTTATTATAACTTGACTAGCTGAGCTTTATATTGGTTCAACTAGATGATTAGATGTAATTGCTTAG
Source organism: Oryza meridionalis (assembly GCA_000338895.3). Classification (NCBI taxonomy): domain Eukaryota; kingdom Viridiplantae; phylum Streptophyta; class Magnoliopsida; order Poales; family Poaceae; genus Oryza; species Oryza meridionalis. The sequence goes on from CM002526.2 coordinate 17,259,240, forward strand.
CCATGCTTAGAAACTTTAGCACACTAATGGGATAACTTATGATTCACTATTATTTAATGATGGCTTAATGATAGTTCACGATGGTCAATCGTGATTGGTTAATTAAGTAATTTGACAACTAAAACCTGATAATGGTGGGTTGTGAGTACATGGTTTTGATGGTCGTGCTCATGACAATTAAGGACCGGTTCACGAACTTCGGTTGTGAAACATTAACCGTGCCAACCACAAGCCAGCGTGGGCAACGGCTTTATCTTTTACATAGCATAGTTCATTACGGAGCACCAGACTGAGAAGTGGCGGAGATAAGCCCACGGGGGTCGCTGGGGAGTCCATGCCTTGTTTATAAGGGGGTGACTATGATCCGGGAATGGTGCACTGTAGTGAATTGTGTGGTGTGAGGGGTAATGTCACAGCTCCTTTCCGAGGTACCGTGGTGGTACTAAGGCACATGGTGACATGATGTGGGGCTGTGTCTTGTGGGTACAGTGGTACACCTCTGATCAGAGTAAAACTATTCGAATAGCCGCGCCCGCGGTTATGGGTGGGTCTAACAATGTCTTTCGTGATTAGTCTCACCCTTCCCACTATAATGAAAGATGCTATAACTGGATATAATTGATTAGCTCCTGGTTTGGAATGGTATATTCCTGGTTTGGAGATTAGAACTGTGCAGCCGGGATTGGTTGTACTATATGGTTGGGCCTATACAACAGGGTATGTTGTATAGTGTTGGATTAATACTGTTTAATTAATACTCTACTGTTTTATTAAATTCTGAAATATTCTTTAAATGCTGTTTATGCAAAGAAACCTATATTATGCCATCCTTGGTTATCCTGTGCACTTGCATATTTGCTGCGTGGCTTGCTGAGTATGTCATATACTCACCTTGCAATCATTCATCAGAGGAGGAGTTTTACAATGAAGCCGATGGTGGTGAGGATTTGGCGTAGTCCTTGTCAAGTTGCCTGTGGAGTGGAGTCGTCTACGCTGTTTATCTTTATTTTCCGCTGCTTAGATCTTTAATGTTTGAGAGGAACTATCCACCTCTGTAATGACATTTTATTCGCTTATTAGTTAGAGTAATAATCATACTCTATTATCAATTTGTTATTGTGTGCCTCGGCTGATTCCTGGACGAGGGTTTATACACATGTAAGCGTTTGGAATTTTGGATAGAAATTCCGGGCGTGACAGTTTCCGTGAGCCGAGCCCCGCTGACGCAATAACTCCCTTTTTTCTTTTCAAAAATAATTCATTATTGCGTCATAATTCAATTAAAATTTATATAAATGATTTAATCCGATTTAATCTTTAAAAATTCATAACTAATTCATCTTAGCTCGGACTTAGTTGGTTCAAGTCTCTAAATTTTTCTAAAATTGAGATCTACATGTTAAAAATATCCACATGTACTGTTCATGCTTGCTTATGTGATGTTTTGGTGTTTTTGCTCTTTTCTGTTTAGATTCCGACGTTTTCGAAGAGTCCGTTTTCGCAGGAGAAGATTTAGAAGAGTTCCAAGGCCAGCAAGGCAAGTCACACAGATCCTAATCAATCCTTTGAGCATGTTGATCCCGTTTAAAGCTATTGTTTCTATTCAACTATTGCATTTATTTTCGAATATCATTGGGTGGAATTAACTTATTGTTTGCTATAGCCCTTTTGTTCTTGATTACTTTATTCCTTGATATCTTGGGTTATTATAACTTGACTAGTTGAGCTTTATATTGGTTCGACTAGATATTAGGTGTAATTGCTTAGCCATGCTTAGAAACTTTAGCACATTAATGGGATAACTTATGATTCACTATTACTTAATGATGGCTTAATGATAGTTCACGATGGTCAATCGTGATTGGTTAATTAATTAATTTGCCAACTAAAACCTGATAATGGTGGGTTGTGAGTACATGGTTTTGATGGTCGTGCTCATGACAATTAAGGACCGGTTCACGAGTTTCGGTTGTGAAACATTAACCGTGCCAACCACAAGCCAGCGTGGGCAACGGCTTTATCTTTTGTATAGCGTAGTTCATTGCGGAGCACCAGACTGAGAAGTGGCGGAGATAAGCCCACGGGGGTCGCTGGGGAGTCCATGCCTTGTTTATAAGGGGGTGATTATGATCCAGGAATGGTGCACTGTGGTGGATTGTGTTGTGCGAGGGGTAATGTCACAGCTCCTTTCCGAGGTACCGTGGTGGTATTAAGGCACATGGTGACATGTTGTGGGGCTGTGTCTTGTGGGTACAGTGATACACCTCTGATCAGAGTAAAACTATTCGAATAGCCGTGCCCGCGGTTATGGGCGGGTCTAACAATGTCTTTCGTGATTAGTCTCACCCTTCACACCATAATGAAAGATGCTATAACTGGTAATAATTAATTATCTCCTGGTTTGGAATGGTATATTCCTGGTTTGGAGATTAGAACTGTGCAGCTGGGGTTGGTTGTTCAGAATAGTTGGGCCTATACAACAGGGTATGTTGTATAGTGTTGAATTAATACTGTTTAATTAATACCCTACTGTTTTATTAAATTCTGAAATATTCATTAAATGCTATTTATGCAAAGAAGCCTATATTATGCCATCCTTGGTTATCCTGTGCACTTGCATATTTGCTGCGTGGCTTGCTGAGTATGCCATATACTCACCTTGCAATCATTCATCAGAGGAGGAGTTCTACAGTGATGCTGATGGTGTTGAGGATTTGGCGTTGTCCTTGTCAAGCTGCTTGTGGAATGGAGTCGTCTGCGCTGTTTATCTTTATTTTCCGCTGCTTAGATCTTTATTGATTGAGTGGAACTATCTACCTCTGTAATGACATTTTATTCGCCTATTAATTAGAGTAATAATTGTACTCTATTATCAATTTGTTATTGTGTGCCTCGGCTGATTCCTGGACGAGGGTTTACACACATGTAAGCGTTTGGAATTTTGGATAGAAATTCCGGGCGTGACATCTGCTTAACTCCAGTGCAGGTCCAAAATCTTGATTTTTAGGTTTGTGAGCGTGCCAGTTGATTTGATCCTGCAATCAACAAGAAATAAAGACAAAGAAACTGCAGTTAAATCCATAAATGCTAACCGAATGGCCAGCCGCCGATGACATATCATTTATCTTCGAGCCAATGACATATCATTTATCACACCGTCACCTCCGTTTTCACTACTTAAGCAAACCGTGTCTTCTCTCTCTCCAGCGATCCCCTCGGTGTGCACGGCGATTTCAAGGAAATCTCCTCCCGGCCAAGCTTAAGCCCGCGGTGATGTCGACTTCCGCCAGCCCGTCTGCCGCGTCTTCGGCCGAGTATGCAGAGGTACGTGCTCATTGGATAGATCCCTTTTTCGTGCAGCAGATCAGTTTTTCTTCATCTCATCTTGTTTTCTTCTTCCTTATTCTTTTTGGATTTGTAGCATCTTTCCAATCTAGTCGCAGTCCCCAGTTTGTCACACGAACGCCAGTACTTTCTTGATCCGATCGGCAATCTTGACCCTACGGAGTTTATTAGCACTGAGACCAACAGAATCCCTTTCAGATTAGCCAACCCGAACTTAGGTCATTGGAAAAACACCTTTAAATCCTGGCCTTCCATCGAGAAAAGTTCCCGTGAGAAAAGCTAGCCTGTGTGGTTCAAGCGGGTATCGGCTAGCAAACAGGCCCACTGTGATGAAATTAGAATCGGCCAAGCACTAGCCCTTACCATAGCAAATTCAGCTAAGGATGAGCCCTTGATAGCCGCTGCAACATATTTTTGGTCGAATGCCCTTAATGCTTTCCTCTTCAACCAAGGGCCGATGACACCAACTTTGCTAGATATCATTATGATCACTGGCTTGGATGTGACTTCATCGGCTAATCCCATGAGCTTGAATACCAAAAATACCTTTGAGTTCAAGACCAAGAGCATTGGAGGCTGGTCAAGGTACATTGCAGCATATATGGGCAAAGGACCTGTCACTCCCCGAGAGCATGTAGCCTTTCTGCCGATGTGACTGGAGAAATTTCTCTTTTGTGGATCAAGCTGCGGCCCTACAACTAACTGGCAATTTCTAGCCGAAGCCCTAGAAACAAAGAGACAATTCCCCTTGGGCAAAATCGTCCTCGGCTATCTGTACCAAATGTTGAACAATGCATTGGCCAAGATACCTATCGGCTCAGTGGTTGGAGCAGGTGGTCCATGGTGGCTGCTACAAACTTGGCTGAATTTAGTAGCCATGAAAGCTGTCAATCGGCCATTTGTGACAGAAGCTGAGTTCCCAAGATTGGAGCCAATCACAGATGATGATGGGGAAGAGCGAACCCACCGTAGGTGCATGTCTTATGGAGAATATGCATCCACGCCAACCGATGCAGGAGCAAAGCTATCGGCTGAATTCCTGAAGGACTGGTTCTTCAGCTTCTATGATGGATTTCAGAAGGATGCCCGAGTCTGGTTCCCTTATGCCGACTCGATGGATTTTGAGCTGCCATCAAACTTTAGATTTGAGGAAATCAATTCTGAAAAATATGATCAATCTAGGGAAGTCTTTACTACTGCCATCAGCCCATGCATCCTTCCAGTCAGCATCCACCAGGGCAGAAACATTCAAGCCTCATGTGAATTCTATCAGCCAATGAGTTCGGCTAGGCAATTTGGAATGGGACAGATGCCGATCGGCTTGTACTTTGCAGACAAAATCCAGTGCCGAGGTGATATAACTTCAGCCTTAATGATGGATCGGCTGCTTAACATCCCAAGACCTCCACTAGGCAGCATTGAAAATATAGAGCTGGCAAGGTTTAGGAGCATGGCATTTGATAGATGGTGGGGTGAATGGAAGCTGCATCTGTTCCATCAATCGGCGTCCATGTACATGATAGACCTCTTTCCAGATGTCATCCCTCAAGTAAGTCTTTGTCAACTTTATAATCATAACTGTTAGCCGATTCATATCTTGACTAATTTTCTCTTCTGACTTGCAGACAACAGAATCCTCCCCTCCTCGAAAGAGCAATAGTGGCAAGGACATCGAGTATGCTCCTGGCCTTATTCCAAACGGAGGTGGACCATCTCCCCCTGTCGTCGGCTATCATGCCCCCAAGACCTCAAGTCTGCTTCAAGGGCAAGTAAGAGAACCAGCCGATACTGGCAAGAAGAGGAAGACCAAGGCATCAGCTGTTGATCCATCGGCTCTGGCTCCGAAGAAGAAGGCCAAAACAAAGAAACCCAAGCCAGCTAATGACTTGCCTGCTCTCGATCCATCCATTGAACAAGCTCTGGATGAAGAAGAAATTGGAGAAGACATTGACCAGGCTACAGCTGAAGTAAGTGAACTAAGAGAAAGGACACCATCGGCTTCACCTAAGCAAACTCCTCCAACTCCCGCTGCTCCAGCTCGCTTTTCACAAGTTACTCATTTTGATCATTTCTCGGACAGAATCAATCTTAAATAGCCGGTTGCCTATTAATCTTGTTTTTGCAGAAAAAGAGGACTGCCGTGAAGAAGAAATCGGTGCCAACAGCATCAAAGCCTACTCCACCGGTAAAATTCTTTATCTCCTTAAGTTTGTTCATAGCCAATGCTAATCAGCACTTGTCTTTATCAGCCTCCTCCTCCTTCGCCCCTTGTGCTACCAGAAACAAGCAATCGCACTCCATCAGCTGCAGGTAGTCACAATGTCAAAGAAGAAGAACAACCAGCTGCTCCTGCTATCCTAGTAAGTTTTATCTTCAAGAAATCTTGAATCGGCTGTATTATGCAATTTGATCTATAACTGTCTTCAATTTTCTCTCTTGCAGGCATTAGCCGATCTATTCTCGTTTGATATCAAAGATTATCTTGACGAAGAGACAGAAGAAGAAACCACAAGCAAAGCTTTAGCCCCTCTGGATGAAACTATTAAGAAAACACTCGCAGATATATCCCTTCGGCTAGAGTCATCATTAGATAATTTGGTGGCCGATTGTGGTTCAATCCGGGCTCGATTTGCTGAGATCCAAGCCTTAATCCCGGATGATCTGGCGAACACTATCACTCCAGCTGTGTACCTTGAGCAACATCAATTCAAGCTGGAAAAGGCTAAGCAACGGATAGCTAATCGGCGGGAGCAAAAGGACATTGAAGCCACTATCCAGGCCAATCGGCAGCTTGTGCATGAAGAGAAAGCCAAGATAGATCAGCTCTTTGTCGGGCCAATTCAGTTGAACATAGATCGGCTTGAAGCTCGCAAGATTGATCTAATAGCTCAACTTGAAGAATGCAACGCCGAACTGGATCTGGAGAAGCAAAAGTTAGCCAACCTCCCAAATGCCGTCGAAGAACAAAAATCCAATCTTAAATCGGTTATCAAGAATGTGGCTGATATGACCAAGTCCCTCAAAGTCATTTCTGGAACTAACGCCCAAGATATCCAAGCCATCGAAGAAGTAGATCAAATCAGACAACGGGCTGTGTCGGCTATCCAACGTTACTTGTCTGGATGATTGGTCTTGTAATAGAACTTAGCAAATTTTGTAATCGGCTAGAAAGACTTGATACTCCTTTTACTTGTCTTGATAATCCCTTGTGCCGATTAATATAACTTGTAAATTTGCTAAAAAATTCTCAATTTTTTGCATATATATGCCCCCCTAATTTTGCAAGGACGAAGACATTGATAAAAATATAAATTGGACTAAGGGCGATATATTAAATATCGGCCATCATACATTGGCAAAATACAACCGATTATGATAATAAAACAGCTAAGGGCGATACAACTCATATCGGCCATCTCAAGGCAATGTAAACACATCAGCTTTGCATGTATTGGGAGACTCAGCCGATCATGAATTAACCCAAGCATTGGCTTTGCATGTATCGGCAGACTCAGCCGATCATGAATTAACCCAAGCATCGGCTTTGCATATATCGGCAGACTCGGCCGATCATGAATTAACCTAAACACTTGGGTAAAATTTCTTCAGATACTTGCCATTGAGTGTTCTTCCATAAACCTCTCCATCCATTCCTTGCAACATATAAGCTCCTTTGGAAACAACTTTATGGATTTGAAACGGTCCTTCCCAATTTGGTGACCACTTGCCGAACTTGCTATCTCGAGTCCCTATTGGCAAAATCAATTTCCAAACAAGCTCGCCCCCAGAAAAAGACTTAGGCACCACTTTCTTGTTATAATGCCGAGCAACCCTTTCTTTATCCTTGGCTAGAACGGCTGCCGGTAGCGGAGAGAGAAGGCGACCGCAAGTAGGGCGCTACAGGCAACGGCGATGACAGGGACTTGAGGCAAACGAAAGAGGAGAGGAAGGGGACTCTATTTATAGCCACGGGAGAGAGAGATCGGGCTTGGAACGCAAGGAATCGCGCCGGGAAAACCTAGGGTTTGGTGGAGAGATAAACTCGAAAATGAATCCAAATTCGCGTCGTATTCAAGGGGATAAAATTGGATTTTAGGGGAAAGAGATAGAGTAGGATAAGAGGAACAAATCCCCTCAACTAATTTTAGGAATAAATGAGAGATAAGGCCGGATTTGGAGAGGAAATTGGTGTCTGCTTCACAGGAACAGCACGGCAGCTCGGGCACTGTCTGGAGCTGGAAGATGAACAGTGGCGCAGGGAGGCAAAACAGACTTTTGGCTGGGCTTCTATTGCACAGCCCTATAGAAGGAGGGATACAAGCTAGACTTTGGGAAAGGATAAGGCCGGCTGAAAAGAAGGAAGAATGGGCCGTGGACTAAAGGTGAACTTTCCTGTTTCGGCCCGAAAAGGAAGAGGGGATTGTAATTACTTTTCCCAATTAAATTAATCACTGAAATGATCTTTCTATTGTTAAAAATACTTCCAATGCTCGAATAATTTCAAGAAAAATCCTGAAAATACTTGAACACTATAAGTATTTAACAAAATTATAAGCAGACCATTTAATGATTAATTTAATATGTGAATAATTGCTGAACTGTTGTTTGTATTATTAAAATTAGGAATTGAGCTTCGAAAAATCCGAGAAAATTTCAGAGAGCATAATTAACCATGGAAAATTTAAAGAAAATTAAATCCAGCCATGCTTTATATTTAGGAAATTTTATTTCCCACATTTAACTTCACTTATAAACTAATGAACATTTAATATAAATTCTAATAATAATTTATTAAATAATTTATAAATCCTAAAACGTAAATCAGGATGTGACAAATCTACCCCCCTTACAAAGAATCTCGTCCCGAGATTCGGAACAGCTAGAAAGAAAGAGGGCATAGATAAACTGCAGTTTATCTTATTCCATAACTCCGATAATTGCTCTAGGGCTTAAAGAAAACTATTGCTGGTTTGAAGCTGATGGCTGAGATGTATCCCTTGAAGATGCAATTGGCACTGCATTTGCTCCTGTGAGGACGATGTTGTTGACTTGACCTTGTGTCTGCTGACGCTTCGGCTTCGGACACTCTCTTGCAAAGTGACTTGGCTCATAACAGTTGAAACATACCCGTTGCTCCCTTCCATTACTGTTACCTTCTTGCGACTGATCCTGCTGATCCGGCACTGATTGAGTAGCTTGCTCAATATTAACTTCATTGCTTGCATTAGTCTCCGAGTTTATCTTACCGCTGGTGTTGAACTGTTGCAACTGTTCTTGACCTATAGAAGACGATTCACCAATTTGGAGTGGCTTGATACGCTGCCTCTGGCTACTACCCTGTGCCTCCTGGAAAACAATCATTCCTCTCTTACAGCTGTCCATCCTGTTCTTCTTATCTTCTAGTCGAATTGCTTTGTCAGCCAACTCCTGGAAATTAGCATAGTCATGAGAGATTAACATAATTGACAGCTCATCCTTCAGACCTTCCAAGAACTTCTCTTGCCTTTCTTCGTCAGTACGCACATCTTCTGGAGCATAGCGAGTTAGACGATTGAACTCATGAAGGTACTCTATCACAGAACGATTCTTTTGCTTCAGTGTGGACTCATGCTTCTTCAAAGCAACAACTCCTGCAGGTATGTGTGTCTTCTTGAATGTTTTAGTGAACTCTGCCCAAGTGATTGCCCTGAATTGATCCATTGGCCCAACTTCCTGATCCACCAGCATTATTGTTGTTTCCACCACATCTTGCTTTTTTTTGTTGGTGATCCGTTGCAGAGTTGGAAAGATAGAAGGAGAGGGATTACACTAAAGACAAGACCTTAACCATGTTACCACTGATCTGGTGTGTGTAGACCATTATATTATTTAAGTTGATTAAGCAAGCAACCTAGTATAGTTACACACTCATCATTGAACCACACCAATGATGGGAATGCAACCATACCTACACACAAGCAAGCAACAAACGTTCTACCCTACTAACTATTCTGCAAAGTCACTTTGGTGGTTTAGGTTCTAGGTTAGGATCCAAACTTCACTCCATCACCAAAGTTCGGCACTTCGCTTTGACCATCATCTTCTTATTCCTCGACTCACTTGAGTTGCAGAAGTTGACAACATCGACGTCTTGGTGTTTCTCCCATAAGTTTAACAACTATTCAAATTGAAAGAGGGAGGAGAGAGAACAATAAAATGATTTGCAAAGAATTCTGGAGAAGGAAGAAAGGAAAATTTTTCACAAATCATGTTTTCAGAAAATTTGTCCTTAAGGTTTGACCATTTGGCCTATCCTACAGTCGAGATGGCTCTGATACCAACTTTTCACGCCCAGAAATTCACTGGTAATTTCCGAACTTATTTCTGTATAAAATCTTCGTCCAGGAATCAGCCGAGCTACACAAACTGACAATTTAATATACAAATCCATCATAATAATAACGTTATATACTTACAAAAGAAAAGAAAACAGCAGCGGAATAACAATCTAGCGAAGCTCCGGCTCCACTCCCACAGGCAGCTCAACTGGGGTATAAGCCAAACGTCTTCTCCTTCTGGATCATTTTTCTTCAACTAAGGTTGATTGATTATTGCAAGGTGAGCATATGACATCAACAAGCCACACAGCAAATATGCAAGTGCACAAGGATACTAAAGGATGGCATAATATAGGCTCATTTGCAAAAGCAGTATTTAGCAAACATTTAGAAGTAAAACATTAGAGTAATTATTCATCAAATCAACACTGAACAGCACACCCATGCTGCTCAGGCCCAACCATCCTAAACAACCATACCCTGCTATACAGATCTAACTCCAAACCAGGAGCTAAGCAAATTATTACCAGTTATAGCATCAATAATTATTGTGAGAGGTGTGAGACTAATCACGAAAAACATTGCTCAACCCACCCATGACCGCGGGCACGGCTATTCGAATAGTTTTACTCTGGCCAGAGGTGTACCACTGTACCCACAAGACATAGCCACAACATCATGTCTACTATGCGTCGCGATAACAGAAAGTACCGAAATAGAGGTTGTGACAATACCCTCTGCACAACACAACTCACCACAGTGCACCGTTCCTGGATCATAATCACCCCCTCTACAACCAGAAGCATGGACTCCCCAGCGACCCCCATGGACTTCTCGCCGCTTCTCAGTCTGGCACCCCGCAATGAACCATGCTATACAGAAGGTAAAGCCGTTGCCCACGCTGGCTTGTGGTTGGTACGGTTAATGTCTCACAACAGTAGCTCGCGAACCGGTCCTTAATTGTCATGAGCACGACCATCAAAACCATGTGCTCACAACCCACCATTAATCAAATTTTCGTTGGCAAGTAATTAATTAACCAATCATGATTGACCATCATGGGTACCATTAAATATAATCATAAGTGATACTGTAACATTAGTTATCCCAAACATGTGCTAATGTTTCTAAGCATGGCTAAGCAATTATGTCTAACATCTAGCTGAACCAAACCAATATATAAGGTTCTAGCTAATCAAATTATAACCCATAGGAAAATAAAGTCTTCTTCGGCCATAATTAAATGGGAAAGGCTCACCACCCGATGACATTCGAAAATAATGCATAAGTTGAAATAAAACAATAGCTTTAAATGGGTTCAACATGCTCAAAGGGTTGTTTGGGATCTGTGTGACTTGCCTTGTAATAATCGGTCTTCAATTAGTCTTCTTGAACACTTCCAACGCACTCACGAACCTTCGCAACGACGGAAATTACAAGCTAACACGCAAAACGAAGAAAAAGACTAATAAAAACCAAATAAACAGTACATATAAAGTAAACAAACATGTAGATCATGATTTTAGATGAATTTAGAGACTTGAACCACTTAATTCCGACTTCATATGAATTAGTTATGAATTTTGCAAGATTAAAATGATTTTAGCCTTATACAGAAAAGGACTAACGATTTATTAAATAGATAATGACGTCATCGATGACATCACAGCCGACTATGCACTGGTCCGCGAGGTCGCCGGTGCTAGGAGGCTCGGCCGGGCTATCCGAGAGCACAAACGCGGAGAGGACGACGAGACGAACTCACCGGTGGTGACGGCGATGAGAATCAATGACGGAAAACGGCCGGCGACCGAAGGCGACGACAGGAGCAACGGAGGTGTGGACGGGCTTTGTCTTGGCGCTGCGATGCCGAGGAAGGTGACGGCGAAGCTTGGCGTTGACGGAAACAACGGTGGTGCTCGGCCGGAGGCGAAGTAGATTGGATTCAAAGTGACGAAGGGCTTCCAGCGAGTTTCGGCGCAAGGGAACCAACGGCCGGGATGGAGATCAGCCTTTCGGAGCTGAGGGAAGTGGCAGCGCAGAAGGGCGTCAGCCGAGGCGGCGGCTAGGGGCGGCTGGAACGGCTGCCGGCGGCGGAGAGAGAAGGCGACCGTGGGTAGGGCGCTACAGGCAACGGCGATGGCTGGGACTTGAGGCAAACGAAAGAGGAGAGGAAGGGGACTCTATTTATAGCCACGGGAGAGAGAGAGATCGGGCTTGGAACGCAAGGAATCGCGCCGGGAAAACCTAGGATTTGGTGGAGAGATAAACTCGAAAACGAATCCAAATTAGCGTCGTATTCAAGGGGATAAAATCGGATTTTAGGGGGAAGAGATAGAGGAGGGTAAGAGGAACAAATCCCCTTAACTAATTTTAGGAATACACGAGAGATAAGGCCGGATTTGGAGGGGAAATCGGCGTCGGCTTCACAGGCACAGGACGGCAGCTCGGGCTCTGTCTGGAGCTGGAAGATGAATAGCGGCGCAGGGAAGCAAAACAGACTTTTGGCTGGACTTCTATTGCACAGCCCGATAGAAGGAGGGATACAAGCTAGGCTTTGGGAAAGGATAACGCCGGCTGAAAAGAAGGAAGATTGGGCCGTGGACTAAAGGTGAACTTTTCCTGTTTCGACACGAAAAGGAAAAGGGGATTTTAATTACTTTTCCCAATTAAATTAATCACCTTGTCTAAGTTCTCCAGACACAGATCGAAAGTTTTACCATAGACTAAAAAATCATCCATGAAGACTTCCATGATATCCTCGATCATGTCGGAGAAAATAGACATCATGCATCTTTGAAATGACGCGGGTGCATTGCACAACCCGAACGACATTCTTCGATATGCATACGTTCCGTATGGGCACGTGAACGTGGTCTTACTTGGATCATCGGGATGGATGGGGATTTGGTGATAACCAGAATACCCATCAAGGAAACAAAAGAAGGAATGGTTCGCCAACCGCTCAAGCATTTAATCAATGAAAGGCAGCGGAAAGTGATCCTTCTTCGTAGCCCTGTTGAGTTTCCTATAGTCAATACACATCCTCCATCCCGTGACGGTTCGTTGTAGGATTAACTCGTTGTTCGAGTTTTCAACGACCGTCATGCCCCCTTTTTTAGGCACTACTTGGACAGGGCTAACCCACTCACTGTATGGCACGGGATAGATAATCCCGGCATGTAGGAGTTTCAAGACTTCCTTTTTGACGACCTCCCTCATTGCATTATTTAAATTCCTCTGAGGTTCCCTAGATGGTGTGCAAGATGGGTCTAAGGGAATGCGATGAGTGCAAAGAGTCGGACTGATGCCTTTTAAATCTTGGAGGGAATAGCCAAAAAAACATCACAATGATTTTCTAAAACAGTGATAAGTCGGGCCGTCTCCCTCTCAGAGAGTTTGTCACTTATAATGACTGGAGACTCCGCATCGCTGTTCAGAAATGCATAGCGTAGGCCTGAAGGTAAGGGCTTTAGCTCATTTGATGCTTGTGACGGCAGATCCGTTTTTGGCGGATCCATCGTTTCTCCAGTTTCATCCTCCCCTCCGTTGAACTCTTCGATAGATTCATCGAAAATATACTCTAGGGCCTCGAATGGAGAAACGACCATCACTTTCTCAATTGGCTCAGGAACAGGAAGAGGCTCCATTAAAGAATTGGTTGATTGTAACATAGGGACGGAGGTGGCGATTCTTCCTATTTTCAGGTTGAGGACACCGATTTCGGGCACATCTAAGAGTTTTTCTATGGGATGGCCTATGAGTACGTTGAAATCAGAGATGTCGAAGACATGAAAATCCAAGATGACCTCAACACCATTGTGCCGTGTGGTCACTCCAGAGATAATCCGTAAACCTTCGGTAGTAGAGTTTGTGGAAATTCGGAAGGTCTTGACAGTTGGTTCCAACGGTTTCTCCCCTAAGCAATCGAATGCAAAGGTTGTGGACATAATATTGGCAACAACTAAGGGATTATACAGAGCACAGATCAAATTACCTCCAATGAGACACGTAATGGTTGAGGAGGGGCATCGGATCTGAATCGATTCAGATGAGAGTTCTCCTTCCATTAACCATTTGTTACTCATGATGGTGGTCAACTTCTTCGCCGTCTCTTTAAGTATAGCTTTATCGAGAGGATCATTAGAATTGACCTTGGTCGGTGGTCTCTTCTCGCAGGAATAATTCGAGGTGTTCCCATAATCTTCGAAAAGATCTTCCTCAAATTGGAATGGAATTTCCAGAGGATGAATTTCTTCTTCCGCCGGCTCCTGCGACTGGGATGAGGATTCGGTAGTTGAGTCGGGCTCCGACTCCACATGCAGAGATATTCATGGATAATCTCGACCTCCGGGATAGGTTCGCTTCGGCCGAAAGAATTGTTCTCTATGATCAGATCTAAGAGTTCTCTTCCTTCGGCGGTTGTCTTGTGTGCGAATGATCCTCCGGCGGACATATCGAGATTTTCGGCAGACTCCTTGTCTAACCCGTACCGAAAATGTTGTAACAACACATGGTCGGGTAAAGACAACTCTGGGCCAGACTGAGTTAACAGTGAGAACCTGGCCCATGCTGCACCGAGAGATACCTTCTCATTCTGTCGGAAAGAAAGGATGTCTAATCGAAGATTGATTACACGGGTTAATGGAAAGAAAGTAAGGCAGAAATTGCACTTAAGCTCCTCCCATTTACAGTGGAATTTCTTGACAGATAGAGTGTACCATTGCTTCGCATCATCTCTAAGAGAAAAAAGAAACAACTTCCACTTTAGAGTTTCATGTGTCATGCCTATGATGGATAGGCACGAACACACTAGCTCAAAGTCCTGAAGATGGAGGTATGGGTTTTCACCGGTACTACCAGAGAAGGTTTTCTCTCGAACCATGGCTATAAAGCCAGGACTGATTTCATAGCCATCTGAAAGGATTAGTTTTGAAGAAAGGACGGCTCACAAAGATCAGCCCGAGGAGCAGAAAGGTCTTGAATTGTGGGTTGCTCCATCAAGGAAAGGAAGAAGAAATAAAAATAAAGATACGAGGATGACCTAGACTCGGATAAATTAGTAACCGTTCCCCGGCAACGGCGCCAGAAATACTTGTTGGTATTTGTTACGACCACAGATAAATCCGCAAGCGCACGGAATACCGCTGTAGCACTTCACCTTCGGGTGACCCCAAAAGGACATCGAACTCAGGGAACGTGTGTAATCTACATAAGGATAAGACGATCCAAGGACAACAACTGTAGGTAGGCTAGGCAGGCTAGAGAGGACTTTCTATGTGTTTTAATTATCTACGCTAAGCAAGGTAATTTCCTATCTGTTGCTTCGGGCACCGACCCCTGCTGGTCTGTCAGCGTGGTTTCAGCTATAGCTATATGATGTATCCGAACATGGAGGATTACTGGGATGGGATTCAGGGCTATCACCACCTGCCGCCTACCTTTGACAAATCTGTGGGATACATAACAAACAAAGGTAATCTCTAACCTAGACACCACGCCTAAGTTACTAATTACTACTCTAATACTTGCACAGGAACTTCCTTCTCTATCCGGAGTCCTAGTACTAGAGCACTTAGTATAAATACTAAATAATGAACCCGCAAAGATGGAAATATATCTTACTCAGACATAAGAAAAGAACACGAATGCTTACTTTATAGAAGAAGTTCTCCGAACCCAGAGCAGAGTGTACCGATAGCTCCGGTACTCCTCCAGAATTCCTCCTAGGAAGCTACACTCATTGAGGTAAAAGTCGGATGAGCGCCAAACTTCCGAGCACTCCTCCAGAGCTTCTCCTCACTCTCTACCTTATTCTAATGTACAAAAGATACAATAGAGCCTCTTGTAATTCAGCTCAAAGTTGTGTGTTGTGAAGTGTGAAGGAGAGCTCTATTTATAGCCTCCACATGACGGTTACAGCTATGGGAATTGTCCAAAACACCCTCAACCGTCATTGGGAAGGCATCAGCAACGTACACGTGGAGGGCCAGGATGAGAGGCGCCTGTGGTCGTTCGGCCGAACCACCTGGTTCGGCCAAACCCTGGGCCCCACCTCCTGGCCTCTCCTTTGATAGGGTCACTGACTGGTGGGCCCTGATGGTGGTTATGGCAGTTATGACCTGTTCCATGGCGGTTACACCTGACTTGTGGGCCCTCCAATCCGTGTGCTTGCATCTGATTGGCCGGAGGTGTGTTCCCTCGCATGCCGGGTGTGTTTTCTCCTTAAAATACCTGCATACATATATTTCACCAAAATAGTGGAAATGATTAGTAATAATCCCTACCACTAAGTTAGATACCATGTTATATTTCATTATATGCAGGTATTGACGGTCAAATATTATGATTTAAGGACCGTCAACAAAATCCCACCTCTCTCTCCTCCCCTACATCCCCCACTTCGCCGGCCGATTCACGCCCATTTCGGCCACGTCCGACCTCCCCGGCCCTATATAAAGCACACCCGCTACCTCCTCCACCTTTTTCCTGTTCTCGCCGTGCTCCCCGTGCCCTCCATCGCTCTAGCGCCGCGCGCCACCCGCCGCCGCCACTTTAGCCACCTCTGGCAGCCGCTAGATCTACCGTCGAGCCATGGCCGCCGCCTTTGGCCCGCGCCTCCGCCTGTTTCGCTCCCTCTATTCCCCTCTAATCCCTCTCGTTTGTTTCCTTAGGTCGTCCCAGAGCTCGTCCCGCCAACGTAATCGCCCACCGCCACTCGCCGTCGTCGATCGCCGTCGGAGAGGCCTTCTCCCTCTTTTTCCCCTCTCTCTCTCGAGCCGCCTAGTGCCGCCACTTAGCCGCCACCAAGCCGCGTCGCCGCCGTGTCGTGCCATCGGCCGCTCGCAGCCGCTCGCCGGCGCGTGCCGCGCCGCCGCGCGCCAGGCCGCCGGGCCGGCTTAAGTCGCCCACGCGCCCGACCATACGCTACCTCCGCCGTCCAATCTACCCTCGGGTAGATCGGGGCCGTCCGTTGCCGCCCGCGTGGCATCCCACGTGCCCGCCACGTCGGCGCCACGTGTGCGCCACGTGGCGCTTCCCATCCCCGGTCCCGTGGATTCGGTCCACCGTGGACTGGTGGCGCTGAGCCGATGACATGTGGGGCCTGCATGTCGGTGCCCCCTTGCTGACATGTCCTAGGGTTAATTATTGCGCAATAATTCGATTAAGGCTTTTTCTTTTATAGTAAAAACACAATGAATCTTCGAAAATTCATAGAAAATTCATCCGTGCTCCGTTTAAGCCTATTCAAGTCTCAGTAAATCAAGAAAAATGCAAAAAAATCCATCAAAAATGGTTTTGTTCTCTGTTTCAGTAGTCTTATAGCTTGTTTGCATTGTTTGCTTTGTATGCCGCATAGATTCCGGCTCTCCTGATGCTCCGGTGTACTTCAAGAAAGCCGCCGAGGCTCCTCCAGCCGCAGAGCAAGGCAAGTCATGCTTGTCACTTGAACATACTGATCGCATATTGCAAATGCTCTATTGTTTTCCTTAAATATTGCATTGTTTTATAATGTTACCATGGGATGTTTACCTACTGTCTCATCCATACTATTTGTTATCCTGTTCCTTTGTTAGCTTGGGATGTAACATGACTAGATGTTGGATTAGGGATTGTTTAGCCATGCCTAGCTCAACTAGTACACTATTGGGGAATTACATTAATGCATAGACTTCTGATCCTAGTATTGATGTTGGATTAGTGCCACCGTTTCGGTGCTGGTTAATTAAAATATATTAAATGGTGGGCTGTGGGTGCATGGTTTTGATGGTCGCACCCATGGCAATTAAGTACGGTTCGCGGGATGCCCTGGAAGAACTTATCGTACTTACCACAAGCCAGTGTGGGCAACGGCTGGGATTGTAGTGTAGTTTTCCTCTAGCTGACGCATCCAGGCAAGGGTGGGCGTGATGGAGCGAGATGGGCCCTGCGACGGCCTTTGTCACTTCCAGATTTACCTAGGCACGAGAGGGGATTGCCCACTGCCTTGCAAGGAGTGGGGGTGAAACCTGAGGTGTGGTGTGCTTGGTTTGAGGGGGTTATGCGAAGGGTCCTGTCACGGCCTCTTTTCGGTATGTCGTGGTGGCATGCCGGCGCACGGAAACGTGTCGTGGGGCTGTGTCTTGTGGGTACAGTTGTATACCTCTTATCAGAGTAAAACTATTCGAATAGCCGTGCCCGCGGTTATGGGCGGTCATCCAGATTCACCGTGATTAGTCTCACCCCTAGTTTAGCTCAATGGAACTGATTAGTTCAGGTGGTGGTTTGGGCCTGTCTCAACGTGGTGTAGCGTTGAGCAGTGATTGATTTAATATTGAGTAATTATTACAACTGTTTTACCGCTTTCAACTATTGTTTATAATGCTACCTTTATGCAAATGAACTCCTTTAGTACAGTGAACTCCTTTGGTTATACCTTGCATCATACCCTCCGTTCCGGATGACTTGCTGAGTACAGTGGGTAGTACTCAGTCTTGCTCTATCTCCCAACCCTCAGAGTTTGAGTATGCGTCCGATGGTGGTTTCTCCGAGGAGTAGGCTTCGTCCGTGCCGTCGAGGATGCCTGTAGAGTGGTGTTCCCGCTGCAATCCAAGTCAAGGCTTAGCTCTAGTTATCCTTTAATTTTCCGTTGCATTTATATAAGACTTTTATAATGTTTGTAAAACGTGGATCTGTACGTCGACTTTGTCGTTTATGTACCCTGGCCAGTCCTGGACAGGGGTTTTAATGCATATTCTGCTTGGAATTCTAATCGGGAATTTCTGGGTGTGACAGCTTTCCATAAAAGTTCCATTTGAATAAAACTCCTACTTTAGACTATGCTTTCTTTTCCTAGAAAATCGTTGGGAAAAAGAAAATGAGAAAAGGAGGGAAATGCATGGCTATGAAAAAAAAGAAGGAAAAGAAGAAAGAAATAAAGCTTGCTCTAAAAACATTGAGCAATGATGAAAGAAGAAAAAAAAAGAATATAGCTATGCTGTAACGCCCCGATTTTCGTTCACGATTAAAAATCAATTAATAATTCATTTTCTAGAAATTAAATAAAAGTTAAGGTAATTTAATCAAGTGAATTATAGAGGGAATCAAAATTTTCCTTTAAAAATTATGGCCAAGATTATTTTGTAATATTCTTTGTGCCCTAAAATACTCTCCGGATTTTTCCGTGAATTTTCGGAGCTCAAGAAATAATTTTAAAGTCAAAAAGTTCAATTCATCAACTAAATAAAAAGAAAAACAAAGTAAAATCCCCTTCTTTTTCATCGGGCCGTTTTCGGCCCAATCTCCCTCTCCCCTCCTTGGCCTGCTCGCCCCTCCCTCCTCCCTCCTTTTGGGCCGTCTGCCCGCTTTCCCTTTCACCACGGAAGTCTATTTTGCCTCCCCCTCAGGCTCCTCCCTCTCCCTCTCCCCGACAGGTGGGACCCGCTGCCCACGTCGCCGCTTCCTCTGGTCTCCTCGCGGCCCTCCCGTGCACGGCCGGATGCCGCCCATCCCCTCCACCTCGACCAAAAATCCCCACTCGTCCCACAAATACCGACGCCGGCCGAGCCGCCACCATCCCACGTCGACGCCCCCACTTCCCCGCCGGTTGCTGCCCCTCTCGGCCCCGATTCCGCCGCTCCACCCCCAGGCTCTCCTCTCCTATTTCGCCCTCCTCCCCGAGCTCCCCGCGCCCCCTCTCGCCCTCCCCACGTCCCACCTCGCCTCCACCGCTCGCCGGCGAACTCCAGCCGCACGCTACCGCCGCCACAGCCGTCGCCACTTCGCGCCGCCACCACCGCCAGCTTCGCCGTCGCGCGGGCAAGCCCGGCCGCCATTTTTCTCCCCCAACTCTCCACCGAGCCGCCACCTCCACTGTCAACCGAAGCCGCCCCCACCTCTGTAAGCTCCGGCCACCTCTTGCCGTCGCCCTAGCCACCGCCAAGCCATGCCACCGCCACCGTCGGCCTCGCCACACCACGTAGAACCCTGGCCTTCAACCTGTTTTCCCATTTCCCTGCCGAAACGCCACCGCCACGTGCGCCACCTCTCTCTCCCGTCACCGCCGACTCCAGCCGCGTGCCACCGCCGCTCCCGTCCACCCCGCACTGCGCCGTCGCCTTCCCCGGCATCGCAGCCACTGTGCGCACACCGTCCACCGCTCTATTTCCCCAAACCGCCACGGAAGCGCCAATTCCACCACACCACCCAAATCGCCACCATATCCACCACCTCCGGCCACTTCTTGTCGCCGTTCCCGACTACCTCACGTCGCACCTCAGCCTCTACCGCGTTTGCCGCACCATGCCGTTCTTCGGTCACCACTCCACCGGCCCCTATCATCACCAGGTTCGTCTTCCCGCGCCTCCCTGGTAAGTCCCGCCGCAAATGCCATGTTCGGCCGGCGTTTTCCGCCGTGCCGCGACGCCTCTCCCTCCCCTAACTCCCCCACCTTCTTTCCAAGGTCCCTCCGGCCGCCGTCCGTCGCTCTGCACCCATGGGACGCTGTCGGAGTACCGCCGCCGTCCTCACCCCGAGGAGCCCGCCGCCGACCGCCTCCTTCCGCCGTGCCGCCCGGTGAGCCCCATCTCTCCTCCCTTTTTCCCCTGCGTCAGCTGCCTCACGTGCCAGTCGTCACGCCGCGTCGTGTCGCTGGTGTCATCGCCGGTGACCGTGCCCGGCCGTGTGCCACCGCCGCCCCTTTTTGCCAACCTACGTCGCCACCCGTGGACCAGCGTGGTCCTGGTCCACGGCGCGCCCGAGGGCGCGGTGGACCAAGTCCACCGCGCCCATCCCCTTTGCCAGCTGACGTGTGGGGCCCGCGTGTTGGCGCCGGCCGTCCCTTGCTGACGTCAGCGATGATCTTTTCCTTTGAGAAATTAAATAATAATTGCGCAATAATTCGTTAATAATTCTAGAAATCCATTTAAATGGCTCAAAACTTCTAAAATTCATATCTAATTGATACGAACTCCGAATTGGGCCATTCAAGTTGAAAAATTCATCTAAAATCGAGATCTACATGTTTGTTTACTTTTTATGTACTGTTTTCTTGGTTTTTATTAGTGTTTTTCCTCGTTTTGTGTGCCAGCGTGTAGTTTCCAACGTTTCAGAAGTCCGCGGTCGCGAGGAAAAGAGTTCGGAAGATCGTTTGAACAAGCAAGGCAAGTCACACATTCCCCATGAGCATATTGATCATAATTTCTAAATGTTTTACCGTTTGCAAATAAAATTGCATGTCTTGCTAATTACATGGGATCAGGGTTTATCTATCTGCTTGCTTGTGCCATGTTTAGTTGATATCTTTCCTTTGTCAACCTTGGGTAATAAATCGAGTAGTTTGTGTTACTTATGTGACCTAGCTAAAACTATATGTGTCACGCCCGGAATTTCTATCCAAAATTCCAAACGCTTACATGTGTGTAAACCCTCGTCCAGGAATCAGCCGAGGCACACAATAACAAATTGATAATAGAGTACAATTATCACTCAAATTAATAGGCGAATAAAATGTCATTACAGAGGTAGATAGTTCCTCTCAATCAATAAAGATCTAAGCAGCAGAAAATAAAGATAAATAGCGCAGACGACTCCACTCCACAAGCAGCTTGACAAGGACTACGCCAAATCCTCAACACCATCAGCATCACTGTAGAACTCCTCCTCTGATGAATGATTGCAAGGTGAGTATATGACATACTCAGCAAGCCACGCAGCAAATATGCAAGTGCACAGGATAACCAAGGATGGCATAATATAGGCTTCTTTGCATAAACAGCATTTAATAAATATTTCAGAATTTAATAAAACAGTAGAAAATTAATTAAACAGTATTAATCTAACACCATACAACATACCCTGTTGTATAGGCCCAACCATTCTGAACAACCAACCCCGGCTGCACAGTACTAATCTCCAAACCAGGAATATACCATTCCAAACCAGGAGCTAATTAATTATAACCAGTTATAGCATCTTTCATTATGGTGTGAAGGGTGAGACTAATCACGAAAGACATTGTTAGACCCGCCCATAACCGCGGGCGCGGCTATTCGAATAGTTTTACTCTGATCAGAGGTGTACCACTGTACCCACAAGACAGAGCCCCACATCATGTCACCATGTGCCTTAGTACCACCACGGTACCTCGGAAAGGAGCTGTGACATTACCCCTCACACAACACAATCCACCACAGTGCACCATTCCTGGATCATAATCACCCCCTTATAAACAAGGCATGGACTCCCCAGCGACCCCCGTGGGCTTATCTCCGCCACTTCTCAGTCTGGTGCTCCGTAATGAACTATGCTATATAAAAGGTAAAGCCGTTGCCCACGCTGGCTTGTGGTTGGCACGGTTAATGTTTCACAACCGAAACTCGTGAACCGGTCCTTAATTGTCATGAGCACGACCATCAAAACCATGTACTCACAACCCACCATTATCAGGTTTTAGTTGTCAAATTAATTAATTAACCAATCACGATTGACCATCGTGAACTATCATTAAGCCATCATTAAATAATAGTGAATCATAAATTATCCCATTAGTGTGCTAAAGTTTCTAAGCATGGCTAAGCAATTACACCTAACATCTAGTCGAACCAGTATAAAGCTCAACTAGTCATGTTATAATAACCCAAGGTATCAAGGAATAAGGTAATCAAGAACAAAAGGGGCTATAACAAACAATAGGTTAATTCCACCCAATGACATTCGAAAATAAATGCAATAGTTGAATAGAAACAATAGCTTTAAACGGGATCAACATGCTCAAAGGATTGATTAGGATCTGTGTGACTTGCCTTGCTGGCCTTGGAATTCTTCTAAATCTTCTCCTGCAAAAACGGACTCTCCGGAAACGTCGGATTCTAAACAGAAAAGAGCAAAAACACCAAAACAGCACATAAGCAAGCATGAACAGTACATGTGGATATTTTTAACATGTAGATCTCAATTTTAGAAAAATTTAGAGACTTGAACCAACTAAATCCGAGCTATGATGAATTAGTTATGAATTTTTAAAGATTAAATCGGATTAAATCATTTATATAAATTTTAATTGAATTATGACGCAATAATGAATTATTTTTGAAAAGGAAAAGGGGATTTATTGCGTCAGCGGGTCTAGGGTTTGCGGTGGACCGGGTCCACGGCGGCGGTCTACGGGAACGGACGGCCGAGATCAAACGGCTCACGGCCGGCTCACGGGCGACAGCGGTGATGACGTCAGCATTGACGTCATCCTCCCCCCCGACAGCGGCGACGGCGGCTCGGACTCGCATGCCCGCCGGCGATCTACGGCGCGGCGGCGCGAACGGAAAGCAGCAACGGGATGCGGAGGGCACGGCGAACTCACCGACGACCAAACTAACGGCGGAGGAGCAACGGACGACGCCAGCGACGAGGACGAACGGCGGAGAGGTTCGGGTCGACGATGACGGCGGTGTTCCGGCGGTCCACAGCAACGGCGAAGGGTCGGACGAGGACGGCGACGCGACGGCGACCACGTTGGCGAGCTCCCCGAGCGACGTCGATGGAAGGTTAGGGTTCGGCCGGCTCCGAATCGAGCTCGAATCCCCGTGTTTCCAAAGCGAGTTAGCCGATGCTTCCGAAGAGAAAAAGGTAGAGGAGATCACGGCGAACGTTTCCCCTCAATCAATTGCACCGGATCGGGAAGGATGCGGCCGAATTGGAAAGGCGGCGGCGGCGGCGCTCGGCTAGGGTTTCGGCCCGAGGAAGACGACGGGCCTGACAGGCGGGCCCCACCTGTCAGCGAGCGGGAGAGAGGGAGAGCGACGGCTGCGCGCGCGCGGCTCGGCTTGCTGGGCCGGCTTAGGCCGAAGAGAGAGAAGAGAGGGTTTTGGGCCGACTTTCGGCCCAAAGCCAAAAGAAGAATTTTAAAACCTTTTTCAATTTAAATAATTCATGAAATGCACTTTCATTTATTAAAAATACTTCCTTAGCTCAAATAAATCCCAGAAAAATCTAGGAATTATAGAATTAAGCAAAGTATTTAATAAAATTTTATCTGGCCCAATTTTATATTGGAATTTATTATTTACAATTAAATCTTTTCTTCTAGATTTTTAAAAATCATTTCTGGTAATTCCATTTAAACAATAATTTATAATTTAGGATTTTTAGGGTGTGACAATATGCTTAGCCATGATTAATTACCATTAGCTCAGTCGATGGGATAATTGCGGTATTAGACATTCTAGTATCTTGTTGAGCTGCGTGCTCGAGACATCTGGTCATGTTTCATGGTCGTAATTATCCAACTAAAATGCGACTGAATGGTGGGCTGTGGGTGCATGGTTTTGCTAGTCGCACCCATGGCAATTAAGGACCGGTTCACAGGAAACCCTGGAAGACTAACAGTGCTTACCACAAGCGGGAATGGGTAACTGCTTAATCTGAAGTATAGCTCGACCCTTTCCTAGGCACCGGTGGCGAGGGTGGGCGTGATGGAGTTGGGTCGGCCGGGGTGTCCGGTTGTCCAGCTGCCAGATTCACTGCGGTGCACGAGAGGACTGCCCACCTCCAAGGTAGGTGGTAGGGGTGAAACCTTAGCGTGGTGTGGATGGTTAGGGGAGGGTTATATGAAGGGTCTTGTCACAATCACTCGACATGGTGACGTGTTCATCATGGGCACATGATGACATGGTGACATGCCGGTGGATTGTGTCTTGTGGGTACAGTTGTGCACCTCTGGCCAGAGTAAAACTATTCAAGTAGCCGTGCCCGCGGTTATGGGCGATCGACCAGATTCACCATGATTGGTCTCACACTTAATGAATCGACCCAATGCACTGTAGTTCAGGTGGGTTGGTTGGGCCTGTTCAACGTGGTGTAGCGTTGATCAGTGGAGATTTAATATTACCTTAATTAACCAATTGTTTTACCGTTTTGCTCAATAAAATGTTTTACAACCGCCTTTATGCAAATAGTCACAAGCCGTCCTTGTATCCCCTTGCACGTCTGCATCATTGGCGTGGCTTGCTGAGTACGGTGGTTGTATTCAGCCTTGCTTTTATTCCCCCTTTTCAGAAGTGTAGTGCTTCTGAGCAGAAGACGGAGTTAGAAGACCAAGGCTCAGACCCCAGTTGAGTTTTGCTTGTGGAGTGGAGCTAAAGCCCCGCTAGGATGGCCTTTTCCGCTGCTGCTGCTTTCTTTTCGGTGTGAGGACTAAGTGCCTCTTCTGTAAGTATTTACGCTTTATTTACGTTTGGAACCGTATATTACTTGTCGTTTTGTGTACCCTGCCTGGTCCTGGACGTGACAAAGTGGTATCAGAGCCAGGTTGACTGTAGGTTGAGCCAAATGGTCAAACCCTAATGACAAGTTTTCAGAAAACCCTATTTACGAAATGTCTCCTCTCGCACTTCGGCATTTCTTTGCGAAGCAGTTTATTAAAATTCTCCTCCCTACCCCTCCAATTCTTTTAGTTGTTAAACCTGGATGACAAACCATCAGCTTCATGTCCGTGCGGAAGTCAAGTCAAGTCGAGCCTCAAACTTCGTGTAGCAAAGAGCGAGAAGATCGTCAAGTTCAGAGTCATCGTTCCGCGAAGGTCAAGTGAAGTTTTCCCGGAGTTTACCTAAACCCAATCATTCCCGGAAGAGTAGTTTCGTTAGCTTCTAGATCGTGTGTTGTTTGCTTGTGTGTAGGGGTATGGTTTGCATCATTGGTGGGGATGCGACCATACTAGGTTGTTTGCTTAAGCAACTTGAACCATAAAAATCTACTAACAACAGATCAGTAGGCAAGTGGTTTAGTACCTTATCTTTAGCAACCCCTCTCTTCCACCTTTCTTCCATCCTGGTAGCAGTTGGTCAGTATCAGAGAAGAGCAACAACAACGGTGTGCTAAAGTCACCGATCAATGGTTCAGTTCAAAACTACAAGGTACCCGAATGCCAGAAGAACCCATGCTCGTGATCAACATTTGGTGTCCAAGGTCAAATGATTGGTGTATTGATGTAGGAAATGCAAGGTCAAATGTAGTGGAAGTAACTCCACCAGCATTGTGTTGGGGTCAGAGCTATCGGATCAGTTCAAGACAACAAGCTACCAGCTAAGTTAGAGAACCTCGCTATTGGTCAGATTCTGGTCAGCCAAGATCAAATGACAGATGCGTCATATGTTGATGCAGCAACCGCAGAGTCCGATGCAGCAGATGCAACGAAAGAGTCACCAACCACAGATACAAGCTCAGATGCAAGCTCGGAATCGGAATCAGAGTCAATGGCATTGTTTTCCAATATGAACACCTACAACTCTTGCCAATGTACTGTCGTGTCCTCAGCAGACCAGCACACCTAAGCCGCCGTCGATCCCTAAAGCAACAAGTGCTACATATAGTGGTTATGGTCTTTAAGGGTAGTTTTTGCAAAGTGTCCAACCATTCATGGAAAACATATGACAGGTCACTTCTCAGAAGATTGTTCAATGGCAAGGCGTCAGCATCGTCAAATCAACAACTTTATTTGTAGCACCCCTGCTCCTCAAGTTGCGTCAGTGCCCATGCAGCGTCGGTTGGTTCAGTTTTGAGAAATCATTGTAAATCCGAGGAGTGTTGGTTATTTTTCAAGGACAACAGTTCAATTGTTCCTGGTCAAGAAAAAGTATGACTACTCTCTGTAGGGGTGGTAGGTCTCATAGATAAGTTTCGGTTTACCTCGTCGCGTTTCACTTGAAGGTTCAACCCATTAGCAGAGATACCGCAATCTCAAGTTGACACGATCAATTCTAAGGTACACCCGTGAAGCAGGTCAACAGATCGGCCTAGAGAAGCAACATTAGGAACACTTGCAGTTCGGATGAAAGACAGGTCAAGCAGGTTTCCTTGAATTACTTGTCATTCGAGTCAGGACCAGTTCAAGCGGACATAGGGCCAATGATTTACAAATGCTAGATTCAAGTTTCATCCTCTTATAGCCAGCATGGTGAATTGTCAGGTTACCAAAGTTGCCAGCATCAACAATTCGGTCCAAGGTAAGTAAGTTCCATGAGCATCCGCAGTCCTGGTCTGGGCCAGTTCAAGCAGAACCAGTCAGTATAGTTGTTTGTAGCAAAAGAACAGAAAGGTCGATACCGGTCAGTTCAGTTATGCAGATTTGGTCGGTCAACCAGTCAGTTTAAATCAGAAGGGATCAGTGCAGTGTGTAGATCAGTCAGACCGCCTACACATAGCTTTCTTTCTAGCCATCCCAGAATCTCGGGGGGAGATTTCTGTAAGGGGGGTAGATTTGTAACTCCCCGATTTTCGTTCGGGATTAAAAATCAATTAATAATTCATTTTCTAGAAATTAAATAAAACTTAAGGCAATTTTATCAAGTAGATTATAGAGGGAATTAAAAATTTCCTTTAAAAATTATGGCTGAGAATATTTTGTAATATTCTTTGTGCCCTAAAATACTCTCCGGATTTTTCCGTGAATTTTCGGAGCTCAAGAAATAATTTTAAAGTCACAAAGTTCAATTAATCAATTAAATAAAAAGAAAAACAAAGTAAAATCCCCTTCTTTTCCCTCGGGCTGTTTTCAGCCCAATCTCCCTCTCCCCTCCTTGGCCCGCTCGCCCCTCCCTCTCCCTCCTTTCGGGCCGTCGGCCCGCTTTCCCTTTCCCCGCGGAAGTCTATTTTGCCTCCCCCTCGGGCTCCTCCCTCTCCCTCTCCCCGACAGGTGGGACCCGCGGCCCCACCTATCATCCCCAACCTCAAGCCACCCGCCGGCAACCGCCAGCCACGCTGCCCACGTCGCCGCTTCCTCCGGCCTCCTCGCGCCCCCTCCCGTGCGGGTCCTGACGCCGCCCATCCCCTCCACCTCCTCGACCAAAACCCCCCACTCGTCCCACAAATACCGGCACCGGCCAAGCCGCCACCATCCCACGTCGGCGCCCCCACTTCCCCGCCGGTTGCTGCCCCTCTTGGCCCCGATTCCGCCGCTCCGCCCCCATATAAATGACCCCTGGGCTCTCATCTCCCATTTCCCCCTCCTCCCCGAGCTGCCCGCACCCCCTCTCGCCCTCCCCGTGTCACACCTCGCCTCCGCCGCTCGCCGGTGAACTCCAGCCGCACGCTACCGCCGCCACAGCAGTCGCCGCATCGCGCCGCCACCACCGCCAGCTTCGCCGCTATTGGTATTTCTTACGACCACAGATAAATCCGCAAGCGCACGGAATACCGCTGTAGCACTTCACCTTCGGGTGACCCCAAAAGGATATCGAACTCAGGAAACGTGTGTAATCTACCTAAGGCTAAGACGATCCAAGGACAACAACTATAGGTAGGCCAGGCAGGTTAGAGAGGACTTTCTATGTGTTTTAATTATCTACGCTAAGCAATGTAATTTTCTATCTGTTGCTTCGGGCACCGACCCCTGCTGGTGTGCCAGCGTGGTTTCGGCTATAACTCTATGATGTATCCGAACGTGGAGGATTACTGGGACGGGATTCAGGGCTGTCACCACCTGTCGCCTACCTTTGACAAATCCGTGGGATACACAACAAACAAAGGTAATCTCTAACCTAGACACCATGCCTAAGTTATTAATTACTACTCTAATACTTGCGCAGGAACTTCCTTCTCTATCCGGAGTCCTAGTACTAGAGCACTTAGTATAAATAATAAACAATGAACCCGCAAAGATGGAAATATATCTTACTCAGACCAAATAATTAAATAACATAAGAAAAGAACACGAATGCTTACTTTATAGAAGAAGTTCTCCGAACCCGGAGCAGAGTGTACTGACAGCTCCGGTACTCCTCCAGAATTCCTCCTAGGAAGCTACACTCGTCGAGGTAAAAGTCGGATGAGCGCCAAACTTCCGGGCACTCCTCCAGAGCTTCTCCTCACTCTCTACCTTATTTTAATGTACAAAAGATACAATAGAGCCTCTTGTAATTCAGCTCAAAGTTGTGTGTTGTGAAGTATGAAGGAGAGCTCTATTTATAGCCTCCATATGACGGTTACAGCTATGGGAATTGTCCAAAACACCCTCAACCGTCATTGGGAAGGCATCAGCAACGTACACGTGGAGGGCCAGGATGAGAGGCGCCTGTGGTGGTGGTTCGGCCGAACCCTGGGCCCCACCTCCTGGCCTCTCCTTTGACAGGGTCACTGACTGGTGGGCCTTGATGGTGGTTATGGCAGTTATGACCTGTTCCATGGCGGTTACACCTGACTTGTGGGCCCTCCAATCCGTGTGCTTGCATCTGATTGGCCGGAGGTGTGTTTCCTCGCATGCTGGGTGTGTTTTCTCCTTAAAATACCTGCATACATATATTTCACCAACACTAGTGGAAATGATTATTAATAATCCCTACCACTAAGTTAGATACCATGTTATATTTCATTATATGCAAGTATTGACGGTCAAATATTATGTTTTACGGACCGTCAACAACACCCCCACACTTAACCTTTGCTCGTCCCGAGTGAAGGCTATGGACTCTACAACAGAGTTATGACTTCCTTACTAATAATCACGCAAACAAATCATTCAAAGTCATACATGTACTTGTGGATCTTTGTAGTGTCTACCATGCGATCTTGAGCAATTGAGAAATGGAACAATCTTGACTCAAGTCACCCTAACTTTTCGTGAAGAGCAACTTGGGGTTTTTCACATAACACAAAATTATAACTTTGCTTTGCTCCTCAATTGATTCTCTCGATCACTCAAAGTGTATGATTCCTCACAAAGGTATATGATTGTGCCTTTTCTTTTCCTACCATCTAATAAGGCTTATGTGGAGCTCAGGGTATGAAAAAGAGTAGAGCATTACTTGCATCACATATATTGCAAAGTCAAATAATGGATCCGCGGAAATACAAGACATACTTTCTGGTCAAGAATGTGCGTGTGTATGTGTATGGTGAATTTGTGGGTGGAAAACGGAAAATAAAAATAACTCCTTTTGTATACCTCCTCCTCTATTTGTTTTCTCTTTTGAAATTTTGGAGAGTGCATGGCTATCTCTTTTTTTTCTTTTCTTTTTTTTTCATCATCATGCTCCATACTTGTATGAGCAAGACTTTTTTCTTTGTTTTGCATAGCCATGCCTCTCTCTTTCTCTTTTTGTTTTGAAAGAACTTTGGAGGAAGAGGCATAAATGACATGGGGTATTTATTTTGTGGAAGATGAATGGAATGAGTAGTAAATGAGGAATGCTAACTTCCAGTGTAGAAGTCAAGCATAGGTGGGGTGTATGTGAAATGTGTGTGATCTTGACCATGAAAATATGAAAAGCATTTCACTAGGGTCACAAAACTTGACAACGCTCAATGTAATGATAAGCAGCGTACGAAGCAAGCTAATCATGAATGATCAACCTATGGCTCTAGTGGGAACAAATATATCAATGAGGAGTTTAGCATCGTTATATTTTTTTCTTCTTTTTTTTATAAAATTCCCAAGTGTGCAACATGAAGAGCAGAATTTCTATCATCAGACTATATCTCATTCATCAAATACCTAGATAGCATGGGGTCCCTATTGGATAAGTCACCACAAGCTACAAGTAATGGGCTAAGAATAATAGGCATGCATGTTATTTTCAGGTAGACCATGAACTCTAATTGTACCATCCCTAGCTTGAGTTTAATTATCTTCGATATTTTATAATTGATAATCAAATTAAACTCAAGATAGAATGGATGTCCAAAGGAAAAATTGTGCAAACATGTGCTCTGTATAAAACAGAGGATGATTAATGGGGTCTGATTGCATCAATCTCCCTTGTGTGGTTTGTCATGACTCATCACTTCTGGGGTGATCTTGCTTTGGTTATGGCATTGATGTGCAAGATCACCCCCACACTTGTCTTTGTATCTGGGAGGCTTTATTGGACACAAAAAGAAAAACAAAGACAAAAGTGAAGCAAAAAGGACTCACTTGGTTGGAAAACCAAGGAGCCAACTTTATTTTATTTTATTTTATTTTATTTTATTTTATCCATGAAAGCTAGACCTAAGATAACTAGAGGGAGGCCTACGGACTCGTGGCATTGAAAACTAACGGATCAAGGGGGACCTAAAGACTCCGGGTAGAAGCTAAAAGAGACTAGATTCACAACATCTAAGTCACGATCAACTTCTAACGGATCAAGAAAAACTTTTAAACGATGACCATTTACCTTAAAGGTGTTACCTTCGTTGTCGCGCAGTGTGACGGCTCCATGTGATGAAGCGTCTACGACGGTATATGGACCCATCCATTTACTCCGAAGTTTTCCATGTCCGAAAAGCTTCACCCGTGAGTTGAACAGCAGCACCTTGTCCCCTGCTTTGAATTCCTTGTGCTTGATTCGTTTATCATGACATCTTTTGGTTCTGTCCTTGTAGATCTTGGCATTGTGGTAGGCCTTATCCCTCCATTCCTCCAGCTCAGAGAGCTGCATCTTCCTGTGCTGTCCGGCTCCCTTTAAGTCCATGTTCCAAGTCCGGATAGCCCAGTGCGCTCTGTGTTCCAACTCTACTGGGAGATGACAAGTCTTCCCGTAGACAAGTTGGTATGGTGACATGCCGATGGGCGTCTTATAAGCAGTCCTATATGCCCAAAGTGCATCAGGTAGTTTGTTCTTCCATGCCTTCCCATTACATTGACAGTCTTCTGCAGAATGTTCTTGATTTGTTTGTTGCTCGTTTCTGCCTATCACTCATCTAGGGATGATATGGAGTGGCAATGTTGTGCTGAGCCCCAAGTTCTTGCAAAAAGTTTCGGAAGGTCTTATCAATGAAATGAGACCCGCCGTCACTTATCACCATCCGCGGAGTTCCAAAACGAGGGAAGATAATCTCATGGAACATCCAGCGGGCGTGCTTGGCGTATGCGGCCCTGCATGGCATTGCCTCTACCCACTTCGACACATAGTCAACGGCCACCAGGATATACTCGCAATCATAGGACTTAGGGAATGGTCCCATGAAGTTGATGCACCATACATCAAATAGCTCGACTTGAAGATTGTTTGTTCGTGGCATCGCATCCCGAGCAGTGATCCCTCCATGCTTCTGGCATCTAGTGCATCTCCGAACGAATTCCTTTGTGTCATCGTATATTGTTGGCCAAAACAATCCGCTCTGCTAGATCTTTGCGTGTGTCCTGAATGCTCCATAGTGACCTCCATATGGGGCAGCATGACACTTCTCAATGATCTTCATGCCTTCGTCTGCCGGAACACATCTTCGTAGTAGACCGTCTTAACAGACTCTTTACAGGTAAGGTGCATCCCACAAGTGCCTGCGGCTCTCGTAGATCAACCACTTCTTATTTTCTCCCGGTGGTACATGCCGCACGACCATGAAGTTGACGATGGTTGCATACCACGGGTCAGAGTCTGTGACTTTCAATAGCATGTCGTCTCGCAGATAGTCATTTATCGGTAGTTCCTGCATGTTAGTGATTTGCATATGCGACATATGATCTGCAACAGAATTCTCTACTCCTTTTTTATCCTTAATTTCAATGTCAAATTCTTGGAGTAGAAGAATCCACCTAAACAGCGGAGATTTTGATTCTATTTTACTGAGCAGGTATTTTAGTGCAGCATGATCAGTGTAAACAATTACCTTAGCTCCCACTAAATAAGACCTGAATTTGTCTATGGCAAACACTACGGCTAGGAGCTCCTTTTCAGTTGTGGCATAGTTAAACTGAGCTCCAGTCAACGTTTTACTAGCATATGCGATAGCATGGTGTTTTCTATCCTAAGTTTGCCCAAGAACAGCTCCAACAGCAAAATCACTAGCATCGCACATGATTTCAAACGGCAGCGACCAATCAGGGGGTTGGATGATTGGTGCTGAGATGAGTGATTCCTTAAGGATTTTAAAGGATTTCAGACACTCATCATCAAAGTCAAATAGAACATCCTTAGCTAGCAAGGCAGTTAGGGGTCTAGCGATTTTGGAAAAATCCTTTATGAAGCGCCTGTAGAACCCCGCATGACCCAAGAAGCTACGGACTCCCTTGACATTGACAGGAGGTGGAAGCTGTCGGATTACTTCGATTTTTGCTCTGTCCACCTCAACTCCCCTTTCGGAGATTTGATGTCCCAGGACTATTCCTTCACAAACCATGAAGTGGCACTTTTCCCAATTAAGTACCAAGACCTTTTCCTGACATCTTTGTAAGACCTTGTCTAAGTTCTCCAGACACTGATCGAAAGTTTTACCATAGACTGAAAAATCATCCATGAAGACTTCCATGATATCCTCGATCATGTCGGAGAAAATAGACATCATGCATCTTTGAAATGACGCGGGTGCATTGCACAACCCGAACGACATTCTTCGATATGCATACGTTCCGTATGGGCACGTGAACGTGGTCTTACTTGGATCATCGGGATGGATGGGGATTTGGTGATAACCAGAATACCTATCAAGGAAACAAAAGAAGGAATGGTTCGCCAACCGCTCAAGCATTTCATCAATGAAAGGCAGCGGAAAGTGATCCTTCTTCGTAGCCTTGTTGAGTTTCCTATAGTCAATACACATCCTCCATCCCGTGACGGTTCGTTGTAGGATTAACTCGTTGTTCAAATTTTCAACGACCGTCATGCCCCTCTTTTTAGGCACTACTTGGACAGGGCTAACCCACTCACTGTATGGCACGGGATAGATAATCTCAGCATGTAGGAGTTTCAAGACTTCCTTTTTGACGACCTCCCTCATCGCATTATTTAACCTCCTCTGAGGTTCCCTAGATGGTGTGCAAGACGGGTCTAAGGGAATGCGATGAGTGCAAAGAGTCGGACTGATGCCTTTTAAATCTTGGAGGGAATAGCCAAAAACATCACGATGATTTTCTAAAACAGTGATAAGTCGGGCCGTCTCCCTCTCAGAGAGTTTGTCACTTATAATGACTAGAGACTCCGCATCGCCGTTCAGAAATGCATAGCATAGGCCTGAAGGTAAGGGCTTTAGCTCAATTGATGCTCGTGACGGCAGATCCGTTTTTGGCGGATCCATCATTTCTCCAGTTTCATCCTCCCCTTCGTTGAACTCTTTGATAGATTCATCGAAAATAGACTCTGGGGCCTCGAATGGAGAAACGGCCATCACTTTCTCAATTGGCTTAGGAACAGGAAGACGCTCCGTCAAAGAATTGGTTGATTGCAACATAGGGACGGAGGTGGCGATTCTTCCTATTTTTAGGTTGAGGACACCAGTTTCGGGCACATCTAAGAGTTTTTCTATGGGATGGCCTATGAGTACGTCGAAATCAGAGATGTCGAAGACATGAAAATCCAAGATGACCTCAACACCATTGTGCCGTGTGGGCACTCCAGAGGTAATCCCTAAACCTTCGGTAGTAGAGTTTGTGGAAATTCGGAAGGTCTTGACAGTCGGTTCCAACGGTTTGTCCCCAAAGGAATCGAATGCAAAGGTTGCGGACATAATATTGGCACCAACAGAGGGATTATACAGAGCACAGACCAAATTACCTCCAATGAGACACGTAATGGTTAAGGAGGGGCATCGGATCTGAATCGATTCAGATGAGAACTCTCCTTCCCTTAACCATTCGTTACTCATGATGGTGGTCAACTTCTTCACCGTCTCTTTAAGCATAGCTTTATCGAGAGGATCATTAGAATTGACCTTGGTTGGTGGTCTCTTCTCACAGGAATAGCTTTATCCAGAGGATGAATTTCTTCTTCTGCCGGCTCCTGCGACTGGGATGAGGATTCGGCAGTTGAGTCGGGCTCCGACTATACATGCAGAGATACCTCATGGATAATCTCGACCTCCGGGATAGCTTCACTTCGGCCGAAAGAATTGTTCTCTATGATCAGATCTAAGAGTTCTCTTCCTTCGGCGGTTGTCTTGTGTGCGAATGATCCTCCGGCGGAAATATCGAGATTTTCGGCAGACTCCTTGTCTAACCCGTACCGAAAATGTTGTAACAACACATGGTCGGGTAAAGACAACTCTGGGCTAGACTAAGTTAACAGTGAGAACCTAGCCCATGCTACACCGAGAGATTCCTTCTCATTCTGTCGGAAAGAAAGGATGTCTAATCGAAGATTGGTTACACGGGTTAATGGAAAGAAAGTAAAGTAGAAATTGCACTTAAGCTCCTCCCATTTACAATGGAATTTCTTGACAGACAGAGTGTACCATTGCTTCGCATCATCTCTAAGAGAAAAAGGAAACAACTTCCACTTTAGAGTTTCATGTGTCATGCCTATGATGGATACGCATGAACACACTAGCTCAAAGTCACGAAGATGGAGGTATGGGTTTTCACTGGTACTACCAGAGAAGGTTATCTCTCGAACCATGGCTATAAAGCCAGGACTGATTTCATAGCCATCTGAAAGGATTGGTTTTGAAGAACAGGACGGCTCACAAAGATCAGCCTGAGGAGCAGAAAGGTTTTGAATTGTGGGTTGCTCCATCAAGGAAAGGAAGAAGAAATAAAAATAAAGATACGAGGATGACCTAGACTCAGATAAATTTGCAACCGTTCACCGGCAACGGCGCCAGAAATGCTTGTTGGTATTTCTTACGACCACAGATAAATCCGCAAGCGCACGGAATACCGCTGTAACACTTCACCTTCGGGTGACCCCAAAAGGATATCGAACTAAGGGAACGTGTGTAATCTACCTAAGGCTAAGACGATCCAAGGATAACAACTATAGGTAGGCTAGGCAGGTTAGAGAGGACTTTCTATGTGTTTTAATTATCTACGCTAAGCAAGGTAATTTCCTATCTGTTGCTTCGGGCACCGACCCCTACTGGTCTGCCAGCATGGTTCTGGCTATAACTCTATGATGTATCCGAACGTGGAGGATTACTGGAACGGGATTCAGGGCTGTCACCACCTGCCGCCTACCTCTGACAAATCCGTGGGATACACAACAAACAAAGGTAATCTCTAACCTAGACACCACGCCTAAGTTATTAATTACTACTCTAATACTTGCGCAGGAACTTCCTTCTCTATCCAGAATCCTAGTACTAGAGCACTTAGTATAAATACTAAATAATGAACTCGCAAAGATGGAAATATATCTTACTTAGACCAAATAATTAAATAACATAAGAAAAGAATACGAATGCTTACTTTATAGAAGAAGTTCTCCGAACCCGGAGCAGAGTGTACCGACAGCTCCGGTACTCCTCTAGAATTCCTTCTAGGAAGCTACACTCGTCGAGGTAAAAGTCGGATGAGCGCCAAACTTCCGGGCACTCCTCCAGAGCTTCTCCTCACTCTCTACCTTATTTTAATGTACAAAAGATACAATAGAGCCTCTTGTAATTCAGCTCAAAGTTGTGTGTTGTGAAGTGTGAAGGAGAGCTCTATTTATAGCCTCCATATGATGGTTACAGCTATGGGAATTGTCCAAAACGCCCTCAACCGTCATTGGGAAGGCATCAGCAACGTACACGTGGAGGGCCAGGATGAGAGGCGCCTGTGGTGGTGGTTCGGCCGAACCCTGGCCCCACCTCCTGGCCTCTCCTTTGACAGGGTCACTGACTGGTGGGCCCTGATGGCGGTTATGGCAGTTATGACCTGTTCCATGGCGGTTACACCTGACTTGTGGGCCCTCCAATCCGTGTGCTTGCATCTGATTGGCCGGAGGTGTGTTTCCTCGCATGCCGGGTGTGTTTTCTCCTTAAAATACCTGCATACATATATTTCACCAACACTAGTGGAAATGATTAGTAATAATCCCTACCACTAAGTTAGATACCATGTTATATTTCATTATATGCAGGTATTGACGGTCAAATATTATGATTTAAGGACCGTCAACACTAACCAAGGAAAAAGACTTGACTAAGACTTGCTTACTAGCTGGTCTATCTATAGATTATTGGAGAAGGAAAAGTTCTACTGATATACTATGCTTACTAGCTAAGTCATTCCTTTTCAGTTTCTTCAACTACCTCCAGATGTGACTGGAATTTGTTGCATAGGCTATTTTCTGAAAGTTGCAATGCAGGATGTTATGATACGCTGGTATAGCATGTCTAGCTAGAATGCCCTATGGATCCTTGTGGACCATGCTGGCAGTGCTACAAAGGTGTGCATCTAGGAAGATAATAAAAATTTTCTGCTGATATTCTTTTGGACTCAATATGTCATATGTTCACAAATGCTGCTTATTTCACTTTCCATCTTTGGAACAGGTTTCGGAATGGAAAGAGGTGTACAGTGACACTATGCTTACTGAGTTTCGCCGGCTTGGGGTTTCACTTGATGGGTCTTGCAAAGTAACATTTCTATTTATTTCAGTTTGGATTGGGAAAAACATGACTTGTGCTTGAACCATGCGCTCTAACTTCATTTCAATGTGTGCTCCAGGATTTTACAGTGGATGAGCGAACACCGCAAGCTGTAACTGAAGCTTTTCTCAAGTCCAAAGAGAATGTCCTGGTATAGCCCAAAACATATACTGCCAATCTAGTATATACATTTTGTTCTTTTTAGATAATCTATTCAAAACATATCGCTGCCTTCTATATCTCCATCACATGGTTTAGTATCTGATCAAGAAGAAACAATTGTTATATCTTGTGGATGTTCAATCAAGTTACCAGAAGTTTGTTATATGAACTAAGAAACCTGCCATTTTAAATCATTCTCTACTGATCTGCTCTGCCCATTATCTCTACAGGTTATCCTGATTTCTTTCTGAATGAACGTTGTACCTTTTTAACATTTAACATACATTGTTCACATATTTGGTCACATCATCCTTTCGGGGAGTGTGGCGCCATGGTTGATTTGGTCCATCTTGTATTTCTGTTATAGTAATTAGTAGATGTATAAACCACCATCTCTCCTGCAACTAATATGTTTTTATTTGTGTAAATTCAATTAGCTAGCCAACTATATAAGCAATGCGAGTGAAGATCAGATTAACTATCCAGCTGGCGTGATTGAATGTGGCGCGGATGCACTCCGCTTTGCACTGTTTTCCTGTGTAGACGAGGTTATTATAACATCCAATTGAGTTTTTGTTGTATTACACATCCAGTTATGTTTCATTTATGCTTCTTTTGTTTCTCATCAGTATTATAGGTTAAAACTTGATACTGAGAAAGTATTTGAAAGTCAGGAGTGGTGCTGTAAGCTGTGGAATGCCGCACGTGCTGCAATGGAGAAATTGGATGATGATTACACGCCACCTGCAGCGATAGATGTATCATTGTTGCCACCATTCTGCAGGTGGGTACTTTCAGAATTGGATGGAACTGTCAGAAAAATTATTGCTTCATTAGGAACACATGACTTCCGTGGTGCAACATGTGCCATATACTCATGGTGGCAGAAACAGCTGCGCAATGTAATTTTGGAAGGAATAAAACCATACTTTAATGAATCTCAAGACTTTGAATCAGCAAGAGTTAGCTCCAGACATACCTTATGGAGTTGCCTTCATATTGGTTTGAGATTGCTCCACCCGTTCATGCCATTTATAATAGAAGAGCTCTGGCAGCGTCTTCCCCAACTTCCTTATATGAAAGGATCAATTATGGTTTCAGAATATCCGGCTGTCCAGGTATGTAAGTTATGTCCTGTAATCTCGTTTGTTATGAAAGAAGAGTGCAATCCTTGTTTAATGGGGAGATAGTGCAGAGTTGGACAGATGATGGTCTTGAACATGAAGTTGGTATGGTCTTGGGTGTTGTGAAAAAGTTGAAGGATCTTAAGCAAAAAGCAAAATCATGTCCATATGAGAATGAAAGGTGTGTGTTTTGCTTGTTTCCAATCTATAACATTTCTTGTTATTGTTGATTATGTTTTTCTCCTCCGTTTGTTTCTTTTTTTCAGACTATGTGCTTTTGCACATTGCCAGAGCGAAGAGGTTGCTGCCATTATAAAACGCTATGAACATCAAATCATATCTCTTTCTACTATCTCATATCTTAAGGTGCCTTACACCGTGCATTACTATTTTTTTTCATTTTGAATATTTTTTTCTTCTTTGCATAATGTGAAATAACTAATTTGCAGATCGTAAGAGAGGGTGAAGTTCCAGCTGATTGTGAATGTGCTGTTGTAGACGAAAATTTGTCTGTATACCTTAAAAATGTAGATCCTTGGCTTGAACAGCTAAGGAAAAAGAAGGCTCAATACCTAAAGTAAGTGATGCTGTCTCCTCCGTGTAGTTTTGACAAAGATGTGGACCTGTTTAACGTGTTTACCATCCATGTAGGAGACAATCTGCTTGGGAGGTGAAGCAAAAGTCAGAAATGAGTGAGCTTGGACATTCTCCTCCACTTACACCTGACAATGTATCAGAAATACGTGATAGATTCTTGTTATTTTTAAGAGAGTTTGAAGTAAATGGCAATCGTTTCTATAAGACAATCTCAAAAACATTCGCAACCATGAAAATCAGTGAGATACGCATCGACTTTGAGCACCTGCAGCAGTTTGATTCTTCCCTTGCAAAAACAATACATATGTTCTTCGGCAGGTTTTTTTTTCTTCCCAATTTAGTATATTATGTATTAGAGTATGCTATTTCTATGGTTATGATTTTTTTTAATGCAGTGTGCAAACCCATCTTATCAATGCTGCAAAAATATATCTGACGGAGGATATTGGCTATAAATGTGAGAAACCAGTGCTAACGATTTTTGACAGGCCAAAGCCTCGCAGGTTCATTTGAATCTCTTTTTACAATATTGAAAGCAAAACAAGTCCCAACCTTAATCCATATCAACTAACTAATGAAATATGCTATATTTGCAGTTTTATGCCGATTGCAGAATTTTGGAATTTGCCTAGATGTCACCCGTCAGAGGAATGCACAATTTGTTGTGGTGAGATGACCCTGACAGTTGTAAGAACAACAAAGCCAGGGAGAATAGTGCTGGTGAACCTTGTTATGAAGATTTTTAGCAACTATCGAAATGGGAAGACCTGGAATGGTAATTGGACCGTCGCAGATGTTATGGTGTGTTCAAAAACTTGCGCTGTTGAGATAGTAAAACCGTTCCATCATGCAAGAGCCGAATTCGATAACCTGCTGAAGGATCTCCAGGTTGTAGCTGATCAGATTGTACACTTATTTCAGTGCAGTGGACAGTTGCCAGCTTTTTTGATCACTTTGACAGTTGTCTGAGGGGGAAGGTCAGGGATTTTGTTCTGAGTGATTTGATGTTGAGCAAATTCGAAAAATTGTTGACGTTGCACTTTGCGCTGAAACCGCCTTTGACTAGATCAACATTTTTAGATTATCTTCATGAAATTTTACAGAGCTTGGGGAAGATTGAGGATAGTGTTTTACACACTATCTTGACCCTTTGTCAAGTGGATTGGAGGAGCAAGGGCGAAGATCTTTTCACACTTAACCCCGTCCTCTCTGTAGTCAGCGAGCACAACCGAAAGAAGAAGCTTAAGAATAAGAAAAGGGATCTTGCGGGAATGGCTGATTGTCAGAAAAGTGAGAACCGTACTGCTGACGTGGATGTGGGGCAGATCAATATCCCTCCACAGGTTGAGCATCCAAGTAGTATTGCATCCCTCCTCCAGGAAATAGATTGTCAAACAGATGAGGTAGCCATTCCTCTTGATGAGGTTCCTTTTGAAAACCGTCTTGATGGCCTATTGATATTTTCGAGGCATGTTAAGCAGCTTTGATCGGCATGTTAAGCAGCATGGATCAAAGGGTTCTCGAGTAAGTGCACCTCAAATTTTAATACGTAAAAATATGTGATGTGCTGCGTGTTAAATTATCTAAGTCAATACTCTTTATTAGACTGTATTACATTTCTAAATTCAAAAAAAATATTTTTGTTTGCAGGATGACAAGGGAATGCAAAAAATAATGGAGTTATCTGAAATTGATTTGGTTGCGTCTCACTATTTGAAGAAGTTGCCTGAAATACTGGTATCGATCATTTTTTATATCGATGACGAGCAACTTATGAATAATCAAGTACATTATGATGCATTTCTAGTGATGTAAGTAGATTAAATTTCTTCTTTGATGTAAACAAAATGGAATCTAAACCATTTAATATTTTTGTAGGTTTTTTGAAATATATGAGGTGTACATCAGTCTGGAAACTATTACCAAAAGGTATTTTTTTTAGAACAAAATGTCGTAGGTCAGTTCTTATAACAAAATGCAGTGTT